>CM055904.1:28310931-29793431 GCA_029582155.1 Panopea generosa | reverse complement strand
TATCTGTTTTATCCACGTTACTTTACCCCCACCCCCTCCGTTTTATTATTAAGAGACAAAATCTACTACATATCGATGTACTCGACATCTCTTGCTTTATACACGTTATTAATAAAATAAAATAGTTACTATCTATCGATGTAATCGAGGTCTTGCTGTACAAATCCTTTATTAAAAGAAAACACGTACTACATATCGATGCGCTCGACGTACCTTGTTGTAAATAAAAGTTGGACAATAGGATTGATCAAACTAATCTATAAACATAAAGATAGGATCACAGACCATGAGAATTACCGTTTAATCACTCCTCTAAAATGTCTTGGGAAAGTCTTTACAGCAGTAATAAACAACATACCTCAATCTTATACAGAACACAGCATTAAACTATGTGAAGTTTGCTTTAAAAAAAAGTTGAACAGAAGACGATATATCATACTATATTCAGTAATACAATTTTAATTAGTTGTAATACCTCCGCCGAGGCCTTCATTGCCGGGCAAGGGAGATTTAACCACGTGGTGTACTGACTGTACGTAACAAAAGTATCAATCTTATCATAAACATATATATTAACATTAAGTCGTGTGTCTTTGTAAATACTATCAAATCAAAACATTGTAATATCGGCGTAAGACAAGTAGAAAATCTTTCACCGATGCTATTTTCGCTATTTCTAAATCATCTAGAGGATTATTTAGACAATATGGAAGGTATTCTATGTGAAAATCTTGCAAATCATGACACAGTATTAAAGTTATTTATTTTACTAAATGCCGATGTTACAGTGCCGCTAAGCGATTCTGCTGAACAACTATCAACCTCATAATGTAAATATAATGTTATTCATGTTTTATCAAAATTAACGGATGAAATACTCAGAATGAATATGCGTAGAACCACGATCCTTCCGGAAGAAATCTGGAAAGCTATATCACATTTTAATGTTTGTACCCTGCTTTATTCGAACCCAATTCTGTAGCAACGGCAAAGGCCGGAACACCCTATGGGAAGGCTCACACGTCCACAGATTTGCCCATCTTGTCGTCTTTCTTTATTTTCTTGTCAGAATATAATACACGGATTTACCAATGAGCTCATGTATGAATACAGATTTAATTACTTTAAAATAAAGAACAAAATCAATGGTAAGCTTACATCTGTTCCTTGAAAACAAATGCTGGTATCGCTGAAATGATTGAAGGAGTGAACACGGAAATGGTACTAAATTCATTATTCAAGAATGAAAAAAATAAATCCTACTTCACTAAAAGAAATATTATATTATGATACAAACACCCCCACCCCCCTTACTATGTATTATTCACTCAGAAATCTCGAGTAGCGTACAGTGAAAACATCAATAACATATAACACATTGAAAATATATGTGTACATGTAAATACCTATATTTGTTGTTTTTTACTCAATATAACGCGTTGTTGTTATATTTACACATTATATAAACTTTGTTTATATTGAGGTGTACTGTGGATTGATCTTAAATCGTGATAAATTCTACTGTTTATATGCCTCAATTGATACTTTATTTTTTTATTGTAGCATGAGTGTAAAATAGTTTGTTTTACTGTGTATATGTTATCCATGGAAGTTCTAAAATGTTATTTCCAAATAATAAAAACTAAAAATTAACAGATCAGAACAGAACAGAATATTTTCTATTGAGGAAAACACAGATTACAGAATATATCTTTATGGGTTGTGATCAAATACAATAATAGTCAACAGCTTTCATTATTTTTAATATTGGCCGTCTGAACAACATTGGGTGACAAGCTAGGACTGTTTGGGTATTTATTGCTTAGTTTTCAAATAATTGATATTGTATTTATCGGCCATACATTTTTTAATGATTTTAACTACTTATTGACAGTATATTAAATTCTTGTTGAAATGGGTATTGTCATAAGCTAACGGTAAAACAAGTTTCGTATATTGTGAATGCCTAAAGATGATTTTAGATAATGAATATCGTATGTATCATTCAATTTCCAACCATAGAACCGTGCTTGAAGCATTGCATTACTCAACCCACAGATCCCTAACGAAGCTAAAGCAGTATTTTTTTCAGTTGCAATATGGATTGATACCAATTTAGGAGCTAATAAGTGTATCGTTGACCATAACTTATTAGTACTATACAAAATTTCTCAATAGTCACGTATGCATCAAGGAACTGGCGTCAAGTCTTAGACATCGGCTTAATGTTGTACATCAGTTAATATGGTAAACAAATTATCATGGTGTATTATTGGCGCATGAAGTTATCTTTTGAAAATTAAGTTTTGCTCTTTTACTATACGTTTACCGGTTATAAAAGAAGATTACCAGAGATTTATGAACACACGCCTAACTTTCGGCATGGGAGTATATAAACCCGACATAGACATTATCATTAACTGATGAGCTCCTTAAAGTGTTTAGGATATATTGGCAAGAGGTAGGAATGGGTGACTGCGTGGACAACATTATGTCGATCTCATAATACACTTACAAAAGATCACTAATGAAAACGGTAGCAGACGATTAAAAAATTTGTCAAAATAACGGATATTCCAACGTTGAAGCAATGTGGAGACAGACAATGCATCAGTTGCCAAAGGAAATGTAAGTGTACAGCCAGCATTTAGTTTAAACTTTATTTTGTTCACAGTAAACATGGTAGTCATACATTCAATTACAAGTGAAAAATATCCATATGAAAGCTATACTATCTTATTATCCGTTTTCTACTAAAAAAGTAAAAGCAACATTTCTGCTACTGTCATAATATCTATTAAACTTTAATGATGATGAATATTGTTATTTTTTTACAAACGCAAACACAAGTATTGGTTTGTCTAATTTGAAGACAAACTGTGACAGAAAATGTTATTTTCTCGGAAAATAATGCATATTTGCCTACCCTGATAACTCTTGCCTTTCCAATTTATCGCGTAGAGCTTCCATCACAGTGTTTCTATTCAAATTACTATGACGCTCGAAAGGTGCGCGTCATGTGATAACTGTCAAATACGATTTGAAAGTAGGATTGTATGTAAAATATATTTGAGTGTTAAATGTGCGATTTTGAGGATATTTTTACGTTATTGACATATAAAAGGTGTTTTTTTAATAACCGGTTTTGACTAATTATTTTACATATTTTCATCAATATGAGTGTTTTGGCTTCCAAACTGAAATCGGTGCGGAAGATCCACCCATGAAAAAGCGAATGGACTTAGCACGTAGAAGACGATCAACTAAAAAAATATCAAATTCGTTCGAAAACTTGCCTTGATATGCACTACGTAGTATATAAGTCGTCTACCGAAGTGTAACATGTTTGTATACGAGGGACGTTAAATAAGTAACATTGATCAACACCACACCATCCGTAAGAATCAAGATACTCATAAACTCATAATTCATACATATTTAGTCGCCGTAACGATGCACTCAGGATTGTACGTTGGCTGTCATTTTGTTCCAAATAAAGAATAACCTCCGCAACTGGAGGCGATAATGATACATTTATTTCGATAATCATCAAAGGAGTTTGCTCGTTTGATAGGACTAGCACGTATTCATTTTATATCTCCAGTAGTTAACATTTATTGTACGTTTACTTCAATCAAACACACACCTGCTTGCCTATACGATGATGCCCTAATTGCAAACTACTTGACGTATTTTACTATTTCATTTGTCGTGTTTCTGTGTTTTCATGTCAACGGTGAGAATAACGACAAGTAAATTGGGCCAACACGACATAGTATATACATCATATCAAACAATCTTTACATCTTACAAATAACCATGCCATTCTTTAAAGAGAATTATGAGAGACTATGACTAAAACATGTTTTAAATTTTTTATTGAAAAACATGCCTTATACATATTAAACGCAATCTATTTAACAATACAAGTGACGTATGTATATCGCCATCATGAAATTTCAACAAACACATAAAAAAATTATGTAGTATTTGTGTCCTCAAAACGGCGGGTTTCGATAACAATGAAAATCCCGTGTCATATCCCAACCAACATAACACATGCCAATTTTATATATATATATATCAAAGCTATTGATAGTTTTATTAGTAGTAAATATTTGATGTCATTTAATGTCTGTAATGAATGTGCGTGCATATGTGGGTTACTTTTCTCTCAGTCAATATTAACAATAATGTTCACTCAGTCAGGTATGACGCCACCGTCTTGATTATGTAATTACAGACGTCAACACGATCAAGGGAAATGAATAGATCAAGGTTTGACTAATTAATCGATAACGGGACAATTAGCGTTTGTCATTGTTATGATGATTAGTAATCATTAGCTATCAAGATTGTGTGTTGTTCTTCAAACACGACCGCAGTTTGTAAATGGCCTTTAGAAGTTTTTGAATTGAGAATGTTTGTTGATTAAATAAAAAAAAATTGTTTTTAAAAAAATCAGATCAACTAAAGAAATATATATTTTTATTAACTTTATTTAAGTCCCTGGTCCGACACAACATGACCGCGGTCAAGATGTAATTTCAGCAGACGATGTTATTGTTTCGCCGAGTGGTCTAAGGCACGGTCTCAAGATAACTTACCTCTCACCGCTAAGGTCGGAGGTTCGAGTATCTCTCGCTTAAAACACTTTGAAATGTGTTCAAAATGCCGTTAACCCCCATGCGTTAATTTTGTTTTATATATTTTGACGAAACAAATAATTTCAATATCAGTTTTAATCTTTTATCAGCCTGGTAATGAGAACTTCTATATGAGTTTCAAATGGTGGCTGTTGTGTGTATGATTAAAACAAACACGAACGTATCAAGTTATCGCAAACTTGTAATATATTATTTCATTTTTAAGAAATTTCATTTTTAAAAATAGCTTAAATCTTCGCTGATTTTGTATGAAAAAATCCGTTTATTTTTCATTTTTATTTTCTTCAAACAAACCAAATCAAAATTATTCTGTTTAAACTGAACGATTAAATGTAATGAATTGTTTCATTATTTGGTAATACCATTTAAAAAAAGTATGACCAGTACATACAGACGCAAAATTATTTTACATGCATACTACGAAACGAAATTAAAGAAACTCATCACGATGATATAATACTATGTTAGCGATGTAGTATTCATTGTACGCTAATTGAGATTTCTAAGTGAATTATAGATGATAACATCGTTGTGTTTACATTATAAAATAATATTAATTTTGTGTTTCTGAAATATCAATTACAAATGTATGTTGGAAATGAAATTGGAAGGCTTACTTTTCTTGCTACGTTTTTGTTCACTCGTAGCATTGAAGATATGATTTCAATTAAACCGAGAATTGTTTTCGTTATAATCTACAAGCACCTCTTCATAAACTCAACAATAATATTAGAAATGGATCATAGGTCGATCTTGTAACTAAGATTAGTATTCTACGTTTAGATTTGGGTAAACTTCTTTAATGTTAACTTAAATATATATTACTCAATGGTAGAGCGGTCTAAGATGCTATTTCTGGGTCCGTGGGTTCCATTTATACTTGGTGCCAGGGATATAATGTGCTGTATCAAGATCATTCCCGCATGTGTGAGGCGGCGGGTTCGAACCAAGTTCGGTACAAACCTTCAAGTTACCCGAGACAGCGTGTCAGTTAATTGTGGAAGGACCGAAGTTCTACACAGACTTAATCTGCATACAACATTTGTTTAAAAAAACATGTATACCATAATATATTATAACCTACAACGTGCTACTATTGCGTTCAGGTCTTATCCACACCCCACGTTCTGTACATTAAAGGTTCTATATGACATGTTGCATTAAATCCAAGAAATATTTATTGACTTTCATGCCAATTACTCGTAGCTTCTATCTATTTAATCTAATTTGAACATAAACCGTAAAACTGCAAGAGACACCTTAGATGGAAGTGAGATGGATAGTCATCTGTGTAATTTACGTTTTTAAAAGAACTCTCGTATCATGCGTGATCAACGGAAGTTCTCCTCCCCAAAACTTCTGACGGCTATTTACAAACTGCGGTCGTGTTTGAAGGACAACACACAATCTTGATGGCTAATGATTACTAATCATCATAACAATGCCGAACACTAATTGTCCCGTTATCGATTAATTAGTCTGCTTTGATGTTTTCATCTCACCTGATGGTGTTGACGGCCGTGAACCTTCGATCAAGATGGGGCCGTCAAGCCTGAATGAGTGAACATATTTCACGCCCATCTATTTGCGTATATAAGAAGAAAATGTCATTTAGTATTTCATTCTAATATTCTGCTTGTTTAACATAACTCTGTAAAATAACTGTATCAAAATGCCGCCGGTGTCACTTGACTTTGCTACCTTTAGAAATACTTTGGTTAAGAACAGCAGGTAAGTTTGTAGTTCACCTGATTTATTTAAACGTAATAGACATACGACACACCTTACTAATAATACCGATGCAATTGAAGGAAACTTGAAATAAGCATTTACGCGTTGAACTCTAGACTGAAACTAATATGATATCTTTTTCAGAAAGAAGCTGTCATTCTCCGAAACTGAGGTAGGCCTATTCTCACCAAACGAACAGGACACTATGGAGAACATTTTCCCGCCAGTAAAGCGAGAACATTGTAAAACCGTGACTGAGGATTCTCTTTTTGAAATTGAGATGGTATGTTATTTTTCATGTTCAAAATTGATGACATATTTCTTAAATAATAAATCATTATTACACTATGTAGGACGTGCTTGGTGGCAACGCGCGTAATTATACATTGTTTTATAATGTACATATATTTATATCGTGTTATTGATTAACTAACTTAAAGCCACTAGTAGTTGCATGGACTATTTTTACGAATAAATAAATGAAATCATTTGTTCCAGTATGGCAAGACCAATCAAAATCGTATTTTTTATAATACCATCTTAATTATATGTGTTCTATTCCACAGTTTGAAGATGTTTTCACTAGAAAATCAAACAGCTGCCGACTTCCGGTATTTGATAACCAAGTCCTACCAAGGCATACAAAGCGCCATCTCGACTACGATCAGGAAGAAGATATGGCACCAACAGACAAACGCCAGAAGTTATATGACGTCATAGACCAATCATCCGACTGTCACAGTTCCATGTCCACAATCATACAGGCAGTTGACAGATTATCAACGAGCTCAGATCTCGTTGCAGACGGATCCCGCGTGAACACGTTATCGACAGTTACCGGAAAACACAATGATCTGAAAGCCATCTCGCCAGAAACGGTAACGCACATGTGACATTTATTATATTATTTTTTCCATTTTTTAAAACCTAATTATATCAATAATAATATTTAAATTTCATGTCAACATTTATACGTCTAATAGTATAGGTAACTGTCCAATTAACTTACTACTTCATTATGGAATATTGTTCCTTAGATTACTCAAAAATAATTATATATTACAGATGGCTGATTTACTCTCTGGATGCTATGACAATAAAGTAGACAACGTGACAATCATTGACTGCAGATATCCGTACGAATACGATGGTGGACATATCAAGGTAATTTCGAATTTTAAAAATGTTTTGCCATAAATGAAATATAGTTTTATGGAAATAACTAGGCTATTCGCGTATATACAAGTATGTTTGTACTGACATTTATTTCTCGTACAGAGTTAAAACAATGTGCGCTCAAATGAGGAACGCCAATAGTATCGGCTTCAAACAAACATGCACATGTAACATCAGTTAAAAATGTTTCTGTTTATTTTAGGGGGCTGTTAACCTTTATAAGAAAGACGCCATTCAAAAGTTTGTAGAAGAGACACGAGTCATCCCTGGTCACAACCACGTGATCATATTTCACTGCGAGTTTTCATCTGAACGAGGGCCAAAAATGTAAGTAATAATTTAAAACCTTCTTCATTCCTTCCTTTAATTCTTTCTTTCTTCCTACTTTCCTTCTATCATTCCTCTCTTTATCCCTTCACGCTCTCTATATTTTCATTTTTCTTCCTTTCTTTGTATCTTCTTTTATCTTTTGTTTCTTCATTCATTATTTTTTCTTCTATTTATTTTTTCATTACCTTTATTATTTGATTAATTCCTTTCTTCAATTCCACCCCCCCCCCCCTCTCTATCTCTCTCTCTCTCTCTCTCTCTCTCTCTCATTTATATACACATTTTTGTTTTTTCAATTATTTTTTATTCCCTGTATTCCATATTTTTTATTTTCTTTAGTATCTTATTAATTCCTTCAATTTCCACATGTTTTTTGTTGCATACTTACTGCCCCGCCTGCCGTCTGTCATTAACTCAATGGAGATTACACGTTTATTTGGTAAATGAGTGAGCATTTATTTGTTATGCAGGTATCGATACTTACGGAGTTTGGATCGAGAACTGAACAAAGACAGTTACCCGAGGCTTAACTTTCCCGAGGTTTATCTACTAGAGGGAGGATATAAGGCATTTTATGAGAATGAGAAGGTAAGAAATACAATTACTTGCTATTGCAATGTTATAGTGTCGTAAAACACAATAGTAAACACAAATCTATCAATCAGACGACATTTCTTGCAAGGCCATCAATAACATCATTCATGATAACATTGTAATTATTTAAAGATGCATTACTTTGACTGTTCAGTAAATGGTGGACAGTTTTTTTAATCACGAAGAGAAAGGTTCCATTTGAAGATAATGGTTGGTTCTGTCCTTGTTGTTATTTATAAGAAATTCGCTAATACACAGGTCGGCATTTTTCGTTTTTATTCGTCAATTATAATCTGATAGTGGCAAATGAGTGACACTTTATTGGCGGTCGCGATTTAGTGTTTGATCAATAAAATTAAAGAATGTTACACTACAGAGCCAAAATACAATATAAGTTTTTGAACGGAATATTCATAATATATGATACTTGATATAAATCCGTAGTTTTACTGCTTACATCGAAAAAAATATCGTCAATATAGGCGACGCCTCTTGAATACAGAAACACATCAGGAGTAAATGTTATTATTTTTGCATTTTTATTTGTCACAAAAGGCCCGGTACGATTTTCCTATATGGAAACTACTTTTTGTTTTATCATGGCTGTATATAAATAAAATACTAAAATGTTTATTCAAAACATTAAACTTTCTGTATTTCAGCATTTGTGCCATCCAAAGACCTATAAACCGATGTTGCATAAGGAACACTCGGACGATCTACGTCACTTCCGAGTCAAGTCTAAATCGTGGGCAGCAGGTGACAAACTACGTCACAAGTCACGTGCTAGTGGAATGGGAGTCAAGCTCAGCTTCTAACATTCAGTGATGGATAGTTTAATTTTAGGAGATTTTACCACCATTACGTACGTTGATGAAGTGTGTTGTACTTGTGCATTCGATCAGTTGTGTGCGTACAGTTTCGTACAAGTTTACCATCAACGATTTGAAAACGCATCATGAGCGAAATATAACACCTGAAACTGAGACTCGTTTCCGGTTCCGGTGAGTGCCTGTTTATGTCATACAAGCATTCTGTGATACTATTGACATCCTGTGATACTATTATATTTTCATGATTTATCTATGAACGTATGTAAATGTTTCAAGTACTGTTTTTGTATTGTTTGTAAATGTTCTAAACAAATGACGTTATTTTGTGTTAATATATATCACAATCTTTTGTTATCTCTATCCTCTGTCTATCTCGTCTCATCTTATGTGTGTTTTGTTAATTGATACATTTATTATAAAATTACATGTTGATACATTTATGTTATGTCATCTGTTTTATCCATGTTACGTTTACCCCCCCCCCCCCCCCCCACTCTGTTTTATTATTAAGAGACAAAATCTACTACATATCGATGTACCCGACGTCTCTTGCTGTATACACGTTATTATTAAAATACGCTCGACGTACCTTGTTGTAAATAAAAGTTGGACAATAGGATTGATCAAACTAATCTATAAACATAAAGATAGGATCACAGACCATGAGAATTACCGTTTAATCACTCCTCTAAAATGTCTTGGGAAAGTCTTTACAGCAGTAATAAACAACAGACATCAACTTTATACAGATCACACCATTCAACTATGTGAAGTTGGATTTAAAAAAGGTTCAACAGAAGACGATATTTCATACTACATTCAGAAATACAATTTGAATTAGTAAAAATTTCTAAGAAAAATATCTTCTGTGCTATCATTGACCTAAAAATACTGTAAGGAGAGCAAGACTATGAAAAAAAAAACAATGAAATAACAACATTGATGGCTAAAGTATCAATCTTATCAAAAACATATATATTAACATTAAGTCGTGTGTTTTTGTAAATACTATAAAATCAAAAGTTCTTTTGTTGTAATATCGGCGTCAGAGAAGTAGAAAACCTTTCACCGATGTTATTTTCGCTATTTCTAGATAATATGGACGGTATTCTATACGAAAATCTTGCAAATCATGACACAATATTAAAGTTATTTATTCTATTATATGCCGATGTTACAGTACTGCTAAGCGACTCTGCTGAACAACTATAAACCTCGTAATGTAAATATAATGTCATTCTTGTTTTTCAAAGTTGACAGATGAAATACTCAGAATGAATATGCGTAGAACCACGATCCGTCCAGAAAAAAATCTGGAAAGTTATATCACATTAAAAATGTTTGTACCCTGTTTTATTCGAACCCAACTCTGCAGTAATCTTGGGAGAGTACCTTAAACCACCCGCCCACATATAACATCCCCTTATCTCAAACGTTCTTTAATTGTTTGATTTCAGATGGACCAGCAGCCTCATGTGCTGATATCTTCGGCGTGCAGCCAACGGCTGTCATAAAATACCTAAAACGTTGTGGAAGTCCATTCTATTAACTAATAAAAAACATTTTTTATAAAGACGTTTATATCATTTGGGGGGGTAAGTAATGACGAAACCATCGTTATTTCGCCTTTTCACCATCGTACTTTCGCCGTTAATTAATCTCATAAAAATGCCGTGATGGCCCTAAAGGGACACCGTAGTATATAAGTCGTTTACCGAAGTGTAACATGTTTGTATACAATGGACGTTAATTATGTAATATTGATCAACACCACACCATCCGTAAGAATCAAGAAATACATAAACTCAAAGAATTTATACATATTTAGTCGCCGTAACGATGCACTCAGGATTGTACGTTGGTTGTCATTTCGTTCCAAGTAAAGAATAACCCCGCAACAAGAGGCGATAATGATACATTTATTTCGATAATCATAAAGAGAGTTTACTCGTTTGATAGGACTAGCACGTATCCCGTATTATATCTCGAGTAATTAACATTTATTGTACTTCATTCATTAGAAAAATTATTAGAGACTGAATAAAACGTGTTTTTAACGTTTTAACACACACACACATACACACACACACACACACACACACACACACATATATATATATATATATATATAAATATATATTTTTATCAAGTCCCTGGTCCGACACAACGTGATCGCGATCAAGATGTAATTCCTATTTGCAGATGATGCTGTTATCTTCTCAGAAACAACAATCGGACTTCAAACGTCATTATATAATTTAGACGCCTTTTGTACACAATGGAAACTAAAAGTAAATGTAAATAAAACGAAAGTGGTATTCAGAAAAGGGGGGACTCTTAATAAAAATGATCTTTTAAATTATAAGGGGGAAGAATTAGAAATAGTCTCTAGTTTTAATTATTTAGGGGTGATTTTAACAAGTGGGGGTTTATTTCAAAGTGCTACTAAAACGTTGACGGGGAAAGCTTTGAAAACTATGGGTTCTTTGTTTAATATAACCAAAAAAAAATTTTATTTGATGCTTATGTAGCTTCTTTTCCTGCGATGGGGTTTTGACAAGGCGGATAATATAGAACGTGTACATAAGAATTTTTTTAAATGGCTACTTAATGTTAAAATGTCAACTAATAGTTCTGCGTTGTATAGTGAGTTAGATATCCATTGTATATAGTAAGACAAATAAGAATAATTAAATATTTCCTTAGGCTGTATTCTGCAAAATGTAGTAATGGTATTTTGTCTTATGTATTAAATATGCTTAAAATAGATTGTGAAAAAGATCAAGCTTTAGTAAATTGGGCCTCTAACGTTATAACACTCTTACAAAATGCTGGTTTTCAAGAAGTTTGGTTGTTTCCTTCATCTCCATAAAAATCGACATGCTTATACCACTCCTACGGAAAAGGTTGATCGATATATATATAAACAATTGGCGACAAGATAAACATCACTTTATACATTTAAAACACATTTCAGTATGACGAGTTATATAAGTAAACAGATATTCCACAAATTAAGAAAAACTTTTGCAAAACTAAGATTATCTTCGCATCAATTAAATATTGAAACAGGTAGACACAGAAACCATGATAGAACCGAAAGGAAATGTTCTTTGTGTCACCTTAATGACATTGAAAATGAGTATCACTTTGTGATAATATGTCCATTCTATGAATCATTACGAAACCAGTACGTACCTAAATATTTTTACCATCGTCCGAGTATGTACAAATTTACTGACCTTTTAAACGAGTCTAAACTAAGAGTTTTAGATAAATTAGCTGTATTTTGTATCAAGGCATTTAAGCAAAGATCAAATGCATTAAATTCAAACAACTGATTTGTAAATGTACATTGTAACTATGTTTTTTTTATTTACTTCATGTTTGTAACATAATTATGTTCACTCTCGTGTTGCTGCATGCATGCATTGTATTGTTTGTGTAAATAACGATGAACTGTATATGTTCAAGTTATATTGAATAAAATTCTGTTATGTTCTGTTCTTTTCTATAATTCCAGCAGACATTGTTATTGTTTCGCCAAGTGGTCTAAGACAGTCTCAAGTTCACTCACCTCTCATAGACTGGTCCCCGGTCTCATATGATATAAGATGCGAAGGCAACGCCGAGAGCATTTTAGGTCCGAGAACCAGGCTATTACCTCTTACCGCAAAAGTCCGATTGTTTGAATCAGTCAACAAAAAATCTTTATCAGTTTTATTCCCTGATGAACTTGTCAAGACGTTTGTCTTTTAGAAAAGCAAGCGTTGCCAATAATCAAGACTAACACGGCTCGTGAGTTCGATTCCCCACCAGATCACGTTGTCAGTGATGGGTGATATGGCGTCTCATTGTCATTTGTCTTTTAACTCCGATTAAAGTGGAAACGTTATATATACTTTTACTTTATTTGCTTGTACTATATATAGAATTCTTTATTCATTTAAATAATCCATTTTCTATTCCTTAATTAAATAACATAGTTGACCCTAAAATCCGTTGCAATAAAACAAAGTCCCGTGAGTCGAACTCTTACCGCAGACCGTAGCGCACTTGACTATCAAGAGGTTGGGGTGGCGGTGGGGTGGGGGTTCTCGTCTGTCATTCGTTGCTCACCGCTGATTACAGTGGGAAAGTTATCAGTTACTAAGAACTTGCTTAGTAATCATTGCAAAATAAATCAATAAAATGAATTAACATTAACGTTAAATCATCTAATCCATCAATGAATTATACTCATGGACATACATTATTCTTATCATAAAATCATAGTTTTATCATAACTATAAATTAATATGATGATGTGAATGAATGAATGAATGAATGAATGAATGCTGTTTTACGGCACGTCGACACATAAATAGGTCATTTTGTGCGCCCAATGCGTTTTATGAATCACAATACCTCGGAAACATTGTTTTATTACAAAACTTTATTCTTAGCTAAGATGTCTTTATATTCAATGCCGGATAAGTAACGTCACAAATGTAACATTTACTAGAGGTATTTCACCTACAGTTCTAAGTTTTGTGAGTTTATTGTTCTGTTATAAACATTTGATTATTTTTATGAACCGTACAATTAGCGTTTGTTTTGTTTTTCGTTATTTAAGAAAATAACTCTTCAACATTGGAGGCTGATAAGGTTGTTTTATGTTGTTTTAAAGGCGGGCCGCATTATTTAATACGGGGTTAAAAAGTTCCTCTGGGGGATTTGGCAGACTGCTTTACATTGGTTCACATTTTGTACTGAAAGTACATGATATTGAAGACTGAAATAAAATAAGATCAGACACAGTCTATTTTTTTGCTAGACTGCTTTAATACTTATTACGAAGGTAGTTTCGTATCTTTTTGTATGTAAAATTTTAGACGCAGTCTAATTATTTTATTCGTACACTAACCAGTTCGTACCCCTTAGGCGATTTTTAAAACCTTCGATTCTTCAGTATTTCCTAATAATTTATTTCCGGATTAGTTTTACATGTTGTAAACACTTTATTTCAACAATTTATCAGCATTTCTTTGTTTATCTTTGTTCTAAATTTCCTCGTAGTATACTTCTGTATGGATGAAAAGGTGTGTGTGTGTGTGTGTGTGTGTGTGTGTGTGTGTGTGTGTGTGTGTGTGTGTGTGTGTGAATTGAGGAACATTAAGTAAATAACTGTGCGAATCGTTATATCCCTTAATGAGTGGTTTTAGGCCCGCTGTGATACTTTGTATCACAGTTCTCTTGTTTAAGTATCAATCTGACTTCAGGTTGCCAGTAGAGGGTTCTCCGTGGTCGAGTGGTCAAAGTCGCCGTCTCAAGATCCGGCACTAACCTTTCACCGCGTAGATCGTAGGTTCCAGTCAAACTCGCTCCAAAACTTTATACGAGAATTTTTGCCAGTAACTTGCTGAGAAATGGTGATTCTACTCAGAATAATTCAGAATATATCCTCCACCAATAAAACTGGATATGCATAATGTAACCTGAAATATGTCACGTTTGAAAATGGCGTTATAACCCATTAAAAACCAACTTCATAGATTCACCGTGTCTATGATGATATGCGGCATGTATGTAACTGATGTACCTAGACTTGTATACACTTTAGAGACATTAATAATGACAATACGTTCGTTTTTTCAGCCATATGTGTATTATATATACCCATAAATAACAATATATATGTATATAGTATACACGAATGGTTTTATAGATAGATGTTGTCATCATCTACCAGCAGTTGTTGTACAGCGGTCCCCACGGTACCAGACCAGTCGGTATGATTGGTCCAACGGAAATGTCCACACCGTTATAATACACATACGCCCGACAGATACTTGCCTGAAAAATGAAAAATAAACATTATTAGTTAAAAAAAAATAGTTCGTGCAGTTGTAATCCTTATATACTATGCTATAGTGGCAAATATTTTTTCTTATTTTAATGTCCAATGATGATAAACCTGCTCTATGTAAAGTTGCTAGGATCCTGTATAGGGCTTTCTAAAAAAAACGAAATTATAGATAGCTTGCATGATTTGTAATATTTTAAATTAAACACTATTTTTCATGAACGCCGTTATAAATGTCATGCTTGTGTATGTTCTTGTCGTATAACACAACTGCGAAATAGAGTTAAATACCGTTCAATTTTGTTTTAATTGGACTGATCAAAACAATTTCAAAAACTATCAATTTGTACTATTAAATAATGATTTTACTTAATTTTCGACTGATATCTACATATGGCTGTACGTCCACAGAGGGAAACTATTGAACAGATACGTGAACGTGAGAAAAACAATAACGTTGCCTTGTGTCCCTTTAATAATAAAGTCTTTATTTTCTCCAATAAGAATACTGCAACATGATAGCATACAGTTTATACAAGTATGCAAAAAAGAAATCACATATGCGCAATATTAACATACATGTATATACAAGAACATAACATTTATACAATTGTAAGTTACAATGACCATATGCACTTGCATGCATTAACAACCATGCATACGGAAACGAATATTATATTAGAAAACCTCAAATATGTGAACGTTAATTGTGAGATTAGCGCTAACAATGGTTTGCACTGCATTATTATCCTCGCCATCACTCTGTTACATTAATATGAGTTTCTCATTATAACATGTATTATTCAAATTGCGAATTCGTTACATATAACTCTTACCAAAACGAAACATAAAAATTAAGCAACGGAAAAAGAGCAACTATTAATGAATGACTTGGTCAACTATTAGAGTAGCTAGTAGAGACACATATTTTGCCCATGGAACTACTGAACTGATGCGTAAACGTGAGAAAACAATTACATTCCCTTGTGTCCCTTAAAGGCACGTGTTACAGCTACATAATGTTTAAGATATGTGTTAGAGCTACATCATATTTAAGGCATGTTATTAAGCTTAATCATATTTAAGGCATGTATTACAGCTACATCATATTTAAGGCATGTGTTACAGCTTCATCATATTTAAGGCATGTGTTAGAGCTACATCATATTTAAGGCATGTTATTCAGCTAAATCATATTTAAGGCATGTGTTACAGCTACATCATATTTAAGAAATGTATTAGAGCTACATCATATTTAAGACATGTGTTACAGCTACATCGTATTTAAGACATGTGTTACAGCTACATTATATTAAAGGCATGTGTTACAGCTACATCATATTTAAGGCATGTGTTACAGCTACATCATATTTAAGACATGTGTTACAGCTACATCATATTTAAGGCATGTGTTGCAGATACATCATATTTAAGACATGTGTTACAGCTACATCATATTTAAGGCATGTGTTACAGCTACATCATATTTAAGACATGTGTTACAGCTACATCATATTTAAGGCATGTGTTAGAGCTACATCATATTTATGGCATGTTTTAAAGCTACATCATATTTAAGGCATGTGTTACAGCTACATCATATTGAAGGCATGTGTTACAGCTACATCATATTTATGGCATGTGTTATACAGCTACATCATATTTAAGACATGTCTTAGAGCTATATCATATTTAAGGCATGTGTTACGGCTACATCATATTTAAGGTATGTGTTACAGCTACATCATATTTAAGGCATGTGTTACAGTTACATCATATTTAAGGCATGTGTTACAGCTACATCATATTGAAGGTATGATATACAGCTACATCATATTTAAGGCATGTGTTGTACATCTACATCATATATAAGAAATGTGTTACTGCTACATCATATTTAAGATATGTGTTACAGCTTCATCATATTTAAGTCATGTGTAATAGCTACATCTTATTGAAGCCATGTGCTAGAGCTACATCATATTTAAGGCATGTGTTAGAGCTACATCATATTCAAGACATGTATTACAGCTACATCATATGTAAGACATGTGTTACAGCTACATCATATTTAAGGCATGTGTTGCAGCTACATCTTATTGAAGCCATGTGCCAGAGCTACATCATATTAAAGGCATGTGTTACAGCTACATCATATTTAAGACATGTGTTACAGCTACATCATATTTAAGGCATGTGTTGCAGATACATCATATTTAAGACATGTGTTGCAGCTACATCATATTTAAGGCATGTGTTACAGGTACATCATATTTAAAACATGTGTTAGAGCTACATCATATTTAAAGCATGTGTTACAGCTACATCATATTTAAGACATGTGTTACAGCTACATCATATTTAAGGCATGTGTTGCAGATACATCATATTTAAGGCATGTGTTAGAGCTACATCATATTTAAGGCATGTGTTACAGCTAAATCCTATTTAAGGCATATGTTACAGCTACATCATATTTAAGGCATGTGTTACAGCTACATCATACTTAAGGTATGTGTTACAGCTACATCATATTTAAAGCATGTCTTACAGCTACATCCTATTGAAGGCATGTGTTAGAGCTACATCATATTGAAGACATGTGTTACAGCTACATCCTATTAAAGACATGTGTTACAGCTACATCATATTTAAGACATGTGTTAGAGCTTCATCATATTTAAGGCATGTGTTACAGCTACATCATATTTAAGACATGTATTAGAGCTACATCATATTTAAGACATGTGTTACAGTTACATCATGTTTAAGACATGTGTTAGAGCTTCATCATATTTAAGGCATGTATTACAGCTACATCATATTTAAGACATGTGCTAGAGCTACATCATATTTAAGACATCTGTTACAGTTACATCATATCTAAGGCATGTGTAACAGCTACATCATATTGAAGGCATATCTTAGAGCTTGTGTTACAGCTACATCATATTTAAGGCATGTGTTACAGCTACATCATATTTATGGCATGTTTTAAAGCTACATCATATTTAAGGCATGTGTTACAGCTACATCATATTGAAGGCATGTGTTACAGCTACATCATATTAATGGCATGTGTTATACAGCTACATCATATTTAAGACATGTCTTAGAGCTATATCATATTTAAGGCATGTGTTACGGCTACATCATATTTAAGGTATGTGTTACAGCTACATCATACTTAAGGCATGTGTTACAGTTACATCATATTTAAGGCATGTGTTACAGCTACATCATATTGAAGGTATGTTATACAGCTACATCATATTTAAGGCATGTGTTGTACAGCTACATCATATTTAAGAAATGTGTTACTGCTACATCATATTTAAGATATGTGTTACAGCTTCATCATATTTTGTCAAGTATTATTTCTCCATCATATTTAAGTCATGTGTAATAGCTACATCGTATTGAAGCCATGTGCTAGAGCTACATCATATTTAAGGCATGTGTTACAGCTACATCATATTCAAGACATGTATTACAGCTTCATCATATTTTAGTCAAGTATTATTTCTCCATCATATTTAAAGCATGTGTTACAGCTACATCATATTGAAGGCATGTGTTAGAGCTACATCATATTTAAAGCATGTGTTACACTACATCATATTTAAGGAATGTGTGAGAGCTACATCATATTTAAGGCATGTGTTACAGCTACATCATATTTTAGGCATATGTTACAGCTACATTATATATAAGGCATGTGTTATACAGCTATTTTATATTTAAGGCACGTGTTAGAGCTACAACATATTCAAGAAATGTGTTAAAGCTACATCATATTGAAGGCATGTGTTACAGCTAAATCATATTTTTGGCATGCGTTATACAGCTACATCATATTTAAGGCATGTGTTAGAGCTACATCATATTTAAGGCATGTGTTACAGCTTTATCATATTTAAAGCATGTGTTACAGCTATATCATATTTAAGGCATGTGTTACAGCTTCATCATATTTAAAGAATGTGTTACAGCTACATCATATTAAAGACATGTGGTATACAGCTACATCATATTTAAAGCATGTGTTACAGCTACATCATATTGAAGGCATGTGTTACAGCTTCATCATATTTAAGGCATTTGTTACAGCTACATCATATTTAAGACATGTCGTATACAGCTACATCATATTTAAGGCATGTGTTACAGCTACATCATTTTTAAGGCATGTGTTGCAGCTACATCATATTTAAGGCATGTGTTACAGCTACATCATAGTTAAAGTATGTGTTGCAGCTACATCATATTTAAGGTATTTGGTAGAGCTACATCATATTGAAGGCATGTGTTACAGCTACATCATATTTAAGGCATGTGTTAGAGCTACATCATATTTAAGGCATGTGTTACAGCTACAACATATTTAAAGCATGTGTTGAAGCTACATCATATTGAAGTCATATGTTAAAGCTACATCATATTTAAGGCATGTGTTAGAGCTACATCGTATTTAAGGCATATGTTACAGCTACATCATATTTAAGGCATGTGTTACAGCTACATCATATTTAAGGCATGTGTTACAGCTACATCATACTTAAGGTATGTGTTACCGCTACATCATATTTAAAGCATGTCTTACAGCTACATCCTATTTAAGGCATGTGTTAGAGCTACATCATATTTAAGACATGTGTTACAGCTACATCCTATTTAAGACATGTATTACAGCTACATCATATTTAAGACATGTGTTAGAACTTCATCATATTTAAGGCATGTGTTACAGCTACATCATATTTAAGACATGTGTTAGAGCTACATCATATTTAAGACATGTGTTACAGTTAAATCATGTTTAAGACATGTGTTAGAGCTTCATCATATTTAAGGCATGTGTTACAGCTACATCATATTTAAGACATGTGCTAGAGCTACATCATATTTAAGACATCTGTTACAGTTACATCATTTTTAAGGCATGTGTTACAGCTACATCATATTGAAAGCATATCTTAGAGCTTGTGTTACAGCTACATCATATTTAAGGCATGTGTTACAGCTACATCATATTTATGGCATGTTTTAAAGCTACATCATATTTAAGGCATGTGTTACAGCTACATAATATTGAAGGCATGTGTTACAGCTACATCATATTTATTGCATGTGTTATACAGCTACATCATATTTAAGACATGTCTTAGAGCTATATCATATTTAAGGCATGTGTTACGGTTACATCATATTTAAGGTATGTGTTACAGCTACATCATACTTAAGGCATGTGTTACAGTTACATCATATTTAAGGCATGTGTTACAGCTACATCATATTGAAGGTATGTTATACAGCTACATCATATTTAAGGCATGTGTTGTACAGCTACATCATATTTAAGAAATGTGTTACTGCTACATCTTATTGAAGCCATGTGCTAGAGCTACATCATATTTAAGGCATGTGTTACAGCTACATCATATTCAAGACATGTATTACAGCTTCATCATATTTAAGTCAAGTATTATTTCTCCATCATATTTAAAGCATGTGTTACAGCTACATCATATTGAAGGCATGTGTTAGAGCTACATCATATTTAAAGCATGTGTTACACTACATCATATTTAAGGAATGTGTGAGAGCTACATCATATTGAAGGCATGTGTTACAGCTACATCATATTTTAGGCATATGTTACAGCTACATTATATATAAGGCATGTGTTATACAGCTATATTATATTTAAGGCACGTGTTAGAGCTACAACATATTCAAGAAATGTGTTAAAGCTACATCATATTGAAGGCATGTGTTACAGCTAAATCATATTTTTGGCATGCGTTATACAGCTACATCATATTTAAGGCATGTGTTAGAGCAACATCATATTTAAGGCATGTGTTACAGCTTTATCATATTTAAAGCATGTGTTACAGCTACATCATATTTAAGGCATGTGTTACAGCTTCATCATATTTAAAGAATGTGTTACAGCTACATCATATTAAAGACATGTGGTATACAGCTACATCATATTTAATGCATGTGTTAGAGCTACATCATATTTAAAGCATGTGTTACAGCTACATCATATTTAAGGCATGTGTTACAGCTTCATCATATTTAAGGCATGTGTTACAGCTACATCATATTTAAGACATGTCGTATACAGCTACATCATATTTAAGGCATGTGTTACAGCTACATCATATTTAAGGCATGTGTTGCAGCTACATCATATTTAAGGCATGTGTTGTAGCTACATCATATTTAAGGCATGTGTTAGAGCTACATCATAGTTAAGGCATGTGTTGCAGCTACATCATATTTAAGGCATTTGGTAGAGCTACATCATATTTAAGGCATGTGTAACAGCTACATCATATTTAAGGCATGTGTTAGAGCTACATCATATTTAAGGCATGTGTTACAACTACATCATATTATAAGCATGTGTTGAAGCTACATCATATTGAAGTCATATGTTAGAGCTACATCATATTTAAGGCATGTGTTAGAGCTACATCATATTTAAGGCATATGTTACAGCTACATCATATTTAAGGCATTCTTTAAAACTACATCATAATGAAGCCATGTGTTACAGCTATATCATATTATAGGCATGTGTTGCAGCTACATCATATTTAAGGAATATGTTAGAGCTACGTCATAGTTAAGGCATGTGTTGCAGCTACATCATATTTAAGGCATTTGGTAGAGCTACATCATATTTAAGGCATGTGTTACAGCTACATCATATTTAAAACATGTGTTACAGCTACATCATATTTAAGGCATGTGTTACAGCTACATCATATTTAAAACATGTGTTACAGCTACATCATATTGAAGGCATGTTATACAGCTACATCATATTTAAGGCATATGTTACAGCTACATCATATTTAAAACATGTGTTACAGCTACATCATATTTAAAGCATGTGTTGCAGCTACATCATATTTAAGGCATATGTTACAGCTACATCATATTTAAGGCATTCGTTAGAACTACATCATATTGAAGGCATGTGTTACAGATACATCATATTTAAAGCATTTGTTGAAGCTACATCATATTGAAGGCAAGTCTTACAGCTATATCATATTGAAGGCATGTGTTACAGCTACATCGTATTGAAGGCATATGTTACAGCTTCATCGTATTTAAGGCATTCGTTAGAACTACATCATATTTAAGGCATGTGTTACAGCTACATCATATTCAAGGCATGTGTTACAGCTACATCATATTTAAAGAATGTGTTAGAGCTACATCATATTGAAGGCATGTGTTACAGCTACATCATATTTAAGACATGTGTTGCAGCTAAATCATATTTAAGGCATGTGTTACAGCTAAATCATATTTAAGGCATGTGTTACAGCTACATCATATTTAAGGCATGTGTTGCAGCTACATCATATTTAAGGCATGTGTTGCAGCTACATCATATTTAAGGCATATGTTACAGCTACATCATATTAAAGGCATGTGTTAGAGCAACATCATAGTTAAGGCATGTTTTGCAGCTATATCATATTTAAAGCATTTGGTAGAGCTACATCATATTTAAGGCATGTTTTACAGCTACATCATATTTAAGGCATGTGTTAGAGCTACATCATATTTATGGCATGTGTTACAGCTACATCATATTGATGGTATGTGTTACAGCTTCATCATATTGATGGCATGTGTTATACAGCTACATCATATTGAAGACATGTCTTAGAGCTTTATCATATTTAAGGCATGTGTTAGAGCTACATCATATTTAAGGTATGTGTTACAGCTACATCATATTTAAGGCATGTGTTACATTTACATTATATTGAAGGTATGTTATACAGCTACATCATATTTAAGGCATGTGTTATACAGCTACATCATATTGAACAAATGTGTTACAGCTTCATCATATTTAAGCCATGTGTAATAGCTACATCCTATTGAAGCCATGTGCTAGAGCTACATCATATTTAAGGCATGTGTTACAGCTACATCATATTCAAGACATGTGTTTGAGCTACATCATATTGATGGCATGTGTTACAGCTACATCATATTTAAGACATGTGTTACAGCTACATCATATTTAAAGCATGTGTTAAAGCTACATCATATACAAGACATGTGTTAGAGCTACATCATATTTAAGGCATGTGTTAGAGCTACATCATATTTAAGACATGTGTTACAGCTACATCATATTTAAGACATGTGTTACAGCTACATCATATTTAAGGCATGTGTTAGAGCTACATCATGTTTAAGGAATGTGTGACAGCTACATCATATTTACCGTGTGCTTTGTGTTTAATAAACAAAGAGCAAATACAGTGCATTGAATAATCAGGAAAACACAACCGATTTATAATTCTTAATTCGTAATATTTATGTTTTATTTTCAAACTTTCTCGCATAAAATAAACACGATACAAGTTGATTAAAAATATATATCTTACTGAACCACGAAGAAAATCTAACTTTATAGATTTAACGTGTGCATTACGGGAAAATACGTTTTAATCTGAAATACGATAAAAAAATATTAAAGGTAAAAAAACAAATTGATAGCTTCAAGATATTTACATCTAACATTTAAAATATTTCGATTTTCTGAAAATGTATGGCTTAACGCCATTGTCTTCTCCTTTGCACGTATTTAAAATGGCGACGAATATACAAACTATAGAATATTTGTTAATTCTAACTACGTTAAGGCAATAAACATGTTGTCGTAGTATAATTCTATAGATGAAATTTGTTTATTTTGACAATATTTGCCACAGATTATTTTAGCGTTGTCAGTGTCATTCCAGTCATTCAGTGTAATAAACAAGACAAGGACAAATGTTCGATTGATACAACTATGGTTGTTTCGTCAGGAAAACATAACCCACGTGGCCCCGGGTAAGAATAGGGTCAGTATCGGTCGTCTCCAGAAAGGGGTAGGAAACCTCCAAATTAGTGTCATGTCCTCTTAATCATTTTTCGTCATTTGTTTTACTGTCGTTAAATTATAAGACATATTAAATATGTGCTTGCGAGTTTGCGTGCGAGTGTGTGAGCATGCGTGCTTGGAAGCAGCAGACATGTTTAACTTACATATTGATTGGGTGGTTTAAATGCAGTAAATATACACCGAACTGCTTTAGCTGGAGGAAAACCCATCTGAAAATAATTAGAATTTACGCAAGTGTTATAAAAGTCAAACTAAATTGGTATGCATGCCTATTTAGGAGCATATAAAAAACGAGTATGTTTTACATAATAAGATTATAATAAGACGTCCACTACAACCCTATCAAACGAAATAAAATAACTGCCACGTTACTTCAGTTGACCTACCGACCTACTGACATCTATCTCGTTTGATGTACAAGTATTTCAAGTATTTATGATTGCAAAATGTGTATACTGCAACTAAAGAAAATTAAGGAAAGTACTTGTATTTTTACTTCAAACTGCAATATGTTAAATTCAAGATCATTTTGCGTGTTAAAAACATTATAAAACATTTAAGGTTACATATACCTTACATTATATGCAAAAGAAGAAATCAGTTGTCAATCAAATTTAAATGATTAATTTTCCAAATTATTAATTCATAGCATGCTATCGTATCAACTTTTAGTAGAGAGATGCAAGTTTCCTTTTCTTTTATATAAGTCCTTGTAAAAACAAAATGATATTAATTTCAAGAGATATCTCAAACAAGAAGTAGTATCGAGGAGTTTGGTCTTGTTATTGGTCCGTAAAAATAAACAAATGCTTCTTATTTTAATCAACAAACTTATTCTTTAAAGCTACACGTCACATATAAAAATTGCACTTACCCATTTATGGCCTTGGAGATATTCTTTAAATGTCACACCAAGTTGACCAGCAGCAAATATGGCTACAGCTTTGCCATTTACGTATTCGATGTGGGGAAAATTATGTGCTAACACAACCCAGCTGGACTGAAAGAAAATCACGGGTAATCAAGCAAGTTTCAAGTCTCAATTTACCGAAACGGACGGTGGCGCTGCAGTATACTTGTCCATATCTCCGTCTTATCGTGGCGTAAATTATTCTTTTGTTGCTCTGGCTTCTGCAATACTATCGAGATTATCTGCATATATGTTAAACGTTCAATAAAAATATGATGTCGCAATGGAAAATATAAAACCGACTACAGTGTTACAACCTCGGCCAATACCGTCGTCCTTCAATATTAGACTCAATTAGGATAATCGACGAGGTGGTCCGAATGAAACCAACATATGTTTAACAATTTTATTATATAAAAATCATAATTATCATTTTACTAAAATACGCAAAGATAATGTAATAGAGAAGTAGTTTGCGATCTTCGTGGTATATTGAAGGTGGTGTAATAATTTAAAAGTGTCCAAAAAACAATAAATGCTCAGATGTTCAAAAAAATTAATTTTAAAGTGTCTAATACGAGTAGAAAGCATATGTTTTATGTAAAGCACAATTATATAACTCGCTATAAAGTGCTGAACAAACTATTATGGTAAGCAAATGCATTTTTATAATATCATGGAATATTTTGGGAAAATCTACAAAATTCAAATACATTATCGAGCAACCACTTACCTACTTGTAGATGATTCAAGAATATTTCTGTTTGGAAAAATACTAATTACCAAATACACCGTGATATAGCGATGGAGCGTCCACCTCATATGTGGAAGGTCACGGGTTCGATCCCCGGTCGGTTCATTCCAAAGACTTGACACAATGATACTGGAAGCTTCTTCGCTTGGCGCTTAGCTTTAGAGGATAGTTCTAGGTCCGGCCAGCCCGGTGTCAGTATAATGTGACTTGGTGGGGGTATCATACCAATTGTCTGCGGCATGATATTCCAGTGTAGCAGCGTTCAGAATACTGCCTCAAGTGAACACAATCGCGATATGACTGAATAATGGTTGAACGTGACGCTACACGCCATACTAATAAAATAGTGTCCAGAACACTGGCCTAATTTCTCAACACTGCACAAATACAAGTGACCTGTTTTTGTAAACATGGCCTCCTTACACAATCACCAGTATACAATGATCAAAAACACTATGCATGTATGTATTTTTATATTTATAAATTAAACATAAAGTATGAGGACACATTATTTCTAAGAAAACAGTTTGAATAGTATTTGAACAATTGTCATATTGGTGAATGCAAATTGAAATTAGAACATAAGGAAAAAACTCTCTCAAATGGAAAATTTGATACATTGTCATACTGGTGAATATCAGTTGTATCTAAAACATGAAGAAAATATATTTCTAAAGAAGTATTTCAAAAAGCAGTTCATACATTGCCGTCATATCGACAAATGTAAATTATGTTTAAAATACGAGATAAATTTCTTCGATAAAATGTTTCAAATAGCATTTCCTGCGATGTCATATTGATAAATAGTAAACATGAAGAACGGTATTCTTTATAAACTAAACATTGGAGAAGCATTTAAGTTTCGTGGTATTTATGAATGTAAGCAATATAGAAAACTAAAATAAGACTATTTCTAAAGAAACATTTTGATATTCCTTTCATGCATTCTTCTATTAATGGGTGTAAATTAAATAAAAAAAAATAAACACTAGTTTTAAGGTAAATTTGTCTTGTTCAATGAAAATATAAAATGTGTAGAACAAGCAGCTTTTATTTTAATATATTTAATGTTAAAATTTTATCACTTCTGTTCATTATTCCAGATTTGTTCTGTAATGTTTATGTTATATTTCAAATCTTTCCGTAATAATGAATTTAATACAAAACATGAAGGATAGGAAAGTCAACTCTTAAATGTCGACTCATTTCAACCAGTCAAGAATCGTCTTTCTTTGTTTTATTATAAGTAACTATTAAGCTTCTACATAGACATTTAATGTCACTTTACGTGACATTTCAAAATTTACAGTTCGAAATGGGATAATTCGACAATGAGTAATATATGTACTTAATTGTAACAGGAATATATTATAGTTGATAATTTTGAAAATGGTAACAAAGTGATTTAAATTTATCTTATGAATATTAAGGAATGAATTTAAATTCTTAAAATTCGTGAAAACATGAATTTACAAGTACCACGTACCACGTAAAGTCTTAGCGTCTAACCTATGTTATACAATTTTATTTTCTCATTTTTGTATTAAGAGTGCATTCGGACAGTACGGCAATGTCCATCTTAACTGTATACTCATTATAAAAGGTCAAACAAATAGGTTTGATGTGATTATCGGCATAGCAACAGACATGTGTCGTGTATCCTCACACGTGTGTTGATTTCAATGAATCTTGGAATTGTTCGTTATAATCTATCGCACTATCTCCGAAATACTGTTATGAATGGGAAGTATTCCTGAACCTATCAAATTAACAAACATTTATATTCATGAGCTAATGTTAGTATCACCTACCTCGTCAAAAGCGGCTCCTCCAAATCCAAAACGATGTGGACCCTTACTAAGTCCGTTCACGTCTCGACAGATAAACACCAACAGTAAAACTGCTGTGGCAACAGAGAACGACGACAGCGCCTGCATCTTTACCTGTGTATGTCTTGGTAAATAACGTGACCTTCCTTAAATTAGGTATTTATAACACTGCCATGCGTTTAAAGGGGCACACTTGGCAATTTTACTCGTGTTCATGCTTAGAATTAATCATGTATATAGGAATCCTACAGGTGTGCTCGTTTACCATTGAATTTATTGAACGAATTGTTTTTTTTATAGTATCCGAGGCTCTGTCGAGCATCATATTATTTGATATTCCATACCTCATGAAAAAGGTATATTTGCCGTTTATTTTCAGGTCTCCTCTATAAGGAACGAATTGACATCACGCATATAAGTTTCCATCAATCATTATTATGACGTGTTACCGTGACAAATCAACGTCATTTATCTGTTCGGGCAAGTCAGAAAATAATAGAAGTACAATAGTCGTGTTGTACGGAAAACGCCGAGCGATAATTCAGAAGTGATATTACACTTAGTTAATATCAGAAATAGGTAATGGGTTTATCACACTATTGCACCGTAAATTATGTGCTAATATTGAAAAATAAGTCGTTAAATATTGCTCTAGGAAATTTATTTAAGACAATATGAACATATTGTTTCTATAAACTAGTGGTGTCACGCTAGTTAGCCACTGTGATAAACAAATCTTTAAAACAAATTGTAGCAAACAGATAAAAATTGATGAAATAATTACGTCTATTTGCTATTCAGCATTACAACGTTTTGCCATTTTCAAAAGAAAGAGACAAATTAACGATCTGCAGACATGTTCGAGTATTTTAATTTCATAATTACAGCATGTATACACATTTTAGCAATATTATTTAACCCTTTACTCCATAGATACGCGTTTTCCCACACCAATTACAGAAAGTCTTTGAAAACAGTGCAAGAAGAGTTCAGACACTTGCTGCACTGTTTTCCACTCTGTTAGTTAATATAAACATAATTCACCAAAGAATTCAAAAGCCTTCTGTATTAGAGGTGTTCAAAGGCGTCTATATTAGAGGTGTCCAAAGGCGTCTACATTAGAAGTGTCCAAAGGTGCCTGTTTTAGAGGTGTCCAAAAGCCTTCTATATTAGAGGTGTCCAAAAGCGTCTATATTAGAAGTGTCAAAAGGCGTTTATATTAAAGGTGTCCAAAGCGTCTATATTAAAGGTGTCCAAAATCCTTCTATATTAGAGGTGTCCAAAGGCGTCTATATAAGAGGTGTCCAAAAGCGTGTATATTAGAGGTGTCTAAAGGCGTTTTTATTAGATGTGTCCAAAGGCGTCTATATTAGAGGTGTCCAAAGGCGCCTATATTAGAGGTGTCTAAAAGCCTTCTTTATTAGAGGTGCCCAAAGGCGTCAATATTACAGGTGTCCAAAAGCGTATATATTACAGGTGTCCATAGGCGTTTATATTAGAGGTGTCCAAAGGCGTCTATATTAGAGGTGTCCAAAGGCGCCTATATTAGAGGTGTCCAAAAGCCTTCTATATTAGAGGTGTTCAAAAGCGTCTATATTAGAGGTGTCCAAAGGCGTCTATATTAGAGGTGTCCAAAGGCGTCTATAATATAGGTGTCCAAAAGCTTTCTATATTAGAGGTGTCCAAAAGCGTCTTTATTAGAGGTGTCCAAAAGCGTCTATAATAGAGGTGTCCAAAAGCGTCTATATTAGAGGTGACCAAAGGTGTTTATATTAGAGGTGTCCAAAAGGTGTCTATATTTGAGGTGTCCAAAAGCGTCTATATTAGAGGTGTCCAAAAGCGTCTATATTAGAGATGTCCAAAGGTGTCTATATTAGAAGTGTCCAAAAGGTGTCTATATTAGAGGTGTCCAAAGGCGTCTATATTAGAGGTGTCCAAACGCGTCTATATTAGAGATGTCCTAAGGTGTCTATATTAGATGTGTCCAAAGGCGTCTATATTAGAGGTGTCCAAAGACGTCTATATTAGAGGTGTCCAAAAGCGTCTGTATGAAGTAAAGAGTTAATGAAATTTTATCAAAAATACACGGCAATTTTGATGAGTTTTCAGTGAACAATATTTTTGACAAGGTATATGCTAATACCTCAGTACCAGTGCAGACCAAAGAGTTATCTTTTTTGTTCAATTTAATATAAGAATCGCCAACTATATTTTAATTTTGTCATGTTTTTTATCAGTACCGTAACATTTCTAGATATTTTATTTCTACTTATATTTCCAAAACCAGCGTGATTTCTTATAAAACGTGCAAATACTTTCATAACTATCAGGTGTCAGACAATAACTCTTGAAGATAATTACTTCAATATGGTTAAACATTCATATGTGTAAAGTATGATGATGACAGTAATCGATTTAAAAAATGTGTGTCCCTTTAATATATTCAAGCGCCGTGGCAGACAGACACATCGCACGAGAACGTTTTATCTGTGACTAGCATGACTGATTCAAATACAGTTGTTTTATAATTGATTTCTAAAGAATTTAATATTTATTTTGCAAACCTTTAAATCAACAAATGACAATTTGCAGCCAGGCCCTAGCTTTGCCTATACTTGTGTTTGATGCATGTGCATACTTTATAAAGGTTATATGTGTTTATAATATCAAAGTTCCTCTTTTTATTATATTCACATTGCTCAGTGTTTGCTGGTTCGGTTGTCGTTTATAAAATATCGAGCTTAAATGTGACTTGATGTCAATTACATCTGTTTATTTTAATTTTAAACGTAGTAAAAAATCTGATTGTTTTATTTCTGGAGAAAGTATATGCCATTTCTTAATGGTTGATGTAAGAAAGGAGTATTATAGCTGGGTATTTTCTTGTGATTGTTCCTGGATTTTAGAAAAGTTGTCTAATACTACATTAGCGTATTCAAGTGTCGGTCTAATAAATGTCATATTCATTATTTCCAGGGACTTCCTGTTTAATATGAATTTCAGTTTTCGCATTATGTTTAATCTTTTTCTGCTATTTCTTTAATATGTTCAATATGACTTCCATGTACATGCGTTTGAAGTACAAATTCTCAAATGAGTGTTTATATCTACATGTTTTTTTACATTATTCATTAATAGGGGATCGATGTGGTTTGTTGAATGTTCTTGACATAAGTAGTGTTTCAGTCTTTTTAGGGTTAAAACTCACTACTCATACTTTGTATTCGTTGGAGATCTGTGTTAAGTATATTAGCACTAATAACAGGTTTATCAACAATGATGTACAGGCTTGTGTCTTCAGCAAGGAGTCCAATAGTAGGATTGATGTCAATAACAATGTCAGTTAATATACTAGAAAGAGGAATGGGTCTAGAATATAAGTTTGAAGTACCCAAGCTTGAATATTAATGGTATCAGATGCTGCTCCTGGGGGTATTACACATTGTTCACGATCGTACAAATAATCTGAAAACCACGAAAGAAGAGGACCGTTAATACCCGTTTCCTCAAGTTTTATTAGTAATTATATCTGCCATAAACAATCAAATTATTTTGAAATGTCACAAAAAAAGTACGGAATTCTTTTTATTGATCAAGTGCAACGCAGAACGTATTATGCATTTCAACTAGTTGATTTACAAAGATTAGCAGCATGTTTACATTTGCAGTTACTGCTGTTGTTTGTTCTTGTTCTTTAACATTGACAATTAATTTTCTAATGTATAAATAATAAATTTTACTTCTATTCCAAATACCCAGGATACCCAGGAAGAGATATGAATTGCAACATGTTAAGCACGAGTGTATATCTCAATATCCTACAATAATCACTGTCTGTTGCTGTTATTAGTTGTTTACTCAATATCCTACAATAATCACTGTCTGTTGCTGTTATTAGTTGTTTACTCAATATCCTACAATAATCACTGTCTGTTGCTGTTATTAGTTGCTTAGTTCAGATGCTGGTTCTCCTGCATTGATGCCACTTTTTTCATTTCCAAATAACTCTGTGTTGCATTTTAATAACGCTTCCTGTGTTGCGTTTTGACAACGCTTCCTGTGTTGCGTTTTTATAACGCTTCCTGTGTTGCGCTTCCTGTGTTGCGTTTTAATAACGCTTCCTGTGTTGCGTTTTAATAACGCTTCCTATGTTGCGCTTCCTGTGTTGCGTTTTAATAACGCTTCCTGTGTTGCGCTTTCTGTGTTGCGCTTCCTGTGTTGCGTTTTAATAACGCTTCCTGTGTTGCGTTTTAATATCGCTTCCTGTGTTGCGTTTTAATAACGCTTCCTGTGTTGCGTTTTAATAACGCTTCCAGTGTTGCGTTTTAATATCGCTTCCTGTGTTGCGTTTTAATAACGCTTCCTGTGTTGCGTTTAAATTACGCTTCCTGTGTTGCGTTTTGATATATCTTGAGCTTATACCACTATTGTATTTTGCTGTGTATGTATGGTGTTTAGTGTCGCTTTCAACAATGTTTCAGGTATATCACGTCTACTTTAGACAGTATTCTGCGCGCTGCCAGACTGAAGTATCATGTCGCAGTCACATGGTATGGTACACCACCCAGTCATATTATACTGACACCCGACCTACCAGACCTAGAACTTTCATCAAAATACTTAGAGTCCAACGAGGAAGCTTCTATGTAGTGTTCATGTCTATGGTAAAACCCGGCCGGGTATCGAACCAAAGACCTTCAACATGCGAGGCGGGCACTCTACCCTTTGACCACCGCTGCTGTACCACTGTTGTAAATTAAAAACATAAGCATATTATATGACGCAAGGATATGCCAGGGAGGAACATTTCAGACAAACTTGATAACATACAAAATAAAATATAAATGAATATCGACCTTCTGTATGCGAGGCGGACGCTTCACAACAAGACCACCGCTGCGGTAAGAAAAACTATGATAATTGATTAAAGGCTTACTTTCCCTCAGGTGTGAGTTGCCCTGTTGCCACAAGAAAAAACAAGGAGTATTTGTGCATAAAGCTCAAATCAATCCTTTCTAAACGAATAAATAAGTTTTAATATTTTAGTCACATACTAAAGATATTTGTTACCTTGTTTTTATAATGTTAAACTTTAAGTTTTATCTTTAGGATTTGATAGGATTACACCAGACATGATATGAATAATTATAAATTAATATTATTATGGATGTAAATCGCACACACATCTTTGGTTGGTAAGATAAACTGCGGTAAATATAGAGTATTCAACGGAAAATGTATATGGTTCATAGGAAAACCATAAGTCCTCAAAATACTTGTCAACACGACAAAAATTAAATACTATTCCGAAACTAAAATAAAAGCGGGGCCGGTAGTGTAATTGAAAGTGTTTGTCGCTCACGCCAGACGTTCCGTGTTCGATTCTAAACTCGACTCAATGTCTCTCACAAAACAACACCCAGTACTGGTTTTACCCAGGAAGCTGACTTGAGAACGGTTTATATTACATGTAGCTCTGAGCTTTTACCACAATCGAGCATGATTCAATAAGTATAAACTTAAAAATATAAACTAAATTACATTATAAATATTATCAAATTACATTATTATATATGATAATTATACCTGCGTATGTCCTGTGTACATTAATGGCGATGTTTGTTTTGGCGTTGTTGCGGTGGCGCAGTCGGTAGAGGCGGAGTCATTAATGTGCCAGGCGCTGACACCGCAAGGCCCGTGAGTTCGAATAGAAAATATTTCAGAGATTGTCCATGGTCAGGTGAATAAGACATGTGTCACTCCTCTCCACTGAGTCATTTAAAGTAGCAATAATACTAAAAATAGAATTTAAATTACATACGTTTACAGTAATACATGTATAAATTACACTTCAATTTCCACAAATTAAATATCAAATGCAAAATTACTGAAAATGTATCATAATAAAAAGGCATCAAAACCATATTTTGTGACGTATTAAATGAATATCATCATTTCATTTTGATTTCAAGTTGATCCGTTATACACGTAGCATAAATTGTTTCGTCTTAGTAAGAGTCTGAATGACGATGCGACGGTCGTCAAGCAGTAATTAAATGCTGTATACTTTTAGAATGGGGATGTTACCACTAAAATCTAAATATTGGTTTTGTGTAATTTTTTGTGGATTTTATATACCAAACCATTTGGTTTTTATTTATTAATGATAGTGAGATGCTTTTTAACGATTTTAATAAGTGTCTTATTTTTACTGATATACTCCCTAAATACCACTATAAGAATTATAAATAAGCACGGACATTATATATGTACATCATGTCGAAATATCTTATCGGCAAGAAAATATCGACGAGATTTAATCGTTAAACCACGTGATAGGAGTATAAAAAAGAACAGTGACGAATCAGAATGGCCATATCTGAAGATTTCTTCACATTCCAGGATGTGCACCCTTGTCCGACACTATCGAATTTGTCAAGTGGCGGATCTCCCTGGAAGGAACAAATTGTTTGGAATGAATACCGAAAGTATGTCATCGATGTAAGACGTGAGAGTTTTTTTTTCTAGACTTATTCATATTTTATTTCTATCAATATTACAGAAATGGGGTTGAGTCCGAAATTCTTCCAATATTAAAGTAATTATTAATTTTCTTTTTAAAATGAACGGCTTGTCTTTTTGAGTAACTTATATTACATTATATATTTGTGAAGGTAAGCGATAATTGAATGGGCGTAAGAGCGCTTCAATTATTGGAAAGAGGCAGCCTGGGGACAGTGTGTGGGAAGGGTGACACTCTCCCGCTGGTAATGGTAATTCTTTTCTACTCCAGTTATTGGAATACGGGGAACCGCTCCGATTAATGTTTGATATCTTAAACACAAACTGCAGAATTCAACTCATTTCTTAAAAAATTTGGCTGTTATTTACGCCAATGTTGTTTTTTTTTTACTTTTATGCGTTATTACACACACACATAAACTGCGAGTCAAGACGTTGGGATTCAGTCATACATTCCTGTGCGTTTTACGGGGAAAGAGATAGAATTATTATTTACTCCAATAGCTTGTGACTCTAAAACGCTCGTATTAAAGAAACACAGACACACATCCAAGAAACTTGGACTAAATAAAAAGATGTATTAAAAGATAAGCCTCAGTCGAGTTTCACCCCCAGTACTACGCACCAAGTCGTAGTGGAGAGTGTTCGCCCATTCCCCCACCCCTACTTCAAATGCGAGTAGGTGGTGTGTGTGTGGCAGGGGCTCTACTGGTGTAGCTTATTTCGTGCTGTGCTACCAAGATAGATTCGAAATCTGTGATATCTCCATATAATTTAAACGCAACATATTGAATGCACAAGTAAAACTACATAATGACATTAACTGTTATTAAACACTGGTATATGGATTGTTCGCTGGGTGACTACTTTGCCTGTTGATTAGTTATAAATGATTGTTACATATCTAAAACCACCAACTTCCAATTAACATATGTTCAAATAATACTTCCAGACCGGGTGCCATAAGGACTACACAGTTTGCCACCTCATATACTGACTCAACAGATGATTATTCCGAAATCTTTATCTTTTTCAGCCGGGCCCGATTAGCTCAGTCGGTTACGCGTCTGACTATCAATCCAGGGGTCGTGAGTTCGAATCCCCCACCCGGCAACAGTCTCCGTGATGATTGATATACGACATTGCGTCTCATTATCATTCGTCTCTCACCACTGATTCAAGTGGAAAAGTTATCAGTTACTTGCGGAGACGGGGTGTGCTCGAGTACTGGTTAATCCCAGGAAACAGTAATTAGGTTAACTGATCGTCTGTTAGCCCTCGATGGCATAAAAATGACGCTAAATATTCAATCAATCTTTTTCAAAATAGACCTTTCCCAGACAACTGTAAGAACTGAACTCAGTCTCGTTGTACCAGAACTTCTCCCCAAAACACAATGCTCGGAGAAGGACAACCTAGACTCTAAGAATCGCAATGATTGGAAGATATTCTAGGTTTGCTATGAAACTGTTGGCCTAAAGTAACATCGATATATATGGTCTCTGCTGCAGATGTTGACTATACGAGAGCTAACAACATGCTTCCCTCTGCGTGGCAGAGTTTTGCCTTATATACTGTTATACTGATTACAGGAGCGACACCTTGAGGCTCCTTTTACAAATATAATTAACATAATATAGAGCGTCAACCTGACTTCGATTTTACATAACGTACTGTCATTGTTTTAAATGTTTTGCTGAAAAAAGCAAGACAAGTCCATAAAGGAAAGGGTTTAATTTCCACAAGTCATTGTATGAAATAAACAACAAACTGAGTTATGTCGGCACCTACAAACCAAAAAATAAAAGATTAAAAAAAAAAAGATTATACCAAGTTTACCTATATCTATTTACACGGAAGATGCTTACACTCGCAGGACGATGTTAACCGTTGTACATGTATAAAAATAGACTTGTCCGCATATCTTTCGTAGTCTTGATCATCTCTGACACTTGCTATTCTAAAAGATAAACGTCCTCTCACGACCGGCCCGTAGCGCCAACTGATATCGCTGTAATGTTTAAGGACAGTATAATGGACTATTTGTATAAAAAAGTTTAATTTAAGCAGTAAGATTGAATAAACTGAGACAAACAGACCTTTAAGAAAAGAAATCATAGAAGATGATCGAGACTATACCGTATTGTGAAATAAAGGGTAGAATACAGAATGTATCCGATTTTGATGGAATCTTGCCAGATATTGCATTGTACTGATTTGTTTCATTTTGAACAGGGTAACCTAACAGAAAATGAAAATAATTTAAAAATACTCCAGCCATCAAGATGATTAAAATAATTCCTAAACAAACTGATAAAAATAAAATATATTGTTTTTTCATAGTATTCCTATGTAAAAGTCGAGGTCCCCTTACTGGACCCTAATAGATCATAGCCTCTTCATTTGAACAAACATGAAGCCCCTACTCATAGGGATCATTTATATCAAATATAAACGAATATGGCTTGACAGATTTTTTGAAAATTTACAATTTAACCTCTTTTTTAGCCTCTGCTGAACCCCTTTGTATATTAAATCCTCTTTAAAGGACCCATTCTTAACTGTTATGACTAAACATTGTTCCAGACCTTAAGATAATTGAAATAATACGTAAAATAGAGGAGAAAAACAGAATTATCTGGTTACACATAGTATTCCTATGTAAAAATCAGTCTCTTTACGGGACATCAGTATACACTTACATGTACCCCTTTATTTAACTTTGAAATACCTATTCATAGGGGACATTTAACCAAACACATTTGGCTCATCAGTTTTTGAGAAAAATAGTTCACAATTCAATATATATTTTTTTGCCCTGCTGGTCGCTTATTTATATTAAAATCTCCTTTAAAGGACCCTGTTTCAACTAAGGAATGATCCAGACATAAAGATACTTGAAATAATACCCATAATAGATCAGAAAAGCAGAATTCTCCGTTTTCCCATAGTATTCCTGGACGTCAATCAGTCCTAGCCACTTCATTTGATCAAATTTGAAATTCCTAGTCATAGGGAACATTGATACCAAATATGAACAAATTTGATTGGACAGTTCTTGAGAAGAAGATTTTCAAACGTAAATTTCCCTATGTTAAACTGAAATTTCCCCGGGCGGGACCAATTTTGACCTTAGGGTCATGGCATGAACAAACATGATAGAATTGCATTAGATGATACTAGCAAAATAGCAAAGCTCCAGACCTTGCATTTCCGGAGAAAATATTTTTTGAAATTTTGAAACAAAAATACTGATAAACCCTGGGGTGGGGCAAAATTTGACTCCAGGGTCATCATTTGAACAAACTTGAGAGAGCTTCTAGTAATAAACTTCAGACAAAATTTTGTGGTTTCAGAGAAGATGTCGTTTGAAGCAGAAGTTAACGACGGGTAACGGTCGGACGAAGGTAGATTAAAACACAATAAACAAATTCATTTATTTAATTGTGAAAATATGAGTATATACCCAGCATCTGATTTTTAACCATTTCGTACTCTCCGTTTTGGAGATTCAAGACAGTGCTGCAACCATTATATGCTATAACAAATCATGTGATTTAAAACCATTCGTCTTTTAGGAAACAAGTCTATCTAAATACAGTTCTGTTGTGGGAGTGTATTTACAGTGTATGAATATGTAAAGGTATTTACAGTGTATGAATATGTAAAGGTATTTACAGTGTATGAATATGTTAAGGTATTTACAGTGTATGACTATTTAAAGGTATTTACAGTGTATGAATATGTTAAGGTATTTACAGTGTATGACTATTTAAAGGTATTTACAGTGTTTGAATATGTTAAGGTATTTACAGTGTATGAATATGTTAAGGTATTTACAGTGTATGACTATTTAAAGGTATTTACAGTGTATGAATATGTAAAGGTATTTACAGTGTATGACTATTTAAAGGTATTTACAGTGTATGAATATGTTAAGGTATTTACAGTGTATGACTATTTAAAGTTATTTACAGTGTATGAATATGTAAAGGTATTTACAGTGTATGAATATGTTAAGGTATTTACAGTGTATGACTATTTAAAGGTATTTACAGTGTTTGAATATATAAAAGTATTTACAGTGTATGAAGATGTAAAGGTATTTACAGTGTATGAATATGTAAAGGTATTTACAGTGTATGACTATTTAAAGGTATTTACAGTGTTTGAATATATTATGGTATTTACAGTGTATGACTATTAAAAGTTATTTACAGTGTATGAATATGTTAAGGTATTTACAGTGTATGACTATTCAAAGTTATTTACAGTGTATGAATATGTAAAAGTATTTACAGTGTATGACTATTTAAAGTTATTTACAGCGTATTAATATGTAAAGGTATTTACAGTGTATGACTATTTAAAGTTATTTACAGTGTATGAATATGTTAAGGTATTTACAGTGTATGACTATTTAAATGTATTTACAGTGTTTGAATATGTTATGGTATTTACAGTGTATGACTATTTAAAGTTATTTACAGTGTATGAATATGTTAAGGTATTTACAGTGTATGACTATTTAAAGGTATTTACAGTGTTTGAATATGTTATGGTATTTACAGTGTATGACTATTTAAAGTTATTTACAGTGTATGAATATGTAAAGGTATTTACAGTGTATGACTATTTAAAGGTATTTACAGTGTATGAATATGTAAAGGTATTTACAGTGTATGACTTTTAAAGGTATTTACAGTGTTTGAATATGTAAAGGTATTTACAGTGTATGACTATTTAAAGGTATTTACAGTGTTTGAATATGTAAATGTATTTACAGTGTATGACTATTTAAAGGTATTTACAGTGTTTGAATATATTATGGTATTTACAGTGTATGACTATTTAAATATATTTACAGTGTATGAATATGTTAAGGTATTTACAGTGTATGACTATTTAAAGGTATTTACAGTGTTTGAATATGTTATGGTATTTACAGTGTATGACTATTTAAAGTTATTTACAGTGTATGAATATGTAAAGGTATTTACAGTGTATGACTATTTAAAGGTATTTACAGTGTATGAATATGTAAAGGTATTTACAGTGTATGACTTTTAAAGGTATTTACAGTGTTTGAATATGTAAAGTTATTTACAGTGTATGAATATGTTAAGGTATTTACAGTGTATGACTATTTAAAGGTATTTACAGTGTTTAAATATATAAAGGTATTGACAGTGTATGAATATGTAAAGGTATTTACAGTGTATGACTATTTAAAGGTATTTACAGTGTTTGAATATATTATGGTATTTACAGTGTATGACTATTTAAAGTTATTTACAGTGTATGAATATGTTAAGGTATTTACAGTGTATGACTATTTAAAGTTATTTACAGTGTATGACTATTTAAAGGTATTTACAGTGTATGAATATGTTAAGGTATTTACAGTGTATGACTATTTAAAGGTATTTACAGTGTTTGAATATGTTAAGGTATTTACAGTGTATGAATATGTAAAGGTATTTACAGTGTATGACTATTTAAAGGTATTTACAGTGTATGAATATGTAAAGGTATTTACAGTGTATGACTATTTAAAGGTATTTACAGTGTATGAATATGTTAAGGTATTTACAGTGTATGACTATTTAAAGTTATTTACAGTGTATGAATATGTAAAGGTATTTACAGTGTATGAATATGTTAAGGTATTTACAGTGTATGACTATTTAAAGGTATTTACAGTGTTTGAATATATAAAAGTATTTACAGTGTATGAAGATGTAAAGGTATTTACAGTGTATGAAGATGTAAAGGTATTTACAGTGTATGAATATGTAAAGGTATTTACAGTGTATGACTATTTAAAGGTATTTACAGTGTTTGAATATATTATGGTATTTACAGTGTATGACTATTAAAAGTTATTTACAGTGTATGAATATGTTAAGGTATTTACAGTGTATGACTATTCAAAGTTATTTACAGTGTATGAATATGTTAAGGTATTTACAGTGTATGACTATTTAAAGTTATTTACAGTGTATGACTATTTAAAGGTATTTACAGTGTATGAATATGTTAAGGTATTTACAGTGTATGACTATTTAAAGGTATTTACAGTGTTTGAATATGTTAAGGTATTTACAGTGTATGAATATGTAAAGGTATTTACAGTGTATGACTATTTAAAGGTATTTACAGTGTATGAATATGTAAAGGTATTTACAGTGTATGACTATTTAAAGGTATTTACAGTGTATGAATATGTTAAGGTATTTACAGTGTATGACTATTTAAAGTTATTTACAGTGTATGAATATGTAAAGGTATTTACAGTGTATGAATATGTTAAGGTATTTACAGTGTATGACTATTTAAAGGTATTTACAGTGTTTGAATATATAAAAGTATTTACAGTGTATGAAGATGTAAAGGTATTTACAGTGTATGAATATGTAAAGGTATTTACAGTGTATGACTATTTAAAGGTATTTACAGTGTTTGAATATATTATGGTATTTACAGTGTATGACTATTAAAAGTTATTTACAGTGTATGAATATGTTAAGGTATTTACAGTGTATGACTATTCAAAGTTATTTACAGTGTATGAATATGTAAAAGTATTTACAGTGTATGACTATTTAAAGTTATTTACAGCGTATTAATATGTAAAGGTATTTACAGTGTATGACTATTTAAAGTTATTTACAGTGTATGAATATGTTAAGGTATTTACAGTGTATGACTATTTAAAGGTATTTACAGTGTTTGAATATGTTATGGTATTTACAGTGTATGACTATTTAAAGTTATTTACAGTGTATGAATATGTTAAGGTATTTACAGTGTATGACTATTTAAAGGTATTTACAGTGTTTGAATATGTTATGGTATTTACAGTGTATGACTATTTAAAGTTATTTACAGTGTATGAATGTGTAAAGGTATTTACAGTGTATGACTATTTAAAGGTATTTACAGTGTATGAATATGTAAAGGTATTTACAGTGTATGACTTTTAAAGGTATTTACAGTGTTTGAATATGTAAAGGTATTTACAGTGTATGACTATTTAAAGGTATTTACAGTGTTTGAATATGTAAAGGTATTTACAGTGTATGACTATTTAAAGGTATTTACAGTGTTTGAATATATTATGGTATTTACAGTGTATGACTATTTAAAGTTATTTACAGTGTATGAATATGTTAAGGTATTTACAGTGTATGACTATTTAAAGGTATTTACAGTGTTTGAATATGTTATGGTATTTACAGTGTATGACTATTTAAAGTTATTTACAGTGTATGAATATGTAAAGGTATTAACAGTGTATGACTATTTAAAGGTATTTACAGTGTATGAATATGTAAAGGTATTTACAGTGTATGACTTTTAAAGGTATTTACAGTGTTTGAATATGTAAAGTTATTTACAGTGTATGAATATGTTAAGGTATTTACAGTGTATGACTATTTAAAGGTATTTACAGTGTTTAAATATATAAAGGTATTTACAGTGTATGAATATGTAAAGGTATTTACAGTGTATGAATATGTAAAGGTATTTACAGTGTATGACTATTTAAAGGTATTTACAGTGTTTGAATATATTATGGTATTTACAGTGTATGACTATTTAAAGTTATTTACAGTGTATGAATATGTTAAGGTATTTACAGTGTATGACTATTTAAAGTTATTTACAGTGTATGACTATTTAAAGGTATTTACAGTGTTTGAATATATCATGGTATTTACAGTGTATGACTATTTAAAGTTATTTACAGTGTATGAATATGTTAAGGTATTTACAGTGTATGACTATTTAAAGTTATTTACAGTGTATGAATATGTAAAGGTATTTACAGTGTATGACTATTTAAAGGTATTTACAGCGTATGAATATGTAAAGGTATTTACAGTGTATGAATATGTAAAGGTATTTACAGTGTATGACTATTTAAAGGTATTTACAGTGTATGACTATTTAAATGTATTTAAAGTGTTTGAATGTATAATGTATTTACAGTTTATGAATATATAAAGGTATTTACAATGTATGACTATGTAAAGGTATATACAGTGTATGAATATGTAAAGGTATTTACAGTGTATGAATATATAAATGTATTTAAAGTGTATGAATATATAAAGGTATGTACAGTGTATGAATATGTAAAGGTATTTAGAGTGTATGAATATTTTAAGGTATATGAATATGTAAAGGTATTTACAGTGTATGAATATGTAAAGGTATTTACAGTGTATGAATGTGTCAAGGTAATTACAGTGTATGAATATATAAAGGTATTTACAGTTTATGAATATGTAAAGATATTTACAGTGTATGAATATATAAATGTATTTACAGTGTATGAATATGTAAAGATATTACAATGTATGAATATATACATGTATTTACAGTGTATGAATATCTAAAGGTATTTACAATGTATGAATATGTAAAGGTATTTACAGTGTATGAATATGTAATTATTCATTTCTCGTGGCATATGTGATTATTCATTTCTCGTGGCATATGTGATTATGCAAATTTCCCTATTAAATTTGCAAGTATCGTATGCAATAATTCAAATTCAAGGGGAAAAAAACGAAAATGCAGCTAAGCATATAATGTGACGTGCCATAAATAATTAGTATCTTCTTTTTCAGAATATTAATATAATGTAAAACCAGCTAATGTTTATTCTTTATTTACAAAACAACTTCTCTTCTATCATTGAGAATAATAATGACATTTTAACATGTTAACAACAAATACAACAACACCCGTTTTTGTAATTAATTATTTAAAACAATGTTTGTATGAGTATGCATAAATTATTTTGTTGCATTCGCCCATGTTTAATACCACGTAGCCGTGTTGTTTGTTTTATTCTATGATATTCAACTCTGGCGGTGACAATAAAAAATATGTATATAAAATAAACAAATGTCAACCCACGATAGTTTTTAAATTACTATTAAAGTCATGTTACTTATGAATAAATGTTACAACATAATTGCCTGTCTGGTAGGAAATACCACTTCCCAAAGTCTTATGTGAGATGCATTCTAATACGTTATTTGAGTTGTTTATTCAAACACATGTCACTTTCAATAGCATGTGTTTTTATGTTTTCTATTGCTGAGAACATTATTTGCTAAAATATATGAGAAGACTGCTTTGATTAAGTTATTGTTGTTTTCAATATTTTATATATCCCTTTAACGTTGTATACTTCTCCATGGCTTATTGACTATTGACAGCAGTTTGAAATTCAAGCTATTGTATTGCAATGCTTTAACTACCGATAGTATTTATGCTGCTGTTTGAGATAAGAGCTATAAAAATATTTCCTGTCATCAGAATAGAGTGCCATTTTTGCCTTGCATACATACCATTTCCTGAATACTTATAACATCATTTACTTTTATTATTTATATCAGTTCCAGCTTAACATTTTGCGCATGCTATTAATTTGTGACCTTTTGCTTTTTATGTCCGTCAAACTAGTTGTATACTTGATATTTGCATCCTAACAACAGAATGTTGTGCTTAAGTTTGTATAATGACATTAGACACATGTTACACCAAACCCTTATGGGTTGCCTTGTATAACGCTAAAACAATTTAATATTTAGTCGTATTTTTAGCGCATACTTCAATAATTCAGTTGTTGACCTTTGACCCATTGACCTCAGTGAATAATACTGTTATTATTTTATACTCATGCCATTGGTCATTTAAAATAAACCAATAGTGATGGTCAACTCAATCAACAAATGTCTTTAATATGAATGCTATGATATTATCTCGTCCAAATAAAATTATTGTTTGCGGTGACCTTTGACCTTATACATGTAACTCAGTAAAAAGATCAAATATTTTTGGCAACCGATCGTTTCTAATGCAGGATATAGTGGTTAACTCATTTAGCCCGGTTGCCGCCCATGAACACGCCGCACCTTATGCATCGATTTCTAGCCACATATTTGAGAAATTTCAACACTCTTAAAAATGCCATTGTTTGAATTAAGTGGCCACGAGAAAAAATGTTTGCCTACGGGCGATTTCGATGAAATACCTTCAGTAAGCCAGCTATTGGACACAAATAGCCAAACATAATTGAAAATTGACCAAAAACCACCCGTAGGTAAGTGATTTTTCGGCTGTGTCGGCGGCAACTTTTGCATCATGGTTCCGTGAATGTCTGGTATTATATTGATGATATTTCAAATTAATTATAATTTTAAAGTTTTTAGTTTTCGGTGGTGTCGGCGCCAACTTTTGTATCATTGTTTCGTGAATTTATGGTATTATGTTGATAGCATTTCAATTGAATTATAATTTCAATGATTTTAGTTTTCTACCGGATGAATTTTTACTATTTTGCGATAAATTAAATAAGACTATTTTTATCTTCAGAACTGACTACTACTAGTCTCGTCAATCCATTGTCTTCCGATGAAATCAAGGCACGCAACTATCAGGCTGTACCAAAAAGAGGCGACAGTCGAACGATTGGGCCTTGGGGTGTGGAGCGAATGGTCCAAATATCGTAATTCACAGCTAGATGCAGTCATTGAACCAGGGTATCCTATCCCGGAAGATGTCAGACTATTAAATAATGAATTACTGGAATATTGGGGACTACGATTCATATTGGAGATGCACATGAAGGTGGTAAAGTTTATCCTCCAAATACGCTTATTAAGATAGCAAGTGGTATTCAGAGATATTTACGGACAGAATGTGGTCGGTCGTATTTAATGACATCTGACTTTATTCAATTTGCGGTTTTCAGGACTGCGTTGGACACGTGTATGAAAGAGCTTCATGCAGAGGGTGTAGGGATCTGTGGGAATTCATCTGAGCCTGTAACCGAAAAGAACTTAAACTTTGGGATTAGGTGTTTTTAATTTTGAAACTTCAGCTGGGTCAGGTAATGCTATATTTTACTACAATGGGAAACACACTATTTGGGTTCCGTGGTTTTCAGGAACATAAACACGCCAAAGCAGAACAGTTCGAAATTTGCAACATGCCCGGAAATGGAGTACGCTTCATAAAATACACACCTCGTTTACGTAAAAACTCACAAGGTGCGCTAAATTATCGGCGTGTAAATCTTGACACAATCATTAGTACAACAGTTCTGTATGGCAAGCACTTGTCATTTATTCCTCGTCCAGGACCCCTTTATCGGAAACCATTGCCAGGCTTAAATGAAAACAAAAATGTTCGATTCAGTTGCGGATCAATTCCCCACGGAGGCACCATCAAAACAATGTTAAAGCGATTTTTGAGGAAGCAGGAATAAATGTAAATGGAAGGAAAATCAGCAACCATCCGGCACGTGTAACAATGTGTACTGACCTGGCACGTGTTACAATGTGTACTGACCCGGCACGTATTACAATGTGTACTGACCCGACACGTGTTACAATGTGTACTGCTTTGTACAATGATAAATTCAGCAACCACCCGGCAGGTGTTACAATGTGTACTGACCCGGCACGTGTAACAATGTGTACTGACCCTGCACGTGTTACAATGTGTACTGCTTTGTACAATGATAAATTCAGCAACCACCCGGCACGTGTTACAATGTGTACTACTTTGTACAATGATAAATTCAGCAACCACCCGGCACGTGTTACAAATTGTACTGCTTTGTACAATGATAAATTCAGCAACCACCCGGCAGGTGTTACAATGTGTACTGACCCGGCACGTATTACAATGTGTACTGACCCGACACGTGTTACAATGTGTACTGCTTTGTACAATGATAAATTCAGCAACCACCCGGCACGTGTTACAATGTGTACTGACCCGGCACGTGTTACAATGTGTACTGACCCTGCACGTGTTACAATGTGTACTGCTTTGTACAATGATAAATTCAGCAACCACCCGGCACGTGTTACAATGTGTACTACTTTGTACAATGATAAATTCAACAACCACCCGGCACGTGTTACAAATTGTACTGCTTTGTACAATGATAAATTCAGCAACCACCCGGCACGTGTTACAATGTGTACTGCTTTGTACAATGATAAATTCAGCAACCACCCGGCACGTGTTACAATGTGTACTGCTTTGTACAATGATAAATTCAGCAACCACCCGGCACGTGTTACAATGTGTACTGACCCGGCACGTGTTACAATGTGTACTGCTTTGTACAATGATAAATTCAGCAACTACCCGGCACGTGTTACAATGTGTACTGACCCGGCACGTGTTACAATGTGTACTGCTTTGTACAATGATAAATTCAGCAACCACCCGGCACGTGTTACAATGTGTACTGACCCGGCACGTGTTACAATGTGTACTGCTTTGTACAATGATAAATTTAGTGACAAAGCGGCTATGGGCCGTAGTAAACATTCAAGTAATGCCGTGTATAGATACCAGCGTGAACAATAGGGTGAACCAATGTCCGTTACTCCTGCCTGTGTTTCCTACAACAAAATTATGGTTTCGTATACGTGGAAATGAAAATATATATGATTACGATTGTGGATACGGTAATAGATCTAGTTTATAAAAACTGATTTAGTCCCAGATTTTCGTCAGGTCATGTGAATAAACTGTCACGTGACATATGGAAGAAAGGACGGAATTTTCTATCTGAAGCGAAAAAGCCAGGAATAGTTCTTTTTCTTGCATACCAAACATATTAATTTATTATTTTAACTTAATTAATCATTATATTTTTTACGTCATGAGTATCCGTGTGCGATAGAAATACCTCACCCGAGGGAGCGAATTAGGCCTACTGGCATGGACGGGTCTCTGTGCACAACATGGAGAACATTGTTTAACAATATATTAAACATAATCAGCTTATTTTACTATTAAATTACCATTATTGTCCATAAGAAAAAAGGTTGACCAAAAAAAAAAAAAAACACCTTTAAAACAGGAGAATGACTGAGAGAAAGAGATATGCTTTATAGTGAGAAAGATAGCTTGTTTCAAGGCATGTTTAAGTACATCATGTGTTAAATTACTAAGAACAAGTTATCTCGAATATGTATTTTTCAATTTAGTTATCCACATTAAAATTTCAGAATGCAATAACAAATATACAACATTTTTTCAAAGTTTTATCTTGTTAAAATATAAATTTAAAATAGAATAGATCTACATCTTTCAGATATGTTTTTTTTTTCAAAACGTTAGAACTGATGAGCACATGCGTGTCAGTATTATGAGAATATTAATTTTATTTTTCTTATTTACTATAATACTTATTGTAATATTATAAGTTGCATCTGTCCATCTTGTTGAGATAAATCCTTCTATATTTCTGATGCAATTCAATTAAAACTTTTGATTAATCATAAATGCGCATATTCTCACGACATACTGCCGCTGTATGTCAAAACGCCGCAGTTTATCGCTAAACTTTTTATGACAAAGTGAAACATGTATTGCGCAAAAAAGATGCAATTTTATTTTAAAGGGAGTATAACAGGAAAATACACTATAAATGCTTTGAAAATAAATGATTAGTAAAACAGATCAAAAGTATCTCATACTATAAATTAATAAAGTTCGAATGTTTTGGCATATCAAATCCGCCAAAGTGTAGCAAAACAGATATTTAAATTGAAGTAGTAAACTTGAAACGATATCCTCTTTCTAAAAATATACAGCACTTTAATACTGCTTGAAGACATTCACGTCGTCATTCGGTCTCTTAATAAGATGAAACATTTTTTACTACGTGTAAACCTGTAAAGCGGATCAAACTGAAATCAAAATAAAATCACGTGTCTCATTTATTATGTCGAAATATATGTTGCAATTAAGAAGCGGGAAATCTATTTTAGTCTAACCTAGATGCGTAGCCCAAGTTAGGAAAGCCCTTTTCAATTTATTATTTTGACATTTTTAAATAGATATCCTTTTGGCAATACAGGGTCAGTTACCATATATAGGCATGATATATTGGGAAAAAAACTTGTTTAAGCCAATTTTATAATTTTGAAAAATCCTGATAAATTCCCTTTAAAGCATAATTAAAGCCTTACATTCAGTCCAATATTCTTTTGTTCAAGTTGGTTTAACTCTTTGAATCATTTTTACAAATTCAGTGGAACTAAAGAGCCTCTTTGATCTTAGAATGTTTTAATTTGGATTATTAAAATAAAATTGTTTAATATATCACAGGTGGTATTATATTATTTCTAAAATAAATGTTCTAAATTAATCGTGAGACGCAGTTGATAATCAGGTCATATACAATCGTTTAAACTGTAACTACACATCCCCGGAAAATCGATAGTCGAGCCGTACTGTTTTCCGCTAGCTTTTGTGTTTTACCACTTTAATATGAATTAGTACTTGCTACACAGTGCTTACTACTTTATGTTTGAAGACGGTGGTAAATCACACCATTGTTATGTTGTATAAAATATAGGATGGCGTTATTTGTTATCTTGCTACATACGGGAATGTCATTGTCGATGGTAATATTGTCTAATTTTTTTTTCACGAAGATCGGTAAATTTGTAACATTTAATTCTTAAAAAAAGTATAAACAATATTTAATGAATTTATGGGTCCTCCTGGTCCTCTAATGTGCCGTCTAAACTTACACATGTATCTCTCACCGCTGAGGTCTTTGGTTCAAAAACTTTATTTGAGAACGTCTGCCAGTTATATGCGGACAGGACTGTGGTTCTATTTGAGTTTATTCTGAGGTGTTCCTCCACCAGTAAAACTTAACATACCAGATGTAACCTGAACATGGCGTTATCCTTCAGTCAGAAGTATAATGACGTTCAGCATATGGGATAAGTTCCAATAATACGAGTATAATATAATAAGAAAATATTATAGACACGTTTTAACGAAACATAATAAATATCACTAGAGAGAGAGAAGAGCGTTCTACAATTTGTATATTAACTAAATGAATCAATAACATTGTTATGTACGTATATATTTATTTTTCATTCCCTAAAAATGCAAATTTATTGTACATGATTCGATTTTATAAACATTTGCTTGTAACTGGTACTGACAAAAATAAGTATGACAAAAATAAAATTTGTCAGAAATGCAAATGTATTCTGTTACACAGAATCAGCTATTTTAAATCTTATATCTAACATAAGAATGTAGTCTGTCGTATGGACCAGCTCTCCCGAATAGCAATGAGGGAAAACCACATTTGAGCACATTGATTGGTCAGTTTCTTCAACTGAACGTCTGAACAATGTCACGGTTAAGTAAGCGTTCCACTGCTATGACTTTTGGGACAGGCATAGAAGTCCCTGCTTTTTCATTAGTGGTTAATAGACCTGATTCGGGGAGAGATAGACTAATAATGAAATGAATGATAGTATTATCATATATTAGTGGTTAACTTCATTTGACAACAAATGCAATCTTTTCACTTTTCAGAATTTTGTCGCTCTCACAAACTCCGCCCTTGATACAATTCTGAACGATACTTGTAGACCTACAAACTACAAAGCTGCGTGAGCTATGCTTAGAAACGACCTTAGCAAACATGAACTTTCAAACATCAATCATCTCAATTCTCATCGTAGCTCCGCCCAGTTACATAAACTGTCAGGGTTTCTTGATTGTTATTTTTTACTAAATGACCACTACTACTTATACTAGTGTTATGCCTAATCATGCATATAATATATTTGTGTGTCTGGCTTCGAACATATTTACACTATTCGTACATAATCGACGGAAAATAGTGCGGTCATTTTCTATCAAAAGTTAAGTAGTCTTTACAGATGTTGGTATTGTCACATAATAGAAACACATATACACACATAATTCAGTTATTTCCCACACATATGTGAATGAAGATATTTTTATAATTATATTTCCATTTTGTCTATACATCTATACAACATGAATAAAAATAGCCTAGAGATTTACCTTTTTAAGGTTGTATAAGTAAAACCACATAATATATTTACCTTTGTTAATGCACATGCGTTAGATATAGCGCCTTAAAATTAATACCAATTACAAATAAAAACTGTCAAATATTGTTGTAAACATCTATCTAATAGTGCATTCCGATGGATATATTTGGTTACATATTGCTCCATCCGAAGAAGCTCTTTTGATTACATAACAATGGCATAGTATGTACAGGGCAGTCAGCATCAACAGTCACGTGCATACATCATTTAATTTACTGATGATAGGTGGCTGTTCCGGCTTCAGTTATATTCGTCCTCTTCCGGCATACAGTATACTCACTGGCGCACTTATAACACCAAGTTGAGAAGTGCGCAATACAAAACCATGCAAAACAAATATAACGCAGATATTTGCATTCTTGTTAGCCTAATCATGCCAGAAACTGCCATTATTAAATTCGGAACATACATGTATGTAAAGTTGATTGTTAATTTTAATACCGTTAACTATTAATACTGCAATACGCATAGTCTTAACTGAAAAAAAGGCGTTTTCTTTGCATACTAGTTTATGATTTAATGTTGTTTTTCATCATTGCTATGAAATACATCGTGTTAACTGACTGAATTACTTTTATTTCATTATGAGCACATGTGGTTCCGGCAAAGAATATACTCACCGCCAATCTCTGCAGAGGGGCAAGAATCCTCCGAATGTGTGTCATGTGAATGTTATCATTTTTTGTCATGATCATTATTGTGGTTAAATTACCAACTTTTGTGGTTCCAGGGAGCCATGTGAGTGATGGCAAGAATAGGATCACTGTTACTCATGCATGCCTAAGAAGCGACAATTTGAGTAAAACAATAGAATGTGCTGAAACTCTGAAGTTTTGCAGGTATCAATGTTTTAGGTTCATTCTTCATAATCATTTGCTGATAATTTTAACCTGTATCTTAATTTATTGTTTTTTTACATGTAGAGTGAACCTGGAATATTCCTTCCCGTCGACGTCAAATAACATAGAATGTGTTGGTACGCCGTAAAACACTGTCCATTTCATTATGAGGTTTCTAAATAATGTTGAGTACACTGCTGAAGTGTGTGATACACAAATACACAGCAGAGTTGCATGTATTGTGTGTTAGGATTCGCCAGGCAATTGTTTTTTGGTGTCCGAATGTAAATAGTGATATTGCTTCGATAAACCGATACCTGTACGTTTATATCGTACTCACGAATAGCTGCACGGAAAGGCGTTTAAATGCCCAAACATATTGACGATTAATGAGTGCCAGGTCAAAACTTACAGACAATAGTATGTAGGAGCAAATTTGAAAAACGTGATAATATAATCGAAATGTTTGTTGTTAGAGGATTAACGAACGACGAGACAGTACTGTCATACGTCTTGTATTTAACGATAGGCGAGTTATCGTATACCGCTGTTTTGGGTGTTAGTACCAGAACATTATCTTATCGACTACAAAGTTCTCTTTCTCCAGTCAGTGCATATACTGACCCTATTTCGGATGGTGCACTCTATTAGAGATACGCCTGCAGTTGATCTCCTGTGTCAAGTTATTATATAATATACATACCGGTAAAACATGCTGGTTATAGCAATTTAACATGAAAAGAAAATATTATAGAATCTTCATCTTCATACAAATATGTTCACTTGAGTGTAAAACGTTATTTTTTCAACAGTATTTTCAATGATTTAACAATTAAGCCAACTATGTTTCTCCAAGTACGCGGTCATGTGTAATTACGCGGTCATGTGTATTTTATATTGTATTTTTCATCAGAATGGCTATCAGAGAGTATTTGGTGAGATTTCATTTAAAAATTATCGATTTATTTCACAATATTTAAAAAAAACGCCGATTCTTTCATTGCAAAATTGTTTCATTTTTTATTTTATGAAATTGTACACATTATATTTTTTATGTGTTAGGTATTATTTCAACAATTATTATTGAAATATTAAATGACATGTTAGCCATATTTGTTGAGATGTAAATATTAATTTTTATTTTATATATCATAAGATGGAAGCATTACACGGAAGTACACGAAATGTTTATTAGTTTAAATTGTACCTTAAGGATAATCAGACCAAAATCAAATAATTGCAATGACAGCTTATATAAACAGTTTCCTGTAAGTATATCCTGAATGAGGTGTATATATTATTGTAGGTAAGCAAAACGTTTTATTTCAAATATTCTGTTTAAATTAAATTATTATCACTTAAACTTCTGGTTAACATATTAAGTTAAAACTTGTCTCGATTAAGTGATTTTAATTAAAGAAGTTATGTTTAAAAATATGTTGTTCATCGAACAATTATGATCATTATGTAATTAAGAAATTAAGAATTACATTTAGTAACTAGACTATAATTAATTTAAGTCACTATGTCTTATACCTTTCACAATCTCTCACATAAGTGAGTTATTCCCCATCTAATAAATATCATGTAGAAATGTTTATTGATAATTGATTCTGTTTTGTAACATATGTAAATATGTATCAGAATTCTGTTTAACAACATATATGTATAAAATATGATATTTCATTTTGTATATATTTGGTTTGTGTATGTTGATGTACATAATATATAAAGTTCAGAAATACACATTCTTTGGTATAAATAGTATTGCAGTTATCATTTTAACAACGACAACGACAACGACAACAACAACAACAACAACAACAACAACAACAACAACAACAACAACAACAACAAAAACGCCAACAACAACAACAACAACGAATCCCCGATCAATATTAATAACGACCATTCTGAAAAGTGTAAAAAATTGACACTCGTCCGAAATTATTTTGTAAATTTAAGATACATGTTTAAATATTATTTTCGTATTTCTTATACTGTAATTAAAAAAAATGAAAGATGGGTATGTTGTAAGGAAGTAATAACAAAAAAAGTACAGTATCAGTGTGTTTTTATTCTGATACAGCATAAACATTCATTAAACTTAAATACTGAGAGGTGTCATCAAATTCTACCGATAGGTAAACATTAACACAAACTATAGAAATCGTCATTAAATAGTGCATATTGTGGTTTTATTTTAAAACTGTTTATACAGTGTATTTGATAACAACAGTAAATAATTAATGTGGTGTTTTAGATAAAAATTCGTATCATACATACTATCATGCATAACTTGCATAACTTTTTGAAATAACCAAACAATATGCACAAGTTCCATTATGACAAAAATATACATGACTTTGGATATTCCTAATTTTAGAGACCAAAGGAACAGTGTCCTTAAAGAAAAAGAAAGTATCTTACTTGATAAATTTCATGCATAATTTGAAAAATTGATCATGATTTACTTTTAAAATGTATGTATATTTTTGCGAAAAATGGAGCAAAATATGTGAAATACAAAGAACAACAAGGTTATAATTGTCCTTTATACTTGTATACATTAATACTTGTGATTTATACAAAAAATGGACTAGAAAAAACACAGAACGCTGGTGGTTTTAAATAGACTTAACAGAAACCAATGTTCAGTGAATAACACTCTGTTTTGCAGTGTTTGGAGAAATGTTGTGGAATCAAAAATAATTATGTTTCCCTAGGTATCTACATATAAAAATGTCATCTAAAGATTTAAAACCATGTCCGCCAGAATGGCCGAATGGAAGATTTTTCGCAAGAGATTCGCTGGAGCAATTGGCAATTGTACTTCCCAAAATCATGAATCAAGAGAGGAGACTAATCGGTAAATGTACTGGGGAGTCTGAGCTATTCGGGTGAAGGATTGTACAGGTGGTCAGTATTTCCCTTGTATTTCACGGCCAAAATCTCCATCACCATTCCATTTTCTGCATCTATTCGTTTCCCACTCCTTCCGTTTTTTCTCACGCCTTCCTACACCCTCTGTCCGTCACAGTAGCTATCACTGCGACGCCCCGTCACATTTGAGAGATCATTTGTAATCACTGTACTATTAACTCCTTAAGAGAAATTCTTGCTACGCAGGTGAAAGAAGCAGAAGTCTAGGATATCTTACCGTCATTTATAATCCAGGGTGTAAGCGTGGCATGTCCTGTCGTGCTTGCAGTAGGGATCAGCAGGGTTGGCCGTCATTTATAATCCAGGGTGTAAGTGTAACATGTCCTGTCTGCTTGCAGTAGGGATCAGCAGGGTTGGCCGTCATTTATAATCCAGGGTGTAAGTGTGATATCTCCTGTCTGCTTGCAGTAGAGATCAGCAGGGTTGGCCGTCATTTATAATCCAGGGTGTAAGTGTGATATGTCCTGTCTGCTTTCAGTAGAGATCAGCAGGGGTGGCTGTCATTTATAATCCAGGGTGTAAGTGTGGCTTTTCCTGTCATGCTTGCAGTAGAGATCAGCAGGGTTGGCTGTCATTTATAATCCAGGGTGTAAGTGTGGCATGCCCTGTCTGCTTACAGTAGAGATCAGCAAGGTTGGTCGTCATTTATAATCCAGGGTGTAAGTGTGGCATGTCCTGTCGTGCTTGCAGTAAGGATCGGCAGGGTTGGCCGTCATTTATAATCCAGGGTGTAAGTGTGACATGTCCTGTGTGCTTGCAGTAAGGATCGGCAGGGTTGGCCGTCATTTTTAATCCAGGGTGTAAGTATGGCATGTCCTGTCTGCTTGCAGTAGAGATCAGCAGGGTTGGCCGTCATTTATAATCCAGGTTGTAAGTGTGGCATGTCCTGTCGTTCTTGCAGTAGAGATCAGCAGGGTTGGCCGTCATTTTTAATCCAGGTTGTAAGTGTGGCATGTCCTGTGTGCTTGCAGTAGATATCAGCAGGGTTGGCCGTCATTTATAATCCAGGGTGTAAGTGTGGCATGTCCTGTCGTTCTTGCAGTAGGGATCAGAAGGGTTGGCCGTCATTTATAATCCAGGATGTAAGCGTGGCATGTCCTGTCGCGCCTGCAGTAGGGATCAGCAGGGTTGGCCGTCATTTATAATCCAGGGCGTAAGTGTGGCATGTCCTGTCGTGCTTGCAGTAGAGATCAGCAAGGTTGGCCGTCATTTATAATCCAGGACATAAGTGTGGCATGTCCTGTCGTGCTTACAGTAGCGATCAGCAGGCTTGGCCGTCATTTATAATCCAGGGTGTAAATGTGGCATGTCCTGTCATGCCTGTAGTAGGGATCAGCAGGGTTGGCCGTCATTTATAATCCAGGGCGTAAGTGTGGCATGTCCTGTCGTGCTTAGAGTAGAGATCAGTAGGTTGGCCGTCATTTATAATCCAGGGTGTAAGTTTGGCATGTCCTGTCGTGCCTGCAGTAGGGATCAGCAGGGTTGGCCGTCATTTATAATCCAGGGTGTAAGTGTGGCATGTCCTGTCGTACTTGCAGCAGAGATCAGCAGGGTTGGCCGTCATTTATAATCCAGGGTGTAAGTGTGGCATGTCCTGTCGTGCTTGCAGTAGGGATCAGCAGGGTAGGCCGTCATTTATAATCCAGGGTGTAAGTGTGGCAAGTCATGTCGTGCTTACAGTAGAGATCAGCATGGTTGGTCGTCATTTATAATCCAGGGTGTTAGTGTGGCATGTCCTGTCGTTCTTGCAGTAGGGATCAGCAGGGTTGGCCGTCATTTATAATCCAGGGTGTAAGTGTGGCATGTCCTGTCGTGCTTGCAGTAGGAATCAGCAGGGTTGGCCGTCATTTATAATCCAGGGTGTAAGCGTGGCATGTCATGTCTTCTTGCAGTAGAGATCAGTAGGGTTGGCTGTCATTTATAATCCAGGGTGTAAGTGTGGCATGTCCTGTCGTTCTTGCAGTAGGGATCAGAAGGGTTGGCCGTCATTTATAATCCAGGATGTAAGCGTGGCATGTCCTGTCGCGCCTGTAGTAGGGATCAGCAGGGTTGTTCGTCATTTATAATCCAGGGCGTAAGTGTGGCATGTCGTGTCGTGCTTGCAGTTGAGATCAGCAGGGTTGGCCGTCATTTATAATCCAGGACGTAAGTGTGGCATGTCCTGTCGTGCTTACAGTAGAGATCAGCAGGGTTGGCCGTCATTTATAATCCAGGATGTAAGTGTGGCATGTCCTGTCGTGCCTGCAGTAGGGATCAGCAGGGTTGGCCGTCATTTATAATCCAGGGCGTAAGTGTGGCATGTCCTGTCGTGCTTACAGTAGAGATCAGCATGGTTGGTCGTCATTTATAATCCAGGGTGTTAGTGTAGCATGTCCTGTCGTGCCTGCAGTAGGGATCAGCAGGGTTGGCCGTCATTTATAATCCAGGGTGTAAGTGTGGCATGTCCTGTCATGCTTGCAGTAGGGATCAGCAGGGTTGGCCGTCATTTATAATCCAGGGAGTAAGTGTGGCATGTCCTGTCGTGCCTGCAGTAGGGACCAGCAGGGTTGGCCGTCATTTATAATCCAGGGTGTAAGTGTGGCATGTCCTGTCGTGACTGCAGTAGGGATCAGCAGGGTTGGCTATCATTTATAATCCAGGATGTAAGTGTGGCATGTCCTGTCGTGCTTACGGTAGAGATCAGCAGGGTTGGCCGTCATTTATAATCCAGGATGTAAGTGTGGCATGTCCTGTCGTGCTTGCAGTAGGGATCAGCAGGGTTGGCCGTCATTTATAATCCAGGGCGTAAGTGTGGCATGTCGTGTCGTGCTTGCAGTAGAGATCAGCAGGGTTGGCCGTCATTTATAATCCAGGACGTAAGTGTGGCATGTCCTGTCGTGCTTACAGTAGAGATCAGCAGGGTTGGCCGTCATTTATAATCAAGGATGTAAGTGTGGCATGTCCTGTCGTGCTTGCAGTAGGGATCAGCAGGGTTGGCCGTCATTTATAATCCAGGGTGTAAGTGTGGCATGTTTTGTCGTGCTTGCAGTAGGGATCAGCAGGGTTGGGCGTCATTCATAATTCAGGGTGTAAGTGTGGCATGTCCTGTCGTGCTTGCAGTAGGGATCAGCAGGGTTGGCCGTCATTTATAATCCAGGATGTAAGTGTGGCATGGCCTGTCGTGCCTGCGGTAGGGATCAGCAGGGTTGGCCGTCATTTATAATCCAGGGCGTAAGTGTGGCATGTCCTGTCGTTCTTACAGTAGAGATCAGCAGGGTTGGCCGTCATTTATAATCCAGGGTGTAAGTTTGGCATCTCCTGTCGTGCCTGCAGTAGGGATCAGCAGGGTTGGCCGTCATTTATAATCCAGGGTGTAAGTTTGGCATGTCCTGTCGTGATTGCAGTAGACATCAGCATGGTTGGCCGTCATTTATAATCCAGTTTGTAAGTGTGGCATGTCCTGTCGTGCTTGCAGTAGGGATCATAAGGGTTGACCGTCATTTATAATCTAGGATGTAAGTGTGGCATGTCCTGTCGTGCCTGAAGTAGGGATCAGCAGGGTTGGCCGTCATTTATAATCCAGGGCGTAAGTGTGGCATGTCCTGTCGTGCTTACAGTAGAGATCAGCAGGGTTGGCCGTCATTTATAAACCAGGGTGTAAATTTCGCATCTCCTGTCGTGCCTGCAGTAGACATCACCATGGTTTGCCGTCATTTATAATCCAGGGTGTTAGTGTGGCATGTCCTGTCGTGCCTGCAGTAGGGATCAGCAGGGTTGGCCGTCATTTATAATCCAGGGTGTAAGTGTGGCATGTCCTGTCTGCTTGCAGTAGAGATCAGCAGGAATGACCGTCATTTATAATCCAGGGTATAAGTGTAGCATGTCCTGTCGTGCCTGCAGTAGGGATCAGCAGGATTGGCCGTCATTTATAATCCAGGGTGTAAGTGTGGCAAGTCCTGTCGTGCCTGCAGTAGGGATCAGCAGGGTTGGCCGTCATCTATAATCCAGGGTGTAAGTGTGGCATGTCCTATCGTGCCTGACTCATTTATAATCCAGGGTGTAAGTTTGGCATGTCCTGTCGTGCCTGCAGTAGGGATCAGCAGGTTTGGCCGTCATTTATAATCTAGGGTGTAAGTGTGGCATGTCCTGTCGTGCCTGCAGTAGGGATCAGCAGGGTTGGCCGTCATTTATGATCCAGGGTGTTAGTGTGGCATGTCCTGTCGTGCTTGCAGTAGGGATCAGCAGGGTTGGCCGTCATTTATAATCCAGGGAGTAAGTGTGGCATGTCCTGTCGTACCTGCAGTAGGGATCAGCAGGGTTGGCCGTCATTTATAATCCAGGGAGTAAGTATGGCATGTCCTGTCGTGCCTGCAGTAGGGACCAGCAGGGTTGGCCGTCATTTATAATCCAGGGTGTAAGTGTGGCATGTCCTGTCGTGACTGCAGTAGGGATCAGCAGGGTTGGCTGTCATTTATAATCCAGGATGTAAGTGTGGCATGTCCTGTCGTGCCTGCAGTAGGTATCAGCAGGGTTGGCCGTCATTTATAATCCAGGGTGTAAGTGTGGCATGTCCTGTCGTGCTTGCAGTAGACATCAGCATGGTTGGCCGTCATTTATAATCCAGGGTGTAAGTGTAGTGCTTGCAGTAGGGATCAGCAGGGGTGGCCGTCATTTATAATCCAGGATGTAAGTGTGGCATGTCCTGTCGTACTTGCAGTAGAGATCAGCAGGTTTGGCCGTCATTTATAATCCAGGGTGTAAGTGTGGCATGTCCTGTCGTGCCTGCAGTAGGGATCAGCACGATTGGCCGTCATTTATAATCCAGGGTGTAAATGTGGCATGTCCTGTCGTGCTTGCAATAGAAATCAGCATGGTTGGCCGTCATTTATGATATAGGGTGTAAGTGTGGCATGTCTTATCGTGCCTGCGTCATTTATAATCCAGGGTGTAAGTGTGGCTTTTCCTGTCATGCCTGTAGTAGATATCAGTAGGGTTGGCCGTCATTTATAATCCAGGGAGTAAGTGTGGAATGTCCTGTCCTGCTTGCAGTAGACATCAGCATGGTTGACCGTCATTTATAATCTAGGGTGTAAGTGTGGCATGTCCTATCGTGCCTGCGTCATTTATAATCCAGGGTGTAAGTGTGGCATGTCCTGTCGTGCCTGCAGTAGGGATCAGCAGGGTTGGCCGTAATTTATACTTTGGCCGTCATTTATAATCCAGGATGTAAGCGTGGCATGTCCTGTCGTGCTTGCAGTAGGTATCAGCAGGGTTGGCCGTCATTTATAATCCAGGATGTAAGTGTGGCATGTCCTGTCGTTCTTACAGTAGATATCAGCAGGGTTGGCCGTCATTTATAATCCAGGGTGTAAGTTTGGCATCTCCTGTCGTGCCTGCAGTAGACATCACCATGGTTGGCCGTCATTTATAATCCAGGGTGTTAGTGTGGCATGTCCTGTCGTACCTGCAGTAGGGATCAGCACGGTTGGCCGTCATTTATAATCCAGGGTGTAAGTGTGGCATGTCCTGTCTGCTTGCAGTAGAGATCAGCAGGAATGACCGTCATTTATAATCCATGGTGTAAGTGTAGCATGTCCTGTCGTGCCTGCAGTAGGGATCAGCAGGATTGGCCGTCATTTATAATCCAGGGTGTAAGTGTGGCAAGTCCTGTCGTGCCTGCAGTAGGGATCAGCAGGGTTGGCCGTCATTTATAATCCAGGGTGTAAGTGTGGCATGTCCTATCGTGCCTGCGTCATTTATAATCCAGAGTGTAAGTTTGGCATGTCCTGTCGTGCCTGCAGTAGGGATCAGCAGGGTTGGCCGTCATTTATAATCCAGGGTGTTAGTGTGGCATGTCCTGTCGTGCCTGCAGTAGGGATCAGCAGGGTTGGCCGTCATTTATAATCCAGGGAGTAAGTGTGGCATGTCCTGTCGTGCCTGCAGTAGGGATCAGCAGGGCTGGCCGTCATTTATAATCCAGGGTGTAAGTGTGGCATGTCCTGTCGTGCTTGCAGTAGACATCAGCATGGTTGGCCGTCATTTATAATCCAGGGTGTAAGTATAGTGCTTGCAGTAGGGATCAGCAGGGTTGGCCGTCATTTATAATCCAGGGTGTAAGTGTGGCATGTCCTGTCGTGCCTGCAGTTGGGATCAGCAGGATTGGTCGTCATTTATAATCCAGGGTGTAAGTGTGGCATGTCCTGTCTTGCCTGCAGTTGGGATCAGCAGGGTTGGCCGTCATTTATAATCCAGGGTGTAAGTGTGGCTTTTCCTGTCATGCCTGTAGTAGATATCAGTAGGGTTGGCCGTCATTTATAATCCAGGGAGTAAGTGTGGAATGTCCTGTCCTGCTTGCAGTAGACATCAGCATGGTTGACCGTCATTTATAATCTAGGGTGTAAGTGTGGCATGTCCTATCGTGCCTGCGTCATTTATAATCCAGGGTGTAAGTGTGGCATGTCCTGTCGTGCCTGCAGTAGGGATCAGCAGGGTTGGCCGTAATTTATACTTTGGCCGTCATTTATAATCCAGGATGTAAGCGTGGCATGTCCTGTCGTGCTTGCAGTAGGTATCAGCAGGGTTGGCCGTCATTTATAATCCAGGGAGTAAGTGTGGCATGTCCTGTCGTGCCTGCAGTAGGGATCAGCAGGGCTGGCCGTCATTTATAATCCAGGGTGTAAGTGTGGCATGTCCTGTCGTGCTTGCAGTAGACATCAGCATGGTTGGCCGTCATTTATAATCCAGGGTGTAAGTGTGGCATGTCCTGTCTTGCCTGCAGTTGGGATCAGCAGGGTTGGCCGTCATTTATAATCCAGGGTGTAAGTGTGGCATGTCCTGTCGTGCCTGCAGTTGGGATCAGCAGGATTGGCCGTCATTTATAATCCAGGGTGTAAGTGTGGCATGTCCTGTCGTGCTTGCAATAGAAATCAGCATGGTTGGCCGTCATTTATGATATAGGGTGTAAGTGTGGCATGTCTTATCGTGCCTGCGTCATTTATAATCCAGGGTGTAAGTGTGGCATGTCCTGTCATGCCTGTAGTAGATATCAGCAGGGTTGGCCGTCATTTATATTCCAGGGTGTAAGTGTGGCATGTCCTGTCGTGCTTGCAGGAGACATCAGCATGGTTGGCCGTCATTTATAATCTAGGGTGTAAGTGTGGCATGTCCTATCGTGCCTGCGTCATTTATAATCCAGTGTGTAAGTGTGGCATGTCCTGTCGTGCCTGCAGTAGGGATCAGCAGGGTTGGCCGTAATTGATAGTTTGGCCGTCATTTATAATCCAGGATGTAAGCGTGGCATGTCATGTCGTGCTTGCAGTAGGGATCAGCAGGGTTGGCCGTCATTTATAATCCAGGGTGTAAGTGTGGCATGTCCTGTCGTGCTTGCAGTAGCGATCAGCAGGGTTGACCGTCATTTATAATCCAGGGTGTAAGTGTGGCATGTCCTGTCGTGCCTTCAGTAGGGATCAGCAGGGTTGGCCGTCATTTATAATTAAGGGTGTAAGTGTGGTATGTCCTATCGTGCTTGCGTCATTTATAATCCAGGGTGTAAGTTTGGCATGTCCTGTCGTGCCTGCAGTAGGGATCAGCAGGGTTGGCCGTCGTTTATAATCCAGGGTGTAAGTGTGGCATGTCCTGTCGTGCCTGCAGTAGGGATCAGCTGGGTTGGCCGTCATTTATAATCCAGGATGTAAGTGTGGCATGTCCTGTCGTGTCTGCAGTAGGGATCAGCAGGGTTGGCCGTCATTTATAATTCAGGGTGTAAGTGTGGCATGTCCTGTCGTGCTTGCATAGACATCAGCATTGTTGGCCGTCATTTATAATCCAGGGTGTAAGTGTAGTGCTTGCAGTAGGGATCAGCAGGGTTGGCCGTCATTTATAATCCAGGATGTAAGTGTGGCATGTCCTGTCGTACTTGCTGTAGAGATCAACAGGGTTGGCCGTCATTTATAATCCAGGGTGTAAGTGTGGCTTGTCCTGTCGTCCCTGCAGTAAGGATCAGCAGGATTGGCCGTCATTTATAATCTAAGGTGTAAGTGTGGCATGTCCTGTCGTGCTTGCAATAGAAATCAGCATGGCTGGCCGTCATTTATGATATAGGTAGTAAGTGTGGCATGTCTTATCGTGCCTGCGTCATTTATAATCCAGGGTGTAAGTGTGGCATGTCCTATCATGCCTGTAGTAGATATCAGCAGGGTTGGCCGTCATTTATAATCCAGGGTGTAAGTGTGGCATGTCCTGTCGTGCTTGCAGTAGACATCAGCATGGTTGGCCGTCATTTATAATCTAGGGTGTAAGTGTGGCATGTCCTGTCGTGCCTGCAGTAGAGATCAGCATGGTTGGCAGTTATTTATAGTTTGGCCGTCATTTATAATCCAGGATGTAAGCGTGGCATGTCCTGTCGTGCTTGCAGTAGGTATCAGCAGGGTTGGCCGTCATTTATAATCCAGGGCGTTAGTGTGGCATGTCCTGATGTGCTTACAGTAGAGATCAGCAGGGTTGACCGTCATTTATAATCCAGGGTGTAAGTGTGGCATGTCCTGTCGTGCTTGCAGTAGAGATCAGCAGGGTTGGCCGTCATTTATAATCCAGGGTGTAAGTTTGGCATCTCCTGTCGTGCCTGCAGTAGACATCACCATGGTTGGCCGTCATTTATAATCCAGGGTGTTAGTGTGGTATGTCCTGTCGTGCCTGCAGTAGGGATCAGCATGGTTGGCCGTCATTTATAATCCAGGGTGTAAGTGTGGCATGTCCTGTCTGCTTGCAGTAGAGATCAGCAGGAATGACCGTCATTTATAATCCAGGGTGTAAGTGTAGCATGTCCTGTCGTGCCTGCAGTAGGGATCAGCAGGATTGGCCGTCATTTATAATCCAGGGTGTAAGTGTGGCAAGTCCTGTCGTGCCTGCAGTAGGGATCAGCAGGGTTGGCCGTTATTTATAATCCAGAGTGTAAGTGTGGCATGTCCTATCGTGCCTGCGTCATTTATAATCCAGAGTGTAAGTTTGGCATGTCCTGTCGTGCCGGCAGTAGGGATCAGCAGGGTTGGCCGTCATTTATAATCCAGGGTGTAAGTGTGGCATGTCCTCTCGTGCCTGCAGTAGGGATCAGCAGGGTTGGCCGTCATTTATAATCCAGGGTGTTAGTGTGGCATGTCATGTGCCTGCAGTAGGGATCAGCAGGGTTGGCCGTCATTTATAATCCAGGGTGTAAGTGTGGCATGTCCTGTCGTGCCTGCAGTAGGGATCAGCAGGGTTGACCGTCATTTATAATCCAGGATGTAAGTGTGGCATGTCCTGTCGTGCCTGCAGTAGGGATCAGCAGGGCTGGCCGTCATTTATAATCCAGGGTGTAAGTGTGGCATGTCCTGTCGTGCTTGCAGTAGACATCAGCATGGTTGGCCGTCATTTATAATCCAGGGTGTAAGTGTAGTGCTTGCAGTAGGGATCAGCAGGGTTGGCCGTCATTTATAATCCAGGGTGTAAGTGTGGCATGTCCTGTCGTGCCTGCAGTAGGGATCAGCAGGATTGGCCGTCATTTATAATCCAGGGTGTAAGTGTGGCATGTCCTGTCGTGCTTGCAATAGAAATCAGCATGGTTGGCCGTCATTTATGATATAGGGTGTAAGTGTGGCAGGTCTTATCGTGCCTCCGTCATTTATAATCCAGGGTGTAAGTGTGGCATGTCCTGTCATGCCTGTAGTAGATATCAGCAGGGTTGGCCGTCATTTATAATCCAGGATGTAAGTGTGGCATGTCCTGTCGTGCTTGCAGTAGACATCAGCATGGTTGGCCGTCATTTATAATCTAGTGTGTAAGTGTGGCATGTCCTATCGTGCCTGCGTCATTTATAATCCAGGGTGTAAGTGTGGCATGTCCTGTCGTGCTTGCAGTATGGATCAGCAGGGTTGGCCGTAATTTATAGTTTGGCCGTCATTTATAATCCAGGATGGAAGCGTGGCATGTCCTGTCGTGCTTGCAGTAGGGATCAGCAGGGTTGGCCGTCATTTATAATCCAGGGTGTAAGTGTGGCATGTCCTGTCGTGCCTGCAGTAGGGATCAGCAGGGTTGGCCATCATTTATAATCCAGGGTGTAAGTGTGGCATGTCCTGTCGTGCCTGCAGTAGGGATCAGCAGGGTTGACCGTCATTTATAATCCAGGATGTAAGTGTGGCATGTCCTGTCGTGCCTGCAGTAGGGATCAGTAGGGCTGGCCATCATTTATAATCCAGGGTGTAAGTGTGGCATGTCCTGTCGTGCTTGCAGTAGACATCAGCATGGTTAGCCGTCATTTATAATCCAGGGTGTAAGTGTAGTGCTTGCAGTAGGGATCAGTAGGGTTGGCCGTCATTTATAATCCAGGGTGTAAGTGTGGCATGTCCTGTCGTGCCTGCAGTAGGGATCAGCAGGATTGGCCGTCATTTATAATCCAGGGTGTAAGTGTGGCATGTCCTGTCGTGCTTGCAATAGAAATCAGCATGGTTGGCCGTCATTTATGATATAGGGTGTAAGTGTGGCAGGTCTTATCGTGCCTGCCTCATTTAGAATCCAGGGTGTAAGTGTGGCATGTCCTGTCATGCCTGTAGTAGATATCAGCAGGGTTGGCCGTCATTTATAATCCAGGGTGTAAGTGTTGCATGTCCTGTCGTGCTTGCAGTAGACATCAGCATGGTTGGCCGTCATTTATATTCTAGTGTGTAAGTGTGGCATGTCCTATCGTGCCTGCGTCATTTATAATCCAGGGTGTAAGTGTGGCATGTCCTGTCGTGCCTGCAGTAGGGATCAGCAGGGTTGGCCGTAATTTATAGTTTGGCCGTCATTTATAATCCAGGATGTAAGCGTGGCATGTCCTGTCGTTCTTGCAGTAGGGATCAGCAGGGTTGACCGTCATTTATAATCCAGGGTGTAAGTGTGGCATGTCCTGTCGTGCTTGCAGTAGGGATCAGCAGGCTTGGCCGTCATTTATAATCCAGGGTGTAAATGTGGTATGTCCTGTCGTTCTTGCAGTAGAGATCAGCAGGGTTGACCGTCATTTATAATCCAGGGTGTAAGTGAAGCATGTCCTGTCGTGCCTGCAGTAGGGATCAGCAGGGTTGGCCGTCATTTATAATTCAGGGTGTAAGTGTGGTATGTCCTATCGTGCCTGCGTCATTTATAATCCAGGGTGTAAGTGTGGCATGTCCTGTCGTGCCTGCAGTAGGGATCAGCAGGGTTGGCCGTCATTTATAATCCAGGGTGTAAGTGTGGCATGTCCTGTCGTGCCTGCAGTAGGGATCAGCAGGGTTGGCCGTCATTTATAATCCAGGGTGTAAGTGTGGCATGTTCTGTCGTGCCTGCAGTAGGGATCAGCAGGGTTGGCCGTCATTTATAATCCAGGGAGTAAGTGTGGCATGTCCTGTCGTGCCTGCAGTAGGGATCAGCAGGGTTGGCCGTCATTAATAATCCAGGGTGTAAGTTTGGCATGTCCTGTCGTGCCTGCAGTAGGGATCAGCAGGGTTGGCCGTCATTTATAATCCAGGGTGTAAGTGTGGCATGTCCTGTCGTGCCTGCGGTAGGGATCAGCAGGGTTGGCCGTCATTTATAATCCAGGGTGTAAGTGTGGCATGTCCTGTCGTGCCTGCAGTAGGGATCAGCAGGGTTGGCCGTCATTTATAATCCAGGGTGTAAGTGTGGCATGTTCTGTCGTGCCTGCAGTAGGGATCAGCAGGGTTGGCCGTCATTTATAATCCAGGGAGTAAGTGTGGCATGTCCTGTCGTGCCTGCAGTAGGGATCAGCAGGGTTGGCCGTCATTAATAATCCAGGGTGTAAGTTTGGCATGTCCTGTCGTGCCTGCAGTAGGGATCAGCAGGGTTGGCCGTCATTTATAATCCAGGGTGTAAGTGTGGCATGTCCTGTCGTGCCTGCGGTAGGGATCAGCAGGGTTGGCCGTCATTTATAATCCAGGGTGTAAGTGTGGCATGTCCTATTGTGCCTGCGTCATTTATAATCCAGGGTGTAAGTTTGGCATGTCCTATCGTGCCTGCAGTAGGGATCAGCAGGGTTGGCCGTCATTTATAATCCAGGGTGTAAGTGTGGCATGACCTGTCGTGCCTGCAGTAGGGATCAGCAGGGTTGGCCGTCATTTATAATCCAGGGTGTTAGTGTGGCAGGTCCTGTCGTGCCTGCAGTAGGGATCAGCAGGGTTGGCCGTCATTTATAATCCATGGAGTAAGTGTGGCATGTCCTGTCGTGCCTGCAGTAGGGATCAGCAGGGTTGGCCGTCATTTATAATCCAGGGTGTAAGTGTGGCATGTCCTGTCGTGCCTGCAGTAGGGATCAGCAGGGTTGGCCGTCATTTATAATCCAGGGTGTAAGTGTGGCATGTCCTGTCGTTCTTGCAGAAGGGATGAGCAGGGTTGGCTGTCATTTATAATCTAGGATGTAAGTTTGGCATGTCCTGTCGTTATTGCAGTAGGGACTAGCAGGGTTGGCCATCATTTGTAATCCAGGGCTTAAGTGTGACATGTCCTGTATAATCCAGGGTGTAAGTGTGGCATGTCCTGTCATGCCTGCGGTAGGGATCAGCAGGGTTGGCCGTCATTTATAATCCAGGGTGTAAGTGTGGCATGTCCTGTTGTGCCTGCAGTAGGGATCAGCACGGTTGGCCGTCATTTATAATCCAGGATGTAAGTGTGACATGTCCTGTCGTACTTGCAGAAGAGATCAGCAGGGTTTGAAGCAAGGCAGGATTAAGTTGGGCGATGTTAAGTCTCTTTTCTCTATTTCGCTCAATTCTATATTTACTTCTTTTATTTCTGTTTCTCTCGTCTTACTATTGAGGTTTGCTGGGACTCCCTTCCTACATGAAGTTTATGTTTTGATGGTATGTTAAACACCATACGCTCACTTACCCATTGTTCACAGCTGCATTGTGCTTTAACTTAGCGAGGTACAAAAATTGCACAAGCCGATTGAACCCCATGCATCCCTCCTTAACTCGGGACATGAATTAATAAATTAATAGGATTCCTAACCCCCTGCAGAGATCGACAGTGATTCTGTTCTTAGCCGGAACCACAATGGCTAACTCGGGACATAACTGACATAGTGATCTTTACTTTTGACCCTATAAAACAACAATAGAAACGAGAAAATTTAAGGTATTTATGTCCCACGCTTTTTCAAAATATTAGATTGAGGCATTCTTAAGTTATTACACAGAAACCCCGCAAAATACGACTTTTCACAAATTTAAGGGGCATAACTATAGAACCACAAATGCCATAAACCCGAAAAGCCCGTGTTTTGACATTATAAACATTGTATTAAAATTTCAAAAGGTTTCATTTAGACATTCTTATTATTATTAGTTATTGCACGGCGCAAACCCCGAAAATGTGACAGAAAGATAGAAATTACGATTTTTCACAAATTAAAAGGGCACAACTCAACGCTAAAAGTCTCAACCCCGAAAATCGAACTTAGCCTGTATTATGTCATTTTAAACATAAGATATTGCATGGAACAAAAGTGTGACGATTTTTCACTAATTAAAGGGACACAACTCTACAAAAACAAAAGTCACAACCCCGAATATCGAACTTAGCCTGTGTTTTGTCATTATAAACATTGTATTAGAATTTCAAAATATTTGATTGAGGCAATCGTAAGTTATTGCATAGGAACCAAAGTGTGATGAACAGACGAACAGACAGACCCAAATTAATGTACACTGCTTTTCGCAAAACAGGGCACAAAAACAACTATTCTATTTATAGTGAATACTGCCAGTGCTGTATCACTGAGAGGGAGGGCCGAATCTAATGTTGGACGAACTTGTGTTGCTCAACCCCAGTTATGCATACATGTATATAAATAGAAATAAAATATGTTTAAACCAAATCACCGGGGATTGTAATTGGCATCGAGTCTCATCTCCTGTTTGGAGCGACCGTACAATTTTGTATCCACGTTATGGTTAGACACCACAAAACAAAGACCAATCCACCATAGCTTAGACTCTGCTAATATAAGAACTCTACAACAGTTTCTGGTTTTTGACTTTGGCAGAATATGTATTGAAAAGGCAAAACAATCAAGTGGAACAGATGTTACACAGGGTCCCCAGGGTACTGTATCTTCTGTGATTATAGAAGATGTAGACATGCTATTTAATTCTTTCTGTGATCTGAAATGTCTTCTTAGTAGATTTGACCCCATGTGATGACTAGTTTCAGCATCGAGAGCATTTCAACTGTAGTGGCCGAGAACACTCCCTGAAATGAAATCCAGAGACGCTGACATGCCGCTTCAGTTAGAGATTGATTATTGATTCAGCATTACTATGCCAGCCCTTCTTCACATTACTCTCAAATTTCAACATATGTGTCCTACTCTGAGCTTCCAAGAATGTATCCTCCAAAGAAAACCCTGCTATATAAACAACTGGCTAAAGAGAAGGAATTGGAGGGCCACATATAGGCAGAGTGTGCCACAGAAAACTGTTAGATATATGAGTACATTTCCAATTAACTTGTACACAAAGGAAACTCCCGAAACCATGCCTGTGGACAAGACAACCCTGCTAGGTTCCGAAACTACAAAGAATGCAAATGTGCCACACCTGCTATTGTAAGTGGCCAAACTGATTGTGGATAAAGGAGGGATACAGTAAGCTATGCGCCGACTTTTATCATCCGACATCTGAAGGCGCTGACTTTTAGACCGGGTTTCTCAAGGTGAACGACCTCCATTATTTTCGTATTTTTGCTTCGATTTGTTTACAAAATAAACCGTTTCAAGAGGTGATTTTATCCTATATTTGTTTAAATTAGATGCTGAGAAAACCCTTTATGATTGCATTGTTCTGTTTACTTGTAAAGTACTTTACTTGTAAAGTAATAAACTACTATTAAAGTTCGTTGTCGAAAGAGGCAATCTTCCACAACTTTATGGTGTAAACCCACCATTGATTTTTGTTCTATATTCTATAGTAAATAATAAAAGTTTGAAGTCTTGTCATTCATAGAGAATCCCAAATGAAAGAAGTGCAACTTACATTTTACTGTTTGTCAACCTCTGCACTATCAAAATATGATGAGAAAAGTAGGGGTTATGTGTCATATAAGAGATTTTTTTCTGCTCAGTGTGTACATTGTTGACATAGTGAAAGTAGACTTCCGAAAACATGTATTAATACCCCAATTTCTAAGCATTTTTTTCTAAATTAAATCAAAATACATCAATAAAGCCATTTAAATAAAAACAAGATGGCCCATTATCGCTCACCTGACTGACCTTGAGTCACCCAACTTAAGTAGATTATATCATTGACTAGAAAGACAAGATGGGCAAGTAGTTAGAATTTTGATTTGTTTTGAAGATGTAACAGATGCGTAAAAGAGTTCAAACTTGGTAGAGGTTCACCCATGGTAAATGTAAGTGAAATTACATCAAAATCAGGTCAGTAGATTCTGACAAGAAGGCTTTTGAAGTTTTTACTATAGCTGCCTATACTTTTGGAGACTGTTCCAAACCTAAGTCTTCGAACTAAGATAAAAATTCAGTTCCAGCACAAAACTAACATGTTATGTTTGAGAACGGTTTCAAACTAAAGCATCAGACTAAACTATTGTGCATAAAACAATCCACAGTTCCAGCACAATAAATATTCCTATGAGTTTCAAACACAAACCTTCCCAAATCGCTTGAAAGAATCTTTGTCACAGTGCACTCTCCCCCAAAAACAATTAAGCTCCTCCTCCGAGATTTCAAGTACACGTTGACACTGAAAATCTCAAGCAGACTTTTTGCTGTGAAGAAACTGGCTAAAAATATGGTACTGCTCTATTATGAAGCAGTAAACCATCCCTGTCTGAACCATAACAAGAGGCCCAAGGAGCCTGAGGACATTCTACTGACTCATAGTGGCCATAGCACTTTTTGAAATTCTACTATGCAATAGAAACATCGGGGCGGGGTCATTTTTAACTCTAGGGACATCATTTGAACAAATCTACCAAAACTATAGTTGGTCATCATTATTACATAAACATTTTGAAAATCTGTTGGACCATTCATGAGAAGATTTTTTAAGTTTTGGACTATTTTTAGTAATGGTGGCCATCTTGAATTTCAGATCGAAAAAAAAAAATCTTCTGTATAAGTCTCCTATGCAATAGAAACACCCATGTGAAGTTTCAGTTTAATTGGCTTAGTAGTTTAAGAACAGATGAAAGAAAAAGAGAATTTTCTGTTTTCCCATAGTATCCCTATGTAAAATTCTAAGTCCCCTTACAGGGCCCCTATAAATTTTAGCCCCTAAATTCTTATCTGCAATCAAACCCCTACACATAGGGATAATTTATGCAAAATATGAACAAATCAGACATACCGGTTGTTAAGAAAATGAATTTAGTAATTCCCAATTTTTACCCTTTTGGGGCCCCTCATGACCCTTAAGACAGTGAAACCCAGTCATTTTTACAAATCTGAACCTCCTTCACCAAACAATGCTTCTGTAAAGATATAGGCAAAATCATTTCCATTTTAAAAAAAAAAAATAATGACATGTGTCCCCTAATTGAACCCTCGGGGTGGGGTCATATTTAACCCTAGGGACACCATTTGAACAAATCTAACAAAACTATAGGTGGTCATCATTACTACATAAACATTTTGAAAATCTGTTGGGCCGTTCATGAGAAGAAGATTTTTTAAGTTTTGGACTATTTTTAGTAACGGCAGCCATCTTGAATTTCAGATCGAAAAAAAAAAATCTTCTGTATAGTCTCCTATGCAATAGAAACACCCATGTGAAGTTTCAGTTTAATTGGCCTAGTGGTTTCAGAGAAAGTGCTGCTAACAGATGACGGACGACAGACAACGCGCCATCACATATTAAGCACTTCTGGCCTTTGGCCAGTAGAGCTAAAAACTCTTGTATTTTAAATTCAGAAAACACCTATTTTAAAATGGTTCATGATTTATGAATAATATTTCTATCATTGATTATGATTGTATCATTCATCTTTTTATGATGAATTATCTTTTAAAACTTATATCTGGTATAATATTGTATAATAATAGCAAAAAAAAAGTTTATTTAAAGGGTTTATAATAATTGCTATATATAGACATTTATGCTATAAAACAAGGGCATTAATTTGACATAAAACTAACCCCACACCCTGGCTGCCATGTTTTTTGACGAATAAAGATGGCTTGAACAAACTTGGTAGATAGTCACCCAAGGAACATTTCTGTGATATTATTTTAAAATCGAGCCAGTAGTTTCCGACAAGAAGATTTTTTAAATTTTTACTAAAGCTTATATAGTAACTAACCCCATCCCCTGGCCTCCATGTTTTTTTGACGAATCAAGATGGCTTGAACAAACTTGGTAGAGGGTCACCCAAGGAACATTTCTGTAAAATTATTTTAAAATCGAGCCAGTAGTTTCTGACAAGAAGATTTTAAGCTTTTACTAATTAAACTTGCCCCGCCGTCTGGGCCATGTTTTTTTTTGATGAATCAAGATGGCTTGAACAAACTTGGTAAAGGGTCACCCAAGGAACATTACTGTGAAGTTATATAAAAATTGGCCCAGTGGTTTCAGAGTTGTTAAAAACTAAAAGTTAACGACAGACGACGGACACCAGGCGATCACAAATGCTCACCTGTGAGCCTTTGACTCTGGTGAGCTAAAAAAGAGCATTAAAATAACGAAAATGCATTTAAGAAAGGAGGATTATTTATACCGCCATTATGCAACTACCCCATGGAAGCACTTCCTTTTTCCAATGGGTACTATGCCTTATTACATACTTTTAAATGGACTGATCTGAATGTGAATCTACATGACATATTGCCTATTACAGCATATCACAGAATTTTTCTGTAACATCAATTCGAAATCAACCATGATTGAGGACATGAAAAATGCCGTCATATTACATTTGCTCCAGGGACTTTTTTTATTGTTGATTTGCGATATGCTAATTAGTATGGAAACTCCTACATTTCAGCCTTCGTAGTAAATAGCAATCGCGTGCAGACATCAAATATCAACACGTTTTCATGTCATTAGTTTATTTTTCGTTCACTGGAAAGTTACTTTATCCGACAGATACATAAGAAATCAAGAAATATTTCTTCAGCAGTTAAAGGGTGCATATGAAATGAGATAAATTTTCACCATCCTACAATACAAATGAAAATCAAATCTGGCACCTCAAAAACAAGACAAAAATGAAAAACTGACCCTATTCGTCAAACATCTAAGCTCAACGCCTTGTACTACATACTTTAACATGCTAAAAAACGAAAGTCCGAAAGGGCCATAGATATGCATGAAAATGTAACCAAGAGTTATGGTTCTTCTCTCTGTGCATTCTGTTGATGATACTGAATACACATCTAAAGGTTCATTACTATTTAATGATAGGTTGATAAAATATGTACCTGTTCAAAAACTTAAACCTGCTAAAAAAACTTTAACCAAAGTATAAATGGCAATTATTCTGCAATAATGCAACCCAGAGTAATGGTTTTATCTTTGTGCATTCCATTGAAAACGCTGAACACTCATGTGAAGTTTCATTCATATAGAATGAGTTGTTGCATAGATATCTTTAACCTGAAAAATAAAGACTAAAAAGAGCAGTAACTGTGCCAAAATACAACCCAGAGTTATGGTTCTTGTGTCTGAGTGTTACAATTCTGATGCTGAACACACAGGTGAGGTTTTATTCATATCGAATGAGTGGTTTGTATAGATATCTTACCTGAAAAAAACACTTCAACCTGAAAAATCAATGTCGATGCCGGGGCAAGTACAATAGCACCCCCCCCCCTATTCTATAAAAGGGTTGTAACTGTGCCAAAATGCAATCCAGAGTTATGGTTCTTGTATCTGTGTCTTCCGTTGCTGATGATGAACAAACATGTGAAGTTTATTCATATCAAATGAGTGGATGCATAGATATATTATCTGATAAAAAAACTTTAACCTGAAAAGTCAAGTACAAAAAGGACCATAGCTCTGCTAAAATGCAACCCAGAGTTATGGTTCTTGTCTCTGTGTCTTCCAGTGATGATGCTGAACACACAGGTGAGGTTTCATTCATATTCAATGAGTGGTTGCATAGATATTGTACGTGATAAAAAACTTTAACCTGAAAAACAAACACCAACACCGGGGCGAGTACAATAGCCCCCCTATTCTACAAATAGTCAAGCTTAGAAGAAATTCATGAAAAGGCAAGCTTAGAAGAAATTCTACGAAAAGGCAAAACAAAATTTGATAATGATAAACAGATATGAATGTTGTCTATCACAATTTGGTAGGGAAAATAAATTTATATATTGTATGTGGAATTTTTGGTAAACAAACCATGATATCTGAAGTCCTTTCTTACTTCTTAACAAAACATTGTACATCAATGGTTGCGACTGTTCTCCTGATCTTTTTAGCTTTTCTGATTTTATCAGAAGTACTGCTCAAAGCTAAAAAAGAAAACATCATTGAGAAACAATTTGGGTGCTTTTAAAAAGCATTGAACGGTTAGACATTAGAAAAGGAGGCGACTATTAGAGGGAATGATGGCGTAAGTTTGGGTTTGCAAGAAATAGATTTGCTTAATGATGTTAACATTCAATACTTGAGAACGGACAAACTGAATGTAGGAATGACAAATAGTAACCCTGTCATACACTCATATTTTAAAACATTTGTAATGAATAATAAAAATATTATTTAAAATAAAGCACTATTTTGAAAAGCAATGGTGACCTCCTCATGATGTTAGCACTTTGTTTTGGTCACTTGATCACAACCTAACCAATTAGGATAAAAAACCTGTGTGGTTCCGGCTAAGAATAAAATAGAACTGTCTATCTCTGCAGAGGGGTAGAAATACTCCGAATGGGTGTCATGTTCATTTTATCCTTTTTTGTCATGTTCATTATTGTGGTAAAATTACCAACCCCTGTGTGGTTCCAGGGAGCCATATTAGTGATGGCAAGAATAGGATCACTGTCGCTCATGCATGTTGTAAGAAGTGACGGTTGGAGTAATACGATATAATTTGCTGAAACTCTGCAGTTCTGCAGGTAACAAGGTTCATTCTGCATATTCATTTATTGATGTTGTTTTATCTGTATGTTAACTTGTTGTTTTTTACATGTAGAGTGAAACTGGAATCTTCTTTCCCGTTTGTGTCAAATAACCTATGTATTGGTATGCCGTAAAACTGTATCATTCATTTATTAGAATAAAAAGAATATCAATAGAATTAAAAATCCATTTATTTACACACTTCATGATAATTATAGATACTAATCATTCATATCCATTCTTGCAGTAGATCCCTCCCCAACCTCAAGATCTCTACATTTAGAGTTCATTAATTCTCGCCTCACATCAGGCGTGATTTGCTCATGGCTATGTACACGCAACAACTCCATAAGTGTCTCTTTCTGTTCACTAGATATATCCTCCTTGTACCTCTGCATAAATGTCAACATACACTGATGCCAAAGGACAGGTAACTCTCGCTTGTCTGTTGTAAATCTGTAAATGGAACAATTTCAAATTGTTAGTTTTACAATATTCTGTTAAATAATATCAAAGGTCCCCTCCCTAATAAAACACCATCCAAAATAAAAATTAAAACTAACCAACATATTGGGTTTAAGTCTGCTAATTACTTATGAATCCATTGAATTCACAAAGCAATACTATTCCAATCAATGGACTATTGATAAAATACTATTTTGTTTCCAACAAGAACTTTAATACATAGAAGGACAGGAAACATGCATCTTTTACTAAATGTTGATATAATAGCACACAAAATTAGTAATTTGGCAAATTGGATTTCAGATTTCACAGGCAACTGATTGCTTATAGGTGTATAAACTGTAAGTTGCATGTAACCTTGAATGTTTCAGAATTATATAAACATACAAATTGATCTTGAATTCAAGTCATTGCAATTTGAAGTAAAATTTCAATTCTTTAGTTTTATTTTTACAAATGTTGTATTCATAAGTACCGAACAATGATTCAGACATCAAATATAACCGGAAGACTGTAGAAGTTTCAAAAACTTTTAAATGAATTTTAATGCTAATCTGATATGTTGCCAAGCCAGTTCCAATTTTAACTCTAGGGTTATGGCTTTACAAATCTGGTATGTTGCAAGGGGAGTTCCAATTTTAACCCTAGGGTTATGGCTTGAACAAATCTGGTATGTTGCCAGGGGGGTTCCAATTTTAACTCTAGGGTTATGGCTTGAACAAATCTGGTATGTTGCAAGGGGGATTCCAATTTTAACCCTAGGGTTATGGCTTGAACAAATCTGGTATGTTGCAAGGGGGGTTCCAATTTTAACCCTAGGGTTATGGCTTGAACAAATCTGGTATGTTGCAAGGGGGGTTCCAATTTTAACTCTAGGGTTATGGCTAGAACAAATCTGGTATGTTGCAAGGGAGGTTCCAATTTTAACTCTAGGGTTATGGCTTGAACAAATCTGATATGTTGCAAGGGAGGTTCCAATTTTAACTCTAGGGTTATGGCCTGAACAAATCTGATATGTTGCAAGGGAGGTTCCAATTTTAACTCTAGGGTTATGGCATGAACAAATCTGATATGTTGCTAGGGCAGTTCCAATTTTAACCCTAGGGTTATGGCTTGAACAAATCTGGTATGTTGCAAGGGAGGTTCCAATTTTCACCCTAGGGTTATGGCTTAACAAATCTGGTATGCCTCCAGGGGAGTTTCCAATTTCAACCTTAGGGTTGTGGCTTAACAAATCTGGTATGTTGCAAGGGGGGTTTCAATTTTAACCCTAGGGTTATGGCTTAACACATCTGGTATGTTGCCAGGGGGGTTCCAATTTTAACCCTAGGGTTATAGCTTAACAAATCTGATATGTTGCCAAGGCAGTTCAAATTTTAACCCTAGGGTTATAGCTTGAACAAATCTGGTATGTTGCAAGGGGGATGGGGGGGGGGGGGTCCAATTTTAACCCTAGGGTTATAGCTTAACAAATCTGATATGTTGCCAAGGCAGTTCCAATTTTAACCCTAGGGTTATGGCTTGAACAAATCTGGTATGTTGCAAGGGGGGGGGGGGGGGGGGGGGGGTCCAATTTTACTAGGGTTATAGCTTAACAAATCTGATATGTTTCCAAGGCAGTTCCAATTTTAACCCTAGGGTTATGACTTAACAAATCTGATATGTCGCCAGGGGGGTTCCAATTTTAACCCTAGGGTTATGGCCTAAACAAATCTGATATGTTGCAAGGGAAGTTCCAATTTTAACCCTAGGGTTATAGCTTAACAAATCTGGTATGTTGCAAGGGGGGTTCCAATTTTAACCCTAGGGTTATGGCTTAACAAATCTGATATGTTGCCAGGGGGGTTCCAATTTTAACCCTAGGGTTATGGCTTGAACATTTCTGATATGTTGCCAGGGGGATTCCAATTCTAACCTTAGGGTTATGGCTTAACAAATCTGATATGTTGCAAGGGGGGTTCTAATTTTAACCCTAGGGTTATGGCTTAACAAATCTAATATGTTGCCAGCGAGGTTCCAATTTTAACTCTAGGGTTATGGCTTAACAAATCTGATATGTTGCAAGGGGGGTTTCAATTTTAACCCTAGGGTTATGGCTTGAACAATTCTGATATGTTGCCAGGGTGGTTAGTATTTTAACCCTAAGGTTATGGCCTGAACAAATCTAATATGTTGCAAGGGGGGGTTCCAATTTTAACCCTAGGGTTATGGCTTAACAAATCTGATATGTTGCCAGGGGGGTTCCAATTTTAACCCTAGGGTTATGGCCTGAACAATTCTGATATGTTGCCAGGGTGGTTAGTATTTTAACCCTAAGGATATGGCCTGAACAAATCTAATATGTTGTCAGGGGGGTTTCAATTTTAACCCTAGGGTTATGGCTTGAACAATTCTGATATGTTGTCAGGGGGGTTCCAATTTTAACCTTAGGGTTATGGCTTAACAAATCTGATATGTTGCAAGGGGGGTTTCAATTTTAACCCTAGGGTTATGGCTTGAACAATTCTGATATGTTGCCAGGGGGGTTCCAATTTTAACCTTAGGGTTATGGCTTAACAAATCTGATATGTTGCAAGGGGGGTTCTAATTTTAACCCTAGGGTTATGGCTTGAACAATTCTGATATGTTGCCAGGGGGGTTCCAATTTTAACCTTAGGGTTATGGCTTAACAAATCTGATATGTTGCAAGGGGGGTTCTAATTTTAACTCTAGGGTTATGGCTTAACAAATCTAATATGTTGCCAGCGAGGTTCCAATTTTAACCCTAGGGTTATGGCTTAACAAATCTGATATATTGCAAGGGGGGTTTCAATTTTAACCCTAGGGTTATGGCTTGAACAATTCTGATATGTTGCCAGGGTGGTTAGTATTTTAACCCTAAGATTATGGCCTGAACAAATCTAATATGTTGCAAGGGGGGGGGGGTTCTAATTTTAACCCTAGGGTTATGGCTTAACAAATCTGATATGTTGCCAGGGGGGTTCCAATTTTAACCCTAGGGTTATGGTCTGAACAATTCTGATATGTTGCCAGGGTGGTTAGTATTTTAACCCTAAGGATATGGCCTGAACAAATCTAATATGTTGTCAGGGGGGTTTCAATTTTAACCCTAGGGTTATGGCTTGAACAATTCTGATATGTTGTCAGGGGGGTTCCAATTTTAACCTTAGGGTTATGGCTTAACAAATCTGATATGTTGCAAGGGGGGTTTCAATTTTAACCCTAGGGTTATGGCTTGAACAATTCTGATATGTTGCCAGGGGGGTTCCAATTTTAACCTTAGGGTTATGGCTTAACAAATCTGATATGTTGCAAGGGGGTTCCAATTTTAACCCTAGGGTTATGGCTTGAACAAATCTGGTATGTTGCAAGGGGGGGGGGTCCAATTTTAACCCTAGGGTTATGGCTTAACAAATCTGATATTAAGCAAGGGGGGTTCGTATTTTAAACCTAGGGTTATGGCCTGAACAAATCTGGTATGTTGCCAGGGGGGTTCCAATTTTAACCCTAGGGTTATAGCTTGAACAAATCTGATATGTCGCCAGGGCCATTTCAATTTTACAAATTTGAACAAATCTCTGAAACTCATTAGGTAATACATGCAAAATCGCCAGACCTTCTAGTTTCTTCTAATGGCGGTGAATTAAAAATGGAGAACAAGAGCTTGCCATTAACATGGTCATATCCCCTGCCACCTGGTTAACCCTTAGAGGCATTTTCAGAGAAGTGGATTTAAATTATACAAAATGAAAAAGTCGCCGAGCACAGAAATCACATGTAAATGCATGAAATACATAGCCAACTGTAATATGACACATTGTCTTGTCCTAGTGAGCACTGGTGTGATGTTCTAAATCAAACCATAAATATATATTAAAGTTATAACCCCAAAACAAAAGAAAAACTATCTTTGAAGAACAGACCCAAATTCGCATGACACATCGTCATGGGCTGGTTAGCATTTGTGCCAATTTATTTAAAAATCAAATCACAACTGAAGAAGATACAGTCTGAACAGCAGTGGACGGATGGAGCTGTGACCTTGACCTTTGCAGAACTGACCCCAGTCATTCGCATGACACATCATCTTGTCCTAGTAAACATTTGTGCTGAGTTACTTAAAAATCCAATAACAACTAAAGAAGATAAGGTCCGGACAGCAGTTGACGTTGACAAATGATAAACAGACCCAAGTCATTGGCATGACACATCATCTTGTCCTAGTGAACGTTTGTGCCAAGTTATTTAAAATTCTAATCACAACTAAAGAAGATAAGGTCTGAACAGCAGCAGAAGGACGGAATTGACCTTTGACGAACCGACCCAAGTCAGTCGTGTTAAACATCGTCTTGTCCTTGTCCTAGTGAACATTTGTAACAAGTTATTTTAAAATGCAATCCCAGCTAAAGAAGATACTGTTTGGACAGGAAGAAACACAGTGTATACATTGGATTTTCAAACACTTGACCTTGAGCTATGACCTTGACCTTTGACGAACAGACCCAAGTCATTCGCATGACACATCATCTTGTCCTAGTTAATATTTGTGCGAAGTTATTTAAAATTCCAATCACAACTAAAGAAGATACGGTCCGGACAAAAGGAAACACAGTGTATACATTGGATTTTCAAACACTTGACCTTGAGCTACGACCTTTAACTTTGACACATCGTCTTGTACTAGTAAACATTTGTGCCAAGTTGTTTAAAAATCCAATCGCAACTGAAGGAGATATGGTGCAGGGGACGCACGCAGGCATGGACAGACAGACGCAGTCCATTTCTAAAACCCCCCATCAAGAATAAAATATTATTTAAAATACCAGGTGGCCCATCTATTCCTTCTTTGTTTACCTTACAAAATGGAAAACCACTGCATCCACGACCCTGTAAGGCAAGGCGTATTTTTTGTCCAGCAGGGACCGCAGAAATATGCTGTTGGCACCGTTATAATCCATCTCGGCAATTTTCAAGATGGCCGCCGCAGAATGAAGCATGGGTATGGAATTTTTTACCAGGATGCTTGATATAATCACAGCTTCACGTAATGTGCAGTTCCCTGCCTAGAATTACAAAAAAACATTCTCTGTAATGTACAGTTCCCTGCCTAAAATTACAAAAAAACAGTCTTCGTAATGTACAGTTCCCTGCCTAGAATTACAAACAAGAGGGCCACGATGGCCCTATATCGCTCACCTGACAGACCTTGAGGCACCCAACATAAGAAGATTATATTATACATGTACGCTCAAAATTCCAGAAAGACGAGATGGGCAAGTAGTTAGAATTTTGAATTGTTTTGAAGATGTAACAGATGCGTAGAAGAGTTCAAACTTGGTAGAGGTTCACCCATGGTAAATGTCAGTGAAATTACATCAAAATCAGGTCAGTAAATTCTGACAAGAAGGCTTCTGAAGTTTTTACTATAGATGCTAAGTCTTCGAACTAAGATAAATATCCAGTTCCAGCACAAAACTAACCTGTAATGTTTGAGAACAGTTTCAAACTTAAGCATCAGACTAAACTATTGTGCGTAAAACAATCCTCAGTTCCAGCACAATAAATATTCCTATGAGTTTCAAATACAAGCCTTCCCAAAGTATATCACTTGAAAGAATCTTTGTCGCAGTGCACTCTCCCCCTAAAACAATTTAGCTCCTCCTCCAAGATTTCAATTACACTTTGACACTGAAAATCTCAAGCAGACTTCTTGCTGTGATGAAACAAGCTAAAAATATGGTATTGCTTTATTATAAAGCAGTAAACTATCCGTCTGAACCATAAAAACTAACTTTTATATTCAGAAAAACACCTACTTTAAAATGGTTAATGATATTTGAATAATATTCAATCATTGATTATAATTGTATCATTCATCTTTTTATGATGAATTATTTTTTCAAACTTATATCTAGTATAATAATGGTATAATAATAGCAAAAAAAAAGTTTATTTAAAGAATTTATTACCTCTTCTTATAATAATTGCTATATACAGACAAAACAGGGGAAGTAATTTGACATCAAAACTAACTCATCCCCTGGCTGCCATGTTTTTTGACGAATCACAATGGCTTGAACAAACTTGGTAGAGAGTCACTGAGGAACATTTCTGTGAAATGATTTCAAAATCGAGTCAGTTGTTTCTGACAAAAAGATTTTTTAAGTTTTTATTATAGCTTATATAGTAAACTAACCCCACCCCCTTGCCGCCATGTTTTTTGACGAATCAAGATGGCCTGAACAAACTTTGTAGAGGGTCACCCAAGGAACATTTCTGTGAAATTATATCAAAATTGGCCCAGTGGTTTCAGAGAAGAAGTTGTTAAAAGCTAAAAGTTAACGACGGACACCAGGCGATCACAAAAGCTCACCTGTGAGCCTTCGGCTCAGGTGAGCTAAAAACAGCCTCATTCAAAAGGCATTTCAATGAAAGAGTGTAATCTGTCTTAAGCAGCCAGCCGAAGGAAGGAGCAAAAGTGGCCTGTTGCTTTATTGTAAAAGGTAAAGGTTAATTTACTCTGATACTCTGAAAGCATAAAAATCGAAAATAGTAAATTGACTGCATTGCTCAACAGGTGTCTGCTTACACAGGTTTGATTGTATTTAATTTTATATTGTAAATGTATATTATAACCAGGCCCAGCAAGCTTATCTGATAATCAGTCCAGCAGTCGTAAGTTCGAATCCCAGAATAGTGACGTCAACGTATATATTTATGACGTTTTGTTTCCCTACAAGAACAGGGTCAGGGCAAACATTATATATGAAGTGAATTATTGAGACAAACGACATGCAGAGAGATTAACAGATATAATTTCTGGTACATGTACATACAGTAGAACTTTGATTTGAACTCGGTGGGACTAGACAAAATAGTTTGAGTCAGTGGTAGTTCGAGTAAAGCCTGGTACAACAATCATCGTACATGTACATGGTGTACAAGTACATGTGTGAGCGTATTATTGAATCTCACGTGTATACTTTGAACAGGTGCAATTGATGATATAAATGATGTGTATTTCTTATTTATGTAGAAAATCCCATATACCAGAAAGATAATTTCCAAATATAATTAATTGTATTACACTATAATTACTTAATTTACTTTTTATCATCAAAATTTTGTAAACCCATGTATTTTAAACAGCTATATTTAGCTTTCGGTGGGGTCGAGAATGAAAATGACATGATAATCACACTAAGGTTTTACTGGGTCCTTCACCAAGTTGCTCGGCAATCGTCAAAGAGGCTGACTTAGTTATTCCATGGTTACCGGGTCTGTCACTAAGTTGCTCAGCTATTTCTTCTTCAGGTAAATGTGTTGTTAAATGCGACAATGTGCAATGAGACTGAACTTCCCATGTCTAAGATTTATAGGGTAAATTTGTATGTGACACTCTTTATTTTTCAATGGTTGCAATATAATTTCGTTTTATTTTGATTTCATTTTAAATTACAAACAAACACCAAATTAAGAATCAAATTAACTTAATTAATGCAACATGCAGTATACAATTAAAGCAAACGTGTAACCAATTATAAACACACTCGCCAAATTATAATAACAAACTTCTCGCTCTTTAAGACAGTGGGAATATCATGACATGTATAAATTACTTCACACATTTGAATGCGTGAACAGACATGGCAAACTTCTTCGATTATCTTTATCTTTGATCAGCTGTTCGACCGTAAGGTGCGAAAAACACAGGTTAGTGTGTTGGCTGGACCTAATTTCTAGTTTGACTGTTCCGCCTATCAGTGTTCTAGCCATTGGTTGTAGAACAATAGAAATTAAATAAGAATTTGGCAGGGACCGGGTTAGTTGTTCGAGCGATTGGTGTTATTCCAGTCAACAGAGTTCGAGCTATCGAAGTTCTACTGTACTTACTTTAATATGTCCATTTCTTGATATAAATTTGAAATTTTGGGAGTTAAACACACATTTAAAAAGTAGACTTATTTTTGTGATGAAGTCCTTATCAACGATCTAGATCTATCATTTGACTGTCAGAGAGTATGGGAGAAACAAAATGTATTGAGTTCACCCATCTGGGATAAAACTAGAAATGCGTCCATGGGAGACAGATACCCTCACTTTGTAACTACATTGTAGATATCAATAAAGTCAAATATCAAGTTTCATCAAAATCGGTCCATCAATAAAGAATTTAGAGGCCGGAAACTGTCAGCCAATCAAAGTCTAGATCACCTTATTAATATCAGCCAATTCCATCCATTGTCGAACTTGACCTGGGTCTTGTTGATATAAAGCCAAATATAAATTTTCGTCAAAACTGGTCCATAAATAAAAACTTTAAGAGGTCGGAAACTATCAGCCAATCAGAGACCAGAACACCTAATTAATAGGCAGGGATTTTGACAGAAATCAAACATGAGCTGTGGTTTATCACCATACATCTTTCTACTAAATATGAATCAAATCCATCCAATCCTTCAAGAGATATCGAGTGGAAACCAATTTCTTGATATTTGTCACTAATCTAAGTCCAAAAAGGGGCATAACTCCATAAAAAATCATCAGACCGGAACGAAAAATGCACTTGACCTGTATTACCTGAATGCGAAGTCACACACTAAATTTGCTTAAAATCTGTTCATTAAAACTAAAGATATAAGTCGGAAACCATTTTCTTACGTACGCACGGACCGGTGATACTAGATGCAACCCCCCCACCCCCCATTGAAAATTGTGGGGGCAGCATAAAAAATCTCACCTGAGGGGTCATAATTACAATGTAGATGAAGGAAACTCAGCATAATTATGAGATTTCTCTATCCCAAATAGATACTCATAATACATCCTTATACTCCTCCATGGGGAAAACCTGTATGTTCTGTATTAAGCAGAAAAGAGAATCTTACCTCACACAATGGCAGGAGTAATCCTTTGAAAAAAGCTGCTGATTTAAACAAGGATTTTCTCAAAGCCTGAAATGTTTAAATAAAATGCATCACAGAAAGATTCTAATACATGTAAAAGTTACATCCACAACTTGTTTTCAAAGATTTCACAGAAACTTAAATCTAAGTAAATGCAGACAGGGATTTTTTCCCTTATGAAACAGTGGCTAAAATTTGGCTACATCCCAATTGAACAAGAAAATATTGGTGGAACCGATGAATTCTCCCCATAGTGAGTCTTTGACTCTGTACCATATGGTAATGATTTTAAACTAGGGAAGTAACTGTGAGAATTTTAAAGAGAAGTCAATACATTATTTTTTATTTAGTGATATAATACATTGTACAACATACTTTGAAATAGGTCATTATGATGCATCCTAGCAAGTTTCATAAAATTCCAACATGGGGTTGTAGAGAAATAGCGCGGACAAGTATTTGGTCACAGACAGAATCAAAGGGCCATAACTTCGTGAAAAATAATCGAAAGGGAACACAAAGACGATATGCGCATCTGCACTTGGTAATGATGCATCCTAGCAAATTTCATGAAATTCCAACCAAAGGTTGTAAAGAAATAGCCAGAACAGGAACTTGGGGATGCACAGACAGACGGACGAAGTGGCGACTATATGGTTTCCCCCTTTTGGGGAGCATAAAAATCAGTGTTTTTACCTTACAAAATTGAAAACCAACTGAAGACTAAAGAATTTCCAAAATTAAATAAACAAAAACTGAAGAGCATTTTTCTTACATTAGGAGGTAAAAACACTGAATATTAAGTTATATTGTAATACCTGATAATTAATGGTTTGAACATGATCTTAACAATGTAATGCTTTATTTTCCAGTTTGATAAAGTTTTAAAAATATTCCCAATTTCCCTTCGATTGTGCTTTTTCCAAATCTTGAATTTTTCCCAATTTCTAGGAAAAAAAGCTCTGCCATAGAAGCTCAAGTGGAAGAGGGTCAATCTTCAATGCATACTTTCCTATGAACACATATCCATTAGCATTAATTGTATCTTTCAGTTTGAGCATAATTTTGGATTTCATTTTTTTGAATGGGGTTTAATGCCATTTCCAACACATTTCAGGTTATATATGGCATTTCCTGTTTTATTGATGAAGGCAGACCTCAGAATGACTCTCATTACAACCACCATCCTTCTGCAAGAAACTGGCAAGTTTTCTCACACAAGCAAGTGATACTTGAAACTATGAACTTAGTGGTGAGAGGTAAGTGAACAGTGCCTTAGGCCACTCGGCCACGGAGAACTTCAGATAAAACCATTCTTATTGAGATATCTGTGATAGATTATGACATCAAAAATGTCATTATTAATGTTTTTGATGACAAGAGGCCAAAGGTAGTGTACAAGAGAGGCTTAACTTTAATCAACTTTTCAGTAGAATGCTACCCAGTTTTCACCATTTAATGTGAAACAGGACATGGCGCTGATAATTGAGTGCATTAGAAATATAAATAAAGAGAAGGAACTTTATTTCTGAATATGAAACATGACGTCTATATGGAACAAGCCAAGTTTACACGAGCCCATTAAGAGTTCACTCTTTGCAATGGTACTGTAAATTCATATATGATGGTTGTCAACATAACATGTAGTTCTGTGCAATTCAGTCCTTAAATGTATATAAGTTTGTTCTTAGAAATTGTGCCAGACCTGGTTAGCTCAGTCAGCAGAGCGTCTGACTTTCAGTTCAGAGTTTGAATCCCTACTCTGCCAGTCTCTGTGATAATTGATATACATGTATGACATTGTGCCTAACTGTCATTTGTTTCTCACTGCTTATTCAAGTGGGATAGTTATCAGTTACTTGCAGAGATGAATGTGCTCATGTACTGGTTAAACTTCCATGATACCAGACAAGAGTAGTTAGGCTATCTGACAATCTGTTAGCCTTTGCTGGCAGACTTTAGTAAGTGATAGAAATGCTCCTTAGTGTTGGAGTACATAATTCAGGTTACTTCCTATTCTGAGTCATTTGTTTGAAATTCCACCAGCCACTCAATATAGTTACTCAGCTGTAAAACAACTGATGAACATACATGACACAACTATATTAAAACCTCACCATGTACAGATGGAAGTTGAGTCTTTTGTATTCCGAAATGTCATCTCTCACCCGAGGTAACAATACAAGGTTGAAAAATCTGGGGAGGAAAAAATTCACATTCAATGACTTTTTATTTTTAAATGAAAGTCAAAGAATTTAAAATTTAATCATAAGTGTAAGACCAAATAATTTGAAGCGGTCTGTGAATATAAAAGATGTATATTATTATTTATATGTTTCATCTCCAAGTATGACTTGGACCTTTCAGCTACAGATCTTGGTCTTGCATGTGACACATAATCATGTCATGGTGATTATTTGTTGACAAAACTGATTTTAAAATGAACCGGACACAAAATGTTGGAGCATAAGAATTTAATATTTAGCAACAAACACCAAGATTTATATAGTCATCATTACCAACCATTCCTGAGAATATATCTACAACAATTTCAACATTAGATATCTAGTTCACCATAACAGATAGAATAACTGACAGAGTTTATTTGACTATATATTAGGTGCAAGTTCGATCCCCAGTTCAACCTGTTGCTTCTCAAAACAAGAGTTGTCAGGAGACAACAAAGCTCCCTGATGGGATAAAACTCACCACCCATGCAAACATTGAGATTTGAGGCAAACACCAAAATTTAAACTTAACTATTAAAACACAAAAGTTTAACCTGGGTGTCTACAGACAAAAATCAAAAAGGGCCATAACTCTGCCAAAATGCAAACCCAAGTTAAGGTTCTTGTCTCTGTGTGTTCCATCAATGATGGCAAACACACATGTAAAGTTTCATCCATATCAAATGAGCAGTTCTATAGATATTTTACCTGATAAAAATCTTTAAAGGGATAATATTGGCAAGTAACACAAACACACTGTTAATCCAGACTTTTCCTGTATGCAGTGTGCACAAAATAGTGCTTATGTATTGACGTATTATAACCTTTATTTACTTGAAAGTTATCAATTTAACAGTAATTGAATATTGACCAAAACTTTAAAACGTCCCGCAATAAAGTATTGCGCAATGTTTACATTGAACTCCGTAAACTTCCCGAACAAAGCCTCGAAAACAAGATCGGGAACGAGTCTTCACGATGTTATCCGATAATTGATCGGAAACCCGAAAACGGTTCGTTGAAAATGGCGAATATAAACAAAAACAAAAACATGGCTTCAGAAACCCGATGTTTGTAATAAAGAAGTTATGGAATTAGACACTTTATATGTGTATATCTCTAGGTTATAAGTGTATCTTCATGCTGGGTGTGTGTACAGGGAATTGACTGTAATATGCCAATATAATCCCTTTAACCAGAAAAATTAAGTCCAAAAAGGGCCATATCTCTGCCAATTGCAATCCAGGGTTATGATTCTTGTCTTTGTGTGTTCCACTGATGATGGTGTACACACATACAAAGTTTCATTCATGTCCAGTGAATGGTTGAATAGATATCTTAAACTTGAACGCAACTAAACGCAAAAGTTTAACCTGGTTGTTGAAGTCCAAAAAGGGCCATAACTCTGCCAAAACACACATGCAAAGTTTCATTCATATCCAATGAGTGGTTGCATAGATGTTAAACTTAAATGTAAATTTTTAACCTGGGTGTTTACAGACGACGCCGACGATATGGCAATAGCTCTCCATGGACATTCTTCCCTACGAGCTTAAAAGCAACACTCAGTACTGGTTCTACCCAGGAAGCACTCGAGAGTGGTTCATATAAGTTCTAAGCTTTCTTCACTATCTAGCTTAAATAAAATAATATAAACCAACTGAGCTAAATAACAAAATAGCATAAATTAATAGCCCCCTTACCTTTGTGCCATTTTAGCATTGAGATTTGAAGTAAATATTCTTGTAGCCTGGTAGGTGGCAGCAGCAGACCAGCCCTCTGGTTCTGTTATGTATAGTATCTGGAACAAAGTCAACATATTGATTTATACAATGGCTGAGCCAGAATCAACAAGAAAATGATATAACTTTTTTTATACATATATTGTATGCAATAATTTCAGTGATGTATGGAACAATATTTTAAGAGTATGTGTCGCCAACATATCGCTTCCCACCTTCACTACCCGGTAAATCGCTAACAGTTGTAGAAACCCTCTACAAACTGCTATGCCAGACATAAATCCTTGTTTTAGACATTGCACAATCACCAAATACATTCTGAATCTCATTCATAATTTCATGTTATTGCGTAATTTTAGTAATCTGCCATTTTAGCTACTTATGAACAGTTACACATGTGTGAAGTCGCATACAACGTTACTACATGTGCATGATGTCATCAGTATTTACCAGTCTTAATTGATTACATACACAAATTATTATTCTCTTGTTAATTCTGGCACAACCCTCGTATTGTGTGTCATTTAAAAATTTGTTTAATTTAAATTTATGTTTAAAACCAGTAATCAAGCACACCCATCTCCACCAGTGATAACTTTCCCACTTGAATCAGCTGTGGGAGATGAATCACAATAAGATGCAATGCCAAATATCAATCATCACAAGGACTGTGGCCAGGTGGGGATTCAAACTCATGACCCCTGGATTGATAGCCAGACTCGTTACTGACTGAGATAATTAAGTCTGGCTACTGTCAAATAAAACATGCTGTCCAATACAATCTACTTTAGCCATATATCTAACTGAGTAAGTTTCCTTTATCTTTGGCAGCCTGTGTAATTACAAGAAATTATATCGCTGTAGCAATAAGAGCTGTTGTCAAATAGTTTTTTGTTTTTAATGGAGTTCAGTGCCATTTTCAACACTTTATATTTGGCATATTCAGTCTGATGAATCCCAGTAGAACCACTTCCACAAGTTACTGGCAAACTTTCTCATATAAAGATTTTCAGACCAAACCGGGCTTGAACCCACAACTTCAGAGGTGAGAGGTAAATTGTCATTAGCCTGTGGGACTGGGCTGATGTTAATAAAAGTAATATATATGCTTTTAATAGAAATTATTACATTGATATTTTTACTATTTTACAGTATTAAATCACTTGATATACAATAGCTCACCTGTTCCCAATTCCGAAGGGCTGGAATGACCTTGAATGCCTTGGGTAGTTTACCACTGCGATATCTGCGCAAGATCTGACCTATACTCTTATACATGCTCACCACACGTTCATCCAACTGGTCCAGCTGTACACTGGCATTGTCTGAAATAAAACAAAATATTAGTTTATACTAATTGATTTCAGCTTGATTCTGAAGAAAGCTCAAGCTCAATTTTTCAGTCATATCCCAATGGTCAAAATTGTTTTTGTCATATTGCAACGGTGTCTACCTGAGACAGTATTTTAAGTGCTGCCACACTGAAGGACTCACACCACTAATATCTCCCTTGAGTACTCTGGACTTACAGATGAAGGCGGTAGAAATAAAACTTTAGTTCTCTTTTTCTTCATTTTTCAGGGCTTTGTACTGAAATGATTTATTTTTTCCTAGCATGAGATAAATGCTAAGTATTTTAGAAATCACCACTGAAAATATGATGCTGATACCAGCTTTCTGGACAATTCTGTGTCATTTCAGAATTGTTGGTTCGAACCGCATTGTGGGTTAATAGTTGACATATTATTACTCTGGAAATTGATAGGTCTCACAAATGCATTGAATTAAAAAAAACAAAAAACAACCTGGTCAAGGTATGCTTTTTTCCCTTTGCATATCTTGAACCAGTGAAGAATTTGAGCCCAGACACATGCTGCAGAGTTTTATTTTTCATTGTATTTTGGACATAAATGTTACAATGGAGCCCTATGGGAAATGTTATAGTGGTGCGAGATGTGAAGTATCATACCACAGACACATGGAATGATACCCAACCCAGTCATATCATACTTACACGAGGCCGGCCAGACCTAGAACTACCCTCTAAATGCTGATAGCTATCTATTTCTGTGTTTCTGAACTTACCTTTCATCTGAGTCTGTATTTCAGAATTGACCTTTCATCTGACTCTGTATATAAGAACATACCTGTCATCTCACTATGTATTTCTGAACTAACATGTCATTTGACTCTGTATTTCAAAACTTACCTGTCATCTCACTTTGTATTTCTGAACTTACATGTCATTTGACTTTATATTTCAGAACATACCTGTCATCTCACTCTGTATTTCTGAATTTACCTGTCATTTAACTCTGTATTTCTGAACTTACCTGTCATCTGACTCTGAATTTCTGTCTGCTTCTCTGTTATCTTCTCCTGTATAATGTCTGCCAAAGTGCGTGCTCCATGTGGTGCTTTGGTCATGAACATTTCAAGTGCTTTTTCATCTGCTTCATCAACTTCCTACAATAACCAGATTTTATTTTTTACTGAGGTTTAGTATCATTTTTATCACATTGCGCCATCTTAAAATGTTAGCCATACTCCTACTTACTCACTTAAAATGTTAGCCATACTCCTACTTACTCACTTAAAATGTTAACCATACTCCTACTTACTCACTTAAAATGTTAACCATACTCCTACTTACTCACTTAAAATGTTAGCCATACTCCTACTCACTCACTTAAAATGTTAGCCATACTCCTACTTACTCACTTAAAATGTTAGCCATACTCCTACTTACTCACTGTAAATTGCAGTTGACATTTTATTGACTTTCAAATCATTTTTTTCCTCATAATTATTGTCTATTTTTAATTAAAGCAACTATGTAAAAATCTAAATCTGGCTTAAAAATGAATTAGTTACCTACGTACCCACATGAAAAATACTTGGCCAGAGCACAGCAAACAAACATTTTTTCAAGATGACCTTATATTAAGTTATGTATAGTTTATCAATTTACTGACAGAGGACCTCAGAGTGAATCTGAGTAGAACCACTATCCTTCCTAAAGTAACTAGTATTTTTTTCTCATTTTCTCAGTTTTTGGACTGAATTTGGCTTAGGCCTGCCAGTGATTCAATGTAGAGGTAGTGCCTTTTTTCTGCAATGGAGAACCCACAAATGAAAGTGACAAAGAATAAGCTCATTCTTCATCTTTGTTGTAAAACTTATAATGTGTGCAGATGCCATGTCACCTGCAGTGACAAAAATAGTGACAAAAATTCAGGACTTTTCCAGGACTATTTTCCAGTTTTTAAGAACTCATTTGCACAGTTATCTTCATAAATTTTATAAGGAAACATCTAATTAAAACTTAGCTAACTGTCATAATGACTACCGAAGGATAAAAAGGTTGAAGAATTGCAATAAAAAGATGCTTATACAGCTATGTCAGTGTTGGGACAGGAATTTACACTGCTTTTTAGGTTACCATGTGCTTTTTGTGCTGTTACACCAATATGTCAATGTAAGGATAGGAATCTACTTGACTTTTTTTTTAATCCAGTTTATATTGAAAAACCTCAAATAAGGTCACTTATTACCAAAAAAGATTGTTTTGAGAAGAAAAATATCTTTTAATTATGTATGTTGCTCCTTTTATAGAATTCAAGGAGGTTCTTGACAAATTCAAGGATTTTTTTCAATATTCAAGCACTTTTCCAAGACTTAAAACTCAAGCACTTTTCAAGCACTCAATCAAAATGAATGCACTTTCGAAGTTCTGTGTGAACCCTGTGTAATGTATTGCAACTACCATATCAAATTTATAACCTGTAATTTGTAAATGTATGTATTTTAAACAACCATTAACATCATTTAACAAGAAATGTCACTGGTATGTGTCACATGCCCCCCAAATGGTTGTTGAAAATAACAATATGTTATTATAGGTAGTGATGTATCCGTTGATATCAAGAGTAATGGACTGATGTTTCAAACTAAACATGCATGTTTTTACATTAAAGTGTGACCTTGACCTTTGTGTAACCTTGACCTTGACATCTGATGTAATGGCCTGGGTATTTCAACAGTTAAATGCAGGTGAAACATCATCATGACTTGCTGATCACTTGTGTCAACGTATTTCAAAATCACTAAATGTAAGACAAAGTTACAGATCAATTGTTGATCGATTGATAAATTCAGCCAAGTGTTTTTGAAATCCATCCATGTATGATAAAATTAAAGGATGGACTTGACTTTTGAGGTATGGGTCTAGGTCTTATGACACGTCGTCATGTCATCTTGATGAATTGAGCCAAGTTAAAGACAAAGTCACAGATCAGACACACAATATCAAACAAATTGAAAGTGTGACCTTGACCTTTAAGGAAATATTCTGGGTCTTACATGTGACACTTAATTATGTCATGTTGATCAACTGAGCCAAGTGTTTTTAAAATTTATCCATAGATGACAAAGTTACAGACCAGACATTAAGTGCAACATGTTGTCATGTTATGATGATCATTTGCAGCAAGTATTTATAAAATCCATCTATGCATAACAAAGTTACAGACCAGTCATGAAATCTCCCACAGACTGAAAGAGTTTTCAAACAAACTCAAAGTGTGACCTTGACCTTTGAGGTATGCATGTGGGTCTTACATGTAACACATTGTCATGTCATGCTGATGAATTGAGCCAAGTGTTTTTGAAATCTATCCATAAGTGACAAACTTACAGACTGGACACGGAATCTCAATCAGACTGAAAATGTCATCAAACAAAGTTAAATTGTGACTTTGACCTTTGAAATGAGAGTCTGGGTGTAACAGACGACAAATCGTCATGTTTTGTTGATCATTTGTAGCTAGTATTAACAAAATCCATCTATGCATGACAAAGTTACAGGTCTGACACCAAATCTAACACATACTCAAAGTGATGTCAAACAAACTCAAATTTTGACCTTGACCTTTGAGGTACAGGTGTTGGTCTTACTCGCGACACGTCATGTTATGTTGATCATTTGTAGCAAGTATTTATAAAATCCATCTATGCATGACAAAGCTACAGGCAGGACACAAAATCACACACAGACTCAGTGTTGTCAAACAAACTCAAATTGTGACCATGACCTTTGAGGTACAGGAGTAGATGTTACTTACGACAAATTATCATGTTATGTTGATCATTTGTAGCTAGTATTAAATCCATCTATGCATGACAAAGTTACAGGTCGGACACGAAATCTCGAACAGACTCAAAATGTTGTCAAACAAACTCAAATTGTGACCGTGATCTCAGAGGTATGGGTGTGGGTCTTACTTGTGACACGTCGTCATGTTATGTTGATCATTTGTACCAAGTTTCAACAAAATAAATCTATGAATGACAAAGATACAGGCCGAACACAAAATACCGGACGGAAGAATGCTGCGATTACTATATGCCACCCCAAAAACTCTTGAGATTTTCTATGGTTCAAATTTGTAAGTCCCAGCTTTGCCATCAATTTAACACATGGATAAATTACTAGAAACCTATCATTATTGTCATTACCCTTTCCTTTTAAAATGCTGTTATACTTTAGTAATACAAAATTTCATTTCTTGACCTTTTCAAATTTGAAGTCCATGTATTTTTCTTTGAACGAGAACATTTTACCAATCTTACTCTTAAGGAATCTATTAACTTACATGTAACACATGCAAAGAAAGTTTGTTTACATAAATTTTGATCATTACACGTACCTCAGGAATGTTCAACAAATAAAGTTCATTTCCTACATTTGTATTGCTAGGCCATAATAAATTAATTGCTGGATTATCATCCCCGCCCACCCCCTAATTTTCATTCCAACCCAACTCTTTTATTTTCCTTAAAAAAACACAAAAAAAACATTGACAATTACATCAAAACACAGTGCTCCAGATAAGCATTTCCTCAAAGGTATCTTTTACTCCTTAAATTACCATGCAATGCTTATTTTCAAAATGTTGTGGGTAAAAATGAACACAGTTTTATTAATTTGCTATTAAAAATAAACCAATTAACACTGAAATTGTCAGTATCCAATGCTTGTTTTACTGATAACTTTTAATTTCAATGCATTTTTTTTAAATTTTCAAATGCTTAAATACCCCCAAATATGTAGTGCTTATCTGGAGCATGTATGTATGTTGAATAAAATATTATTCAAAGTATTGTTTTTTAATGCTATTATCAATTAAGTCTCAGATATGTTTGATTCTATCCAAGATTATGCCCAAAGCTAAAAATCAATGTTCATGGGCATGCTTGCATAGGGTCAATGAAAGAATAATGCTATGAACTAAAACATATGATAATATATATGAGCATGAACAACAATCATATATCATAATAATGACACTTACAATATTTTCATAAAATTCTTCATGTTCTTCCTCTTGTGCATCAGAATGTTCAGAATCAGAGTCAGCTCCCCGTGATTTGGATGTACCCAACTGTACCACTTTTGTCTGCTTTGTTTTCTTGCTGGAAATAACATACCAATCAAAATATAACAAAAACATATCAGTCAATATATAAGTTAACAATAACATGCCAATAAATTAAGAGAGCCATATTGACCCTAAATAGGTCACAGTGCCGGAGGAGACAATAACAATGAAGGCAACTTTTGATAATACAAGAGCCATAGCTCAGACATTCTTGGTTAGCCAAGATATTATAGATACAGAACTACTTAAAAAGTTTTGTGATGTCAGGAACAATTGAAGAAAATACCGGAGTGTGTATATAATGTCCAACAACACCATTTCTGATAACTAAAGGGCCATAACTTCAACATTACTTATCCAATTTAGTCACATCAACCACTTTGTGCAAGATATTATTGTTATGCCACTACTGGAGTTTCAATGACATATGAAAACTACATGTGCTACAGTGCAAACAACATAAAACATCTAAATTTTTGATAATTAAAGAGCCATAATTCCAAGATTATTATTAATCATCAGATTTGTCAAGTTTAAGAACTCATCCTAGATATTTTGGTTACCAGGGTATATAAACAGCATTAACTACTATATATATATGTAAGTTTGCTATCCAGTTTTATTTTGGTTACCAAGGTATAAAACTAGTATTAACTACCAGTACTATGTAAGTTTGCTATCCAGTTTATTTTGGTTACCAGGGTATATGTAACTAGTATTAACTACTATGTAAGTTTGCTATCCAGTTTATTTTGGTTACCAGGGTATATGTAACTAGTATTAACTACTATGTAAGTTTGCTATCCAGTTTATTTTGGTAACCAAGGTATATGTAATTAGTATTAACTACTATGTAACTTTGCTATCCAGTTTTATTTTGGTTACCAGGGTATATGTAACTAGTATTAACTACTATGTAAGTTTGCTATCCAGTTTATTTTGGTTACCAGGGTATATGTAACTAGTATTAACTACTATGTAAGTTTGCTATCCAGTTTATTTTGGTAACCAGGCTATATGTAACTGGTATTAACTACTATGTAAGTTTGCTATCCAGTTTATTTTGGTTACCAGGGTATATGTAACTAGTATTAACTACATGTACTATGTAACTTTGCTATCCAGTTTTATTTTGGTTACCAGGGTATGTGTAACTAGTATTAACTACTATGTAACTTTGCTATCCAGTTTTATTTTGGTTACCAGGGTATGTGTAACTAGTATTAACTACTATGTAAGTTTGCTATCCAGTTTATATTGGTTACCAGGGTATATGTAACTAGTATTAACTACTATGTAATTTTGCTATCCAGTTTATTTTGGTTACCAGGGTATATGTAACTAGTATTAACTACTATGTAATTTTGCTATCCAGTTTTATTTTGGAGAGGAAAACCTCAGAAAAAAATCTGAATAGAACAACCATCCTTCCACAATAACTTGACTAGTACATGTAAACTTTTTCACATTAAGATTTTGGACTCAGCTGGGCTTGAACCCACATGCACAGCTTTGTCCAAAAATATCATGCGAGAAACTGCTGACATATGACTATATACAAGGGGTATTCAAAAAGTTTGCGAAATATGCTTATAAAATCTGTCTTCTGCATAATTTGAAATTTGAGCCAAACAAAGCTCTATATATTCTTTATTGATTGACCAAAAATCAGCACTGTAGTCATACTAGTTATATTTTTACCGTTACAACAGTAACATACATCCACCGTCACCGGTTCACTTTTCATTATTTGGCAGATGTTTTCGAAAATTACTATTACAAAATACATTTTCATTACTTTTTAATGCGCTGATGGATTTTCGCAACAACTGCATACCATCCAACCACAGCTCCAGTACTTTCATACTGTGGCGTCAGTAGAATACTGGATATTATCAAGCTATTTTTACTTCACAATGTCTTTAGAACATGGATTTTTTGTGTGTTTTGCAAAAGAAAATTAAATCAGAAACTGTGACTAACATTATGAAAACATATGGTGAAAAAAAGTTTGCAGAAAACTGCAATTTATGAATGGTACAACAGATTATGCGATGGCGTCAATTAACCAACGGACATGGAAAAAGGTGGATGTCCTACAACGTCAAAAATGCTAGAATCATTTCTAGGGCCAAAATGATTTTAAATGGGGATAGACGCATAAGTGTTAGAAGTTTAACAACTAAACTGGACATTTCAACAAGAAGTGCCTATTCTAGCATTACGTAATATTTGAATAAGCGTCGTTTTGCCATGGTTTCTTTCAAGCAAAAACAAAGATACGGGAATGGGGGCGGTTGCACGATTTCTAAAGAACTATCATGGTAAATGTTGTATGAGAGATCTAAAGAAAATAGTGACAGTTGACGAGACATGGGTATCAACGTTTGATCCTAAAACGAAACAAATGCCATCAGTTTTGAAAATATTCCCATCATTAAAGAAGCACAATGAAGAAACATATTTTTGTTTTTGTTGTTTTCTACGACGTGTGAAGTGTGGTCTTCCGATAATAGGAACTACAATCAACACCAACTACTATTCAAAGACATGCACAACACAATTTTCTTATTTGTACAATTTTGGTTTTCTGTTTGTTTGTTTAACCAATTATTTTCGGGTTGGTTTATAATTGTATTACAATGTGATTTTGAAGTAACGTAATTTGACAATGACATGACATTAATTAAGTGTATATATAGATGTTTTTTAAATTGGCTAAAAACATTTATTTCCAATAACGCATCCCTATATATACTCAATGATCCTGCATTGCCAAAAGGATATCTATGTAAACATGCTAAAATATTATATCGAAAAGGGATTTCCTAACTTGGGCTATGCACCTAGGTTGGACTAAAATAGATTTCCCACTTAAAATTGCAACATATTTTGTGACATATTAAATGAGTCACGAGATTATATTTTGATTCAATATGATCCATTATACAGGTTTAAACGTAATACAATTTATTTCATCTTAGAAAGTGTTCAAATGACGATATGAAGGTAGTTAAGTGCTGTCTATTTTTAGAATGGGGATTTCATTTCAAGTTTTGCAATTCATTATGTCACATTTAGGTGGATTTGACATACTTGACCATTTTGATTTTATTTATTAATGATATTAAAATGCTCTTTATCTATTTTTAAAATCATTTTAATTTTTGAGACATTTTTTTCCTGATATAATCCCTTTAAAGATATATAGGTGAAATTTATAGTACAAGTCGTCGATATATGTATTTATATCAATGTAAAATATTATTATTAAAACTGAAGTGATAAAAAAGTTCGAAATATTTTCCGTGAACTTTTTGAAACCCCCTCTTACATGCATGTCGACAATCATTGAAAGTTATGGTGTATAAACAAGCATGAGCACTTGTAACCATTAGCAACTTGATGCTGATATGCCCATTTTTTAGTTTTAATACCTGACCACTCCATGTTCCTCCTCAAGTTCCTCCTGCTGTTGTCTTGCCTGTTCCAATATCTTCCTTGATAGCTTGTCATCAACAAACTGAAATCATTTTAAACTCATACTAGTTCCAGTAATAATCCAAATTTGAAAAGTCAGTTTATAATTATTTGTTTTATGCATGTTAAGTTTTAAATTATTTAGGTTATTGTATGGCAACATTATGATAGATGTTTGATAAATGTTATCTGCAGTGTTTGTTCATCTTATACATGTATATATCCCAATACTTAAAAACATTACTTGCATTTTTCTCAACGAGAAATGGGTATTGAATAAGTGTAGCGTAATAGTATGTGCAAGGATACAAAAAAAAGCTTTTGAAGTTTGTGTGAATCTGCTTCAAAATACTTTGGAAGGGACTTAAAGCATTCAGTCCCGTGTACAGGAAGAGTAATAACAAGTGCACGTAAAATATCTCGCTGAACTTCTGTGCTAATCAATGTTTCCAATACTAATAAAATTATGCACTTTGTGCCTGCACATAATCCTCGCGAGAGGCTGTTGCATTATCAACAGATAGTTAGGATAGTTTAGATGTTTTACTTATTTCATCGTGAAATATACCTCGTCTTCGGTTTCCTCCTTTTTTCTAACTTTCACTCTCCCGGATGGACGAACAGTGTTGTCATCAACAACCTGGTCTGCCAAAGAAGGTCCCACAGGCCGAACACTTTTATTTTTTTTCATCTTCCCCATTTTGGTTTGTTATGGTAATTCACGTGGCGGAAGCGGAAATGGCTTGTATAACGAGGGAGCGGTAAATATTTTAAACGAATTAATCATAAATATATATATTCATCTTATTAGTTAAACGTTACATAAAATGTATTTTTATATTTGAAACGTAATTTATAATGAATTAAAATAAATAACACATAAACACAGGTTGAATTAAAATACACACAATGATTACTCCCTAATGAAAATGAAACTAGAACATGACAGTTTATTGCCTGATTGCACCCCCAATTGAGGGATAATCGGTGTTATCAGATGGGTGTCATCTCATGGATATACTGCAGCAATGGCCATATAACATATTTACACACGTTTTCATGCCCTAATCACCAATGCAATTGTTTGGAAAGTGTAGATCCATATGTTTAAATATACATACGTTGATACGTGGTCTCCTGCATTGGTCAATATAAATTTTGGATTTTAACCTCTGTTTCGAATACAGACAAATAAAAGTTAAAATCGGTGACTTAAACAAGACAATTGTGAAATTGTTTCTCAGCGTTTATGAGAGTATGGTAACTGAAACAAATGTGAAGATTTTGTAACACACTGTAAAACAAATATATGTGAACAATCATAGGACTTGTTTTTAATCATAAAATGGTCTACAGTTTTGTAATAAAACTAACATTTGCCATGTGCTAGATGATTAAGATTGACTAAAGCAGATTTTCAGCTGTTCAAAAATATTTGAAGTAACAGCAATGGAATCAATACCAAATTCTCTTGTTGATGTTATGTTGCTTGTTGGTATTGATGACAACACTGGTCTTCTACCAGTAATTCCGGTATATTTTACCATAACTTAATTATATGTTTACTTATTTATATGTTATAAATTGAGTGGATTTGAAGGTTGTTTTGTACCACTACTATTTCATCTGGTTGGTTTCATACCACTGTTTAAAACTTTACTTTGTTTATTACATGTGTCCCTTGTAAATCTTGATATCTAGATTGTTTTTTTATATATATTTTTTAAATCATCTTATTAGCATCATCTTATTACTGTACTATTGTAATGACCAAGATGGCTTACATGTTTGTGTGTGTGTGTTGGATATGGTGTATATTTCTAATATGGTGTATATTTCTCATTAATATATAAAAATGAAAGTATTCTCCTTATATTAAAAAAAAAAATAATTCAATATTATCACACACTAGTTAAAAACAAATACCATCATAACTACTTGATTGTGACAATGACCTATCCACATTAAATCATTGATTGTGACACCTGTTCATCGTGTGAAACGCTGTGAAGATCATGCATGAATTTATATTATTTGGTACAGACCTTTCAATTTGGTATTAAATTGTAGTGGTACGAAATTGTAGTGGTACGAAACCTCTGTAAATAGATTTGAATTGTGTATTAAAGGGACATCATAGTATGACATATTGCACCTCACAAAGGCATACTACCACCATTGCAAAAAGGAAGTGCTTCCGTTGGGTAGTCGCATACTGGCGGTTATAAATAATCCTCATTTCTTCTTATTTAAAAATGCATTTTCCTTATTTTAATGCTCAATTTTTTATTTGAATGGCATAAGTGGTGTATTTTGAACATTTTGATAGCATTGTCATGTTTGAATTGTGAATTTAGAAAAAAAAATTGATGCTTGGAAATTGGGGTATGAGTACATGATTTCGGAAGTCTACTTTCACTTTGTCACCAGTGTGCGCACTGAGCAGAAAAAAAAATCTCTTATATGACACATGACCCCTACTTTTCTCATCATATTTTGATAGTGCAGAGGTTGACAAACAGTAAAATGTAGGTTTCACTTCTTTCATTTGGGTTTCTCTATGAATGACAAGCCTTCAAACTTTTATTATTTACTATAGAACATAGAACGAAAATCAATGGTGGGTTTACACCTCAAAGGAGTCTTTTAAAGATTTTTTATTTTGCATCTCCCTAGACAGCAGATGGACAGCAGATTGAATGTCCAAATTATAAAAAACTGTCCATCCACATCTTATTTAATCAGACAAGGGACAAATATCCCTACACATAATGCATGCCTTTTTGGGTTTTAAGAATCTTTCAATATACTGTATATTATTTTGATTCATTAATTGTTAGGACAAACCTGAACTTATTAGCCCAAAAAGGAGATTGTTTATAACCCTATCCACTGTGAGACATAAATATCAATTCCTTAGCTAAATGCATTAACAAGAAATAAAGCTGTCAATGCCTAAATAAAACAATCTAAAGATAATATCTCAGTTAATCTAAATTTAAGCATGATGACGAGTTGCTTACGCAGATGTTTGGGTTGACCTTTGAACCACAGGTGTTGTCAGTGATTGATGCTACAGATATGGTGAACTTCTTTCCATTCCCGCACAGAGATTCCAACTATCCGCCAGCCTATGATCAGGTATAACATAGTTTAGATAAGATAGACAGTTTTACCACAATTGGTCAGTGTCGTGTTTCACCAACAAATTTAAGCATATACTTAAATTTGTAAAAACTTAAATCAACGAAAAGTACCTGGGTGATCATGATAAAAATTTAAGATCAACCTGATAGTACAACTGCATATATGGTTTCATTGACATTGATTAAGCAAATAATAAATAACCAACCTTTTAAAAACACAGTTAAGTTTTTAAGTTTAGTATTTAAATAAAACATACAAAATGTTGGTGAAATAGAAGCCAGGTTGTTATATGTTGTTTGTTAAAGCCCATTATGGATTTAAAGGGGCTGTTAAAGCAGCAGTGGGCACTCAGGATTTCATGTACTTGTCAAACCCTAAACCGAAAAAAACATTTAAGACTAGAACTCTACTTTTGTGATTGACAGCCTGGCTGGTTTCTCATATGATAACAATGATGATTAGGTCATTTTTCTGGGTTATATTTAAAGGAACACACTATAGTTACATTTTATATATTATAATTGAAATGCATTTTAGAAACATAATTATATAACATTCAAGGTTTCATGAATTTCAAACAAATTATTATTTTAAATTTATTTTATCTCAAAATATCATGATTTATAGATCCCAGTAAGCAAATTGTTATAGCTGACAACTGTTTATATATGAATCTTGTTGTTTATATGACTGGACAGTGAATGTTGTAACAAACATAATGAATTACTTGAAAAAAAATGGAAACATTTGCTGATTTTTTCACACAAATGAATAAAGAGTAATTAACCAGGGGGAAATGCTGTGGATTGTGTTTGCTGTTCAAATAATAACTCTCAGTGTTGTTCTACCCAGGAAGAGCACTCACTTGCAGTTAATATAAGCTCTGAGTTTGCTTCACAGTCAAGCTAAAATAAATTAGTGTACAAATAGATACAAAATATTTCATATTTGTATCCGCAGTTGCCAGGATGAATTAAAAAATAACATTGTCTACAAAATCTGAAAATATTTCTTTTTTATTTTACTTAGGCAGCTCATTGGGTGAGTAGAGAAATAGAGCAAATATTTAATTTTGGTTTATGTTATATAATTTTACCTTTATGTTTAACAAAATACCATCTGGCCTATTTATACAGGATTCCACAGAGATGCATAGTATTGAAATGGAACAGCAACGTGAACGTATGATGAGTGCCGTACCCATGGGAAACAAAAAATTTATGCAATCATACAGGTATGTGCAAAACAGACTGATTCTTGGTTAATCAGATATTACTTAATACAACAGACGCCTGTACCATACGTGCAGCTTCCGGTTCCGTGTTAGATGTCATCAAAACAACACGTGGAAGGTAAGAAATATGTGATTTTTCAATATCAAAATTGTTTTTAAAAAATCTAAATCCATAGTTCGACCCGTTTTTTAAGCTTAAACTTGTGGATGATGTCTCATAAACATCAGGAGTACCGTTTATTTGGAAATCGTTTTCTTCTGTTCAGACGTGAGGCGACTTTGACATTTAGAGCTCTGCCTCTCATTCCAAATCGGCCTCTTCGTTGTTTTAATCCCGAATTTAACACTTATACCTACATATATATTGACATATAACATGTAAACGTATAATAAGACTAAATTCTCCGACGATAAAAAACATGGTAAAAAGAAATACGTCAAAGTGTGATCAGTACAGAGAGCAAGGAGGTAGTATAACCTTGACTTCTGACAAAACTGTTGTCAGATTCACTAGTTGTTGTTCTTGCTAAATAACAAAATTTGCTATGTGAGTTCATTTTACAATTTTCTTGATGTTCCCAGCATTTTGTGATTTTGTGAATAATACAGACAAATGTATCTCCAAATCTGATAGGCTCTTCATTAGCATATTTCATTCACTTATCACTTATTTCAAGTAAGTTTGGTCTATAATTTGTTTGTAAATTGTATCATTGGCCAGCATGCAGTTATATTCACTTCTGTGCTATATCTGTACTATTTGTAGTTATGATACATGTATTTGTAGTTATTATGTATTATATAGTTTTTTTATCAATATATTCAAAGCCAAATAAAGTGATTCATATCAACTTAGAGATATGATAGACGTTAAGTATGTTTTGTGATGTGTTTCAGTCCAAAGAAAACCATGAGGAGTGTTTCCGTGAATCCAAAGATGCTGACCCGTACTGTGTCAGTGAGAAGACAGACGAATGCTAAAGTAGTAATGCCATTACCAGAGCTTCCCATTAGTGATGAAGTACTACGGTCCTTGCCCTCTTTCTGTTTCCCAGGTGAGTGCATGCCTTGTATTGCTATCCATAGTTTTCCATGTGGGTGCACATCTTTTTTCAGTGGTTAGGTTAACTGATCGTCTGTAAGCCCTCAATGGCATAAAAAGCAATGCCAAATATTCAATCTTTTAATAATAGTTATTTTTACACATGAAACGTTATCTATGGCAACCTGTTTTATTGGTTGAAGAAGACCTCTTACTCATTAACATGAATTTGAGTAGAACCATTGTACGTCACTACTATAACAAACTGACAAACTTTCTCACAAAATTTTTTTTTAAAAAAACTTGGCTCAAACCAACAACCTCAGTAGCGAAAGGTAAGTGATCTTATGATAACACCCCCAACCAGAGTATCATGACAGGTGAGTGATCTTATGACAACACCTCCAACCAGTGTATGATGGCAGGTGAGTGATCTTACGAGAGTATGATGACAGGTGAGTAATCTTATGACAACACTTCCAACCAGTGTATGATGACAGGTGAGTAATCTTATGACAACACCTCCAACCAGAGTATGAAGACAGGTGAGTAATCTTATTACAACACCTCCAACCAGTGTATGATGGCAGGTGAGTGGTCTTATGACAACACCTCCAACCAGTGTATGATGACAGGTGAGTAATCTTATTACAACACCTCCAACAAGTGTATGATGACAGTGAGTGATCTTACCAGAGTATGATGACAGGTGAGTAATCTTATGACGACACCTCCAACCAGTGTATGATGACAGGTGAGTAATCTTATGACAACACCTCCAACCAGAGTATGAAGACAGGTGAGTAATCTTATTTCAACACCTCCAACCAGTGTATGATGACAGGTGAGTGATCTTATGACAACTCCTCCAACCAGTGTATGATGACAGGTGAGTAATCTTACCAGAGTATGATGACAAGTGAGTGATCTTATGACAACACTTCCAACAAGTGTATGATGACAGGTGAGTGATCTTATGACAACACTTCCAACTAGTGTACGATGACAGGTGAGTGATCTTATGACAACACCTCCAACTAGTGTATGATGACAGGTGAGTGATCTCATGACAACACCTCCAACTAGTGTATGATGACAGGTGAGTGATCTTATGACAACACCTCCAACCAGTGTATGATGACAGGTGAATAATCTTATGACAACACCTCAAACCAGAGTATGATGACAGGTGAGTGATCTTATGACAACACCTCCAACCAGAGTATGATGACAGGTGAGTGATCTTATGACAACACCTCCAACCAGTGTATGATGACAGGTGAGTAATCTTATTACAACACCTCCAACCAGTGTATGATGACAGGTGAGTGATCTTATGACAACACCTCCAACCAGTGTATGATGACAGATGAGTGGTCTTATGACAACACCTCCAACCAGAGTATGAAGACAGGTGAGTAATCTTATGACAACACCTCCAACCAGTGTATGATGACAGGTGAGTGATCTTATGACAACACCTCCAACCAGTGTATGATGACAGGTGAGTGATCTTACGACAACACCTCCAATCAGAGTATGATGATAGGTGAGTGATCTTATGACAACACCTCCAACCAGTGTATGATGACAGGTAAGTGATCTTACTACAACACCTGAAACCAGTGTATGGTGACAGGTGAGTGATCTAATTACAACAACTCCAACCAGTGTATGATGACAGGTAAGTGATCTTATGAAAACACCTCCAACCAGTGTATGATGACAGGTGAATAATCTTATGACAACACCTCAAACCAGAGTCTGATGACAGGTGAGTGATCTTATGACAACACCTCCAACCAGAGTATGATGACAGGTGAGTGATCTTATGACAACACCTCAAACCAGTGTATGATGACAGGTGAGTAATCTTATTACAACACCTCCAACCAGTGTATGACGACAGGTGAGTTATCTTATGACAACACCTCCAACCAGATTATGAAGACAGGTGAGTGATCTTATGACAACACCTCCAACAAGTGTATGACGACAGGTGAGAAATCTTATTACAACACCTCCAACCAGTGTATGATGACAGGTAAGTAATCTTATTACAACACCTCCAACCATAGTATGATGACTGGTGAGTGATCTTACGACAACACCTCCAACCAAAGTATGATGACAGGTAAGTGATCTTATGACAACACCTCCAACCAGTGTATGATGACATGTGAGTGATATTACGACAACACCTCCAATCAGAGTATGATGACAGGTGAGTGATCTTATGACAACACCTCCAACCAGTGTATGATGACAGGTAAGTGATCTTATGACAACACCTCCAACCAGTGTATGGTGACAGGTGAGTGATCTAATTACAACACCTCCAATCAGTGTATGAAGACAGGTAAGTGATCTTATGAAAACACCTCCACCAGTGTATGATGACAGGTAAGTGATCTGATGACAACACCTCCAACAAGTGTATGATGACAGGTAATTGATCTTATGACAACACCTCCAACCAGTGTATGATGACAGGTAAGTGATCTTATGACAACACCTCCAACCAGTTTATGATGACAGGTGAGTGATCTTATGACAACACCTCCAACCAGTGTATGATGACAGGTAAGTGATCTTATGACAACACTTCCAACCAGTGTATGATGCCAGGTAAGTGATCTTATGACAACACCTCCAACCAGTGTATGATGCCAGGTAAGTGATCTTATAACAACAACTCCAACAAGTGTATGATGACAGGTAAGTGATCTTATGACAACACTTCCAACCAGTGTATGATGCCAGGTAAGTGATCTTATGACAACACCTCCAACCAGTGTATGATGACAGGTAAGTGATCTTATGACAACACTTCCAACCAGTGTATGATGCCAGGTAAGTGATCTTATGACAACACCTCCAACCAGTGTATGATGCCAGGTAAGTGATCTTATGACAACAACTCCAACAAGTGTATGATGACAAGTAAGTGATCTTATGACAACACCTCCAACCAGTGTAGGATGACAGGTAAGTGATCTTATGACAACACCTCGAACCAGTGTATGATGACAGGAAAGTGATCTGATGACAACACCTTCAACCAGTGTATGATGACAGGTAATTGATCTTATGACAACACCTCCAACCAGAATATGAAGACAGGTAAGTGATCTTATTACAACACCTCCAACCAGTGTATGATGACAGGTGAGTGATCTTACCAGAGTATGATGACAGGTGAGTGATCTTATGACAACACCTCCAACAAGTGTATGATGACAGGTGAATAATCTTATGACAACTCCTCAAACCAGAGTATGATGACAGGTGAGAGACCTTATGACAACACCTCCAACCAGAGTATGATGACAGGTGAGTGATCTTATGACAACACCTCCAACCAGTGTATGATGACAGGTGAGTAATCTTATTACAACACCTCCAACCAGTGTATGATGACAGGTGAGTGATCTTATGACAACACCATCAACCAGTGTATGATGACAGGTGAGTGATCTTATGACAACACCTCCAACCAGAGTAAGAAGACAGGTGAGTGATCTGATGACAACACCTCCAACCAATGTATGATGACAGGTGAGTAATCTTATTACAACACCTCCAACCAGTGTATGATGACAGGTGAGTAATCTTATTACAACACCTCCAACCAGAGTTTGATGACAGATGAATGATCTTATGACAACACCTCCAACCAGTGTATGATGACAGGTGAGTGATCTTACGACAACACCTCCAATCAGAGTATGATGACAGGTGAGTGATATTAAGACAACAACTCCAACCAGTGTATGATGACAGGTGAGTGATCTTACGATAACACCTCCAAACAAAGTATGATGACAGGTGAGTGATCTTATGACAACACCTCCAACCAGTGTATGATGACAGGTGAGTGATCTTACGACAACACCTCCAATCAGAGTATGATGACAGGTGAGTGATATTAAGACAACAACTCCAACCAGTGTATGATGACAGATTAGTGATCTTACGACAACACCTGCAACCAGTGTATGATGACAGGTGAGTGATCTAATTACAACACCTCCAACCAGTGTATGATGACAGGTAAGTGATCTTATGAAAACACCTCCACCAGTGTATGATGACAGGTAAGTGATCTGATGACAGGTAAGTGATCTTATGACAATGCCACAACCAGTGAATGATGACAGAAAAGTAATTTGATGACAACACTCCAACCAGTGTATGATGAAAGGCAAGTGATCTTATGACAACACATCCAACCAGTGTATGATGACAGGTGAGTGATCTTATGACAACACCTCCAACCAGTGTATGATGACAGGTAAGTGATCTTATTACAACACCTCCAACCAGTGTATGATGACAGGCAAGTGATCTTATGACATCACCTCCAACCAGTGTATGATGACAGGCAAGTGATCTTATGACAACACCTCCAACCAGTGTATGGTGACAGGTGAGTGATCTTATGACAACACCTCCAACCAGTGTATGATGACAGGCAAGTGATCTTATGACAACACCTCCAACCAGTGTATGGTGACAGGTGAGTGATCTTATGACAACACCTCCAACCAGTGTATGATGACAGGCAAGTGATCTTATGACAACACCTCCAACCAGTGTATGGTGACAGGTGAGTGATCTTATGACATCACCTCCAACCAGTGTATGATGACAGGCAAGTGATCTTATGACAACACCTCCAACCAGTGTATGGTGACAGGTGAGTGATCTTATGACAACACCTCCAACCAGTGTATGATGACAGGTGAGTGATCTTATGACAACACCTCCAACCAGTGTATGATGACAGGCAAGTGATCTTATTACAACACCTCCAACCAGTGTATGATGACAGGCAAGTGATCTTATGACATCACCTCCAACCAGTGTATGATGACAGGCAAGTGATCTTATGACAACACTTCCAACCAGTGTATGATGACAGGCAAGTGATCTTATGACAACACCTCCAACCAGTGTATGATGACAGGCAAGTGATCTTATGACATCACCTCCAACCAGTGTATGGTGACAGGAAAGTGATCTTATGACAACAGCACCAACCAGTGTATGATGACAGGAAAGTGATCTTATTACAACACCTCCAACCAGTGTATGATGACAGGAAAGTGATCTTTTGACAACACCACCAACCAGTGTATGGTGACAGGAGTGATCTTATGACAACAGCACCAACCAGTGTATGATGACAGGTAAGTGATCTTATGACAACACCTCCAACCAGTGTATGATGACAGGTAAGTGATCTTATGACAACACCTCCAACCAGTGTATGGTGACAGGAAAGTGATCTTATGACAACACTTCCAACCAGTGTATGATGACAGGAAAGTGATCTTATGACAACACTTCCAACCAGTGTATGATGACAGGTAAGTGATCTCATGACAATACCTCAAATCAGTGTATGGTGACATGTAATTGATCTTATGACAACACCTAAAACCAGTGTATGATGACATGTAAGTGATATTATGACAATATCTCAAATCAGTGTATGGTGACATGTAATTGATCTTATGACAACACCTCAAACCAGTGTATGATGACAGGTAAGTGATCTTATGACAACACCTCCAACCAGTGTATGATGACAGGTAAGTGATCTTATGACAATACCTCAAATCAGTGTATGGTGACATGCAATTGATCTTATGACAACACCTAAAACCAGTGTATGATAACAGGTGAGTGATCTTATGACAACACTTTCAACCAGTGTATGATGACAGGTAAGTGATCTTATGACAACACCTCAAACCAGTGTATGATGACAGGTAATTGATCTTATGACAACACCTCCAACCAGTGTATGATGACATGTAAGTGATATTATGACAATACCTCAAATCAGTGTATGGTGACATGTAATTGATCTTATGACAACACCTCAAACCAGTGTATGATGACAGGTAAGTGATCTTATGACAACACTTCCAACCAGTGTATGATGACAGGAAAGTGATCTTATGATAACACCTCCAACCAGTGTATGATGACAGGTGAGTGATCTTATGACAACACCTCCAACCAGTGTATGATGACAGGTAAGTGATCTTATGACAACACCTCCAACCAGTGTATGATGACAGGAGTGATCTTATGACAACACCCACAACAAGTTTTATGATGACAAGGTGAGTGATCTTATGACAACACCTCCAACCAGTGTATGATGACAGGTAAGTGATCTTATGACAACACGTCCAACCAGTGTATGATGACAGGTGAGTGATCTTATGACAACACCTCCAACCAGTGTATGATGACAGGAAAGTGATCTTATGACAACACCTCCAACCAGTGTATGATGACAGGAAAGTGATCTTATGACATCACCTGCAACCAGTGTATGGTGACAGGTAAGTGATCTTATGACATCACCTCCAACCAGTGTATGATGACAGGTAAGTGATCTTATGACAACACCTCCAACCAGTGTATGGTGACAGGAAAGTGATCTTATGACAACACCTCCAACCAGTGTATGATGACAGGTAAGTGATCTTATGACAATACCTCAAATCAATGTATGGTGACATGTAATTGATCTTATGACAACACCTCAAACCAGTGTATGATGACAGGTAAGTGATCTTATGACAATACCTCAAATCAGTGTATGGTGACATGTAATTGATCTTATGACAACACCTCAAACTAGTGTATGATGACAGGTAAGTGATCTTATGACAACACGTCCAACCAGTGTATGATGACAGGTAAGTGATCTTATGACAACACCTCCAACCAGTGTATGATGACAGGAAAGTGATCTTATGACAACACCTCCAACCAGTGTATGATGACAGGAAAGTGATCTTATGACATCACCTGCAACCAGTGTATGATGACAGGAAAGTGATGTTATGACATCACCTGCAACCAGTGTATGATGACAGGTAAGTGATCTTATGACAACACCATCAACCAGTGTATGATGACAGGTAAGTGATCTTATGACAACACCTCCAACCAGTGTATGATGACAGGTAAGTGATCTTATGACAATACCTCAAATCAGTGTATGGTGACATGTAATTAATCTTATGACAACACCTCAAACCAGTGTATGATGACAGGTAAGTGATCTTATGACAATACCTCAAATCAGTGTATGGTGACATGTAATTGATCTTATGACAACACCTCAAACTAGTGTATGATGACAGGTAAGTGATCTTATGACAACACGTCCAACCAGTGTATGATGACAGGTAAGTGATCTTATGACAACACCTCCAACCAGTGTATGATGACAGGTAAGTGATCTTATGACAACACCTCAAACCAGTGTATGATGACAGGTAAGTGATCTTATGACAATACCTCAAATCAGTGTATGGTGACATGTAATTGATCTTATGACAACACCTCAAACCAGTGTATGATGACAGGTAAGTGATCTTATGACAATACCTCAAATCAGTGTATGGTGACAGGTAAGTGATCTTATGACATCACCTCCAACCAGTGTATGATGACAGGTAAGTGATCTTATGACAACACCTCCAACCAGTGTATGATGACAGGTAATTGATCTTATGACAACACCTCAAACCAGTGTATGATGACAGGTAAGTGATCTTATGACAATACCTCAAATCAGTGTATGGTGACATGTAATTGATCTTATGACAACACCTCAAACCAGTGTATGATGACAGGTAAGTGATCTTATGACAATACCTCAAATCAGTGTATGGTGACAGGTAAGTGATCTTATGACATCACCTCCAACCAGTGTATGATGACAGGTAAGTGATCTTATGACAACACCTCCAACCAGTGTATGGTGACAGGAAAGTGATCTTATGACAACACCTCCAACCAGTGTATGATGACAGGTAAGTGATCTTATGACAATACCTCAAATCAGTGTATGGTGACATGTAATTGATCTTATGACAACACCTCAAACCAGTGTATGATGACAGGTAAGTGATCTTATGACAATACCTCAAATCAGTGTATGGTGACATGTAATTGATCTTATGACAACACCTCAAACTAGTGTATGATGACAGGTAAGTGATCTTATGACAACACGTCCAACCAGTGTATGATGACAGGTAAGTGATCTTATGACAACACCTCCAACCAGTGTATGATGACAGGAAAGTGATCTTATGACATCACCTGCAACCAGTGTATGATGACAGGTAAGTGATCTTATGACATCACCTGCAACCAGTGTATGATGACAGGTAAGTGATCTTATGACAACACGTCCAACCAGTGTATGATGACAGGAAAGTGATCTTATGACAACACCTCCAACCAGTGTATGATGACAGGAAAGTGATCTTATGACATCACCTGCAACCAGTGTATGATGACAGGTAAGTGATCTTATGACAACACCTCCAACCAGTGTATGATGACAGGTAAGTGATCTTATGACAACACATCCAACCAGTGTATGATGACAGGTAAGTGATCTTATGACAACACCTCCAACCAGTGTATGATGACAGGAAAGTGATCTGATGACATCACCTGCAACCAGTGTATGATGACAGGTAAGTGATCTTATGACAACACGTCCAACCAGTGTATGATGACAGGTAAGTGATCTTATGACATCACCTCCAACCAGTGTATGATGACAGGTAAGTGATCTTATGACAACACGTCCAACCAGTGTATGATGACAGGTAAGTGATCTTATGACAACACCTCCAACCAGTGTATGATGACAGGAAAGTGATCTTATGACATCACCTGCAACCAGTGTATGATGACAGGTAAGTGATCTTATGACAATACCTCAAATCAGTGTATGGTGACATGTAATTGATCTTATGACAACACCTCAAACTAGTGTATGATGACAGGTAAGTGATCTTATGACAACACGTCCAACCAGTGTATGATGACAGGAAAGTGATCTTATGACATCACCTCCAACCAGTGTATGATGACAGGAAAGTGATCTTATGACATCACCTGCAACCAGTGTATGATGACAGGTAAGTGATCTTATGACATCACCTGCAACCAGTGTATGATGACAGGTAAGTGATCTTATGACAACACCTCCAACCAGTGTAGGATGACAGGTAAGTGATCTTATGACAACACGTCCAACCAGTGTATGATGACAGGTAAGTGATCTTATGACAACACCTCCAACCAGTGTAGGATGACAGGAAAGTGATCTTATGACATCACCTGCAACCAGTGTATGATGACAGGTAAGTGATCTTATGACATCACCTCCAACCAGTGTATGATGACAGGAGTGATCTTATGACAACAACTCCAACCAGTGTATGATGACAGGTAAGTGATCTTATGACAACACCTCCAACCAGTGTATGATGACAGGAAAGTGATCTTATGACATCACCTGCAACCAGTGTATGATGACAGGTAAGTGATCTTATGACATCACCTCCAACCAGTGTATGATGACAGGAGTGATCTTATGACAACAACTCCAACCAGTGTATGATAACAGGAAAGTGATCTTATGACAACACCTCCAACCAGTGTATGGTGACAGGTGAGTGATGTTATGACAACACCACCAACCAGTGTATGATGACAGGTAAGTGATCTTATGACAACACTTCCAACCAGTGTATGATGACAGGAGTGATCTTATGACAACAACTCCAACAAGTGTATGATGACAGGTAAGTGATCTTATGACAACACCTCCAACCAGTGTATGATGACAGGAAAGTGATCTTATGACATCACCTGCAACCAGTGTATGATGACAGGTAAGTGATCTTATGACATCACCTCCAACCAGTGTATGATGACAGGAGTGATCTTATGACAACAACTCCAACCAGTGTATGATGACAGGAAAGTGATCTTATGACAACACCTCCAACCAGTGTATGGTGACAGGTGAGTGATGTTATGACAACACCACCAACCAGTGTATGATGACAGGTAAGTGATCTTATGACAACACCACCAACCAGTGTATGGTGACAGGAGTGATCTTATGACAACACCTCCTACCAGTGTATGATGACAGGAAAGTGATCTTATGACAGCACCTCCAACCAGTGTATGATGACAGGAAAGTGATCATGATCATGGCCGACTCCTTTTGGCATTAATTTCTAACTTTGAATATTATAAGGAATGATTATGTTTTATTGGTACCCTTTCGCATTGTACCACATTAAGCTCTTATATAATTTTTCTGTTCCAGATGGTATGAAAGTCTACAGAAACAAGCCAGATAACTCCACCCATTTCCTGGTACTCACAGACATGCTAGGAAACAAGAGCTACACCTCCTGTTTAACATTCTATAGGACATATCTAGTTGAAAATGTGAGACACAATTGTAAACTAAAAAAATAATTTTTTCATTGGTAACAGCTTGAGAGTGAATGTTTTGTTTTGCTGTTAATCAAGTTAAATATCGTTAGGACTCATTGAGGGTTGGGCGCAAACCAGTCTCTACTGCCTATCTATTGTATATTTTCATGGCAAATGTTGATGCATGGTGTATTGAAACTTGTTTTTCATTTATATTTTTGTTCCCTGCTGGTTTCACCAGACTATAGGCTTACTCTCTATATGTCAGTACGTCCGTCCAGCATACGTCCATCTGCCATCCGTCCTGAAAAATTTCTCAAAAGATATCCAATCTAGGTTTCAGAAACTTTGCATATGATAAAGAGATAATGCTAGTCATTTTAAATTTTCAGTCGGACAAAAATTGTGGTTGCTATGGCAACAAAATTAGTAAAATTACAAATACAACCTGGATCCTGTGGTAACACACAAAGTATCCAAGTTACATTTGTGAAACTTTGTATGTGCTTAGAGGGACAATAAGGAGATAATGCAGGTCTTTTTTTTTTCAGTCTTATAAAAATTGTGGTTATTATGTCAACAAAATTTGGAAATTGTAGTATTTGATACTTAAATTAGAAACAGAAAAAGAGCATATATGTGTTTTGTGCTAGGAGTGTAATTTTTTTTGGCAATGAGAACAGTTTGCAAAAATGGTGCAGCCTTTTAAACCTTCTGATCTTTAGAATGAATCTTTTTCATTTCATTACTCATTTCATGACACTTCCCTTTTAATGAAAAATAAAATTACAATCCTCACCTCTGTTTTGAAACAAAATTGAATGAAAATATAGGAAATTATCAATTGATTTTAAACTAATCAGAATTTATTTTTCTATGATTGTGAAACATGTTATTACAGCTTGGACAAATCATGCTTGAAGTCTTCCTGGAGAGAATTATTATATATAGATAAATTATTTTGCTCAAGGACACCACAGATATCCGTGGTGATGGATTGACTAGCTGATTCTGGTTCTGATGCTCTGCCATTGGACCACGTAGTTGATCTGCCATTGGACCACGTAGTCCACATTAATTAATCTATTTATTCCAACCATCACAATTGGACAACACCCAGTACACAATGGTTTATATAGTTAGTTAGTTTTATCCAGTTTTATTGGTGTATTAATTAATTTATTAATTCCAACCGTCAGGATTGAACAATACCCAGTACACAAAGTTTATATAGTTAGTTAGTTTTATCCTGTTTTATTGGTGTATTAAGTAATTTGTTAATTTCAACCATCACAATTGAACAACACACAGTACACAATGGTTTATATAGTTAGTTAGTTTTATCCAGTTTTATTGGTGTATTATTTAATCTATTAATTCCAACCATCAGCATTGGACAATAACCAGTACACATTGGTTTATATAGTTACAGGTAGTTAGTTTTATCCAGTTTTATTGGTGTATTAAGTAATTATTAATTACAACCATCACGATTGAACAAAACCCAGTACACAATGGTTTATATAGTTAGTTAGTTTTATCCTGTTTTATTGGTGTATTAAGTAATTTATTAATCCCAACCATCACAATTGGACAACACCCAGTACACAATGGTTTATATAGTTAGTTAGTTTTATTCAGTTTTATTGGCGTATTAAGTAATTTATTAATTCAAACCATCACGACTGGACAACACCCAGTACACAATGGTTTATATAGTTGTTAGTTTTATCCAATTTTATTGGTGTATTAAGTAATATATTAATTCCAACCGTCACCATTGGACAATACCAAATACACATCGGTTTATAAAGTTAGTTAGTTTTATCCAGTTTTATTGGTGTATTAAGTAATTTATTAATTCCAACCATCACAATTGGAGAACACCCAGTACACAATGGTTTATATAGTTAGTTAGTTTTATCCAGTTTTATTGGTGTATTAAGTAATTTATAAATCCCAACCACCACAAATGGACAACACCCAGTACACAATGGTTTATATAGTTAGTTAGTTTTATTCAGTTTTAATTGGTGTATTAAGTAATATATTAATTGCAACCATCACCATTGGACAACACCCAGCACACAATGGTTTATATAGTTAGTTAGTTTTATTCAGTTTTGTTGGTGTATTAAGTAATTTATTAATTCCAACCATCACGATTGGACAACATCCAGTACACAATGGTTTATATAGGTAGTTAGTTTTATCCAGTTTTATTGGTGTATTAAGTAATTTATTAATCCCAACCATCACAATTGGACAACACCCAGTACACAATGGTTTATATAGTTAGTTAGTTTTATTCAGTTTTATTGGTGTATTAAGTAATATATTAATTCCAACCATCACGATTGGACAACATCCAGTACACAATGGTTTATATAGTTAGTTAGTTTTATTCAGTTTTATTGGTGTATTAAGTAATTTATTAATTCCAACCATCACGATTGGACAACATCCAGTACACAATGGTTTATAAAGGTTACTAGTTAGTTTTATCCTGTTTTATTGGTGTATTAAGTAATTTATTAATCCCAACCATCACAATTGGACAACACCCAGTACACAATGGTTTATATAGTAAGTTAGTTTTATCCAGTTTTATTGGTGTATTAATTAATTTATTAATTCCAACCATCACCACTGGACAGCACCCAGTACACAATGGTTTATATAGTTAGTTAGTTTTATCCAGTTTTATTGGTGTATTAAGTAATTTATTAATTCCAACCATCACGATTGGACAACACCCAGTAAACAATGGTTTATATAGTTAGTAAGTTGTATCCTGTTTAATTGGTGTATTAATTAATCTATTAATTCCAACAATCACTGTTGGACAACACCCAGTACACAATGGTTTATATAGTTAGTTAGTTTTATCCAGTTTTATTGGTGTATTAAGTAATTTATTAATTCCAACCATCACGATTGGACAACATGCAGTAAACAATGGTTTATATAGTTAGTTAGTTTTATCCTGTTTAATTGGTGTATTAATTAATCTATTAATTCCAACAATCACTGTTGGACAACACCCAGTACACAATGGTTTATATAGTTAGTTAGTTTTATCCTGTTTTATTGGTGTATTAATTAATATATTAATTCCAACCATCACCATACGACAACATCCAGTACACAATGGTTTATATAGTTAGTTAGTTTTATTCAGTTTTATTGGTGTATTAATTAATATATTAATTCCAACCATCACCATACGACAACATCCAGTACACAATGGTTTATATAGTTAGTTTTATTCGGTATACATTATTGGTCTGTTATTTTCTATGAACATCACAGAATGTCTATAAATGTATCGCAAAATTTCTGTACCTTATTGCAGTATAAATCCTGACAAATTGAGTATTTTGTTTTACTTGAAAATGTATTTTAAATAGTTGATAAGTTGAAAAAATAAGCTAAAATTGAAATAAGAATGATGAATCTTAAAGTGACATAAAGTGCTTGTAAACTTGGAAAGCGCAGAATGTCCGAGGACTTATTTCCACTGGGTAACGTACTGTTTTTCAGGATGATCAGGGTAACGTCTACATGACCTTTGATAACTCTGGCAAAGATGTTACAGCTACAGACGACAAAGTCCAATGTTACATTCCGCACTGCTGCATAACCATATCTAAATTTCCATACTTTACCAAAATGAAAGAATGTCTTTCAAGGTAGTTATCATTTTTGTGTTTTGGTTTTCAAATATTTTTGTTAATGATCAAAATTTTAATGATCTTTTTCAATAGTGTAACCAGCGTATGTTGTCTGTTATTGATGGCCAATGTGTGTTTTATGTCAGCCTCTGTTAACAGCCTATTTCAAAAACAGTCGGCACACAAGTGTAGTCTCGAATTTTCAAGTTCTTTTCATTTAACCTAAAAGTCAAACTAAGTGACTTTAAGTCTAAACCAGTCATTTTAATATAGTCATATTTTCTGCCAAAATAGTGCTGAGTGAAAATTTGAAAAATGAAGGCCAGTACACGTCATATTTTTAATTCTTGATGTGGACAGAAATTGGAGAGACATCAAGCGACCCAGTGGTCTTAAGTATTGTTTCACTTATATCTTGTCACTGAAGTTTGTTTGTGAGAAAGTTTGCCAATTACTTCTGGAAGGATGATGGTTCTGCATGGATTCCGAAGTTTTCCTCCACCAATAAATCTGGATGCTGTAATGTTATATAACCTGTCATGAGATGAATATGGCACTAAAACCCCTACCAAAAATGAGAAACCTGAGAGGCCTAGGCAAATTCAACTTTATAGTGTGATTATAAGAATCCATCATGTGGGAAAGAAATATCTCACCTGAGGGATCAAAATGACATGCATGTAATTTTGTGATTTTTCTATCCCACATGGATGAACTCATGATTGGTTTATTTCCTCCCTTTTGTCTCTGTCAAATGATAGGACCTTGATAATTATACCTCTTAAGTTTTCCGCACATTGTTTGTTTAAATAATTCATTTCCAATATAGTTTTTACTCCACCTTGTCGGTAAGCAAGACATCATAAAATTTATATATAAGTTGACATTATTCTGATGTAACGTCTCTCTTTTTATGGTTTCCTACAACAAAATTAAGTTTTAAAATATTTCGCAGACGTGAAAATTAAAACATATTTTATGATTATGATATGTGGATATGGAAATGGATTACAAAAATTGTTTTAGTTCCAGATTTCCGTCAAGTCATGTGAGAAATCTACAGTGTGACATGGAAGATAGAGTTTCCTCCATGGGGAAAATTTGTTTCTTCTATGAGCACAAATGGGAGAAAATTGTACGCTTCTCACTTACCAGTCTGAAATAAAGATTCGAACCAGGGTTGTATAATCAATAACTGATAGACAACTCATAATTATAGTGTTCACTTGTACGTTGTGTTTTATGAATGTACAAAATAGATAAAGCTTGAAGAATTTGTAATACAAATATGTATATGTATAAATATTTGTTTTCTTACAGCATGGTGAAATGTGTGGAGAAAGATCCTGAAGAAATGGTTGTTTTCCTGAAGGAATTTGCCAACATGTTCACGCACACACCGGTGCCCCCTGCTGGCAATGTATCTGTGGTTAGTAGATAGTTATTATTGGATTCATTTTATTTTGTCAAGGACTTGCAATAGAGAAGGATTCTTTTGTTTGCTTCTCCATTCATTTCAGGAGTAAAATATTATTTTTAATGGGGTAACAAATTTTTTACACATAACAGGTTAATGAATGGTATACTAGTATCCTGTTATATTTGTGGAGGAGAACTTCAGATGAAATCTTTCAAAGAATTATGAGAAACAAAATGAGACTAATTGTGGAATAAAGACCATTTTGCAAGGTCAAAACATTTTATTACATTTTTAACAAAGACCTCGTCTGTCACAGTCTCTGTGATGATTGATATATACAACATTTTGCTCATTGTCACTCTCTGTCGCCACTGATGCAAGTGGAAAAGTTACTTGTGGAGAATGGTGTGTTCTAGTACTGATTAAACTTCCAGGATCCAAGGAAAAAGCGGTTATGTTAACTGATCATCTGTTAGCCTTTGATTGCATAAAATACTTGCTAAATATTCTAACAAAAAAATTCCTAATGAAGAATTACCTGTATATCTCCAATTATAAATATTTCATTGACTTTTTCAAATAGTTTTATCTACCATGAGTTTATTTCATTTGTAAAAGCTAGTTAGTGGCTGTCCTGTCACCAATTTTTAAGTTACTGATTGAAGGACACTGATGTGGACATCCGAGGTGCATTCAATAATGCGAGCGCTCAGGGCATTTTAACATCATAAACACAATTACACACGCTATATTTGCCTTTTCCCTACAGCCGGAAAAGTGGTCGGACCAGCCGGAACCTTGCCGGGTTTTAGTACCACCCTCTGATGTTGATTAACACCAATTTTAATTATGAGTGGTTGCTCACAAGCATTCAACTAACCAATAATATTCCCGGCATGCGATCGACCAAGCACTCACTTTATTGAATTGCACCTCAGGGTTACATGTCAAAAGTGCTTCCCCTCATTGATAAGTATATCCATATACATGTAGTTGAGTTCCAAGTTGAATATTTGTGATATCGACATCAGTAAGCTGACGTTGACATCAGTAACTAAGATGTTGATGGCAGAACAGGCACTTACAGACATTTTTAGCCAGTTAATTACCGACTGATGTTGCCATAATCATTACAGTTAGTGACTTAATAAAGACATTGATGCAAACATAATGAGTAATATGTTCTTGATGTCGACATAATGAAGTGACTTATCTGGCTATCAGGCTGGCAGAATTATGCCACCATAGTATATAAACTGACTTTCTAATACATGTAAAAACAAGTTTGAATTGTGAAGAATGGTAGTTAAGTATGTGTTTTAATCTTGAAAAGTTGTATTTTAATATTAAGATTTTAATGTAAGTTTTAATTTTTAAAATGTAACAAACAGTTTGTTCAGGCCCATTTTACTAACCTTCCTATTATAATAAGTCTTAAGAATTTCATACAAACAAATTGTGAAATCTTGGAACGTTTCATTTGTGCAGTATTTTTGCAAACTTTGGAAAGATTTCATTCTGTAAGGCTTACAAAGGATCGTAAAACAAGTAAGCGACACATTAAATCAATTTCCCGACTTTTTTCATTACTTCAAACTTTACACTAAGAAGTTAGTAAACATAGGAATGTTAGTCATACTGGCACTGGGTGTTATATGTTCCTGAAAATAATTCCCTAACTGTTAGAGTATTGAAAGAGTCACTTATGACGGAGGTCACTTTTGACACCCCATCATGAATAACTCATGAATTATTTCTCAGTAACAAAAAAAATACAGGTGGAATAAAGTCTATTTAGCATATAACTTGAATTTTGTTGACAAGAAAATTATATTTTGAACTTGATTAGTACAGTTTACTGTGCTATCTTATCAACAAGTCATTTTTTTAAAAAAAATTAATGTTTAGCATCAATTTCATTAAAAATGATGCTTAATATTCAAAGAAAATCACAATTACAGACAAAACTATGTACAAATCATGTACTTTATAAAAATTATCTAATTTTAAAGAAGTTATCAGTGGAAGCATGCTCTTGTGATATATTTTGGGTTTGATAAACTTTTTGTTTTTCATACCGTATATCCCTTGTATATCTAATACCGTGATATACATATTACCGGGAATGCCCGCATAATAACATTATCCCACACATGCAGACTTAAAATTCCTTACCTGGGGACAGTGTGACATTTGAAATGGATTGGTGCACTTAAAATACTGTACACCAGTAAGATTTCTTGGGTGGGTGTCAACATTTGTGTGCTCTCTTTTTAGCAAAACTAGAATCAGTGAAATAATTCTTGAGTGTACAAACTCACTGTTTATGTCGATTTGAATCTTTGATTATATTTTTTTTTCACAGGACTTGCTTAATATTCTTTGAAAGTTTAATCCAGTACAAGTAATTTTCTTGATGACACCATTTCTAGCCTTCTGATAGGTCGATTCGCTGTAATATGTATACTAGGAAAAAATCAAAATGGCTGAATAACCACTGTTTTTTTCATGAGTTTTTCAAAAGTATATTTACAAGAAATAGCTTTAAGAAGAATAATTCAGGACAATAAAGTTACTTTATTATTGTTTATTATTGATGTCATCATTTACATGGTTGGCGAAATTTTAGACTCACGGTAAAAGGTATAACCAGTATATAATAATTTTGAAAAAATAGAATGGTTCTCAAATTATGTTTTATATTATGACAGGAGCTGAATTTGAACCAGATTCCTGTGACGTTATTGCCGTCCAGCCATCCAGACAAACCAGTCATCGACTTTCCGCTACATCTCATCTTTTTATGTTTCCCAACTGAAGAATTCCTCAAGATTTTAGCATGTGTTCTTGTGGAAGAGAGACTGGTGTTTATGTCACAAAATTATGCTCTGCTGACTTTTGTCATGGAGGTAAGTGTGCCTGCCAATTTCAAATATTCTCTGCTTAGATGTGTCATAAAAGCCTTAAAATGTAAAAATCTTGTGTTTTTCAACAGGAAATCTATGGATATATATCGTGTCTAATTGTGTCATGGAGTGATGTGGTAAATTAAATATAAATCTATACTCTGATTACCATTTTTCTTGGAGACAAGACAAGACAAGACAAGACAAGGCAAGGCAATACAATAGAAGACAAGACAAGACAAGACAAGACTAAGCTGAAACGGAGATATATCAGTTTGCTGATTTTAGATACTCTTTTTATAGAATGAATTATATAAATAAAAATATCTATTACATACCTATTCAGATGAATTATCCAGAATGTCTTGCATAAAAAAATCATTGACTTTTACAAAACATTTTTTAATAATTGACAGTTGCACTAGTGTTTAATTACCTCATGCGTCCATGCCTGACCTTGCCAATGTCATCATGACATCATAATGTAGCAAGTAGGATTGATGGAGATTGGTAAAGTTTAATCATTTGAGTATTGAAAAATGGTAATTCGATAAAAACTTTTACGTTAATAATAATATATGAAATAAATAATTCATTCAAAAAAATAAGATTTCATTATTTGAGAATGGGAAGAGCTGCAACTGTTTGAAATCACTTGTGACACCTCACTCTCAAATAACTTTTATTATTTTTCAGTAACAGATAAATTTTCCATCTCTGCATGTTAATCATTGCTTTGAAGATATACTGTAAGGTTATTTTACAGTGTTTTGTACAATATGGGAATATATTGTATGAGTATGTATTGTGGTGAAACTTTATTGGATGAGATGCTGCAGGCTTCAACTTTAATATGATTTTCACCACAATACGTACAAGTACAATGTATTCCCATATTGTACAAAACACTGTAAAATGATCTTTTATTTCATATCTCGATCTGAAAAATGTTATCAAAAGAGTAAAGAAAAATTACGTAAATAAACCATGAGTTCAAAGCGGCAGATGAAGGAAGTTGAAGTGACAGCTAATTTCTATTAATTTATTTAATTTTATTCTGATCACCTTCTTGAATTTTGAACTGTACAATATAAAATTTATTGGATCCAATAAACTTGTACATATTTTATGGTCACGTGGTAACATCTTGGGTAGGTGATTGGATGTATATTTACAGGTATAGAAGTGGGATATTAATATTTCTGTCCTGTATACATGTAGGGTGTGAGGAATCTGGTCTTACCATTTAAATGGCGGTTTACCTATGTGACAGTGTTGCCCTCGAATGGCCTCGAGTACCTGCAAGCTCCGGGAACATTTATGTTTGGTTGTCACTCGCAACATAAGCAGGAAGTTGAACAGGTTAGTTTTCATTTATTCTCGACTTGGTCAGTACTGATTTTATGTTATTGTAAATTGACAGTGACATTTGAATAAATCCTTGTTTTAGTAGCCAGGTCTGGTTAGCTCAGTTGGTAGCTCATCTGACTATCAATCCGGGAGTCGGGAGTTTGAATTCCCGGTCAGCCACATAAACTGTGATGATTGTCGCTTGACATTTGCCATTCGTCTTTCACCACTAATTCAAGTGAGACTGTTATCAGTTACTTGTGAAGATGGGTGTTCTCAAGTACTGATAAACCTTCCAGGTTTACAGGAAAGAGTGGTTGGGTTTGCTGATCATTTGTTTTTCCTTGATGGCATAAGAAGATGTAAATTCTCATACAATTCAGACAAACTGCTTTATGTGTTTGGAGAACAGGAACATAACCATACTTATTATGATAAAGAGTATTTCTATATGACACAAGATATGGTTCAGGCATTGGACTGAACTCATGACTTGCCAATCCTTGGTCAGACACTCTTACATTAGACATTGCCTTTCCAAAAACTTAAGATAAAAACAGCCGCAAGTCCATGAGAGCCAGGGACCAGTTTCACTTAACGTCTCAAGCTGAGGTTTTCCTTAACTAAAAAATCTCAATTTCTCTAAAAGATTACTTAATTCTTTACGCATTAAATGACTACACATACTTATAATAGAAGTTGGTACAAACCTTTACTCATTGGTAAACATAACATTGAAAATGATCACTGTAAATGAAGTAGAATCATTTAAAAAATCAGAGAAATTCTCAAGTTAAACCAGGGCCTGGACTATAATTATTGTTGATACCTTTAAAGATGTTATAATAATTTGTGACCGATCTATTTTATAGGTTAACTATCACTTCATTGAACTTACTTTGTCTTAAAGTAGGTTTATTTGGTTGAAAACTAAAACAACCAATGATTTTAGAAGCCCTGGTTGTCATAATTATTATATAAAACTAAAATAACCAATGATTTTAGAAGCCCTGGTTGCCATTATTATTATATAAAACTAAAACAACCAATGATTTTAGAAGCCCTGGTTGCCATAATTATTATATAAAACTAAAACAACCAATGATTTTAGAAGCCATGGTTGCCATAATTATTATATAAAACTAAAACAACCAATGATTTTAGAAGCCCTGGTTGCCATAATTATTATATTACTTCTATATACAATTGAAATTTCATTGCAAATTTGTTTTAAAACCAACAAATCGTAAAATTTGTAATCCGAGCAATATTTTTAAAAAACATTTCCTCATATTTTCAAAACTATAGGTGAACACCACAAGTTCCATAAAACAATGTAACTGAGTAATTATCCTTATTTGCAGATTTATATCTTCATATTGTGATACTTTTAAAGTGGCAATTTAATGACTGATTTGATCAAGGACTTGTATACACTAAGAAGGATCGGAAACTTGCTTCTCTCTACTTAAATGTTTATAACATAGCAAGCGAAGAATTAATAATTGCAGAAATTAATTGTTTAGATATCTCAGGCAAATGGTTTCTTTTACATAAAATATAAGGTGTATAATTGTAACACTAGATGTTTTATACAGTTTGAAACATGCAAAATGATCTTGAATTTAAAATACGCAGTTTGAAGTAATATTTGAAATACTTTCCTTTTTTTTTCAGTTATAGTGTACAAATTTTGTAATCATACATACTTCAACAAGTTTAAACATAAATTGATAGAAATGGTCACATTTTGTTAAGAATTCCATTGTGCCAAGAAAGAATAATTATTTGTATTTCTGAGATGGGTGGAAGTTTGGATATTTGAAAACTAGATTTCCCAAGATTTTGTGTGAATGTTCATTCTTCTCAGTCAGTTGCTTTTCCTTCCTTCCTTGATTCGATGCATGAACATGATACTTGATGTCACTAGTTTGTACTAAATCATTTCAGTTGTGAAATAAGCTTAGATCTATGAATTGCTCTTGAGATTGTTTCCTTGGTAGATGAGTACTGGGTGTCGATTTTTAGGGGTCAGCGGGTTGAGTCTGGCATTGAACTTGTAACCTCAGCTCTAATTTAAACAGCCTATTCACTGCACTACCACCCAGCTAATTGCCAATTTTGCCATGTGTCCCTCCCTTTAACCCAATAAAATCATTACGAATTTGTCCTGAAAACACTTTTTGTAAAAACAATAACTTTTGCTGTATCCATGACAACAGGTTGGCGGATTAGTTCTAGTTGACATAGACAGAGGAACAGTTCAGATTAATCCAGATCCTTTGGTGAATAAACGAGAAAGAAAAGGCTTTCCGAGCCTGCCAAAAGAGACCATCAGAATATTCACGGAAAAATCTGTACAGTTTAAACTACACTTTGACCTATTTGATATACAAAGGTATTATGTTTATGTAGTTATTAATATAATGGAACCTTGGCATAACAATTTAAAGGGAGTTAAAATTAAAATTATTTATAAAATAGCATGTAATTCTCATAAATAAATAAAATAAAATAAACTGGCCAGATAATTTATGTTGGAGCTTTATGGTCCTTGATTTTTAGCTCTGCTGACCAAAGAATACTTAATTTTATTTTTATCTTCACAGGCCATACAGCTATGATATGAAGGATGACAGATTGTATCGGATCAAGAAAGTTGATGAACAGAACACAACCATTATATATGCCTGTCTGGAGCTGATGGTCAATTTATTCAGGTATTTATTAGACTGTAGAATGGTCCCATTTACTCTCTCTGCCAGGGATGATCACATAGCATTGTAGGTAGGAGCACACTGATCGGCTACCATCTAACAATAGTAGGAGCACACTGATTGGCTACCATCTAACAATAGTAAGAGCACACTGATCGGCTACCATCTAACAATAGTAGGAGCACACTGATCGGCTACAATCTAACAATAGTAGGAGCACACTGATTGGCTACCATCTAACAATAGTAGGAGCACACTGATTGGCTACCATCTAACAATAATAGGAGCATACTGATTGGCTACCATCTAACAATAGTAGGAGCACACTGATTGGCTACCATCTTCTAACACTAGTAGGAATATGCTGATTGGTCAATTAATTTGACATTGGTGAAACCTCTGATAAATGTAAAATGTGATGATTTTTCTCATGAGATTACGTTATAGTGTCACATGCTTAATGAAGTATCTATCTGCAGTCCTCGAGCACAGTATCCCTGCAAGTAACTAAAAGTTCCTCACTTGAATCAGTGGTAAGAGACAAATGAAAAATTGAGATGTTATGTTGTATGTCAACTATCACGGACACTGGCCCAGTGGGGATTCAAACTCACGACCCCTGGATTGATAGACACTCTACCTACTGAATTCAGATAGAGTAGTCCTAGGCTTTTGATCAAGATTACTTATTCTTAAATACTGGATAAGGATTTCTTGCATACCGATAAGGATATGTTCAGTTTTACCAGGGAGAGATCATAAGTATCTGACATGGGTTGAAGGTTCAGATAAACAATTCTGACCTGAGGGATACTTGTTTGGTACATTGTAACAGTTATCCTAAGAGACGGAATTTCCTTTCTGAACTAAAAAAGCCATGTAAGATTATTTTTCTTGCATACCAAACACATTAAATATCTCTTTTAATTTACAGTTATTATTAAATTTTACCATGATGGTTTTTAGATGTTGAATAATATATATTACATCATATGTTTTGATATGTCACGTCATAAATGGTTCCAATGTCACAGCAGGGTAGGAGGGGCGCATGGAGGGGGTGTAGGACGATAACTCTGTACCGGGTACAGATTTTTCATCTTACATCCCCTGCATGTGCTTATCCTACACTGCACATGCTATGAATTAACGCCATTCATAAAATCCTCTCACTATGACAAATTCGTAATAATGTATTTGTTCATAAACACTATGGTGTCCTTGTGATACTATCAAAATATACTGGAGTAAAAATCTTAAAAAAATCAGACATATAGGGTTGTATACAAGAAAAAGTATCTTTTATGAGGTTTTTGGTGCAGATTGATGTTGCGTCCCTCATTGAAGAGCATCATCTTCCCCAATACAGTAATCCCTCAAGATCAAATTTTCCATTTGCATTGAAAACTCATGAAAAATACTTATAATCTCACACTAAGGCTGAGATAAAATTCTCACACTGTGATGTGAATAATATAATTTCATGTCTTGAAAGTGATCATTGTAAAAAAATATGATGATGAATTAAGTTAAAATGATTATTCAATGTGTTTGGTATGCATGAAAAAGGAATCATTCATGATTTTTTAAGTTCAGATAGAAAATTCTATCCCTTGGGATAACTGTTTTCATAGGACCTCTGCAGAGCCTCATAAATTCCCGCCAAAACAGCTATCCCTCGGGACAGAAATTTCTATCTGAACCTCAAACCCATGTTAGACTTTTATGATCTGCTTTTTTACCAGGGCTAGATATTTATATCTCACCCATTGTGCTGTGACGCTGGAACTATCTATGACTAGACATCTATAACAATATGAGGTATATTATACGAGTTGATGGCTAAAACTATTTTGCTTAATTAAATCAAAATTATCTTTCAATGAGTTGGTATGCAAAAAACAGAATCATTCATGGCCTTTTTTTCGGTTCAGATAAAATACTCTGTCCTTTGGGATAACTTCTTCTCGAGAAAATTTACACCAAAACAGTTATAGCTTGAGAAGTTGGACAGAACTTTCTATCTGAATCTGAAACTCATGTAAGATTCTTATAATCTCATGGCTGAGGTTAAAGTAAGTTTAAAATAAGCACATATTTTAAGTGTGTATTTGGCAGTATCTAGCTGGAGGATGGTGGCATCCTACCCAAATTAATGTTTTTGATTCTACTATTACTATAAAACAAATTATAACTTGCAATGTGTTGAAAATGATCTTAAACTTTAAAAAAAACAAAACAGATAGAAAACATCAAATTGATGATAACATAATCAGGGCTCAAATTGTAAGTTTTGTAAAAAGCTGAGAAGTGAAGGTAAAATAGGCATTGGACAATTGGACATACCCTTTGTGAACCAGTGTGACTTTAAAATCACCATCCCCTACTACAAATCAGACTGAATTTGGAATAACAACATTCTTAGCCACGGAGGACCCTCTTGGTCTCAGCCACGGAGGACCATCTTGGTCTTAGCCATGGAGGACCCTCTTGGTCTAAGCCACGGAGGACCATCTTGGTCTTAGCCATGGAGGACCCTCTTGGTCTCAGCCACGGAGGACCCTCTTGGTATCAGCCACGAAGGACCCCTTTTGGTCTCAGCCATGGAGGATCCTCTTGGTCCCAGCCACGGAGGACCCTCTTGGTCTCAGCCACGAGGATCCTCTTGGTCTCAGCCACGGAGGATCCTCTTGGTCCCAGCCACGGAGGACCCTCTTGGTCCCAGCCACGGAGGACCCTCTTGGTCTCAGCCACGGAGGATCCTCTTGGTCTCAGCCACGGAGGATCCTCTTGGTCCCAGCCACGGAGGACCCTCTTGGTCTCAGCCACGAAGGACCCCTTTTGGTCTCAGCCACGGAGGACCCTCTTGGTCTCAGCCACGAAGGACCCCTTTTGGTCTCAGCCACGGAGGATCCTCTTGGTCCCAGCCACGGAGGACCCTCTTGGTCTCAGCCACGGAGGATCCTCTTGGTCCCAGCCACGGAGGACCCTCTTGGTCTCAGCCACGGAGGATCCTCTTGGTCCCAGCCACGGAGGACCCTCTTGGTCTCAGCCATGGAGGACCCTCTTGGTCTCAGCCACCGAGGACCCTCTTGGTCTCAGCCACGGAGGACCCTCTTGGTCTCAGCCACGGAGGACCCTCTTGGTCTCAGCCACGGAGGACCCGCTTGGTCTAAGGCACCGTCTCAAGACCACTTACCTCTCACTGCTAAGTTGACAGGTAAGAGACCCACTTGCTCCAAAATATTTATGTGAAAAGGTTTGCCAGATACTTGCGAATGAATGGTGGTTCTACTCAGATTCATTCTGAGGTCTTCCTCCACCAATAAAACTGGATATGGAATATATATAGCCTGAAATGAGTTGGTAATGGCGTTAAACGCCATTTAGAAGAAAAAAAATTGACCAAGAAAGAGATTCCAACATGCGATACATTTTCTGAAGAGAATATTTGCTTCTGAATTATCAAAAAATTGCATAAGAAATAAAGATAATGATGAATTTAAGCCTACCAGTACCTGTTGTTTGTTGTAAATTAAGATTTTTACCATTGCCATTTTGCCTACAGGGGAGTAGTTTATAAGTTGAGAGTTGAACACAACCACTTTAACAGGGAGCAGTTTCTCAATCAGCAGGAAGAAGCGGACAGGGACTTCTATGAAAGGGTAGGTTTTATATACACCCGTCTTTGACGGGGTACATATTATGGTTTCGGCCTTTATTGACAGGTGGATCATCGGCCGATTAAAGTGTCAGCTCAGTAACCAGAATATGTATGACTATAATATCTAATTTGGTTTGATAACCAGCCAATACCGACCAGTTTCCTGAGAGTTATGGCCCTTGACATAGTCAAATTTATAAATTAAAAAAAATCAACATTGTCCTCTCAAGAATGTGAGTAATTTTAAATGGATCTTTATCAAACTTATACATAATGTGTTTTCTGTAATATCGAAATCGCACTCTATAAACATCTAGTCGGACCAGCATCCGAGAGTTATGGCCCTTAACTTAGTCAAAATTGCAAAAATAGACAGTGTCCGCTCAATTACTGAAGTGATTTCCATTTTTATCTTAATCAAACTTGTACAAAATAATGAACATATGATTGTGATATCTTGGTCATGTTTGAAACTTTTCACCAATATTCCTGGCATTCCATGTTCTTTGGGTCAGTAGGTCACAATGACAAGTCTACAAAAGACAGAGAAACATAAACTTATATTTAAAAACTTCAAGGAATATTTCAATGTTCTATGTCCAAAATTTATACTCTTTATTAAATTATTTGCTATGGTTGAACATTTCCCAGCCATATTGCTCATTGCCAGCCATGTTACTTTGATGCAAGAGTTATCCATTCACTTGCTAATTTATGTATGAATAACTTCCATCTTTAATTCATATAGTCCAGAGAAATCTCATCTGTCTGGCTGGACAACTTTTCAGTCACCAGTAAAAGTAGATGCCATAATTACTTGTATATAAATGAGTTTAAACATCTTTTATTTACAACAGTATACAATTACATTCAGTTGAAAATATCACATACTGTGAAATCATTTATTTTCATGGGTATTAAATTTCGTGGTTTCTACTTCAAAGACATATTTGTAGGGTCTTAAATTTGTTGAAACCCAATTTCCAAAAAAAAAATATTTACACTTTCGACATCGCATAGTCACTGCAGCATTCCAGTACTTAACCTCTGTTGTAATATGCATGTTGTTCGTCAGGGTTTATCGCACCTAGCTGTGCCAATAATCATTGACACATGCCATTTAATACCCTAATGATTTTATACAAGTACAATATTGAACTAATTGTTATGCAAACCAGAGGAGAGGAAAGGAGAAATATGAGATCTAATCCAGAAAGGGTTTCAGAAGGCAGGCCTGCAGTAAATAACAATAGTATGTGCCACATTACGTGACTGATAATGAACAGTAAATGAATGTGCTACGTCTTTTAAGAGATTTGTTTGTTTTATTCATTAAAAATGATCATAAAGAGAAACTATAGAATTAAATAAGAAATACGACTAAATAAAAGATATTACTTCACTAGAAACGTGTTTTAGTTTTGTTTGTACTCGCGCATACTGTCCCTTTACAATGTTTTACATTTTTTTTTACAATGTTTACCATAGGTTTTTACATCACATAATGTTTCAATCGATAGCATTTATTTTTAGTACCTCTGACATTTGATTGAAATATACATGCGCAGTGGGGTAAATTATAACACACCTCGCTACACAAACATGTTTATCAGCGAATCGACGTAGAATTAAAGATGATATGGGTATAAAAAATTCTTACATGCTTTACAAAATTATCAATGTAAATATTGATGCAGTTTGACTATAGAAAATATTTAAATAAAGGATGGATTATTTACCACAATGCGATGCACGTAGGCATATTAACACAGAGGTAATGTTGACAGCATTACATAGCGTAAATTAAGTTCGTGGGTATTTGATTTTGTTGTCTAGGCTTCCCACGAAATCCACGAAAATTAGTACCCAACGAAAATTAATGATTTGACAGTATTAGTTATGGCGTCCAGCATTTAGATGATAGATCTAGGTCTGGTCAACCTGGTGTCAGTACATGTAAAATGTGAGTGGATGGGGTATCATACCATGTGTCTGGGGCATGATACTCCAGGCAGTATACTGTCTCTAGTAGACGCTACATGAATATATGTAGGCAGTCTGCAAGTGCTTCAGATAAGCTTGCCATGAAATGAATATTTTACTCCGTGAATTTCATATGCATGCTTATTTTCCAAATGTTTAGGAGTAAAAATTAATGTTTTAATCAAATTACTATTTAAACTTTACCTATCAACACTGAAATCATTAGTATCCAATGCTTATTTTACCCCTTACTTTAAATTTCATTGCTTTATTCAGAAATTTCTATGCCCAAATAGTGCTTATCTGGAGCACTGAGTCTGGCCAACTCAGTCCATAGAGCATTCACCTGGTGAGTGTCGGCGAAAGGTGAAGTGTTCATGTCCCAATCTGGCTGCATATTTTTCTCGCCCTGTTACACATACATTGTCTTTGTCAATTGATAGGTGTTCAAGACTGACATGTTTAAGGTGTTTTTGAATGAGCGTATGTTGGAACAGACGGATTATTGGTCAGACCTGGAAATGAAGACGCGAGGTCTGGGACAGTCAAAGTCAATGGCAGGCGGCTCAGGAGGAAAGTAGGTCAAACGTTTTAAAATTTAATTTTAATGGAGTACTTTCTGCAAAACTTGTGACTGATGGCTCTGTAAGCAGATCAGTTCAGTTTCCTTATCAATATACCATAATTCTTGCATTCCAGACAAATTTTGTGTATTTTTTCTGGGTATACACTGGGTTTTCATTTTCACTTGCTTACAGACCGTAATCCGTTCAAGTACACCAAAAATGCATTTCAGATGCATTTGTTTTGCGTTTCAAATGCATTCTAGCTTCGTTCATGATTTGCATTTGTTTTATGATAAACGTTAGAGAAAATATGAAAATGCAGTTTAAAACGATACAAAACACATTTTAGCCTGCGTTTGCGTTCGAATCATTTACCATGTATCGTTTACCATATATCATTTACCATTTATTGTTTACACGGCATGTTTGCCATCGCATCATCTCTGGTTATCCATTTGTTACACAGCAGTAGAATAAATAGTAAGAACTATATATTTAACAAAATCGCCAGGTTTTATATGATAGTATATTAATTAAATAAATTAAAATAATGTTGATAAAAATCTTTCTGAAAGATTGCTAACTACGCCACCCTATTTTAGATATGGTCTACCATATAGGTGATGATTTGTAGCATGACAGCAGATTAATATGTTACATAAAACTCAATCTTTGAAATTTAATACACACAGTAAGCGCGTCATGTCAATTTCATCAGATAAACACGTTACGGTCATGTAATCATTAGATGGCCAAACAATGCCAGACTGGTTTACACTTAAGTTAGCATTATGGTATCGGTAAAGTATATATAATAAATAAATGTGAACCAGTCCGTGTTTTTATATCTGGAGTAGTGTATAAATTGCTATTATGCAAGAAACATAGTATGATATAGATGCCTCAGGCAAGCATTTATCTTATATACAAAAATAATGCATTATTTACCGGTATTTTTCCAATTATAATTCCATTTATGAATTTTGATAGATTGTCATGTAAAACAATTATAACAATTCATTAAACAATTTATATATCAGTTGCAAAAGAAAGTGTGCACTGTAGTTTTTTCCAAAAATGTCCATGTTGGAAAAACAAAAAACAAAAATCATATCATGTTTGGTACCAATTTTTGAAGCATTTTATTGGCTTTTATGAGGATGCATTTGTTTTGCAAATTGACAATAGTCATGTTATAATTTTGCTGCTCAAACAACACAGGGGTCGAAATAAAAAGTTGCAAATCAACGGCTACTGTTTAGCCAGTAAAGAACAAAAATGTTCAGGGATTTTTTTCGCTTAAGATCTTGTTTGTTCTGCTTTAATAAAGTGTGTGACCAACCACCTCTTGCATTGATACAAGAAATGGGACACTAGTACCATTGTAGCACGACGTTGGGTACGTTGTTCCATTCCTGAACAAGAGTGATGGAAAGATCATGCAAGTTGTTGATATCTTAACTTGACCTAACTGAAGGAATTCAGAAGTCACCTTAATATTGTGTATTTGCTTATACCATTTACCATCGCAGATGCTAACGTGGTTTCAAAGCGGCACCAAAGGTGCATCAACGCAATATAATGGTCCGTTCAAGCGGTGGTAACACGAAACCTACCTGACTGTGGATGGTCAGCTGTTCCCACAGTTGCATGAAATCATTTACGAAGACGAATCTACGTATTTCTATGGCAATTAAATGCTCTACTTATTATAAGTCTGCGATGCTATATGGTGCCACTAGCATGCATAACCATTGCCTGAAGATGTTTTTTTTTTACTGAGCCTAGACATTTTTTACAGCTATATAGTGAATGTGCTTGTGTTTTTACTCTCATAAAAGGTATAGAGAACATGATTAAACAGATTTAAATCACCATGTACTTCTCCCATGATTTGCACATGCATAAAGAATGAAAACACTCTATTCACTAAACAATTGTTATCAGTAAAATATACAATGCAAATTTTATGCTTCACTAAAAGCAAATTTTGTATAATGCCTTCCACAAAAAACTTTGACATGATAGCACTTTTAGTTAAAAAATATGGGAATAACAAAAATGCATACTTTCTTTTGCAACTGAGTATATAATCTGCAAAGATAAATATATTTACAAATACACATGCCTTAATTTATGTAGTGAATGCACATGCTTTATGTCTATAACTCTGATACAATTTATTTTTGGCCTTGTGCCAATGTGCACTCTGACAGTTTCTTGCATCTTTTTACCTTGCCTTCTATTTCTCTAAGGTAAATGCATGGGGGAGTTCATAAAAAAAAAAAAAAGATGCCTTTAAGGGTAAAAGTTTTATGCCTTGTGGCAGGGCTTCTAAAATTGCTGGTACTTCCGTCTTCAGACCTTTTTTCTTCTCGAAAGTTTATGAATTATCTGTTCAGATATTTCCTACAAATGGTATAAAAACCATAAAATAACATTCGATCCATAACCCAGTTGTTTGTCATCAGGTGTGCGAAATGGGGTCAAATTAGGCTAAACCATTACAGATAGTAGGGAAGCTATCGAAAGAGTCAATCATAGTATTGATAACACACTTCTTGTATGTGATCAGTGAGCCATATCAGACGGAAATGTGTTTGATCAGTAATTTCTTTGATCCACAAGCCGTGTTACGGGAAATAGCAACAGCAACATAAATCAGTGTTCAGATAATTAGATCAGTTAATTGTGTAAGCAGGCCATACGTCACCTGATTGTTTTATCACACTTTTACAAGCAGAGAAACGATGCGTATTCGGTATTAAAACTTGTAACAAAGAAATTAAATTAAAGTTACAGATATAGCAATGTATAGACTTTAAATGACAGAGAAAGTTTTTTTTATTGTTTAAAATTTTACTTAGTTTCTCTGTTTGTTTCTATTTTTGATATATGTAAATATTATGATTATTTTGTCCAACAGTACTGTTGTGTTTTTGCATTTGTGGTAGTTGTGTCCATTGAATGTTTTTTGATAATTTACATTTTTTTGCAGCATTATCGTCAGGTACAACACGTCTCTCACATGTAAAATGCTGAGCTACCTTCAAACTTGCACGAACAGGAAAATGACATTGATTTGTCATTGTAAAATGATGTTATTTTAAGACCTTACTTCAATGATGACTGACGGACACTATCTTACATATTTTTTCTTCATGCCATTTAGAGGAGACTTGAAAAATAAATGGTAAATGTACCATTTCCCTGAGTTATGTGATAAAAATAATCTTAAATTCATGCTCGCATTTATTAAACTCATTTGTAAAAATGATATATTCTTGGCAGTACATCACATAATATATTTTTATTTACATGTTTAATAAATTCAATAATAAAAAAATGAGTACTCATGTAAGATCCTCTATTAATATGATATATAACCTTCAATTATTGACCATTCATGAGATATGAACCACATGCAACTAACAAAATTGACATGAATCTCTCCTTTTACCTTGGATGTGATGCTTGTAACTCATATTAACTTTCAACAAAATTAGTAAAAATTCATTCCTTAGTTGAATGACAAAGTTGATGTAAACATTTGTTGTATTTTAGGCGAAAACTTCAGAAACAACAAACAGTTACAAAGAACACACCTGTGGATAGAAGGGAGATAACTGCATTTATATTGCCTGATGTTACAGACACGAGGGGCTATGTCAAAAATAGTATAAAGAAATTAACGAAAGCCATTAAGGTTTGTATGTGCTTTATTATTAACAACTGTAACGTTTTTGTATGAAATTATTGTCTACGTTTTGGCCCCATTCAGAGTTTTCCTATAATATGTATTGTATCTTTCTAGGTTACTTTTGTAACATTTTTGTATAGCCTTAGTAACAGAGGCAACGAAGTTAACGGAGCACATTATGGGTTTATTTGGGTCTGGCATTATTTTACATAACGGAGCATTGATCATGTTTATCTCTTGTTTATCCTGTATATTGTGGAAGGAGCCCTGTGTTGCCATGTCTGCTGATGTATTATGTTGGCTTAGAGTTGAAGTGGAGTTGTGTGAAACGAATGAAACTGTATGCAGTCTTCTTGTAATTAGTTTTAGAGCACTGAACCCAGGATTGGACGTTGTGGGTTTGATCCTCCCCCACAGCTATACCGGGTATGTGGTATCGTGGAGTAAGACACTTATTCTGCTTATGGTTCTAACCAGGAAAACGAAGGTGAATTGTATAAGTAGTAAAAACTTGGTTTCACAATTGAAGTAAAATAAATAAGTTTAAACTTAAAGAAGAGTTCACTACTGTGCTAGTCTATGATTAAAATACAATCAAGGTCCAAGCAGCCATTGCATTGAAATCCATGATATTTTTAGGGCATATACAGTTTAATATGGGGAGAGGAAACATTATTCATCTTTCATACATGTGAAACATTTCACAAAACTGAATGACCGAGTTTGTCTTTTCAATGAGGAAGGTTAATGGATGCAAACAAGGGAGACTTTTTCACTACTCTTAAATGATTAATGAGCAATCGACCTGACACTGGCTGTCAATCAAACAAGTTGATAATCCAATCAGCGATGGATATTATTTCAAGGACTGCCACTTTCCTTAAATGAGTAAACACTTAGTATCAATACTACATTGTTTTACATTGTATTTACTTGGAATAGTGATAGTTACTCTTGCATCAGGTAATTTCTGAATAATTTGAAAGTACACACACATAGACAGTTAGTTATCTCAACAAATCATCATCTCTCAAACTCACATAAGTGATAAAAAATTTGGGGTATGGGATATTTCATGGTTTTATAGAGGGCATGATATACAACTTAAGTTGAGCTTTATACATTTTTGACCAATTGAGTTTGTGGTGAATTTAACTACAATTTGCTCTTACAATGCATCCCCCCCCCCCACCCAGATCCATTATTGCTTAATGTGGTCATTGCTGAGAGATAAAATGATTTTCTGTGACATTTTGTACCTGCATCATCAATTGATACTTTTCAGTGTTTCTTTAGTAAACAGCATGGAAGAGTAGTAGGTAAAATGTTGACTGTTCATGCCATAGGTTGTGGTTTTGATCTCCAACTTGACATATAATACCTCTAAAGTAAAACACTCAATATTGGTTCAACACAGGAAGAGATCTGGAGAATGCGATATTATAAGCTTTTCACTTTCTTCACAATTGAGCTACATTAAATTGGTATAAACTAATTATTCAATGTTTCACTTCAGGAATGTCCCGACTTTGACGACCGAGCCTCCTATCTCTACCTCCGTTCCCTGTTCTGCCTTGCTAATAATGACAAAATGGCTGCCATTGACGATTTCAATAGTCTGTCGGTGGTCAATTCCAGAATACTGCCGACAAAGTGAGTATTAATGAATATATAAATATACACTTTAAGTTAATTGGATGTTGAATATTTTGTAATGAATACATGTATTTGAAGGGGCCCTGTTTGGTCAGGGCCACTGTATCATGATCATTTCATCAGTCATGTTATTGATTCGAACCCAGCTCAGTTCAATACATTATCTAACCATACCACTCGTTCCTGGGATCATGGATGGGAACCATTACTCAAGCACACCCATCCCCTTAAGTAATTGATAATATTTTCCACTTGAATCATTGGTGAGAGATGAATGACATTGAAACTGTGGCCGGACGAGTATTGGAACTCTAAACCTCTGGATTGATAGACGCGCTTCCGACTGAGCTTACAGGGCCCGGCAAAATTCATTCTACGGTTTCCTCCACCAATAAAACTGAACAATGGGAATAAACTGTGATGTGTTGAAAGATGTTCCTTCCCAGACAAATTTCACAGAGTAAGATAATGATGTGATGTTATAGGAATATATAAAGGTTAAATTACTATATCTAGGTGACTAAGTATTGAGAATGTTGATACGTGTTTTGTATGTTATCTAGGTGACTAAGTATTCAGAATGTCGATACAAGTTGTATATGTTATCTAGGTGACTACATGTAAGTATTGAGAATGTCGATACATGTTGTGTATGTTGTATAGGTGACTAAGTATTGAGAATGTTTATACATGTTGTGTATGTTGTCTAGGTGACTAAGTATTGAGAACGTTGATACATGTTGTGTATTTTATCTAGGTGACTAAGTATTGAGAATGTCTATACGTGTTGTGTATGTTATCTAGGTGACTAAGTATTGAGAATGTCGATACATGTTGTGTATGTTGTCTAGGTGTCTAAATATTGAGAATGTTGATATGTGTTGTGTATGTTATCTAGGTGACTAAGTATTGAGAATGTCGATACAAGTTGTATATGTTATCTAGGAGACTAAGTATTGAAAATGTTGATACATGTTGTATATGTTATCTAGGTGACTAAGTATTGAGAATGTCGATACAAGTTGTATATGTTATCTAGGTGACTAAGTATTGAGAATGTCGATACATGTTGTGCATGTTATCTAGGTGACTAAATATTGAGAATGTCGATACATGTTGTGTATGTTGTCTAGGTGACCAAGTATTGAGAACGTCGATACATGTTGTATATGTTTTCTAGGTGACTAAGTTTTGAGAATGTTGATACATGTTGTGTATGTTATCTAGGTGACTAAGTATTGAGAACTTTGATACATGTTGTATATGTTATCTAGCTGATTAAGTTTTGAGAATGTTGATACATGTTGTGTATGTTGTCTAGGTGACTAAGTATTGAGAATGTCGATACATGTTGTATATGCTATCTAGGTGACAAAGTATTGAGAATGTTGATACATGTTGTGCATGTTATCTAGGTGACTAAGTATTGAAAATGTTGATACATGTTGTGTATGTTGTCTAGGTGACTAAGTATTGAGAACGTTGATACATGTTGTGTATGTTGTCTAGGTGTCTAAGTATTGAGAATGTCGATACATGTTGTGCATGTTATCTAGGTGACTAAGTATTGAGAATGTCGATACATGTTGTGTATGTTAACTAGGTGACTAAGTATTGAGAATGTTGATACATGTTGTGTATGTTAACTAGGTGACTAAGTATTGAGAATGTCGATACATGTTGTGTATGTTAACTAGGTGACTAAGTATTGAGAATGTCGATACATGTTGTATATGTTATCTAGGTGACTAAGTATTGAGAATGTCGATACATGTTGTGTATGTTATCTAGGTGACTAAGTATTGAGAATGTCTATACGTGTTGTGTATGTTATCTAGGTGACTAAGAATTGAGATTGTCAATATGTGTTGTGTATGTTATCTAGGTGTCTAAGTATTGAGAATGTCGATACGTGTTGTGTATGTTGTCTAGGTGACTAAGTATTGAGAATGTCGATACATGTTGTGTATGTTAACTAGGTGACTAAGTATTGAGAATGTCGATACATGTTGTGTATGTTGTCTAGGTGACCAAGTATTGAGAACATAGATACATGTTGTGTATGTTATCTAGGTGACTAAGTATCGAGAATGTCGATACATGTTGTGTATGTTATCTAGGTGACTAAGTATTGAGAATGTCTATACGTGTTGTGTATGTTATCTAGGTGACTAAGAATTGAGAATGTCAATATGTGTTGTGTATGTTATCTAGGTGTCTAAGTATTGAGAATGTCGATACGTGTTGTGTATGTTGTCTAGGTGACTAAGTTTTGAGAATGTCGATACATGTTGTGTATGTTAACTAGGTGACTGTGGATGGTCAGCTGTTCCCACAGTTGCATGAAATCATTTACGAAGACGAATCTACGTATTTCTATGGCAATTAAATGCTCTACTTATTATAAGTCTGCGATGCTATATGGTGCCACTAGCATGCATAACCATTGCCTGAAGATGTTTTTTTTTTACTGAGCCTAGACATTTTTTACAGCTATATAGTGAATGTGCTTGTGTTTTTACTCTCATAAAAGGTATAGAGAACATGATTAAACAGATTTAAATCACCATGTACTTCTCCCATGATTTGCACATGCATAAAGAATGAAAACACTCTATTCACTAAACAATTGTTATCAGTAAAATATACAATGCAAATTTTATGCTGTGTATGTTGTCTAGGTGACCAAGTATTGAGAACGTAGATACATGTTGTGTATGTTATCTAGGTGACTAAGTATCGAGAATGTCGATACATGTTGTGTATGTTAACTAGGTGACTAAGTATTGAGAATGTCGATACATGTTCTGTATGTTAACTAGGTGACTAAGTATTGAGAATGTCGATACATGTTGTATATGTTATCTAGGTGACTAAGTATTGAGAATGTTGATACGTGTTGTGTATGTTGTCTAGGTGACTAAGTTTTGAGAATGTTGATACATGTTGTGTATGTTGTCTAGATGACTAAGTATTGAGAATGTCGATACATGTTGTATATGCTATCTAGGTGACAAAGAATTGAGAATGTTGATACATGTTGTGCATGTTATCTAGGTGACTAAGTATGGAGAATGTTGATACATGTTGTGTATGTTTTCTAGGTGACTAAGTATTGAGAATGTCTATACATGTTGTGTATGTTGTCTAGGTGACTAGGTATTGAGAATGTTTATACATGTTGAGTATGTTATGTAGGTGACTAAGTATTGAGAATGTCGATACATGTTGAGTATGTTATCTAGGTGACTAAGTATTGAGAATGTTGATACATGTTGTGTATGTTGTCTAGGTGACTAAGTTTTGAGAATGTTGATACATGTTGTGTATGTTGTCTAGATGACTAAGTATTGAGAATGTCGATACATGTTGTATATGCTATCTAGCTGATTAAGTTTCGAGAATGTTGATACATGTTGTGCATGTTGTGCATGTTATCTAGGTGACTAAGTATTGAGAATGTCTATATGTGTTGTGTATGTTATCTAGGTGACTAAGAATTGAGAATGTCAATATGTGTTGTGTATGTTATCTAGGTGTCTAAGTATTGAGAATGTTGATACATGTTGTGCATGTTATCTAGGTGACTAAGTATGGAGAATGTTAATACATGATGTGTATGTTATCTAGGTGACTAAGTATTGAGAATGTCTATACATGTTTTGTATGTTGTCTAGGTGACTAGGTATTGAGAATGTTTATACATGTTGAGTATGTTATCTAGGTGACTAAGTATTGAGAATGTTGATATGTGTTGTGTATGTTATCTAGGTGACTAAGTTTCGAGAATGTTGATACATGTTGTGTATGTTGTCTAGGTGACTAAGTATTGAGAATGTCGATACATGTTGTATATGCTATCTAGGTGACAAAGTATTGAGAATGTTGATACATGTTGTGCATGTTATCTAGGTGACTAAGTATGGAGAATGTTGATACATGTTGTGTTTGTTATTTAGGTGACTAAGTATTGAGAATGTCTATACATGTTTTGTATGTTGTCTAGGTGACTAGGTATTGAGAATGTTTATACATGTTGAGTATGTTATCTAGATGACTAAGTATTGAGAAAGTGCATACGTGTTGTGTATGGTATCTAGGTGACTAAGTATTGAGAAAGTCCATAGGTGTTGTGTATGTTAACTAGGTGACTAAGTTTTGAGAATGTCGATACATGTTATCCAGGTGACTAAGTATTGAGAATGTCGATACGTGTTGTGTATGTTGTCTAGGTGACTAAGTATTGAGAATGTCAATACATGTTGTATATGTTATCTAGGTGACTAAGTTTTGAGAATGTCGATACATGTTGTATATGTTATCTAGGTGACTAAGTTTTGAGAATGTCGATACATGTTGTATATGTTATCTAGGTGACTAAGTATTGAGAATGTCAATACATGTTGTGTATGTTATCTAGGTGACTAAGTATTGAGAATGTCTATACATGTTTTGTATGTTGTCTAGGTAACTAAGTATTGAGAAAGTCCATACGTGTTGTGTATGTTAACTAGGTGTCTAAGTATTGAGAATGTCGATACATGTTGTGTATGTTATCTAGGTGACTAAGTATTGAAAATGTTGATACATGTTGTGTATGTTATCTAGGTGACTAAGTATTGAGAATGTCGATTCATGTTGTATATGTTTTCTAGCTGATTAAGTTTCGAGAATGTTGATACATGTTGTACATGTTATCTAGGTGACTAAGTATGGAGAATGTTGATACATGTTGTGTATGTTATCTAGGTGACTAAGTATTGAGAATGTCTATACATGTTTTGTATGTTGTCTAGGTAACTAAGTATTGAGAAAGTCGATACGTGTTGTGTATGTTATCTAGGTGACTAAGTATTGAGAATGTCGATACATGTTGTGTATGTTTACTAGGTGACTAAGTATTGAGAATGTCGATACATGTTGTGTATGTTAACTAGGTGACTAAGTTTTGAAAATGTCGATACATGTTGTGTATGTTATCTAGGTGACTAAGTATTGAGAATGTCAATACATGTTGTGTATGTTATCTAGGTGACTAAGTATTGACAATGTCTATACATGTTGTGTAGGTTGTCTAGGTAACTAAGTATTGAGAATGTCTTACATGTTGTGTATGTTATCTAGGTGACTAATTATTGAGAATGTCAATACATGTTGTGTATGTTATCTAGGCGACTAAGTATTGAGAACGTTGATACAAGTTGTGTATGTTATCTAGGTGACTAAGTATTGAGAATGTCTATACGTGTTGTGTATGTTGTCTAGGTGACTAAGTATTGAGAATGTCGATACATGTTGTATATGTTATCTAGGTGACTAAGTATTGAGAATGTCGATACGTGTTGTGTATGTTGTCTAGGTGACTAAGTATTGAGAATGTCGATACATGTTGTGTATGTTGTCTAGGTGTCTAAGTATTGAGATTGTCAATACGTATTGTGTATGTTGTCTAGGTGTCTAAGTATTGAGAATGTTGATACTTGTTGTGTATGTTATCTAGGTGACTAAGTATTGAGAATGTCGATACGTGTTGTGTATGTTATCTAGGTGATTAAGTATTGAGAATGTCGATATGTGTTGTGTATATTGTCTAGGAGTCTAATTATTGAGAACGTCGATACATGTTGTGTATGTTGTCTAGGTGACCAAGTATTGAGAACGTCGATACATGTTGTGTATGTTATCTAGGCGAATTAATCTTGAGAATGTCGATACATGTTGTGTATGTTATCTAGATGACTAAGTATTGAGAATGTCTATACATGTTGTGTATGTTGTCTAGGTGACTAAGTATTGAGAATATCGATACATGCTGTGTTTGTTTTTTAGGTGACTAAGTATTGAGAATGTTTATACATGTTGTGTATGTTATATAGGTGACGAAGTATTGAGAATGTTGATACATGTTGTGTATGTTGTCTAGGTGATAAAGTATTTTGATTGCCGATACATGTTGTGTATGTTGTCTAGGTGACTAAGTATTACAAATGTTTATACATGTTGTGTATGTTATCTAGGCGACTTAGTGTTGAGAATGTCGATACTTGTTGTGTATGTTGTCTAGGTGACTAAGTATTGAGAATGTCGATACATGTTGTGTATGTTGTCTAGGTGACTAAGTATTGAGAATGTCGATACATGTTGTGTATGTTATCTAGGTGACTAAGTATTGAGAATGTTTATACATGTTGTGTATGTTATCTAAGTGACGAAGTATTGAGAATGTCGATACATGTTGTGTATGTTGTCTAAGTGACTAAGTATTTTGAATGTGGATACATGTTGTGTATATTGTCTAGGTGACTAAGTATTGAGAATGTTTATACATGTTGTGTATGTTATCTAGGCGACTAAGTATTGAGAATGTCAATACATGTTGTGTATGTTTTCTAGGTGACTAAGTATTGAGAATGTCTATACATGTTGTGTATGTTATCTAAGCGACTAAGTATTGAGAATGTTTATACAAAGTCATGTTGTGAATGTTATCTAGGCTACTAAGTATTGAGAATGTCCATACGTGTAGTGTAGGTTGTCTAAGTGACTAAGTATTGAGAATGTCAATACATGTTGTGTATGTTATCTAGGTGACTAAGTATTGAGAATGTTTATACATGTTGTGTATGTTGTCTAGGTGACTTAGTATTGAGAATGTCGATACATGTTGTATTTGTTGTCTAGGTGACTAAGTATTGAGAATGTATATACATGTTGTGTATGTTATCTAGGTGACTAAGTATTGAGAATGTCGATACATGTTGTGCATGTTATCTAGGGGACTAAGTAATGAGACTGTCCATACGTGTTGTGTATGTTATATAGGCGACTAAGTATTGAGAATATCTATGCATGATGTGTATTTTGTCTAGGTGACTTAAGTATTGAGAATGTCGATACATATTATCTAGGTGACTAATTATTGACAATGTCGATACATGTTGTGTATGTTATCTAGGCGACTAAGTTTTGAGAATGGCTATACATGTTGTGTATGTTGTCTAGGTTTAAGTATTGAAATGCTGATACACGTTGTGTATGTTGTCTAGGTGATTAAGCATTGAGAACGCCGATACATGTTGTGTATGTTGTCTAGGTGACTAAGTACTGTGAATGTCGATACATGTTGTGCATGTTATCTAGGCGACTAAGTAATGAGAATGTCCATACGTGTTGTGTATGTTATATAGGCGACTAAGTATTGAGAATATCTATACATGTTGTGTATTTTGTCTAGGTGACTTAAGTATTGAGAATGTCGATACATATTATCTAGGTGACTAATTATTGACAATGTCGATACATGTTGTGTATGTTATCTAGGCGACTAAGTTTTGAGAATGGCTATACATGTTGTGTATGTTGTCTAGGCGACTAAGTATTGAGAATGCTGATACATGTTGTGTATGTTGTCTAGGTGATTAAGCATTGAGAACGTCGATACATGTTGTGTATGTTGTCTAGGTGATTAAGTATTGAGAATGTCGATACATGATGTGTATGTTGTCTAGGTCAAACCTGTCATAAGCAGCCAGTCAAAGAAGGAGCAAAAGTGGCCATTTAAGACAGGTAATTGCTTAATACAGGTTAATTTGCTCTGAAATTAAAGAAATGGGAAAAAGCAATAATTGCAGTTGTTTGAGACAAGTGGCTGTATAATAGAGGTGACTGCTTACACAGGTTTGACTGTATAAAGTAAATATTCGTTTTTCTATAGTATCTAAATCAGAGAGCATGTTCAAGTGGTACAGACCCTAAATCACTCAAGTACCCAATAATTGCGCTCAGTTTGCACTCTGTTCGCTCTCAGTTTGAGCCCGTTTACGCTCCGTTTGCGTGCACTCAATTTAGTGCGATTAATTTAATGCACTCAAAAACGCATGTATTCGCTCACAAGCAGTGTATATCTGAGTGTTCTATAATATCTTTATTTAATACTTCTCTCATTGTTGGCTTTGTTTGTTCAGCGTTTACTCAACGTTCAGTCCGCTCAGTTTGGTTTCCAGCCCATAACCCATCGCAACATCTCAACTCTTAAATTGATCCATTTTTTAATTTAAGCTGTTCAGATGGAGCAATAAACAAAATGCAGTGACGGGATTAAGTTATGGTAATTGGATTCATAATCGGATTGTTTGTCTACATATTTTGTCACCTCCCACAGGCCGAAAGGTTGTCAATTTTGGATAAACCATTACAGATAGTAGGGAAGTTTAATGGAAGAGTCTATATTTTGATATGTGATCAGTGGTCTGTGTGATCAAAGAATACAGCAAGTTCAACCAACTTCTATCATCCAGACAGAAATGTGTTTGCGTTAGTAACTTCTTTGATAAACCGTTAGCCGTTTGTAACAGTAAAGTAAAAAAGGTTGTCCCCAAAATTTACAGGTACATCATCAACATCAACTAGATATATTGCAATTGTTATTAATAATTCCATACCGTTTATACATGTTTGGCTTAACAGTAATTTATTAATCTGATCAGTGTAAGCAGTGTAACAACATGTGGAAATGTCACATATAATCTTTAATATGCATTGCATGGGTGATGAAAAATTTATTATTATCTGTGTGATAGAATTTGACATATAATAAATGATTTTTGAAAAAAAAAAAAAAAATCTTGTAGTATTTTTTTGGTTTGGTTTCAAATGTGGCTTCACTAAACTTAAAAAAAATATTCTGATATTGTAAGATTTTATAAATATTTTTGTAATCATTATGTATATAATTAGCTCACCTGAGCCAAAGGCTCACAGGTGAGCTTTTGTGATCGCCTGGTGTTTGTCGTCCGTAGTCTGTCATCCATCGTCTGTCGTCCGTCGATAACTTTTAGCTTCTAACAACTTCTCCTCTGAAACCACCAGGCCAATTTTGATATAACTTCACAGAAATGTTCCTTGGGTGACCCTCTACCATGTTTGTTCAAGTCATCTTGATTCATCAAAAAACATGGCCACCCGGGGGCAGGGCAAGTTAAATTAGTAAAAACTTAGTAAAATCTTCTTGTCAGAAACTACTGGCTGGATTTTAAAATAATTTCACAGAAATGTTCCTTGGGTGACCCTATACCAAGTTTGTTCAAGCCATCTTGATTTGTCAAAAAACATGGCGGCCAGGGGTAGGGGTTAGTTATTATATAAGCTATAGTAAAAACTTAAAAAGTCTTCTTGTCAGAAACCACTGGCTCGATTTTAAAATAATTTCACAGAAATGTTCCTTGGGTGACTCTCTACCAAGTTTGTTCAAGCTATCTTGATTCATAAAAAAACATGGCAGCCAGGGGGTGGGGTAAGTTTTATGTCAAATTACTTCCCTTGTTTTATAGCATAAATGTCTGTATATAGCAATTATTATAAAAAGAGGTTATAAACTCTTTAAATAAACTCTTTTTTTGCTATTATTATACAATATTATACCTGATATAAGTTTTAAAAGATAATTCATCATAAAAAGATGAATGATACAATTATAATCAATGATTGAAATATTATAATATTATTCATATATCATGAATCATTTTAAAATAGGTGTTTTTCTGAATATAAAAGTCAGAGTATTTATCGTTCGGAAAGGGATGGTTAACTGATTCATAATAAAGTAATACCATATTTTTAGCTAGTTTCATCACAGCAAGAAGTCTGCTTGAGATTTTCAGTGTCAAAGTGTACTTGAAATCTTGGAGGAGGAGCTCAATTGTTTTTGGAGGAGAGTGCACTGTGACAAAATTCTTTCAAGCAATAGACTTTGGGAAGGCTGGTGTTTGAAACTCATAGGAATATTTATTGTGCTGGAACTGTGGATTGTTTCATGCACAATAGTTTAGTCTGATGCTTTAGTTTGAAACCATTCTCAAACATAACAGGTTTGTTTTGTGCTGGAACTTGATTTTTATCTTAATTCAAAGACTAAGCAGTTATAGTAAAAACTTCAAAAGCATTCTTGTCAGAATCTACTGACCTGATTTTGATGTAATTTCACTGACATTTACCATGGGTGAACCTCTACCAAGTTTGAACTCTTCTACGCATCTGTAACATCTTCAAAACAAATCAAAATTCTAACTTCTTGCCCATCTCGTCTTTCTGAAATTTTGAGTGTACATGTATTATATAATCTACTTATGTTGGGTGACTCAAGGTAAGTCAGGTGAGCGATATAGGGCCATCTTGGCCCTCTTGTTTTTTATATGTACCTGAAATGAAACTTTCAGTGTGTTTCTCTAATTGGTTGCAAATGTGACTTCATTATTTTTGTTTACTGATACATGTAGTATGATATATGTTAATATATTATTTAAAATGTCAAACTAAATTAAACTTGTTTGAAAATATACCGACTGTGCTATATCGCTACTGACATGACACGCAGCACCAAAGACACCGGTCCCGTGTTGTTAATTATGTTATGTCACATGCCAGTCAGAGCCATGTCAATTACATTATACGCTAAAGTGGTGACATATCGGACCACGGAAGAAATCTACTGATATGTTAATTTCATTTGATTGTCATTAGTGCCAGATGGTCATGAATATTAATTGAACCCGCAGTATATGATTGAAAAGAAAATATGTAAGAAACACTTCCAGCCAAATAACAACAAATCAAACAAATTTATTTACGATAATGGTTATTCGAGGTTTCAGAACCATACTTTTGCATGTAAACCAATGATGTTGATATCATATATATTTTATTATGTGGGGTTTTCGTTTTGTTAATTAAATTAACGAAATGAAAACCCCACATAATAAAATATAACCACTACTGAGTGAATGGTAGAAAGTGTGACATACGTGTATTAAGGATGTGTATTCAGGGCTGACAATTTACCACAACTGGCATGATTCTGGATATTGACCTTGATGTAAAATAAATAGATTTAAAACAAAACTAAATAAATGTGCATGCATGGGCAGTATACTTACGATTTAGTGGTTATATTTTACATAACAAATGCAGTTATTATACATTACAAACCTATTTGCAATTTGGAATGCTAGTTAGCGTATATTGCATATACTGCGCACCAGGGTGCACTCAGCATTTCTGAGTGCACTCAGCATGACATTGTCTGAGTGCACTTGATCTATAACATGCATTCAGGAATGCGTTCATTATTCAAAATTCAGTGTTCGCTTACGGTCCAGGTCCGCTCTGTCAGCGCTCAATCTGCACTCTGTTCGCGCTCTGTCTGCGCTTAATGTTTGCGTTTCGTTTATGCTCTGAGTGCACTCCATTTGCGTGCATTTGGGGTACTTGAGCAGGTTAGGGTCTGTAGATGAGAGCATGCTCTAGTGGTAGATAGTCAGACCCTGGATCTCTCTGTTTGTGGGTTTGATCTTTCCTCACCTGTTCTGTCCTGATCTGTTTGATTTTTGTTTGAATATTTAGTGTTTTTTATGCTATCGAGGGCTAACAGATTATCAGTTAACCTTACCACTGTTTCCTGGGATCATGGATGGGATTCAGTACTCAAGGTACTCAAGCACACTCATCTCGACAAGTAACTGATAACATTCCCACTTGATAATGAAACACAATGTAGTATATCAATTATAATGGGGACTGTGGCCACACAGGGATTCAAACTCATGACCCCTAGATTGATAATCAGGTGCACTATCAACCAAACGGGTCCATCCGAGACTTAACTGGCGCCTTGAAACTATAACAAGTGTTATTGTTATTATCAGTTTGATGTTTTCTTTATTAACACTAATCTAGTTATATTCGTTGCATACCTGTTTATAAAATACATGGAAAAAAATTGAAGAATTAAAAACAGTCTTATGCTTATGATTATTTCGGTGATGATCAAGACTGCAATGCTTGCTTTTGGTATAAAGTCCAGCATAAAAACAATTTTAAGTTTAATCTTTGTGATGTGATTTCCACAAAGGGTTTTAGACAATCTTTACAAGAACTTGACAGAGCAAGAAATATCTGAACTGAAGAAGAAGCAAGGTCACGCTGTGTTGCTGGACATCATGGAGGATATGAATGCAGGGGACCGGCACACAGAGCATGGCATGAAGAAGATCAGGATGGATCCCGTCTCTATTCCAGAAAGAGATCTCAGTAAGTTTATTACAACTATAGCTGGAAATGAAATAACATAAGACAATTTGACTTGAATGGTGTGTGTAAATTCTAATTGTGTGGTGTGTATATAAAATATGCCATTCTACTTTTACAGTGTGTATAAATTATACTATTTTCTTGTGTGGTGTGTATTAAATTATTATGCTTTTCTTTTTATGTGAATCTGGACTCTTCGTTCCTGTTGGTGTCACATAACCTGTATTCATTGGTATGCCATTAAATCCTAATTCATTCATTCATTCCCAATTCATTCATTCATTCATTCATTCATTCATTCATTCATTCATTCATTCATTTACATTCATTCATTCACATTCATTCATTTACATTCATTCATTCATTCATTCATTCATTCATTCATTCATTCATTCATTCATTCATTCATTCATTCATTCATTCATTCACATTCATTCATTCATTCATTCATCAGATTGTTTATGTTTTTATCAGAATATGAGGAGTTTGTAGAGTATGTCTCACTGCTGGAAATGACAAATGACTACGACACCATGCGCCACTTGTTTGAAGCTCTCACTGCATCAAAACGCCAAACTTGTGAGTATTTTCAATTTATTACTCTCTTTCTTTCTTCTTTCCTTTTCTTGTTTGAATGGATTTAAATGTGACTTTCAACGCATTTCATGACTGTTATATATGGCATATCCAGTTTCTATAGGTTGAGGAAAATTTTCTCACTTACAGTTTTTGGAGTGAGTGGGTGACCTTAATGGTGAGAAGTAAGTGATCACAGTGTGTGGTAATTGTGTCATTGTTTCTTTGTCTGTATTTCTACAGTGCTATTTTTATATTTTGACCACTTTAGCATCAACATTTAACTGGCAGCAGCTTAAAACAGGGCCCTCATTTGTGACTGCTTTTGGTGTAATAATTTGGACCTGTTCCTCCTACCCAGTTCCCCCCTAACAAAAAATTAGGTGAAAAAAATGTTTTTGGAGTTAATGTTTTTTTCATACAGTTTATAATTCATGATTACATTTTCTTTAGCAAAAACCACTACATCTTACTATCAAACCAGGGGTCGTGAATTTAAATCCCCGCCCAGCAACAGTCTCCGTGATGATTGATATACAACATTGTGTCTCATTATCATTTGTCTCTCACCACTGTTTCAAGTGGGAAAGTTATCAGTTACTAGCGGAGATGGGGCGGCTTGAGTACTGGTAAATCCCAGGAAACAGTGGTTAGGTTAACTGATCATTTGTTAGCCCTCAATGACATAAAAATGATGCTAAATATTCAATCAATCAATCAATCTATAGCAAATACAATAGCATATACAGGAATAAAGAAGTTTGTTAAAATGTTTTAAAGTTACTAGTATCTTTTAACCTTTAGAATTTTACAAGAAAGACCTCCCGTTTTCTATGAAAACGGAGTGAACATTCCTCCTTCTGGGGACCCTGGCCCCATTCCCTCATGGTGAAGGGATGACCCTGTAAAGAGACCTCAGCTATTGATGTCCTGAAAATAAAACCGCATGTAGTTGTCTGATAGAAAGTCACATTGGAGATTTTCATTCAAAGGATTATTATTTAGATGTTTATTTTTGTATTCATTTTAATGCCATGGCTTGTTGTCAATCGTCCGTTGTCCGTCGTCTGTCGTTTGTAAGCAGCACTTTCTCTAAAACCACTTGGCCAATTAAACTGAAACTTCACACGGATGTTTCTATTGCATAGGAGACTATACAGAAGATTTTTTTTTTTCGATCTGAAATTCAAGATGAACAACCCAACAGATTTTCAAAATGTTTATGTAGTATTGTTAGATTTGTTCAAATGGGTTAAAAATGAGGGAACACCTGTCATTATTATAAATATTATTTTTCTTTTTTTAAAATGGAAATGTAATGGATTGCAGATAAGAATTTAGGTACTAAAGTTTATAGGAATCCTGTAAGGAGACTTAGAATTTTACATAGGGATACTATAATTGGAAAACAGAAAATTCTCTTTTTTTTATCTATTTTAGGCAAAATTATTATTCAATTTGAGTTCCGAAGTATCAGCTAGTCATAGGAAATAAGATTTGGCTCAGTAAGGAGAATTGACTTTCCATAAGGGGCCAGGGTGGGTAAAAAAAGGGTTAAAATAGAAAATTTTCAAAAATCTTCTTCTCAACAACCGGTCAATCAAGTATGTTCATATTTGCTATGGATTATCCCAATGAGTATGGGTTTAAAGTTTGTACAAATCAAGGGACATTGGGATGTATAGAGGCCCTGTTGTTCAATTTGAGATCTAAAGCATTGTTTAGTAACAATAAATTTGATTTTGTTCAATAAAGAGGATTGAATTTCCATAAGGGGCCAGGTGGTGGATGGGACAATAAGGTTAAAATTGCGATTTTTCACAAATTTCCTCTCAATAACGTTTCAGTCAGACTAGTTCATATTTGATATAAATTATCCTTACATCAGCAAGGATTAAATATTCTGCATATCAAGGGGCTGGGATATATTGGGGACCTGTAATGTGACTTTTACATAGGAATACTATAGGAAAAACTGAATTTTTTCATTTTGCATCCATGTATACAAAATTTGCTTTAAAATTTGAATCATTTCTGCTCATAACAAAATCGCTAAGATAACTCTGGTTTCTGCCTGATAAATCTGGTTTCTGCCTGATAACTCTGGTTTAAAATCTGCTCAATAACTGTGGTTTTTGCCAAATAACTCTGGTCTCTGATCAATAACTCTGTTTTTTGACAAATAACTCTAATTTTTGCCCAATAACTCTGGTTTCTGCCCAATAACTCTGGTTTCTGCCTGATAACTCTGGATTCTGCTCAATAACTTTGGTTTCTGCCCAATAACTCTTGATTTTGCTCAACAAATCTGGGATCTGCCTTATAACTCTAGTTTCTGCTCAATACACTTGTTTCTGTCCAATATATAACTCTGGTTTCTGCTCAGTAACTCTAGTTTCTGCCCAATTACTCTGGTTTCTGTGCAATAACTGTAGTTTTTGCCCAATAACTCTGGATTCTGCTCAATACACTTGTTTCTTTCCAATATATAACTCTAGTTTCTGCTCAGTAACACTGGTTTCTGTCCAATATATAACTCTGCTTTCTGCCCAATTACTCTGGTTTCTGTGCAATAACTGTGGTTTTTGCCCAATAACTCTGGATTCTGCTCAATAACACTCAGTCTGGTTTCTGCCCAATTACTCTAGTTTCTGCCCAAAAACTCTGGTTTCTGCTCAGTAACTCTTTGTTCTGCCTGAAAACTCTGGTTTTTGCTCAACAACTCTGGTTTCTGCCCATTAATTCTGGTTTCTTCCCAATAACTCCGATTTCTGCTCAACAACTCTGGTTTCTGCCCAATAACTCTGGATTTTGCTCAACAACTCTGGTTTCTGCCTAATAACTCCGGTTTCTGCTCAATTACTCTGGTTTCTGCCTAATAACTCTGGATTCTGCGCAATAACTCTGGTTTCTGCTCAGTAACTCTGGTTTTTGCTCAACAATTCTGGTTTCTGCCTAATAACTCTGGTTTCTGCTCAGTAACACTGGTTTCTGCCTGGTAACTCTGGTTTCTGCTCAGACACTCTGGTTTCTGCCCAATAAATCTGATTTCTGCCCAACAACTCTGGTTTTTGATCAACAACTCTGGTTTTTGCCCAATAACACTGATTTTTGACCCATTAAATCTGGTTTTTGCTCAACAACTCTGGTTTCTTCCTAATAACTCTGTTTTCTGCTCAACAACTCTGGTTTCTGCCCAAAAACTCTGGTTTCTGCTCATTACTTCTGCCTGATAACCCTGGTTTCTGCTCAATAACTCTGTTTTTTTCTCAGTAACTCTGGTTTCTGCTCAATAACTGTGGTTTCTGCCCGATAACTCTTGTTTCTGCTTAATAACTCTGGTTTCTGCTCAACAACTCCGGTTTTTGCTCAACAATTCTGGTTTTTGCTCAACATTAAATTAGCTCTGGGTCCTGCTTAATAACTCTAAATTAATGAGTTTCTGCTCAACAACTCCTTTTTTTTGCCAAATAACTCTGGTTTATGCCCAATAACTCTGGTTTCTGCTCAGTAACTCTGGTTTTTGCTCAACAACTCTGGTTTCTGCCTAATAACTCTGGTTTCTGCTCAGTAACATTGGTTTCTGCCTGATAACTCTGGTTTCTGCTCAGACACTCTGGTTTCTGCCCAATAAATCTGATTTCTGCTCAACAACTCTGGTTTCTGCTCAGCAACTCCAGTTTTTCTTAACAATTCCGGTTTTTGCTCAACAACTCTAGGTTCCGCTTAATAACTCTAAATTAATGGGTTTCTGCCTGATAACTCTGCTTTCTGCTCAACAACTCTGGTTTCTGCCCAATAACTCTCATTTCTGCTCTGTAACTCTCACTTCTAGCAGTTTCCAATAAGAGTTACCGTTTTGGATATTTCAGATGTTGAGCAGATAACGTTCCAGATGTGTGTTGATCATTGGGTTGACAATCATAACCAGTGTAACCTGGTCTGTGTTGAAGATGGATGCCTGGAGGAAGAAGAAAGTATTTTAAAGATGTCAACACTCAAAAACACAGACTATGGCCTAGGACGAATTGGTCTTACAGATAAGAGGCATGTTATTTATAGTATAGCTTGTAAAGTATGAACTGTGAATTTGATACATATAAGCTAAATTCTACTAAACTAAAATTCAAACTGTTCTGTTGGCAACCCTAGAAAGGGTAATTGAAAACAGTTTTCTGAACCTTGCTAAGTTAATCGTAAGTATCGTATTTATAAATGAAACATCAGGTGTCCTCGATGACCAAGAAGAATGCATGGGTGTCTTCCTAGAATGACTTACCTTTCATGGCTGAGGTTAAATTCATCAGTATTATCTCTAAAACTCAGACTCAAACTAAGGTCCAAACATGAATATACATTGTACATGCATGACTATCTTCCTTCACTATTAAATCATTTAAAACACAGGTGGTAGAGCGTTAGCCTCACATGCTGAGGTCATGGGTTCGTTCCCCAGCCGCATCTTATCAAAAATGGTACTAAAAGCTTGCCTGCTTGGCGCATAGCATTTACAGGATAGTTTTAGGTGTGGTTGGCCTTGTGTCAGTATAATGTGGCTTGGTGGGGTATCATAGTATGTGTCTGTAACAGCCTGATATTTCAATGTGGCAGTGTTTAAAATACTGTCGCAAGTATGCATTGTCATAATATGACTGAAAAAATGCTGAAAAAGAAACTAAACACCATACAACAACAATCCTTTAATGTTAACACTTGATGCCTAATACTAGTACTATAACGGTTGCCTTTATTCAGTCCAAAATGTTGGTGTACTCACTCAAATCAAAACATTAACCAAAAGCCATACTCTCTATTGCAGGTTATTCTTTCTTTATGATGTCTCCAACAAGTACCAGGAGATAGCAAAGTTACGTGACATCAGCTCTTTAGAGAAATCAGCAAACAGCAGTTTCTTCAGTTATACAGACACACTCCAGGTTCATAGCAATGGTGAGTTTAAGTGACCTACCTTTGTTTTTAAACTCTGTTTTAATGGTGTGCAAACAAAGGGTAAAATAATGAATAAGGTGGGATTTTACAACATAACGACATGTGGAAATAGCATTGCATGCCAGCAGGCTCTCTCTCCAAGTCCAGTTAGCTCAGTCGGTAAATTGGCTGACTATCAATCCAGGGGTTGTGAGTGTAATCACTGCTCAGCCACAGTCTCTGTTACGATTGATACACAACATTCCATCTAACAGTACTTCATCTCTCACCACTGATTCAAGGGGGAAAGTTATCAGTTACTTGCAGTGATGGATGTGCTTGAGTACTGGTTAACCTTCCAAGATCGCAGGAAAGAGTGGCCAATGTACAAAAACTGTAAATTAACACAAGATTATAAAAAAGTAATATAATAATGTAAGTATTAACTAAGTACATATTTTGTTATAGTGACATGTGTACAATCATGTATCATATAATATAAATATAGAGTTGTAAACAACACCGTGCACTTGGCCAAATGAACCTATAAGTCGCAATACAAATAATAGTAAAATCATTTCATATGAAATTATAGTTGCAATTACATATCATAAATAAATAAGATAGAAACAAGACAATTACATAACAATTTATTATTTGTGACTGTTTCAAAAGTCATTGGTTACATATTGTTCATGTACTTCTTTTCATAAAAGCCTTAAAAATATGTTAAGCTACTTTTCTTGGCACATTTGTAACAAGATATATAAAATTTTAATGTACATGTATGTTTAATATTTTGCTTGTTCGATAATGTCAAAATTAGACAACTGTACAACTGTAGACACCTACAACTGAATTTATGTACCTGCTGTCATAAAATGATGGAAATGTTGGAGCACATGGTCCAGAGGTAGAGCACTGAACCCAGGATCAGAAGGACGAGGGTTCAGTCCTCCACAGCTGTGTGGTGTCCTTGAACAAGACACTTTTCCGCATATGCTTAGTACTGGTTATACCTTGGTAAACTTCAAGCGTGATTTGTCTAAGTTGTAAGAACTTGTTTCACAATCAATGTAAAATAAATAAGTATAAACTAAATGATGTACACCAACTTTCACAAAGCATTCTTAACTTGAGAATGCACTTAATCTAAAATTCTGTTCACGGTGTCATATTATATTTTCACCCGCCTAAAAATTCACCCGTGGGTGAAAAAATTATAGAATTTTGCTATAATATATTCACCCCCCCCCCCCCCCTATAATAGTTTCACCCCCACTAAACCCCAAAATTTTATTTTTTTTCAGAATTGATCACCACTACCTTTTAGGATAAAAAAGCATTAAACTTCAATGTTGATATACATTTCGAAGAAAAAAGAGACGGGTGAAAATATTATAGAATTTTGCTATAATATTATCACCCCCCCTCCCCAGCCCGCTCTTAAAAAAACACTTTTATCCCAAGTTGATTATCTACACTATAATGACTATACTAAACAAATAAAAGTAATCATAATGAGACAGTTACCAAACGTATTTTGGAAGAATAGAGGGGCGGGTGAAAATATTATAGCCATTATATTTTCACCCCCCCCCCCACCTTCACAATTTTCATATTTTAAAAATTATATTTTGTTTCATTATTTTAAATGATAGCTTAATTATCAAATAAATTATCACAATAAAGCAAATATATATTTTTTGTCTGATAAAGCATATAAGTCATACAATTGAATGTATAAATCATTTAAAATTGAAGTTGGGAAAAATGGGATGAGTGGGAGGGGGTGAAAATATACTGGCTATAATATTTTCACCCACCCCTCATTCCTCATCAGATAAACTATATCAATAAAGCAAATATATATTTTTGTCTGATAAAGCATATAATTCATACTATTGAATGTAATAATTTAAAACTGAAGTTGGGGAAAATGGGATGAGTGGGAGGGCGTGAAAATATAATGGCTATAATATTTTCACCCCACTGTGTTGTTTTTTGTTATTTTAAGTTTGCTTCATCATAAATGCAAGTTTTATGCTTTCCTTATTATAATAAGAAGTAATGTTCATTTTTTATAAAATATAAAAAAATATAATTGGTGTGGGGGGGGGGGGGGGGGGATGAAAATATAGTGGCCATAATATTTTTACCTGGGTGAAAATATAATAGCTATAATATCTTCACCACCCCCACCCCCCTGTTGTTTTTTTTCTTTTAAGTTTGCTTCATCATAAATGCAAGTTTTATGCTTTCTTTATTATAATAAGTAGTTGTGTTCATTTTTTAAAAATTACAAAAAAATATAATTGGTAGGGGGGGGGGGGGGAATATAATGGCTATAATAGTTTCACCCACCCCCATCCCCTGTTATTTTTTCTTTTAAGTTTGTTTCATCAAAAGACCAACTGTTAAGCTTTCTATCATAATAAGAAGTGTTCATTTTTAAAAAAAAATATAGGGGGGTGGTGGGTGAAGACATACTCAGGCTATAATATTTTCACCCGCTCCTCTTTCCTCATCAGATAAAATATTTCAATAAAGCAAATATATTTTTTTGTATGATAAAGCATATAAGTCATACTATTGAATGTAATTATTCAGAACTGAAGTTGGGGAAAATGGGATGAGTGCGAGGGGGGTGAAAATATAATGGCTATAATATTTTCCCCCCCCCCGTTATTTTTTTTTTTAAGTTTGCTTCATCATAAATGCAAGTTTTATGCTTTTTTTTATCATAATAAATAGTTGTGTTCATTTTTTAGAAAATATAATTTGGGGGGATGGGGGGGGTGGGGGTGAAAATATTATACGGGTGAAAATTTTATCTGACACCGTGATTCAAACTCGATTGGCCCAGCAGCATTATTTTATGTTGTCAATGTATGCATAAATGTATTAAAAAAAAAAACACTTAAATTTTAAATCTATTTCATGAGAAATAATTGCATCTAAAATGTCCTAAAGACCAACATAACATTGAAACTGTTACAAGAAATAATAAATTAAAAATGTCAATTGAAAATGAAATGTTTCTGAGTATTTCACTCAAGGTCATGGTAACTTAGGTTAAATCAAGGAATTTTATATTGAGATTTTGTTAAAGCTCGCGTATGCAAGAAAAATCTTAAAACAAAAGCACAAAAAATATATAAGTCACTTTGGGATAGTGCCTTAGACCACTTGTCCGGGGAAGTCCCTTCATTAATATTCAAGTAAATGATAAACATAGAACTGTATTCAGTTTCAGGTAAGGCTCGAGTGTTCACAGTTGCCTTAAAGGAAGAGAGGAACTGGTGGTATATGGTGATAAATGAGATGTGGGCAGGTAAAAAAGTTGCCGAGGCAACCCGGGACATCATGGCCATCCATCAGGCATTGCAAAATACACTCCTTATTGATGCTGTTATTGCCAGGTAGGGAAATATTAATTAATGCTGTTTTTGCCATTGAGTGAAATATTATTAAATTTTGTTATTGTCAGGTTGTGAAATATAAATAAATGCTGTTATTGCCAGGTTGTGAAATATTAATAAATACTGTTATTGCCAGGTAATGAAATATCAATAAATGCTGTTATTGCCATGTAGTGATATATTAATAAACGCTGTTATTGCCAGGTGGTTAAATATTATTAAATTTTGTTATTGCCAGGTAGTAAATATTTATAAATGCTGTTATTGCCAGGTAGTGAAATATCAATAAATGCTATCATTGCAAGGTAGTGAAATATTAATAAATGCTGTTATTACCAGGTAGTGAAATATTATCAAATTTTGTTATTGCCAGGTAGTGAAATATTAATAAAAATTTTAAATGCTGTTATTGCCAGGTAGTGAAATATTATTAAATTTTGTTATTGCCAGGTAGTGAAATATTAATAAAATTTGTTATTACCAGGTAGTGAAATATTATTAAATTTTGTTATTGCCAGGTAGTGAAGTATTAATAAATGCTGTTATTGCCAGGTAGTGAAATATCAATAAATGCTGTTATTGCCAGGTAGTGAAATATCAATAAATGCTGTTATTGCCAAGTAGTGAAATATTATTAAATTTTGTTATTGCCAGGTAGTGAAGTATTAATAAATGCTTTTATTGCCAGGTAGTGAAATATCAATAAATGCTGTTATTGCCAGGTAGTGAAATATCAATAAATGCTGTTATTGCCAGGTAGTGAAATATTTATAAATGCTGTTATTGCCAGGTAGTGAAATATCTGTAAATGCTATCATTGCAAGGTAGTGAAATATTAATAAATGCTGTTATTACCAGGTAGTGAAATATTATTAAATTTTGTTATTGCCAGGTATCGAAGTATTAATAAATGCTGTTATTGCCAGGTAGTGAAATATCAATAAATGCTATCATTGCAAGGTAGTGAAATATTAATAAATGCTGTTATTGTCAGGTTGTGAAATATCAATAAAATTTTAATGCTGTTATTGTCAGGTACTGAAATATTAATAAATGCTGTTTTTGCCAGGTAGTGAAATTCATAAATGCTATTATTGCCATGTAGTGAAATATTGATAAATACTGTTATTGCCAGGTAGTGAAATATCATTAACTGTTGTTATTACCAGGTAGTGAAATATTATTAACCGTTGTTATTGCCAGGTAGTAAAATATAAATAAATGTTGTTATTGCCAGGTAGTGAAATATTAATGAATGTTGTTTCTGCCAGGTAGTGAAATATCATTAACTGTTGTTATTGCCAAGTAATGAAATATTACTAACTGTTGTTATTGCCAGGTAGAGATATATTATTAACTGTTATTATTGCCATTGAGTGAAATTTAAATGAATTCTGTTATTGTGAAATATTATTGACATGTTATTTTCAGGTTATATGTTAATTATTATTATCCCCCGCCACCACTTGTAGAACAGAGCAGGGGATATAGAAATGGGCTGCATCCGTGTGTCCATGCAACCACATTATATCTCCTTCAGTTGTGATTGGAATTTTAAATAACTTGGCACAAATGTTCACTAGGACAAGACGATGTGTCATGTGAATGAGTTTGGTCTATTCGTCAAAGGTCTAGGTCATAGCTCAAGGTCAAAACCTTGACCTTGAGCTATGACCTAGACCTTTGACGAATAGACAAATGTTTGGAAATCCAATGTATACACTGTGTTTCCTCTTGTCCAGACCATATCTTCTTTTAAATTAGTTGTGATTGGAATTTTAAATAACTTGGCACAAATGTTCACTAGGACAGGACGATGTGTTGTGCTAATGACTTGGGTCTGTTTGTCAAAGGTCAAAGTCATAGCTCAAGGTCAAGTGTTTGGAAATCCAATGTATACACTGGATTTTCTTTGTCCTGACCTTATCTTCTTTAGTTGTGATTGGAATTTTAAATAACTTATCACAAATGTTCACTAGGACAAGACGATGTGTCATGCCAATAACTTGGGTCTGTTTGTCAAAGGTCTGTCCGTCCGCTGCTGTCCTGACCTTATCTTATTTAGTTGCGATTAATTTTCAAATAACTCAGCACAAATGTTTAACTAGGACAAGATGATGTGTCATGCGAATGACTTGGGTCTGTTCTTCAAAGGTCAAGGTCACAGCTCCCCACAACCATCCAGTGCTGTTCGGACTGTATCTTCTTTAGTTGTGTTTGGATTTTAAAAAAATTGGCACAAATGCTAACCAGCCCAAGACGATGTGTCATGCAGATGAGTTGGGTCTGTTCGTCAAAGATTTTTTTGTTTTGTTTTTGGGTTATAACTTACAACATATAACAGTCAGCTAAGTATTTCAGTTTGCGGCATTTACATGTGATTTATGTGCTTGGTGGCTTTTTCATTTGGCATAATTTAAATCCACTTCTCTGGAAATGCCTTTAAGTTTAAGGGTTAACGAGGTGGCGGGGGATATGACCACGTTAGCGGCAACCTCTTGTTTTAATAATACTGCTATTTTACTATACTATTTGGTTAACATTTTTATGCTGTATTGATACATAACCAATGTTCACAAACATATCAAAGTGCTTATTCTATATCTAGAAGTGAATAACTCCAGGTGATACCACGTGACCATGCAATATGTAGGAATTTATTGGATCCAATAAAATATTTCCACATGACAATCAAGACATTGAGATAATCTGAATAGCTGTCACTGCAACTTCCTTCATCTGCAGCTTTTTTTATTTAAAAAAATCTTAATTTCTCTTGACTCTTTTGATAAATTCATTCAGATTGAGGCATAGAATAAAAAGATCATTTTACATTGTTTTGTAGAATATGGGAATATATTGGTACATGAAACAAGGAGAGCATTGTATACTGGAGGTAACTCCAGTCCCTTGTCCTGGTTGAGTGACGTTGGTGTTTTCAATGCTCTCCTTGTATCCATGATCTGCCTATGTCATGTGATACTATGCATGAATGACTCAGCACAAAGCTGATGAAGACTGTGTGATACAGTTGAAATATACTGTGTAAGCCAAATATTTTGTTCTGAATAATGGAATATATATGTTATTCATGTTAAAACTAGAACAAGAGAACAACCTATATTGTTGTAACAATATCATTATAACTGTTATTTCTACATATTTTATATCAGTTTATTTGGTATTTTGTAACTTTTATCTCAAATGAAAGTGTCCGTTGTATTTCTATAAAATTAATATAAAAACAACAGTGTAACTGGTACTTCTGTAACTTATATCTCAAACCTACAAGTCTTATCTCAAATGACAGTAAATGTGGTTAACCAGGTATTTCCGTAACTTTTTTCTCAAACCTGTTAGTTTCATCTCAAGCAACAGAGTATCAGTTATTTCTATCACTCATATCTACATGTTTTATTACGGACTGTCAACAGTGTACCAGTTATTTCCATCACTTTTATCTCAAACCTACATGTTTTATCTTGAACAACAGTGTATCAGTTATTTCCATCACTTTTATCTCAAACTGGCATGTTTTATCTTGAACAACAGTGTATCAGTTATTTCCATCACTTTTATCTCAAACCGGCATGTTTTATCTTGAACAACAGTGTATCAGTTATTACCATCACTTTTATCTCAAACCTGCATGTTTTATCTTGAACAACAGTGTATCAGTTATTTCCATCACTTTTATCTCAAACCGGCATGTTTTATCTTGAACAACAGTGTATCAGTTATTTCCATCACTTTTATCTCAAACCTGCATGTTTTATCTTGAACAACAGTGTGTCAGTTATTTCCATCACTTTTATCTCAAACCTACATGTTTTATCTTGAACAACAGTGTGTCAGTTATTTCCATCACTTTTATCTCAAACCTGCATGTTTTATCTTGAACAACAGTGTGTCAGTTATTTCCATCACTTTTATCTCAAACCGGCATGTTTTATCTTGAACAACAGTGTATCAGTTATTTCCATCACTTTTATCTCAAACCTACATGCTTTATCTTTAACAACAATGTATCAGTTATTTCCATCACTTTTATCTCAAACCTACATGTTTTATCTTGAACAACAGTGTATCAGTTATTTCCATCACTTTTATCTCATTTATTTTGAACAACAGTGTTTCAGTTATTTCCATGGCTTTTATCTGAAACGTACATGTTTTATCTTGAACAACAGTGTATCAGTTATTTCCATCACTTTTATCTCAAACTGGCATGTTTTATCTTGAACAACAGTGTATCAGTTATTTTCATCACTTTTATCTCATATCTACATGTTTTTATCTCAAACCACAGTGGACAAGAGGAGTGCACATCACACCATGCAGATGTTGAAGGGGCAGCTGCTCTGCTGGCACACTACAGTGATTTTATGAAGAAAGGAAAACATAACTTACCAAAGGAAACTGTAAAGGCACTGCAACATAAGATAGACCCAAACATGGGGGAGAGGGAGAGAAAAACTGTACAAGCTCTTCTGTACACAGGAGGAGGTATAAACAGGTTATTTCATTCTTAATAAAGATGCCTTGATTACTTCAGATTTGTTTGAATATTTAACTTCATTTCTATGCTGTCAAGGGCTAACAGACAGTCAGCTAATCTAACAATTATTTCCTGAGATCCTGGAAGATTAACTAGTACATGAGCACACCCATCTCCACAAGTAACTGATAACTTTAATATTTGAATCAGCAGTGAGAGTTAAATGACAATGAGAAGCAATTTTGTATCTCGATCATCATGGAGAATGTAGCAGGTGGAGATTCGAATCACAACTCCTGGATTGATAGTCAGAGGTGCTATCAACTGAGCCAACTGGCCTAGCTGATTACTACTGAGTTGATAAAGTTTAAGTCACAGACCTTTATAATTGGAAGATTTACCAAGATATCTTGAATGTGAGGAGTGCATGGCTCAGTGGTAGAGGATTGGACCCAAGATTGGAGGGTCCTGGGTTCTATACCCATCCGTTACTAAATGTGGTGTCCAAATCATTTAATTTACATATGCTTAATACTGGCTCTGCCTAACCTCTAAGAAGTTGTTTCATAATAAACGTAAAATCAATAAGTAATAACTTGTAAGCACTATTTTTAACTTCTTGGTGTTTAACCCTTTACTTCATATAGACACCTTTGGACACCTTTAATATTGAAAGCATTAATTCACCACATATCAGCAATGGTCAAATTATGTTTATATTAACTGACAGAGTGGAAAACAGTGCAGGAAGTGCTCAGATTGCTCGTTACGAGCAATCTGAACTCTTCCTGCACTGTTTTCAAAGGTCTTCTGTGATTGGTGCGGGAAAGTGCGCATCTATGGAGTAAAGGGTTAATTCACTGGAACTTGACTCATACATAACTATGCTGCTTCCATGACTTTTGATCTGCATATTTTATTTGAAACTGAAACAATGTCAAATATCATCTAAACATTTACCTGTACATGAACAAGAGACATTTCTGAAACCAAGAGATTTGGCAAAAACAGATGAGAAACAAAAACATGATAGAAACAATAAACTGAATTCAAGACTACATTGTGTTTCAGTATGTATACACGTTTGTCTGCAATGTATACTGGTATGTGGAGATTAGTTTATATAGTAAAGTGAGAATTGGATAAAAATGAAATCATTACAAAGGGGAAACAGTGGAATAGGTAGCATTTATTCAACTGTTGTTTTCCATTACTGAACATTTATTTACAAATTATTCGCATTATTCAAGTTTTCATCAGTCACATGTGAGGGAATTACAAGGGAATTACTTTTCAGTAAAACAAACAACAGTTGAGTGAACTATTTATAATATTTGGTATGATAAATTTGACACTGAAATGCCACTTTCAACTCAAAAATACATACTGAATTATTCTCCACAATTGATTGTCAGTTTAACCCAACACGGATCAAGCACTAGGTTGAGTTTACTGAGTAGCTGAGTTTACTTGCTTAAGTCAGTGAAGTCTTTATTTTTAAATGGTCTGTAATGATTTGTAAATGATCTTTTAACATGTAATAAACTGTTTATAATTATACTGATAATGTTTTCATTATGTAAAATTTTTATATCATCAAGAATCCTGGGAGTAGTTTTGAGGTCAGTGGCCTGTGATCATCATTACACAGAGTAAAAAACTCATTTTGTTCAGTAAGGTAATTTCTAATTGAAATTGCCTGTCGGATGATATTTTATAGGTAAATTGCCTGTCAGATGAAAAACTCTATTGGTTAATTACCTTAACAGATAAATTGAATTGCTTTCCAAATGATATTTTATAGATACATTGCTTGCCAGATGATATATATAGGTAACTTGTCTGTCAGGTGATATTTTATAGATACATTTCTTGCCAGATGATATATATATATATGTAACTTGTCTGTCAGGTGATATTTTATGGATACATTGCTTGCCAGATGATATATATAGGTAACTTGTTTGTCAGGTGATATTTTATAGATACATTGCTTGCCAGATGATATATATAGGTAACTTGTCTGTCAGGTGATATTTTATAAATACATTGCTTGCCAGATGATATATATAGGTAACTTGTCTGTCAGGTGATATTTTATAGATACATTGCTTACCAGATGATATAAATAGGTAACTTGTCTGTCAGGTGATATTTTATAGATACATTGCTTGCCAGATGATATATATAGGTAACTTGTCTGTCAGGTGATATTTTATAGATACATTGCTGGCCAGATGATATACATAGGTAAATTGTCTGTCAGGGGATATTTTATAGATACATTGTGTGCCAGATGATATATATATGTAACTTGTCTGTCAGGTGATATTTTATAGATACATTTCTTGCCAGATGATATATATAGGTAACTTGTCTGTCAGGTGATATTTTATAGATACATTGCTTGCCAGATGATATAAATAGGTAACTTGTCTGTCAGGTGATATTTTTTAGATACATTGCTTGCCAGATGATATATATAGGTAACTTGTCTGTCAGGTGATATTTTATAGATACATTGCTTGCCAGATGATATACATAGGTAAATTGTCTGTCAGGGGATATTTTATAGATACATTGTGTGCCAGATGATATATATATGTAACTTGTCTGTCAGGGGATATTTTATAGGTACATTGTGTGCCAGATGATATATATATGTAACTTGTCTGTCAGGTGATATTTTATAGATACATTGCTTGCCAGATGATATATATAGGTTACTTGTCTGTCAGGTGATATTTTCTAGATACATTGCTTGCCAGATGATATATTTAGGTAACTTGTCTGTCAGGTGATATTTTATAGATACATTGCTTGCCAGATGATATATAAAGGAACTTGTCTGTCAGGTGATATTTTCTAGATACATTGCTTGCCAGATGATATATATATGTAACTTGTCTGTCAGGTGACATTTTATAGATACATTGTGTGCCAGATGATATATATATGTAACTTGTCTGTCAGGTGATATTTTATAGGTGAACATGTATCACAAAGAAACATTGCTATTATGTTTTTGAGGTCATGTATTGAAAAAATTAACAATTTACTCATTGTGTTATTTCTGTCTGGCAATAAAGCACAAAGCAAGCCAGATAAGTTCAGGAGAGCTAATTAAGATCCTGAACACCTTGTGTTACATGTATTTGTACTTTCAGATGGTACCCTTTCTCCAAGATTGTGGTGTGGTCTAAGTGATGGAAAAGTGAAAGTATACAATGCTATATCCTGGGTATTGGAGAGTGAGTTTGTACAAACTAAGCAGTGCGTGGTATGTAAAATGTATATTTATTTTTTAGACAAGATATTACACTTGTTTTGCTTTTTCTTTTCTTTTTCTAAATGGGGTTTAAAGCCACATTTGAGGTTACATATGGCATATCAAGTTTTATTGGTTGAGAAAGACCTAAGAATGAATCTGAGTAGAACCACCATCCTTCCGTAAGTAACTGGCAAACTTTTTTATATAAAGTTTTTAGAGCAAGTGGGTCTCAAATCTACAACCTTAGCAGTGAGAAGTCAGTGATCTTGAGATGGCACTTTAAACCACTTGGCCATGGAGGACACTTCACATGTTTCTGATTGAGATAACATTTAGTTTCGAATATGAATAGTGTCGCACTCTATCTCAAAACAGAGGAGTAAGAAGCCTCAAAACGAGTGTCATCTATGACTTATATATATTGTGGTTATCAACCCCTGTCTGGTTGCTTGGTGCTTATTGAGGGATGGAGTACAAGGTCCAGTGGTAGAGCATTGTCTCCCATGATGGTATGATTTGCATTTAGTATGCATTTACATCCAAATTGTTCACCATTCATCGTTTATCAGTAATCATTTATCATTTACCCGTTACACGAGGTGTTCACTTGTTCTTTAAAATATCATTTCATTCAACATGATGATAAAATTAGAGTGTACCCAATCTCAGAAAAAATGCATTTCAAGTCCAGTGTTTACAACAAACACATTTTATCTTTGTTATCCCCCCCCCCCCCCACCCCCAAAAGTGAAGGGGGACTTATACCCCTGAAAAAGGCGAAGGGGTAATAGTCTCCATCTGCACGTGTGTCTATCCGTCCGTAACACTTTTGTCCAGAGCATAACAACAAAACTATTCAAGTATTTTTATTGAATCTTCACACAATGACAAGGGACATTGAGAGAAAGTGCAGTGTACAAGAAACATAACTCTATCTTGCTTACCTTTTTAATTTTCTCCCTTTATTAAATTTACTTGTCCTTGTCATAACTCTAAAAGTACTGAATAAGATTTATTCAAATTGCATACAAAGACAGAGGACATCAAGGAGAAGTGCAGTGTCTAAGAAAGATAACTGTACTTTGCCTCTTTTTCAATTATCCCCATTTATCACTTTTAGTAAGCTTGTCATAAAGATTACTCAAAAACTAGTCAATTGATTTACTTCATATTTCACACAATGATAGAGGACATTGAGATGAAGTGCATTGTCCAAGAACTATTACACTACCTTACCCATTTTTTTAATTATATTTTATTATGCTTTTCTGGAACATAACTAAAAAAGTGTTCAAGGGATTTAGTTGATATTGCTCACAATGGTAGAGGACATTGAGAGAAAGTGCAGTTCACAGGATGCATTACCCTTTTTCTGTCTTCGTATAATTCTCCCTTTTGTTATTTTCCCATGTTTGGAGCATACTTTGAACAATTTTGAAGTGAATGCTTTAAAACTGCATACAATGATAGAGAGCATTGACTGTTCCTTTGGCTCCGTCTGTGGTAGGTTCCTTAATGATTTCATTTGCATGTCTAATGCATTTTGAATATGGTAAGTTTACATGGGTTTGGTGTACTTAAATCAATTAAGGCCTGTAGCTGATTGGATTTGTTCAGTTACATGTCTGTTTATCAATCCACTGGTGTGAGTTTGAATCCTTGCCTGGCCACAGTGTCTGTGATGCTTGATATATACAACATTGTGTCTCATTGTCATTCATCTGTCGTTGTTGATTCAAGTGAGAAAGTTGTCAGTTATTTGCAGAGATGAATGTGCTTTTGTCCCTTCCAGGATCCCAGGAAACAGTGGGTCTGTTAGCCTTCGATGACATGAAAATTATGCTAAATATTTAAACAAACCTACACAGAATAGAAGGTATATTTCATGAACCATCTTTTGTGTATTCATCATTTTCAGGAGAATTATTATTATATTTTAACATATGAAATAATGTTTTAGGCATGTCTTACTGCCATAGGAGAATCACATGTGTGGGTCGGGTCGTTTGGTATCTTCATAATAGGGACAGAGACCATCACCTGTAACCACTCCCTGATGGACCATCAGGATCTAGTTGTTGACATTGTCTTATATGACAATGACAGGTTAGTAACCACCATATTGTAGCTTCTTCCAGTATTTGGTTCATGTATTGGTTATATCTATAGAAAGTCATCTGTTGCTTCAAATATACAGGGAAAAAACATGGGTTTCCAGGTTGCTTTTTAGTAATTTCTAATACAGTACATGAAGTGAAATGACACCTTCATTTTTAGTATTTTGTCCCATTTGTTCATTGTTCATACGCATATTGTCATTCAACAACATTCATTGTCATCCAAACTCGGCAGACCTTACAAAAATCTTCTTAGTCTCCTCCTGTCTAGAAAGAAACATGATAATTTTAATCATGACCAACAAATTTACTTGTTGCAATTTCTATGACACAAGCTATACCTACTATAATGTAAGGGAGGTACAGACCGTAATCCGTTCTAGTACACCAAACGAATGCAAATAATTGAATATAAAACGTATTTTAAACGTTATACAAATAGACTAAAAATGCAAACGAAATGATAAACACAATGATACACTAAATTATACACGGACGCAACAGGACGAACGATCCAGGAACAATACAAAACGTTGCAATGCAACAAAAATTAAATGCATTTTTAGGATAGGCCTTGGAGATTTTGATATCCTCTAATATTATCATAGGTTTATTGTCAATGAAATAAATAATTTATCGAAATGATTGCTCTCTTAGTCATTTAAATTATAAGAATGGCTTTACCTGTAACTTTAATTTAATTTCTTTGTTTTAAGTTTTAATCCCGAATAATCAATGAAAACATTGCCTCGGGCATCGTTTCTCTGCTTGTAAAAGTGTGATAAAACAATCAGGTGATGCATGGCCTGCTTACACAACTCCTCCAATTAACTGATCTTATTATCTGAACACTTATTTATGTTGCTGTTCTGTTATATGATCGACAATTAGGAAAAACTTTTCATGCTATTTTTAGAAAATCTGTTCTTACATCAAACTGGTTGAACAGAAAGGACACACTACCATTTCATTATCATCTTGTGTCAATGTCCGATGACATCACCAGTGAAACAAACGTTATTATGACACATGCTATTTCACTAAGTGGGTATCAAAGGAATTCTATCGGTGTAATGTACATAAAACATCTTGAAAGTGTCAGACATGTTTATGTCATTTATTTTCAAATATTTAAAAACTTGTCAGATTTCATAGGAAATTTATAAAAGTAATGGATTAAAGTTAAATCAACGATGATAAACCGGTATGGTATTAATTTCAAATGCGTTTTATATTTTATTTATGGTGACTACTCATCAATGCACTTTTATGGGGGTTGGGGTTACTTTCCATAACATGGCTCGTAAATCAAAGAAATTACTGATAAAACACATTTCGGTCTGATATGGCCCACTAATCACATACCAGAAGCATAATATTAATACTACAATTGACCCTTCCGGTAGCTTCCCTACTATCAGTAATGGTTTAGCCTAATTTGACCCCATTTGGCACACCTGATGACTAACAACCCGGTTCTGGATCAAATGTTATTTTATGGTTTTATACAAATTGTAGTAAATATCTGGACAGACAATTTATAAAATTTCGAGAAGAAAAAAGGTCGAAAGACGGAAATACTAACGATTTAAGAAGCCCTGCCACAAGGCATAAAACTTATCCTTCAAAGTATCTATTTTTATGAAAACACCAACCAGGCATAATGTTTTAATTATAATGCCATCCAACCCCACTGCATTTACATTAGTGCAATAGAACTCAACCTAAAATGACGCAAAAACTGTCAGTGATGACATTACACATTGGAACGAGGTCAAAAATAAATTGTGTCGGAGTTATATACATAAAGTGTGTGCATTCGCTATATAAATTTAGGCATGGCGTATTTGTAAATATATTTATATTTGCATTTTATATATATAATCGTTTGTTAAATAATTGCAGACTAATAATTGTTGTGCAAAACAATCTGTCGAAATTCAAAACAGGAATTATAATTGCAAAAATACCGGTAAATAATGCATTAAGATTAAAACTAGCCTGAGGTGTCTATACTCCGTTTTTTTCATAGAAGCATATTATATACTAATCCAGATATGGACTGGTTCACATTTATTTATAATATACTTTTTCGAAACCATAATGTTAACTTTAGTGTGAACAAGTCTGGTTTTGAGTGGCCATATAATTATTATGTGACTGAAATGTGTTTATCAGATGAAATTGACATGACGCACTTACCTTGAGTATTTAATCTCAAAGATTGAGTTTTATGTAACATATTAATCTGCTGTCGCACTACAATTCATTACCTATATGGTAGACCATAATTATATAAAATAAGATGACCTAGTGAGCAATCTTTCATAAAGATTTTAATCCATATTGTTTTAATTTATTTAATCAATATACTATAATATAACACCCGGTGATTTCGTTAAATATATAGTTTTTACAATTGGACAACCAGAGATGATGCGATTGGTGAGCACCCTGTTTAAATGAAGAATGGTAAACGATACACGGTTAACAATACAGCTAAACGATTCAAACTCAAACGCAGGATAAAATGCTTTTAGTATCGTGTTGAACTACATTTTTGCATTTTCTCCAACATTTATGATAAAAAAATGTAAACCGCAACTGAAACTAAAATGCATTTCAAACGCAAAAAAATGGGTTTGACACGCAAAACAAACACATTTCAAATGCATTTTTGGTGTACTTGAATGGAATACGCTCTGTAATTGGTACCTGCATACCTGAGACCTCGGCTGGGTTCAACACCATTGAACAACAAACAGGTTTAATGACTGGTTCCCTAAAATAATTGCATACTGAGTGGTAATGTGCGGTTGAGCCAGTGTCCAGGAAATAAGTAAGCTAACATTAGCAAAGGTTTAATTGAACTGAACACAGCCCGGCATATATTGTATCACTATTGGAATACTAGTGGGTGGACAGGTGTTGTATTTGGAGTACTTGTATGATAGTTTTCCAATCGTACATGTATTATCAACAACTTGCACAAGGCATTTATAAAGACCTGGATAAAAATATTGAAGTGATCATAATGTGGCAGGTGACTGAGTAAACTGGAGTTATTAAACCTGTCCAGCCTGGAATAATTCTACTTGGAGTAATTTCCCTTGTCTGACCTGGAGTAATGTCCCCTTGTCTGACCTGGCGTAATTCCCCATGTCTGACCTGAAGTAATTCCCAATGTCCAGTCTAATGTAATTTCACTAATCTAACCTTGAGTAATTCCCATGTCAAACCTGGAGTAATTCAACTTGTCTGACCTGGAGTAATTCCCCTTGTCTGACCTGGAGTAATTCAACTTGTCTGACCTGGAGTAATTAATTCCCCATGTCCAGTATGGAGTAATTCCCCTTGTCCAGCCTGGAGTAATTCCCCTTGTACAGCCTGGAGTAATTCCCCTTGTCTTACCTGGAGTTATTCCCCATGTCTGACCTGGAATAATTCCCCATGTCCAGCCTGGAGTGATTCCCCTTGTCCAGCCTGGACTAATTCCCCTTGTCTTACCTGGAGTAATTCCACTTTTCTGACCTGGAGTTATTCCCCATGTCCATCCTGGAGTAATTCCCCTTGTCTGACCTAGAATAATGTCCCATGTCTAACCTGGAGTAATTACCAATGTCCAGCCTGGAGTAATGTCCCATGTCCAACCTGGAGTAATTAATTCCCCATGTCCAGCCTGGAATAATTCTCTATGTCCAACCTGGAGTAATTCCCTATGTCCAGCCTGGAGTAATTTATCCCCCATGTCCAGCCTGGAGTAATTTATTCCCAATGTCCAGCCTGGAGTTATTCTCCATGTCCAACCTGGAACTAATTCCCCATGTCCAGCCTGGAGTAATTCCCCATGTCCAACCTGAAGTAATGTCCCATGTCCAACCTGGAGTTATTCCCCATGTCCAGCCTGGAGCAATTTATTCCCCACGTCCAGCCTGGACTAACTCTCCATGTCCAACCTGAATTAATTCCCCATGTCCAGCCTGGATTTATTCTCCATGTCCAGCCCAGAATTATTCTCCATGTCCAACCTGGAGTAATGTATCATGTCCAACCTGGAGTAATTCCCCATGTCCAGCCTGGAGTAATTAATTCCCCATGTCCAGCTTGGAATAATTCCCCAAGTCCAACCTGGAGTAATTCCCCATGTCTAGCTCAAAGTAATTTCCCATGTCCAACCTGGAGTAATGTCCCATGTCCAACATGGAGTAATGTCCCATGTCCAACCTGGAGTAATTCCCCATGTACAGCCTGGAGAAATTCGACATATCTAGCCTGGAATTAATTTATTCCCCATGTCCAGCCTGGAGTAATGTCCCATGTCCAACCTGGAGTTATTCCCCATGTCCAGCCTGGAGTAATTTATTCCCAATGGCCAGCTTTGAGTAATTCCCCATGTTCAAACTGGAGTAATTCCCCATGTCCAGCTCAGAGATATTTCCCATGTCCAGCCTGAAGTAATTCCCCTTGTCCAACATGGAGTAATTCCAATGTTCAATCTTGAGGAATTCCCAATGTCTATACTATAGTAATTCTTTTTGTTTGACCTGAAGTGATGCCCCATGTCCAACTTGGAGTAATTCCCCATGTACAGCCTGGAGTAGTTCCCCATGTCCAACCTTGAGTAATTTCCCATTTTCAGACTGTAGTAATTCTACTTTTCTAACCTGAAGTAATTCCCCTTGTCTTACCTGGAGTTATTCCCCATGTCTGACCTGGAGTAATTCCCCATGTCCACCCTGGAGTGATTCCCCTTGTCCAGCCTGGAGTAATTCCCCTTGTCTGACCTGGAGTAATTCCACTTTTCTGACCTGGAGTTATTCCCCATGTCCATCGTGGAGAAATTCCCCTTGTCTGACCTAGAGTAATGTCCCATGTCTTACCTGGAGTAATTACCAATGTCCAGCCTGGAGTAATGTCCCATGTCCAACCTGGAGTAATTAATTCCCCATGTCCAGCCTGGAGTAATTCTCTATGTCCAACCTGGAGTAATTCCCCATGTCCAGCCTGGAGTAATTTATTTCCCATGTCCAGCCTGGAGTAATTCTCCATGTCCAGCCCGGAGTAATTCCCAATGTCCAACCTGGAGTAATGCTCCATGTCCAACCTGGAGTTATTCCCCATGTAAAACCTGGAGTAGTTCCACATGTCTAGCCTGGAGTAATTTATTCCCAATGTCCAGCCTGGAGTAATTCTCCATGTCCAACCTGAAACTAATTCCCCATGTCCAGCCTGGAGTAATTCCCCATGTCCAACCTGAAGTAATGTCCCATGTCCAACCTTGAGTTATTCCCCATGTCCAGCCTGGAGCAATTTATTCCCAACGTCCAGCCTGGTCTAACTCTCCATGTCCAACCTGAAATAATTCCCCATGTCCAGCCTGGATTTATTCTCCATGTCCAGCCCAGAGTTATTCCCCATGTCCAACCTGGAGTAATGTCCAATGTCCAACCTGGAGTAATTCCCCATGTCCAGCCTGGAGTAATTAATTCCCCATGTCCAGCTTGGAATAATTCCCAAGGCCAACCTGGAGTAATTCCCCATTGCCAGCTCAAAGTAATTTCCCATGTCCAACCTGGAGTAATGTCTCATGTACATTCTGGAGTAATGTCCCATGTCCAACCTGGAGTAATTCCCCATGTACAGCCTGGAGAAATTAGACATGTCTAGCCTGGAGTTATGTCCCATGTCCAACCTGGAGTTATTCCCCATGTCCAGCCTGGAGTAATTTATTCCCAATGGCCAGCTTGGAGTAATTCCCCATGTTCAAACTAGAGTAATTCCCCATATCAAGCTCAGAGATATTTCCCATGTCCAGCCTGGAGTAATTCCCCTTGTCCAACATGGAGTAATTCCCATGTTCAATCTTGAGGAATTCCCAATGTCCATACTATAGTAATTCTTTTTGTTTGACCTGAAGTGATGCCCCATGTCCAACTTGGAGTAATTCCCCATGTACAGCCTGGAGTAGTTCCCCATGTCCAACCTTGAGTAATTTCCCATGTTCAGACTGTAGTAATTCTACTTGTCTAACCTGAAGTAATTCCCAATGTCCTACCTGTAGTAATTCCCCATGTCTGACCTGGAGTAATTCCCCATGTCCACCCTGGAGTGATTCCCCTTGTCCAGCCTGGAGTAATTCCCCTTGTCTGACCTGGAGTAATTCCACTTTTCTGACCTGGAGTTATTCCCCATGTCCATCGTGGAGAAATTCCCCTTGTCTGACCTAGAGTAATGTCCCATGTCTTACCTGGAGTAATTACCAATGTCCAGCCTGGGGTAATGTCCCATGTCCAACCTGGAGTAATTAATTCCCCATGTCCAGCCTGGAGTAATTCTCTATGTCCAACCTGGAGTAGTTCCACATGTCTAGCCTGGAGTAATTTATTCCCAATGTCCAGCCTGGAGTAATTCTCCATGTCCAACCTGAAACTAATTCCCCATGTCCAGCCTGGAGTAATTCCCCATGTCCAACCTGAAGTAATGTCCCATGTCCAACCTTGAGTTATTCCCCATGTCCAGCCTGGAGCAATTTATTCCCAACGTCCAGCCTGGTCTAACTCTCCATGTCCAACCTGAAATAATTCCCCATGTCCAGCCTGGATTTATTCTCCATGTCCAGCCCAGAGTTATTCCCCATGTCCAACCTGAAGTAATGTCCAATGTCCAACCTGGAGTAATTCCCCATGTCCAGCCTGGAGTAATTAATTCCCCATGTCCAGCTTGGAATAATTCCCAAGGCCAACCTGGAGTAATTCCCCATTGCCAGCTCAAAGTAATTTCCCATGTCCAACCTGGAGTAATGTCTCATGTCCAACCTGGAGTAATGTCCCATGTCCAACCTGGAGTAATTCCCCATGTACAGCCTGGAGAAATTAGACATGTCTAGCCTGGAGTTATGTCCCATGTCCAACCTGGAGTTATTCCCCATGTCCAGCCTGGAGTAATTTATTCCCAATGGCCAGCTTGGAGTAATTCCCCATGTTCAAACTAGAGTAATTCCCCATATCAAGCTCAGAGATATTTCCCATGTCCAGCCTGGAGTAATTCCCCTTGTCCAACATGGAGTAATTCCCATGTTCAATCTTGAGGAATTCCCAATGTCCATACTATAGTAATTCTTTTTGTTTGACCTGAAGTGATGCCCCATGTCCAACTTGGAGTAATTCCCCATGTACAGCCTGGAGTAGTTCCCCATGTCCAACCTTGAGTAATTTCCCATGTTCAGACTGTAGTAATTCTACTTGTCTAACCTGAAGTAATTCCCAATGTCCTACCTGTAGTAATTCTACATGTCTGACCTGGAATAGTTCCCAATGTACAACCTGGAGTCATTTCCCATGTCCAGACTTGAGTAATTCTACATGTCTAATCTGGAGTAATTCCCCATTTCCAGCCTGTAGTAATTCCCAATGTCCAACTTGTAGTAATTCTACTTGTCTGACCTTGAGTAATTTGCCATGTCCAACCTGAAGTCATTCCCTTTGTCCAACTTGGAGTAATTCCCCATGTCCAACCTGGAGTAATTCATCTTGACTGACCTAGAGTACTTCCCCATTTCCAACCTGGAGTAATTCCCCATGTCCAACCTGGAGTAATTCCCAATGTCCAACCTGTAGTTATTCTACTTGTCTGACCTGGAGTAATTCCCCATGTACAACCTGGAGTTATTCCCTATGTCCAACCTGGAGTAATTCCCCTTGTCTGACCTGGAGTAATTTCTCATGTTCAACCTGGAGTAATTCCCCTTGTCTGACCTGGAATGATTCTCAATGTCCAACCTGGAGTTATTCCCCATGTCTAACCAGGAGTAATTCCCCATGTCCAGCCTGGAGTAATCTGGAGTAATTCCCAAGGTCCAGCCTCAAGTAATTCTCCAGGTCCAGTCTTGAGTAATTCAGCATGTCTAACCTTGAGTAACTTCCCTAGTGCAACCTGTTATATCTCCTGTTTAATCTCTATTTAATTACCATTAATCAACCTGGAGTACTATCAACAGCCCATCCTGGAGTGATTCCACCAATCTAACCTGGAATTATTTTGTCTCCATCCTGGGGTGATTCCACCAATCTAACCTGGAATTATTTTGTCTCCATCCTGGGGTGATTCCACCAATCTAACCTGGAAATATTTTGTCTCCATCCTGGAGTGATTCCACCAATCTAACCTGGAATTATTTTGTCTCCATCCTGGGGTGATTCCACCTGTCTCGATACAAGGCAGAACCATGATTAAGGAAGGATACATGTAATTTTTGAGGGAGTTATATGTTTGTAGCAATTTCCGGATGTGTAAATCAGTTCTAGCACATGTGGAGTGCAAGGTCCTGTGCTAGATCAACAGACAGAAGATCGAAGGGTCATATGTTTGATCCTCAACTACAGCTATATGTGGAATAAGATACTTTATCCCAGGAAGACTTTGAGCATGATCTGTTTATGTTGTAATAACTTGTTTCACATATGAAGAAAAATAAATAAGTTTTTCAGTCATACTGACAAGATTCTATACTAGTTTCTATATATGATTGTATTTGCAAGGTTTATTGAGTTACACATGCAGTATTCTGGATATTACAGATATGCGTTCACAGCCAGTCTGGATGGCACAATCATAAAGTGGGACATACAGAAGCTTTCCCATGCCCAGCCACCAATACACCTCAAACAGATCAAAAGTTTACGGAGTCTTAAAATATGCCAGGATAAATTACTGTGTGGTATGACATTATTATTGATATTGGTGGTGAAGATCTCAGTAGGGATTTTTATAATTTTATTATTGTTTTTATTTGCTCTTTTCATTCTGTCAGATAAATTAAATTCATTTATTCTGTTATTTTTTTATGAAAGATTCTTTTCAATTTTCATTACATGGGGAGTAGGTGGTTAGTTTACCCAACTACATGATTTGTACTCCAAAATTTCAGTAAATTTACTTTACTTCCCAACTTCTAGAGACACCCCTTCTCATGATAATGTTATATTCAAGAGGAGAACTTTCTCTATTTTTCTGGCATCTGTAGAAGATTTTCATTTGACATGTTGTAAATAGTGTACAAACATTTATCATGACACTTTGACATGTTGTAAATAGTTCACATACATTTATCAAGTCACTTTGACATGTTGTAAAATTAATAGTGTACATACATTTATCATGACACTTTGACATGTTGTAAATAGTGTACATACATTTATCATGTCACTTTGACATGTTGTAAAATTAATAGTGTACATACATTTAACATGCCACTTTGACATATTGTAAATAGTGTACATACATTTATCATGCCACTTTAATTAGTTGTGGATAGTGTACATACATTAATGACACTTTGATTTATTGTAATTAGTGTACATACATTTATCATGCCACTTTGACATGTTGTAAATAGTGAACATACATTTATGACACTTTGATTTATTGTAAATAGTGTACATACATTGATCATGCCACTTTGACATGTTGTAAATAGTGTACATACATTTATCATGCCACTTTGACATGTTGTAAATAGTGTACATACATTTATCATGCCACTTTGACGTGTTGTAAATAGTGTACATACATTTATCATGCCACTTTGATTTGACCAGCACAGGAAAGCTGATTGCTACTAGCATTATATTTTACTAGCTGTATTATGTTAGTTACCAAAACTAATTTTCCTCACACCTATTTTTAGGTCACCTAAGACTTTGTCTCAAAGGACCTTTTGAGATCACCTTTTGTGTGTCATCATCTGTCATGCGTCTATAAACAATTGACATTTTCAACTTCTTCTCAAAAACATTAGGCTCAATCATAATGAAATGTTGTATGCAGCTATGAATCAAAATTGTGATTTGCATAATCCCCACCCCCTGGGGCTTTAAGGGCAGGGCCAAAATAGTCAAATTTAAGGTAAACTTTGAAAATCTTCTTCCTATTGGAAGCACTAGGAAATAAATGGTGAGCATGATTATGGATGTACATTGTATATGGGTCCTTAATTAAAAAAGTGAATTACATGTTCCTGGGTCTCACGATTTGGCCCTGGGGTGGGACCTATTTTACTAATTTTATATGAGAGAAAATAACAAAAAACATCATTTCTGATTGCTGAATCGACTCATTTGAATGGTTTTTGGTGTGATTTGTTGTTGCTGACATGATGGTTAATGCTTATGTTTTATTGACAAAAGTTGAAAAATAGATTCATAAAAAACAGATTCATAATAAATCTATGGTAAATACTGTATTGGCAAGGAAATTTTGTGATTGAATAATTAGATAAACAAACATTTGTGTAAAGACAAAATATAAATTTATCTTCACCTTTTAAACAAAAATGATGAAACCAAATAGTGTTTTATGATAAATAAATTACTTGGTTAGTAGCTTAGAATGTCAGCTGTATTTTGGCTTGTGACAATGAAATACAAGCTCGCCACAGGCTCGCATTTTTTACTTTTCTTACTCTCTCCAAAATACATTCTAAGCTACTGACCATGTAATTCTATGTACGTGTACATATTGTGTGGTTTGCTTTCAGGTACATGAGCATGTCTGATAATGTGTGGTTTACTTTCAGGTACAAAAATGTACATGAAAATGTCTAATAATGTGTGGTTTGCCTGGTTTGCTTTTAAGTATATGAGCATGCCTGAGAATATGTGGTTTGCTTTCATGTACATGAGCACTTCTGATAATGTGTGGTTTGCTCTCATGTACATGGGCATGTCTGATATTGTGTTGTTTGCTTTCAGGTACATGAGCATTTCTGTTAATGTGTTGTTTGCTTGCATGTCTGGTAATGTGTGATTTGCTTTAAGGTACATGAGCATGTCTTATAATGTGTGGTTTGCTTTAAGGTACATGAGCATGTCTTATAATGTGTGGTTTGCTTTCAGGTACATGAGCATGTCTTATAATGTGTGGTTTGCTTTAAGGTACATGAGCATGTCTTATAATGTGTGGTTTGCTTTAAGGTACATGAGCATGTCTTATAATGTGTGGTTTGCTTTCAGGTACATGAGCATGTCTTATAATGTGTGGTTTGCTTTCAGGTACGTGAGCATTTCTGAGAATGTATGATTTGCTTTCAGGTACGTGGGGATGTCTGAGAATTTGTGGTTTGCTTTCAGGTACATGGGAATATCACATATTGTGCGGCTTGCTTTAAGGTATATGGGCATGTCTGATAATTTGTGGTTTGCTGTCAGGTACAATCATTTCTGATAATTTATGGTTTACTTTTAGGTACATGGGCCTGTCTGATATTGTGTGGTTTAGATGGAACAGAGCTAAAGAGGTTTGAGGCCAGGGAGAACAACAGAATTGTAGAAATTGACAGTTTTTGTGTACTTCCTGGTGGAGAAGTGAGTAATAATAAATTTTGTTCAAAGTTTGGTTTTACTCTTATATAGAAGCCATTTAACAATCAGTTGGCAGCAAACAGGGGTGAACTGCCACTTGTTATTATAAACCAAGATACAAAGTATATGGGGCTATATAGGAGTCACGCTCGACCGTCCATCCGTCTGTGGATAATTTTTGTGAATGCTATCTCTCGACAACCATTGGCCAGAATTCAATGAAACTTCACAAGGGTGACTGGTACCAAGCCTAGTTGTGCATATCATCGGCATGTTGTTGCATCCAAATAATTTTTCAATGAGTTATGGCCCTTTGAATTTTTCAGATATATTTTTTGGTCACTGTAATTTGGCAACCATTGGCTTGAATTCAATGATACGTCACAAAAGGGATTGTACCAAGCCTTGTGGTGCATATCATCAGCATGTTCTGCTCGTTTATTTTTTTATGAGTTATGACCCTTTGTGTGCTAAAATTTCTCAACAGACAATATTCCTTAGCCCTAATAAAACTTAAAATTATAATTGTGTCTTTCATGTGTAAAGTGTTAAACCTTCACCTTTCTCCTGACCCCACAATCAAGATTCAAACACCCAAATCTGTTTTTAGCTCTACTGGCCAAAGGCCAAAAGTGCTTATGCGATGGGGCGTTGTCCGTCGTCTGTCGTCTGACATCTGTCGTCTGTCGTCTGTTAGCAGCACTTTCCCTGAAACCACTAGGCCAATTAAACTGAAACTTCACATGGATGTTTCAGTTGCATAGGAGACTATAAAGAAGATTTTTTTTTTTCGATCTGAAATTAAGATGGCAGCCATTACTAAAAATAGCCCAACACTTAAAAAACCTTCTTCTTATGAACGGCCCAACAGATTTTCAAAATGTTTATAAAGTAATGATGACCATCTATAGTTGGTGTCCCTAGGTTAAAAATGACCCCGCCCTGAGGGTTCAATTAGGGGACACATGTCATTATAATAATTTTTTTTTTTTTTTTTTGTTTAAATGGAAATGATTTTGCCTATATATTCACAAAAGCGTTGTTTTGTGAAGGAACTTCAGATTTGTAAAAAATGACTGGGTTCCACTGTCTTAAGGGGTCAGAAGGAATCCCAAAAGAGTAAAAATTGGCAATTGCTAAAATCGTTTTCTTAAGAACCGGTATGTCATATTTGTTCATATTTGGCATAAATTATCCCTATGTGCAGGGGTTTGATTGCAGATAAGAATTTAGGGGTTAAAACTTAAAGGGGCCCTGTAAGGGGACTTAGAATTTTACATAGGGATACTATGGGAAAACAGAAAATTCTCTTTTTCTTTCATCTATTCTGAAACCACTTGGCCAATTAAACTGAAACTTCACATGGATGTTTGTGTTGCATAGGAGACTAAACAGAAGACTTTTTTTTATCTGAAATTCAAGATGGCCACTGTTGTTAAAAATAGTCCAAAACTTATAATAAATAATCTTTTTCTCATGAAAGGCCCAACAGATTTTCAAAATGTTTATGTAGTAATGATGATTGACTATAGTTTTGTTAGAGTTGTTCAAATGGTGTCACTAGGGTTAAAAATGAACCCGCCCCGATGTTTCTATTGCATAGGAGAATTTCAAAAAGTGCTATAGTCAGTAGAGCGTCCTCAGGCCCTCTTGGTCCTCTTGTTCTTATTGGTTCAATGTGTCAAAGCAGGAAGTAAAAGGGTGCAATAACTGTGTCAGTGTGCCATCTGTGGGTATTCATCACCTTCAGTGATATTTCTAGTATTAATGAAAAAATCATATTATTCTTTTATGTTTAGAAGAATGTATGAGACTCATATGTGTGGCCTTTTACAGACATAGTGTAGTGTCAATCACACTGTGACATGGTCAGTTTGTTTGGTTTATTTGTTTAAATATATTAAGGATTCTTTTTTGGCCATCGAGGGTAACAGACAATCAGTTAACCTAACCACATTTTTCTGTGATCATGGAAGACTAACCAGACTTGACCAGTACTTGACCACATTCAAGAAACTGAAGCTTTCGCACTTGAATGAATGATGAAAGAATAATGACAATGAGATGCAATTCCATATATCAGTCATCATGGAGACTTGCCAGGCAGGGATTCAGATGCGCTACCAACTTATCTAGCCAGGATCTGTTGTGTTGAAACCAAACCAAACCAAGATAAAAATAGAGCAGAACACTTATCAACAATTCACAATAAAACTGTACACAACAACATTGTGCAATTCAAACTGTATAATATATTACACAGTGTTCTGTGGATCATTAGTGTGATAAAAGTGACAAATCATACCTCCTGTCAACTCTGATTGCCATTATTTGTAAATGTTATGCATCTTAAATTGTCATTTTTCACATAAATAAAGTCTATGAAATATATAGTATAATTATATTATATATTACAGATCTCGGCAGGATGAAGATGGGAGGGACTCATATACATATAATATATTACAGGTCTAGGCTTTATGTAGACTGGAGGCACTCATATATATATAATATATTACAGATCTAGGCTGGATGAAGATGGGAGGGACTCATATACATATAATATATTAAGGGCTAGGCTGGATGTAGACTGTAGGGACTCATATACATATATTATAATATTATTACAGGTCTGGGCTGGATGTAGACTGGAGGGACTCATATATATATAATATATTACAGATCTAGGCTGGATGTAGACTGGAGGGTCTCATATATATATATATATATATATATATATATATATATATATATATATATTACAGATCTAGTCTGGATGGAGATGGGATGGACTCATATACATATAATATATTACAGATCTAATCTGGATGGAGATGGGAGGGACTCATATACATATACTATATTACAAGTCTAGGCTGGATGTAGACTGGAGGTACTCATATATATATATATATATATTACAGATCTAGGCTGGATGGAGATGGGAGGGACACATATACATATAATATATTACAAGTCAAGACTGGATGAAGATGGGAGGGACTCATATATATATATATAATATTACAGATCTGGGTTGGCTGTAGACAGGAGGCACTCATATACATATAATATATTACAGATCTAGGCTGGATGTAGACAGGAGGCACTCATATACATATAATATATAACAGATATGGGCTGGATGTAGATGGGAGGGACTCATATAAATATAATATATTACAAATCTGTGCTGGATGTAGACAAGAGGGACTCATATACATATAATATATTACAGATCTGGGCTGGATGTAGATGGTAGGAGCTTATATACATATAATATATTACAGATCTGGGCTAGATGTAGATGGGAGGGACTCATATACATATAATATATTACAGATCTGGGTTGGCTGTAGATGGGAGTGACTCTTATACATATAATATATTACAGATCTGGGTTGGCTGTAGATGGGAGTGACTCATATACATATAATATATTACAGATCTGGGCTGGATGTAGACAAGAGTGACTCATATACATATAATATATTACAGATCTGGGCTGGATGTAGACAAAAGGGACTCATATACATATAATATATTACAGATCTGGGCTTGATGTAGATGGTAGGAGCTTATATACATATAGTATATTACAGATCTGGGCTGGATGTAGATGGGAGGGACTCATATACATATAATATATTACAGATATAGGCTGGATGTAGATGGTAGGAGCTTATATACATATAGTATATTACAGATCTGGGCTGGATGTAGATGGGAGGGACTCATATACATATAATATATTACAGATCTGGGCTGGATGTAGATGGGAGGGACTCCTATACATATAATATATTACAGATCTGGGCTGGATGTAGATGGTAGGAGCTTATATACATATAGTATATTACAGATCTGGGCTGGATGTAGATGGGAGGGACTCATATACATATAATATATTACAAATCTGGGCTGGATGTAGACAAGAGGGACTCCTATACATATAATATATTACAGATCTGGGCTGGATGTAGATGGGAGGGACTCCTATACATATAGTATATTACAGATCTGGGCTGGATGTAGACAAGAGGAACTCTTATACATATAATATATTACAGATCTGGGCTGGATGTAGATGGGAGGGACTCCTATACATATAATATATTACAGATCTGGGCTGGATGTAGATGGGAGGGACTCATATACATATAATACATTACAGATCTGGGCTGGATGTAGATGGGAAGGACTCATATACATATAATATATTACAGTACTGGGTTGGATGTAGATGGGAGGGACTCCTATACATATAATATATTACAGATCTGGGCTGGATGTAGATGGGAGGGACTCCTATACATATAATATATTACAGATCTGGGTTGGATGTAGATGGGAGGGACTCATTCAGATATAATATATTACAGGTGTATGCTGGATGTAGACCGGAGGGTCTCATATACCTACAATATATTACAAGTCCGGGCTGGATGTAGATGGGAGGGACTCATATACATATAATATATTACAGATCTGGGCTGGATGTAGATGGGAGGGACTCATATACATATAATATATTACAGATCTGGGCTGGATGTAGATGGGAGGGACTCATATACATATAATATATTACAGATCTGGGCTGGATGTAGATGGGAGGGACTATTATACATATAATATATTACAGATCTGGGTTGGATGTAGATGGGAGGGACTCCTATACATATAATATATTACAGATCTGGGCTGGATGTAGATGGGAGGGACTCATATACATATAATATATTACAGATCTGGGCTGGATGTAGATGGGAGGGACTCATATACATATAATACATTACAGATCTGGGCTGGATGTAGATGGGAGGGACTCATATACATATAATATATTACAGATCTGGGCTGGATGTAGATGGGAGGGACTCCTATACATATAATATATTACAGATCTGGGTTGGATGTAGATGGGAGGGACTCCTATACATATAATATATTACAGATCTGGGCTGGATGTAGATGGGAGGGACTCATTTACATATAATATATTACAGATCTGGGCTGGATGTAGATGGGAGGGACTCCTATATATATAATATATTACAGATCTGGGCTGGATGTAGATGGGAGGAACTCTTATACATATAATATATTACAGATCTGGGCTGGATGTAGACAAGAGGGACTCATATACATATAATATATTACAGATCTGGGCTGGATGTAGATGGGAGGGACTCATATATATATATATTACAGATATGGGCTGGATGTAGATGGGAGGGACTAATATAAATATAATATATTACAGATCTGGGCTGGATGTAGATGGGAGGGACTCCTATACATATAATATATTACAGATCTGGGCTGGATGTAGACAAGAGGGACTCATATAAATATAATATATTACAGATCTGGGCTGGATGTAGATGGGAGGGACTCATATATATATAATATATTACATATCTAGGCTGGATGTAGATGGGAGGGACTAATATAAATATAATATATTACAGATCTGGGCTGGATGTAGATGGGAGGGACTCCTATACATATAATATATTACAGATCTGGGCTGGATGTAGATGGGAGGGACTCCTATACATATAGTATATTACAGATCTGGGCTGGATGTAGACAAGAGGGACTCATATACATATAATATATTACAGATCTGGGCTGGATGTAGACAAGAGGGACTCATATACATATAATATATTACAGATCTGGGCTGGATGTAGATGGGAGGGACTCCTATACATATAATATATTACAGATCTGGGCTGGATGTAGACAAGAGGGACTCATATACATATAATATATTACAGATCTTGGCTGGATGTAGACAAGAGGAATTCTTATACATATAATATATTACAGATCTGGGCTGGATGTAGACAAGAGGGACTCATATACATATAATATATTACAGATCTGGGCTGGATGTAGATGGGAGGGACTCCTATACATATAATATATTACAGATCTAGGCTGGATGTAGATGGGAGGGACTCATATACATATAATACATTACAGATCTGGGCTGGATGTAGATGGGAGGGACTCCTATACATATAATATATTACAGATCTGGGCTGGATGTAGATGGGAGGGACTCCTATACATATAATATATTACAGATCTGGGCTGGATGTAGATGGTAGGAGCTTATATACATATAGTATATTACAGATCTGGGCTGGATGTAGATGGGAGGGACTCATATACATATAATATATTACAGATCTAGGCTGGATGTAGATTGGAGGGACTCATATACATATGATATATTACAGATTTCGGCTGGATGTAGATGGGAGGGACTCATATACATTTAATATATTACAGATCTTGGCTGGATGTAGATGGGAGGGACTCATATACATATAATATATTACAAGTCTGGACTGGATGTAGATGGGAGGGACTCATATACATATGATATATTACAAGTCTGGGCTGGATGTAGATGGGAGGGACTCATATACATATGATATATTACAGGTCTAGGCCTGATGTTGACAGAATGGACTCATATACATATAATATATTACAGATCTGTGTTGGAAGTAGATGGGAGGGACTCATTTACATATAATATATTACAAGTCTGGGCTGGATGTAGATGGGAGGGACTCATAAACATATAATATGTTACAGGTCTAGGCTGGATGTAGAATGGAGAGACTCATATACATATAATATATTACAGATTTAGGCTTGATGTAGACAAGAGGCACTCATATATATAAAAATAGAATACTCATTTTGGTTGGCTGTAGACAGGAGGCACTAATATACATATAATATATTACAGTTCTAGGCTGGATGTAGATGGGAGACACTCATATACATATAATATATTATATCTCTGGGCTGTATGTAGATGGTAGGGACTCATATACATATAATATATTGCAAATTTGGGGTTGATGTAGACAAGAGGGACTCATTTACATATAATATATTACAGATATAGGCTGGATGTAGATGGGAGGGACTCCTATACATATAATATATTACAGATCTGGGCTGGATGTAGACAAGAGGGACTCATATACATATAATATATTACAGATCTGGGCTGGATGTAGATGGGAGGGACTCATATACATATAATACATTACAGATCTGGGCTGGATGTAGATGGGAGGGACTCATATACATATAATATATTACAGATCTGGGTTGGATGTAGATGGGAGGGACTCCTATACATATAATATATTACAGATCTGGGCTGGATGTAGATGGGAGGGACTCATATACATATAATACATTACAGATCTGGGCTGTATGTAGATGGGAAGGACTCATATACATATAATATATTACAGATCTGGGCTGTATGTAGATGGGAGGGACTCATATACATATAATATATTACAGATCTGGGCTGGATGTAGATGGGAAGGACTCATATACATATAATATATTACAGATCTGGGCTGGATGTAGATGGGAGGGACTCCTATACATATAATATATTACAGATCTGGGCTGGATGTAGATGGGAGGGACTCATATACATATAATACATTACAGATCTGGGCTGGATGTAGATGGGAAGGACTCATATACATATAATATATTACAGATCTGGGTTGGATGTAGATGGGAGGGACTCCTATACATATAATATATTACAGATCTGGGCTGGATGTAGATGGGAGGGACTCATATACATATAATATATTACAGATCTGGGCTGGATGTAGATGGGAGGGACTCATATACATATAATATATTACAGATCTGACTGGATGTAGACAAGATGGACTCCTATACATATAATATATTACAGATCTGGGCTGGATGTAGACAAGAGGAACTCATATACATATAATATATTACAGATCTAGGCGGATGTAGATGGGAAGGACTCATATACATATAATATATTACAGATCTGGGCTGGATGTAGACAAGAGGGACTCATATACATATAATATGTTACAGAACTAGGATGGATGTAGATGGGAGGGACTCATATACATATAATATATTACAGATCTGGGCTGGATGTAGACAAGAGGGACTCCTATACATATGATATATTACAGATCTAGGCTGGATGTAGATGGGAGGGGCTCATATACATATAATATATTACAGATCTGGGCTGGATGTAGACAAGAGGGACTCATATACATATAATATATTACAGATCTAGGCGGGATGTAGATGGGAGGGACTCATATACATATAATATATTACAGATCTAGGCGGGATGTAGATGGGAGGGACTCATATACATATAATATATTACAGATCTGGGCTGGATGTAGACAAGAGGGACTCGTATACATATAATATATTACAGATTTAGGCCGGATGTAGATGGGAGGGACTCATATACATATAATATATTACAGATCTGGGCTGGATGTAGACGGGAAGGACTCATATACATATGGGATTGTGACTCAGGAAATTTGATGAAGATAGTTTCTACAACAGCCGACAAAGGAATCAGTATAATGGCTGTCGTGGATGAAAAGGTATGTTTATTTAAAATATTATTTTATATTATTAAATGAGCAGAGGCATATGTCCATGGTTGTTTGTTGTCCTTTTAGTGGCCTCAGGAAAAACTTCTATTCACACTGGCAAGGAGGTTAGTATAATGTCTGTCGTAGATGAAAAGGTAAGAATATTTAATAAATAATTTACATTATGTGAGACAAGTTGTTTTTGAAGGCACCTGCCTTTAGTTGTTCTTTGTTATCGTTTTGGTTACCCCAGTGGAAGTTTCAATTCACACTGGCAAGGAGCTTAGTATAATGTCTGTCGTAGATGAAAAGGTAAGAATATTTAATAAATAATTTACATTATGTGAGACAAGTTGTTTTTGAAGGCATCTGCCTTTAGTTGTTCTTTGTAAAAGTTTGGGTAACCTCTGTAGAAGTTTCAATTAACACTGGCAAGGAGGTTTTTGAAGGCATACTTCTATTTTTGTAACCTTTGTATATTATACAGTTTCTATATGATACAGTTTCTATACAGTACAGGTAGGCATAACAGTCAAGTTCATATGGTCAATGGTCAAGGACACTCTAATTATAAATAGAACAGTATTTGTTGTGTATCTGCAAATTTATATTGTCATTGGTCAAGGATGCTCTAACTATAACTTACACTGTCTTTATTGTCATTTTATATGGTCAATGGTCAAGGACACTGTAACTATAAATAGACTTGATATGTATCTTTATATCACTTTCAGATCTGGGTGGGAACTAAGGATGGAAAGATCCGGATCTTTGATATGAAAAGGAGGGAACAGTGGCAGGAGCTGCAAGCACACGAGGATGCTGTCCGAGTGTTGTACGACATCAAGAACAGGTAAGCTCATATCAGTCTGTTTTGCTGTTGAATGGTAGAGATTGGAGAATTTGGGTACAATTCTCAGACAAAGTCATTCGTGGTGTCCTTGGGTTAGACACTTTATTAACATGTGATTGATACTGGTTCTACCCAGGAGGAATCCAAGCATCATTTGTCTATGTCTATTTTCAAGGGACTTACTTCTGGTCCTATACAAGCTATTGATCAAAAAACAAAATTCAAATTTATGCAAAACTATTGTTGGTGCCTTGAAATATAATTCTGTTTTCAACTGTGCAATAAACTTAACATAATGCTTCCAAAGTGTGATAATGTGATAAAATTGTTATTTCAGTTTTGTATTAAACGACTATTTCATATATCAGTCAGGAGAGAATAGCTTCTAACAACTTCTCCTCTAAAACCACTGGGCCAATTTTGATATAACTTAACAGAAATGCTCCTTGGGTGACCCTCTACCAAGTTTGTTCAAGCCATCTTGATTCTTCAAAAAACATGGCCGCCAAGCGGTGGGGCAAGTTAAGTTAGTAAAAACTTGGATGTTTCTATTGCATAGGAGACTATACAAAAGATTTTTTTTCTATCTAAAATTCAAGATTGCCACCGTTACTAAAAATAGTCCAAAACTTAAAATTTTTTCTTCTCATGAACGGTCCAACAGATTTTCAAAATATTTATGTCGTAATGAACTATAAACTATAGTTTTGTTAGATTTGTTCAAATGGTGTCTATAGAGTTAAAAATGACCTGCCCCGATGTTTCTATTGCATAGTAGAATTTCAAAATGTGCTATGGCCACTATGAGTCATTAGAGCGTCCTCAGGCCCTCTTGGGCCTCTTGTTATGTAACTTCACAGTAATGTTCCTTGGGTGACCCTCTGCCAAGTTTGTTCAAGCCATCTTGAATCATCAAAAAACATGGCCCCCAGGTGGCGGGGCAAGTTTAATTAGTAAAAACTTAAAAAATCTTCTTGTCAGAAACTACTGGCTCGATTTTAAAATAATTTTACAGAAATGTTCCTTGGGTGACGATCTACCAAGTTTGTTCAAGCCATCTTGATTCGCCAAAAAAACATGGCAGCCAGGGGGTGGTGTTAGTTTACTATATGAGCTAAAGTAAAATTTTAAAAATCTTCTTGTCAGAAACTACTTGCTTGATTTTAAAATAATTTCACAAAAATGGTCCTTGGGTGACCCTCTCCCAAGTTTGTTCAAGTCATCTTGATTCGTCAAAAAACATGGCGGCCAGGGGGTGGGGTTATTTTACTATATGAGCTATAGTAAAAACTTAAAAATAATCTTCTTGTCAAAAACTACTGGCTCGATTTTAAAATAATTTCACAGAAATGGTCCTTGGGTGATCCTCTACCATGTTTGTTCAAGACACCTTGATTCGTCAAAAAACATGGCGGCCAGGGGGTGGGTTAGTTTACTATATAACCTATAGTTAAAACTTAAAAAATATTCTTGTCAGAAACTACTGGCTCAATTTTAAGATAATTTCACAGAAATATTTCTTGGGTGACCCTCTCCCAAGTTTGTTCAAGCCATCTTGATTTGTGAAAAAATATGGCGGCCAGAGTTTTGGTTAGTTTACTATATAAGCTATAGTTAAAACTTAAAAAATCTTCTTGTCAGAAACTACTGACTCGATTTTAAAATAATTTCACAGAAATGGTCGTTGGGTGACCCTCTACCAAGTTTGTTCAAGTCATCTTGGTTCGTAAAAAAGTATGGCGGCCAGGGTGTGCGATTAGTTTTTAGCTCTACTTGCCAAAGGCCAGAAGTGCTTATGCGATGGCGCATTGTCTGTCGTCTGTTGTCTGTCGTCTGACGTCTGTCGTCTGTCGTCTGTTAGCAGCACTTTCTCTGAAACCACTGGGCCAATTAAACTGAAACTTTACATGGGTGTTTCTATTGAAAAGGAGACTATACAGAAGATTTTTTTTTTTATCTGAAATTCAAGATTGCCACCGTTACTAAAAATAGTCCAAAACTTAAAAAATCTTCTCCTCATGAACAGCCCGACATATTTTCAAAATGTTTATGTAGTAATGATGACCAACTATAGTTTTGTTAGATTTGTTCAAATGGTGTCCCTAGGGTTAAAAATGACCCTGCCCCAAGAGTTCAATTAGGGGACACATGTCATTATAATATTTTTTTTTTTTTTTTTTTAAAATGGAAATGATTTTGCCTATATCTTCACTAAAGCATTGTTAGGTAAAGGAGGTTAAGATTTGTAAAAATGACTGGGTTCCTATGTCTCAAGGGGTGTGGAGGGGCCCCAAAAGGGTACAAATTGGGAATTAGTAAAAGTGTTTTCTTAAGAACCGGTATGTCAGATTTGTACATATTTGTTCTTAATTATCCCTATGTGTAGGGGCTTGATTGCAGATAAGAATTTAGGGGCTAAAATGTATAGGGGCGCTGTAAGAGAATTTTACATAGGGATACTGTGGAAAAACAGAAAATTCTCTTTTTTTTTTCATTTGTTCTGAAACCACTAGGCCAATTAAACTGAAATTTCACATGGATGTTTCTATTGCATAGGAGACTATACAAAAGATTTTTTTTCTATCTAAAATTCAAGATTGCCACCGTTACTAAAAATAGTCCAAAACTTAAAATTTTTTCTTCTCATGAACGGTCCAACAGATTTTCAAAATATTTATGTAGTAATGAACTATAAACTATAGTTTTGTTAGATTTGTTCAAATGGTGTCTATAGAGTTAAAAATGACCCGCCCCGATGTTTCTATTGCATAGTAGAATTTCAAAATGTGCTATGGCCACTATGAGTCATTAGAGCGTCCTCAGGCCCTCTTGGGCCTCTTGTTATGTAACTTCACAGTAATGTTCCTTGGGTGACCCTCTGCCAAGTTTGTTCAAGCCATCTTGAATCATCAAAAAACATGGCCCCCAGGTGGCGGGGCAAGTTTAATTAGTAAAAAATTAAAAAATCTTCTTGTCAAAAACTACTGGCTCGATTTTAAAATAATTTTACAGAAATGTTCCTTGGGTGACGATCTACTAAGTTTGTTCAAGCCATCTTGATTCGCCAAAAAAACATGGCAGCCAGGGGGTGGTGTTAGTTTACTATATGAGCTAAAGTAAAATTTTAAAAATCTTCTTGTCAGAAACTACTTGCTTGATTTTAAAATAATTTCACAAAAATGGTCCTTGGGTGACCCTCTCCCAAGTTTGTTCAAGTCATCTTGATTCGTAAAAAAACATGGCGGCCAGGGGGTGGGGTTATTTTACTATATGAACTATAGTAAAAACTTAAAAATAATCTTCTTGTCAAAAACTACTGGCTCGATTTTAAAATAATTTCACAGAAATGGTCCTTGGGTGATCCTCTACCATGTTTGTTCAAGACACCTTGATTCGTCAAAAAACATGGCGGCCAGGGGGTGGGTTAGTTTACTATATAACCTATAGTTAAAACTTAAAAAATATTCTTGTCAGAAACTACTGGCTCAATTTTAAGATAATTTCACAGAAATATTTCTTGGGTGACCCTCTCCCAAGTTTGTTCAAGCCATCTTGATTTGTGAAAAAACATGGCGGCCAGAGTTTGGTTAGTTTACTATATAAGCTATAGTTAAAACTTAAAAAATCTTCTTGTCAGAAATTACTGTCTCGATTTAAAAATAGTTTCACAAAAATGGTCCTTGGGTAACTCTTTACCAAGTTTGTTCAAGCCATTTGATTTGTCAAAAAAAGTGGCTGCCAGGGTGTGGGCAAGTTTAATTAGTAAAAACTTAAAAAATCTTCTTGTTAGAACTACTTGCTTGATTTTAAAACAATTTCACAGAAATGTTCCTTGGAGGAACCCCTCTCAAGTTTGTTCAAACCGTAGTGATTTGTCAAAAAATATGGCGGTCAGGGGATGGGGTTAGTTTACTATATAAGCTATAGTAAAAACTTAAAAAATCTTCTTGTCAGAATCCATGGATCAATTTTAAAACAATTTTGCAGAAATGTTTCTTGGGTGACCGTTTACCAAGTTTGTTTGAGCCGTTGTTGTTTGTTAAAAAACATGACCGCCACAGTGAGGTGCTAGTTTACTATATAGGCAGCTATAGTAAAAACTTCAAAAGCCTTCTTGTCAGAATCTACTGACCTGATTTCAATGTAATTTCACTGACATTTACCATGGGTGAACCTTTACCAATTTTGAACTCTTCTACGCATCTGTTACATCTTCAAAACAATAAAAATTCTTGCCCATCTCGTTTTTCTGGAATTTTAAGTGTACATGTATTATATAATCTTCTAAGTTGGGTGACTCAAGGTCAGTCAGGTGAGTGATATAGGGCCATCTTGGCCCTCTTGTTGTTTTTTTTAATTTCCGTCACCAAATATATGGTGACCCATTTAATCAACCCGTAATAGGTATGTGGGGGTCCGGGTGGGCCATCTCCCAACAAACTGTACAAATTATTGACATGCATGTTTTTATATATATTTTACAAGTATCTATAACAAGGAGCAACAAAAACACAAAAAAACAAGAAATGTCACTGGTAAGTGTCGCATGCCCCCCAAATGGTTGTTGAAAAAAAACAATATAATTATGTTATAATAGGTAGTGATGTATCCATGAATATAAAGAGTAATGGACTGATGTTTCAGACGAGACATGCAATTTCATGTTTTTGCATTAAAGTGTGATCTTGACCTTTGTGTAACCTTGACATCTGATGTAATGGTCTGGGTATTTCAATAGTTAAATGCTGTTGAAACATCATCATGACATGCTGATCACTTGTGTCAAGCTATTTTAAAATCCCTAAATGTAAGACAAAGTTACAGATCAATTGTTGATCAATTGAGCCAAGTGTTTTTGAAATCCATCCATGTATGATAAAGTTAAAGGATGGACTTGAAATCTCAAACAGATTCAAAGTGTTGCCATACATACTAAAATTGTAACCTTGACCTTTGAGGTATGGGTCTTAAGTTTTACATATGACATGTCGTCATGTCATCTTGATAAATTCAGCCCAGTTAAAGGCAAAGTTACAGACCAGACACACAATATTAAAAAGATTGAAAGTGTGATTGAAAGGTTCAGGGTCTTACATGCGAAACTTAATTATGTCATGTTGATCAACTGAGCCATGTGTATTTTAAAATTTATCCGTAGATGACAGACAAGAAATGTCAAAATGACTGAAAGTGTTGTCAAACAAAGTTAAATTGTGACCTTGACCTTTGAATTGGGAGTTTGGGTATTAAGTGCAACAGGTTGTCATGCTATGTTGATAACAAGTATTTATAAAAACTGCAGGCCGAACATGATCTCACAGACTCGAAGTGTGACCTTGACCTTTGAGGTACAGGTGTGGGTCATACTTGCGACACGTCATCATGTTATGTTGATCATTTGTAGCTAGTATCATTAAAATCCATCTACGCATGACAGAGTTACAGGCCAGACACAAAATCTCACACAGACTCAAAGTGTATTCAAACAAACTCAAATTGTGACCTTGATCTTTGAGGTAGGGGTATGGGTCTTACTTGCTACACGTTGTCATGTTATGTTGATCATTTGAAGCAAGTATCAACAAAATCCATCTATGCATGACAAAGTTATAGGCCGCACACGAAATACTTGACGGAAGGACAGACGGACGGACGAACGGATGGATAGACTGACGCCGTGATTACTATATGCCACCCCAAACATTTTTTGGTGGGGGGGCATAAAAATGGATATTATACAAGCTATATAAATGGGGAGGATTTTTTTTATGTCATTACAATTATATAGAAGATCTCCACCAGAATGGTTGATTTTAACATTATTTTTTATCATGATATATTTCTAAATTAATCAAAAGACAAAAGTAGCAAGAAGAATAAGATATAAATATATTAGAATAAATGGTCACCAATACACCATGTGAAAAGTAGACATTTTTTCCCCTGTTTTTGTATAGTTACATGTACACTCCCAAAAAAGCTGTGTAATACTTTCTATATGCTGTTTACAAAAAGTGCCAGAACTTTCGTTTTTATCTTCATTTTTGTCAATAAATAATTTGTAACAGTGATTCTGTGATTTATTTTAACTTGGAACCATTGTAGCTCACTGTCTTAAGTGCAACTTAATAGTATTGTAAACAATTTATTCCATTCCCTATCTTTATTTAGTCAGTATTGATTCCATTTGGAAATGGATGTTGGTAATACACTCGACAACCTTTCTTTGTACTTGTAATTACAAAAACTATAAGTGGTTCATGTAAGCTCTGAACTTTCTTCACATTCGAGCTTAAATCAATTGGTATCAACCAATACTCCCTGGGTGACCGTCTACAATGTCACTGTGTTTACTTCCATTAGGAAATTTAACATGACCAGCAGGGAAAATAATATTTCTTATTGCCTGATGTTTTAAAATTCTGTTCCGAAACCACTGACGTGAACTTGGCAAAGTTAGTGTATTAGTCCTTTACGAAGTGTTTTTTTTTCATTTTGAAATTCGATATGGCTGCAAATTCGAATGATATTTTCTTATTGGCCAAAAGTTCAATAACTTAATTTTCTTGAATACTACTGAACCAAATGGAACCAAACTTGGTACATGTAGGAATGTTACCTGAGTAGTCCTCTACCAGTCTTATATTCTTATTCTTATCAAAAAAACAACATGACATTAGAATAAAATTAATAATGAATTCTGATTTGCTCTAATTTAAAAAACTGTTTTCTCTAAAACTGCTGATACAATACTGATTTTTTCACTTGGCTCATTGTAATAAAAATGCTTTGCTTCCACAACAACTTAGCATCCTCCGTAAAATCAGGTAAGCAATCACAGGATTTGAAATGAGAACTTCTTTGAAAGTTTACTAAAGATCAGAGAATCAGTTTTTGTTTGATGCTGTCATGGGCTAGCAGGGAACCAGTTAACCTAACCATTCTTTCATGGGATACTTGAAGGTTAACCAGTACTCAAACACACCCATCTCACCAAGTAATTGATAACTTAACCAATTGAATCAGCAGTGAGAGACGAATGACAATGGGAAGCAATGTCATATTATATCAATCTTCATAAAGACTGTGGCCTGGTGGAGATTTAAAATCACAACCCCTTGATTGATAACCAATCGCGCTTCCACTGAGGTTGGCCAAACTTATCTTCAACCTTTTGTATATACTCACAAATCATCAACCTTCAATATTAAAATGTTGTTGTCATTGATTTTATAAATATTATGTTCTTCCATATATCTGATCAGAAATTTTTTATTGACCTAGCCTAAATGTTCTGACTCTTTGTTCTGAAAATTTGCACCTCACAAAGCTTCTAATTGTGTCATTAAAATGATTTGCCAATGTAATGGGGTTAAACACCATGATAAGCCAATGTAATGGGGTTAAACACAATGATTGACCAATGTAATGGTGTTAAACACCATGATTAGCAGATGTTATGGGAGTTAAACACCATGATTAGCCAATGTAATGGTGTTAAACACCATGATTAGTCAATGTTATGGGGGTTAAACACCATGATTAGCCAATGTTATGGGGTTAAACACCAGGATTAGCCAATGTTATGGGGTTAAACACCAGGATTAGCCAATGTTATGGGGTTAAACACCAGGATTAGCCAATGTTATGGGGTTAAACACCAGGATTAGCCAATGTTATGGGGTTAAACACCAGGATTAGCCAATGTAATGGGGTTAAACACAGTGATTAGCCAATGTAATGGGGTTAAACACCTTGATTAGCCAATGTAATGGGGTTAAACACCTTGATTAGCCAATGTAATGGGGTTAAACACCTTGATTAGCCAATGTAATGGGGTTAAACACCAGGATTAGCCAATGTTATGGGGTTAAACACCATGATTAGCCAATGTAATGGGGTTAAACACCGTGATTAGCCAATGTAATGGGGTTAAACACCATGATTAACCATTGTAATGGGGTTTAACACCATGATTAACCATTGTAATAGGGTTAAACACCTTGATTGGCCAATATAATGAGGGTTAAACACCATGGTAAACCAATGTAATAGGGTTTAACACCATGATTACCAATGAAATGGGGGTTAAAATACGTGATAAGCCAATGTTATGGGGTTAAACACCAGGATTAGCCAATGTTATGGGGTTAAACACCAGGATTAGCCAATGTAATGGGGTTAAACACCTTGATTAGCCAATGAAATGGGATTAAACACCATGATTAGCCAATGTAATGGGGTTAAACACCATGATTAGCCAATGTAATGGGGTTAAACACCTTGATTAGCCAATGAAATGGGATTAAACACCATGATTAGCCAATGTAATGGGGTTAAACACCATGATTAGCCAATGTAATGGGGTTAAACACCTTGATTAGCCAATGAAATGGGATTAAACACCATGATTAGCCAATGTAATGGGGTTAAACACCATGATTAGCCAATGTAATGGGGTTAAACACCATGATTAGCTCATGTAATGGGGTTAAATACCTTAATTAGACAATGTAATGGGGTTAAACACCATGATTAGCCAATGTCATGGGGTTAAACACCTTGATTAGCCAATGTTATGGTGTTAAACACCATGATTAGCTGTTGTAATGGGGTTAAACACTGTGATTAACTGATGTAATGGGGTTAAACACCATGATTAACCAATGAAATTGAGTTAAACACTATGATTTTCCAATGAAATGGGGTTAAACACTGTGATTAGCGGATGAAATGGGGTTAAACACCATGATTAGCCAATGTAATGGTGTTAAACACCATGATTAGTCAATGTTATTGGGGTTAAACACCATGATTAGCCAATGTAATGGTGTTAAACACCATGATTAGTCAATGTTATGGGGGTTAAACACCATGATTAACCATTGTAATGGGGTTTAACACCATGATTAACCATTGTAATAGGGTTAAACACCTTGATTGGCCAATATAATGAGGGTTAAACACCATGGTAAACCAATGTTATAGGGTTTAACACCATGATTACCAATGAAATGGGGGTTAAAATACGTGATAAGCCAATGTTATGGTGTTAAACACCATGATTAACCGATGTAATGGAATTAAACACTATGATTACCCAATGTTATGGGGTTAAACACCAGGATTAGCCAATGTAATGGGGTTAAACACCAGGATTAGCCAATGTAATGGGGTTAAACACCAGGATTAGCCAATGTTATGGGGTTAAACACCAGGATTAGCCAATGTTATGGGGTTAAACACCAGGATTAGCCAATGTTATGGGGTTAAACACCAGGATTAGCCAATGTAATGGGGTTAAACACCAGGATTAGCCAATGTAATGGGGTTAAACACCGTGATTAGCCAATGTAATGGGGTTAAACACCTTGATTAGCCAATGAAATGGGATTAAACACCATGATTAGCCAATGTAATGGGGTTAAACACCATGATTAGCCAATGCAATGGGGTTAAACACCATGATTAGCTCATGTAATGGGGTTAAATACCTTAATTAGACAATGTAAAGGGGTTAAACACCATGATTAGCCAATGTCATGGGGTTAAACACCTTGATTAGCCAATGTTATGGTGTTAAACACCATGATTAGCTGATGTAATGGGGTTAAACACTGTAATTAACTGATGTAATGGGGTTAAACACCATGATTAGCCAATGAAATGGGGTTAAACACTGTGATTAGCGGATGTAATGGTGTTAAACACCATGATTATCCGATGTAATGGGATTAAACACCATGAGTAGCCGATGTAATGGGATTAAACACCATGATTAGCCGATGTAATGGGATTAAACACCATGATTAGCCAATGTGATGGGGTTAAACACCATGGTTAGCCAATGTTATGGAAGTTCAACACCATGATTAGCCAATGTAATGGGGGTTAAACACCATGATTAGCCGACGTAATGGGGTTAAACACCATGATTAGCCAATGAAATGGGGGGTTAAACTCCATTGTTAACTAATGTAATGGGGTTTAACACCATGATTAACCAATGTAATGTGGTTAAACACCTTGATTAGCCAATGTAATGGAGTTAAACACCATGATTAGCCAATGTAATGGGAGTTAAATACCATGATTGGCCAATGTAATTGGGTTAAACACCATGATTAGTTGATGTCATGGGGGTAAACACCATGATTAGCCAATGTAATGGGGGTTAAACACCATGATTAGCCAATGTAATGGGGGTTAAACACATTGATTAGCCAATGTAATGGAGTTAAACACCATGATTAGCCAATGTAATGGGAGTTAAATACCATGATTGGCGAATGTAATTGGGTTAAACACCATGATTAGTTGATGTCATGGGGGTAAACACCATGATTAGCCAATGTAATGGGGGTTAAACACCATGATTAGCCAATGTAATCGGGGTTAAACACCTTGATTAGCCAATGTAATGGAGTTAAACACCATGATTAGCCAATGTAATCGGGGTTAAACACCTTGATTAGCCAATGTAATCGGGGTTAAACACTATGATTAGCCAATGTAATGGAGTTAAACACCATGATTAGCCAATGTAATGGAGTTAAACACCATGATTAGCCAATGAAATGGGGGGTTAAACTCCATTGTTAACTAATGTAATTGGGTTTAACACCATGATTAACCAATGTAATGTGGTTAAACACCTTGATTAGCCAATGTAATGGAGTTAAACACCATGATTAGCCAATGTAATGGGAGTTAAATACCATGATTGGCCAATGTAATTGGGTTAAACACCATGATTAGTTGATGTCATGGGGGTAAACACCATGATTAGCCAATGTAATGGGGGTTAAACATCATGATTAGCCAATGTAATGGGGGTTAAACACCTTGATTAGCCAATGTAATGGAGTTAAACACCATGATTAGCCAATGTAATGGGAGTTAAATACCATGATTGGCCAATGTAATTGGGTTAAACACCATGATTAGTTGATGTCATGGGGGTAAACACCATGATTAGCCAATGTAATGGGGGTTAAACACCATGATTAGCCAATGTAATGGGGGTTAAACACCTTGATTAGCCAATGTAATGGAGTTAAACACCATGATTAGCCAATGTAATCGGTGTTAAACACCTTGATTAGCCAATGTAATCGGGGTTAAACACCTTGATTAGCCAATGTAATGGAGTTAAACACCATGATTAGCCAATGTAATGGAGTTAAACACCATGATTAGCCAATGTAATCGGGGTTAAACACCATGATTAGCCAATGTAATCGGGGTTAAACACTATGATTAGCCAATGTAATCGGGGTTAAACACCATGATTGGCCAATGTAATCGGGGTTAAACACTATGATTAGCCAATGTAATGGGTTTGAAACCCCATGGTTAGCCAATGTAATGAGGGTTAAACACCATTATTGACCAATGTAATTTGGCTAACACCATGATTAGCCAATGTAATGGAGTTAAACACCATGATTAGCCAATGTAATGGAGTTAAACACCATGATTAGCCAATGTAATCGGGGTTAAACACCATGATTAGCCAATGTAATCGGGGTTAAACACTATGATTAGCCAATGTAATCGGGGTTAAACACCATGATTGGCCAATGTAATCGGGGTTAAACACTATGATTAGCCAATGTAATGTGTTTGAAACCTCATGGTTAGCCAATGTAATGAGAGTTAAACACCATTATTGACCAATGTAATTTGGCTAACACCATGATTAGCCAATGTAATCGGGGTTAAACACCTTGATTAGCCAATGTAATGGAGTTAAACACCTTGATTAGCCAATGTAATGGAGTTAAACACCATGATTAGCCAATGTAATCGGGGTTAAACACCATGATTAGCCAATGTAATCGGGGTTAAACACTATGATTAGCCAATGTAATCGGGGTTAAACACCATGATTGGCCAATGTAATCGGGGTTAAACACTATGATTAGCCAATGTAATGGGTTTGAAACCCCATGGTTAGCCAATGTAATGAGGGTTAAACACCATTATTGACCAATGTAATTTGGCTAACACCATGATTAGCCAATGTAATGGAGTTAAACACCATGATTAGCCAATGTAATGAGGGTTAAACACCATTATTGACCAATGTAATTTGGCTAACACCATGATTAGCCAATGTAATCGGGGTTAAACACCTTGATTAGCCAATGTAATGGAGTTAAACACCTTGATTAGCCAATGTAATGGAGTTAAACACCATGATTAGCCAATGTAATCGGGGTTAAACACCATGATTAGCCAATGAAATGGAGTTAAACACCATGATTAGCCAATGTAATCAGGGTTAAACACCTTGATTAGCCAATGTAATCGGGGTTAAACACCATGATTAGCCAATGTAATCGGGGTTAAACACCATGATTGGCCAATGTAATCGGGGTTAAACACTATGATTAGCCAATGTAATGTGTTTGAAACCCCATGGTTAGCCAATGTAATGAGAGTTAAACACCATGATTGACCAATGTAATTTGGCTAACACCATGATTAGCCAATGTAATCGGGGTTAAACACCTTGATTAGCCAATGTAATGGAGTTAAACACCTTGATTAGCCAATGTAATGGAGTTAAACACCATGATTAGCCAATGTAATCGGGGTTAAACACCATGATTAGCCAATGTAATCGGGGTTAAACACCGTGATTAGCCAATGTAATGGAGTTAAACACCTTGATTAGCCAATGTAATGGAGTTAAACACCATGATTAGCCAATGTAATCGGGGTTAAACACCATGATTAGCCAATGTAATGGAGTTAAACACCATGATTAGCCAATGTAATCGGGGTTAAACACCTTGATTAGCCAATGTAATGGAGTTAAACACCTTGATTAGCCAATGTAATGGAGTTAAACACCATGATTAGCCAATGTAATCGGGGTTAAACACCATGATTAGCCAATGTAATCGGGGTTAAACACTATGATTAGCCAATGTAATCGGGGTTAAACACCATGATTGGCCAATGTAATCGGGGTTAAACACTATGATTAGCCAATGTAATGGGTTTGAAACCCCATGGTTAGCCAATGTAATGAGGGTTAAACACCATTATTGACCAATGTAATTTGGCTAACACCATGATTAGCCAATGTAATGGGGTTAAACACCATGGTTAACAAATGTTATAGGGTTAAACACAATGATAAGCCAATGAAATGGGGTTAAACACAATGATAAGCCAATGAAATGGGGTTAAACACTATGATTAGACAATGTAATGGGGTTAAATACCATGGTTAACCAATGTAATGGAATTAAACACCTTGATTAGCTGATGTAAAGGGGGTGAAACATGTGATTATCCAATGTAACTGGGTCAAACACCATGATAAGCCGATGTTATGGGGTTAAACACCATGGTTAACCAATGTATGGGTATAACACCATGATTATCCAATGTTATGGGGTTAAACAACATGATAAGCCAATGTAATGGGATTAAACACCATGATTAGCTGATGTAATGGTGTAAACACCATGATTAGCCGATGTAATGGGGTTAACAACCATGATTAGCCAATGTTATGGGGGTTAAACACCATGATTAAGCAATGTTATGGGGTTTAACACCATGATTAGTCAATGTTATGGGGGTTCAACACTATGATTAGCCAATGTAATTGTGTTAAACACCATGATTAGCCAATGAAATTGGGGTTAAACACCATGATTAGCCAATGTAATGGGGATAAACACCATGATTAGCTAATGTAATGGGGGTTAACCCATTACTTCATATAAACTCCTTAAGACACCTCTAATATTGAAAGTATAATTCAACACATATCAGCAATGGGTGAATCATGTTTATATTAACTGACAGAGTGGAAAACAGTTCAGAAAGTGTTCAGATTGCTCTTCCTGCACTATTTTCAAAGGCCTTATGTGTTTGGTGCGGGAAAACGCGTATCTATGGAGTAAAGGGTTGAACATCATGATTAGCCGTTGTAATGGGGTTAAACACCATGATTAGCCAATGTCATAGGGTTAAACACCATGATTAACCAATGTAATTGGGTTAAACACCATGATAAGCCAATGTTATGGGGGGTTAACACCATGATTAGCCAATGTTATGAGGGGGTAAACATCATGATTAACCAATGTAATGGGGTTAAACACCATGATTAGCCAATGTTATTGGGGGTTAACACCATGACTAACCAATGTAATGGGGTTAAACACCATGATTAGTCAATGTTATGGGGGGTTAACACCATGACTAACCAATGTAATGGGGTTAAACACCATGATAAGCCAATGTTATGGGTGGTTAAACATCATGATTAACCAATATAATGGGGTTAAACACCATGATTAGCCATTATTATTGGGGGGTTAACACCATGATTAACCAATGTAATGGGGTTAAACACCATGAATAGCCAATCTAATGGGGTTAAACACCATGCTTAGCAGATGTAATTGGGTTAAACACCATGATTAACCAATGTAATGCAGTTAAACACCTTGATTAGTCAATGTAATGAGTTAAACACCATGATTAGCCAATGTAATGGGGTTAAACACCATGGTTAGCCGATGTAATTGGGGTTTAACACCATGATTAGCGGATGTAATTGTGTTAAACACCATGATTAGCCAATGTAATGGGGTTAAACACCATGATTAGCCAATGTTATGAGGTTAAACACCATGATTAGCCAATGTAATGGGGTTAAACACAGAGATTAGCCGATGTAATGGGGTGAAACACCTAGATTAGCCAATGTAATGGGGTTAAACACCATGATTAGCCAATGTTATGGGGTTAAACAACATGATTAGCCAATGTAATGGGGTTAAACACAGAGATTAGCCAATGTAATGGGGTGAAACACCATGATTAGCTGATCTAATGGGGTTAAACACCATGATAAGCCAATGTAATGGGGTTAAACACCATGATTAGCCAATGTAATGGGGTTAAACACCATGATTAGCCAATGTTATGGGGTTATACATCATGATTAGACAATGTAATGGGGTTAAACACCATGATTAGCCAATGTAATGGGGTGAAACACCATGATTAGCCAATGTAATGGGGTTAAACACCATGATTAGCCAATGTAATGGTGTTAAACACCATGATTAGCCAATGTAATGGGTGTTTAACACCATGATTAGCCAATGTAATGGGGTTAAACACCATGATTAGCCAATGTAATGGGGTTAAAAACAATGATTAGCCAATGTAATAGGGTTAAACACCATGATAAGCCGATGTAATGGGGTTAAACTCCATGATTAGCAGATGTAATTAGGTTAAACACCATGATTAGCCAATGTAATGGGGTTAAACACCATGATTAGCCAATGTAATGGGGTTAAACACCATTATTAGCCAATGTAATGGGGGTTAAACACCATGATTAGACAATGTAATGGGGTTAAACACCATGATTAGCCAATGTAATGGGGTTAAACACCATGATTAGCCTATGTTATGATGTTAAACACCATGATTAGCCAATGTAATTGGGTTAATCACAAAGATTAGCCTATGTAATGGGGTGAAACACCATGATTAGCCAATGTAATTGGGTTAAACACCATGATTAGCCAATGTTATGGGGTTATACATCATGATTAGACAATGTAATGGGGTTAAACACCATGATTAGCCAATGTAATGGGGTTAAACACCATGATTAGCCAATGTAATGGGGTTAAACACCATGATTAGCCAATGTAATGGGGTTAAACACCATGATTATTTTTGGGGTTAAACACCATGATTAGCCAATGTAATGGGGTTAAACACCATGATAATTCATTGAAATGGGGGCTAAACACCTTGATTGGCCAATGTTATGGGGGTTAAACACCATGATTAGCCAATGTTATTGGGTTAAACACCATTTTCAACACATTTCAGAATATATAAAATCTGTATATCCAGATTTACTGGCCTTTAGTAAGTAACTGGTTAACTTTTTCATATAAAAGTTTTGGATCAAGCAGTAGAGTCTTCCAAAAACTTGAAAAATGGTACATGTACTAAAAGCTTCCTCACTTAGCACTCAGCATTGATAGGATAGTTGTAAGTCTGGTTGGTCTGGTGTTACATGTAGTATAATGCGACAGGGTGGGGTATCATAGTATCATGTATATGTATATTGAGAATACTGTCTCAAATAGACAGAATCGCTATGAATTAATAATTGTTGAAAGCGATGCTAGACACCATACAACAACAACAAACAAGAGGGACTCAAGTCTACCACCTCAATGGTGAGAGGTAAAGCATCTTGAGGTGAAACTACTCAGTCAAACAGGACCTGATTAACCAAATGGAACCAAGCTTTCTGTCAAAACATGTCTGAAACAACTGGCTTTAAAAACTCAATTAGTCTTTTAAAGAACTACTAATGACCATGGCTCATAATACAGTTGAATTAATTGATTAGCCAATCTGAGGCATATTACATGTAAGAATAGATAATTGATTAACCAATCTAATGCATATTACATGTAAGAATAGTTAATTGATTAACCAATCTGAGGCATATTGCATGTAAGAATAGTTAATTGATTAGCCAATCTGAGGCATATTGCATGTAAGAATAGTTAATTTATTAGCCAATCTGAGGCATATTACATGTAAGAATAGTTAATTGATTAACCAATCTGATGCATATTGCATGTAAGAAAAGTTAATTGATTAACCAATCTGATGCATATTACATGTAAGAATAGTTAATTGATTAGCAAATCTGATGCATATTGCATGTAATTAACAAATCTGATGCATATTGCATGTGAGGATAATTGATTAATTAGCAAATCTGATGCATATTGCATGTAAGAATAGTTGATTGATTAGCAAATCTTATGCATATTGCATGTAAGAATAGTTGATTGATTAGCAAATCTGATGCATATTGCATGTAAGAATAGTTGATTAATTACTGCATGTAAGAATAGTTGATTGATTAGCAAATTTGATGCATATTGCATGTAAGAATAGTTGATTAATTAGCAAATCTGATGCATATTGCATGTAAGAATAGTTGATTAATTACTGCATGTAAGAATAGTTGATTGATTAGCAAATTTGATGCATATTGCATGTAAGAATAGTTGATTAATTAGCAAATCTGATGTATTTTGCATGTAAGAATAGTTGATTAATTACTGCATGTAAGAATAGTTTATTTATTAGCAAATTTGATGCATATTGCATGTAAGAATAGTTGATTAATTAGCAAATCTGATGTATTTTGCATGTAAGAATAGTTGATTAATTACTGCATGTAAGAATAGTTTATTTATTAGCAAATTTGATGCATATTGCATGTAAGAATAGTTGATTAATTAGCAAATCTGATGCTAAGATACAAAGCTGGACACAGGATTTCCACCTGGCTTACAAAATATTTTACTATCATTGTCAAGTGTTCTCTTTAATCTTCTGCCATCACTTTAGGAACATAGCCTACTAGTAAAGCAGTCACAATTGTAACTTTATGTCCCATTTTACATCTGTTACTAGCTGAACTTTACTTGTTCTCGTGAATATACATGAATTTCATATTAAGTTAAATAAAACGTAAAAATGCTGTCTTTAGAAAAAAATTATTGACATGGACAATATACAAATTATCACGACGAAAGCTTCGTTTGTCAATGGTTGATAATGCTAAAATACAATATTAAGCTCCTTCTTCCAGATAAATTGATATGTCAATGTGATGTCTTGAATAGTTGGTATGATAATATAGCAAATGGTATGGAAGCACCATATTTATGATCATTTGTGACAAACGAATAGTATTTTATCATTAATTGCATCTGTATCAAAACCTGGTGGAACATATTCTTTATGAATCCATCCCTGGCATTCATCACATAGTCCAGGCACTGCCAAGATGAATCAGGGCTCTGGTTTGCCCATTTTTGGGGCCGTTATTCTGCCCCATTCCTAATGGAAAATAGTATCTTTTTTTTCCCAATCCAAAGTAACAAATTCCAAATTTCAAAATGCTAAGAAACTAAAATATATATATGAATGCAAAGTTTGGAGAGTTTTTTATATTATGATGTTAATGTAGTCTTCTACAAGAACATCACATTTTTGTACATTTAACATACATTGCGCATATATTGTTAGGTGTAAATTGAAAGAACTTGTGCTATGACATCTATGTCACAACCCATGCACTGAACAACATAATCAGATGATACTGAAAACATAACATTTTATTGCAACTGTTTCATTTAAGACTTTATTAATTAAACATGAAAACGAAAAATGTGTAGTAGCGACTTGTAGGTACTGAGCACCATCTTATTATTCATGAAAATTGTCAAAGCATAAAATATGAAACAACCATTACTTTTAGGCCTACGTTGAATAACACAAGCCCATTTATTTTTGTAAACAGACAAAGTCACTCCTCAGATCAAGTTGCTCATTTGCACAAAGAAATCTAAAACATATTGAACACCCACCATCACTTGCCCTATTTGCATAACTGATCCACTACTGCTGGAAAGACAGTAAATGCATTTCAAGTGATTTTTTTATAAAAACATTTATCGGATTATTTTCTTTTTTGTGGTGTGGTTAGAACATTAAAATGTCATTATTTAAAGATGTTTACTTTGATTTTTCATTTAGATGTGTGAGCAGCATTTGTGTTTTCCGACAGACAAATATTTCCAACGCTACTTCTTCAATGAAGTTTCTAAAACCTATATAACAATTGAAAACACCGACCAAGTTTCGCATTTTTTTCCAGTTGTTGTTTAAGGATTCATCTTCAAACGTATGGTATTAAAAATCATAATAGATTAAAATGAAATTGACTTGTTACCACTGATGATTTGTTTATACTGGTAGCACTGTAGAACCTTGCTAATGATTGTTGTAAAGGAGGATGGCCTTAAATCACATATCAGCTGATACTTTGAAATTCCCTTGAATTTCTTTTTAACCTAGTTTTTTTTTATTTCAACCACCAAATTAATGGTGATCCATTTATTTACCCGGTCATAGATTTGTGAGAGTCTTAAATGTTCTATTTAACCTAGATATTGTTATGCAAGGTGTAATATACTTTCTTTCTCACAAACATATTAATATTATATATATCTCCTTTTTTTTTTAGATACATGTTGTCAGGTGGTGGAAGCATGGATGGTAAAGTTTGTATATGGAGTGTGACAACAAAGCATATCACAGATTCAGACAAGTTCTTGGAACTGAGCAGTACACACATGTAACTATACAGAACCAGAGTGAAGCATAAATACAAACATCACCAATTTATACATTTGAGTAGATTATGGGTTTGCTGAACTGCACAATACATCTATGTGTAACCACAGAAATGAAAGTGGAGTAGGAAAGACAAAACATCACCGATTCAGACAAGTTAATTCTGAGTTTCTTGAATTGCACAGTATTTTACAAGATTGTGTAAACACAAAAATGAAAGTGGAGTAGTATTATTACAAACATCACTGATTTGGACATGTAAAAAAAGCTATTCAGCTATTTTTTTAATTTTTGCACGACATAACAAACTTTTTCGTGTAAAATTACCTGAAACGATAAAGATTTAACGACAAGGAAAAAAACTTAAAAACGACCAAACACTGGGCGACAGTAGAATATACTCAAGCATCATGCTAGAAGTAATAAGTTTGTACATATTTTAGGTACATCAAATACGTGATAATTGGTTTTAACACAAATCGTTTAGATGGTTACTTGAGTTCAGGGTAAATGTGTAGAAGAAAAACCTATGCTTGCCAAATTTTAGGGGGGGGGGGGGCACCAAATGCACCCCCCTGAATCTGCCCTTGTGTTAAACATAACATAAATTTTATAAAAATGTATAAATTATAATAAATAGATTTTTTTTTTTGTTGTATTTTTCACAATGAACTACATGTACATATAGACTGCTGGGCTTCATTTTCAGGGATTATTGAATTATTTTATATTAATTAAATGTATGATGTAATCATTTTGATTGGTTGAAATTACATTGTGCTTTGATAATATGAATAACTTTTATACAAAGTAATTGACAGAATATCGGTTTACGAATGACACCTGAATACTGCTTCACCTTGCAATCCTCAAACTTTGTGGGGTGCTTTGTAAGTAGATGATACCCATTTATACTGGGGTAATATGTCAAGGTGACTATAAAAAAACAGTTTCTGACTAAAACATATGCTACTAGCTTGAAAAATTGTTTTGCCTATGGACCTCAAACTTTGCCGGTTCGTTTGTCTTGGTAGGTAGAGAACCCCTATGCATTTTTGGATGATAGGTCAAATGTCAAGGTCACCATATCTGTTGATAGAAAATATCATCTGATATTTCAATAACAGTTTGGCCCTGGTCCAGAGACATATAAACATGTAATTAAGTCACTGGTTCAAAGATGTCTGGTCTAACTATAAAAAGACCCAGTGAATTGACACGTACCCTATCATGGGGTTTATATATGTGTTACTGACACCTGTTAATAATAATAAGGCTGTTATATGTGTCAAATGCCTATATATTACGATGTTTGCTATTTTGGCAACACTGAATTTGCATCAATTTCCTCTGTAATTCAAGAATTGTTTTTCTTTTCAAAAGTAAAACACTTTTATTTACCACAAAAAACAATTGATCTCCTAATTACCAATTATAAATGTATATATGCAATTGAAATTGTATTTATGTATGGCTGAAACAAGGAACCCTAATTTCTCATCCAGTCAGACTGCATTATTTTTTGTACTTTGTACATACTATGTCTAATTTCTGTTTAAACCATGAGTTTAGAACAAAACGTACTGGTGGCAGACTAGACACCAACACATGCAGAAACAAATAATGACATCATGAGCTTGATGGCCTAATTTTTTTAAGCAGTGCGGAAGTGTAGTGAATAGAGAGTTGGCCGCTTGTGACAGAGGTTGCATGTTCGATCCCTAACTTGACCCAATGCCTCTCAAAGAACACAATCAGCACTGGTTCTTAGTAACTCGGGAAGCGAACTCGAGAGAGGTCCACATTAGCGTTGAGAATTCTTTGGAATCAAGCTTTGCATATAAACTCGTATAAGCTCAATCAAGGGTTCAATTGCATGTAAATGAATGGATGAAGTCTAGTGATTAAATGGGAAATAGACATCACATTTGTTTCCGGCAGTTACCACATTTTGGGGTTCCGTAATGTTAAAACCCCAAACAACACCTAATAGTAATTGTTATAAATGTTAACAAATCTTGATGGATAGTCAGATTAACCGTAACAAAAATGTATCACTATATGCAATGCTGAATATTTGCACTCCCGTTGGGGACACTTTTAGTAACATTTCAGATTATTCAAATTACATGTTTACATATATGTATTAAAACAGCCAGGTACATTTTGTAGCTTTTAGTTATTTTTCATCGATTGTGAAACAAGTTCGTAGTTAAGTCAAGTCACTTTCAAAGTATTCTGTAACAGGCATAAAATTGCTGTTATAATTTCATTGCTGTTTTCAAATAATAAAAATAATAAAATAAATAGAAAAAATAAATTTCAATTAAAGAGGTAAAAGCTAAAATATTCAGTTATGTTTATTGAATTAATGTATATGTGTCTGATGTTTGTAGAACTTTGTTAGGTGAGATTTTTTTTACGATATAAAATTCAAGATGGCTGCCATTACTCAAAATAGTATAAAACTTGAAAAATCTTCTCATGAAAGGTCCAACAGATTTTAAAATGGTTATGGAGTAATGTTAACCAACTATTATTTTGTAAGATTGTTCAAATGGTGTCCCTAGTTTAAAAAAGCCCCTGCCCCGAGGGTTCAATTAGGGGACACAGTCATGTCGTTATAATAAGTATTAATTTACTTTTTTAAAAATGGAAATGGTTTTGCCTATATCTTCACAGAAGCATTGTTTGGTGAAGGAGGTTCAGATTTGTAAAAATGACTGGATCAATTGTCTTCAGGGGTCAGAGGGGCCCCAAAAGGGTAAACATTTGGTATTACAAAAATTGTTTTCTTAAGAACCGGTATGTCAGATTTGTTCATATTTGCCATAAATAAGGAGTTTCATTGCAGATAAGTATTTAGGGGCTAAAATTTATATGGGCCCTGTAAGGGGACTTAGAATTTTACAAAGGGATACTATGGGAAAACTGAAAAGTTCCTTTTTTTATCTATTTAGGCAAAATTATTATTCAATTTGAGTTCCGAAGTATCATCTAGTATAGGAAATATGATATGGCTCAATAAGGAGAATTGACTTTCCGTAAGGGGCCAGGGTGGGTAAAAAAAAGGTAAAATGGTAAAATTTCAATAATCTTCTTTTCAACAACCAGTCTGTCAAATATGTTCATATTTGATATGGATTATCACAATGAGTATGGGTTTAAAACTTTGTACAAATCAAGGGACACTGGAATGTATAGAGGCCCTGTAAGGAGTCTGAGTTTTACATAGGAATAGTATGGGAAAATGGTAAATTCTTCATTTTTTTGTCCATTTGGGTTAATAGAAAAATATGTTGTTCAATTTGCATCCATGTGTACAAAAAAAAAATTCTTTTTAAAATTTGAATCATTTCAGCTCATAACAAATCGCTAAGAGTGGGTGATTGAAGTTCTGACAAACTAAGGGACTGGGTTTATAAGGGTTCATACAGGGGACAATATTATTTACAGATTAATGGTATGAGAATTTAAAGTATTTCCTTTTCAAAGCAATAAAGTTTTGTTCAGTATAGGTGTGATGGGGGTATTTATCAATAAGTTGTTAAGACAACCACCCAAAGAGGTTAAATATTGTGGAATTTCAAAAAGTGGTATGGCCACTATGAGTCAGTAGAGCGTCCTAAGGACCTCTTGGGCCTCTTGTTCATTGAGTCGTGATCAAACTTGCACAACAGTTATATAACCACAAGAACTCGAACGAGTTATTGAACCAGCGTAATTCGGCTACAAATGCCCCAGCCACAGGGCTTATAAATACATTTTAAGTAAAATAATCATTTTCTCTGAAATTTTAAGACCTTCACCTTAGGTATGTAGCATATGTTGCCAGAAGAGTTATTAAGGTCCTTTTTTGGCCTCTTGTCTTATCTATTTTTGGTATTATTTCAAACATCTTGATGTCTAAGGTATTGTTTAGTCATAACAATGGATACTGGGTACTTTAAAGGAGGTGTAATATGCATGAAGGGCAGCCAAAGCCCAAAATGTTATAACTTCTGAATTTCTAAAGTCTTTTTCTCAAGAATAAATCAGCAAGGGATGGTTTTTACATAGGAATATTATGTAAACATGAAGTAACAGGTAAAATCAGGTGACTTAGGCACATTTAGGCCTCTTCTTGGACCTCCTTTTTATGAATTGAGGTTTAATGCAGAAAACCTAAAAATGAATCTGATAATCTGAGTAAAACAACCATAAATCTGCCTTTTTAAAGTTTTTTTTCACTGACCTGGGCTCAAACACTTGACCACTTCTTCATATATTATTTTTAATTAAACATTTTATTTGTTTTAAATTGTTAATACAAATTCCAATTATGCGGTCAATTTATCTGTTTATTTATATACTTGTACATAAAATGCCATCATTTTATCATTTTTGTAATTTTTATTTTACATTCCACATGCAATATTATTTAGACAGAACAACATAATTGCAAATCTTTGTTTTTGTCTTGATTAAAATCACGGCTAGAAAAGTGGGTGTGTGTTTGTGTCATTTCTATCCACAGCCAGGTTATATGAGAGATTTAAAAAAATATTACAAGAAGTTTCCTCACTTGGATCCGAGCATTTAGAGAATATTACAAGAAGTGTCCTCACTTGGATCCCAGCATTTAGAGAATATTACAAGAAGTTTCCTCACTTGGATCCCAGCATTAAGAGAATATTACAAGAAATTTCTTTACTTGGATCTTAGCATTTAAAGAATATTACAAGAAGTTTCCTCACTTGGATCCCAGCATAAAGAGAATATTACAAGAAGTTTCCTCACTTGGATCCCAGCATTTAGAGAATATTACAAGAAGTTTTCTCACTTGGATCCCAGCATTTAAAGAATATTACAAGAAGTTTCCTCACTTGGATCACAGCATTTAGAGAATATTACAAGAAGTTTCCTCACTTGGATCCCAGCATTTAGAGAATATTACAAGAAGTTTCCTCACTTAGATCCCAGCATTTAAAGAATATTACAAGAAGTTTCCTCACTTGGATCCCAGCATTTAGAGAATATTACAAGAAGTTTCCTCACTTGGATCCCAGCATTTAGAGAATATAACAAGAAGTTTCCTCACTCGGATCCCAGCATTTAGAGAATATTACAAGAAGTTTCCTCACTTAGATCCCAGCATTTTAGAGAATATTAAATCTAGGTCTAAGCAGCCATGCAGTGTCCGTATAATGTGACTGGCTGGGGTATAATGTGACTGGGTGGGTATAATGTGACTGGGTGGGGTATAATGTGACTTGGTGGGGTATCATGTGACTAGATGGGGTATCATGTGAATGGATGGGGTACCATCTTTACCAGTTATACTCAAACTATGCCTGGATATTTCTTGTGTATGTAAGACTATAAAGAAGTTTGTTTGTTTTTTCAACCCAAAATCATCAAGCTTATAATGAAATCTTCTCAAGAACTGTGTTTGAAAATCTTCTCAAGAACTGTGTTTGACAATCTTCTCAAGAACAGATTTGAAAAATTCTTAATGAGAAATACTAGTGGAGCACGTGGTCTAGTGGAAGAGCACCTAAACCATGATCAGAGGATCGTGGTTCGATCCTCCGTCACGACTATGTGTGCTGCCCTTGAGGACGACATTTCTCCACGTATTCTTAGTACTGGTTCTAACCATGAACACTTCAATCGTGATTTGCCTAAGTTGTTAGAACTTGTTTCACAATCGAAGTAAAATAAATAAGTTTAAACTAAACCAGTTACCACCAATTATAGTTCTATCGGGTTGTACAAATGGACTGTCCCTTAAGTTGGTGTCCCTCAAGTTCAAATTCAGCCTTCCTTTAAGGAATCATTGATTATGAGTAGCATTTAATTATCATAAACCCTAATACATATTTTTAAAAATGAAACTGATAATTTACCTAATTTTCCAAATCAATTTCGATGATTCTCTATTAAACAAAACATAGATGACCTCGTATTTAGATGTCATCTCACAAAGTAAAATATAAGTTTGATAATCAAAAACAATAAGATAGAAAAGTCTAAGAAAATCTTAAATTCTGAGTTTATAGTGAATTGTTTTTTCGACCTAAGATGCTTTAAGAATATGGACCCAGGCAAGGAATTAGAGAGGTCATTGGCCAAGGGCATACTTTCATGTACATTTGCAGGGGTAGATCCAGGATTTTAGTTAAGAGTGGGTGCACATTAAAATTTGAACGGGCACATATATTTTTCAGTAGAAATATAGCGGATTTTAATAAATATGGGAGATTAGAGGATGCATGCGCTGTTTTTAAAAAAAACGTAGATCTGCCAGTGATTTGTACAGTGACTTAACATATACTTGCATGTGTCGACCAAGCAATAAATGGGAGATAGATAGATGTCTCTGATTTGTAGCCGGAGTTCTTTCCACATAATTAAACAAGACGAAATGTTGTAATTGATGTAACTTTCCTAATTAAAAGGCATGCGATGATAATCACAATTATTAATGTCATTAAATATCGGCTACAATCAAAACTGGAGTACAGTACTGGCATAATAATGCCTATTTGGTGCCTCTTTGCATAACAACAGATAGGTCAATGGTCTCATTAGCATAAAAATAGAAGAGGTTATGTGACCTCATTTACATAAATGAAATCAATGAATGTGATGATTATAGTTAGAATTTCAGCTATTATAACCTTATCATGCGATGGCACAAGATTGCAGATACTTGATTGCTTGATTTGGTCAATATCAAATAAGGTTTCATTTGCTTACTCCTGACCTACTCATAAATAAGAGGTCTACGGCGGCCATAAATTGATCACCTGTTGCAGAGGAGCCTGTGCAAATTAAGCAAATTTATGATAATTTGTTCTGAGCAAATACTTCTATTAGGGCAGGCATACAACAAACGTCAGGAGCACCTAGGCAATTTACCACTATACGCCCGGGCATATAACTTAGAGTTGAATGTTGGAAATAAAAAAATGTTATAATAAAATGCTATAAAAAATAAGCTGAAGGGGGATATGGGGTAAGGGGTTCGTACATTAGGAAATAGAAAACCCATATAATTTCATGCAAGTTGAATGACTTCACAGTCCATGTTAAAGTCACTAAAAACTACTCATTTACAGTTCTTTTAAAGAAAATATTCTCAGCAAGTTGGTGAGGGGCAACCCCATCCAATATCCCCTGGCAATATACTAAAAGAACATGTTTATCATATACTTCATGGTGCCCAGAATGATATTTATCAAATCAAATCAATTGCTCTGTTGTTGATGTTTATTTAAGTTTATTTATTTTACTTTGATCGTAAAAATAAGTTATTACAACTTATGCATTTTGCACTCTCAGCCTTCCTGGGTAGAACATGTACTAAGTATAATCATATCTGTAAAGTGCTCAAGGACACCACACAAAGCCATGACAGAGGTTCGCAACCATGACCCTCCTTGGCCCGAGGCTCTACCACTGGATCAAACATTCCTACATCCACAAGGATACATACCTACATCCACAAGGATACATACCTGCATCCACCAGGATACATTCCTACATCCACAAGGATACATACCTACATCCACAAGGATACATACCTACATCCACACGGATACATACCTACATCCACAAGGATACATTTCTACATCCACAAGGATACATACCTACATCCACAAGGATACATACCTACATCCACAAGGATACATACCTACATCTACATGAATACATACCTACATCCATATGGACACATACCTACATCCACAACGACACACACCTACATCCACAATGATGCATACCTACGTCCACAAGGAAACATACCTACATCCACAAGGACACATACCTACATCCACAAGGATACATACCTACATCCACAAGGATACATACCTACATCTACATGGATACGTACCTACATCCATACAGACATATATCTACATCCACAAGGACACATACCTACATCCACAAGGACACATACCTACATCCACAAGGATACATATTTACATCCACAAGGACACATACCTACATCTACAAGGACAAATTCCTACATCCACAAGGATACATTCCTACATTCACAAGGACACATACCTACATCCACAAGGACACATACCTACGTCCACAAGGACACATACCTTATTCCACAAGGATACATACCTACGTCCACAAGGACGCATACCTACGTCCACAATGACGCATACCTACGTCCACAATGACACATACCTACGTCCGCAAGGACATACCTACGTCCACAAGGACACATTCCTACGTCCACAAGGACACATACCTAAGTCCACAAAGACACATACCTACGTCCACAAGGACACCTACCTACGTCCACAAGGACACATACCTACGTCCACAAGGACACATACCTACGTCCACAATGACACAAACCTACGTCCACAAGGACACATACCTACGTCCACAAGGACACATACTTACGTCCACAAGGACACATACATACACCCACAAGGACACATACCTACATCCACATGGACACATACCTACATCCACAAGGATACATACCTACATCCACAAGGAAATATACCTACATCAACATATTTTATGATGAATAGCAAACTTAACAATGTTGAATTTACAAGTTATCTACAATGTTATAACTATGTGTATGCCTATACCAACACACGGATACATATATACCAATGCACATATCTATATATTCATCATTTAAACATATAACATACACAAATGCATGCAAATATGAGAATAGTGAATAATAGAGAATATGAACAATAAAACTATTATTATTTATACCCATCAACTCGACCTACATCAAAACTATTATTATTTATACCCATCAACTCAATATACATCAAAACTATTATTTGTTATACCCATCAATTCAACCTAAATCAAATCTGATATTAGTTTTACTCATCAACTCTATTTAAATCAAAACTATTATTAGTTATACCCATCAACACAACCTAAACCAAACCTGTTATTAAGTTTACCCATCAACTCAACCTAACTCAAACCTATTATTTGTTATACCCATCAACTCAACCTTACTCAAACCTGTTATTAGTTATACCAATCATCTCAACCTAAATCAAACTTGTCATTAGTTATACCCATCAACACAACCTAAATCGAACCTGTTTTTTGTTATACCCATCAACTCAACCTAAATTAAAACTGTTATTAGTTATACCCATCAACTCAACCTAAATCAAAACTGTTATTAGACTCTATAACGTGTTACAACCCGATCGGCTGCACGGCCATACATCATTATACTTTGTAATTATGATTTAAGACTCTATAACGTGTTAACAATCCGATGGGCATACACGGCCATACATCATTATACTTTGTAATTATGATTTAAGACTCTATAACGTGTTACAACCCGATCGGCATACACGGCCATACAGCATTATACTTTGTAATTATGATTTAAGACTCTATAACGTGTTACAACCCGATCGGCATACACGGCCATACATCATTATACTTTGTAATAATGATATAAGACTCTATAACGTGTTACAACCCGATCGGCATACACGGCCATACATCATTATACTTTGTAATAATGATATAAGACTCTATAACGTGTTAACAATCCGATCGGCATACACGGCCATACATCATTATACTTTGTAATTATGATATAAGACTCTTTAACGTGTTAACAACCCGATCGGCATACACGGCCATACATCATTATACTTTGTAATTATGATATAAGACTCTATAACGTGTTACAACCCGATCGGCATACACGGCCATACATCATTATACTTTGTAATTATGATTTAAGACTCTATAACGTGTTACAACCCGATCGGCATACACGGCCATACATCATTATACTTTGTAATTATGATTAAAGACTCTATAACGTGTTAACAATCCGATCGGCATACACGGCCATACATCATTATACTTTGTAATTATGATATAAGACTCTATAACGTGTTACAACCCTATCGGCGTACACAGCCATACATCATTATACTTTGTAATAATGATATAAGACTCTATAACGTGTTAACAATCCGATCGGCATACACGGCCGTACATCATTATACTTTGTAATTATGATATAAGACTCTATAACGTGTTACAACCCGATCGGCATACACGGCCATACATCATTATACTTTGTAATTATGATTTAAGACTCTATAACGTGTTACAACCCGATCGGCATACACGGCCATACATCATTATACTTTGTAATTATGATTAAAACTCTATAACGTGTTAACAACCCAATCGACATACACGACCATACATCATTATATTTCGTAATAATGATATAAGACTATAACGTGTTAACAATCCGATCGGCATACACGGCCATACATCATTATACTTTGTAATTATGATATAAGACACTATAACATGTTAAAATCCCGATCGGCATACACGGCCATACATCATTATACTTTGTAATTATGATATAAGAATCTATAACGTGTTACAACCCGATCGGCGTACACGGCCATACATCATTATACTTTGTAATTATGATTAAAGACTCTATAACGTGTTACAACCCGATCGGCATACACGGCCATACATCATTATACTTTGTAATAATGATATAAGACTCTATAACGTGTTAACAATCCGATCGGCGTACACGGCCATACATCATTATACTTTGTAATTATGATATTAGACTCTATAACGTGTAAACAACCCGATCGGCGTACACGGCCATCCATCATTATACATTGTAATAATGATATAAGACTCTATAACGTGTTAACAATCCGATCGGCGTACACGGCCATACATCATTATACTTTGTAATTATGATATAAGACTCTATAACGTGTAAACAACCCGATCGGCGTACACGGCCATACATCATTATACTTTGTAATAATGATATAAGACTCTATAACGTGTTAACAACCCGATCGGCATACACGGCCATACATCATTATACTTTGTAATTATGATTTAAGACTCTATAACGTGTTAACAACCCGATCGGCATACACGGCCATACATCAATATACTTTGTAATTATGATATAAGACTCTATAACGTGTTACAACCCGATCAGCATACACGGCCATACATCATAATACTTTGTAATAATGATATAACACTCTAAAACGTGTTAACAATCCCATCAGCATACACGGCCATACATTATTATACTTTGTAATTATGATATAAGACTCTATAACGTGTAAACAACCCGATCGGCGTACACGGCCATACATCATTATACTTTGTAATAATGATATAAGACTCTATAACGTGTTAACAATCCGATCGGCATACACGGCCATACATCATTATACTTTGTAATTATGATTAAAGACTCTATAACGTGTTAACAATCCGATCGGCATACACGGCCATACATCATTATACTTTGTAATTATGATATAAGACTCTATAACATGTTAACAATCCGATCGGCATACACGGCCATACATCATTATACTTTGTAATAATGATATAAGACTCTATAACGTGTTAACAATCCGATCGGCATACACGGCCATACATCATTATACTTTGTAATTATGATATAAGACTCTATAACGTGTAAACAATCCGATCGGCATACACGGCCATACATCATTATACTTTGTAATTATGATATAAGACTCTATAACATGTTAACAACCCGATCGGCATACACGGCCATACATCATTATACTTTGTAATTATGATATAAGAATCTATAACGTGTTACAACCCGATCGGCATACACGGCCATACATCATTATACTTTGTAATTATGATTAAAGACTCTATAACGTGTTACAACCCGATCGGCATACACGGCCATACATCATTATACTTTGTAATAATGATATAAGACTCTATAACGTGTTAACAATCCGATCGGCAAACACGGCCATACATCATTATACTTTGTAATTATGATATTAGACTCTATAACGTGTAAACAACCCGATCGGCGTACACGGCCATACATCATTATACTTTGTAATAATGATATAAGACTCTATAACGAGTAAACAACCCGATCGGCGTACACGGCCATACATCATTATACTTTGTAATAATGATATAAGACTCTATAACGTGTTAACAACCCGATCGGCATACACGGCCATACATCATTATACTTTGTAATTATGATTTAAGACTCTATAACGTGTTAACAACCCGATCGGCATACACGGCCATACATCATTATACTTTGTAATTATGATATAAGACTCTATAACGTGTTACAACCCGATCGGCATACACGGCCATACATCATAATACTTTGTAATAATGATATAAGACTCTAAAACGTGTTAACAATCCCATCGGCATACACGGCCATACATTATTATACTTTGTAATTATGACATAAGACTCTATAACGTGTAAACAACCCGATCGGCGTACACGGCCATACATCATTTTACTTTGTAATAATGATATAAGACTCTATAACGTGTTAACAATCCGATCGGCATACACGGCCATACATCATTATACTTTGTAATTATGATTTAAGAGTCTATAACGTGTTAACAACCCGATCGGCATACACGGCCATACATCATTATACTTTGTAATTATGATATAAGACTCTATAACGTGTTAACAACCTGATCGGCGTACACGGCCATACTTCATTATACTTTGTAATTATGATTTAAGACTCTATAACGTGTTAACAACCCGATCGGCATACATGGCCATACATCATTATACTTTGTAATTATGATATAAGAATCTATAATGTGTTAACAACCCGATCGGCATACACGGCCATACATCATTATACTTTGTAATTATGATTTAACAGTCTATAACGTGTTTACAACCCGATCGGCATACACGGCCATACATCATTATACTTTGTAATTATGATATAAGACTCTATAACGTGTTAACAATCCGATCGGCGTACACGGCCATACATCATTATACTTTGTAATTATGATTTAAGACTCTATAACGTGTTAACAACCCGATCGGCATACATGGCCATACATCATTATACTTTGTAATTATGATATAAGAATATATAACGTGTTAACAACCCGATCGGCATACACGGCCATACATGATTATACTTTGTAATTATGATTTAAGAGTCTATAACGTGTTAACAACCCGATCGGCATACACGGCCATACATCATTATACTTTGTAATTATGATATAAGACTCTATAACGTGTTAACAATCCGATCGGCGTACACGGACATACGTCATTATACTTTGTAATTATGATATAAGACTCTATAACGTGTTAACAATCCGATCGGCGTACACGGACATACGTCATTATACTTTGTAATTATGATTTAAGACTCTATAACGTGTTAACAATCCGATCGGCATACACGGCCAAACATCATTATACTTTGTAATTATGATATAAGACTCTATAACGTGTTAACAATCCGATAGGCGTACACGGCCATACATCATTATACTTTGTAATTATGATATAAGACTCTATAACGTGTTAACAATCCGATCGGCGTACACGGCCATACATCATTATACTTTGTAATTATGATATAAGACTCTATAACGTGTTAACAACCCGATCGGCGTACACGGCCATACATCATTATACTTTGTAATTATGATATAAGACTCTATAACGTGTTAACAATCCGATCGGCATACACGGCCATACATCATTATACTTTGTAATTATGATTTAAGAGTCTATAACGTGTTAACAACCCGATCGGCGTACACGGCCATACAGCATTATACTTTGTAATGATGATATAAGATTTATAACGTGTTAACAACCCGATCGGCATACACGGCCATACGTCATTATACTTTGTAATTATGATATAAGACTCTATAACGTGTTAACAACCCGATCGGCATACACGGCCATACATCATTATACTTTGTAATTATGATATAAGACTCTATAACGTGTTAACAGTCCGATCGGTGTACACGGCCATACATCATTATACTTTGTAATTATGATTTAAGACTCTATAACGTGTTAACAACCCGATCGGCATACATTGCCATACATCATTATACTTTGTAATTATGATATAAGAATCTATAACGTGTTAACAACCCGATCGGCATACACGGCCATACATCATTATACTTTGTAATTATGATATAAGAATCTATAACGTGTTACAACCCGATCGGCATACACGGCCATACATCATTATTCTTTGTAATTATGATTAAAGACTCTATAACGTGTTACAACCCGATCGGCATACACGGCCATACATCATTATACTTTGTAATAATGATATAAGACTCTATAACGTGTTAACAATCCGATCGGCAAACACGGCCATACATCATTATACTTTGTAATTATGATATTAGACTCTATAACGTGTAAACAACCCGATCGGCGTACACGGCCATACATCATTATACTTTGTAATAATGATATAAGACTCTATAACGAGTAAACAACCCGATCGGCGTACACGGCCATACATCATTATACTTTGTAATAATGATATAAGACTCTATAACGTGTTAACAACCCGATCGGCATACACGGCCATACATCATTATACTTTGTAATTATGATTTAAGACTCTATAACGTGTTAACAACCCGATCGGCATACACGGCCATACATCATTATACTTTGTAATTATGATATAAGACTCTATAACGTGTTACAACCCGATCGGCATACACGGCCATACATCATAATACTTTGTAATAATGATATAAGACTCTAAAACGTGTTAACAATCCCATCGGCATACACGGCCATACATTATTATACTTTGTAATTATGACATAAGACTCTATAACGTGTAAACAACCCGATCGGCGTACACGGCCATACATCATTTTACTTTGTAATAATGATATAAGACTCTATAACGTGTTAACAATCCGATCGGCATACACGGCCATACATCATTATACTTTGTAATTATGATTTAAGAGTCTATAACGTGTTAACAACCCGATCGGCATACACGGCCATACATCATTATACTTTGTAATTATGATATAAGACTCTATAACGTGTTAACAACCTGATCGGCGTACACGGCCATACTTCATTATACTTTGTAATTATGATTTAAGACTCTATAACGTGTTAACAACCCGATCGGCATACATGGCCATACATCATTATACTTTGTAATTATGATATAAGAATCTATAATGTGTTAACAACCCGATCGGCATACACGGCCATACATCATTATACTTTGTAATTATGATTTAACAGTCTATAACGTGTTTACAACCCGATCGGCATACACGGCCATACATCATTATACTTTGTAATTATGATATAAGACTCTATAACGTGTTAACAATCCGATCGGCGTACACGGCCATACATCATTATACTTTGTAATTATGATTTAAGACTCTATAACGTGTTAACAACCCGATCGGCATACATGGCCATACATCATTATACTTTGTAATTATGATATAAGAATATATAACGTGTTAACAACCCGATCGGCATACACGGCCATACATGATTATACTTTGTAATTATGATTTAAGAGTCTATAACGTGTTAACAACCCGATCGGCATACACGGCCATACATCATTATACTTTGTAATTATGATATAAGACTCTATAACGTGTTAACAATCCGATCGGCGTACACGGACATACGTCATTATACTTTGTAATTATGATATAAGACTCTATAACGTGTTAACAATCCGATCGGCGTACACGGACATACGTCATTATACTTTGTAATTATGATTTAAGACTCTATAACGTGTTAACAATCCGATCGGCATACACGGCCAAACATCATTATACTTTGTAATTATGATATAAGACTCTATAACGTGTTAACAATCCGATAGGCGTACACGGCCATACATCATTATACTTTGTAATTATGATATAAGACTCTATAACGTGTTAACAATCCGATCGGCGTACACGGCCATACATCATTATACTTTGTAATTATGATATAAGACTCTATAACGTGTTAACAGCCCGATCGGCGTACACGGCCATACATCATTATACTTTGTAATTATGATATAAGACTCTATAACGTGTTAACAATCCGATCGGCATACACGGCCATACATCATTATACTTTGTAATTATGATTTAAGAGTCTATAACGTGTTAACAACCCGATCGGCGTACACGGCCATACATCATTATACTTTGTAATGATGATATAAGATTTATAACGTGTTAACAACCCGATCGGCATACACGGCCATACGTCATTATACTTTGTAATTATGATATAAGACTCTATAACGTGTTAACAACCCGATCGGCATACACGGCCATACATCATTATACTTTGTAATTATGATATAAGACTCTATAACGTGTTAACAGTCCGATCGGTGTACACGGCCATACATCATTATACTTTGTAATTATGATTTAAGACTCTATAACGTGTTAACAACCCGATCGGCATACATTGCCATACATCATTATACTTTGTAATTATGATATAAGAATCTATAACGTGTTAACAACCCGATCGGCATACACGGCCATACATCATTATACTTTGTAATTATGATATAAGAATCTATAACGTGTTAACAATCCGATCGGCGTACACGGCCATACATCATTATAAAGATTTGGACAAATGGAAACGTCGTTGATTGTCATGGCCTTCAATTCCGCGACAAAAATCTTTATTCATTTATTATTTGCATTGCATTCAACTGTATATTATTGTACGAGGGGCGTTCAATAAGTAATGTTATTCGTTCCATAAATTATGAACCGTGAACATGTAAATCGTGAAATTTCACAGTCAGATATATTTATTTGTTGTGCATCCGAGAATACCATCAAACATCATGGCGATTTCCAGAAGAATTTTAATCGTAGGCTTAACCGCCTGCACTCGTATACACTGCAATCAAATATAGTTGGAAAAGCGTGACTGATTGTATTCACATATGGAGCTGTATGAATGCGCTTTGCACAAATGTAGTATGTGCATTGCAGATTTTTATATCTATATGATAATAGCAACAAAATAAACATTAGTTCACTATTTCGAGCCGCATGGAAAGAATGACAGCAAAATATGTCCACAAAGACATAGGAATGTCTTGTATTGCCAACAGAAGTTTGGTATTTCAGTGTCTGATGGGTATACACAAAACAGATTATGAAGATATATTTCGGAAGTTGTTAAGAAGATTGAAAAAGTGTATTTCCGTTAAAGGAGATTACTTTGAAGGAACGAACAGTTGCTAATAAACTTGAAACTTGTTGATTATCGCTCAATATTTAGGGGATGCATGGTTCTAGGTCTAGTCGACCTGATGTCAGTATAGTGTAAATGGGCGGGATATCATATCATGGGTCTGCAGCACGATACATGTACCGCAGTGTAGCATGTCAACTCTCAAGGAGACAACGTCGTGATATAATTGAAAATGAAAAAAAAAATGTTGAAAGCCGCGGCGATGCTAATCTATTTACAATTTCCTGTATTTTTATTCGGTATCTCCCAGAACAAAGTAAGATATTTTGAATGGGATTCAATGATTGATTGATTGATATATTTAATGTTTAGTGACATTTTATGCAGTCGAGGGCTAAAAGACGATCACTTAACCTAACCACTGTTAAATTTATGACATTTTGAGTCTTAGTCTAAATCTCATACTCAAAATATTGATGAATATATGTCTTTGGTTCGTTCTACAGACTAAAAAAAACGATAATGACGTTGGGCACGATAATGGTACCTCTAAGACGTTGTGTCAGATGTTAGCATATGTATGGTACGTAACACGATGTAACATTATTTTACATGTCGATTTTCGGCTTAATTAACGGTTCAGTCACTATTTTCGCCTATTAACATATATAGAAATAACAAAACATTGATTTATATTACAAGAAACCTTTATTGAATTGTTTACTATTTCTTGTTCTTAATTTTATGCATTTTCATACACACATTATGTGTTAAAAACATTTCATATAGCAACCTGTTTCAAACGGCCGTTTAGGTCTCACTGAACAATTATCTCCCTTGCATGACGGTAGCAAGATTATTACGCCCAAGAAATTAGAGCTGTGTAAAGCGGTTGGGTAATTTTTTTTTTAAAAATGCATAAAATGTCATATTTCTTTGTGCATATGGGAACATTGGAACATTTTCATGATTTCTGCAAAGTTTGGGTGACCCTGGGAACTGTTTGATGATGCTATAACAGTTTAAAGATGCGTAGTGATACACTGCAACAAATGGACAGAATTGTCAAAAATGAAGGGGTGCCATCAAACCATCGAAATTGTGAAAAAGCAACCTGGTCAACCCCATGTTTTTTTCTGCATATTTGGACCAACAGAGGACTATCTATGGGAATAAGGCACTTTTAGAACCATTGGTAATGTATCCAGTGTTCCAGAAGTGCATGTCTCTATATGTAGAACAGTACAAAATTAATTGGTGTGTGAGACGTTCAAGAATCAGATCATTTTCGGTAGACGCTGGGAGGAAACTGCATCTTTGTGATTCAGATTTACTTTCTTTTTGAAAATATGTCACTTTCTATGGGAAATACTGTATTTGAAACATCTAAATGGAAAAATAAATGTATTTTTTGTGAAAAATGGATGACTTTGAGTATAATAGAGAAGTGTCACACAGGCAAAACCAAACTTGAAGCTAAAGCAGTAAAGCAAATAGGGCAATGAGACTGAGCAGCTGAAAATTTGTCATGGAAATGTTGGAATCAGGATTTATTCAATTCAATGGAAGGAACACAAAGTGAGATCATCTATTTAACTGAAAAAGAATTGATCATGTATGCAAATATGCTTTGCTGCATCATGTGATAAGACTTGATTTTAGCCATCTGTCTGGCTAAAATGAATAGAAGTTTGCACTTAAAAACATTTGAAAGTCACACAGAGAGACAGTGATGCTAATATATCACAACAAAAGCATGTGTAGAGCATTCCCTGCATCCAGATTTCATGATTCATGTAAGTTAAACCATTTTTTTGTGTTAGAAACTCATTATTTATGTATAATTCATACCCCACCCACATAAAAATGGTAACATTTGTCGCGATACTGTTTCCACTCTTTAGCGCATGCTTTTTGACAATACGGTTGGTCGCGTATGAGCAATATTGTCTTTATGTCGCTGTTTATCAATTAATATTATATTGATCATGAATTACGGAGAAATTTCCTGTTTCATTATTTTGTCATTGATATTTGTTATCAACAGCCTTGTATCCAGTTTTCGATATACCGACCGCCAAACTGTCGCGTTTCATTTTAATGGTATGGCGTATGACTGCCATTTTTGTTTTACTGTCATTTTTTTCTCCTCATTGTTGATATTTATGCGGCTGAGTCTGGCTTATACACAGTATTTACCTACTCTTGGACATTAAGGTAAATTGTAAAATGCGACATCTTTGAAATGACGCGAAACAGATTCGCGTAATAATTTCTCAGCGTTTAGTTAACCTGTGCTTGAAACTTTTGTACCATCATCTGATTTCTTTCGGTTGTTCTTCTACTTTTTTGTCGAATAAAAAATACATGATGCTTGCTATAGAATATAGATTTTTCTCATTGAAGATGATGTTTTTTCAATGTCTGTTATTGAATGTGTACAATATTTTTCTCCACATTCAACAGTATAGCATTCTCCAATATGACAATTTCTAATTTTCATATAATTATTGCAACAACTCTATTTTAACTGCCCATTTTTTTATGCCAGTTTTGGAAAATCTGTAAAGTAACGAGTCATCTCGCGACAAATATTTCTTATCACGATATTCTTTGATATATTTATTTCAAACTAATTTGTCGTAAAGAGATGCGCTTCAGCAAACCGTCTTTTTGCAATGAGCTTATGAGCCAATTATGCTGTATCCATATTTTGTCTCATTTTCATTCATCGTTTCATTTTCTTGCTTTAAAGTGATTTTCATGAACACTTTACTTTCATTTGCAATTTTTATTGATAAAATAAACAAAATAGTATTGGAATTTAATATATGCCTAATAGATACCTCAATTGGTAAGGGATATATTCATAGTTGATAATGAATCTAATGCATGTACAAAAGTATGTTATTCATTCATGTATTGAAAAAGGGGGCATGGTTAGTGTCAGTGACATGCAAATTATTGCTGGGCACCTTCAAACATTAATATTTGTTTGTTATAGATACAAAAAAAGTCAAATATATAGTTTTGCAACAAAACAGAGCATTATTTGAAGCAAAAACAACTATTTATCCATATATGGTCATGTATTTTGACACTTAAGTTATGTAATGTTGCATATACAATAAAATGAATATGCAGTCAGATAGATACACTATAGGAGGCAGTACAAGGACATTTTCAAAGTATTTCTTTTTCTAGAATTATTTTTATTAAGGTACAATGGCTAAAAAAATTTGGCAGTTTTTCCTGTTTTCGAGTCGTCCGAAACTGATTTATGCATGTGTGACTGCCATCTTATTTTGGTGCATGAATTCGAAAACAGTTGCGCGATGAATTCAAAAGGCATACATTTATATTTAGAAATGGTAAAGGTTTGTTCGACAAAAAATTCACTCACATGTCATGACAATTTCTACTCTTCAAGGTCTCACTGAACAATTATCTCCCTTGCATGACGGTAGCAAGATTATTACGCCCAAGAAATTAGAGCTGTGTAAAGCGGTTGGGTAATTTTTTTTTTAAAAATGCATAAAATGTCATATTTCTTTGTGCATATGGGAACATTGGAACATTTTCATGATTTCTGCAAAGTTTGGGTGACCCTGGGAACTGTTTGATGATGCTATAACAGTTTAAAGATGCGTAGTGATACACTGCAACAAATGGACAGAATTGTCAAAAATGAAGGGGTGCCATCAAACCATCGAAATTGTGAAAAAGCAACCTGGTCAACCCCATGTTTTTTTCTGCATATTTGGACCAACAGAGGACTATCTATGGGAATAAGGCACTTTTAGAACCATTGGTAATGTATCCAGTGTTCCAGAAGTGCATGTCTCTATATGTAGAACAGTACAAAATTAATTGGTGTGTGAGACGTTTATGTGTGATTAAATTTTAACGGTGTTCTGATCCCCGTGTTTCACCGCCGTGCTTATGTAACATATCGCAACCCCATAGGTGAATGCCTTCCGTTTTTTTAATAACTGTGTACTTGTGTCCGTTTTTTTCCTGACACGTACCGCTGTATCGGATCTATCAGGAGTTGCTAAGTATTCTCTAAATTTTCTGTATCGGATTTATGAGGAGTTGCTAAGTATTCTCTAAATTTTCTTTTTGACGTGTAATACATGTTATCACGTTAATGGTTACAATTAAGGTTACGTTCTTTCTCTTTCATTTTTTCCTCTCTTTATAACGGGTCATACCAAAGACTTTAAAAATGCTACTAGAAGCTTCCTCGCTTGGCGTTCAGCATTTAGAGGACAGTTCTAGGTGTGGTCGGACGGTGTCAGTATAATGTGACTGGGTGGGGTATCATACCACGTGTCTGTGGCATGATACTTCAGTGTGACAGCGCTCAGAATACTGTCTCAAGTAGACACCGTCGCGATATGACTGAAAAATTGTTGAAAGCGACGCTAAAAACCATACAACAACTCTCTTTATAAACTTTAGTCTTTTCGGAGGCTGATGCAAACGCCATATGAAAATTAACCCCGTTTGATAATTAAATCGTTAAAATACACGCATAAGATTATTCAATATATGGATTAATTGGTTGACTGATTGATTGATTGGTTGACTAATTTAATCATTATATGGTATGGTATAACAGTATGTAGAAGACAGACTAGAATAAGACATTGACATGGCGAAAGTATTACTATCGACGAAATAAACAATGATCTCTAATAATTGCACTTTAAATGCCCGTCGAAAATGACGTTAACGCTACTTTATTTTACGGTGTGACACTATGGCTAGATATCGGAAAAATAACACCAAAATCATATCGGACGACATACGTTGTATATATAAACATCTTCTTCAACCAAAATAAAATAGAACTTTTAAACCGGTTTATAAATTAACAATTAACAACAGTGAGAAACTGTCAAAAATACGACAAACTATTTTATAGACGTAACATCGCGGTTAGACATGTAATTTCACTTGATATAGATAGAACTTCATTCTTTTATTTCTCTAAAATAGATTTCACTAAAATGATATACAGAACTCTTTTTATTGAGAAAACGGAGTAAAATGAATATACAGAAGACATTTTAGATATGATTTTTACGTTGCGAGTTGATGAAAGAAAAAAAAATTACATTGTTTCTAGATCGTGTATTTCGCTTCTTGTTTGTCACCTGTACTGATTTACGATTTGAAATTTGTATGTCACTAAGGAATCTCGGCAACACGTCAAATAAAGGATTTTAGGCGAGAAACCAAAGCACGGAATCATTATTCATGCGTTTTTTTTCATCGGATTTACATTTGTTGTTACATCTTACGGTGAAGTTTTTTGACGTTTTTGACGTTTCGTGACATTTTTATGCTTATTATAAAATATGTCCTTTGAATTATTTTTATTTTTATTTTGTATTTAAAAAGAGGAAAAATAACTGAATATGATGGTATATATTTAAAATTTCTATTCATAATTTTCGATAAATGACGATATTTAAAAATTGACAAGTACGAGTATGTTTGCAATGTACGCCAACATCTGACGTAACGTCCTAAGCGTAACACGACGTTTAGGTTAAAATTCACTCCGTCTAACGTTTACATTACATAAACTGCAACTACGCCGCATTTACGGTGATAACTACACACGATAAATCGGTATTACCTATTATTTTTGTGCACATGGTCGAACAGTGAGGTAAAAAAAAACCTTTATTTTCATACTATTATTTCGTTTTTAAATCAAACATATAGCCAATACTGGCGGCATTCTATTTAAGTTTCGAGCGGACATATGTTTTTGAATGGGAACATGGTCGTTTCCTCAAATATTTGAGAAAAGTGACGGATTGAACCATTTTCAGATTGAAAACAGCTCAATTTATTACTTCGGAAGCATTTATAGGACTACTTTATGTGTTTTACATTTGTTTTATGTATCAATATGCCATATTATATCAGTAAAATTACAAGTTGATGTTGTAAGACTGCTAATGCCAAAGTTTGCTTAGTACGTAGCATAAGTAGGTGACTCGTATATTGTACATTACATTAGTTGGTGTATTTTGTCATTTAGTGGTATAATACTACTATCCAACTTTTTCAAGGTTGTTTTTAAGTTGTATCGTTCTTTACACTTCACAAATAAACTAAGTATTTTTTCGTTTTAGAACATCATCGTCCATCTCACTATTTTGCACATCGCAGCTGTTTCCGTAGACCATTACCTGTCCTTCATGTAATACATGTACACTGTTTACACTGTACTATTCGTCTATTAGCCCTCGACGGCATAAACTGACTCTTAATATTCAAACAAAACATTGTTTTAGTAATCTTTCTTTTAGCTGTAAAGAGTCGAAGATTATAATTATATATTAGCCACCTGAGGCAAACTGAGACACTTGCCTCCTGTAGATTTTGTGGTGTTTCACATATTTACTAGTGTTTTTGTAAAAATAAAAGTTATTCCCAAAATATGAATTACTCTTGCATAAATATGACATTTCCTTCACATATAATATATGCAGTATGAATGTATCATAATACCCAGCAACTGCTTGTCTTACAGTGTATTACTAAGAATTGATATATACTGTTATGTCGGGCTAAAAAGCCACCAATGTGTATTCAAAACAATAGTGTAAAATGGGCAGTTGTATAAAAAGTAGTTTGTGTTATATATTTGAACGGCTTAAAATGCAGGAAATGCATGCCGCGAGCTAAATATCTTTTCGTGGCAGCATGCCCACGGACACCCCTAGCAAAGTTGTGAGTGTGCCTCCTGTAGAATCAAACAAGATAATATAATAAAATAACTACTTCAACATATCCGATTACTCAGCATAATAATATCGCTTTTCATACAAACACAACATGTATACTTCTACATCACAGGATTGCGAGAGAGATTGTGATTTTGTCGTTGCTTTAGGTTAGCATATGTTTCAAGTGTGTTAGTTGAATACCGGTAACCGTTTCAATAAAAAAAGATAAAAAGAAAAGAATAAAATAAATGTTTTATTATTTTATTTTTGTATTTTGTTAGTATTTACTGCGGTTTGAACATACGACATCCTTAGCGACAGTCAAAGGCGAACACCATAAGGCCACTTTGGAGTCTAATAATAGTCTAAGAGTTTTATCTTATGCAAATCGTTGTAACCGACTAAAAATGTTTGCTGGTGAATATAAAATACCTCGAATTGTGTATGTTGTATCCATACGTTTCGGCGGATTGCTAGTACTGCGAATAACCTAGTTTTTAAATCCTCATTGATTTGAGGTCAACCCATCTAGTGGGATGTGGTTGTTTAATGTTGAAATCCTCATTGATTTGAGGTCAACCCATCCAGTGGGATGTGGTTGTTTTACAATTGCTACAATCACCGGTCGTGAAAGATTGAGCGCCTTTTACTATCTTATCTCTATCTGTCTTATGTCAAATAATATAACTTTCTGTTCTTATATTTGAATAAACCAGGTTGAGTACATATTTAATATGGACATCATATTTGATAACTTGTTTTTCAAACACTAAAAGTACTCCGTTCTGTTTGAGATTTGTCTACTAAAACTTTCGTTTTTCATCTTTAAGCTTTTTATTCTGTACATTTCCGTATAAGTCAGTTTCTCTAAATTTACTATCTTCCATTCTGGAGTGTGCTTACACAAGATTTATATACTTTCTCTGATACAAAATCGTCCAAATTTCTTACCTTTCGCTTGTATTCAGTACCACAGGTGACCAATACAGTGACCCTTTAAATGTTCAGGCTAGGTGGACCAGCATATACTTTCTCATACATCCTCATACACTCCTTCCTCAGCTTGTGCCCCCACCCCCACCCATAATTGAAAAGTTCCTACATCCATGAATATATGAACAAAATGGATACAAAAACAATGAGTGTTGTATTAAACAAACACTGTTGCTAGGGTAGATCAGTCTGTTGTAACATTAACTGTCGACATTATATGGTATTATAGTTTTTATTTCCAATATCCAATAGGCACGCAGGCCAATACGGTACATGATGTATACACGAATATATGACAGACAGTGGTTCATTAATGATAATAAAGAGTTACAATGTTATTTTCATGGTATAAATCATATCGGATAAATTTAAATTTAGGCAAGGGTGAAAGTGGAGAAGATGGTATGCATTACAGTAATTATCTTCAAAAGTCATGTTAGAAAGCAAATATAATGCAACATGATCTTACCTTCCATAAATATTGTAATTGAAAATACATGTGAATCATACATTTATGGTTATATTTCTCATTTGAAAAGCTTTTAGTATAAAAGAACTAAGTTTTTTTTTATTGTACTGTTGTTTTCTGAATTTAACAAATTGATAAACTTAGGCATGTTTGATCTTTCCCAAAAATATTTATTTATATAAACTTTTCTCAGCAGATAAGAAAGATGGTACGTAACGATTATGTGTTGATTATAGAAAGATTAATCAAATATTAAACCCTATAGCTTATCCAATCCCGTTAATAGATGATATATTGTCGTTGTCAGGGAACGCAAAATACTTTACTACGTTCGATTTAAAGAGCGGCTATTGGCAGGTCCCTGTAGATTTAAAAGATCGACGTCAGACCACTTTTGTATGTCATAAAGGCTTGTATGAATTTTATGTAGCTCCTTTTGGGTTACATTCGAGCCCTGTAGTGTTTATTGAGTAAATGAATAAGGTATAAGAGGGATGTGAAGGGTTTGCATTCGCGTACTTAGATGACATTTTCATCTATTGCCCAAATTTAGAAACTCACTATGATCATATCAACAAGGTTTTCACCAAACTACGAAAACATGATTTGAAACTCAAAATCAGTAAATGTATTGTTTTACAAGCTGAAGTTAAGTATCTAGGTTTTCTAATCAGTGAACAAGGTATTCGCTCAGACCAAGGAAAGGTCAAAGCAATACAAACACTAAAAGCGTCTACGTCTGATAGAGAAGTAAAAGCCTTTATTGGAATGGCAGGATATTACAGACGGATTATTCAAGGGGTTTCAAAGATAGCAAATCCGCACATAGAATTGACAAAGAAGTTTACAAGATTTAAATGGGATCAAAATGTCAAAATGCTTTTGAAATAATAAAAAGAACGTCTTGGTTCACTGGCATTGCTTGCACATCCAAATCCAGCAAAAATATAATTATGTTTTACATATCGTCTCTAATTATGCGATAGGAAGTGTGTTATCTCAACCAGTAGATGAAAGTATTTGGGATTTAGATAATAGTAATCTGTTGCCGATATATTACTTGTCACACAAATTAAGTAAGACACAAAAAAAATGTTTTAGAATCACTAAATCAAAATAAACAAACACAGCTTTGGTCATTAGCAATATCAGCATATAACGCGAAGATTGAATTTATTGAAGGTCGTAAAAATGTTTCAGCAGATTTATTGTCTAGAATACCAGAATCAGCAGTAGGTTCTTGTGATGAAATAACATAAGAAGACGTAAATGACAAGAGATAAAGTGAAACACAAGGGCATATACTGGTAATGATTTAATCCTCTGACAATCACGGCAGAACGTGTCAAAACATTCAAGTCTTTCAACATGATCACTGAACAATCGAAAGCGGGGCGGTTGTCTAATGGATTGAATATTGGCCACTCACGCCAGAGGTTGTGGTTCGATCCCCAGCTCGACCCGATGCATCTCATAAAACAAAACTCAGTACTGGTTCTACCTAGGAAGCGGACTCGAGAGCGGTTCATTTAAGCTCCGAGCTTTCATCGCAATCGAGCTAAAATAAATTAGTATTAACTAATAGAAAGATGAAGTAATTACTAATATTATAGGTCAATTGAATACTGGTAAAACGGTCAAAAAGGTCCTGAATAATTACATAATAAAAAATAATTTATTGTATTATATATCTGATGTAAAAGAAAACCCCAAACTAAGATTATTCATTTCTAATCACATGAGGGCTGATGTTATGGATAATATCATCTAGCCAATGGACATATGGGGAGCAATAAATGTTTTGACAGCATAAAGATAAAGTATTACTGGCCAAATATGTTTAATGATCTTTGTGATTACGTAGGGAGTTGTCTAATATGTAAAGAAAGAAATCTTAAGGCATTTAAAGCACCACTTCAAGACACAGATTCCCTTTTGCAAAGGGCAAACATTCCCTTTTGTTAAAATTGCAATGGACATTTGTGGTCCTTTGCCAGTAACGCTGTCTAACAACAAATATGTTTAAAGTTTTATGGACTTATACAGTGGTTGGCCAGAAGCTTTTCCACTGAGCAATAAAAGCTCAGTTTCAATCAGTCATAAAAAAATTCAGGAGATAATCCCAAGGCATTCAACGCCTTTTGTACTTTTATCGGACAACGGAACCGAATTTATTAATCGTTCTGTCCAAGAAACACTTGAAGCATTAAACATTCACCATGTTAGAACGTCTTTTTATCACCCAGAGTCAAACGGTAAGATAGAAAGATATCATAGGGTTCTAAAAGATATTCTTGCAAAAGTAGTCAGTGAAAACACGAGTAGGTGGGACCTGTATTTACCACAAGTTGTAAGTGCAATTAGGTTTAACGTCAGCGATGCGACCGGGCTAAGTCCATTTGTATTGTTGTATAATAAAGACCAAACGTGCCTCTCGATAATCTCTTGATCCAGGGCGCAAATATCTTGGTGAAGATGTTCATAAAACCTTATTAGAACAACAACATAAAGCATTTATGTTTGTACATCAACAATTACAGAAAGCCAAGCAAAAGCAAAATAAATATAACAACGCAAATAGGTCAGAATTTTACTTAAAATAGGAGACGCGGTATTTTATAAAAAAACACAGAAAGAGTTCAAAATAAGATAAAAACTGGAATGTATTTTACAGAATTACTGAAGAAAGATCTCCTGTTACTTTCATAATACGCAATCAATTAATTGGGCCAACTACAAAAGCACATGCGTCTCAGTTAATTAAAGCCAATGTTGACGAATGGGTCATTCCAGAGGCTCAAACAAGTCACCGACCAGTACGGAAACAATATTTTGTTGCACCTCCGGTTAGTTCTGACTCAGAAACAGATTCTGAAGTCCAAACAGAATCACCAGTAAAACGTCTAACAAAAAGGTATAGAAATCAAAGATTAAATTCCAGTGATTTCATTATTAGAATTAGCTAAGAGATTAAGAAATCAAAATAAGGAAGATTCTGATATTAGATCTGAGGAGTCGGATTTAGCAGATATGGATTCAGCAATCAGAAATGAAGATACGACCGATGTAGTAGATGATAACCAACTGAGCGATGGGGCTTATATGTCAATTAATAACATAAAACAAAGGTACAGTCACCCCATCTCCACACCAAAAAGGTACAGTCACCTTCATCTCCACACCAAAAAGGTACAGTCACCCCATCTCCACACCAAAAAGGTACAGTCACCCCATTTCAACACCAAAAAGGTACAGTCACCCCCCTCTCAACACCAAAAAGGTACAGTCACCTTCATCTCCACACCAAAAAGGTACAGTCACCCCCATCTCCACACCAAAAAGGTACAGTCACCTTCATCTCCATTCCAAAAAGGTACAGTTACCCCCAACTCCACACCAAAAAAGTACAGTCACCTTCATCTCCACACCAAAAAGTATCATCAAAACATATTAATCGGAGACAAGTTAGGCCTAGAAAATCGCCTACGGCTAAGAAATTGTAAAAATCAATAGTTAACATGGTGTAGGAAAAAAGGGGCTCGTAAGTTATAAAACATTTATAACTTGAAAATTATATATAGTATAATTAATGCTAACTTCTAGTACAGAAGTAAATTATGCTTTTTCTTCTAAATATTTATTATTGATGTATACCAAAGTGGTATGGGAAATAAGATTATGATATAATTATCAGAAGCAATATGGATATACCAAATCGTTATGGGAAATAAGGTTATGATATAATTATCAGAAGCAATATTAATATTTGTAGAAACGGGATCACGTTTAAAGCACACATCGGTTCGAACTACGAAAGCACAGATTTTTGCTAGATAGTTTATGAAAAACTGCGCCGAGGTATTACAGTATTGTAAACAGTGTGCGTGTGTCCAATTAATGACTACATAAAACAGTCATTAAAGTAAATATATCAACATGGCGATATATGACATCATTGTGTAAATAATTTTTATATGGACAGTATATTATGACAGGCACCAGAGGTCTAAGGTTGATAACGGTCAACGTGTCACAGCAACAACAATTGCTTGGTCAAACACAGTAATCAATGTCCAAATGTACCTACAGGGGAACATTATAAGCAACATTATCTTAATGATAAACTGTCAAGGGTACCCTATACTATTAATTTTATGTCAACATGGCGACATCTTAGTGAAAGTAATTCATACACATTTCATCGTCTGTCAATCAAGCGTGACAGATGTAACCTTTTCCACATAAGCAAACAAGATTGTGGAACACATTAAGTTGTCACGGGTGGCAACATCCACGAGGGCGAGTTTTCCAACCTGTCATGAATGACAACTTGCACCAGCTCAGGGAATACTGTGGAGACCTATCTACGCTTTACAAGGGACAATGTGACAACACCTATATCCTCAGGCTACATGAAGTGTCAACCGTTTCCCAGCAAAGACAATTTTCAACAATAGTGAAGTCTTGTGTTAAGAAATAAATAAATATTTCCAGAAAATTGTGTTATACCAATTAAGCAAATTCCAATTCAAAAGTTAAAAGGAAAATTGTGTTATCAATAAATACTTAATTCACGGTGTTACAAAATTAAATTCAAATGATGGCTTCCGGTAGTTTTGATACTTTGATTTAAATATGAACGCAAAGCAGAAACTTCAAAACGTGATTTAAATATGAACGCTACGCAGAAAGAGACAAACGAGTAGTTTGCAGTTACCATGAACAATAATACGATTATCAGCTATACTATAAGAACATTTATGATTTTGTGTCGACATTTCATTTTACTTACATTTACAGTTTGTGGTGACGGGTTGTTATTTGATGTTATGATTAGTATTGTAATTTGTTTAGTAGAGTGATATTGCTTAAGTTGAGTTTATTAGTTACAAGAATTTAACTTTCCAGTTTTCAAGTTGATATTAAAGTCGAGTACGAAAAAGAAATTTAGATATATTCATCTATCAAATATTTTCTTCTTTGATATGGGCGTATAATATTTATATAATAAATATAAGTTTAGATAGAACAAGGTAGAAAATTATAAAAGAAGAAACAAAAAACGTATGAAATAAAAATTGGCATACGTATAAATAACATTATACGTATAGATAACTGTATAAACAAATGTTAGAATATTTAAAAAACATGTTATGTAAAATGAATTTGTTACACGTTTGGATACCAATCAAAATGATTAAAAGTTCAAACAATTTACAATCAGAAATTATTGCAAAATCTTACTTGAGTGTACATCGGTCTTAAACAACTGAGTGTTTATGATAAGGTAAAGAATTTGTGAAATATATATACTAACTAAATAGCAGGAAATTATTATGTCATATCAAGATGATAATGATAATGATAATAATAAGTGATATTTCACTTCGATTTTGGGCACATATGCAGAGTTTATAGATCCCATCGACCGACTGTATATTAGAAGAATATATTTCGCCGATATATTGATCAGTGCGGCCTACACAATTCCAGATTACCTCAAAACAGTTTGCAATTCATTCTCTCAAATGTGAACGTTACCACATAACTACATGAAACTCCACTGTTTTACAGTAATCTGAAATTTTGTAGCGCTGATCCGTACAGTGTAGGCCGATTGTTATCTATTATTTTATGTACATACACGTTGAACCTATTAGTATTAAAACGTGTCTGATAAGATGGAACACCAACCTTCCGAGGTGCTGTAAGTATTCCAGATGAATATGCTACGGCGTTTCGTTTTGGGGGGGGGGGGGGGGGGGGGGGAGGGGCATCGTGGCGTATTTTTCAAATTAAGTAAAATAGAAAGAACGTAACTTCATTGGTTAAAAGTCGAAATCATTACTGCTTTTTTCATAACATATGGTCCTGGTTTTGTGTTGTTAATTTGAAAAAAAAAAGTCTAACCACAGGTTCCCGTATACATTGCAGGTGCGTAGACACGAATTTGGTTTTGGTGCGGCTAAATTTCTACACATTCAAGATAATAGTAAGCAAAAAATATGGGAATATTGGTGCGGCTATAAAATAATGTTTCTAAAAATAGTTTGGAAATCAAATAAAAATATAGACATGTTTGAAATTTTTTGGTGCGGCATGCCTCACCAATATCAATTATTGGTGCGGCAATGCCGTACCATGCCGCACTCGGACATGTCTGCGCCCATGCAATGTAATACTTGATTAATGTATCGATTATTATTATATCACAAATATACATGTGTGTTTATTTACAAAGTGAGTGAGACGAAATAAGATGATACAATTTAGTAAATACAACGCAAGTGTCTAAACAAGCATGGAGTATCGGGCTATGTAGATTTATAGAATTGTTAAAATAGTTTGTATTTTTTTTCTAATTATTTTCCCCTCCTATTTCATGTTTTATGAAAAGAGCAACAAACGTTTCGTCATCTAAATCCCCATTTTCGATTAGAGAGAAATTTACACCCCACTTCCCGTCCCTTCTTTGGGGATGACTGTATCTTTTTGGCGTGGAGATGAAGGTGATTGTACCTTTTTTTGGTGTGGAGATGGGGGTGACTGTACCTTTTTGGTGTGGAGATGGGGGTGATTGTACCTTTTTGGTGTGGAGATGAAGGTGATTGTTCCTTTTTGGTGTGGAGATGGGGGTGACTGTACCTTTTTAGTGTGGAGATGGGGGTGATTGTACCTTTTTGGCGTGGAGATGAAGGTGACTGTACCTTTTTGGTGTGGAGATGGGGTTGACTGTACCTTTTTGGTGTGGAGATGAAGGTGACTGTACCTTTTTGATGTGGAGATGGGGATGACTGTATCTTTTTGGTGTGGAAATAGGGGTAACTGTACCTCTTTGGTGTGGAGATGGGGTGACTGTACCTTTTTGGTGTGGAGATGGGGGTGACTATACCTTTTTGGTGTGGAGATGGGGATGACTATACCTTTTTGGTGTGGAGATGAAGGTGACTGTACCTTTTTGGTGGGGAGATGGGGGTGACTGTACCTTTTTGGTGTGGATATGAAGGTGACTGTACCTTTTTGGTGTGGAGATGAAGGTGACTGTACCTTTTTGGTATGGAGATGAAGGTGACTGTACCTTTTTGGTGTGGAAATGAGGGTGACTGTACCTTTTTGGTGTGGAAATGGGGGTGACTGTACCTTTCTGTTGTGGATATGAAGGTGACTGTACGTTTTTGGTGTGGATATGGGGGTGACTGTACTTTTTTGGTGTGGAGATGAAGGTGACTGTACCTTTTTGGTGTGGAGATGGGGATGACTGTACCTTTTTGGTGTGGAGATGAAGGTGACTGTACCTTTTTGGTGTGGAAATGGAGGTGATTGTACCTTTTTGGCGTGGAGATGAAGGTGACTGTACCTTTTTGGTGTGGAGATGGGGGTGACTGTACCTTTTGGTGTGGAGATGAAGGTGACTGTACCTTTTTGATGTGGAGATGGGGGTGACTGTCTCTTTTTGGTGTGGAGATAGGGGTAACTGTACCTCTTTGGTGTGGAGATGGGGTGACTGTACCTTTTTGGTGTGGAGATGGGGGTGACTATACCTTTTTGGTGTGAAGATGGGGATGATTGTACGTTTTTGGTGTGGAGATGAAGGTGACTGTACCTTTTTGGTGTGGAGATGGGGGTGACTGTACCTTTTTGGTGTGGAGATGAAGGTGACTGTACCTTTTTGGTGTGGAAATGGGGGTGACTGTTCCTTTTTGGTGTGGAGATGGGGGTGACTGTACCTTTCTGTTGTGGATATGAAGGTGACTGTACTTTTTTGGTGTGGAGATGAAGGTGACTGTACCTTTTTGGTGTGGAGATGGGGGTGACTGTACCTTTTTGGTGTGGAGATGAAGGTGACTGTACCTTTTTGGTGTGGAAATGGGGGTGACTGTACCTTTTTGGTGTGGAGATGAAGGTGACTGTACCTTTTTGGTGTGGAAATGGGGGTGACTGTACTTTTCTGTTGTGGATATGAAGGTGACTGTACGTTTTTGGTGTTGATATGGGGGTGACTGTACTTTTTTGGTATGGAGATTTGGGTGACTGTACCTTTTTGGTGTGGAGATGAAGGTAACTGTACCTTTTTAGAAAAAAAAATGCATTGAAGAATCGTCGCACTTCTAAACATATAAAATATATGGAAACTGCCGAAAAATATCATTTATGAAATGTCCATTAAAACCCCGGCAAACCTTTACACAAACGTAGAATGTCTCAAGTCCAGAAACATTATACATGCAACATGACGCTGGACAGTCGGTATAAAAGTGTCATGAGGAAATTGCTGACATAACCTCTGACCTAAGGCGCTCACAGACGAGTTTTAAATATGGTGCCATTTCTGTATATACTGAAACGAAATTAACCAAGAAGGTATTATTGATCAAACAAATAATAATTTCTTGTTTGACCGGCAACATCTATAAAATACAATAGCAACTGCTACGGTTGACAGGCGCTATGGAAACAATACCACACTAAGCATAAAAACAAAGTTTCCTTGTGCGCAACCACCCAATTTACGGTATTAATCGCATTTAAAAACATTGCCCTACTATCATCATACATAGCCTACACATGGACTACTTACTCTATATTAAATTCGAGCACAAAATGACCTGTTTATGTGTCAGCGTACCGTAAAACACCCTTCATTCATTCTATATTAAAATGTGAAAAAAAAAAACGATGACACGTATACACAAAAATGAACTCGAACGTGCGATAACGTTACTGCTTCCGTGAAGGAATGTAGCAGGCGCCGATCGCAAGACTGCATTGTTTGTAGAACGAACTCTCCAGACTGGGTCCGTTCAATAGCAATGTTGGGAAAGCAACATTTGAGCACGTTGATTGGTCAATGGCTGCAAGTCAACCGAAAGACGTCACAGTTTAGTAAGTGTTTAGTTGCTATGAACTGTGGGACAGGCATATAATTCCCTGCTTTTTCATTGTCGGTTAATAAACCTGATGCGGGAGATTCAGGTTCTGGTATAGGAGAAAATCTGCTGCACACGCGGTACTTCCTTCACAGGTTTAAATAATAATATTGAACATTATTTCGACGGCCTTGTGACGGTTACGTTGTGGAGATTTTTTTAGTGAAATTCAGGAATTATATTTTCCCAATAGTTATATTATTAAAATAACGGGAATTTGAAATCCATGTATGTTAAATATCATATAGGCTGTATTTATACATAGCGGTGCGTTTCTTTTTCGTTTCAGTATATATACAATGAAAGAAAAAATCCAATTTGCGAGTGCCTGTGTGGAGATGGGTCGATATACAGATAGATTGTGTGAAAGCTGTCAGTGATTATTTTTACAAGTAACTTTGATGCATTAAATGTTCGGAGTAGCATACAGGAATACACAGTAATACTGTCTTAGAATAATACTGTTGTAAAATACGTATGCTATTTTCTATATTATAGTGAATGCATACAGTGACAAGTTACGTGAAAGTTAACTTAAATATTCATACATTTTTTTTGTTTTTTTTGGTTTTAAAGTTATAGTTTTACAAGCTGTTTAAAACACGCTCGGACACAACTAAGGCACAGTGATTAAAACTTTCAAAGAGGATACATTAAACAGGTTTTCATTGGTCAACTCTTATCAAATGACACGTGACATATTCTTTGTGACGAACACCATGATCGCGACACGATGCTGTTTAACGGAAAGGAAATTTAATATTCTAATTTCTAATACTTGACGTGTAGTGAATTTCTTTTAATTAACAAGTACTTATTCATTTCTAACTTAAATGCAAAACAAACAAAAAATAAACAAAACCAAAAACATGTGCTACATATGTACGGTATCAAATATACGGTATATAGGTGTGTAGGTTATTCTACGAGCACATACCGTGAAAGTTGTATACACTACGGACAAATTAATGCATTTGTATTGCACATTTTTGTTTGTGTGTACATGTACGGGTTTTAACTGTATTTTCTTTGATAATGAATATAATATTTTAATGTTTTTTTATTTGTGTGCGTATATCCATAAATTATACAGATTTTTTTTCAGTGGTGCGGGGATAAAATAAACTTCATTGAGATATATATATATATATGTATACATTACAGAAGGACTAATATAGAGGAGGAAAGGTAACTCATTGAGATGTTGTGAAAGCACGTGTATTCACTCAAAATCTCGCAAAATCTTGTTTTCATTAATAAGTTATTGACTAACAGGATGTTTTAAAGACTATAGAAGGTGTATGCACAATGCTGTCGGCGATACTGAATCTCTGTCTAGCAGCACCAGCTGTGTTTATATGTTTACCGACATGTTTCATTAACGCTGCCAAAGTAGACATCCACTATTTGGAGGAGAGAGTGGATAAATATATCCAAGCTGGGCTGGCATGCCACAACAATCCAGGTTTGTGAAGTCTTTTATCAGATATTTTACTCGGATTTAGGTTCCATCGTTTTGCGGTCATTGATATTTTAAACTATAACAACAGCAATACTAATTATTTTACGTTACTGGAAAAAAAATGCTAACGGGACGATTCATTTTATTTGTTCTCATGAACTTTTAACAAATGACATTCCTTCCTTAAATCCATTAAATAACTGGACAATACCGATAGTCGGTCTTTATCCACGCGCTGCTTCCTGATTTGATTGACAGCATTTTAGCGTTTGGTTTATTTTATACAACATTGTTATAAATGACACAATATTTTAATGTTTATTTGTTTCTGCTTGCTTATATTCAATACAAACATGAAAAAATGAAATTCGAGGAATAAAAAGTAGTCCCTGTCGCGTATGATCATTTTCCAACGAATACATGAATGGTCCAAAAGATGGTCAGTGAGTGGTAACCCTAAAAAACGAAACACTACTTATGTGAAGAAAAATCAATAAACCATACCAGCCCTCACCACCACAACCCCTACCCACCAAAACCAAAACAAAATACAGCAAAACAATGTAGTTATACACACTCATTTAGGAATTTCAATTTCAAAGTCATGTACATGCTGTTTGGTGATCAGTCTCTTCTAATGTTCATAATTGAACTCATATATTTACATGTACATGGATTTATTTCCAGTATAAAAAGATTTACTTAGTATTACACAATGACACAATTAGTTACACTTTGACAACATATATATTAAAACTTATGAAAATATTTATGAAAATAATGGCCTTGCAGATTCTTTAAAACATACTTTCATACCATCTCTCCCTCTAGCGCACACTGAAGTCCACCTTTTAACCATCGTAGTTTCGACTATTCCCCCATCGTAGTTCCGACTTTTCACCATCGAAGTTTCGAATTTTCACCATTGTAGTTTCGACTTTTCATCATCGAAGTTTTGACTTTTCACCATTGTTGTTTCGACTGTTCAACATCATAGTTTCGAGTATTCTCACATCGTAGTTTCGGCTTTTTTCATCGTAGTTCCGACTTTTCATCGTAGTTTCGCGACTTTTCAACATCGTAGTTTCGGCTTTTCATCATCCTAGTTTCGACTTTTCAACATTGTTGTTTCGACTTTTCAACATCGTAGTTTTGACTATTTGCCCATCGTAGTTTCGACTTTTTAACATCGTAGTTCCGATTTTTCCCCATCGTGGTTCCGACTTCTCATCATCGTAGTTTCGACTTTTCAACATCGTTGTCTCGACTATTCCCCCACCGTAGTTTCAGCTTATCAACATCGTAGTTTCGACTATTCCCCATCGTAGTTTTGACTATTCCCCCATTGTAGCATCGTTGTTTCGACTTTACAACATCGTAGTTTAACTATCCCCCCCCCCCCACCCCCCCACCCCAACCTCATCGTATTCCGACTTCTGATCATTGTAGTTTCGACTTCTCAACATCGTAGTTTCGATTATTCCCCCATCGTAGTTTCGACTTTTCAACATCGTAATTTCGTCTTTTCAACATCGTAATTTCGATTTTTCAACATCGTAGTTTCGACTATTCTCCCATCGTAGTTTCGACTTTTCATCATCGTAGTTTCGACGTTTCACCAGTGGTGGTGCCACGTGTTAGTGTTCATGAGTGAAGTTTAATAACTGATATATGTATATCATGTAAACCAACAGTCATTTTAATTTTGATATTATGTATTTGAAAAAAAAGTGAAATTGTCGATATAAATAACTGAGAACTCTCTATAATTCACGCAAAAACATTTAATAAAATAAAATTCGTGCATTATTTTAATTAAATAATAAATGTAACTTACACATGAAAGTGTTGCTCAGAAATACGTCATATATAGGTTGTGGAATTGTTCAGTATAGGCCTGTTGTTATTTTATACAGTTATGTTTTCACAAAATATCAAAACACACCTCAAAGGGACAAACTGCAATGCTGGAATTGAATTTTGCCCATGTTGAAGTATCGTACTAAGCTTTACAACTCCAAACGAAGAATCAATATCCAAGTATAAATTTCATATTTAGGAACGAATTGGATGTGTTGGTCCAGTGGCGGAGCATTGGACCGAGGATCGGAGTGGCGTGGGTTCGATTCTCCACCACGTGTACGTGTAGTGTCCTCGAACAACACACTTACACGTACACGCTTTGTTTTACCAAGAAAGACATAGAGCGTGATTTATAAAAGTTGTAATAATTTGCTTCAATAAATAAGTTATAGATATATCCTTGATATCCTCGTGTTTTTATGTGTAGCTTAGTTATACCAAGGATTGGTGACACTCTACTCTGTCTAACTGCACGAGACGCAAACCATATATACTTAACACTACACATAAAACACGAAAATATCAAAGCTACATCTGATATATCTGTTTTGACATATTCTCCCAACTACTTTTAAAAGAACAATCATTTTGATTGGCGGAAAGTGAACCACATGATCATGAACAATATCCTAAGGTCAATGACGATATTTGTAAAATATGGCATACTTCAAAATATATAGATTTATCATAGCAGTAAAACAACAACAACTATCAGTACCAAAAGAATATTAAGCTCTTGCAACGGAATGGTGTACAGTAGATCTTTTTAATGTTTCGGTAACTGCTTTATGTATTTTATCCAAAGATCAAGATCAGCGTTTTTTTCTTCAGTTTGTTAAATACTGAGATAAGAGGATCAGTAAAACAAAAACTACAACTATAATTTGCCTTAATCTAATCTACGCTGAAGACTTTAGAAACGCAACACTGAGACAAACAGCAATAAAACATTGAGTTTTTTTTATCGATTTCTAAAAAAATAAAAATATAATATAACATTTTTCTAGCTTTTCTGGAAATGTTCATAAAAATCTATTGCAATTATCACTTCTTTTTATTAATTTACAACATACAACCCCGTTACCTAAATTACAAAATCAGTACCTTGTATAACCGCCTTGTGCATTGATGCATGTACGACAGTGAATTTACTTGTGACTGTATGTTTAAAATCGACAAAAAGAAGTGATAATCGCAACAGATTTTGTATTTCAGTGTAACATTGCTGTCTTATATCACACAGGAGTGAGTGTATCAGTTGTCCGAGATGACGAGGTTTTGATAGCTAAAGGATATGGATATAGGACTTTGGAAGGACTTGAACCTGTGACCAACAAAACACTGTTTGGCATCGCGTCGCTGACCAAGGCTTTTGCCGCGACATTATTACTCAAGCTTATCGAAGAAAATAAAAAGTAAGTTTGTTGGTTCTATTCTTGAACACGTTGAATTAGATACCATTTACACGTGTGATTTTAGTAGAGAAAGCTCCTGTTTGATCGTTACAATATTGTTTGCTCTTAATTTAAGAATAAGACGCTTTAAATAATGTCCACTTTTTGCTAGATTAAACATCGTTATCAAACAATAATGTAAACATAGTGCACATAACCGACGATGGTAAGGCAGTTTTTATTTTACCTTATTAACTGAAACAATTTCAATTTACGAAGTCTAAATATTACCTGAACTTAATTCTACGACCGTGAGTCTCCGGCATCTCAATATGTGGGGAAGTAGTCAATAACGCTGAGGAAAGTCGTGTCTAGATCTAGTTCACCACCTAGCGGATCCCAGGATTGATGATAACGTGGTCTCCCGCATCTCAATATGTGGGGAAGTAGTCAATAACGCTGAGGTAAGGTGTGTCTAGATCTAGTTCACCACCTAGCGGATCCCAGGATCGATGATAACGTGGTCTCCCGCATCTCAATATGTGGGGAAGTAGTCAATAACTTGCCGAGGTAAGGTGTGTCTAGATCTAGTTCACCACCTAGCGGATCCCAGGATCGATGATAACGTGGTCTCCCGCATCTCAATATGTGGGGAAGTAGTCAATAACTTGCCGAGGTAAGGTGTGTCTAGATCTAGTTCACCACCTAGCGGATCCCAGGATCGATGATAACGTGGTCTCCCGCATCTCAATATGTGGGGAAGTAGTCAATAACTTGCCGAGGTAAGGTGTGTCTAGATCTAGTTCACCACCTAGCGGATCCCAGGATTGATGATAACGTGGTCTCCCGCATCTCAATATGTGGGGAAGTAGTCAATAACTTGCCGAGGTAAGGTGTGTCTAGATCTAGTTCACCACCTAGCGGATTCCAGGATTGATGATAACGTGGTCTCCCGCATCTCAATATGTGGGGAAGTAGTCAATAACTTGCCGAGGTAAGTCGTGTCTAGATCTAGTTCACCACATAGCGGATCCCAGGATCGATGATAACGTGGTCTCCTGCATCTCAATATGTGGGGAAGTAGTCAATAACTTGCCGAGGTAAGGTGTGTCTAGATCTAGTTCACCACATAGCGGATCCCAGGATCGATGATAACGTGGTCTCCCGCATCTCAATATGTGGGGAAGTAGTCAATAACTTGCCGAGGTAAGTCGTGTCTAGATCTAGTTCACCACCTAGCGGATCCCAGGATCGATGATAACGTGGTCCCCGCATCTCAATATGTGGGGAAGTAGTCAATAACTTGCCGAGGTAAGTCGTGTCTAGATCTAGTTCACAACCTAGCGGATTACAGGATTGATGATAACGTGGTCTCCCGCATCTCAATATGTGGAGAAGTAGTCAATAACTTGCCGAGGTAAGTCGTGTCTAGATCTAGTTCACCACCTAGCGGATCCCAGGATCGATGATAACGTGGTCTCCCGCATCTCAATATGTGGGGAAGTAGTCAATAACTTGCCGAGGTAAGGTGTGTCTAGATCTAGTTCACCACCTAGCGGATCCCAGGATCGATGATAACGTGGTGTCCCGCATCTCAATATGTGGGGAAATAGTCAATAACTTGTCGAGGTAAGGTGTGTCTAGATTAAGTTCACCACCTAGCGGATCCCAGGATCGATGATAACGTGGTCTCCCGCATCTCAATATGTGGGGAAGTAGTCAATAACTTGCCGAGGTAAGGTGTGTCTAGATCTAGTTCATCACCTAGCGGATCCCAGGATCGATGATAACGTGGTCTCCCGCATCTCAATATGTGGGGAAGTTGTCAATAACTTGCCGAGGTAAGGTGTGTCTAGATCTAGTTCATCACCTAGCGTATGCCAGGATCGATGATAACGTGGTCTCCCGCATCTCAGTATGTGGGGAAGTAGTCAATAACTCGCTGAGGCAAGGTGTGTCTAGATCTAGTTCACCACCTAGCGGATCCCAGGATCGATGATAACGTGGTCTCCCGCATCTCAATATGTGGGGAAGTAGTCAATAACTTGCCGAGGTAAGGTGTGTCTAGATCTAGTTCACCACATAGCGGATTCCAGGATCGATGATAACGTGGTCTCCTGCATCTCAATATGTGGGGAAGTAGTCAATAACTTGTCGAGGTAAGGTGTGTCTAGATCTAGTTCACCACATAGCGGATCCCAGGATCGATGATAACGTGGTCTCCTGCATCTCAATATGTGGGGAAGTAGTCAATAACTTGCCGAGGTAAGTCGTGTCTAGATCAAGTTCACCACCTAGCGGATCCCAGGATCGATGATAACGTGGTCTCCTGCATCTCAATATGTGGGGAAGTAGTCAATAACTTGCCGAGGTAAGTCGTGTCTAGATCTAGTTCACCACCTAGCGGATCCTAGGATCGATGATAACGTGGTCTCCCGCATCTCAATATGTGGGGAAGTAGTCAATAACTTGTCGAGGTAAGGTGTGTCTAGATCTAGTTCACCACATAGCGGATCCCAGGATCGATGATAACGTGGTCTCCTGCATCTCAATATGTGGGGAAGTAGTCAATAACTTGCCGATGTAAGGTGTGTCTAGATCTAGTTCACCACCTAGCGGATCCCAGGATTGATGATAACGTGGTCTCCCGCATCTCAATATGTGGGGAAGTAGTCAATAACTTGCCGAGGTAAGGTGTGTCTAGATCTAGTTCACCACTTAGCGGATCCCAGGATCGATGATAACGTGGTCTCTCGCATCTCAATATGTGGGGAAGTAGTCAATAACTTGCCGAGGAAAGTCGTGTCTAGATCTAGTTCACCACCTAGCGGATCCCAGGATTGATGATAACGTGGTCCACGCATATCAATATGTGGGGAAGTAGTCAATAACTTGCCGAGGTAAGTCGTGTCTAGATCTAGTTCACCACCTACGGGATCCTAGGATCGATGATAACGTGGTCTCCCGCATCTTAATATGTGGGGAAGTAGTCAATAACTTGCCGAGGTAAGGTGTGTCAAGATCTAGTTCACCACCTAGCGTATGCTAGGATCGATGATAACGTGGTCTTACCGCTGTTATACGTGTATATTTATGATACTGTTAAAAATCGCAAACCTCCAAACAGAAGGCAGACAAACAAATATACAAATGTTTTGTGTGTGTTTTAACTTTAAAATCGTACACGGGGTAACATGTAACAGTATATATTTGTGTTTGAAGCGAATAATGAAATCAACATTTGATTTAATATATATTATTTATAAAGGCCGGTTGTCACTATCAAACTTTCCTTGTCAAAGTTCCTTGTCAAAGTTTCTTTGTCAAAGAAACTATGATAGTGACAACCGAAGCAGAAAAAAGAAATTGATCAAAAACTATGAAGAGCTTTGACTGACTTTAATGAGATAGAACTCAATCCTGTTTTTCGTCAAACTTTGACGAACTCATCCAATCAGCGTTTAAGGATCAAGCATTTTGTTTGTTTACATATTTTTAATTATGACGAAACCATCCAAGATACTTTGAATGATTACTTTGCTTCTGTGTCAAAGTTTTCTTCGTCAAAGTTTATTTGACAGAGATTTTAACAAGGAAACTTTGATAGAGACAACCGGCCTTAAGATACAAAAAAGATTTACCACGCTAAGCCATGATATTGTTTAAATACTGTTATTTACAGCGTTTCTTTATCGACAACCGTTTGCAAACTACTCGGCAACGAAGACTGTTTCCATGGATACCTACGTTCGAAGTATTCAACTCTCGAGGACTTAATGGCGCACCGTATGGGCATTCCTAGTAACAACCAGATTCGCCTTGACGACACATTGACTCGAAAAACAATTACCGAGTTTGTATATTTTGGTTTCATGTGTAAACCCTCTATTGTATCTATACATTTAGGCGGTTCATGTAAGTCTACCATTGATTTTTGTTCTTTATTCCACGGGCGAAGACACGGGTGCTTCATAATTAATATTGCTGATTGCTGCGGAATGCCGCACCAAAACTTTCTACCTTTTTTAAGCTCACTTCCCATTAGTTTTATATTTATATTGTATGCAACACGAATAATTTCCTTTTTTCATGTTATTTTAATTATCTTAAATTCGGACGATAATGGCATTTGCTGCTGCTCGTTTTGTCACCTATTTAGCTGCACCGATATCAAATTTGTGTCTGCGCCTCTGTATTCTATAACAAATAAAAAGTGTGCACGCTTGTCATTATAGAGAGACCAAAATGAAAGAAGTGAAACTTACATTTTATTGTTTTTCAACCACTGCACTACCAGAGCATGGTAAGTAAAGTAGAGGACATGTGTCATCCAAGATATTTTTTCTGTTAAGCGTGTGTACTGACTGTTGGCAAAGTGCAAGAAGACTTCCGAAATCATGTATTTATACCCCAATTCCAAAACATCAATTTTCTTTTTAAATTCACAAAAAAAAAATCATTCAAACAAGACAATGCTTTCAAAATGTTCAAAATACACCAATAATGTCATTCAAATAAAGAAAGTATCATCAAGATACAGAGTTTAAAGTATTGGTTATTGTTACGCACGTCCAAGGACCACTCTATATATATCTATATATATTAACTTGACTGACAGGTTCCCGAGGTAATACCCGGGTTGGCACTACAGAGTGTAGACTATTGGTTATTGTTACGCGCGTCCAAGGACCACTCTATATATATCTATATATATTAACTTGACTGACAGGTTCCCGAGGTAACACCCGGGTTGGCACTACAGAGTGTAGACTATTGGTTATTGTAACGCGCGTCCAAGGACCACTCTATATATATCTATATATATTAACTTGACTGACAGGTTCCCGAGGTAACCCCCGGGTTGGCACTACAGAGTGTAGACTATTGGTTATTGTTACGCGCGTCCAAGGACCTCTCTATATATATCTATATATATTAACTTGACTGACAGGTTCCCGAGGTAACCCCCAGGTTGGCACTACAGAGTGTAGATTACTGGTTATTGTTACGCGCGTCCAATGACTTCTCTATATAAAACTATGTATATTGACGTGACTGACAGGTTCCCGAGGTAACCCCCGGGTTGGCACTACAGAGTGTAGACTCTTGGTTATTGTTACGCGCGTCCAAGGACCTCTCTATATATATCTATATATATTAACTTGACTGACAGGTTCCCGAGGTAACCCCCGGGTTGGCACTACAGAGTGTAGACTACTGGTTATTGTTACGCGCGTCCAAGGACCTCTCTATATATCTATATATATTGACTTGACTGACAGGCTCCCGAGGTAACCCCCGGGTTGGAACTACAGAGTGTAGACTACTGGTTATTGTTACGCGCGTCCAAGGACCACTCTATATATATCTATATATATTAACTTGACTGACAGGTTCCCGAGGTAACACCTGGGTTGGAACTACAGAGTGTAGACTATTGGTTATTGTTACGCGCGTCCAAGGACCACTCTATATATATCTATGTATATTAACTTGACTGACAGGTTCCCGAGGTAACACCCGGGTTGGCACTACAGAGTGTAGACTATTGGTTATTGTTACGCGCGTCCAAGGACCACTCTATATATATCTATATATATTAACTTGACTGACAGGTTCCCGTGGTAACCCCCGGGTTGGAACTACAGAGTGTAGACTATTGGTTATTGTTACGCGCGTCCAAGGACCTTTCTATATATATCTATATATATTAACTTGACTGACAGGTTCCCGAGGTAACCCCCGGGTTGGCACTACAGAGTGTAGACTACTGGTTATTGTTACGCGCGTCCAAGGACCTCTCTATATATATCTATATATAATAACTTGACTGACAGGTTCCCGAGGTAACCCCCGGGTTGGCACTACAGAGTGTAGACTACTGGTTATTGTTACGCGCGTCCAAGGACCTTTCTATATATATCTATATATATTAACTTGACTGACAGGTTCCCGAGGTAACCCCTTGGGTTGCCACTACAAAGTGTAGATTACTGGTTATTGTTACGCGCGTCCAAGGACCTCTCTATATATATCTATATATATTAACTTGACTGACAGGTTCCCGAGGTAACACCCGGGTTGGCACTACATAGTGTAGACTACTGGTTATTGTTACGCGCGTCCAAGGACCTCTCTATATATATCTATATATATTGACTTGACTGACAGGTTTCCGAGGTAACACCCGGGTTGGCACTACAGAGTGTCGACTACTGGTAACTGTTACGCGCGTCCAAGGACCTCTCTATATATATCTATGTATATTAACTTGACTGACAGGTTCCCGAGGTAACCCCCGGGTTGGCACTACAGAGTGTAGACTATTAGTTATTGTTACGCGCGTCCAAGGACCTTTCTATATATATCTATATATATTAACTTGACTGACAGGTTCCCGAGATAACCCCCGGGTTGGCACTACAGAGTGTAGACTATTGGTTATTGTTACGCGCGTCCAAGGACCTCTCTATATATATCTATAAATATTAACTTGACTGACAGGTTCCCGAGGTAACCCCCGGGTTGGCACTACAGAGTGTAGACTACTGGTTATTGTTACGCGCGTCCAAGGACCTTTCTGTATATATCTTTATATATTAACTTGACTGACAGGTTCCCGAGGTAACCCCCGGGTTGGCACTACAGAGTGTAGACTATTGGTTATTGTTACGCGCCTCCAGGGACCACTCTATATATATCTATATATATTAACTTGACTGACAGGTTCCCGAGGTAACCCCCGGGTTGGCACTACAGAGTGTAGACTATTGGTTATAGTTACGCGCGTCCAAGGACCTCTCTATATATATCTATATATATTAACTTGACTGACAGGTTCCCGAGGTAACCCCCGGGTTGGCACTACAGAGTGTAGACTATTGGTTATTGTTACGCGCGTCCAAGGACCTCTCTATATATATCTATATATATTAACTTGACTGACAGGTTCCCGAGGTAACCCCCGGGTTGGCACTACAGAGTGTAGACTACTGGTTATTGTTGCGCGCGTCCAAGGACCTCTCTATATATATCTGTATATATTAACTTGACTGACAGGTTCCCGAGGTAACCCCCGGGTTGGCACTACAGAGTGTAGACTATTGGTTATTGTTACGCGCCTCCAAGGACCACTCTATATATATATCTATATATATTAACTTGACTGACAGGTTCCCGAGGTAACCCCCGGGTTGGCACTACAGAGTGTAGACTATTGGTTATAGTTACGCGCGTCCAAGGACCTCTCTATATATATCTATATATATTAACTTGACTGACAGGTTCCCGAGGTAACCCCCGGGTTGGCACTACAGAGTGTAGACTACTGGTTATTGTTACGCGCGTCCAAGGACCTTTCTATATATATCTATATATATTAACTTGACTGACTGGTTCCCAAGGTAACCCTTGGGTTGGCACTACAGAGTGTAGACTATTGGTTATTGTTACGCGCGTCCAAGGACCTCTCTATATATATCTTTATATATTAACTTGACTGACAGGTTCCCGAGGTAACCCCCGGGTTTGCACTACAGAGTGTAAACTCTTGGTTATTGTTACGCGCGTCCAAGGACCTCTCTATATATATCTATATATATTAACTTGACTGACAGGTTCCCGAGGTAACCCCCGGGTTGGCACTACAGATTGTAGACTATTGGTTATTGTTACGCGCGTCCAAGGACCTTTCTATATATCTATATATATATTAACTTGACTGACAGGTTCCCGAGGTAACACCCGGGTTTGCACTACAGAGTGTACACTATTGGTTATTGTTACGCGCGTCCAAGGACCTCTCTATATATATCTATATATATTAACTTGACTGACAGGTTCCCGAGGTAACCCTTGGGTTGGCACTACAGAGTGTAGACTATAGGTTATTGTTACGCGCGTCCAAGGACCTCTCTATATATATCTATATATATTAACTTGACTGACAGGTTCCCGAGGTAACACCCGGGTTGGCACTACAGAGTGTAGACTATTGGTTATTGTTACGCGCGTCCAAGGACCTCTCTATATATATCTATATATATTAACTTGACTGACAGGTTCCCGAGGTAACCCCCGGGTTGGCACTACAGAGTGTAGACTACTGGTTATTGTTACGCGCGTCCAAGGACCACTCTATGTATATATATATATATATTAACTTGACTGACAGGTTCCCGAGGTAACCCCCGGGTTGGCACTACAGAGTGTGGACTATTGGTTATTGTTACGCGCGTCCAAGAACCTTTCTATATATATCTATATATATTGACTTGACTGACAGGTTCCCGAGGTAACCCCCGGGTTGGAACTACATAGTGTAGACTATTGGTTATTGTTACGCGCGTCCAAGGACCTCTCTATATATATCTATATATATTGACTTGACTGACAGGTTCCCGAGGTAATCCCCGTATTGTCATTACAAATTAAAGACTATTGTTATTGTTACGCACGTCCAAGGACCTCTCTATATATATCATCTATATATATTGACGTGACTGACAGGTTCCCGAGGTAAACCCCAGGATGGCACAACAGAGTATAGACTATTGGTTATTGTTACGCGCGTCGAAGGACTTTTATATATCTATATATATTGTCGTGACTGACAGGTCCCCGTAGTATATAAGTCATGGTCGGCACCAGATTTATTGGTTTGGAAGAGGCCGTGATATTGTGTCTATGGTTTGCATTGTAACTAGGCGCACTCGCCGTAGTCTGGTCTGTACATTTGTCTTGGTTATTCACAATTAATTATCTCCATATATATGACATGACTGACAGGTTTCCAAGGTAACCCCTGGGTCGGCACTGGAGTGTATAGACTATTTGCTATTGTTACACGCGTCCAAGGACCTATATATTTATTGACTTGACTGACTTGTTTAAACTAAATGAAATAGTGTCAATGTGTACGTTGGCAGACATGTTTTTAGGCTTTTTACGGCGATGGTTTAAGAGAGTTGAACTATTAAAAAAGGGCTCAAATGTGGGTAAAACATTTTTTTGTTTTATAATGAACTTTTCATGAAATGCTTCGAATTCCTGGAAATTTTATGTTTAAATGCAAATGGTATAATGACGTGCAATGTCATGTGATTGCGGCAGGTTAAAAGGCATATACATATATACTTTGCTACTTTTTTGTATATTTATTGAAAAGGAAGGTCGTCGGGTTATTCGAGTTATAGTGTTTTTTTCAAATGGGGGCTACATATAACATATCCAGTTTTATTGGTGGAGGAAGACCTCAGAATGTGTCTGAGTAAAACCACCGTTCTTCCGCAAGTTACTTGGAAACCTTTTTCACCTAACGTTTTTGAAGTGAGGGAGACTCGAACCTCCGACCTTAGAGGTGCGAGGTAAGTGATCTTCAGACGGCGCCTGGGACCATTCGGCCGTGGAGGACATCTTCTAGTGCTTTTACATGGTTTATTTGAAATTCTGTTATAAATATATAAATGTTAAAGTATATGACAGTTTTGTATAATTATGTATACTTTCAGACGCATACGGTTTATGAAGCCATTGGGTGGCTTTAGGACGTCTTTTTACTACAGCAATCTCATGTACGGTATTTTGACGCGCATAGCGGAAGTGATTGGCGGATCAACATGGGAGGAGCTCGTCCAATCAAAATTATTTGACCCTTTGGATATGACGTCATCATCGTTCTTGACAACTGCTGATTTTCAAAAACTTGATATCGCTTTGGGATACCAGGATCGTGACGGATTTCTACTTCCTGTTCCTAACGAATTCAGCAGGTAACATATATCAAACATATATGAATAATTTCTCGAAGGCCTTGCTTCCCCACCTGACTGTAGACCCTACATCATTTTTCAAAAATTTCAGTGTATGCAGAAATATTTTTCTTCGCTTGGAATCATTTTTAAAATAATTCTTAATACTTATTTCTGTAATAAAATGTTTTATTTCATATTCTCTACATATGCATATATGTATTATATTTTTCACAGTAATTAAATTATACACAGTATTACTTTATATACATAAATAGTTTATGCCATACATCACAATTTTGCTCTAGATATTATTTATATAGGCCTACCGCAAACGATTGTTTTAACAAATTCAATAACAATAATATTATTGTCCATACTATTTTTCCATTTTCCCTTCCTCGAGACATTTAAATCCTTTATATGATACATGAGTATTGACATGCAAAACTTGTTTTTATTGATTTCACTTCCATTTCGGATTTATACCGACTGGATAGATGACTCCTTTATTAATAAGTTAATGTTGGTGAATATTCTTGCTCTTTTTCTTCTTCTTCTTCTTCTTCTTCTTCTTCTTCTTCTTCTTGTTCTTCTTCTTCTTCTTCTTCTTCTTCTTCTTCTTCTTCTTCTTCAGTTTCGTATGGAATGTATTTAGTGTGATCATGTAAAAATGTTTTAAATACTATAAATGTTTATTTTAAAGACGTTGGGGCGACTTGTGTGGGTCCGGTTGCATCTTGAGTAACAGTATGGACATGGCCAACTGGCTAATGTTCAATCTGAACGGAGGCAGAAACAGGAAGAAAGAGAGGGTCATTGCTTCCGCTTCATTGGCGCATGCACACAAGGCACACAATAGTGTCCTTTCCTCATCGACCGCCAAGTATTACAGGCGGCCACTAACTCCGGTATCGTTTACTGACGACAACTATGGACTTGGGTGGAAATTAGGTTATTACAGAGGTACATAAGAATATACTATAGATGTACTCGATGTTGTGTACTTTATTACTGTAAGAAGCTATCCTAAATAAGCACAATTTAACAGAGCAAACCACTGTCTTAATAGAGCTTCAGCGTGACCTTTGTTTCGGAAATTAAACAGACTCCAGATGGCGGTCATGAACATTGCCAAATGTTCGATTATGAATTGTAATTTTGTTTATTTTTTTCTTATTGTTTTTATGCATGTGTTAATTACGCACAAATCGAATTAAGAAGGAAATCTTGACGACAAAATAAATATTTTTCATACACCCCCTCAAGTGATATACATGAATGAAAAATTAAACAGCCCTTGCATAGTAAGTGCGTAGAAAGACATATTAACTAGAAAAGTAATAAGTAGCCCGGCTCAAGATTTGTTTGTACTGATAAAATAATTGGCTATATCCAATGAGAATAATATAAATATATTAATGAAAGTGAAATTGGAATTATAGACATATATGATGAATTTAGAACTACTTTGTATATGCACACACCATCAAGATTGAAGAAGTATTCGCAGGCGTACACTGGAGTTCAATCATATCAGTGTATAGTCTTTGACTTTTGTAGGAGACTCTCGTTATCTCGAAGTCCAGGAGACCAGGACTTTGAGATTTACTCTGTAATATCTACATAGTAACACAAATGTACGGACCCTTTTTGTCCTTTATTTTACTTGGAAATATCGTATAGTTTTACACAACGGGGTTTGAGAGAACGAGAGTTGACGTATTTTTAAAGGATGTGTAAAATATATATAATTTTAACGGTCTATGGAGATATACGACATAATAATTACAATCTATGGATGTTTATGGTAATAGATATTTATTTGATACGTGTGAAATGATTAAATGTTATCTAAAACATCATGGCGTACCTTAATCATTGAAACTTTTTATCTTTTCTTAAGGTTTTCCCATAGTGACTCACACTGGCTCTACCTATGGCTACCGTGCTCGGATTACTATGTTTCCTGGACTAGATATTGGCATTTTCACAGCAATGACAGGCAGCGATCCAAGCTTTCATTTCAGAACAAACATTCATCTATATATAGCAGATCTTTTAACGGGACACGATCCTTGGCTCAACAATGACACTGTATGCTCGTTTCCGGAACCATGGAGGACCAAACCAAAAACTAAGCCATCAGCTGTACTAAAAGATATTTCACCTACGCGATCACTAACAGAATATGAAGGAGTGTACACTAAAAGCGGCTATGGGAGAATTATGATATATCAGAACACCACCACAAAATACTTGATGGCTAGATATGGGTACGGCCAGATCATCTTGTACCCCAAAACGGCAGCGGATCAATTTTACGGTGAAGGATTTGGTTTGCTTAAGAACATTCGAGATTATTCCTCCTTCAAATTCCTGTCAGAGAAAGGCGATGTTGGGGAAGTCACTGTTATTTCATCTCTTTCTATTCCCAGTTTTGAAACTAAAATGCCTCCAGTATTTAAACGGATTCGCAAAAAAGAAGTCTTTGCTCAGGTGCACGGAATTTCTGAGAATACTGGTGTCCAGGAGAAAGAATCGCTGTCACTGATAATATTTTCTTGTTTGGCCTTCGCAATAATCTCTTGTTCACGTCACAAATATATTTGAATATCATTAAATGGTGTGTGTAATGTGCTCTGATTTCAAAGCTTATGATGCACACGTAACTATCTAAAATTTAAATTTAAGACGGGATTTAGATGACTAGCTTTATCTAAAGAATGAACCTAGCTCTCCCGATTGGCTACTTTAAATAGCAACACATTTGAGCACGTTGATTGGTCAGTTACTTTAGGTAAAGTTTGAATGACGAATGACGTCATAGTTTAGCAAGCATTTAATTGGTTTGAATTGTTGAATAGGCATAGAATTCCCTGCTTTTTTTCATTGGGGGTTAATCGGGAGATATCAGGTTCTATATGGTAGTTTTACATATTTTTATTTTCCTTGCTAAAGTTAGTTGAATACCCGCTCGGCCATAGTAATTGCCATATGCATGTATCTCCCACCTCTCAATGTGTGGGGCGGTAGTCAGTAACTTGCAGAGATCAGATGTGTAGAGTAAGGTGGAACAGAAGGGCCACGCGAGGTTAAACACTTACAGGTAAATTATCAAGATTCATGTGATGTAACAAGTAACTCATATTTCTATGTCAGAGGATACTAATAACTGATACCGAAGGCTTCTTTAATAAATTTGGAGACTTTATACAACACATGTTTATTCTTGGAAGCCATTACAGAATTAAGTTTATTTAATGTGGACCACGCCTGATGGCTAAGTACTTTTTTCGAATATCAGTATACCTGGTACAACATAATAAGATGCGATATTCCGTTTTGACTACACGGATTTTGAGTTCATAATTTACACAGTATTTTTGGACGGCCAATTCCATTATATTTAGCAGTTTCTTTTTAAAGAGTATGAAGAAGATGAGGAAGATATTTTTTCGTCAATTGCATTTGAAGTCATCCCTAATTAACCGTACAAAGTTTCATTTCATTTGGCAAGGAAAACCCAGAATATCGTATTGAGTAAAGATTATGTAGATGGTGGTCTGAAAATGACTAATATTTATGCATAAATAACAGCGTTAAAAGCAAAATGGCTTGGAAGATTACTTATAGGAAAAAAGCAATTATGCTAGCATAGCCAAAACATTTTAGATTTAACCAAAGTATATGCTTGTCTGTATATAAAAAAGATCTTATCAAGTGTAACCAACACTTTTAGGAAAGATGTTTTAAAATTACATATTGAATTATTAAAGACTTATCCACCTATTATCAATGTAATATTTTTTATTAGAACCCATATTTATAATGGATATATTTTAATAGGAAACCAAGCTTATCTTGTATAAAAAACTGTAATTTAAAGGGGATACATTTGATCAACGGGGTTACTCCTGAATTATATAAGTTAAATGATTGTGATAAAATGAAGTTCCAATTTTCAAATAAAGAGATGATAAGATTTACTGCCAAAACATGTCTAAATGTATTAAAGAAACGGAACTTTTACTTATATAAATAATGTTTGAATACATATGTATTATTTTATTTGTAAACATTACTGTCAATATTTTATAACAACGTGAAAGCTGATTGTCAGTCAGTTCATTACTGTGACAAATCTGATTTGAAGTGATAGTCGATCTTTTAAAACATCTCCTAAAAATGCACATTAGTGCTTCTACTGCTTGTCACATTTTAATTATTTTGTTTTAAATACATTTCAGACTGAAGTCAAGATTAGCAATGGTTTTCAACTTTTATTTTTAAAAAAATGTAAATAAATTGTAATAATTTTATGTGATTAGAAGTAATATTTTATGAGTTGTATAGTGTCTCTTATAATTCTTTCAAGAATGGCATATGTTATTTTATGCAAATGTACTGTGCTCTATCCTGTTGCACATATGTTGCGACATAAATAAAAATATAACTAATTCACGTATTCTTTTAATGAAGCAATTTGGAAAACAGTATGTTCATCGTCATATTTGATAACTAATAAAATATACATTATTACAGTGTTTTCAATCACGGATCAATCATAATTATGGTTATATTGGCAACCATAAGATAAAACTACTCGATAGTCCACTGTGTTCATTACCACTGAGCCAATCTATCATTTATTGCGAAAATGTAAACAATCACAATATATGATACACAGTTTACAAGACTGGATGTCCATCAAAAGTATCATATTTCCATTAGAACTAAAATAATTCAGTTTTGGAATGTATGATAAAAATAAAAGTAAAATAATCCAGCTCATCCAGTTAGAGGCAAAATATCATATATACTATTATAGATGCTCGAAAAATAACTAAATAACAGTTTAGACTTCGACTTTTATATAAAACATACAAAGACAAATCTATCACTGAAAACAAATACAACATGTTTTTGAAAACTTACGTATTGTTTCATGGCATACTTAGTTTTATGTAAGGCACTTCTAATTAACATGTATTTTTGAAAATCAAAATGAGAACAAAAGCTTGAAGCAAGAGACTTCCTCCCTTTTTACAGTTATCCTGGATACTTAATCGTATAAAGGATAATAAATACAATATATCATTTAATAGGTTTAATAACTAGTTAAACAGTGCGTGAGAGAGATGTGTGAAATATTGAATAAACGTGAGAACATTATACAATTTCAATCATAGAATATTATTTCTCTTTTATATGTGCACTTATTGTAAACTGTATGAGGGGATGTATATAAGTATGATAATATAGAATGTTATGTATCTACAGTACTATACAGATATGATAATATATCATGTCATGTGTCTACAATAGTATACAAGTATGTAATATAGCATGTCATGTGTCTACTATTGTATACAAGTATGATAAAACGGCATGTCATGTGTCTACATTAGAATACAAGTATGATAATATGGCATGTTATGTGTCTACATTAGTATACAAGTATGATAATATGGCATGTCATGTGTCTACAGTGCTATACAAGCATGATAATATGACATGTTATGTGTCTACACTATTATAATACTACAAAAGTATGATAATATAGCATGGTATGTGTCTACAATAGTATACAAGTATGATAATATAGCATGTCATGTGTCTACTATTGTATACACGTATGATAATATGGCATGCCGTGTGTCTACATTAGTATATAGTATGATAATATATCATGTCATTTGTCTACAGTAGTATACAAGTATGATAATATATCATGTTATGTGTCTACAATAGTATACAAGTATAATAATACAGCATGTCATGTGTCTACTTTTGTACACAAGTATGATAATATATCATGTCATGTGTCTGTTATTGTATACAAGTATGATAATATGGCATGTCATGTGTCTATATTAGTATACAAGTATGATAGTATGGCATGTCATGTGTCTACATTAGTATACAAGAATGGTAATATATAATGTCACGTGTCTACAGTAGTATACAAGTATGATAATATGACATGTCATGTGTCTACAATATTATACAAGTATGATAAATTATCATGCTATGTGTCTACAATAGTATACAAAAACGATAATATAGCATGTTATTTGTCTACAATAGTATACAAGTATGATAAAATATCATGCTATGTGTCTAAAATAGTATACAAGTATGATAATATGACATGGCATGTGTCCACAACAGTATAAAAGTATGATAATATATAATGTTATATGTCTACAACAGTATACAAGTATGATAATATACCATGCTATGTGTTTACAATAGTATACAAGTATAATAATATGACATGTTATATGTCTACAATACTATACAAGTATGATAATATATCATGCTATGTGTCTACAATAGTATACACGTATGAAAATATGACATGTCATGTGTCTACAATAGTATACAAATATGATAATATATCATGTTATGTGTTTACAATAGTATACAAGTATGATAATATATCATGTCATGTGTCTACAATAGTATACAAGTATGATAATATATCATGCTATGTGTCTACAATAGTATTCAAGTATGATAATATGACATGTTATGTGTCTACAATACTATACAAGTATGAAAATATATCATGCTATGTGTTTACAATGGTATACAAGTATGATTATATGACATGACATGTGTCTACAATAGTATACAAGTATGATAATATATCATGCTTTGTGTCTACATTAGTATACAAATATGATAATATGGCATGCTATGTGTCTACAATACTATACAAGTATGATAATATATCATATTATGTGTCTACAATAGTATACAAGTTTGATAATATAGCATGCTATGTGTCTACAATAGTATACAAGTATGATAATATAGCATGTCGTGTGTCTACAGTAGTATACAAGTATGATAATATGACATGTTATGTATCCACAATACTTTACAAGTATGATAATATATCATGCGATGTGTCTACAATAGTATACAAGTTTGATAATATAACATGCTATGTGTATACAATAGTATACAAGTATGATAATATAGCATGTCATGTGTCTACAGTAGTATACAAGTATGATAATATAGCATGCCATGTGTCTACAGTAGAATATAAACTAGTTCACTTGTTTGAGTTTTGACTTTATCCATCTTCAATAATAAGTATAATTTGATAACATTAGTCAAGAAGAGTTATAAGATTTATTAAAATACTTTAAATATAAGGACAAACGTGAAATTTGATAAAATTTGGCGGCCACTTTGGTGACCATCTTGGATTGTCTGCAATTTTAAAAGTGGGTCTCGGTGTAAACATAATATGTTAACCTTGTTTTATATGTATGTGTGTGCCAAGTTTGGTGCTTTTCTAAAAAAAGCCACAATTCTCTCAATATACTGCACCAAATTGCCCCCACTATGCTGGAATTCGAATTCTTGATCTCTGGATTGATAGTCAGGCGTGCTAGTGTTTGAGACAAACGTTTGCGACAGACTGAATTAAACGATGTTTTTTTATCAAATTTAACTGTAATAGATACACTCAATTTCTCTCATTGAGCCATTTTATCACAAAGTTATTTGCTTTGTAACAGTGATCTGCATGTGTCATTTTAGGTTTAACAAGAGCTGTCCTATGGATAGCGCGCTCGACTATTTAGATGCAGTTCTAAAACAACAGCTTTTTCAGGAAATGAGAACCAAATGGAAAACAATTAATATACAACTCAGGGGTGGTAAAATTAAGCTATGATTATCATATAATTCTTCTCTGTTAAATTTAAATTAGAAGAAACATAGGCAACACTTGTAAACATTATGTAAATGCTGCTCATTCTTTTAATTCAAACTAAAAAATCTTTAACCAAATTTTATGTCTGTGTGTTTCATTGATGATGCTGAACTCACATGTGAAGTTTCATTTATATCGTATGAGTGGTTGCATAGATATTTTACCTGATAAAAAACTTAAACCTGAACAATTAAGTCCAAAAAAGGTCACATCTCTGCCAAAATGCAACCCAGAGTTATGGTTCTTGTAGCTGTGTGTTCCATTGAGGATACTGAACGCACATATGAAGTTTCATTCATATCCAATAAGTGGTTGCATAGATATCTTACCTGATAAAAAAACTTTAACCTACGAATAGTCGAGCTAATGAAAAAAAAACACCCTTTGTGCGGGCCTATTTTGCCCTTAGGGTCATGATTTTGAACAAATTTAAGAGAGGACCACAAAATGATACTATTTGTCAAACATCTAAGCTCAAGGCTGTGTACTATAAACTTTAACCTACTTTAAACAAAATTTCTAAGTCTAAAAGACTGCTATTAAACTTAAACCAAATGTTCATATCCAATGACTGGTTGTATAAATATCTTACATGATAAAAAATCTTAAACCTGAAAAATTAAATCCAAAAAGGGCCATTACTTTGCCAAAATGCAACAAAGAGTTATGGTTCTTATGTCTGTGAGTTCCATTGATGATGCTGAACATACATGGGAAGTTTTTCATTCATATCAACTGAGTGGTTGCATAGATATCTTACCTGATAAACAACTTTAACCTGAAAAAACAACGCCGACGCCGGGGCGAGTACAATAGCCCCACTAATCTACCAATAGTCGAGCTAAAAATGTATCAATTCCGATATTATCTAAGTTAACACGTTAACTAGTAATTATTATAATACAATCTTATAAATAAACTAACATCTTTTTCTGCTTCTGTAATATCTATTTAGGGGTCACGGGAAAAAGTGTGTAGGGTCTACTTTATCGTGCCTCGTACTTGACCAAATATATAATTGCCCGCGGACATTATATCTAATCGGGACAATGCTCGACTATTTCCGACTAGGTAACGTTAAAAATTGAGAACAAAGCCAGAAATGGGCGAGTGTTCTTTAGATGGACATAATTTAACAAACCTTCGAATTTCCAGAAAAGAAGTGTCTTTGGATTTTTTCCGGAAATGGGTTAACTAAAATTATTTAGAAGCTTCTGTAGGTATACACACGACAAAACAAAACCCCACAAACCTTCTTGGATTGTCTGCATTATTTCCATCTGCATTATTTCCATCTCTCTTCTGTAATATCATTTTATATCTAGCAATTCTTACATCGTATCTGACGAAATTCAGCTTTTCCTATTTAACTCTGAAATAAATAAATAAAAAATAAACAATATACACCCATTTCCAAATGTTTCACGTAGTTATGATCACCGGTCTGTCTGTCTGTCTGTCTGTCTGTCTGTCTGTCTGTCTGTCTGTCTGTCTGTCTGTCTGTCTGTTACACAACCATTGGAGTATAATAAGCAGCCTCGTTTCCGAGTAATAAATGCCATTGTTTAACACAGTAGTTTAGCAGGATCTTTAACGGTCACAAACGGGATCGACTCCTATATACTTTCTCCTTGAAAATGACATGCTTTCACAGTATAATGCCCAACTCATTCTAGTAAGCTTACAGTCATATCAAGACAAGTATAAATGTCATATATTCACTTACCGGATAAACAAATCATCGTCTTCACCACCCCATTTACACAATTTACACCTTCTCGTTTTATGAGTCGAAGACCGGGGGAAAACAAGGCTCGGTGCACTTGTAAACCAGATTTTTAACGCTCCCTAGATTGGCTACTGACCATTACAAGGAGGTGATTCCGGTCGTTACTTCTTTTATATACACTGGTATTGCAATATAAAGTAATTATATAAGTAAGTGTGCCTATGACTTTAACACTACAATGTTGTTCTTAACCTTTGTGACTTCTGCGTGAAAAGGGTATACGAATTATATCGTGATCTTACGAGACTGCAAAGGGAGAAATTATATGAATTGAAAAGGCGTGGCCAATATGGATCTTTCAAAAATGGGAAATTAGAGATAATTACTGCCAATGATGATAATAAGTCTGATAAAGAAGTCAAATCAAGGGTGTACAAAAGAAGAAAATTAAACAATATGAGCCTGTCAGTTGCAAATGACGACATGAACAGGAATATAGAGATCGAAGTTGATGTTGAATAGGACAATGGCCAACGCCCATCACATTCTAAACTAAAAATACTAACCTAGAACATTAACGGTTTAACTGACAAACTCGATGATACAGAGTTTATTGATTATTTGATATTTGGATAAACGACTTAACAGTAATTCAAAATGTTTTTAAATTTTGTATGTTAAGCAAAAAGGTCACGAGCAGGTGGACGAAATATCGGTGGTGTTATAATTTTTGTCTACAATTGCTTTTCAAATGTCGTCACCAGAATCATTGATGTTTTTGAATTCGGTGTTATACTTGTATTTGATGAAAGTATTATAAATATGCAAACACATTTTATACTGATGTGTTTATATTTGGCACCCGAAAGCTCTCCATTTTATGGAAATCTGAGTCAAAACGTCAGTGTTTGGAAGGGTTACTTGTAAATAGTAGACATTTACTTACAAATTGTAATATATTGTTATGTAGGGATTTAAACGCCCGGACAGGTGATCTTGATGAAACTGTTTCTATTAATGACAACATTCCTGAATTTCAGGAATATGTAGATATCTTTGATGATAACCATTGTAATAAGAGATATAACCAAGATAATACAATGAAAAAATTTGGTAGAGATTTAATAACTCTACGTAAAGAATATTCTTTTCTAATTATAAATGGTAGATTAGGGTCTGATAAATTCCACGATGGCTTTACATATATTAGTATACAGGGATGTAGTACTGTAAACTATGTTATTGCTACCAGAAACATACTTGATAGTGTTATTGGTTTTGAGATACAGACCAGGTCAGACAGTGATCACTTGCCTGTTTTATTATTGGTAGAGCCGTTATAAAAAAAGTTGAGCAGGTATCTGATGTGCACATGACTAAACAGTCGACCACAAAATATTGTTTTGATAGTTCTAGTGCTGAAAATTTTAAAACTGTGCTGTATGAAAATGTACTTGATTGAATATTTGATAATATTAGTGATAAAATAGATGACAAAAATGTTGAAATTGAAGATATTGTTAATACATTTGAGTCAACTTTTTTAACTTGTAGTGAACGATTTCAATATTCAGAGGGTGACTCTTAAAACGGTCGTCAAAGAAATGGTTTGACAGTGAGTGCAGACCTCTTAAAATCAAACAAAATAAACTGCTTCGCAATTTGCAACGTAGCCAATTAGCGTGTGAGCTGAATTTATATTTGGACGGTCGTACACAGAATAAATACTTATGTAAACGTAAGAAAAAGACTAATAATGATGCTTTCTTAAGTAAACTGGAAGCATCGGTTAAAAATCCAAAGATGTAATTTAAAGCTATATAAACATGTTTAAGGTCAAGTCCCAAAAATATCTTCATCTCAGTGGTTCAACCATTTTAAACAAGTTTTTAATAGTGATAGGGATGCAACTTTAGAAGACGATAGCGACGTAAATCTTGACCTAGATGATAGCAAAGTAATCCTGTTTAACAGTGACATCACAGATGACGAAATTGTTGATGCAGTAAAGGGTATCGATAAAAAAAATCCGCAAGTGATAATCTTGTTGCAGAACATTTTATTCATGGCATTAATATTTTGCTACCATTTATTTGGAGACTGTTTATTAGAATCTATAGATCTGGAGAATTTCCAGCTTCATGGACAAAATGTATAATTGCCCCCGTACATAAAAAGGGGCAAATAAATGATCCAGACAATTACAGAGGCGTATCTCTTATAGACATTTTTAATAAACTATACATTGGTATCTTGTTAACGCTTTTAATAAAACAACCGAGTCGCAGGCAGGTTTTCGTTCCGGCTATTCGACTGGTGATAATGGCTTTGTTTTGTATTCCTTGATTAACAAATATCTGTGCAAAACATAAACCGGTTCATGTGGCTTTCGTAGACTTTAAAAAGCGTTGGACTCAGTTAATAGATCTAAATTGTATACAGTGTTACAACAAATTGGAATTAAGGCCATTTATTTCAGTCCATAAAAATATTTATCGATCCGTAAAAGCTAAAGTAAGAATCAGATCAACCTTTACAAAGTATTTTAATTATCCATTTGGACTTAGACAAGGCTGCAAATTAAGCCCTATATTATTTACACTTTTTTATAAATAAATTAAATGCAACTATTGCTAGCAGTGGTACACATGACATACAATTATGTCCTGAGATCACTTAAATCTTTTCATTACTTTTTTCTGATGATGTAGCATTAATTGCTGATACTGTTGGTGGTTTACAGCAACAACTAAATTATCGCCATGAGTACTGTTTGGACTGGTTGTTGGATGTGAATGTAGGAAACACAAAAAATGTTGTGTTTACGGTGGCCAGTTAACTAGGCGTGAAAAATGTTTTTTTGATAATCATCAATTAGAAACATTACACACTTTTTCCTATGTTGGTTTGCTATTTACAAGTAAACTATCACTTTATAAAATGTCTGAAAATATGGCGAATAAAGCTAAACGAGTCCTAATATATGTTCTAAAAGGTTTGAATAATTTACGACCTATGCCTTGCTCAACATTTTTTAAAATATTTGATACAAAAATTGTCCTGTATAAATGTATGGTACTGAATTGTGGGGTCTAGAACAACGTGATTGCGTTGAACGTGTATATACATGTATGTATGCATGTGTAAGATATATGAATGCACCATTTAGATTTTGTAATGTCACATTTATGGGGGACTGTGAGAGATATCCTTTGCATATAGTAGTTGCTAAACGTTGTATTAAATTTTGGTTAAAATTATTGAGTTTACCAAATACTAGATATGTTAAAACATGTTATAACATGCTTAAATATTTTGACGAACAAGGGTACAAAAATTGGGTGTCTACTAATCGTATGAATTTGTATAAAAATGGATTTGGGTATGTTTGGGAAAGGCATAATGTAGCTAACCATAAATTGTTTTGTCGTACATTATATAAATAGAGTAAAGATCAATATATTCAAAACTGGCATGCAGATTGCTCATAGAATAATGAGTTAGTACTGTATAGAAAGTTTAAATGCAATTTCAGTTTCGAACCATATTTAAAATATTGACATACTAAAGTTAAGACAGAGTATTGCTACATTTAGAACTTCTTCCCATTCTTTAATGATTGAAAAAGGACGTCATATGAATATTCCAAGAGAAATGCGTTATTGCATATTCTGTGATTTACTTATTGAAACAGAACACCACTTTCTTTTAGTATGTCCATTATATAGAGAGCTACGCTTAAAATATCTGCCAATAAAATATTTTGAATCTCCATCCTTGAGCAAGTTTAATTAATGTCTAGTAAAAATGAAATTATTATACACAATTATGTAATATTTTTATATTATGCATTCACATTGAGAAATTCACACATACAAGGTATCGAGCTAGTTTATTGAATATGTACGTATATATATATATGTAATGTGTGTATAAATATAGTAGTAACTGACATAGCTATACCCCATGTGCACACTACTATGCATTGTTTATATTTGTTTATTATTGTATTGTGTACAGGCCGTTGGCCTTGATACAAATAAACTAAAGTTAAAGTATATATGCGTTACATGTATAAATAGAATCAGTGTGCGTTACTTTTTTGACAGTGGTATGCGTTCCGGTAATTGAATGTACTACAAGCAGCTGACATGTGTGTGGGGGTTTCTGGGCAAGCGTACATAATCCTGTCGTTTTCCGGTAGCATATCAACATCATGGAAAATGTAACATGTATACGGGTGTCGATTGTTTGCCTCAACGAATCCTACGTTCATCAGAAGAGCTCTGTTGAAAGTTACATTTCCATCCTGCAGAATAGAAACTGAAGTTAGGTTATATTATTAAATTACAAATATCGATTTAAGATATTTAAACTTTATTTCAAGTGTATCGCGTGAAGTAATTCTGCTCGTCATTCCTCGAGGTGGATATGGTACAGCCAGAACAGAACAGAATCGATGACGAAGGTTGAGGTGTCTGATTTATAATGTGTCTCATTCATTTGTCACATGGATGTGTACATGGATACTGCAGATGAGAGTCTATAAACGTTTTAAGATTTTAAAGCGTTTTTCAATACAGAAACATCTCACATACATTCATAACATTGTACATTGGTTATATTTACAACGAATATTTGACCACAGTGTGGTCATTGGTAGTAAATGATAGTTCTAGGTCTTTGTCGGCCCGATGTCAGTATATTGTGAGTGGGTAAAGTATCCTACCATATGTCTGTGACATGATAATCCAGTATGGCAGCGCTTAGAATACGGACGCAAGTAGAATCCGTCTTAGTATGATTGAAAAGTGTTGAAAGGGACGCTAGACGCTATAAATGTCTAAAACGTAACTTTGATATGAATGTAAAGCATGAAATAATTACTTTGACTTAAATACGAATGATTTGAGACAGGCTATCAAACACGACCAAAAACAAACAAACAATATTTTAACCGAAGTTCAAAATCGAAACAGAATTTACATTTATAAAAATCATCATAAATATTCTTTGCCTACCATTCGGACTTTTTCTTTCTAAGACAAAACAATTTCACTAAAGATGGCCAATATGGCAAATCAAATTGAAGTCATGGCATTACGTCACGTCCCATTGTCATTTGTCTCTTCGCTGATGCGAGTGAGTAATTCTTTGTTACTTGCAGAGATGTGTTGGTGCTCGAGTACTGATTAACCTTTCAGGATCACAGGAAAGACTAACTGATCGTTTGCAGCAGTGAAGCTGCCTGTACGCATAAAACAACTGCGTATTATAAACCCGGGAACGCTACTGACAAAAGACAAACATTCGTTAATTCTATAACCTTATCATACATGAATAAGTGTTGCCAGCCAGCCAACCAGCCATCCATCCATCCATGCAACCAGTCAGCCAGTAAGGCAGCCAGGCAGCCAACCAGCCATCCATGCAACTAGCCAGCCAGCTAACCAGACAAACCAGCCAGCCAGTCAGGCAGCCATACAAACCAGCCGGCCGACCTGACAGACAGGCAGGCAGGCAGGCAGACAAGCATGCAACAAAGGACTATATTTCTAATATATAGCAAACCATTTCAATAACATAAATCCCATAGCTAATATTCTGGCGTTGTAAAAACGGATGCATGTATTGTAGAAATATCTTGAGGTCCCTCTCTGTCTCGAAAAGGAATGATAATGACAATAATATCTTTATTCTGACAAGCGTCGGGTTGGTGTAGATCAATATACTTCCGCCTTATCTTGATAGTTTGTCTTAGATATGTCCATGTTGGTTCAGTCGTATTCACTTTTATTGGACCTGCGATAAAAAGTAAACTTGAAACGTTAATATAAGGTTGTTTTACAGTGTTTTATGCAATATGAATAGGTTATTAACAGGGATTGATGTTCCTCTTGGTAATATTGACCTATGAAAGTGATATGAAGCCCGCGGGCAAGCTTAGATGAATACACTTCAATATATCGGGCTCGTAATACTCTCCATCTTTTCTTAATTATAAGAAAAAATGCATATTAAGTTCTACCGGTGGGATATAGTGTAATTGTCCAACATCTTCTCTGAGCCAGTCGCAAAACTTTTTCACGTCGTATTGGTAGTTTTATTCTTCATGTCTTCTATAAACTGCACATTAGCAGTGGGCATTTCGTTTGCAAAATTATTACTTCGATTCTGTGTTATCAGTTGGTCAATATTGGATGCACGTGCGAATGTACGAATATACGGTTTGGCATATATTTCTTTCATAATTTGCTAAACATTTATATTTAAAACACTACAACACAGTCAAGCAACATCAAATCACATTAATATTTGAATTAATATGACGTTGATAACAGCAGTCATGCACCATCACATATCATCAATATTTGACTCAATAGGACAATGATAACAACAGTCACACACCATCAAATCAAATTAACATTTGACTTAATATGACAATTATAACACCAGTCGCGCACTATCAAATCACAATGGAATATGACTTAATAGGACAATGATAACACCAGTCTCGCACCATTAAATCACATCAGTATGTGACTTGATAGGACAATGATAACACCAGTCATACATCATCAAATCATATCAATATTTGAATTAATAGAACAATGATAATACCAGTAACACACCATCAAATCACATCAATATTTCACTTAATAGGACAATGATAACACCAGTAACGCACCATCAAATAACATCAATGTTTGACTTAATAGGACAATGATGACACCAGTAACGCACCATCAAATCACATCAATGTTTGACTTAATAGGACAATGATGACACCAGTAACGCACCATCAAATCATATCAATGTTTGACTTCATAGGACAATTATAACAGCTAGCACGCAACATCAAATCACATCAATATTTGAACCAATATGACTTTGATAACAGCAGTCATGAACCATCAAATATCATCAACATTTGAATGAATAAGACTTAATACGACAGCTATAACACAAGTCGTATACCATCATATCACATCAGTATTTGAATCAAAATGACAAATATAACCCCAGTCACACACCATCAAACCACTTTGGTATTTGACGTAGTAGGACAACTATAACACCAGTCACGTACCTTCAAATGACATCAATATTTGATTTAATAGGACAACTATAACATCAGTAACCAACCATCAAATCATCAATATTTGACTTAAAAGGACAACTATAACACCAGTCACACACAATCAAATCACATCAATATTTGACGTAATATGACCACTATAATACCAGTCAAACACCATCAAATCACATCAATGTTTGACTTAAAAGGACAACTATAACACCAGTCACGACCATCAAATCACATCAATATTTGACTTAATAGGACAACTATAACATCAGTAACCAACCATCAAATCATCAATATTTGACTTAAAAGGACAACTATAACACCAGTCACACACAATCAAATCACATCAATATTTGACGTAATATGACCACTATAACACCAGTCAAACATCATCAGATCACATCAATGTTTGACTTAAAAGGACAACTATAACACCTGTCACGCACCATCAAATCATCAATATTTGACTTAAAAGGACAACTATAACACCAGTCACGCACCATCAAATAACATCAATATTTGACTTTATAGGACAACTATAATACCAGTCACGCACCATCAAATCATCAATATTTGACTTAAAAGGACAACTATAACACCAGTCACGCACCATCAAATCATCAATATTTGACTTAAAAGGACAACTATAACACCAGTCACGCACCATCAAATCACATCAATATTTGACTTTATAGGACAACTATAATACCAGTCACGCACCATCAAATCACATCAATATTTATACCCTTCATTATGTGGCACACTTGTATAAACCTGTTAACAAAGAATATAATTTTTGTGTCTGTTATGATTTACTTAATATAATGGCAAACAATCTTCTATGTAGGTTGGTTTGTATGGTGGCAGGTGAAAGAAATAAGATGGAACTACATTTACATGTAAGTATTGCCTGTGTGTTGTTGCTTAATTTTCCTTGGTTACAATCAATAAAATAGGTACTTTCTTGATTTTTTCTCTTTAATTATTGTCAATATGACCTAACCTCTGCATTGATATAGGCTTTCTTTTATATGTTAGATTTTTTTTCAATATGGCGCAACACTAATTCTATAAATATATAGTTAACATATTGCCTATAGATATATTCTCGTGTTTTTCTTTCGGCAAGAATGAATAAATGAACGATAATAATTTGAAATATGGCACAACGCTGTATAGTTTTTTAAATATAATTATTGTGTAAGCATCCGATATTCATTCTCGTGTTTTATTTTCGGCGAGATCGAAAAACTGGATAAAACTAGAATTCAGTCCTAAGCGGCAACAATAGAAACTAATGAAGATGCTGTTTTTCATGTTGTGATTGTGTTCTTTCTTACTTTCATTTTACTTTACACAATCATTAAGATTGTGTTGATATAAATGTCAAGTTGACTGTTGTTTAGAAGGAGTAGATTGATAAATTGAAATATTAAAATTGTATAGTGAATATAATATGAATACATGACTGTTTATTCAGTTTTTATCTAATTTTTCTTCCATGAAGGACATATTTTACCAAGTGCATGTCTCTGTGAGAGAGGAGGTATCACATGCTCCTGAATCAAACATACTTACAGGTGAAATGAACTAACACTGCTGCATATTAAGGTCTTTGTGTAAATTATAATTTGAACATTACCACGGACTTTATAGTTGCAATTGTGAACATGGATGTTTAGGAAGTACGGATAGTATACAACTTTTATTGAATCATGGTATAAACAATGCATGTATATATACGTTTTGCTTGATTTTATTTTACTTTGCTGTTTGTTTGTTATCTCTATTTTACCATAATTAGATATATCTTTGGTACATACAAGTAAAGTATCTGATTTTTATACAAACAATTATAAACAAACATACTATTACAAATAAAAGTATAGCTAAAAACATTGATAAAGAATAGAAATCAAATACATATCTATTTTCTTAATGCATCTTGAATCTATTCATTTTTTTCATTTTCGTAGAAATTCGAAAGAAAAAGTAAAGTTTTTTACTATAATAACATATAATCGAAACTGCCAAATTTGTTATTATTTCACTGTATCGTGCATTATGTAAAATAAAAAAAAAACACAATTTATATTATAGTTGCATAGATGTAAAGTGTCTTCAAAGGCAAACATAGATTAAATGATATAAGATACAATCTGTGATTGCACAGAATGGTACCAAACATAGAGACTTGGGAGGAAATGTGTGAGGTAATTGTGTGTGTCTTTGTTGTGTCCTTTTTTTTCTTTCTTTTTTTTATATGATATGTGTATATATGTACAGTTTATTTTGGGTGCGTGTGTGTAAATTTCATGCTTGCATTCATGAGTTTCCACGAATTGTGAAAATAATTAACTGTTTTTCACATGTGTATGCATATGGGCAGGATACAACATGACATGTGTTCTACTTTTATGCATTCTAAATTCTTCTTTCGATATTTATATACAATGTTGACTTCTCCACTTTAAAATTTATTGAATCATGAATCCCAAAATTACTTATGAATATTGAAATTTCCATCAAACAAACCGTAGGCTTTTCATTACAAGGTAGTCATTGTGTTGGCTTCGTATAAACATCATGTTTAGTAGTAACATCATTATGTTAGGTTGTAGAATCAGTGTAGATCTATTTAGTTTTACGATTGTTGTGTTGACTTGTAGAATTATAATGCTTGGTTTTATAATCATTTCCGTCCCGAGGGATATATGTTTTGGTGGGAAGGAGTCTCTGCCAAGTTCTCACAATAACAGTTATCCCAAGGGAGGGAAGTTTCTGTTCGAACCAAAAAAGTCATAAATGTTTCTTTTTCTTGTATACCAAACACATATAATATTAACTTAAAAAATAATGCATCATTATATGTTTACAACGATCGTTTTAAAACCTTACATTATAAGATTTATATTATATATTTTATACGTTACGTCATAGTTAGCTCCAATCTAAGGTAGCACAAAATCCCTCCTTATTAAATCTTGATAATGTTTTAAAAAGTTATACTTTCTTTTTTTTTTTTTTTTTTTAGTTTCAGTCACCAAAAATATGGTGACCCATTTAATTACTCCGTAATAGGTCTGTGGGGGTCGGGGTGGGCCATCCCCCAACAAACCGTACAAATAATTTACATGCATGTTTTCATATATATTTTGTAAGTATGTATAACATGGAGCATATAAAAACCACAAAAAAAACCAATGCATATTATACAAGCTATATAAATGGGGAGTTTTTTTTTAAGTCATTACAATTATATAGAGGATCTCACCAAAAAGATTGATTTTAACATTATTTTTAACATGATATACAATGTAGTTCTAAATTAATCAAAGACAAAAGTAGTAAGAAGAATAAGATATAATTATGTTAATAATAAATGATCAAGACAAACAAAAATTATAAAAAAAGATATCTTTTCAATTCATACATTTGACTTTTCACCATGTAAAAGTAACGACATTTTTTCCTGAAAACCCAGCCTTTAATATCACAAATAAAAGAATTATTATACCAAGTTTTATTTCTACCAGGTATTCCAAACGGTTTAACAATACGAATTATATAATAAAAAAATTACAGTACAAAAAAATAGCAATAAAAAAAGGCAAAATATTTCTTTAGGAGATGGGACTTTGCTTTTTCAAGTGAGAACAAAAAAAAAAGGAAAAGAGAGAACAACAGGGAACACATTTGGCAGTTTGTTTAAACATATTTAATTTAATTGATGATTGGTCTAGGCAACAGTTATGAGTAACAGTTGACCCAGTTAATTTTTATTTTTAAAAAACAAAACAAAAACAAACAAGCAAAAGGAATTCAATTAAGTAACAATATTACTATAATAAAGATTCATATGCATTCCAGTATTTTTCAAATTTTACTAAATTAAATGTTTCTTTTTTTTTTTGCATTTAATTTTACAATTTGGTATACATATTTTATTTGTGGTTTGTAATTGTTGAAAACTGGTTGTCTTCCATATAACTTTCACTTATAAATGTAATATTTTGCATGTAGTATTAATTTATTTAGAACACTGTCATATTTAATTGACCCAAAGATAATATCTTTCACAGACCATTTTGGTTGAATGTTTATATTTTTGTCAGTGCAAAGAGTTTCAAAATTAGCCCAAAATGTTTTTGTATATTTACACTCCCAAAAAAGATGCGTAATATTTTCTTTATGCTGTTAACAAAAAGTGCAAGAACTATCGTCTTTTATCTTCATTTTTGTCAATAAATAATTTGTAGCAGTAATTCTGTGATTTATTTTGACCTGAAACCATTGTAGCTTGGTGTCTTTAGTGCAACTAAATGGTATTTTAAATAATTTATTCCATTCCTTATCTATATTTAGTCCGTATTGATTAAAAAGTTATACTTAATACGTCTTTCCAATATTTCAAAATAGCATTATAATTCGATTTAAGATATATTATTTCAACTTCGAGGAACAGAAGGCGGACCTCCTCTCTCCCCGACACACACACACACACACACACACACACACACACACACACACACAAATATGTACAAGCGGACACACCCTACGCACGCGCGCAAACACACTTTGTCTTTATCAGACAAATGATCATTAATTAGAAAATTGATTATTGTTATAACGCTTATATACTAAATTTGTTATTGATATTGACACAATTATATTTTCTAAAAGTATTAACAATATAATTAGATATATATGTAATAAACACTGTATTATTGTTTTTGTTATGATAAAGTAAAGTTTTGTTATTTAATATTTTATGTGTTTCTGTTAGTTGCAAAAAATTGTAGTTTTTTGTCCTAGTTGCAAAATTGATGAGGGTGGGGTCAGTCTGGGTACATTTGAGTGTGTGTGGGAGAGAGGGGAGGTTGTCCTATATTCTTGATAAAAACTCCTTATATTTCGGTTAAGATTTTATTTACCCTATCTGGTAATTTAGGCCAATATCTATAATAATAACTATTGCTGTTGTTTGTAATGCCATTTATTTCAACTAGATAATATCAGAGTCAAATAAAAATAGCACCTTGTTATCAAAACAAAACTACCTAACTGCGATAAGGGGTCATAAAGCCACAATCCCCATTTTTTTTATCGTATACAACAACAGCAAACAATATACAATATGGAGATAATATATTGCAGAAAAAATTATTACATGAAACTTCATTTTAGTAAGAATTGTTTCTAAATTTTAGTCTGATGTCGGAATATATGAATAGACGAAAGTTTTATAGTTTACACACAGAGAGCAAGGAACTATAGAAGAAGCTCTAGAAATCCAGCCCCGCATTAATCTTAAACATAATTTTCATTTATTATTTGGTATTTCTAATGAAATATTGGAAAATTATTAAATAATTTGAAACGCACATATTATTACTTTGGGATTGTCTGTCTGTCTGTCTGTCTGTCTGTCTGTCCGTCTGTCCGTCCGTCAGTCCGTCCGTACGTCTGGAGCAGCACTTGTGGGTTGAGTTGCCAGTACAGAATGGACTTGTGGTTTTTTTTGGTACTTGTGGGGTGCAAATGGCATTGTGGGGTTAATTTTTTTTTCTTCACATTTTTCTTTTACTTTTTTTTCACCTTTTTTCATTCTTTTTTAGTGTCATTAGGGTTGGATCTCAAGGTTTGTGATATTAGGGTTAGAAAGAAAATAGTTTTTGTTTTGTTTTATGAAAAAAAAGATGCTTTATAACATATCGAAACCTCACCCCACAACATCACTTCCACAAGAACGTCCGTCCGTCCGTCCGTCCGTCCGTACGTCTGGAGCAGCAGTTGTGAGTTGCGTTGCCAGTACAGAATGGCATTGTGGGGTTTTTTGGTACTTATGGGGTGCAATGTTCACCCCACAAGTGCGAAAACCCGTCCAAATGGCATTGTGGGGTTAATTTCATTTTTTTCACATTTTTCTTTTACTTTTTGTAGTGTCATTAGGGTTGGATCTCAAGGTTTGTGACATTAGTGTTAGAAAGAAAAATGGTTTTGTTTTGTTTTATAAAAAAAATATGTTTTATATCATATAAAAACCGCACCCCACAACATCACTTCCACCAGAATGTCCGTTCGTCCGTCTGTCTGTCTGTCTGTCTGTCTGCAATCCCGTACATCCGTCCGTTCGTCCCTCACACTCTCTTTCTGATATCAGTTATAAGTATTTTTTGTCATTAATCGAAGACAAGAAAATAATTGATCGCAAGTCTTCAGGTAATTTAAGTGAATAACTACGTCAACATATTATCGTGGTATTCCAGATAAAAGGATTTTGCATGTACTCATTATAATTATATGTAATGCCCCCACTGTGTTTTGTTGATATCTATCGCGTGTGTCATCTTCAATTAGATTGATTTTTAAAATGGCACATTATGTATGCAAAGCTTTAAATGTTTCTCTATTTTTGAAAGAGATTGTGTAAATAGTTGAAGTGCATTCTGTTTTTTTGTGGTAATCTGAGACATAATTGTCAGTCGTATTTTAATTACGTCTTTTTGTCAATATTTCGAGAGATAATGCAATTTTGTTCGCTCCCCATCTCCATATCTTAAGTTCTGGGTAATTTGCATTCAAACATTGGCGTGTATCTCATTAACATAATATTCTGTTCTGTAAATAGTATTTATACGTTATAACAAAACCCATTGTACATGTCTGATCAACATTCATTGTACCACATTCATATGATTCACACAAACAATATCTTGAGGCTTTTAAGCACTGTTCTATATTGAATACAGGTGCAATACGTACTTATCTGATTTAGGCAAGTTTAGATTTAAATGAAATTGTATGGTAGGGTAGTTCGCTCCAATGCCGGACATGTTAATTTTCGGGGTATGTTAGAAGCTGTCACCAAAATACTAGTGAATTCACATCCCCGCTCAAAAGGTCCATGGACAAAATTTACATTACATTAATTTTGTATTTAGCTACTTGAGCAACGCATTATAATGTATGAAGAGTAACACCATATTGTAATGTTATTTGTTTTTCTTTTATGTGAGGGCTGACATAAAGGGTAGGTTAAACAATTAGTGAAGGAGCAGATGAACACAATGGAAATTTGACTGTGTCGGGGTGGTGGCTAGATGTGTTACGGTGGACAATTTTAATATAGATAACAATATCACTTGTATTGAAAAAAAGAGCAAAGTGTCATATCTTAACTAAATAAAGGAATTGGAACACAAAGACCACGGGCCCATTGTTCGGGACACCTGCTGTATGACCTTTACCTTGGAGTTTGTCCTGGTACTACATAAATAAATACAGCGTAATACATGCATCTGAGGTATTTCGCCATGAGGAAAATTGACTGTCAGGTACACATTCAAGTTTGTGATGTTACCAGTAGCTCTTTCCAGTTGAGTCATCGAAAACATGCACGACATTGGACATTCTGAGGCCTAGTTCTTCTTAAATATAACGTTATAACGAGCGTTAACAATATATGTAGTATCGGTTATTTTACTTATCGTGCAGTGGCATAATAGCTTCTCCATGGCCGTTTTGGAGTGGGGCCGGATTATCTAGGTTCCTTATTTAATTGACTTAGAAATGTGTTGTATAACATTATCTCAGTCAGCTTTCACTTTGAAACGTAAAACACAAAAGTTTGTTCCTTATTCTTTCTATTTCAAATATTGAATATGAAACATATTCGTGAAGCACGTGGTCCAGTGGTAGAGCACCTAACCCATGATCGGAGGGTCGTCGGTTCGATCCTCCGCCACGGCTATGTGTAGTGTCCTTGAGCAAGACACGTTCCGCATATTCTTAGTACTAGTTCTACCCAGAAAGACCCCGAGCGTGATTTGCCTAAGATGTAAAACTTGTTTCACAATCGAAGTAAAATAAATAAGTTTAAACTAAATAAGTGACAGAATTTATTGAATGAATAAATGAATGAATGTTTGTTTACGTCTACACACCAATAGGTAATTTAGTGCGCGGAAGATAAACGAATGTGATGTTGACAATAATTAATTGAAAAAATGTTGTTAAAAATTTAATAAAACTATTTACAAATAGCTAATTAAGGAACCTATGAAGAGGATATTTTTGATACATTGGGATTTTTCAAAATTTTAAAATTGGCTTGAAGCAAGTTTTAACCAATGTATCATACCTATATAGCTATCAGTTCGTGTATGTATATTTGTTCACCCTGTTCAGATGTGTTGCATGTAATTCCATAGTACATGTATATAAGTCATGGTCGACACCAAATTTATTGGTTTGGCAGAGGCCTTACTATTGTATCTATGGTTTGCATTGTAGCTAGGCACACTTGCCGTAGTCTGGTCTGTACATTTATGTCTTGGTTATTCACAAATAATTATCTCCATAGATATACATCATGCATTGTGATTGAGCATCAGAAAAGATCCCAACAATTGTTGTTGTGAATTTAATTATACCCCTTTATGAAATTAAATATATATTAATTCACTGTATCTATATGATCCAACGGGTTTATAAATATGTTCTTTATATAGCATGTAAGTATTCATGAATCCTTAACTGGATCATACTCATATAAAGCTATCAGTTTATGTATGTAAATTTGTCCACCCTGTCCAGATGTGATTCATGTAATTCCATAGTATATATGTCATGGTCGACACCAAATGTATTGGTTTGGCAAACGCCTTGATATTATATCTATGGTTTGTATTATAGAAGTCCGGTCTGTACATTTATATTTTGGTTATTCACAAATATTTATCTCCACATTTATATACTCAATTACCACATATTGCCAAAAAGTTATTTATTTAAACATGCCAGACTAATATATTGAAATGGAATTGCCTAGACTAAAATAAAATCCCCGCGTAAACTTACAACATATTAAGTGATATACTAAATGAGACACCTGATTTCATTTCAATTTGATCCGTCAAACAGATTTACATGTTGTAAACTTTGTTCAACTTAGAAAGTGTCCGAATGGCGATCTCAGGTTGTCAATCAGCATTTGAGTGCTGTGGTTTGAATTTGATTTGATTTATTTATGGTTATGAGATGCTTTTTATCCATTTCAAAAATATTTTTATTACAGAAAGACATTTGTAGCAGTTTTCCTGATATTCTCCCTTTAATAGATAATATAAAAATTGTACTAAAATAATTAAAGTTTTAAAATAAAAAATATACTTTATATCAACGTTGAAGTATATCAGGAAAAAACGTAATACACGTCTTATAAATAAAATACATTTTAAAATGGAAACAAAGCTTTTCATTATCATAAATAAATAAACTCGAATGGTTTGGTAAATCAAATCAATAGAAAAGAAAAAAAAATCTTAATCAGAGTGGAGAGTTAACGACAGAGAGTATCGCAATTGACATCCGGGGTATCCGGCGATGGACTACGTAGGCAAAGTATGGATATACCTCTTTAATATATTGAATATATACATTTACAGCAATACGGTGTCAGTGAGTATATTTATAGGCATGATATTTTAGACAAAACTGTTTTTAGCTAATTATGAAATTTTAAACAATACTGATATAGATCTACTTCATAAGTGATGTAATTCGTGTACATGGAAATAATGATTACTCACCAACATGGTTGCTTTTTAATCCAATGTCAAGTAGTTTACACGCGCATCAAATAGTCTATTATATTTACTATCCTACAGACGAATTATTTGAAATAGATTTTGAATCAAACTTTTTACTAGTAGAATTACAAAAAGCTATCTTGTTCAGTTACCTTAATGTATTCCTATATTCGAATGAGCTAGTTTTATTGTTCGAGGTCGTTCGATACGCAAAACACAGATAATTATAAAAACGTAACATATTGAGCTCGAATGTATATATTCATATCGTACAATAATTATTGTCTATTGATGTTTTTTGGTTGATTACTCCAGCTGTTACAGAATAACTTTTTTGTCATTTTAATCACAAAACGTGATCGATTTAATCAAAATAACTTGATACATGTACCTCATGCATTTTTGAATTTCCATGCAAGTCCCTTCTCAAGCCTGTGTTGAGTTTTAAATGTGTTTTATTCAATGTACATGTTTTGACGTAGTGTCGGGATATTCACACAAATCGACTTTTTAAAGAAATATTTAATTACGTTTCTGGATTAAACATGTTTCTTTTTCTTTTCACACTCTATTTTGATATTGTATTTTGGTAGTCACACACTTTACACCGACTTTCAGCTTGTATTGCGAATGCGTCACATCTTTAAACAAACATCTGTAATAACAGGACATACAACAGTAACTGCATTCAACATGACACAAATGTTTTTACCTATTTCTTTTTTTTAGCTATGAGTAATTTGGCATATTTATCTAACTTATGTATCACACCAATTTACATAATGCCAGTTTGTTTGAATATTGAGTGTCATTTAAGTATGCCATTGACACCCGGGGTATCCGTGCACACACGCATGCATGCATTATTAATTTTTAAACTAGAACCCCCACTGCGATAAAGAGGTCATAAAGTCACAATCCCCAATTTATTTACCATGATTAGCACTAACGTGGACCGAACGGCTGTCAAAACGCTCCCAAACCAAAGCGGCCTCAATCTAAAACGGCCCCATATACCATAGTCAAAACGGCCCCATTAGATTTTTATTACAGATATTTCTTTCCAAATGAAAATAAGAAGATTAATGAATATTTGATGATTTGATTCACTTTTGTTGAGGTGAGAATATGGTCGTTACCATATCATTGGCCATTGCGTAACCTTTATGAGTAAATGTTTTATGCAGATGAATAAACCAATTTATAAAATTTATTTTTATGGTGATTTTTTCAGCTCGGTACCGGGCACAACGAATTCCTACAGAAGGATATAACAGCCGCTCAGGTTTCAAAATTATGTTGTCAAATATAAAACTTTACGTATGTGAAAAAAACTTGAATTTAGAAGAGTTTGATTTACATGGTTCTATACAATGTATTAATATATATCTGTAAATATTGTGTAAATATCAGGGTTCTCTTCACTTGTAAATCTTGTATTAATCAGTTAATATCATTATATTTAATAAGTTTCTTTTTAGGCATTAAAACGAGAAAAGATATACAAAAATCATAATAATGATTTAGAGGAAAGTAAGCTTTTGTTAAATTTTGTTTAGTAATTTATAACTGTTTGAACCGTAATTTTGTTTTGTTTTCATATATATATATATATATATATCTAGTGTTAAATCCCGTGTAATGGGTCATTAAGTAATTTTTTGATAGCTACATGGACGTGAAACAATGCGAATCATTGTCTCCCTTGTTGTTCATTTTATTTATAAGTGATATGAATGATACGTTAAATAACGAAACATTCGATACTGTTACAATAGATGAATTACAATTATTTTAATATTATTCGCTGATGATATCGTTCTGATTCTTACTCTAAGGAAAGACTGCATTCCTTACTTGATCAATTAAGTATTTATTGTTTAGATATTGGGAATAAGAGTTAATATTTAGTCTAATAAAACCATTGCCATGATTTTTAATACTGATACAAGAATTAAAAATGTTGATATATTTAATGTCGGTTATAAGATAAATAATGTCTTTTTCTTTTAGCTATGAGTCATTCAGCATATTTATTTAACTTATGTATCACACCCATTTACATAATGTCTGTTTGTTAGAACATTAAGCGTCATTTTATTATGCCATTGATGGCCGGCAGAAACCATGTCAGTATAATCACAACTTCCTGGAAAGTTAACTAGTACTCGAGCACATCTTTCTCCGCAAGTAACTGGTAACTTTCTCACTTGAATCAGCAGAGACGAATGAGTGTAATGTACCTCATACGAAGGCCTTTAGGCCACTTTTCCCACTATATGTTCTATATACTAGTGAACCAATTTGAATAGGGTGCAGTCGATTACAATTGCAGATTGTAACAAATTAGTTGTTGTGGCCTAATTTAGTAGTGTCAGCTAGTACGTGTCCATTGTGATGATATAGGCTATATTTAGAACAAATAGCGTGGAATTGTTAAAACATATCGATAGTTCTATAAGAGTAACATTTTTAAGATCTTTTACATTTTCATTCTTTGATTAAAGAATAAATCATTTTGAAGTTTATTTCATCAAATTCCATTCAGTATAATGAAAGTTAAAATAATTAAACAGGTTTATTTGTCATAAAACTAATTTAATTTTACATTGGCCTAATACATGTAGCGTAAAATTAGCATCGTACGCTATTGGAATGTTTGTTGTTTCATGATTAGCACGATATTCACTAAGTTCTGTGGACTGTTTTAATATATATTCTGACTGCTATGGGGAAACTGTCCAGTATAGAAAACATCGTTGGAGTTGGCGTGACTCGAAGGATTGAGCATTTTACTGTTCAAGTATATAACGGCAGATTGGTATGTGAATGTTATATTATGTTGTATTTAAATGTCTGATAGATATATTTTCGACATAATCAGATCTAAGTAAAGTTGTATAAATTGTTCATATCCATTCCGACGATTATGTCTGTAATTTAATACACATCCACGATATTGAGAAGCGTTTTGTAAGAATATAGGCCGAGGAATCTGAAAACGTATTTTGAGCTGTTGATATCGTGTTTACGATAAAGTATTGAAATTCACAATGTTAAAATTGATTGATATGTGTAACTAAATTTTGTTGATGCTTATTCTGATATTCACAATGTGAATAGATACAGATTTGGTCGGTAATTTATATATTAATAAATGAGACATTATGTAGATATATAATCGCTACTTTGAGATTGACGGAAGGTCGTATATGAGATGTTGTTTAAACTGCCATGAAACTGCAGATAGTAAGAATTGAATTAACTGTTATCATATATTGATAAATCTACCATGAAACTGTTAGATGGTAAGAATTGAATGCACTGTTATCATATATTGATAAAATACCATGAAATTGATAGATGGTAAGTAGTAGACGCCATGTCATGACATATTTGATTAACTAGTAAATATGATTATATATATATATATTGTAGTCGTTTTTAGACGTAAGCGAGGTTTTTGTCCGCTATGTCAACAACGTATCTAGACGTTACAGGAAGTAAGCTGGTGGTAGTACCGTCATAAGGACAGCAACCCACATAATCGTCATATGGACGACTTGACGGTCCTGACGTCGGACTACGCCTCGTACCGACGTAAAGCCAGATACTCAGTATAGAGTTCTAGGGAAGATAATCCAGTTTATATAGCCACCACCGCAAGGGACTAGTGATTTTAAATCTACGATAATCCGGACGCGGTAGTAGTATCTTAAATACCATATAAGTGCATTTTTAAAAACAGTTTTAACATTCAAATGATATAAGCAATTTGGATCGCGATGTAGATTACGGAACGTGTAGGAGATAGAACTGTGTAAAAATGTGTTTATTCAATCATAGGACCTTTTTAAACCAGCTGTGTTTTTTTATTGAGTAATTATCTTTAATTTGTATTTAGTTTAATAATATTTTATTACATCTATTATATACAATTATATGTACATGATTAATAACAATACACTTATATCTATAAATATTGCAAATGGGTTGGGCTACAAGTTTTAACATTAGCAACAGCCCCCCCCCCCCCCCCCCCCCAAATGAGAAAATCACATTTAAATGTAATTTTTTTCCGAAAGTTTACATATTATCACATTATTTTTATTTTTAATTTATCGCAGACATTTTGCAAAAGAAAAAAGAAAAAAATATATATGTAAGTGAAGAAAATAAGATCTATTAATAAGATGACATTTATAAATATTAATTCTGATTTGAAAAGAGAAAGGATAATCCTAACTAATCAAGATGAACTCCTATTCTGCCGAACCCCGGGATACATATCCCATTAAGCTAACCGTCATAGATTTGTAAAAACACTTAATTATATCGTATACATGTAATACACCGAACAATTTAATGCAAAGCTATTGTGTTGTAAACATGATATTTTTTTTTATTCAGCATCTGTAAGAAGATTATTTCCGAACAATAGTTTGTTTGTGCTCAATGGATGGAAAATTCTAGTAGTCAAAGACAGATTGTGTCTTTGTAAAGCATAGCGTTTACATTTTAAAAAACAGTGCTCTGCATCTTCAATGTCACTACCAAAGCCTAATGTAGAGTTTTGTCTAAAGTGATTTATAAACAAATCTTAATTTAAATTACAACATTGATTTCTGATTCGAATATGGTAAATTGGTGAAATTTTTACACCACTTGAATAAAATTTTGGGACAAAAGGTGGTTTAAAATGAACCTTAAGTTTTGTTTTAAAATTTGAAAGAGTTGGTAATTCACGGATACGTTGTTAAAGTACGTTCCATAGTTTAACAGAAGAAGGGATCACAGATATTGAAATAAAATCTGTTCTTCTTTAAACAGTTCAAAAGTTCAGGTTGTTTCTCAAATTATACGGATTAGCATCATAAACAGTTTGAGGAAACAGTTCAGAGAGATATGTAGGTTAATAACCATGTTTTTTTTTATATACTAAAATCAATTTTTGAAATTTCCGTCTGTCTGAAAGAGATACTCAGCCAATTTCAGTTAATAACCTATTTATTGAGACAGAGCGTGTTAGACCAGTTACTATTCTTGCAGCTTCATATTGTATTTTTTCTAATGCTTCTTTTTCAGTAATGGTGCAGCTATCCTAAACAACTGATGCATATGTCTAATATAGGTCTAAGAAAGGAAATGTTAATTTGATTGAGTGTTTAGCGTTTTAATTTGAATTTTAAGATTTGCATTAAACCTAATACTTTTGCGGCTTAAGAAGAGATTTTGATATATGTTAATGCCAGGAACCATCTTTACTTAAAGTGACACCAAGATGCTTATGGTGCTGAACAGAAACTAGATCAGTTCCATCGAAGATTACTTTTGGAGGTTCTTTGTTAGTTAACGAAAAAGTTACGACTTTTGTTTTTAATGGATTAAAGTTTACGAGCCATTGTCTAGACCAGGCAGATATCTTTTGTAAATCAGAATTAAGGGTTATTTCAATTATTTTTGTGTTGAATGATGATACTGCAAGAGAACTGTCATCAGCATAGAGTCTGGTAGTACTTACTAAAGATTCAGCTATATCATTGACATAAATCAAAAAAATAAAAGAGGGCCTAGCACTGAGCTTTAAGGAAAACCGTCATTTGAATATTTGGTTTCTGAAAAGGAAAAGCCTATAAATACTCTTTGCATCCTATTATTTAGATGATTTTCAATCCGTCTGTTGAGTTTACCTGTAACTCCGTACTGACGCAGTTTATGTATAAGACCTGAATGCCAGACTCTGTAAAATGCTTTTGATATATCACAAAAAACTATACTGGTGGTTTTATTTTCATCAAATGCCTTACTAATTTGGTGGTTTATTTCAATTAGCTGATAAATTGTTGAATGACCAGGAATAAATACTGACTGATTTTTATAAATATGGTTATTTAAATGTAAATAATTGTCTAAATGCTTGAATATTACTCTTTCCATGACCTTACCAATACAACTAATTAATGAAATAGGTCAATAGTTTGATGGAATATCTTTAGCATCCTTTTTAAAAAATGACATTACATTTGCTAATTTTAAACAATTTGGGATATATGCTGTGTTGCAGAGACCTATCAAAAATGATGCAAAGTGGTCAGCATAGTGTTTTAGCCGTTTCTTTCAATATGCGATGGCTTATTTCATCCGGGCCGCTAGCTTTTTTGACAACTAAATTGGAAAGAACATCAGATATTTCTTGTTCTGTGATATTGATATTATGAATTGTGGCATCAGTTTTCAAAACAAAATTTGGAAGTTCAGATTCAGTATCATCATTTGTAAAGATAGAAACAAAGTTATTGTTTAAGGTATTTGCTATTTCTTGAAAAAATAAGTCGAATATTTAAATAATACTCGAAATGTAGTGGCTGAAAGTTTCGATGATTTGAAATTGTTACATAATAGATAAAAAATGGAGTCTACTGCCATTCATTGGCGATGAACTTGTATGGTTGTTTGGCGTAGCGTCAGAATCTGACTTAGAGAATATTCGAAAAAACGTAGCTACAGTTGCGAAAAATCAAAAGCGCATCATCCATGTGGTAAAACAAAGCCTATCGATTTTAAACGCTTCACGTTTACACATTCGTGAAAATTGACAAGCTATCATAGAACTTGTAAGCTCCCTGCAATCTCTCGAAAACAAATTAAATGATATTGAAAAAAGAAATCCATGAGACGAAATACTTGTTAGATATGTACTTGAAACTTGATCTTATTGTAGATGAAATCAAATATATGTGTCAAGGTGCGTTGTTTTACCTAGAACACATAAAAAACAAAATTAACATCATTATCTTGGGCATACTAACACCATCTGTTATATCATCAAGAAATCTACGGGGACTATTAACTGACATAAAAGCCCACCTTCCGCCTATGTTATCACTAATTGGTGATCCGAAAACAGAATTATGGCTTTTCTACAAAAATCTTAGAAGCAATGCAATAACTGAAGGGCATACAATCATAATCGTTATCTCTATATTTTTGTTACGCCTAGATTCGAGGTTTACTACCACTTCCATACCATGATGGTGAAACACTAACTGAAAGTTCAAGCAAGTTACATGCGACCTACGACCTTGAAGCCGCCGGGCTGTTGATTGACAAAAGTCGAACTAAATTCTCGTTGTTAACAAAGGACGAGACGAAAAATGCAGTAATCCAAAAACTAAATGGTGTAAGAATGAGAAAGCAGTCTATTCAGTCAATTTATCCAAGTTATGCATTTTAAACCTATTTTTAATGATGGATGACGCAGTAACGAAACACTGCAGATCGACCGTGACATTGAATACAATGTTACCAATGGCTGTATCCTTGTTTGATGTACAATGGGCCATAGTGACCATGGAAAAATTACAATTTTCTATCGTATGCGACGAGGGTATTACCCAGTATCTGATGTAACGAGCGATTTTAATTTACTGGGTTACAATAAAGTTCCTGATCATTCTATTGTAACTTGTGATATTGATTTAGGTACAACTAGTACTGTTTTAAATGCTATTGATAATGATAATGATTTCCAAAATTTACCAAAACGTTACCATGTAAATAATATGCCAGCGACTTTTTTAAACTGTGAAAGTTCATTTGTTGAGATTACTAACATTCATGAGAAAATAGAGTACGCTTTAGGAACTGAATCGGATATAAATAGTGCTTTTTCTGCTTTTGTAGAATTAATTAATAATGAAATGTCTCTGAAATTGAAAGGGAAGATCAAAATTAGTAAAACATATCATAAGTCGATGCATAAACCTTATTAGAATCTTGAATTACAAACACTTTGGCAGGATGTCTGCAAACATAAAATATATTGTGTTGAAGAAATTGCTAAAGCTGCCAGTAGAGCTCTTGGTGCAGTATATATGAAATGTTTAAATTCTGGGGGAATGTCTTTTGACGTATATAAACACCTATTTGAATCTGTTGTAGAACCAGTTTTAATGTATTGTGCTGGAACATAGGGTTAAACTATATATAGTAAAATTGAAGCCGTACTTAATAAAGCCTGTAGGCTATTTCTCGGAGTAAGTAAACATGCTGCTAATGTTGCTACCAAAGGGGACATGGGCTGGTTTTCAGCTGAAATTAAACAAAAACTGGAAGTTGTTAGTTTATGGTGCCGACTTAGAAACATGCCCACTAATAGAATAATGCACTATCTTCATAGTCACTCCTGTAATATAAATAAATCCAGGGGAAAAAAGGAGTAACAAAACTGTTTGTTGTTCTTGACTTAAATGACTGTATTTTTGTTGATAAACCCTTTAAAACTGTATGTTTAATGCGAGCAAAATTAAAATTGCAAGAAATAGATAAAACAAAAAAGATAGATACTCTGATGAGAAATGGTAATGGAAATAATGGAAATAAACTCAGAACATATCGGTTGCATAAGACTAATTTTAAAACAGAAACTGATGTTGAATTAATGATGAGCAGAGGCCAACGTCGTATATTATCCAAATTCAGAAGTTGCATCCCATTAGCTATTGAAACTGGGAGATACACTAGACCTAAAACTCCCGTTAATGACCGTATTTGCAAATACTGTGACACTCATACAACTGAAGATGAAATACATTTGTTGATAGATTGTACGTTTTACTTAGATTTACGTTACGAATTATTTGCAAAGTTTTATATGAAAATCAAAATTTCAATATTAAATCTTCCTGTGATAAACTTAATATATTTATGAACAGTGATGCAATACAATTTAGTCTTGCAAACACCTTACTTAGCATGTTCAAAAGAAGGAAACATGCTACATAGAGTCAATATATTTTAATCATCAACAGTATTTGTAAAGTGAGCATTATCAATATTTTATTATAATTTTTTAGGTATTTTATTGTTAATGTAACAATATATAAATTATACTATATTATTGAAAATACATGTAATGAAGAAAAAACCAATAGTGCAGCCAGTGTTAATCAGTTCATTACAAATCTGATTCGTGGAGATACTCGATATTTTAAGACATTTCTTATCAACGCCCTATTGCAATGTACATACATATTATCAGAGAAGTAATAATAATTATCAAAATGAGATTTTATGATAAAAGTTGCATTGCTATTTTATAAATGACAATGCAACGTTTATTGCGATTAACATTGGCTGAGTTAATTTAAATTCTTGTTTTTAATTGATATAGCTAATGTTTGATTGAAATTAATATTTTCTGTGATTTCTTATTTTTTTGTTGTTGAATGTACATATGACATAGTATAATAATAAATTGTGTATGTTGATTTTTTTATAGTAACATGAAGTGATAATAATGTTTTAGTCTCTCGTAGGTCGAAATAAACGGCTGGATATAGAAGTTTTAATGTACATATACTTGAACTTACTTTGATGTAACTTTTATATGTGACACTCTAATAAACTATTAAAGTCTAAAGTCATCCGTCTGAAAATATTATAACAGGGCCGTTTTGACTGTAAATCGTAAACAGTATGGAAATGATATATTTCAGTTACTGTAAACATTATTACATGCAATTTTATTTTAGTAAGAACTGTTTCTATATAAATGTAATTCTGGTGTCGGAATATATAAATAAAAGGAAGTTTTATAGTGTACACACAGAGAACTTCAATAGTATTATTCAATATATATATATTTTAATTTACTTAAGTTAATTATGCTGTTTTCTTTTATTTTTATACTTTAATAATCTAAATATTAGTTAATAATTCATGATGTTTAAACAGCAATTTCAATATTGGCTATTACAGTACTGTGTGAAACGACTGTGGGAACTTTATCGCTTTTTGCAAAGGGGTGCCCGTTGATATTTCATTCACTGTGTTGTATTACATTATATAAGTTAGTTTTCGCTTTGAAATGTATAGCAGAGAGTTAGTTCCTTTCTTTCTATTTCAAATATTGAATATGAAGCATAGGCTTTATATTTCCTTATTTCGTAGTCGAATACAGTTATCATCTTTATTAAGAATATATTTAAAACATAGCACTTAATTTACCATTTTTCTTTTGTCCCTTTTAAATTAATACATATATATAATTATGTATATTTATAACTTGACTTATACATATACTTGTACGGTTTGTTGAGGGATGGTCCAAACCGACCCTCACAGACCTATTACGTGTTGATTAAATGGATCACTTTTTAGTGATTGAAATTAAGAAAAAAAAAAACTATTTTGGTTATATTAGCCGTATATTTACACTATAAAACTTTCTTTTATTTATACATTCCGACACCAGAATTAAATTTAGAAACAAGGTCAAGGTCGCGAGCAGAGCGTACGCACGTAAATGTTATCGGGACAAGAAAAACTAAGTAATTGTCAGTTTTAAGCAGTATGTGTATAAAAATTACTGAAAAAAGTGGATATGAATAACATCATTATGGCATAGTGTACTTTTGAGGCAACAATTCAAAAGAATGGTGAAGTTATTTTAGCTTTCTTCTAAACAAAGGACTGTGTCGAATATTTGCGGACATCGCTCACCATATATACGTTAATAGATATTTATTTGTGTAACGGATGGGTTAATGTGTACGGTTAAAAAAATACGGACTAGAAGCAGCTTTTGGAGTAGATAACCACAGGCAAGCACACTTTTATTTTTTTCACAAACTTATATTTCAACATGCCTGCCAAGAAAGATCAAGGCCAAGCCCAGAGACGCAAGGTCCGGGGTGAAAGTAAATCAGGGGAATCTAAATCGGACGAGTTAGATACAAGTGTTGAATCGAGCCCAGCCAAAGTCCGTTCAAAGGGATCAGAAATCACAGAAGAGAAATATGACAACAAAAGGACGGGCACAACAACAAAACATAATTGAAACTATGTTCAAGAAAGGTAGAAATGAGAAATTAAGTGAAGAATCGGATTCCCTGAACAACATTCTCAAATCTTTTGAAACCAAATTAAGTAATGTAGCTTCACAAGAATATATAGAAAATGCTCTTAAAAATGCTCACAGAAGCTGTGTTTACACAAAAACTAAATGATGTAAAAGCAGACATAACACAACAAATAAAATCAGAGATCGATAAAGTGTACACATACATTGAAACAATAAAGAAAAAAACAGTGGTCCTGGAATCCGAAGTAACAGAGCTAAAGAATACAATATCAGACATGGAAACGGAACAAGAAAAAATGTTCGAATCTAACACAAAGATCAGAAAGGAAAATTCAGATCTCAAAAATACTATTGTTGAAATGAAAATGTCCTTAAAAGCCAGAGAAAACGAAAAAAACGAGATCGAGCAGTATACTAGAAGAAACAGTGTAAGAATATATGGTATTCATGATGACAATCCCAGAGAAACAGCTGAAGTGACGATATACAAATCAGTGCACGAGATGTTGATATAGCGCATAGAATGGGACAATTTCGCGGTGATGGAAATAGACCAATAATATGCAAGTTTGTATCCAGAATGGAGAAACTACGTGTAATACAAAATCGTAACAAACTCAAAGGTAAAACAACTGTTATTAGAGAATATCTCACGTTAAAAAATGCTAAAAGACTAGAACTGGGCAGCAGGATAAGTAATGTTACCAGAGCATGGAGTGAGGATGGACGCATATTTGCCATTATTGAAGATGGTAAAAAAGTTGTTGTGGATTGCAAGACTGACATTTCTAGGCCATTAGTATACAGTCAACCACAGAGACGGTAAACACAGTTGCCGTGAAGAAAACATTTCAATCATCAAAATAATTTTGTTTGTGTCACTTTTGTTTTTATGTATGCCTGTGTCTTTAGATTATAAAATACAGATCGATTAGTTTTCGACAGAACAAGAACTGAAACACATCAGTTTACAATCGAACCGTGTGCACTCGTCTGGAAATTCCAAATCTATTTATAATTATTATAGGTTCTGCCTGGTTGAGTCTTTTTATAAATTAAATAGTAATTTCAAGCAGGGTACCATTCTTTTTGGGTCATATCCGGTGAAGGTCTGGGCCATGCGGGATTTTCTACTTTGTTATTGTTTTCATCGATCACATACACATAACGACAGATGTACAGCTTATTAATGTTTCGATTAATAAATATTATGTATCACACTTTTTTTCTAATTGTTTCTATAAACCAGAGTATCAGTTAGTACGTGAAAATTAGCTGAAACGTTTACACCATCAGAAACGTTATTTGCCAATCTGAGTACGGTATTTGAGATTTAAAACTCTACATATCACGCATACTGGGCATTAATAAATCCAAAGACTGTTGTGATCTTTAGGTAACGTACACATTGAACAACAGACTGGCGTAATTACTATGAAAGAGTCTTCGAAATAAAAGCAATCTTACAATTTAAAGCTTTTTATATTGTTAAAGTTTGAAACCAAAGTGGGCAATTTAAATTGTCAATTATAACATGTTACTTTATGCTTCGTATCAAAATTAAATATAATGGCAAGGTATTGGCATGTTCAGATATAATTATTGCAATATATCAATTGTACTATCACTACCATTTCAGCAGTTTAATGCTGAAGTTGTATAGTTATGACGGCCCAAGATTTTATTTTATGTATCACAAGTGTCCAAGTCAAGAATAAACATGTTGATTTCAATATGAACATGATATTGTTTATTTAGGTTTTATTTGTATCAATTTAAAAAGCATTGAAACTCCAAATTAAAAATTTAAAGTTTTTTCAAAGAGATGGTCCCTTTTAATAAAATAGATATAGTGTTAAATTCATTTGTTTCTTCTAATTTATAGTATAGGACACGTATGTGAAGGTAACTCTGGTGAATGTGTGGAATGTGTACCCAAGATGTAACTGGTATACCAATTAAGAAGTTATTTATTGACTGACATAAGTATGTGGTTTAAAGCATAGGGGCTGGTGTCTATGTGAATTCTATATAGCTATGTATAGAATAATGAATTCTCTACTTTGATGTAAATGGTGAAATAGATATTAGATTAACAATAGCCCCTGTGGATAAAAGAGTCTAATATAATTTTTTGTACACTAATGTACTTTCTAATTGTGTCCTTAACAGGTAAATGAGTCATAGTTATAGACATATGTTTGTTAGATAATTACTATAACTTAGTGATAAATATATCATAAGATATATATATATATATATGTATATAAAATATATAATGAAGATGGAATATCAATTTAAAAAAGTTGTTTAACAATGGACATGTATAGTGTGATTTAAAGTGTCTAATATTATTTTTCTTACACTGATACTTATGTACTTTCTAATGAACTTGTATCATGCATAAATAATGTTTGATGAGTAAATCAAGGATTAATATGGATATAACCTGGTTTTAGTACCATTCAAGATGAAGGAAAGTAACAATAATGTGAAGCAGATCTTAAAGAACACCTTCACTTTTCGCTTTCGGACAAGGGTTTTAGTATAGATCTGAGGTATACATGTAGTTTTACCCCTTAATATAACTAGATTAAATACAACATAATTCTTCATTTCAAAGAAGAATTTTGTCTTATTTATGTGGGAGATTTGGTTCTGTGGTATATATATTGTGGTATATATAATTCCGCATTAAATTTTGGTTAACCTCATCCTGTATGGTATGTATATGCCTGGGAGAGTATAGGGAACAACTTAAGAAGGTTAACAAATATAAGCAGAAGAAATGTCTTTACTTTATGTAACAGTATTATTCAATTAACTGGAATATTTTATAAAGAACCTGTCAATAGCCCAACCTCAAATAGTCAAATAGTTAAGTAACTAAAACATTATAGATGGTTAACTTATATTGTATTTAATATGATTAAGCTACAGATAGAAAAAATACTGTGTTGTTTGTGAAAACTAGGGGTGCAATTTAGAAGCTGAAAGTATGCATGTATATATATGTGTGTGTGTGTGTGTGTGTGTGTATAAGAGAGATAATTGATATGTATATAAAGGGAGATAATTAAAATGAACATAAATATGGAGATAATAATTGATGAACAACCAGACACATATGAGTGTAGAGTTGTGCGTGTATGAGATTAAATGTTTGTATATGTGTATTTATTTAAGTAAATAATGTCAGTACTTCCTGTTAAAATATTGGATTGATCTTTAAAACAATGAAGTATCCTAGAGGTGTAGTTATTCTTTTTAACAATAATTCTAAATTCAAAGTACATTCAGTGAAAACAGACCAAAATTGAAATAAAATTATATTAGATACAACTTTATGTAATAAAAAAATAAAAACTTATAAACATCTATGGCCTAAATAGAGATGATCCTTTTTTCTATGATAACTTAAAGCAGAATAATCTAGCAACTGATTCTTTAACCATCATTGCTGGAGACTTCAATGTGGCTCTGGATCCTAATATAGACTGTTTTGAATACATTAATATAAATAATCCAAATGCTCGAAAAAGTCTTCGAGATTTATTGATTGAATGTAATTTGACAGATTGTTGGCGCGATCAACATTTAGAAGAAAAAAATTCACATGGTTTAAAAAAAACTTTCAAAAGAAAGCAAGATTTGACTACTTTTTAATCTCAACATGTTTAATGATGGATATTGATACTGTAGATATAAAACCAGAATATAGAACTGACCATTCTCTGATCCGTTTAATACTTGAATTTGGAAAATTGAAAAAGGAAAATCATATTGGAAATTCAACAATTCACTTTAAAAAGATATAAACTGTATTGATAAAATAAAGAATGCAATAAACCGCGTAAAATTACAATACGCTGAAGAGACTTTTAATAATGATATAAATAATGTTCCAAAATGCGGAGTTTCAATTTAATATAAGTGATCAACCATTGAATAACTATTTCTCATTCCTCTTACATCAAACGACAACAAGACCAAAGGGAAGCAATACTTTATAATGAAATTGAAAACCTAGAAAAAGAAATCTTACAAAACCATACTTTAATAGAATAAAAAAAAGAAGACTTAATTGATTTAAGAGAGAAAAAATTAGAAGGGATAAGAATAAGATCACGGGCAAAATGGTTGTAAGAAGGAGAAAAGAACTCAAAATATTTTTGCAATTTAGAAAATAGGAACTATACATCAAAATCAATGTTACAACTTCAAGCATCTAATGGTCAAATTTTAAAAACACAAGATGAAATACTTAAAGAAACAAAACGGTTCTATAAAGAATTATATTCACCCAGGGAAATTAAAAACATAAAATTAAATGATACTTTTTCAAATTTAAATATATCTAAATTGAATGAAATTTAGAAAACATTACTTGAGGGTCCCATTACCTATGAGGAACTGCTAGCTTTTTTAAAAAATATGTCAAATGATAAAAGTCCAGGCTTTGACGGATATACGGTTGAATTTTACAAATTCTTTTGGATAGACGTAGGACATTTTTTACTGCGTGCTATAAATGAAGGATATACTAAGGGAGAACTTTCAATTTCACAAAAGCAAGGGGTCATAACATGTTTACCAAAGAGGAATAAAGATAAATCGTTTTTAAAAAATTGGCGCCCAATTTCACTTTTAAATGTTTCTTACAAGTTAGCATCTGGATGCATAGCCAAAAGAATGAAAGATATTTTACCATTTATTATTATTGAGGATCAGATAGGATTTTTGTCAGGCCGATACATTGGCGAAAATACTCGATTATTGTATGATCTAATGTTTTTATTTAGAAAAGAACCATGTACCAGGCATGTTACTACTCATTGACTTTGAGAAAGCATTCGACTCGGTCGCCTGGGCTTTTATTTTTTCTGTTCTTAAATTTTTTAACTTTGGTCCATCCTTTATTAAATGGGTCAAAGTATTTTATACAAATATAGAATCATGTGTAATAGTCAATGGCAATGTCAGAGTGGTTTTACTTACAGAGAGGCTGTAGACAAGGAGACCTATTATCTCCATATATATTCATTTTATGTGCAGAAATCCTCGCTGTTCTAGTCAAAAATAACCCTAATATAAAAGGAATCAGATTGACAATACAAACTTTTTAATTTCACAATATGCCGATGATACAACACTCATGCTTGATGGTTCAGAAAAATCACTTGTAAACACACTTCAAACACTCCAATTCTATGCTGAAATCTCCGGCCTTAATATCAATGTTGATAAAACTAAGGCAGTGTGGATAGGTTCAAGGAAAAAAAGTAATATTAAGTTATGTCAAGAATATAATCTTTCTTGGGACAATGAATTTACTGTCATTGGTATTCGATTTTCAGTAGATTTAAATAAAATGATTAATGTGAACTTTGATGATAAAATTCATGATATAAAACAACTTCTTATCCATTGGTCGAAACGAATATTAACACCAATTGGTAAAACAACAATCTTAAAAAGTTTAGCCATATCAAAAATTAATCATCTTATCTTAGCTCTACCAAAACCTAACTCTGATTAAATTAAAGAGATTAAAAGTTTATTTTTTAAATTTATTTGGAATTAAACCGGATAAGTGAAAAGAACAACAATTTGCAACTCTTTCATAAAAGGGGGTCTCAAAATGTTTGATATAGACCTTTTTATTAACTCATTAAAACTCACATGAATAAGACGCCTTTTAAACTAAAAAAAAAATATCTAGATATATTTAATTCAATGTACACATTTATGTCAAATGTTGGCGCATATGGCCCAGATTTTATTAGTAGACACATAAACAGAATACATAATCCCTTCTGGAAAGATATTTTTAGAAGTTATTAAACATATTCAAACCTACTAAAGCCTGCAAATTGGTACACATTTCAAAAAATTCCAGTTTGGTTTAACCCAAACACAAAGGTCGGAGGCACAAGTATATTTTATAACCATTGATTCTCTAAGGGTGTTTTATTGATAAATGATATTATGAACACAAATGGTAATTTTTACTCAATGATTGATTTTATTAATAGGTACAACATAAGTACAAACTTCATAGAATATGAAGGATTGCTAGCAACGTTAAAAGGTACTTATTTAAACTTTCAATTGTTCATTTAGCTAGTAATGGAGGGGCATCCTTTATCAATATCAATAATTATGAAAGATACAAAAGGATGTAGGGCAATTTATCAGTCTTGTATACAAGAAAATATAATCCCTCAATCCGCTGCTAAATGGGAAAATGATTTGGATATAAGAACAAATTTCGTTGAAACTCAATTTTACTGCCTTCCATTTAATATAACAAATGACACAAATTTACAATGGTTTCAGTACAGAAAAAAAACACCAAATATTAGGAACCAATTCTCTTCTTAAAAAATGAAAATAAAGGATTCTGATATTTGCAGTTTATGCAACAGAGAAACAGAAACAATTAAACATATTTTTATAGAATGTGACATTTCTAAACAATTTATCTCCTGTTTGATGAACCATATTCGCGAAAAATGTATAGGCATTAATTTAAATTGGACAAATACAGACATTATGTTCGGAAATAAAAATTTTGACACAGTTTTGAATGAAATAATATTAATTGCAAAGAAATTTATTTACACCCAGAAACTTAAAACAGTTAAACCTACACTTGACAACTTTAAATGACATATTATAAATCTGTATAATACAGAACGGTATCTTGCAACAATAAATTGTAAAATACACACTTTTCATATTATTTGGAATGACTATAAGCCACTAATATCTTGATACAAATTTGAAACATTTTTCATGTTACTTTTTCAGTTTTAATTTAGACACATTTGTTTGATTAAAAATACATATATATTTTGTAGATAATTAATTATATCAAACCCCATCCCCTCCCCAGAGTGTTTTTCTTTTTTCCTTTTTTTTCTTTTCTCCAATCATTTATAATATTTAACTGCTCATTATCAAGACTAGACCTGCAATAAGAATAATTATCTAATGTTTATATACATCAATAAAGCATTACTTTCTTTTCAAAATAATAAGTTTACAAAGTCAGATAAAAGATTCAAAGCGAATGTTTTATGACAAAGTCAGATAAAAGATTCAAAGCGAATGTTTTATGACAATTGGATTGTTTTTATGCATTTATCTATCATAAATAAATGAACTCCAACATTCAATTTATCATGTATTGTTGCTTTATAGTGTATACGTTACAACAAGTGCAAAGCATTTTGATAACGTTACAAGGTTGACTCTCATCAATGTTTGTTAGACTAGATAAGTACTTATTAAAGATTTGTAGATGAAATTTTGCACTTTTTAAGTTGTGGAGTATTTGCCCAGGAATTTGCAGAGCTTAAGCTTATATACTTATAGTTTCAAAATATCTCTAATACAAATGATTAACCTGCCAAATGTTTAATGATATTACACTATATAACTAACTACTTTATATTAAATTGTGAAAATTGATTTCAATTACATGTATATTGTTCTGCACGTCTACAAATGCATATATGTACAAGTTATCTTAATGTCTGGTAGCCATTGAGTTGTTGACCCAGGTTTCACTAATTTAACATATTTTGATAGTTTTCTCGGCGATACTTTTAAATGCTAAAACAACACACTTACTATTTTATCATTAAGTACAGAGGTGTTATGACTGTATGTGGTAACTTAACTGTGAAGTATTTCAAATAATAATTAAAAGAGAAACTGAAAAAAAAAATGTTTGTGGGGGGTGGGGGGGGGGATTTCTGTTTGAACATTTTTATTAATCACGATAATACAGCCCTTGAGATTTAAACTACACAAACAATCTGGATTAGTGGGCACTGTCTGTTACTCATTCAATTCCCACAGACAGTGAGACACTCAATGGTTATTAGGAATTTCTAAATGTATATATAATTTTCATGAACTATTTTGTATCAAGATGTCTGTTTTTGTACAACTCAATTCAATAGTTTTATTGGCATAACAAATACATGTTATTGCCTTGAACTAGGCGAGTTACAAAAACATACAGAGAAGAAACATAATACATAATTCACTCTTTACAATGTATTAATTAAAGAGTTTAAAGTTATAAGTTAATATTAATAACAATTTTCAAAATGCAATATACATTTTATGCAAATTTATTGTTTGATAATTTTATTTCCTCCAATTTTCAGATTGCTACCCTTTGCAGCTATATCATTATCAAAAACTTTACTCATTAAACTTTCAGGGTTTTTCATCACTTTAAACCAAAATTTCATTATTCTTATCCGTCTCATGACCGAAAACGACAATATGCCTAATTCGCCATATACTGCATTATTAGAAGTTTGACTTCGTACTCCTAATAACTGTTTTTATAATTTAACAAGAACGCCTTTGTTTAGAAGTGTACTGCGTTGCGTGTTGGTGACAGTGTTTATTTTGTTAATCTTACGATAGTGTATTTCTAATGGTTGTTCCGTGTTTTCAGTGATATAGTAAAAATGTTATCGATGATGGATCGTGAATAAAATCGAAGTTAAAATCGACATTTTCCTTCGTTGTTATCGTTTATGGGCCAAACAGAACATAGCTTACGAACAGCCTTAATATTGTATATATGGTTTGCATTGTAGCTAGGAGCACTTGCCGTAGTCTTGTCTGTACATTTATGTCTTGGTTATTCACAAATAATTATCTCCATATATATATATATATCATGCATTGTGAATGAGAATCTGAAAAGAACCCGTTGTTGTGATTTAATTACCTCCCTTTATGAAATTAAATATATTCGAATTCACTGTATCTATATGATCCAACAAGTTTATAAATCTGTCCTTTATATAGCATTTGAATAGTCATGAATCCTTAACTGGATCCTACTCATATAAAGCTATTCGTTCATGTATGTAAATTTGTCCACCCTGTCCAGATGTGTTGCATGTTATTCCATAGTATATAAGTCATGTTCGACACCAAATTTATTTTGGTTTGGCATAGGCCTTGTTATTGTATCTATGGTTTGCATTGTAGTTAGGCGCACTCGCCGTAGTCTGGACTGTACATGTATGTCTTGGTTATTCACTGTGTGGTAGAAGGTCAATTGGTCTTGCAGTCTCGATCTTCTACTACTAAAATTACCGATATTAGGCAGTGGTCAGATGCTTTTCTGGTGTACAAAAGTCTGTTTTTGGCTTGTCACCCAGAAGCCACCAAAGGCCTTTTGAAGTACATGGACACCATTACATTGGGTGCCCAACGTTATGGGGTCTTGGGTGGAAGCTCTATGATGAGCAGTTTAGATTACCCCTCATGGCGTTGAAACACAGGTGGGATAGTGCCACATATTAGGGCAATGCTTCTAATTTTAGGCCTGGCAACGGTAATCAACAAGATACACGTTTCTCGTCACGTCCAATTAGACCCATCTTCAGAGTAATCGCACCTGTTCAATGTTAACCACGTGGTTTCCTCAGATAAACTGCCCCTCGGCAATACTCCAATTCGAATTGAGTCATTGAGTCGAGCTGTGGAATTTTATCCAGAGAATGCAGTCAGAAAGGAATTAATAAATGAGTTTAAATTTGGCTTTCCTCTGTACTACAGTGGTCCAAGGGTTCCAACGTAATGTAAAAATGTAGTTTCCGTTAAAAGTAACGAAAAAGTTGCCTTTGATTTAGTGATTCAAGTAGTAACTTTATGCAAAATGGCAGGCCCTTTTGAGGAGAAGCCATTTCCCAATATTAGATTATCCCCCATTGGTATCGTGTAAAGTTCGTTACACCTCATTTGATGAAGCAGTGACTATGGTCAGTACCCTTGGACAGGGAGCCTAATTAGGAAAAATGGATATTAAATATGCATTTAGGTTATTGCCAGTCAGTCCATCAGACTACGAGCTACTGAGTTTTAGTTTAGGAGGAAAGTACTTTTATATGTGTCTTCCTATGGGAAAACTTTTCAACCTTTTTGGAGCGGGCATTAAAACAAAGGGTAGAGCATGGTTGCGTTCTTCATTATTTGGATGATTTTTTGTTTGGTGGCAAGAAAGAATCCAGTAAATGCAGAACGTTAATGTGTTCATTTGATAATTTATGTTTAGTGATAGGTGTCCCTGTTACAAGTGATATAATTTTTGGTCCTACACAGGTATTGACATTTTTAGGTCTAGAAATTGACTCGCTTGAAATGAAAGTCAGAATTCCCTCCGAAAAGCTAAACGAATTAACACAATGCTTAATTTACGTTTTAAATAAAAAAGAAAGTGACGCTTAAAGTATTGCAGACACTAACTGGCTTGTTAAATTTTTGTTTTCGAGCAATCACAGCTGCTCGTGCATTTTGCAGGCGTTGTTACGATGCTATATCTGGGATCTCTAAACAACATCATGTTATTAGGGTTACAGCTCCTTTAAAAGAGGACATCAAATTGTTACTAATATTTCTTGACTGTTTTAATGGCATTTGCTATTTCCCTGAATCAGAATGGGTCAACAGTCGAGAATTGCAGCTCTTCACTGATACGACGGGTAATGCTAGTTTAAGTTGTGCAGCTTAATTTGAACCATATTGGATTTTTTTTCCAGTGGCCTTGTGCATGGCAGGGCACTGATATCTTGAAGGACATGACCTTTTAAAAATTAGTGCCAATTGTACTGGCTTTTCAAACGTGGGGTAGCTACTTTCAAAATAAAAAGATTATACTGAATACAGATAACCTTGCTCTCGTTTCTATCTTGAACAAAACGACTTAAAAATCACGAAGAGTTATGCAATTGATACGTCCACTTAAGTTGCAATCCATGTTTTACAATATACAGTGTAAAGGTGTTCATATTGAAGGTAGATTTAATAACATCGCAGATGCTCTTTCACATAGGCAATGGGTTCGTTTTCAGCATCTGGCGCCCAGGGCAGAACAATACCCATCTCCAGTACCACTGTGTTTCGAAAATATTATATCAAGTCCCGAGCTGATTTGTTGCTAGAAACATCATTAGCTGTTAATACAAGGGAGTCTTACAATACTGGCATCAATGCAATTCAATTATTTAGAAGCTATTACAAAATGGAATTATTGTGGCCTCCAAGTATTCAGCAGGTGTCCGAATTTGTAGCTCATTTGTCTCTTAAGGGATGTTCCCCAGCTACCACTTGATCTTATCTAGCAGGTATTGGTTTTAAATGTAAACTGCATGATGTCCGTGATGTCACACAAAATTTTGTCGTTAGAAAAATGCTCACAGGTATGGAACGGCTTGATAAGAGGATTGATAATAGAATACCTATTAATCCCGTTTTGTTAAGGAGAATATTAGAAATACTACCTATCATTTGCAGTTCTTTATATGAGTCTACCCTATTTTCAGCCGCATTTTCTTTGGCATGTTTTGGGTTATTACGGGTTGTGGAGCTTGTCGCAGATTCTGAAAGTCATTCTGCTCATGTCCTATCAATGTCGGATGTTAAACTCTCGAGTCAATTTTAGAGATTAAAATACGATTTTTACATTCAAAGACTGATCAGTTGGGCAAGGGTATACTTATTTAACTTCCAGCTGTAAAATCTGTTTTATGTCCTGTCGATCGGATGAAATCAATTTTAAACGTTCGTTCTTAACAACATGGTCAGTTATTTATACATTTTGGGGGCTCCTCTATAACCCGCTATCAGTTTAGTTCAGTTTGAAAAAGTCACTTGCAGCGTTGCAAGTTGATTCGGCCAGATACAAATCTCACTCTATCCGAATTGGAGCAACCACAACAATTTCAAATAAGGGTATGTCTGATAGTGACATAAAAGAACTAGGTAGATGGGAGTCGAAATCATTAAAAGGATACATAAGAGTACCGATCAAAAAGCTAGGGGTTTAATGGGCTTATTGCTGACTGCAAGTTAAGTATTGCGGATGTCAGAATTAGAGTATGGATCGTGGGGTCGTCCATCATCAAAAGAGCATTTACCTTTGCGAGGCAGTCCACAGCAGTTGGCGTCAGCTTTGTATTAATACGGTATGGTGCAAGCCTATGGTGGCAAGGGAAGAGTGGAATGGCGTTGCTACCAGTTACGAAAGATGTTGAGATTGTTGTTGTCGTTGGAGTGGAGGACCCTCCACATATACTAGTTTTGCACGTCGGAGGCAACGATATTGGACAAATACCCTATTTACTAAAGGCCTATTTAATGGCATGATTATGCTTTATCTGCAAAAAGCATTCGATACAGTTGATCACAACATTTTATGTCGTAAGTTAGAACTGATGGGCGTGGAGTCAATTGAGTGGTTTAAATCGTACTTGTCAGGTAGAACACAAGGTGTTTATATTAACAATACTATGTCCGACTTTGAAAATATTGTATGTGGAGTTCCTCAAGGAAGTATTTTGGGGCCATTATTGTTTTTATGCTATGTAAATGATATGAGTATTAGTATAAGTCAAAAATGTAAAATCATTCTCTATGCCGATGATAGTGCAATTCTTTTCTCACATAAAGATCCTGATGTAATTAGTGAAGTTTTAGGCAATGAACTAGAAAATTGTAATAAATGGTTAATAGACAACAAACTTTCATTGCATCTGGGAAAGACAGAATGTATATTATTTGGGTCAAAACGCAGGCTTGCTAAAGTGAAACAATTTTCAGTGCTTAGTAATGGTCACACCATACAAGCACAAACATCAGCCAAATATCTCGGTGCAATGTTAGATAATGATTTGTCTGCTACATCCATTGTGAACAATATTGTTAAAAAGGTTAATTCTAGAATAAAATTTTTGTATAGACACAATCACTACTTAAATTTATCCCTTAGAAAGACTCTTTGTAATTCTTTGATACAGTGTCATTTTAATTATGCATGTTCTTCATGGTATAGTAGTCTTACAAAAACGTTAAAGAAAAAGCTACAAGTTGCTCAAAATAAAATGATTAGATTTATTCTCAGCTATGATAGTAGAGCTACTTTATCTGCGTCAAAATTTAAAGATCTTGGAATACATGACACTGAAAATAGAAATAGACAATTAAGATTGAATCAAGTTCATAAGATTTTTAACAATTCTTGTCCATCTTATCTTCAAGAAAATTTTACAACGGTGTCTAATTCACACCATCATACAACTAGAGGAAGTACTTTTAATTTTATTGTGCCATGTGTTAATAGTTTTACAACATCAACTTTCTTTTATAATGGCATTTTGGATTGGAATCAATTACCCCATACTATTAAGGAAATTAGAAAAAAGCATAAATTTAAAAAAGAAGTGAAGAATTATCTAATCGTGAAAATGGAAAATGAAGAGAAATGTGAATTCACTTTTTATTAAATTATTTATTTATTTATTTATTTTTTAAATCTTTTTATTGTTATTAATGTGGATTTATAGCTGCGATACATATTTTAAATATATTTGATGAATAACAAAGATTAATTTCATAAGTTATGTAATAAATGCCAATGTATTTATCCATGACATTATTTTTAAAAAGGACCCCATTAGAAATAAGTTGTAAAACTTTATGGGTTATCCTGTGAAATATATGTTCTCAAAATTATTATTGTGTAACAAGATAAAATATTAATCTGTGATATCTGATATATATTATATTAGATAATCAACTAGTCTAATATATTATTTAAAATACATGTTATTGATTCTGTATTATTGTATGTTAATGTGTTTGTTATATCTTTGTATTGATGACATATATATTATCACAAATAAATAAATAAAAAAAAATAAAATAAAGTGCCTGCTAGCGAGCTAAAAATATGAAAAAAATAAATAGAATTACCACAAAAATAAAAATATATTAGGGGTCGAAACCGAAGTCGCCCGAAGGGCGAGTTCGTTTACGAACCCGTTACGGTATCACTCGAGCGACATTTAGAACTCGGTGAGAAGTGGTGCATTTTAAAAAGGTAGAGGCTAAAGGTGTAATCCCTACCATTAATTTTTGTTCTTTATTCTATAGTAAATAATAAAAGTTTGAAGGCTTGTCATTCATAGAGGGTCCCAAATGAAAGAAGTGAAACCTACATTTTACTGTTTGTCAACCTCTGCACTATCAAAATATGATGGGAAAAGTAGGGGTCATGTGTCATATAAGAGATTTTTTTTCTGCTCAGTGTGTACACTGGTGACAAAGTTAAAGTAGACTTCCGAAATCATGAATTCATACCCCAATTTCCAAGCATAATTTTTTTTTTCTAAATTCACAATTCAAACATGACAATGCTATCAAAATGTTCAAAATACATCAATAATGCCATTCAAATAAAAAAATGAGTATTAAAATAAGGAAAATGCATTTTTAAAGAAGAAGAATTGAGGATTATTTACAACCGCCATTATGCGACTACCCCACGGAAGCACTTCCTTTTTGCAATGGTGGCACTATGCCTAAATATCAAGAAGGTTTCCTGTCAATGCGCATGATCAACTTGTAACATTCGAAATACTCAGATTTTTATATTTACCGCTAAATTCCAAGATTGACAGTAAACATGAAATGTTAATGCTTTCGGTAATAATAATGTCTTTTACATGGAATTAGTGGTTGGATGTATAACGCAGGTACATGTGATAATCTTAGTTTATGTTTTGTTTAAGTCAATCATGTACATGTAAACGAGAGTTTAGTTTAAACTTATTAATTTTACTAGGCTACTATTGTGAAACTTGGTACCAGTTTACAACTTTGACAAATCACGCTCTTCCTTGGTAGAACCAGTACTAAGCATATGCGGGAAAAGCGTCTTACTCAAGGACACCACACATAGTCGTGGCGGAGGATTTAACTCCAGCACCCCTCCGCCACCACCACCACCACCACCACCCTTATCGAACATAGATTCAGTGCTCTCATACTACTCCCCCCCCCCCCCCCCACACACCCCCACACACACACAACAAACACACCAAGTGTTTAGCATACTTATTGACTATAATAGCCTTAGTTTTAAATTGCATATCAATAAATCAATGTATGGTCTGGTTGATAATTTAATAAAGAATATTATACTAAGGGTGTGTGTACATCCTTCCACTGCAGGGTTAATATCTTGGTTGGTAACTAAGCTCATAAATAAGGTGTTTATGCACAGCTTTTTAATTATTTTGACATCCGATTTGTTGTCTCCAGAGAAGCAAAATAAAAAATATTTACAAGGCTTTCAAGAAATTGCAATATGTCACACTAAGTGGGTAATGTGTAACACTTTCAGTCAAGGGGTAAAGAGTTTGAATCATTATATAGCCAACTGTGCTGGTGAGTAACTGTTTTATGAGAGACATCTGATCGAGCTGGGGATTACACCCGCAACCTCAGGCATGAGCAGCCAACACTCCGCCCCACATTCTACTAATCTTTGTATCCATTGTAATTTATGTTTTCAGATCCTGTCATTGTGTTTATTTTTTTTCTGATGAGCACAACTATAATGGTAGTTTAATTGTTAAAATAAATTCTTATAAATAGAGTTTAAAAAGAATGATATGATAGTCACTGAGAATACTTTACAATTGTTTAAAAGAAATAATGTGTTATTATTTAGGGTAACCATTGTAAGATAAAGAATATCCATTAAAAATGAAATGAATACACTTAAATACATTAAATGGTATCAGTGTTTTTTTCGGCCATTTTTATAGCCGTTATTGGGTCATATTCCCAATGGCAAATAGTATCTTTTTTCCCAATTGAATGGTAAAAATTCCCAATTGAAAGCTTCAAAAATGTAAATTGAAACTTGCCATACTTCCTTGATAAAATAAAGAAAGTTTTCCCCATTCTGAATTTAGTATGACATTGATTATTTAATTAAATGGCCTGATAAGCAAGTGTAAACTTTTTATAAATATATAAATATATTTAATGCAAAAAAATGTCCCAATATTAATGAAAATGCCGCTAAAATTCCCAATTCCAAGGGTATGGGTCATCTTCCCAAAATGGTGAAAAAAAACACTGGATATGTATATCATTTTAGATTCCATCAATAGCTGTGCCCGGTTAGCTCAGCCAGTAACACGTCTGACTATCATTTCATTCATGATTGTCATAGTTCAAATCACCACACAGTCGCCGTCTCAGTGATGATTTATATATATTGTCATTTGTTACTGATGCTGAAGTAGGAAAGTTGTCAGTTGCTTGCAGAGATGGGGTGTGTCAAGCACTGGTACTGGTTAACCTTTCAGGAACCAAGTTGTTAGCTTAACTGATCGTCTGTTAGCCATCAGTGGCATAATAATGATGCTAAATATTCAAACAAACATTAATAACACAATTAAATATTGCTTTGGACAAAAAAAAATAAAGACATTACAATATCATACAAAACTTAAATATGTTAGCACACAAATAAGTTGATATCATGAAATATTCACTTGCCGTGATTGTAGGTAGCGCCAACACAGTTTGCTGTAGATCCTTTTCCAGGAATTGCACCTGTAGGTAATATAGAATTGCATTTAAACAATACAATTACATATATCTTCCCACATTGTACAATATGTTTTTCTTTAAAGGAACACTTTTTGTCGTTGTTGACAGAGCTGTGTCATCAGTTCTATTCAATTGCCCAGGATTCACTGAATGTGTGTGTGAATGACATTGTGTAATTATATTATTATTATCTATCAAATTTTGATGAGGCTGCAATAGCATTTCAAATGTCTGATTGATTGGACTGATTTTATTAAAATGTAACTAATGTATAAATATTTTTTACAATTTCAATAATGTAATAGATCTATACAACTTAGCTAACATTACATTTTGTTGATTGTAGGTAGTGCCAAATCAGCATGTTGCTGTCAGTCCTGGTCTTACACCAGATAGGATCACCCAGGTAAAATAAAATTGTATTTTAATAATCTCATTTCATACATTCACAGTTATTTTTAGTAAATACAACAATACAAGTACCAATGGAGAAAAAAATATGTTGACTAACTATTCTTTATTGAAATGCCTCAAAACAATTAGTATGCACTTGCAACTTTTATACATAAATATACTGACAATTACCTCTGTTAGTAACCTTTTGGATAATAAGTCCAAGATCAAGATAAATATGACAACAGTCCATGGTGTTGCATTATAACAAATGATCAGACATCTTATTCATAGTCTTGTTTTGTCATTTAATCGTTATAGATTATTTATAGGATGAAAATCAACCATAGGTTAAAAGTTCCTGAAGCATTTATGTAACATAAATAATGCAAAGGCAATAGCACCAAAGCTATTTTTAACTAATTTCAGGCTATATATGGCTTATCCAGTTTTATTGGTGGTAGAAGACCTCATAATGAATCCGAGTAGAAGCACTGTCCTTCCACAAGTAACTGGCAAACTTCCTCTATTAAAACTGTCGGAAGTCATCAAGGTATAATTAAAATAATATATTTCTTATAAACTTTTTTTCTCTGTTTTTATCTTCTGTTGCATTGATATAAGAATAGCATCATACAAAACTGTGTGTCCTTTCAAGTATTAGATCAAGTTTAGGTCATACAGTTTAATGTACAAATTAGCACAGTGTCTGCTGACTGCTCCAAATGATCTAAATCCCTGAAACGAATTTGATACAGCTTGATACAAATATTCACCTCATTGATACAGCATGTGTTACTAGACTTGCAGTCAGTAATGATTGATGTAAAGGCTTTAATTGAAAATCAATGATCAAATGTCTGTTTAACAACACCAAAATTTACAAAAATATTAGTGGGTTATCTTATTTGCACCTAAGTTTTTACTTGTGATTTCAGGTAGCACCAACTCAGCAACTAGTTGAATTTAGTCCTAATCAGGCACATGAAGATATTATCCAGGTATAATTTAAATATATATTTAGTAAATTAAGTTGATGTTTGTGTGCCACGGTAAGTTAAACTCAACTGACACCTGTGTATGAAGAGTGTATGTGTGTCAAAGTAAGTTTTACTCACCTGGCACCTGTTTATGATGAGTGTATATGTGTCAAGGTAAGTTTCACTCACCTGGTACCCGTGTATGAAGAGTGTATATGTGTCAAGGTAAGTTTCACTCACCTGACACCTGTGTATGTGTGTCACAGTAAGTTTCACTCACCTGGTACCTGTTTATGAAGAGTGTATGTGTGCCAAGGTAAGTTTCACTCATCTGGTACCTGTTTATGAAGAGTGTAAATATGTGTCAAGGTAAGTTTCACTCACCTGACACCTGTGTATGAAGAGTGTATGTGTGTCAAGGTAAGTTTCACTCACCTGACACCTGTGTATGAAGAGTGTATGTGTGTCAAGGTAAGTTTCACTCACCTGACACCTGTATATATGTGTCACAGTAAGTTTCACTCACCTGGTACCTGTTTATGAAGAGTGTATATATGTGTCAAGGTAAGTTTCACTCACCTGACACCTGTATATATGTGTCACAGTAAGTTTCACTCACCTGGTACCTGTTTATGAAGATTGTTTTGTGTGTCAAGGTAAGTTTCACTCACCTGGTACCCGTGTATGAAGAGTGTATATGTGTCAAGGTAAGTTTCACTCACCTGACACCTGTGTATGTGTGTCACAGTTAGTTTCACTCACCTTGTACCTGTTTATGAAGAGTGTATGTGTACCAAGGTAAGTTTCTCTCACCTGGTACCTGTTTATGAAGAGTATATGTGTGTCAAGGTAAGTTCTACTAACCTGACACCTGTGTATGAAGAGTGTATGTGTGTCAAGGTAAGTTTCACTCACCTGACTATGTGTATGAAGAGTGTATGTGTGCCAAGGTAAGTTTCACTCACCTGTCAACTGTGTATGTGTGTCAAGGTAAGCTTTACTAACCTGACACCTGTGTATGAAGAGTGTATGTGTGTAAAGGTAAGTTTTACTAACCTGACACCTGTGTATGAAGAGTGTATGTGTGTCAAGGTAAGTTTCACTTACCTGACACCTGTGTATGAAGAGTGTATGTGTACCAAGGTAAGTTTCACTTGTGTGTCCAGGTAAGTTTCACTCACCTGACACTTGTGTATGTGTGTCAAGGTAAGTTTTACTCACCTGGTACCTGTTTATGAAGAGTGTATGTTTGTCAAGTTAAGTTTCACTCACCTGACACCTGTGTATGTGTGTCACAGTAAGTTAAACTCACCTGATACCTATTGATTTTGATTAAAGGAAAGAACTGAGTGTACTCCAAATATTTTGATCATTGATATTAATGTATTTCTCTTTCAAGACTGATGGTTCCGGTTTACACAGCCAGATAGCTCCAGATGCGTTTGATCAGGTATAACAACAAAAGAAAGATAAAACAAAAACTAGTAATACTGAAATATTCAAATAGTAATTAATAGTTATTGAAGTATATTTTACTAAAGAATACTTTTATAATTTATTAAGTATTGGAAATTAAATATTTTTTGCACATCAAAATTGATATTGATTTGTGAAATACAATACTAAATTTGGTGATATATTATTTAACAAATACAAGCATGTGTCTGTGAACATACTATTTTGTAGTTAATTGTAATGGTAGAAAACAACTTTTGTTTCAGATGAACAGTTTTAGAATGCAATGTGTAGACACATGTAGTAGAGCTCTTGTACCTGTTGATGGATTTAATCAGGATGAATATATTCGTAATTTTGGTTTAATTAGGCGGCATGTGTATGGAGATGGCAATTGTATTTTTAGAGCTGTTAGTTTCGGATTATTTGGTCATGAAAGTAGTTATTCCGAGTTACGGCAAATTGCAGTGTCTTATATTAGGGAACATGAAGATGATTTCAATGATTTCTTTATCCAAGGATCAATGAGTGACGATTTACACGGGTTATCTTTAGATGGTGTATATGCTGGATTTGAGTGTGTAGTCGCTTTAAGTAGGCATTTCAGGCGTAATATTTTTGTTACACAAGGTGTTAATGATAATAATGTTGTTAATACTATCACTTTTGATTAACAAAACAGTTACATATCAACAGCTCCTATTCATATTTTGTATACAACCAGTGTAGGAGGTCATTATGATATTGCAATTGATGATGTCACTGGATCCACATTTCTCTACCAGAATGTAGCAAATGAATTACTTAATTGTGGTAATACTTCCGTTGTAGATGATTTAAAAAGTACTTCTTTCAACGAGAGTGTAATAACTTCAGATCCATCAGTAGCATTTGATAACATTGGTAAGAAGCAGTCTGCAGTAGCTTTACTGATCACGTTTACATAAACCCACCATTAGGTAAAGATTCTTGTCTTGTTGGAACTGTTTGTAGTCATTGCAATATGTATTTCTCTTCAAAGAAAAGTTTGAAAAGACATAGTAATAAATGCCGTTCTAGTCCATTAGACAAAAAGGAAAAAACATTGACTTCAATTCCTTGCAGTGTACCATCTTGTTCTGAAAAGTTTAGGACAGTAGATAAAATGACTGAACACCTCAAGACTATTCATGGAACTGAAATGGCAATACAAACATTTAATTTTAAAACTGAAATCCAATGAGGAATGTACAAATAATGTGTTTTTTAAGTGCTTAGCTACGAAAAAGGTCTGTGGTAAAGTATACAAGAACTTTATATGCTATCGTAGTGGTTCAGAACTTAGTGAAAATAGTAATAACATTAAGAATGCTGTTTTAAGTAATAAATAGGTAAGATCTGCCCATCAAGAATGAATTTAATAGTGCAAAGTTTTGGGATTTTTTCTGTGAAGTACATACAGACTCATTTTCATGCAACTGGTTTAAATCAAACTCGTTTCCTTCCTATCCCGGAATCTGTAAGGAATCAGATTAGGTCACGTTTATCCATGGGTGTCCCTGTACAAAATATAAGTAGTCAACATCAGTGAATTTAAGAGTTCAAAGTCTGCAGTCACTCCCCAATAATCCTGTGCTGTTATATAAGCAGCAACACACACAATCTAATTCTATCCAACTTAGGAAAGAAGATTTCATGTTGGTTCTGATGACCAAAGAACAGGCTATAGAATTTAAACATCATGTCCCTGATGTTATATGTATAGATTCTACTCATGGCACAATAAACACAATAAAAAAACTTACGCCTAAGTAAAAAATCTCATCAAACAAGAAAATAGAAAAACAACTCAGTTTCAAGGCAACACAGAAGAAAAAAGGAGTTTATGTGTGTCGGGGTAAGATTCCCGCTCCTCGTACCAATGTATAAGAATGTATGTGTGTGAGGGTAAGATTCCTTCTCCTCATACCAATGTATGAGAAGTGTATGTGTGTCAAGGTAAGATTCTCTCTTCTCAAACCCATGTATGAGGAGTGTATGTGTGTCAAGGTAAGTTTCTCTCTCCTCATACCTATGTACAAGGAATATATATGTGTCAAGGTAAGTTTCCCTCTCCTTATACCAATATATGATGAGTGTATGTGTGTCAAAGTAAGTATCCCTCTCCTCGTACCTATGTATAAGGAGTGTATGTGTGTTTGGGTAAGATTCTCTCTCCTCATACCTATGTTCAAGGAGTGTATGTGTGTCAAGGTAAGTTTACTTCTCTTACCTATGTACCTCTTCATACCTGTGTATGTGTGTCGCTGTAAAAAGAGTAAAAATTATTGAAAAAAAGTTTTCCAATTGTTGGTTTATTCAAGTTTGCTTTATGGCGACGATTTAATTTTTACAAAATTGATAATTAAAAGCAAACATTTTTAAAGCTTGAATTTCTGTAAGACTTTCTGTAAGGAATTTGAACTAACATAATTAATGTACAGTGTAAGTTTAATGCAGCTTCAAAATGCATCCTTATAGTACAATGAAGTACATCTGTCTTTAAGATGGAAGATGTTGGTTCAATCCCAACTAAGGATATCTGTTGGAGGCTTCATACTACGTATTGTAAATCAGTTTTGCATTTATGAAATGAGGATAGTGAAAAATGCTTATATTAGTAAGTTTGTGTTTATTTCAGGAATGGTAGCATAATTTTGAGTTTGATCCAGCGATGAAAAACAGGTTAGATTAATGTCTGAAGTCCGAACTAGACTAGAGAATGTTTTTCATCTTTAATGAAAACTCAAAATTGTATAATTTACAATATATTTTCAAATTATTTAAGATGAAAGAATAACTATGATGATGTTTTTTTTATATTAAAAAAAAACAGAAGTATCTAGCTACCAATTTAATGTCATTGTTTGAATAGTGACTTTGTTCCAAGTCCTGTTGAATAAGCACAGTTGTGCACATCTTAATGGCTACCTAGGCTACAGTAAGCATGAAATATATATCCTACAAGCTAAAAGCAAAGCAACATCATGGTGCCGATGAAATGCAAACTGGTACTTAAAGCACTACCCTAATTCAATTGATTTTCATAGAGAAACGAAATGCAGTTTCTATTGTTTCAACATCGCACATCATTAACACATAACGCACGATTTTCTATATATCAGATGTCCACTCTCTTCGCTAAATGACCATAAAATATGTTACTAATTCTATTTTTGGCCTACTGCACGTGAACCTTTGACAGTGTCATATATCAAAAGTTCAAACTAATTAGTATCTCTAAATCTTAAATAACTAAATGCTTGTACTTATAGCATGCCATACACACCAGTATTATTTTGGGTTTAAGTTTTACATTATTAAAAAAATAGAGTACAATACTTAATAACTGAAGTGAAGTTACTGACAATAACACACTATATATATAGTTGACATACAGACTGAATGATTGTATGCAATTATTTCAATATTCTTTATTTTCATTTCAATTTGCCTTACTGAATTGAAACTAAATAGGGTTAAAAAGTTTATAAGTTAAACTTTGCTTATTGATTGTCTTATTTGTATAAATAAGCCATATTTCATACCAAATATTTTAACCAAAGTCCACATCGTTGCACAATTGAAAGCCTTTATTATATATCATTATGAAAAAGTAATGGAAGTCTATCAATTTGTCCAAGGTCAGACTTGAACTGACATCTCACTCCTTGAGGAGTTTGTACTTTCTTGTACTACAAAGACTTTCTCCCTGATAGACTTCCTGTGTAAAGCTAAGAAAGTATTACCTCTTTTCTGTATTTACAATTTCTACAATAAAAAACACAATCAATAGGGGATTTATCACCGGCGCAGAAATAGACTTCCTGTGTAAAACTAAGAAAGTATTACCTCTTTTCTGTATTTACAATTTCTACAATAAAAAACACAATTAATAGGGGATTTATCACTGGCGCAGAGCGCCGGTGAAAATCACCGGAACGGCATTGTACACGCGTCCGTTAAATTACAAGCGATGCTTATTTATTTTTTGTATTTCCGGTTTATGCACTGGTGAGTCAAGGACTGTAACCCGTACAACTTAAGTGGTTGGTTCTTACGGTTAGTAAAAAATGGTGCAGGACGGCAACCAAAATATGAACTAGAGGAGTTAGCTCCCTTGACAAAAAAAAGTGCACGTTTGGCTAAACCAAATAACTTACTCTTTCCATACTTCAAAAAGTAGTCCGATAAGTATATGAAGAAATGTTACGGTAATACGCATTATTACGTTACATACACGATGTTTTTTTATAATTTAACAATATATATGTATATACAAGTCATGTATACTTATTGAAAGTAATTGATAAATAACAGTTTCGAATCTGCCATCCGAACAACATTCCGCGGAAAGGGTCCCTTTCCGGTGTTTAGTCATACCCACTCCAGCTGAAGTACGCCAGCCAACATATTGTTGTCTAGGATCTTAGTACAATTATACGTAGATAAGGCTGATACACTTGTTATTTTTCCCGCTACGATAGGTGTAGTATTTAATCAGTTATTGAAGATGCACGGTCTTGGAAGTATTGCCACTTACAAATAATGCCTTATGGACAAGTAGTTTTCGTGACACCGTGACAGTTGTGTTGACATATCTGTATGAGACGTAATTAATACCGACAAAAAATGATGTCTTTAGTCAGTCAGTCTATGTTTGTTTACCCTCGCAGCTTTGCTCAAGGCATTTTGTCGTCTACATATACAATGTTAATTTTTGGAAGTATAAGAACCAATACTGTATTTATAACATGACTTGCCTTGTTGTTTCAAATAATTTTCTCTGCTAAAATTGATAAGGTAGTCTAGTTGTTAGCAGGGGTATTTTTTTATTTGTAAGTATGGGGTAAATCGTGTCGCCGTTTTAAGGATACATTATTGGGTTTCATCACAGTGCCTTATTTGGGTAAGTAAATGAAAGTGTAGTGAATGTACATAGGTCACTTACAACATGTTAAGATAGCTATTATAGCGTCGTTGTTGAAGTGCACTGACTGTATTGGAAGTTCAACAATGATGTACAGGGTTAGTACCCAGATGGGTGACCGCTGTCACTTTAATGGCGTCGAGCCTGTGTCTGCACAATCTCTCTTTCCTTGGGATGGGACTCGATATAGCCAGGAACTGGCCACAGGCTGTGCAGCTAAAGGCTTATAAGCCCTAAAGGTTAAAGAGGGTAGGAGTGTAGTGAATGTATGTAGGTCACTTACAGCAGCCTTACTGTTAAGCTAGCTTTTGTAGCGACATGGTTGAAGTGCACTGACTGTAACTTCCCCCCCCCCCCCCCCCCCCATCCCCAATAAAAAATATTGTTGTTCATTCAATATATTCTAGGTCTTTGCCTACAAGTCCTTTCTCTCAGAGTCTGTCCATATCCTTTAAAAGGATTTTCAGATTGGATGCAAATTAAAAAAGTCCCCTACCTACCCACCCACCTCCTATCTGGTATGGGTTGGAAATGGCAAACAAACAATTTTTTAAGGGTGATCTTAGTTATCACATATTCAGATAATATAATGTACACTTGGTTTGTGGTGTCGGGGTACATCTCTATAGTGTAAGCTAGCACACTTTTTCTGTTTGAAAAGAGCTCCAGGTTCAAGTCCTGGTGGGGATCTTGACACCCTTACGAAGTTGTACAACCTAAAAACTCCATTATATTTGTCAAAATTTAGATAAAAGTATAATAGATGGTGTAAATACAATGTCAAACTTTCTTTACCAAGACTGTACACATGAGTGCCTATAGCCAATTGACATAGGTAATAATTATATAGATAAGACAATACAATTGGTATGGGCTTAAAGCTATATGATGCTAATAGAATGGGGCAACTAGAACTATTACCTGAATACATATAGACAACCAGGTTGGACTCAAAACCAGTCTCAAAATGTTACAATCATGTAGTAATGAAAGTAAGTAAAACAGAAGAGAGGAAGCTAACAGAAATACCACAAGTTCTGTTTGTTTACAATAACTGAGACATATACATTAAATCACTGACAATATACTGATTCAACCGAATTTGAAAAAATAAGTATTACTGTATACCACTTAAAAAGACTGTTACACTGATATATAATTAATGAAACACAAACAAAATATTTGGTTGCAATTTATTCCCTAAAAAAAATAGATTTGACACAAAAGAAGCACCTCTGCACAAGTAAGTCTATTTGTATCCCGTTATATACCTTTGGTAACTGAGGTTACTTGTTATATGTCTTTGGTATACTAGAAAAAAACATTTATGCTAAATAATTTTTCACATTGTAGTTCAAATTAGAAATATAAATAAATGTCTCTATCCCTGGTTACTCGTTATCCTTCTTTGTCTTTTGGCACTCTAGATTACTACAGCAAATATATAACATCAAAATTTAAGAATTACTAAAAAACATGTCTTTATTTCTGGTTACTTGGTTATCCTTCTTTGTGCGGAAAGCATGGTCCAGTGGTAGAGCACCAAACCCATGATCAGAGGGTCGTGGGTTCAATCCTCCGCCATGGCTATGTGTGGTGTCCTTGAGCAAGACACATTCCCGCATATGCTTAATACTGGTTCTAACCAGTAAGGCTTTGAGCATGATTTGTCTAAGATGTAAGAACTTGTGTGATACAATCGAAGTAAAAATAGATAAGTTTAAACAAATCCTTCCTTATCTTTGGTAAATGATGGTTACGACAGCAAATATTCAACATCCAAGCAAGGACCTACATAGATTCTATATACTTCTTTGAGCGGACTTGCACATATGGACTTACAGACTTACATATTTTCTATTAAACTTTATGGCAATTTATTATTTTGATAGTTATAAATCTTATCCTGACACACTGATATTAAATAATCTACATATACAGTGACTGAAATTGATAAATCCCCTTTTAGGCAGTGCCTTATTTCATATTATTGATACACAGAAGTTACAGAACAATATTTAATGTTTTAAACCACTCTTTAATAAGTATAAATAGAAACAATCACTGTCATTTTTTCTCGAAGAGTAAACGTTTGTTGAGACTGCAGTATACTGTTATAGATCTGTTTGTGGGTGGGGTGCATTTTAATGCGGTGTATTATTTTGATGTTTTTGCTTTTAAACTCTTATAATGGCAGTTCCATATACATGTTTGTATATGTGTGTGTGTAACGGAAGGGGGGGGGGGGGTAACAATTTTTGTAATGAACGTATATAAGTTATCGATTTACATTGTTATACTCATAAAAACCTAAAAATAACAAACTCCCACTGATAAAACCAAAATTTAAAGTCACATTATTATGATATTTACAGAACTCTGATCGAAAAACACCTACCAATCAATGTCTAAATGTTATTTCTCCTTCACAATGTAGAAAAATATAATGTATATTCGTCAAGAGAATATCATTTTTCCTTCTTAATGCAGAAAAATGTAATATAAACAGATAAACGTCAAGAAAGTTCAATACTCTCCAAAAATAGAGGTTTTGGTTTTTCATTTCATATTCGCAGGAAAGATATTGCGAATATGAAAAAATATTGATCATGCGCAGTGACAGGGGAACCTTCTTGATAAATAGCCTCTTTCCTTGATAAATAGCCTCTTCCTTTTAAAAAAAACACGACGACATTTAACCCATACGTTGCCTAGTGACTATTATTCCAAATAAAATAAAACTAACAAAATCTTGTTTCAAAAAAAATACTGTAATAATGATATTAAAATAATTAAACTTTTTTGATCAATAAAATTCTTAGCTTTAGTTGATAATTAAAATACCAAACCAGACGACAAAGTCATTGCTCTGCAGTAAATATGTTTTGCAAAGTTTCGGTCAAAGTAATTGTGGGTAAAATGAAAAGCGTTCCGATTGCTGTTTATATATTTTTTGCGTTTTCAGGCATAGTGCCACCATTGCAAAAAGGAAGTGCTTCCGTGGGGTAGTCGCATAATGGCGGTTATAAATCATCCTCAATTCTTCTTCTTTAAAAATGCATTATCTTATTTTAATGCTCATTTTTTTATTTGAATGGCATTATTGATGTATTTTGAACATTTTGATAGCATTGTCATGTTTGAATTGTGAATTTAGAAAAAAAAAATGATGCTTGGAAATTGGGGTATGAATTCATGATTTCGGAAGTCTACTTTCACTTTGTCACCAGTGTACACACTGAGCAGAAAAAAAATCTCTTATATGACACATGACCCCTACTTTTCTCATCATATTTTGATAGTGCAGAGGTTGACAAACAGTAAAATGTAGGTTTCACTTCTTTCATTTGGGACCCTCTATGAATGACAAGCCTTCAAACTTTTATTATTTACTATAGAATAAAGAACAAAAATCAATGGTGGGGTTACACCTTTTTCAACAGTTAGTTGGTGTTATCAAAGGTAAATAAATATACGTGTATAGATAATTGTTGCGTAGTATCGTATGATTTTTGTCCTGGAAATGGCTCTCAAAATAATCATGTCCATCTTGCGAGAGTAGAAAATAAATGAACAATTGTTTGATGTTTACAATTGTATGTTGCCGTAACGAATTTTCGATCATGACCTGAATTCGATCACTTCCGAGAATTATGAATATCGCTAAAGTGACATCGGTGAACCATCCAAGTGCTTATCTTGTACATCGTTGCTTAACCATGTCGCTGTAAAAGCTAGCTTCACAGAAAAGACTGTTGTTAGTGACCTATATGTACACTCACTACACTCTTCCCCGCTTTACCTTTAGGGCTTATACCCAACAGCACAGTCTGTGGCTTTCAGCAGTTCATTGCCATATCCCATCCCATTCCAAAGAAAGAGAGATTCGTGCAGGCACAGTTTCGAAAGCTTATCCTCGTTGCCATTAAAGAAACATCGGTCACCCATCCAAGTACTTACACTACCCTAACACTGTACAGCGTTGCTCAACTTCCAATACAGTCAGTGCACTTTAACTACATTGCTGTAAAAGCTAGCTTAACAGCAAGACTGTTGTAAGTGACAAATGTACATTCACTACATCGGGTATGGTATTCAATTTCCGTGCACAATTGGCAATATTTACAAAAAGTATCCACGTGGTTGATTGTTTTATCGGCAATGTTGGTGATATATATGATATTGATCAGTGTTTTGCCTAAAATTGTTTTAATTAAATTAAAACAAACTAATGCTAAATATTTTGTTACTCATTAATTCTTTTCAATTACATAATTATAGCCCTAGTTAGTTCAACAGATCATAACTGGTTCTCACCTATCCACAATTGTCAGTGTTCTTGCTGTATATTTGGCGTGCCACATAACACTATACTAAATTAAGGTTGACAAAACCACTACCTGTTTTTAACACAAAATTAAAGTAGATGAACTGGTAGGTTAATGAAACCACCAACACCCGTCGGCCAAAGCATGTGAAATTGAAACTACAGTCAGACCCAAACTCACAGTGTGTTGAGAGAACATAACTGCAACCAATTTTTTATTTATCTGTAGTTGTCATGGTGTGTGGCACAAAAGTCGCTAACTCAACATTTTACAAACATAAACATCTACGATATGTTTAAATATCTGTATTTGTCATTGTGTGTGCTGTGAAAGTTGCTAACCTAAAATTTTAAGACATAAACATCAAGGTATTATATAGAGATGGAAAGGCAACTAGGTGAGATTTTGTGAATGCTCATGCTAAATTAGTAATCCTTTGTGTGCTATTTTATCAACATTTAGTCAGGAGATGCAAGTTTCTATCTTTCTGTACAAGTCTTTGTAAACATCATCACTTTTTTTAATATCTGTAGTTGTCATGGTGTTTGGCGCGAAAGTAGCTTACCTACTTTTACGGACATAAACATCCCATATTGGCGATTACCCGAGAAGAGTGTTGATCTTTTTAGGTTTCAGTGGGATAGTGCAGGTTACAGATTGAAACCAACTGTATGTTTCTTCTGGTTTTTCAGTGTGCTCAGTGTATAGCACCGCCACATGGATCCTCGATTTAAATACCCATTGGAACGACTGTTTTTAATTGGCCAGCCCCGGGGATATAACCCACAACCTCAATTCTAGAAGTTTTATGATTTACTGACTGAGCTTATGGGGGCTAACCAGCTTATACTGGTTATGCTGCCATCAAAACAGTTACAGCTATGTATTTTTGGACATCTTATTGAATACCGCCTGAGATAATTGAACAAGAGTAGTGATTAACTGGTCAGTGGTAATTAATCCCCATGTATATGTGCACCAATTAAAGTAATTAAAGAGACTTAACTTTTGTAAATGGTGACTTGTACAAATTTCTACTTGGCCAGTGACTTGTACAACTTGTACAATGTTCAGAACATCTGGCTATAGGATTGCACAGGGGAAGGTATTTTAACAACATTATCAGGCATGGTACTAAAAGTCTAAATATAGTATATCTATACTAAATTGTGTCTGTTATCACTGTTACATTGGGCATATATTCACATTCCTTGCATAATTCCGATGAGCAGGGCGTAACCGTTATCACTACTCAGAATTCATTTAGGCAGGGCATTATCACTACCAAGAATCCTAATTTTGATAACAGCGCCGGGCAAGGGTTAATGGCATGGGGGAAAAAGTGTGCATGTGGAAGTTGATAATGGGTGAACAGTGCCTTGTAGTGACAATGTAAGCTGTACTCTAGGTGCAATAATGAACAAAAACATAAAAAGGTATCGTAAGGTCTTCTGTATATTCCAAAAAGTAACATCATAAGTCTGAGTAGAACCTTTCAGGGGAAATTGGTTAACTCTAATAAATTGTATGTATATAGCTTGACATGAACCAACAACTTCACATGTGACAGGTACCTGATCTTTAGCACGGAAGTGCTCTCAGTAATGGAGGGTTCACTCTGGCATCAAAATAAAACAAGTTGGGTATGTGTTTGCTGTGCTCCTTCTTACTCGCTAAAAATTGCAGCTACTTTAACTTTTTATTGCCTTTCAAAGCGTTAACTTTTTATTTTTTCATGATATCTGTCCATTTTTCTTTAAAATACTGAGTCGAGACACAGTAATCAAACATTCTTTTAGGATGACCTGGCCAAATATGGCGAAATAGCTTGGTCAATCTTGATGATAACAAACAATTGTATTGATACACATGGTGCATCGGCATATTATAGTAGTTGATATAATAGTTATAAAACTTTAATTAATGAGAACAGTGATTTAAATGCATTCTTTTTTTTAATCGGGTTTAACGCCATTTTTAACACATTTCAGGCTATATATGGCTTATCAAGTTTTGCTGGTGGAGGAACTGTCTACTACTGAACTACTGTCCTTCCGCAAGTAAATGGAAACTTTCTCACATACAGTTTTTGGAGCAAGATTCAAACCTACGACCATAGCGGTGAGAATTAAGTGATCTTGAGATGTTGCCTTATACCACTCGGCCACAGAGACCCTTAAAATGCATTCAGTCTACCATTATGCCCTCAACTTCAATCTCAGTCGGTCTTTTTAGGTCACCTGAGACTTTGTCTCAATGGACCTTTTGTCCATCATCAAGCGTCCGTAACAATTTACTTTATTGAGTTCTTATCAAAACTGTAACCGTAATTCTAATGATATATTGTATGCAGCTTTGGTACACACGGGTGAATCAAAATTGTGAAAACAGTTATAGTAAGGTAAACTTTGAAAATCTTTTTCTCAATATAGGAGAAGCACTGGGAAACAAAAAGTGAGCATGATTATGGACATATATGGGTCATTTATAAAAATTGTGAATTGCATGTCCCTGTGTCACACAGTTTTGCCCTTGGAGTGAGGCCTACTTTTCTAAATATTTATAAGAGAAATTGACAAAAAGTTATTTCTTACGACTGGATAGATTTATGTGAATGTTTTTTGGATAATCAGATGACTGTTAAGGCCCATAGGCCTCTTGTTTAAAAACACATTATAAATTACGGTTTCCATCGATGTATGTATTCATATAATTATATAAATATAAGTCGGTAACCTCCCTGTTCATGTCATGATGTAATTATTTCAATCAGAGAACAGTACTTATAACATACATTTATTGTTAGTTGGCCTTTTGCTTTGTTTTCATTAGAGTTTTAGTAAATAATTCTGACAGAGTTGTCTTTGTTACCTGAAACAGTTCTCAAATTGGTTTTAGCTCGACTTTTCGAAGAATAAAGAGAGCTGTTCTGCTCACCGAGATGTCGGCGTCCCACCTTGGTTGAAGTTTTGTGTGCAAGTCCCAATCTTAATATCCATTGCATGTATTGACTTGAAACTTAATAAAACACTTCGCAGTCATCAAACATACTATGATAACTAAGTTAGATAACTCTTGGATTAATATAATGCAAATTATTGCCCTTGTTTGACTTAAAAATTCTGGTTAGTTTTGCTTGCAAGTACCATCTTGTCCATACTTCATCAACCACTCAATGTATTGGATTTGATTTAAACTTAACACATGACTTCCCAGTCATAAAACATACTACAATGAATAAGTTAGATGATTCTTGCATGAATAAAATGCAAATTATTGCCCTTATTTGACATATTAAAATTTTACCCGCAAGTACCATCAATTGGATCTCACAACCCTTGAATTGACAGTCAGATACATTAAAGACTTAACGTATAACATGAATAAACTCCCAAGGTGGGATTCATTTTACAAATTGGGGGTATTTATTTAGGACCGAGATATCAAAATTTAACCATTTTATAAAGTACATATATTTATGTAAAAAATACCATAAAACACACAGCTGATGCTTTAGATGTTTCAACCTGACTTGAAATCAATACCTGTATATTTTGATTAAAGACTAGCTTCCAGATTGTTGAAGCGTTTTCCCCCATAAAAAAGGAGAAGTCGATCTGATTTTTAATTTCACAAAATTTGTTATTATACTACATGTATATAGTATTAGAAAACAAACATGTAGTGCTGTGTTACAAGAGTGCATTTTATTAATAGAAATTTGGGCTATTTTAAATATTAATTTCTATTAATTTACATAATTTGATTTGGTAAATATTTAAGTCCATTATCTTAGTACAACATGATATGCTTCTGTGGTGTAACTGGCAAACACATCTACACTTTTGTAGAAGTTCTGGGTTCGAATCCCAGCAGTTGCGAATAACATGAAAAGAGATGGCTTAGATATGGTGAAAAAAGAAATGTCTGTTTTATTTTTTAATGAAATTATTCTCTTTGAAAAATGTATATTTTTTTATAATATTTGCTGCTGCATGGACAAAATGCTACTAACTTATGCTTACTCTTTCTGACTGCCTTACATTCGAAAAGTATATTTTCCGTGGACTGCAGTTTATAATCATACATCGTCTATATTTTTGTCTATTTTGTTTGTCTTGTTTAGTATTACAACCAGATTGTAGAAGTGTCTCGACAAGAACTGAAGGGAACCTATGTCCAGATTGTATATTTCATATATATTTGGATGCCTCAGCTGCTAATTTGGGAACTTAAGTAAATGTGTTGGTTTATGTATGCAGTCATGCACAATGCTGTTGTTTTTTCTTGGTACATGGGAGATGAAGGTTCAAATTACTGCCATGACCAGAGACTTCTATTAAATTTTAGTCTAGTCCTGTGTCCTAAACGTTTCCAACATTTGTCCAGAAATATAAATTTGGTTAAGTCATATTTTAACATTTAAACTGCAAGAACTCTATTTATGCTTGAATACAGTATGAATGTCTGGTGTTTTGAATTATACAAATGGTTCCTTCTGTGGCAGAGTTGTCCATAGTGTTGTTTTTAAGTAACCATTTACTTCTCACTGCCGAAGTTGTCGGATCAATCTTCGCTCTGGTAGTCTAAAAACATTTTGTGAGAAATTTAAGGTTACTTACAAAAGGACGGTGGCTGCACTGTGATTGGTTCCTTTGTCTTAAAGGTCTGTTTTGAAATTGTCTTGAAACCCCAGTAAAAATACATACTGGCTATCTGCTCAGTGTAAACTATAGTATAGACATGTATTATGTTTATGTAATAAGGCAAGTAAAAATATGCAGCCATTGCAGACTCGAACTTGGGACCTTTCACTTACAGGTCAAGTGCTCTACCGACTGAGTTAACCAGACTGTTGACACATGTTTCTCTCCTAACAGTTTAGGTACACACTGTGACATTCATATTATGCAAGAAACATTTATAACCGAAGAAAAACCCACGTCAAAAGGTATTTTGTGACCAGCATCTATTTATGTAGCTTGATTAAATAAGGCGTGAATGGACAGCTTCTTTATTATTCGGATATCCTTTCTGCTGTCCATAACTCGGGAGACGCAAAATAAAAAAAAACTTTAAAAGGCTCCTTGAGATGTGCAATATGTCGCACTGCCATTTATGATGCTTATAACGTTTGAATTTGTTTTGCAAACCAAGGAATTAGAGATATAGTTCCTTGAATAAAGTTTCAATCATATAATAAGTGATTTATTTATGATAAACATAATACATATTAAATATATAATGGAAACATCTGCAATGTTATCCTAAACATATAATACATGTACTATAAAGTGTATTTAGTATTTGTTTGTTTACTATACTTATAAAATTGAAGTTCGACCCAAAGAGAGGCAATGCCTTAGTTCATATTATTGTTTTATTAATAAAGAAAGAAACATATATGAAAAAATTATAATGGGACCGTTTTGACCAAGGTATATGAAGCCATTTTGGTTTGGGCCGTTTCCACCGAAGCCGTTTTGATTTGGGGCGTTTTGACATCACTCCGGTCCACGATAGTGCTAATCATTGTAAATAAATTGGGGATTGTGACTTTATGACTCCTTATCGTAGTTATGTTTTGATAACAAGGTGCTATTTGTCGCACCTATTTCCTACCAGAGGACAGGGTATTGTTTGTGACGTAATTGTTTATATGACACTGATAAAAAAAAGGCATTATAAAACAACAGCAATAATTACTTTTATAGATGTTGGCCTATATGACCAGCGATGGTAAATAAATTCTCAATCGAAATATAAGGCATTTTTATTGAGAATGTAGGACAACCCTTCCCCACCCCTTCACAAACACACACACTTAAATGTGTGCAGACCGACCCAATCCCTATCAATTTCGCAACTATGACAAAAAACTATATAATTTTGCAACTAGCCGAAACACATAAAATTTTTAAGAACAAAACTTTATTTTATCATAACAAAAACAACAATACAGTGTTTATTACAAGTATGTCTAATTATCTATGTTAATACTTTTGAGAAAATATAATTGTCTGTCAGTTTGTATTTGTTGGTAAATGCATTCGTATTACATTTAGAGAGTGTCAATACCAATAACAGATTGAGTATATAAGCGTAATAACAATGATCCATTTACTAGTTAATGATCATTTGTCTGATTAAGACAAAGTGTGTTTGAAATATGGAAAAGAACACAATAATTCCTTTTTAAAACACATAAACATACACCTTTACACCTTTCAAATCACGTAATAACAATGATCCATTTTCTAATTAATGATCATTTGTCTGACTAAGACAAAGTAAATGATTATGTGGGGTTGTCCTGGTTGTATAATTGATGTTTTTTTCCTCATAGTTGCTTGGGGGTTGGCGGTCCTAGTTTCCAAACTGATAGGGTAAGTATATGTGTGTGGGTCCGTCTGTACACATTTGAGTGTGTGTCGGGGTGGGGGTCCACCTTCCGTTCCACGAACGTGAACTTATATATCTTAAATAGAATTATAATGCTATTTAGCAACATGGAAAAGAACATAATAATTCCTTTTTAAAACATAATCATGATTTAATAAGGAGGGAATTTGTGCTACCTTAGATGGGAACTATCTATGACGTAACGTATAAAATATATAATATAGATCTTATAATTTAAGGTCTAAAAACGACCGATGTAAAAATATAATGAATTATTTTTCAAGTTAAAATAATACGTGATTGGTATGCAAGAAATAGAAACATTCATGGCTTTGTCGGTTCGAATAGAAAATTCCCTCCCTTGGGATAACTGTTATTGTGGGAACTAGGCAGAGTCTCCTTCCCGCCAAAACATTCATCCATCGGGACGGAAATGGTTATTAAACCAAACATAATAATTATACAATTCAACACAACAACTGTAAAACTCAATAGATATACAATGATTCTACAACCCAACATAATGATATAACTACTAAACATAATGTTTATACGACCCAACACAATACTAGGACAAGCCAACACAATGACTACCTAACCAAAGACAATAACACCACAACCCAAGATAATAATTAATACAATGACCCATGTCCTGAGCATAAGACAGCTCCGGCGTTCCATATGTATGGAGAACTAGTGATAGTTTGATTGAATATTTAGCGTCATTTTAATGCCATTGAGGGCTAACAGACGATCAGTTAACTTAACCACTGTTTCCTGGGATCCTGAAATGTCAAACAGTACTCGAGCACAAGCCATTTCTGCAAGAAATTGATAACCTTCCCACTTGAATAAGCGGTGAGAGACGAATAATAGTGAGACACAATGTCGTATATCAATCATTACGGAAATTGTTTCCGGGCAAGGATTCGAACTCACGACGCGTAACCGACTGAGTGATTTGGGCTTGGCTTGTACATGGAGAGAGAACCTTAATAACTAGGGATTTTTAATTCTAAAAGTAGACTGCACCCTATTCAAATTGGTTTATATACAGCTTAAAGTTGGAAAAGGGCCCTATAAGCCTTCGTATGAGGTATATTACTCTAATTTGCCTCACTGCTGATTCAAGTGAGAAAGTTACCAGCTACTTGCGGAAAAAGATGTGCTCGAGTACTAGTTAACTTTCCAGGAAGACAAAGTTTCTGCCGGCCATCAATGGTATAATAAAATGACGCTCAATTTTCTAACAAACAGACATTATGTAAATGGGTGTGGTACATAAGTTAGATAAATATGCTAAATGACTCATAGCTAAAAAAAAGAAATAGGTAAAATCATTTGTGTCATGTTCAATGCCGTTATTGTATGTCCTGTTATTACAGATGTTTTTTTTAAAGATGTGACCCATTCGCAATACAAGCTGAAAGTCGGTGTAAAGTGTGTGACTTCCAAAATACAATATCAAAATAGTGTGTGAAAAGAAAAAGAAACATGTTTAATCCAGAAACGTAATTAAATATTTCTTTAAAAAGAAGTCTATTTGTGCGAATATCCCGACACTACGTCAAAACATGTACATTGAATAAAACACATTTAAAACTCAACACAGGTTTAAGAAGGGACTTATATGGAAATGACAAAAATGCATGAGGTACATGTATCAAGTTATTTTGATTAAATCGATCACGTTTTAGTGATTAAAATGATAAAAAAAGTTATTCTGTAACAGCTGGAGTAATCAACCAAAAAACGTCAATAGACTGAAATTATTGTACGATATGAATATTTACATTCGAGCTCAATATGTTACGTTTTCATATCTATTTCTGTCTTGCGTATTGAACGGCCTCGAACGGTAAAACAAGCTCACTTTAATACAGGAATACCTTTAGGTAACTGAACAAGATCGCTATTTGTACTTTTACTGGCTAAAAGTTTGATTCAAAATCTATTTCAAATAATTCGTCTGTAGGATAGTAAATATAATAGATTATTTGATGCACGTGTAAACTACTTGACATTGGATTAAACAGCAACCATGTTGGTGAGTAATCATAATTTCCATGTACACGAATTACATCACTTATGAAGTAGATCTATATCAGTATTGTTTAAAATTTTATAATTAGCTAAAAACAGTTTTGTCCAAAATATCATGCTTATAAATATACTCACTGACACCGTATTGCCAAATAAATATATATTCAATATAGTGAAAAGGGATAACCTAACTTGGCCTACGTACTCCATCGTCGTATACCCCGGGTGTCATTCCGATACTCTTCATCGTTAACTCTCCATTCTGATTAAAATACCGATTTCTTTTTTTTTCTTTTCTTTTGATTTGATAATCCAAAACATTTGGATTTATTTATTTTTGATAATGAAATGCTTTGTATCCATTTTAAAATCTATTTTATTTATAAGACGTGTATAACGTTTTATTCCTGATATACTTCAACGTTATTATAAAGTATATTTTGATTTTTAAAAGAGGTTAAATTCTTTAAATATTTTAGTACTATTTTGATATTATTTATTAAAGGGAGAATACCAGGAAAACTGCTACAAATGTCTTTTTGAAATTGATAAAAACATCCCATTACCATTGATAAATCAAATCAAATTCACCAAAACATGACAAAAATGACCTTTTATCGGAGTGGTAAACTTAAAACGAATCCTCATTCTCAAAATAGACAACACTCAAATGCTGATTGACAACTTTCAGATCACCATTCGGACACTTCTAAGTTGAACAAATTTTATAACATATAAATGTGTTTGACGGATCAAATTGAAATCAAAATGAAATCACGTATCTAATTTAATATGTCTCATAATATGTTGCATGTAAACAGTATGTGTAACACAATATTATGTCTATTATCTTTAAATACATTTTGTGCAAGTATTTTCATAACAAAGCAGTTATAACAAAAAATGAACATACTTTGAAGAACAACAACAGCTTCTACGGACATACGGACATAAATACATGTAACGTTATTTATCTATATCAATACTTTGTATTTTATTTGATTTGTGCGTGATTCGACATTATTTACACACACTTAACTAAACACAAAAATAATTAATTTAATCCTATATTATATTCTGAATGCAATCAAATAAGAATATGGTAAAATTTAAGATTAAAATATTTCGGCCATTTTGACATATGTGATTAGAATTTTTTAGATCAATCCTTTGCATAATATACTTGTTTAAACAAAATGGTAAAACAGTATAAATTGATGGTTATTTGAAAAAAAAAATCAACTCTTTATAAGGTTTAAAGATATGTGGTTTTGGCGACTATCTCGAATTTCGGCACTTTGGTCATGTTCGCTAGCCAGGGGCACATGTCTCCTGAAAAACTCACATCAGATTTAATTCTTATGTAGGGTAAAGTTAAATTTTCAGTGGTTGAATGTTTGATGTTAATATAGAAAACATGCTTATAATTATGTTAATAGGAAATACATGCATGTATGTTCAAACTTGTCGGTCTACTCCTGGGCTGTTAAAATAAGTAAAATTCAAATGATTTAAAAAAATGATGTGATAGTACTCATACTTTGGGCCAGATGATCAGGAAATGATGGTTGGGTACTTATTTTTATTTATTTTAAACTCGGAATATAATCATGGCCGTCTTGACTGTGTTGACCGTGTTTACAATAGGAGTATACATTAATTATGAAACGATAAAAAGCACAGCATCGCAATGGCTGCATAGGAGACACGTGGCCAGTAGCACTGAGTTTCAAAAAAGGGCAAGTGAATTATTTTGATGTACACCGTAGTATACAACTTTCACTCAGTATACTAAACAATGCATACTATTATCTTCCTTGCTTCTCGTACTCTTTCGTTTATTTGCCTTCAAACATTATATAATGTATATGTATACTACGGTGTCCCTTGGAATCATTTCGACTTTTCACCATTGTAGTTTCTGCTATTCACCGTCGTTGTTTCGATTTTTTATCATAGTAGAATCGACTTTTCACCATCGAAGTTTCGTTGTTTGACTTTTCTTAATTAAATAAACCTGCCGCTATGGATCCAACAGGACACCATCGTATACAATTTACTCTCATAGTCATTGGTCACATAGTCTAAGAAGGTGCGGATAAGATGTCACTGATTAAGTAGATGTTTTCTGGAATCATTTCAACTACAGTGGACATTTGCAGTTTACAATCATCAGTTAATTGATAAATCCCCAAACGCCTTAAATGGTGTGTTGATTACTTAAATGTAAATATAAAATGAAAGCTAAATCATTACATTTTTATGTTTGATCAATATTTGGGGTATGCATCTAAAATATAGGGTTACGCCAAATCAAAAGAAATTGAAAGATTGCATTTTAAAATTTTGTGAACAAATATTTAACATTAGAGCGACTTGAGTAGATTTCTTTCGTAAATATCACGTTTTATTGAAGTAACTAAATACTGCTACAAGGGGCATCAAATGTATTCTGTCACTGGTCTTCGGATATCAAAGAGTTTCACAGGAAGTGATTTTTTTAGGCCAACCATTCAATGTATCTCCCCGCACATATACACACTTTTTAAGTATTGCTGTCCACGACCTAAATGCCGCAATATAGTCTCCCCTTGGTGTACTGTTCAGACACTGAAAATGTGCAGACCCAAGGGCACTTCTCGTAGGATTGCGTTTATCTGAGAGCATTTTTAGCATAGGAAATAGGAAAAAGGCACAGGGGAATAAGCGGGTATTCCACCATGACCGGTATTCACCAACCGTTCTTAAGAATATTCTTAGACTTGAATTCAAGAATGAATTTTGAAAAATATACTTAGAGAACTTTTTGTAAGATCAAAATTTGCAAGCATGTAGGGACGCCTTATATATAGTCAAATACATCCTCACACTTATGCTATATATTATGGTAAACTAGACATCTAATATCTTGGTAAAGTATCATCGGATTAAATTGAATTTCGCAATGCAGGTCTATTGAATAAACATCCCAAACAATTGCACAGGTTTTTCGTGTTCTTACGCAACATTGTTTCTACGGATGGTCATAAGTTACAGAATTATTGAATGCCCCTCGTATCAATCGCTAAATACTGAAAATATTATTATACATAAAGTATATAAACTTGCGTAGGATGATTGTATAAAGGGTAAAACAATGGCTGTTTGATGTCAAAACATAATTATGTTGCTTTACATTATATTTGGATAAATATCTCGATGATTAACATTAATTATTGTTCAATTGTTATTGACCGAAACACTACATTTGTTTCAGGTTGTGAATTTTGTCAGATACGTAACATAATATTGCAACCGCTCATTTTCACATTAAAGTAAGTTTTGTCTTAATCCTTAAACTTTATGTCGTGTTAATGTTACATTTCACTAACACATATTCCCTGTCTGCAGAAGGCTTGGTCGTCATCTAAAGATGTGTTGTTGTAATAAGATATTGAAGTTCCTTATTTGAATTTAAAAAGTCATGACTAACCTTGATCAAGCTAATATGTAGTGCAGTCAAAACGGCCACACACCAAAACGGCCCCAGTCAAATCACGATCAAGTCATGACTAACCATGATCAAGCTAATATAGAGTGCAGTCAAAACGTCCACACACCAAACCGGCCCCAGTCAAATCGGCCCCAAACCAAAACGGCTAATAGAAAGCTAAGACTTACCATGATCAAGCTAATATGGAGTGCATTCAAAACGGCCACAAACCAAAACAGACCCAATCAAATCATGATCAAGTCATGACTTACCATGATCAAGCTTATATGGAGTGCAGTCAAAACGGCCACACACCAAAACGGCCCCAGTTAAATCGGCCCCAAACCAAAACGGCTAATAAAAAGAACAAATAAAAAACAAACCGTACAAATATATGTATGAGTCAAGTTATAATATATATATATATATATATATATATATATATATATATATATATATATATATATATATATATATGTATTTATCTTAAAGGGGACGGACAAAAGAAAAATGGTAAATTAAGCGATATATTTTAAAATATATTTTTAATAAAGATGATAACTTTAATCGACTACGGAATGAGTAAATATAAAACATATGTTTCATATTCAACACTTGAAATAGAGAGAATAAGGAACTAACTTTCTGTTATACAATTCAAAGCGAAAACTGACTGAGATAATGTAATACCACACAGTGAAGTAATTATCAACGGGCATTCAAGGCGAAAAAGTACCCACATCCATTTTACACAGTATTGTAATAGCCATTGAAATTGCTGGTTAAACAACATGGATTATTTACTAATAATTAGATTATTTAAGTAGAAAAGTAAAAGAAAACAGCCTAATTACCTTTTAAATTAGTAAATTAAAAAAAAAATATTTTGAATAATACTATTGATGTTCTCTGTGTTTACACTATAAAACTTCCTTTTATTTATATATTCCTACACCAGAATTAAATTTAGAAACAATTCTAACTAAAATAAAATCGATGTAATAATGTTTACTGTAATATATCATTTCCATACTGAATACGATTTACAGTCAAAACAGTCCTAAACCAAAACTGCCCCATTATATATATTTAGATATGTGTTTCTTAATTGGTTCAAATAAAAATCAAAACAAGAATAACGTATATCTGATGAATAACATCAATCAACTGAGGTGTGAATGTGGTAGAACAAGTATTAACATTATTGGTTACTTTAATTAGTGCGTTTTTTCAATTGGTTAAAGTCGTTATCTAGTTTTATTGGTGTCGACAATTACAATCAGTAAACGTGAATCCTTAATTGGTGTGTATTAATTATTAATTGATTTATAAAACACTATATGTGTGAAATGGTTTATGTGATATTTAATTCAATTCAATAGTGTTATTGGCATAGCAAATACATGTTTGTTGCCTTGTTTATTGCCTTGAACTAGGCGAGTTACAAAAACATACAGAGAAGAAACATAATACATAAGTATATACATTCACTCTTAACAAAGTATTAATTAAAGAGTTAAAAGTTATAAGTTAAATATTAATAACGGTTTTTTTAAAATTCAATATACATTTTATGCTAATTGATTGATTGATAATTTTATTGGTAGTATACTATATGCCAGTTTCAGGACACTTTTCCCACTACCCAAAAATGACCAGCTCACCAAGCTCGATTATCATTTTAAGGAGATAGAAAAGTTTCACTAAAACTGGCATATTGTATACTACTACCTTTATTTTAACAAACAGCCAAATCCTTAAACGGAACCCAAAAAGTTGAAATCATTTGAATAACCACTCCATTTTACATATGCTTGTTTCTTTTTGTAATTGCGTCTCAACACCTTTTCTTTCTTTGTCTTATTATTTCGCACGATAACCATACGGAGTGTATTGATTCCATCATCCAAAATATTTTTTATTATCAAAACATGATAAACTAGCTTTATTTATTTAGCTTTATAACTTTTTACCTAACATTTAACTGATTTTATTGTTTTTATTATGTGTTTTTCATTAATTAAAGTATCTTTGTAATCTTCATGCATTATATTTTTTTAACAACACCTTTGGTTATACCCTTACATTTTTAATATACATTTGATATCTTTACCACCCTTTTTATACGAATACATCTTACTTCTCAAACCGATAAATTCAGTAATCGGAATACCCACTGCCTCTTCCTTCATATTACCAATAACTTGTTATTATCTTCGAAAAAGAATGGATTGTTTTTAGAGTAATCACTATTATCAAACAAGTTTTTATCCTCATACAAATCCTCATAAACATCTTTTGTTTTAATTTCATAACATAAGGAGTCAGTATATGTTAATAATATTTTTACTTTATTTCTATCATACTTTTTAAGAATAAAATTGTAATGAAAAACATACTTTAAATATTTACTTAATTCTAAGATGGTCATTTCAACATAAGAAGGATGATTTAGAATCAACTCTTCCTTTATCTTATTTATTCCATACAAACTGTCGTTAAACAATTGTGCAGAACTAAAGGTTGCTTTGGCTGCATGCTTTTCTAATACTCTCTCATCATGGGTTAATTTTAAATTATTTCTTTTTCTTAAGTTTTCCGTTGTTTTTCCTAACACAGAATCATTCATCAACTTAAAAAACCTTTTTCAAAAGCATTCTTTGCTAATGTTCTCTTTTGTGTGTTAAAATCAATATATTCAGCCAAAAGGTCTTTCATCAACCTGTAATACTCTATTAACCTTACCCAGCTTCATTCCAAGATCAAGATAAAGTTGAAGGTTTTCCCTATGAATAACATATTTTTTCTTATTAAATAAATTAGGAACCAAATTTGTTATTCTATCACTACTTATATCATATTTTTCTTTTATTTTAACACAGAAATCAGACAACATTTTATCTTTTGTGAATTTCTCTGGTGCTTAAGGGTAATCAGAATGTAAATCGTGTATTTCTTTTGGATAAATGAGATCACACTCAATAAAAAAGTGTTGTTTTTGTCAGTTTTGTTCAATTTCTCTGTATTAACCCATTTAAAATTACTAACAGGTAAAGTATGTAATATATTTGCTTTCCTTACTAGGATTGTAATCATCTAAGTATTTGTTATTCGTCTTAGAATATATGTTGGCGATGTAACTAATACCACCTTGTAATCATTTTTCAACAATAAGATGCATGTCAATATCTGTGATAAGATTCAACTTAATTCTTGTCATCTTTAACATTGCATCCCAAGATAAATCGGGACTTGAAAAGTAATAACAAGGATCAAATTTGTAATATTCTAAACATGTCCCGTGAAAGTTTACAAAAACATTATATAGCAAAAGGACGTCAGTCTTTAAATAGAGATCATGATAATCTACAATTGTTTTGCAGCCAAATGACTTCTACACACCCCGCGCATGTTCTTTTTCCTCCTCTTCCGTTATTACCATTTCTTGGTTAAAACGGTTTTTCATCACTTCTGCACAATACTCCTGCTCAACCAACATCTTTTCAATAAAACCGATAAATAGAATCCTTCCTTCGGTAAATCTCTACTTGTTTACTAAATGTATTACCATATGTGCATACTAACTTATATCCAAAACAACATGATTTTGGTAAGCTTCAGTTGAGTAACCAAACTTTTTATTTACTGGTTTTACTATTGCTTCAAAATCAGCGTAAATGATAGGGGTTGCTAATTGTAAATGATAATTTCTAAAAAATAACTTATTGTTTTTCTCATTATGCATTATAACTTTTGTGTTCCGTTAATAGACAGACACACATTCATGTGGCTATTAAGTATTCTTTCTGATGTAAATGTTGAATGCAATATTTGCAAAAGAATGATTTATGCATGTTTTTTTATTGTGTGTTCTTTAACCTGTCAAAATCCTTTATCAAAACATAATGAGATAAACCTTCCCCTTCTATTAATAAAATATCACAAGTTTTTTTCATTTTTATTTTTAGAGATGAACAATGGATAAAAAAGTTCTTTACCATTTCCAATTCCAAAGACGTTAAACCTTATATCATTAGCTGCTTCTATTTTAGGAATATATTTTACTTTAACAGGAAACTTCCATCATAATTTACTTCATTTATATGGTTTTTTTTTATATTTTGTTAGTCTTTCTAAGTGTTTTTTTTTTGCTGGGAACGAATACGCCAAATGACACCAACGAAAGCACTCATTATCCTTTTCATTTTTAATATTGATTAATCCTTGTCTTTTTTTATAAAATCAGAAAGAGTAACATACGAGGAACCCTTATTGGTCTGTATTTTATAATAGTTCAAACAGACCCAAGAGAAATCCATTCGCCGATTCTGTTTGATTATTCGTTAGTTATATCATTTAATTCTTTTTTTTTATATATATATTAAGCTGATTTAACAATGCTTTTGCTTTTGATTTAAAAAACACACTTTGAGTAGTTCCTATATCTTTAACTCCATCCTCCCCCAAAACAACAGTTGGTTTAGCAAACAAAATCTCAGTTGTTATATTTATTTTAACATTCATCTCCTGTAAAGCTAGGAGACCCACTAGTGACTTAACATCTTTTTAATTGTATCATCGGGTCGTATTTGTTTACTATACTTATTTGATAGTGTTGTTATGTGTCATTTTTAGACATTTTAGGTGTGAAGATCATGTATATCTTATATCGAGAAAATAATTATTCTTCATTAGCGTAAATAAACCTATCTCAAATCTTTTCCTAGCGATTCTAACTTTTTTACTTAAAAAACTCTTCTGAGATCATTGTTTTGAACTGTTTTTCAATGTACTCTTGAGTTGTTACTTTACTTTTTTTTACTTCCAAAGTTTTTAAGACAGAATCCTGGTCACTTATTTTTTCTGGTCGGAACATTTCTGTTATTTTGCTCTATGACCCCGATGCCTCACTTTTCTTTCCTTCTTTAGCGTTTTTCTCGATCGTATCTTCGTGAAATCCAGTGCTATTGCCTCTCGTTTTTCTCTATATGTTTGTCTTTATCTGTAGCATTTTCCCCGTAAGTCTCTTAACAGATGTGTAATTTAAACTGTTCTTTTACTATCGTATACTATGTAGGTTACTGCTGTGTATTTACGACGATTTGTTTACAAAACATTGGTGTGCGTGTAACGTGTAGCACGGTCTCTCATTTGTCTATTCACAAAGCAAAGGAAAGGGAAAGGAATGTAGCTATTGTCCGTACTCACGTTTCCAGTGTGTTTTTCCCGCCAACTCATTGTCCATTTTTGTTGAATAAAAATCTCCTTTTCTAAAGTATTACAAAATTAATCACATAAACATCTTAAACACGATGTAAATGCATTTAGGCCCGTTTATTTTTAAAAAATATTCATATTTTCCTCGTATTTTTATACTTATTTCAAGATTAGTATCTTCGTATCGAGAGCTGATAAAAAAAACACCTTACTCCATGAACGACCTTGACCTTTTGACCCTTCTCTCTATATCATTGTTAATTACTAATACTTTATCTTCATACTTCCAGAGGAACTGTTCCTGTTTTTCCTCTAAATTAATAAGATATATTCTTGGAATCTTGCTCTCGCAAGGTCTTGATCTTACCTTTATTCTTTCTAGACATTTATCAACAGATGTTTTCAAATAAATGTAACACTCTGGTTTTGTTTGATTCATGTTGCGGATAACATGATCATACACAACTCTTTCTAAAGGATTGAATGAATATGATGAACATGGTGAAGCAAACAAATCTTTATTAGATTCCCAACACCTTTCAAGTACGCAATTCTTTTATACTTCTTGGCTGTTTCCGTCGCCAGTAAATGAGAATGTATACTTACTATTTGAAACGCAAAGATATTTTTTTCCGGATCATTATATAATGCTTTTAGCGGGTTTATTCCATCCAGATAGGTCCATAATTCAATTGGTTCGGGAATAATTTTTATATCCAGAATTTGTTCATTTAAATATTTTAAACATGTAGTTTTTCCAGGCCGAATTTTACCTTCTAATGATATAACAACCATTATATTATTCATATCCATTTATTTTATATTTTTTCATATACATTTCCAGAGGTTCAACAAAATCACCACTTTTCTGCATTTCCAGGATTGTATTGAATACACATGAGACTACTTGTTGCTTTTCATCAGCTGTTTGGCAATAAGATAAGAGTTGCTTAAACTTTCTTTGTTCTATTTTGAATTTTGTCTTTTTCTCCTTCATTTTCAAAACATAAGTTAGGACAAGAAGAACAGCTTGGATAGCCCCTGCTAACGCAACAAAAGCATGAATTACAGGAACCGCGGCTAGGATTAATTTACTGATGTTTCCACAAAACTTATAACCTTTTCTGTATGCTGAAACCATTTTTGATAGATATAAAATTAACTCATTCGTTGTTTAGATTTTTTTATAAATTCTATATTATTCAATGTTTTTTTTATAAAGCGCCTCGTGCTTTTCCGGGGTAAATTCTCCTTGCTCCAACAGTTTATCAATAATGTTTATTCCATCATTTCTTAAAGAGAGGCTATTATTACCCGACTCAATGGAACCGCAGGTAAGTTCTAACTTATCAATGAGATCATCAACACAATCACATAAACCTAAGATATGTTTTTTTCTTGCTAAATATGCTTATTGGTAATCCGCTTAATTTTGTTAGATTTTGAAAGACATCTTTTGCCAACATGGAGTAGTCTCTATTTTTGTATATTTTAGTAATTAGTTCAATAAAGCCGTCATCTATTTTTGTTTTTAAAACAGAGGGTCCAAAACCCTGCTATGTAATTAATTTATGATGAAAACTAATTGAGGAATATTTATCTTATTATTACCATAACTTCCATCTTTATCTACTGTGTAATAATTTCTTAATCCACTTCCAATAGGAAGTCCATTTCCTGTAAACAGCCTTGTGTCTTTTATCATACTACTAGTGTTTTGTAGTAATCTACTAATTTTGTTCTTTTCTGTTTCATTTTTTTTTTATCTTTTTTTAATCTGCCTCGGTCTTGTCTTTCTTTCTTCTTAAACCACCTATCTCGCCATTTAAGCTTCTAACAGTGTAAGCAATCTTTCTATGTTTTCTTCCTACTGATCTGATGTTTAACGGTACAATACCATCATAATCATCAAATAGGCTCTCGAGTCCTTTATCTAGATTTATGGTTTTGGGTTTGGCACCACGCTCTTCTTTGGGTTCATGTCCCGGGTCTTCTCTAGAACCAAAGACAGGGTCATATTCAGGGTCGTATTTGATGACATCTTCAGGGTTGTATTCGACGTCATCTTCAGGACCGAATTCGGGGTCGAATTCAGAATCATCTTCTATCGCTGGTGTTGTATCTATTAAATCATGTAATTATTTAGCTTGTTCTTTTTTCAATTCAGCAATTTTTTTGTTCTATGATAGATAATGCCTTGCTTTGATCCATTTTTCTGATCCTTTAGTTCCTCAACAATCCCTTCTTGAGTAGAAGTAATGGGTTTAAATATATCCTTATATGTTTCTTGACTCATTTGTTAACTCAATTTGTTTTCTATAACAGCATTATACAATTTATTAAAACGTTTTTTTTAACTGTTTTATTCTTTTCTACCAGTATTTTCCATTTCAATAACGACATTATATGATAACTAAAAATTACTTCAGATAATAATATGATTATTTCAAACATTTGCACAGCTAATAATTGAATGGAAATTCCGAATTGTGACACAAAAGAAGACAAGGATACTTTTAAGCAACTACACGATTACATGCCAAGTTCTTGTTTAAGTATGTTAATACGCGGCGACAGTGGTAGTGGGAAAACTAATGCATTTATACATATGTTGACAAAGCATTTAATTTTCTATGATAAATTATATCTTTTTGCTAAAAATCTAAAACAAACAAAATAAAAATTTCTAATAATAGGCTTGAGGATAAAGCGGAAAAACATGAATTCACTCTTGAAGATATTTTAGAATATTCAAATGGTGATATCATTAGTCTTGATGATTTGAGTGACGTTCGTGTCCAAAAGGTAGTGGTATTTGACGCTTATGTATGTGATATAAACCAAGATAATATTATTAATTATTTCATTCAAGGAAGACATAAAAACTGTTGCGTTATCTACTTAACTCAATCGTTTTACAAAACCAACAAAGATATCAGGCTTAATTGTTCACATTACATTTTATTTCAAACCTCGACTAAAGAAGAAATGAATATGATTTGTAATGAAAATGGAATAGAAAAAGAAGTCTGTAGAAGAATTAACAAACAATATGATTTTCTTTATTTAGACAAACCGAGAAAGCTTGTTAAAAGACATTTCTATGGAAAGATATAATGGGGCTACATAATAACATATCGGAAATAGAAAAAGATGATAAGGGAGAACACAAAGCTAATTTCGGAATTGTATTAACGAATATATTAAGAAGAAAGCATTAGACAACTATCATAAAAAGGGGAGTTTTTAGACATGCAACCAAAACGTATTACTAAATACCCGGATCCAAATAACCCAGGTCATGCTGTTCCTAAGTCTTTTGTAGTAAAATGCGAGACAGAACTTGAAAAAAATGGAAACTGGATGAGATATCGGGGCAAATAGAATATATTGAAAAAGGCACAGCCGATTTAATATTACTTATTCAACAACAGCTACCAAAAAAAACAAGGAAAAGAACATTGTTATTCATGATAGTTTAAGAAAACAGGTTGAGTTTATGGAGGATGCTTTTGAAAAATTAAGTGATGGAACAGAAGAAAGTGTTATTAAAAAAAAGTAAGAAAACAATTAAGAAAAGGTTTTGATGAATCAGGGACTAGGATGTCTGATATCAATAAACAAATGGTTGATGATAAAGAAATCGCAACAAGCATAAATAAATTAACGCAAGAATTAAAAACATCACAAGAAACGAGGTTGAACCTTCTTAAGGATCATCTAAATGCGGATAAGGTACAACGAGACGAAGTACATACTTTTATTTTAAACAGATTAATTGAAGATAATGCAGCATTAACTAAAAAAGTGGAAGATATCAAGAAACAAATGGTTGATGATGTTGAATTACACCAAGTTATGAATGAAAAATATGACCTTCTTTTAGAGCAAATACCAAAAAAGGAACCAATATATAATGCGCTGATTTTTTCACTAGACATTGGAAGAAACAATGAGATTTGGATTACCAAGGATAAAGATTATAAAGTGTATTATGAATTTAGACTCCGTGCGACAGGAGAAAAGTCATATCCTATTTCACAAAACCATTTGAGTTAAAACCCAACTCATATATAAATTATGAAAGTCTTGTAGAATACAATCATGATGTTGGTGGGGAATGCAGTCTTCTTTATGGTGCGGAACATTTGATTATTAAAAAATCTGGTACTTATGTTCTTGAACTCGACATATTATATACAACAATTTCTTCCTGGCACCATTCTCAAAAAAATGAATATTTCAAGCTGATGTTGGCGGCGGAGTAAAAACATTTGCTGAAGAAATCGAGCAAATTACGGTTCGTGATAATGAAGATTTGGCAGCGTCTTCTGATAATTTAGATATTAGTGACGATAAACTAAAAGTTATTGACAAAACATATATGGATAGAAGAGGGAGTAGATGGATTGATATTGGACTCTGCCGAAATAGATGGACATTTCAGATAACAAAACCTAATACCCAGCTTGCTTTTTATCCTACTACTATTTCCCATAATAAAACGTTTAGTTTTGAAACAGAATCCCATATCAAATTTAATTATGAACATTCCTAATATATGGAACAAAAAATAATTCTTTCATCAAAGCCGGCTTATGAGAAGAATAATAAGAATACACCTAGTGATTTTACAACCGTACTTGATAGACCCAATATTCTCAATAAAAATAAAAACTATGTGGTTGGTCTTGATTCAATAAATACCATGGCATATTCTTGGTACAATATTAATGAAGAACTTGGTAATAATGAAATACATTACTACAATGGAACGGAATGGAACCATATTGAATTTGCTGATGGTATGTAGTCCTACTCTGACATAAGTAGATACGTTGAAGAAACACTTGCTCTTAATGGGGATGATGGTGGCGGCAGCGACGGCGTTGCTATTTCCTAGGAATTTGACTTATCATCTTAAAAATGTAAACTTATGATACAAGAAAATTACGCTCTTGATTTAAGGGATTCAAAATTCTGTTATCTTATTGGTTTTGAACCGAAAGTTGTGAGGGAAGCTGAGTTTGGGACACTTTTTCCAGATATTACAGTTTCCGTAGACACAATTAATGTCCATTGTGACCTAATTAATAATAGTTTTGTAGATGGGGCATATTCAGATGTTATCTATGATCTTAGAACGGCCGATCTAACGAGAGGTTTGTGAAGTAAATAAATCTATCATTAATAGTATTAGAATTTACATTACTGACTACATTAATAGAATAATCAATCTTAGTGATGTTCTTGTCTCATTCTCCCGCGTTATAAAATAATTAATAATAATATCATGACTAATGGATAAGTGAAGAAGAAATATAATCGAAAAAATGTATATTATGTTTATCTTGATTCTCAAACTGAAGCAGGTTTATTTGATTCAATCATAAGCAGAATAACCGGTAATGCTGCTATAAAGTGTTGCTAAAAATGTTGCTAAAATAGCAGGAAAGGCATAAGAGTCTGGTTTGAGCCGGTTAGGTGATGAAATTGGAAAAAAAGAGTTATTGATAAGATAATGACGCGAAGTGTAAATAAAACAGCAAGGTCAAAATAAACCAAGTTGACAAGATTGGTGTTATCAAGAATGCTAAGGCTGTTGAAAAAGGTTTTCCTGTTGAGGTTGGTAGGACTGAGGATAAAGGTAATAATTTTATGAGTGAGTTATCACGAGATGGTGAAGAAAGTAGACAAAACACACAAAGAAGACGCCAGAAAAAAAATTCGAAAATTTGCTTTTATTTATTTTCACAAGCAATTTATATAGAATGTTCAGGAGCGAAAACTATTGCGAAAGATATGAATATATTCAAATCCATTTAGATACACCTATTACACTTCCTGGAAATGGCGTAAGACAATTAAAAAGCGGATATAATTTTGCTATCAATGACAGATATTCGCTATTCGATTGGTATAATACCTATTTTGAAGTTGATTTTAAAGTAAATAAGCTCACAGATGGAGCGGGTTTTGCTGATGCTGATGAAATTGCTTGATTTAATGCTTCTGCATTTTTAATAGGTAGTCTTCAGATTAAACAAAATGGGAAAGTTATTTACGATGTAAAATAGATTGTACAGGCTTATTGCTGTTAAAGATATACTTGAACTATCTAATGACTATGCCGAAACCACCGGAACAAAAAAGTATTTTTGTTTGGATAAAGGTCCCAAGACAGAAATTGACGACGCCCAAGATGATTATCCTGCTGGTTTTCACGAGCGACATAATTTAATCATAGAAAATAAAATAGTAAATACAATCATCCCTTTTAATAAGTAATCATATTTTGAAAGTTTAGAAACGAAGCTGTTACATCCTAGTCAAATACATTTGGTTTTGCAAACTACTGAAGATGATACTCTGATCTATAAAAAATGGTCTTGGTGTTGGAAGAGTTGTTATTACAAAATTAGTGCTCTGGGTGCCAAAAAATGACCAATAGTTCTGATGGACTAACGTTTGTCACAAAAAATCACATGATTCCAACAAGATGGACTTATCTTAGAGAAATGATACAAGAATTGGCCAGTTCCCAGCAGGAAAATCAATCCTTCAGAATAACTGCTGGTGTAAGGGACCGGGACATGTTTTCATTTATTTACAACGAATTGTTAAAGAAAATAGTCAAATAGAAAATCCCCGATTGGAGGTTGGTAAAGGGGAATATTATCCAGAAACTCAATATAGTAAGTATAGCACTATTAGAATATTAAGATATGTTATTAATGACAAAAACACTGGACTGCTGGTGAATAGAAGAAATTTTGAACACTTATTTGGTCTTCTGTATTTTAAATTGGGTGGTAGTTCTAGCAATAGTGTTACTGTTGATCCTAAACAAATAATATTAAGTTGTAAGTTAAACATTAACCTGGTGTGGTTTACACAATTTATGCAATTATCATGTATAAAGAAAGTGTCGTAATTTATAATGTAAATATAATATATATGACATACACTTTATATTCAGCAAATTCAATAGATGGACAAAAGAGAAGTTTGGCAAATGCTTTTAATAAAAATAAGGTATTTGATTAGATTTAAATATTTCTAAGACACAAATGTCCGCTCAAGTGAAAAATTGTGGATTCCTTGGTGCTTTGGCGGAATTGATCGGTCGTGTTTTACCTACGGCTACTAAATTTATTCCAAAAATTGTCGCTCCGTTGGTTACTGGAGCATTAAGCGGTTTGGCGTCTACTAGAATCAATAAAATATTTAGAAATGAAATACTTTCAATTGAGAATAACAATAAGAGAAAACTAATCAATTCCGGTTATTTGAGTAAAGCTCAAATTAATGAACTTGGAAAATCAAACAATATTCAAATGTCTGATAAGCATTTGCAAAATGGGGGATTCCTTGGTTTGTTGACTTCGTTGGGAATATCTCTTATCGGATCGCTTATTTCTGGTTTGACAGGGAATAGCTTTCTGGCAGGGAAAGGCCTACAAAGTGGACCTCCCAGAGGAAGGCGACTTCAAATTGAACCTCCTAGAGGAAGGGGGGTCAAAATGGGGTCCCCCCCAAAAAAAAAAACAATTGCGGATAAGCCCATCAACAACTTCGACATATAAGAATGGGTTAAGATATTAAAAATTCAGCGGGGTGCTTAGTAAGGATACTACACCACGTACGTCATAAAGTGGGTATTCAGCAATAATAAATTGAATGATGTGTCTGGTCCCGGAACTCATTGGGTTTGTTATTATGATATTTATTATTTCGATCCTTTTGGTTTGCCCCCACCAATTGAACTGAAACATGTTACTTAAATAATACAATATCAAGATAACAACGGCGTGTTGTGTGGTTACTTCTGCTTGTACTTCATTAAGAAATTACAAGACGGACACAACATGTATGATGTTTTGTATAAAATGTTGAAGCTCTTCAAACCAAAAGAAAATGAACTTATTATTAAAAAGTATTTTTCTAATATAACAATGAGTGGTTATTGTGTAATGAAAAAACTGTAACGCAAGATATAGAACCTAGAATTTGTACAGCTAAAAATGGAAAGTTGAGGCAAAAGAGTACTTGCGCGTCTTGTGGAATAACAAAAACAAAATTTGTAAAGAACAACATGGGACAGGGTTTTGACATTCATGAAACTATGTTAGCATTACTCCCTAAAAAGGGGTTAACACTTCCTGATTTATGTAGTCATAAGGATAAACACCTTTTTGTTTTAACAAGGTGTTCTCTTGAATTCTGATTCCAAGTAAGGAAATGAAGATAAATTCTTAACCAAACCATTTAATGACTGAGACATAAACTGAAATCTATCAATAAACACCAAACTGTCTCCCGACATGAAAGCCATATATTTTTCAATATATTTTGGGATAACTTTTATCTTTTTTTCACTTTCTTTTGCTATTTTTCCAAGTTGTTGCATTATGAAATAGGAATCATAACCACTTAAATTATAAAATAAATTTGGAATTTTAGTTGAAAGTCTGAAATTAATATTATATTGTTACGAGCACCTCCTCTGTACTTTCACGTTATGTGACAATGGTCTCTTACTTTATTATCCTCATCCAATGAACAATCACAAATATGACATACTTCTGTCTTTTAAAGTAATATCTCATCCTTTGTACTCATTGTTAAATTTTTATGCAATCTTACAATATTTTGACTTCCCTAAGCATAGCTTTCAAAAACTTGTAAACAGCATTTGAACCTCTGTAAACAACACCATTCCCGGTGTATTTATTATCATTACAACTCACTCGCTTGTAACCAAATCCACAATCAACATCGTTTTGGTATGTTCTTGTATGTCCTCCGACATTCTCATCAATAGGGATGGTTAATGCCTCGAAATAAGCATAAGTTACAAAAAGAACTGCTAACTGTTTTTGATAATTTTTTTAAAATTTACATATGCTGTTTATTTTTTATTAGGCATTTTTATCGACTGATTTCCATTTATTTCCAAACAGACACCCTTATGTCTTTCTGGTATGTCATCCGTTGTGAAGTGTGGTAAACAATAACGACAAAAATATTTTTGGCACGATGTTTGGTTTCATTAGCCATGAATCTATCAAAATCTTTTATCCAAACATAGTGATTTATCCAATCATTTTCAATAAGAAGCATTCCACAACAATCCTCACATAATCGCTTAGAAATGTAAAGAGGAAATACCTTTTTATTCTCATAACCAAAGACGTTTAACCATATATTATTAGATACTTTTATTTTAGGAATATCCTTCACTTTGGCAGGAAACTTTATTCCATCATAATTATCTTCTTTTAAATGTTTCTTTTTATATTTTGATATTCTTTGCGGGTCCTTTTGAACTAGAAACTCAAATGCTAAATGTCACCGGTGGAAACACTCGTCACCCTTTTCATTCTTGATGTTAATTAATCCTTTTTTACATATTTTAATTCTTCTGGTAATTCAACATATGTAGACCCTCTGAAAGGTTGGTATTTATATATGCTTACATAATGGTTTGTAATTCGTTCAATATCCCACCCCGATCCTTCATTTAGCCAAGTAATTCTCGTGTCTATTTCAGAAATTATGTCACTTAGATCAATGTTATTGTTTATTGCTATTACCAGTCTAGAATGAAAGTATGCTGTTTTATAAATAAACCCTCCAACTTGTACCTTACAGCAGCACTTATTTTAATTCCCCACATTTCTATTCTAATTATTTTTAATTCATTTTCAACCATCCTCTTCGTTCTTGTAAGTTGTTCAAGTTGATTTGAGCTCCTTATTTCAATTTCATATAATCTAACATATTGCCTTAGTGTATGCTGTATTAGTTCCATCTATATTATTTTTTTAAGCTTTAAATAACCACATATTTAAATCTGTAACTTTTTCCATCTTTTTTAGAATTTCCATTTTTCACCTTGTAAGTCTCATCACTATACATTTCAATTAATTTAGGACTAATTGATCAATCTCTACCTGCAGCTAACATACTGTTATATTCTTTTACATTTTATTTATTTCAATATTCTATTGCTAGAACTGGTTTTCCTCGTCTTACCATTAAATAATATATTTTAGAAAAATATAAGCTTTAAAAAGACAACCAATTTGTTCTAGCTATTCTTTCAGATTATGTTATAACACCCCAAGGGTAATATATGCCTTGCCAAAATAAATTTAAAACAATGCAAGACAAGTAACTTATAGTTGAAATATTACTTAACATATGTTAGAATTCGACCGTTTTATACGTTTGTCTCGCCGAAATCGAAAATGCAAGAGAAGCAAGCGGGAAAGTGGACATAAATGATATGGTTATATATGCTTAATGTAAAAAAAAATATATCAATTTACAACCTACGATCAATTATGAAGCCAATAACTTAATCGCAAATTATTTAAAAATCATCCCTGTTTTTCCCTTCTATGCCATTGTTAACTACCAGTACTTTATCTTCGTACTTCATGAGGAATTACTCCTGCCTCTTCTCTAAATTATTAAGGTATTCTTTTGAAATTTTATTTTCACCGGGTCTTAATCTAACACTTATTCTTTCGAGACATTTATCAACAGATGTTTTCAAATAAATTCAGCGGTCTTGTTTGGTTTGGTTCATACTATGAATGACACGATTGTACACAACCCTTTCTTTCATGATGAGGCAAACATATCTTTATTAGATTCCCAACACCTTTCGACTACACAGTTCTTTTTATACCTCCTGGCCGTTTCAATAATCTTAAATGAGAATGTATGCCTGCATTTCCAGGATTTTATTGAATACATCTGAGACTACGTGGTGACTGTCATCGGCTGTTTGGCAATAAGATAAAATCCGCTTAAACTTTCTATGAAGCAATTTGAATTTTGTCTTTTTCTCCTCCATTTTCAAATTATTGGTTAAGAAAAGAAGCATAACTAGAGTAGCCCCCACTATCCCCGTGAATACTTCAATTACTTTACTGATGTTTCCGCAGAACTTTTTCTGTATGCCGAAACAACTTTTGACAGATATGAAATTAACTCATCCATTGTTTCAATTTTTTTTATTCATTCTATATTATTCATTAAAGTATTTCTTAAAACCGCCTCGTGCTCTTCCGGGGTTATTTTTCCTTGTTTTAAAAGCTTATCAATAATTTTTATTCCATCATTTCTGAAAACAGTGCTATTATTTCCTGATTTGATAGAACCACGGATTAATTCCAATTTATCATAGAGATCATCAACACAATCGCATGAGAACAGGGTATTTATTTTCTTGCTTAACACGCTTATTGGTAATCCACTTAATTCTGACAGTCATTTGGCAATTTAGAATAGTTTTTGTTTTTATATTTTTAGTAATTAGTTCGATAAAGTCGTCGTCTATTTTTGCTTCTAAAACGGTCTCTGCTCCCCGCTTTGCAATGGATATACGATGAAAAACTAGTTGAGGCATATTTATTTTCAGGTTTCCATAATTTCCATCTTTATCTAGGATATAAACCTTCAAGCCCTTTATCTACGTCTATGATCTTGGGTTTAGCACCACGCTCTTCCTCTTTGGGTTTGACGCTATACTCTTCTTTTGGTTTGGTTTAAACATATTTTATTTCTATTTATATCCTCGCAGTACCATGTTTCGATATGCTAACGTTCAAATTCAAAACAATAAATGAGTTAAGTTATTTCAGAAGAAAATTTCTACTTATTTGTTTTAATACTTCCTCCTCCCTCTTAACGATGTTCCATTTTATAATATTCACTAAAGAGACCATGTAAAAGCAGTCAAAAACAGTAATGTAAATAAATATAGCAGTCTAATTACACAACCTTAAATCGAGGATATGACGTCAGAGCAGACGGCCATTTTAATCACGTGACTTAAAATGTCGAACACATTCAATACTATTAATTATGACTTTTTTTTAAATTTTATCAATTAAAAACAACTTTCCAAAGCAATGAAATCTTTTTAAACACATAGCAGATAGGGGCTTTAGTCCTATGTGTTTTCCGTTTTGCTAAATAGAGGACATACAAATATTTCACCTCTTTTTAACCTAATTACAACAGTGCTGCGAACACATTGGACCTAAATATTTACAAGAGTTCCCATTATTCAGAATAACCCATTTAGAACGTGAATACCTGGTTCTGACTGGCTGCGAGTAGACTTTAAATATAATTAAAAAGTAAAAAAATAGAAAACTGGGGAGAATGGTTATCGGTACGAAAAACGCATTTTACTTGACCTAAATACATATTCCAACTTCCGCATTGATAAAATGGCGACAAAAGCAGACGAAAACATTTCAAATTTTAAATTTTGGGTACAAAAAATGAGGGATTTTAACGACCATATTTTGGGAATAGTGTTTTAAGGTAAATTTTCAACTATCTATGAATATTTTGATAACTTACCTCCTTAGAATATATTTAAAACAATTTGCCAGGTTGGCATGGTTGAGTAACTATGTAGTAAACCAAAACGTAATTATGGCGCGTGCACTGTGAAATCTCGTGAGAATAGCGAGAGAAAAAAACTCAAACCAAAGTTTGTCTCGATTTAAGGGCATTCTACGATATATACAGAAATGGGGTTGGGCCACAATTTCTTCCAACATTAGATTCGGTCAACCCCCCCCCCCCCCCCCCCCCCCCCTCCCCTCCCAAAGTTTAACAAATAATATATAGAGTGCGGCAGTTGTAAACAAATAAAAAATAAATATGAAGGAGAAAAAGACAGAATTGTAAGAGAATAAGAGCAGAGAGAACAGAAAACTTATAACAAACTTTAAAAATACTAAAATGTTTGTTTAACATAGTTAATTGAAGAGTTTTTATAAGAAGACATATGTGGCAACAGCAGCAGCGGGAAAACTAATGTATTAATACATATGTTGACAAAGCCTTTAGTTTTCTATGATAATTTGTATCTTTTTGTTAAAAATCTAGAACAAACAAAATACAAATCTCTAATCAAACGGTTTTAGAACATAGCGGAAGATATTTTAGAATATTCAAACGGGGAAATCATTAACCTTGATGATTTGGATGATGTTTATACTCAAAAGGTCGTGGTAATTGATGATTACAATTGTGAAAGACACCAGGACGACATTATCAATTATTTCATTTAAAGAAGACATAAAAACTGTTGTGTTATTTTTTTAACCCAGTCTTATTACAAAACACCTAGCGACATCAGGCTTAATTGTTCGCATTACATTTTATTTCAAACTCCTTCTAAAAGAGAAACGAATATGATTTTTAACGAAAATGGCATAGAAAAAGACGGTTTTAAAAAGGGGGGGGGGGGGGGGGGGGGAGCAAACAATATGCTTTTCTTTATCTGGATAAACCGAGAAAGCTTGTTAAAAGAAATTTCTATGAAAATATATAATGGAAATACACAATAACATATCGGAAATATAAAAGGATGATAACGAAAAAGGATAGCCAAATTCGGAATTGTATTAACCCAGTATGTCAAAAAGAAAGAGTTAGTCAACTATAATAAAATAGTTTCAGGAATAGATATGCAAAAAAAAACTATAACTTACTTACATGATCCAAACAACTCGGATGCTGTTCCTAAGTCTTTTGAAGTAAAACACGAGACAAAACTTGTAAAAAAATATAAAATAGATGAGATACCGGAACAATTAGAAAATATTAAAAAAGGAGCGGCCGATAAAGTATTACTTATTCAACAACAACTATCAGAAAACAAGGAAAGAAATATTGCTATTCATGATAGTTTAAAAGAACAGGTTGGGCTAATGGAGTATGCTTTTAAAAAATCAGATAATGAAATAGAAGAAAGGATCTTAAAGAAATAAGAATGCAGTTAAATAGGGGTTTTGATGAATTAAGGAATAGACGGTTGATATCAAGAAACAAATGGTTGATGATAAAGAACTGGAGACGAGCATAAATACATAAACGCAAGACTTAAGAACAACACAAGAAGTAAGGTTCGGTATTCTTAAGAGACAGCTAAATGAGGATATGGCACAACGAGACGAAGTACATACCCTTATTTTAAACAGATCAATTGCAGATAATGCAGAATTAAACAAAAAGGTGGAAGATATTAAAACAAAAATGTCTGATGATGATAAATTACATCAATTTACGAATGAAAAGTATGACCTTCTTTTAGAACAAATATCACAAAAATCTAAAGGGATGAGACGTTGTTTTTTTTTCACTAGACATAGGAATTGACAATGAGATTTGGACTACTAAAGATCCTGATAATAAAGTGTATTATGAATTAAGATCTCAGGCGACGGGAGAAAAAGTCATCCTTTTTCACAAAATTGTGTTAAAACCCAATCCATAAATGAATTATGAAAGCGCTGTAGAATACAATCATGACATAGGTGGAGATGGCAGCCTCCTTTATGGGGCTGAATACTGGATTATTAAACAGCCTGGTACTTATGTTCTTGACCTCAACTTAGTATATTCAATAAATACTCCCAGTCATCATTCTCAAAAGAAATATTTGATGCTGATGTTGGCGGCGGAGTAAAAAACATTTGTTGAAAAAATAAGAAATATATGTTTTGGCCTGGTGACTCGACAGCAATGGGTGGTGATTTTGATATGCGTGTTGAAGATCTACTTGCATTTATCACAAAATACGAGGATAGTGGGAACATTGATCTTGATATGGGAGGCTGTCAGGAAAGGTGGGCATTCAGATAACAGAACCTATTACCCGACTTGCTTTTTATTCCACTACTTCTTAAGATAAAATGTTTGAATTTGAAATAGAATCCAACATTAAACTTTATTTTAAACATTCTTAAAAAAAAATGGAATTACAAAAATGATTCTTTCATCTAGGCCAGCTCACGTAAAATATAATAAGAATACACCTAGTGATCTTACAACCGTACTCGATAGACATATTGTTCTCGATTAAAATAAAAACTATGTTGTTAGTCTTGATTTAATTAATACATGTACCATGTCATACTCTTGGTACAATATTAAGGAAGAACTTGGTAATAAAATACGTTATTTCAATGGAACAGAATCGAAAGACATTGAATTTGCTGATGGGATGTATTCCTACTCTGACATAAGTAAATATATTGAAGAAACACTTGCTGTTAATGATGATGGTGGCGAGGCTATTTCCTTGGAATTTGGTCTATAATCTTTTAAATGTAAATTTATAATATGAGAGAATTACGCTCTTGATTTAAGGGATTCTAAATTTGGTAACCTTATTGATTTTAAACCGAATGTTGTGAGAGAAACTGAGTTTGGGACACTTTTCCCAGATATTACAGTTTCCATGGACACAATTTATGTGCATTGTGACCTAATTTATAAAAGTATTGTAGATGGTTCATATTTGGATGTTATCTACGATCTTAGTACGGCTGATCCGACTAGATGTTTAGAAGAGAGCCACTAAGCGTTGGATTTTATGAAGTAAATAAATATATCATTAATAGTATATATTAAGAACTTACATTACTGACTACACCCATAGAATAATCAACCTTAATGATGTTCATATTTCATTCTCCCTCGTTATAAAAGAATAAATAATATAATGAAAAAGAAATATGATAGAGAAAAAGGCAGCTATGTTTATCATGACTCTCAAACCGGGGCTGGAATGTTTGAGTGGAGTTGAATTACTAATACTGTTATGAAACAAACGGCTTGAAATGTTGCTTAAAAGGTAACGAAAAATGCTTTAGAATCCGGTTCAAAAGAAGTTGGGGGATGAAATTGGAAACAGGGCTATCGATAAGGTAATTGGAAGGGGTGATGTTTTAATGAGGGAGTTATCACGAGATGATAAAAGTATGCAAAGAAGACACCGAAGAAGAAGAATTGAAGATTTTATTTAATTTATTTTTACGAGTAGTTAATATAGAATGTTTAGGAGCGAAAACTATTGTGAAAGATATGAATATATTCCAATTTATTTAGATACACCCATTGCACTTCCTGGAAACAATGCAAGACAATTAAAAAGTGGTTATCAATTTACTATCAACGACAGATATTCATACTTTGATTGGCATAGTGCCTATTTGGAAGTTGATTTTAAAGTAAATAAGCTCGCAGATGGAGCGGGTTTTGCTGATGCTGATGAGATTGCTTTACTTAATAATTCTGCTTATTAATATGTAGTCTTCAGATTAAACAAAAAGGGAAAGTTGTTTATAATGGAAATAGATCGTACAGGCTTATTGCTGTTAAAAATGTACTTTAATTATCTAATGACTATTTCGGAACCACTGGGACAAACGAGTATTTTCATTTGGATACAAGTGCTGAAGCTGAAATTGATGATAGTAATGCTGGATATAATGTTGGTTTTAGGAAACGACATATTTTAATTTTAACAAATAAAATAGTAAATACAATCGTCCCTTTAAATAAGTATTCATTATTTGAAAGTTGAGAAACAAATCTGTTACCTCCTAGCCAAATACAATTGGTTTTGCAAATAACTGAAGATAGTGGTCTGATCTTCAAAAAAAAGTGGCGATGATGGAAGAATTGTTATTACAAATTTAGTGCGCTGGATACCAAAAATGACATATAATTCTGATGGGTTGGCCTATATCGCAGAAAATCATATGCTTCCAACAAGATGGACTTACCTTAATGAAATGATACAATAATCGGCTAGTTCCTAGCAGGTGGTTCAATCATTTAGAATAACCGCTGGTGTTAAGGACCCGAAACGTGTTTTCATTTATTTACAAAGAACTGCTAAAGAAAATATTCAAGGGCAAAATCCACATACGTTCGATACATTTAAACTTAATCCTAATATTTTAAATTGCTATTTACACTCTGCTCGATTGGAAGATGGTAGCGGAGAATATTATCTAGAAACTGAATACAGTAGGGATAATATTGTTAACATATTTAGATATGTTATTAATTATTCATATAAACAGAATGATAAAAACACCGAGTCACTATTGAACAGAACAAATTTTGAACCTTTATTTTGACTTCTCGCTAATTCTCAATAAAACGAGCCAATTGATTTTCCAAAGGGTAATTCCTATTCAGAAAGGTTTTATGTACCAATATGATTATTTTATTGTTGGTGCCGATGTAGGCAAACTGGGACATGGTATTTCAGTTAATATGTTGTGTAATATTGACACACTTGTGCCTTAAATACTTTAAAACGTAACGTACGTTACTGTCGCCACTTTAATTTTTCAACTTCAGGACTTTATGACATTAAATATTCGATACTCATGGCCTTTTCGTGCTTTGATATGAATAAACTATATTTGTTGAACATGTACGCTTGGCCATTATGCTGTTTGAGGACTTAACCGCGGTACTTTACTAAATTATCGAATGTCGCCAAACTTCTGTAAAAAAGTGATTCCTCTTTTGGCATCAGTGTCAAGATTACACAGAAAGGTAAATTTTCGATGAATTCTGCTTCCGTCAATAATTAATATATTGACATTTATGGAATTAACTTCAGATCTGGTACAATAAGTGCATATTTTTAGTATTTTCGATTTTGACTGAAAAAAATAGCGTCGACATTTAAGAATGAAACATACGTTACATAAGTTTTAAAGGTCATGTTAGACCTATATATATACTACTCTCAGATATTATTCTTTGAGACTCATATATTAACCATGTGCAATGGCTTTGCAAAGCACCTACTCAGTCATTTTTAACAGCATTGCAAAGTTGAAATATAACATACGTTATGAAACATACGTAACCAAGAATACACCATCTGATGAAGTACGGATAATTTCCGGGTTAGATTGTATTGGATTCGAGTTTTATTGTACAATGACGTCATCAAGAAAATGGCTACTGTGATTTCAAGGCGTAACAATTTAATTTTTGAAGAGAAACGGAACTATTACGTAGAGAATTATCCTGTTATACCCTCATGTCAGGTAAGAATCTATGCATTCACTATAATGATTGTTTTATGTGTAGTTATTTGTTTTTAAAGCTGTTGATGTATTTTTCTTTGTAAATAAACAATACAAAACATACTCAAGACACTTTGTACAGAAAAAGGTTCGTCAAAGGTACTGAAACTTACGTTACTTTTGGTAACGTAAGTTTCAACATATAAATATCTCTTTCTGACTATAATGATTTTGAAATTACAGCAATATCAAGGGTTCGTATAACTGTCTTGTGTATACTTACTATATTTTACTGACTAAAAACTTACAAGAAACTTGATGCCATTATTTTTATTGTAGAAAATGTACCATCGTTGAAAACTTTGAGAGACTGTTAAAATATCAACATTTATTTTTTTGATAATGATTATTAAGCACTAAAATCGAAATTATTCCATAAAATACATATTACTCATAAGTTGCATGCAATTTGCATAAGTATGAAACTGTGTTTTGAATATTTTATCTGGTATTACCGTTATCTAGTTTCGGTAATGTACGTTTCAGAATGCCGCTTTCACGAGCCGAGATACAGAGACGTGAGATCTTTAGACGGTGAGATGTTCCTCCAAATGGAACGCAGAAGGCAACAGAAGTACTACAAACCAGCATCACAGTTGTCAACATCAGAGAGAAAGAAGAACAATGAAAAGATAAAAGCATGTGTGCAGAAACATCGCCGATCTAAGAGGATAGAAAAAAACAATGAAGTGGAATTCGATGATCAGATGGATAAGAGTGCAAGAGGATATGGCACGCAAGAATCGCGTCGTCTAATTGTTAAATTTCCAAACAGAAGAAATGGACATAGGAAAAGGCTGAACAGAGCCCTTAGAACAGCAAATGTAAAACTTAAAAAGGTCCTTCGAGATAATTTTGAAACAAAGAAGAAAGTCAAAATCTTACAAAGAAAATTACAAAGGCTTTCAAAGTCAAAATCTAACATTTTTATCCAAGGAGAAAAACTGCGATGCTTATGTCGTCATCTGGCACTAAAGGGACACAAGTAAGAAAGCAGCTGTTGTTAAGAAATGTACTACTACATCACATGAAAATTGGTTAAAAAAACGGCGACAAAAGACATAGAAATGGTATGTACGCTACGGTAGCTGGTGAAGTAATTAGAAAGTACCGCTGCATTTCAAAACTGGCCACAGAACTTAATGTTAATAGACACAAAACTATCCAATATTATTAAAAATGGTGTTAATTTCACCAAAGTCAGGAGGATGAAACACAGCTGAATCTTCAGGAAAGTGTTACCGAGTTTCTTGAAAGGGAAAATAACTGTAGGATTCAGCCAGGTAAGAGAGATGCTACAAAATGCAAAGAAGGAAAGATTCAAACCAGTTTTCTCACTGATTACACAGCAAACCTTCACCAGAAATATCTGGCTGAACATCAAAAATACAAATTGTCTTTGTCAATGTTTTCAGAATGAGACCCAAAGACATTCAGTTAACTAGTTGCCGGAGTAGAAATGTGTGCCTGTGCACAAAACATCAGAATCTGGCACTAAAATTGCAAATGATGCGGAAATCAGGAATTGACATTCCACAAAATCCGGAAACGTTTATTCAAAGTGAATTGATAGTTGAAAAATCAGTTCCAAGAAACAGTTGTCTATTCTAAATGGAAAAGAGTTACTCTTGAAAACAATAAGAAAAAAATGAAAATCGTATGCGAATCAGTAGACAAAGATAAATATTATGAAGATTGGCTGATAAAAGGTAGCTGCTTTTAAGGTGCACTACCATACCATGAAACCTCAGTACAAACCAGGGTACTTAAAGAAGTCATGCCAGAAAATGAAATAGTGATACATATGGATTTTGCAGAGAATTACTCTTGCAAAACTGCTGATGAGATCCAGTCGGCATACAGGAACTCATCATAAGTAACTCTGCATCAATGGTGATTTACTTCCGGGGAGAAGATGAAAGTCTACAGCATAAAAGTAAAGTTGCAGTCTCTGACAGTATGTCTCATTCCTCAAGTACAGTTTTGGCTATTGTCCAGAGACTGTTTGATAAAGAAATCAATTTGCCTGGCTGCAACGAAATACAGTATGTTCATTACTGGACGGAAAATCCCACGTCGCAATATCGAAATAAGTTAATTTTCAATGCGATTGTCAACCATGATAGTGAGTATGGTTGTCACGCCACATGGAACTTTTATGAAGCGGGCACAGCAGAAATGTGTGTGATGGGCTCGGGGGTACCGTAAAGCGCCTAGCTGACGAAGCAATGTGTTCAGGAAAGTGCACAATACAAGTTGTAGAGGACTTCACGAATTGGGCAGCCACTTCAACCACAAAAGAAGAATGCGAAGCAATGGCATTAAAATTGCAACAAGTAGAAATGGCACCAGTCAAGGGTACATTGCAGTTACACGCAGTCAGGATTAATATTGACGAACACTTGTGTACATGCGAAAAGTCGTGCTACTTCGATGAATGTATTAGCGGTCGCATATGTGACTCGTAGACTGTACGTGACACACAAAAATTGAACAGTACAAATACTAAAAATCCAACTCAACAGTTACACCTTACAATACAGGAGACTACATTGCAGCTGTGTATAAGGAGATTGGTTTGTTGGCCAGATTGAAGAGATAGATCCCGATGTTGACGGTTTTGATTACAAGGTTACTTTCATGCAGAAAAAGAAAGCATTCTACCAGTGGCCTAATAATGAGGATGTTGTCTGGCGTAAGAAGTTGCAAGTTCTGTGTAAAAGAAGTCATCCAGTTGCCTCTGGAATGTCAAAGCAAATGTACAATTAACCGATGTCAGACATTGAGGAAATAGAGAGATGTTACTCAACAGTAGAAATGTAACGCATTACGGCATTTACGCAAGCAGACACCATAATGCGACTGTACATCCCTTGTAATGATATAACATCTAAACTTGAATTGAAACATACGTTACTCTAACTAATAGATACAAACATTTCATCAATAGTCTAGAAAAAGCTAACGCCGAAATCTTACTACATTTTAATATTGACAAACATAAGCTAATACTAGTATGTTGTTGTGTTCAACGTATCGTTTTTGTCGATATAATGTAGACATTAATGTCAGATCTTCAAACAAGATATTCTTCTAGAAGAAATTGATTTACTTGTTTTATAGCATATACATATGTCGATTATGTTTTACACATGTTTTCAATTCATTTCTTAATATTTTCAGATAGTTGAGTGTTTTTTGAAACATACGTTACTGTTCAGATACCTCTCATTATCGATTATTGATTTGGCAAGTTTGGCCCGATTTACTTATTAAGGAGTTGCTAACTCGAGATTGATGTTTAAATAATAAGTTGTTAAAAGTAATGCTCTAATGTAACAGAATGTCGTGAAGGTACAATTTGAAAAGTTTAAAAACATTTTGTTTGCGTGAGTTTTGGTGTTTAAATAAGAGATATATTTTCAATTTGTTCCGTTTGGTTGTAAATGTGTGTATGTGGTCTTGTGAACACACCGTTGTATGGCTTAGGTCTATTCTTTGAAGTGACATTTGTGTGTTGGGTTTGTTCTATTAAAAGTGTATTTGTTTACTATAATGAACATTAATCGTGCTAATGAAACCTACGTTACTGATAAAATTATAGTGCATTTACTTAACTGTATGTCATTCATAAACCAGAAGGAGATTGTTAACTTTATTTTGGAATAATATCCTAAAGACCCACAGCTTCAAGACGGGACATAATAAATTGAAAGTTGAAGAAGTTGATTTTGTTTTTTCAAATCCCAAATGTTCCGTCTTATTGAGAAATAGCGTTCTGTACTTTAACCTAGATGAAAGTTCTAGTGATAGTGTTACTGTCGATCCTTAACAATTAAGTTGTAAGTTAAATGTTCCTCCTGCTGGAGCTTATAAAATCTACGCAATCATTATGTACGAAGAAAACGTTGTAATAAATGAAGAAGGAAATATATTAATTCTAATGTAAATATATATGACATACACTTTACATCCAGTAAATTTAACAGATGGACAGAAGAGAAGTCTGGCAAGTGCTTTTAATAAAAGAAGCGAGTTAACAATGAGGTTGAAAACAAATCAATTAAATGCGGGAGCTGTTGTGGCTGTGCCGTTGATGTTAACTAACAGCCAAATAAAATCAATTAACAAAGCAAAACAGTTAGGTGTTGAATTAGATTTAAATATTTCTGAGACACAAATGTCCGCTCAAGCGAAAAATGGCGGATTCCTTGGTGCATTGGCAAGTTTGATTGGTCGAACTATTTTACCTTATGGCTGCTTAATTTATCAAAACAATTGCCGCTCCGTTGGCTACTGGAGCATTAAGCGGTTCGGCATCTACTGAAAATATTTGGGAAAGGGATGCTTTCGATTGATGATAATAACAAGAAAAAACTAATTAATACCGGTTATTTGTATAAGGCTCAGATAAATAAACTTGGAAAATCAAACTGTATTCAAATGACTAATAAGTGAGGATTCCTTTGTTTGTTGGCTTCGTTGGGGATACCTCTTATTGGATCGCTTATTTCTAGTTTAACCGGAAAGGGACTTCAGATTGGGCCTCATACGGTACGGGAGCTTCAAACTGGGTCCCCAAATAATTGCGGATAAATCCATTAGTAACTTTAACATATTAGAGTTGGTTAACATATAAAAAAAATCGTGATTTCGATGGGGGTGTTTAGTATGGATATTACTCTAATAAATAAACGTGTAGCAATAATTTATTTGGATGATATGGCTGGTTCTGGAACACAATGGGTTTGTTGTTATGGTAATAACTATTAGTTTGATCCTTTTGGTCTGCCTCCGCCGGTTGAACTACGTGTTACCAAATACAATATTATACAATATCAGGACAAGACCAGTGTGTTGTGAGGTTACTTCATGTATGATGTTTTGTATAAAATGTTGAAACCATTCAAAACCAAAGAAAATGAATTTATTGTTAAAAAGTATTTTATTAATATATAAATGAGCAGTTATTCCGTGAAGGAAAAAATTGTAACACAAGATGAAGAACTTAGAATTATAACGACTAAAAAAGGAAGGTTGCTACGGAAGAGTATTTGTGCGTCTTGTGGTATAACAAAAACAAAATTGGTAAAAGGTAGTGACGGACCTGGTTTTGACAGTCATAAAGCTATGTTGCCTATGCTTCCCAAAAAAGGTTTGGCACTTCCTGGATACATATATTGTGGACCAGGCAACCCCTTGGAATCTTGAAGTCCGGTGAATGATTTAGATAGTGTTTGTCAAAAGCATGATTATTGTTATGAAATGGGGTTAAAAATCTACTTGTGATAAAGAAATGCTAGAGAATTTAAAGAACACTAAATTAAGAACATCTGGCGAAAAAAATTACTTAAAATTTAATTGTTAAACAATCAATTGGCATAAAACATAAACTTGGTTTGGGTTAAAAAAAACTAGAAAGGCCGGCATCACGACCGGTGTCTTGGGGTAGTAAATTAGCGGATGAATTACATAAGCCTATTAAAAGAAATTTCCAAGGCGCCGGGTCATTGTAAGTGACGTGGGTGATGTATGGTCGGCTGATTTGGTTGATATGCAGGCTTTATCAAAATATAACAAAGGATATAAATATCTATTGGATGTAATTGATATATTGAGTAAATATGCTTGGAGTGTGCTGCTTAAAAATAAAACTGATTTGAAGGTTAATAAGGCATTCGAGGTTATTTTAAATGAAATGTGCGTGAGACTTCAAAAGTTGTGGGTTGACGAGGGAAGTGAATTTTATAACAAGCACTTTAAGATATTGTTAAGTGATAATAATATTAAAATATATCATACCTTTAATGAAGGAAAAGCAGTTGTTATTGAAAGATTTAATAGAACCATAAAGAGAATAAAGTGGAAACACTTCACCGCAAATAAAACAAATAGATATATTAATGTCCTATCTAAAATAATCTCAAAATATAATAAAACTAAACATTGTAGTAGTAGTATGACTCCTGAACAGGCTAGAATGAAAGAGAATAAAGAAAAGGTACTACAGAATCTGTATTCTTCTATATCCAAACAATCCCAGAAATCTAGAATATATTTCAAAATTGATGATAGAGTTAGAAAAAAAGGTAAATACAAAAAAAAAAGCAATTTGAAAAGGGTTACACCCCTAATTGGACGGAAGAAGTATATATCGTTAGAAACATTCAAAAGACAAAGCCTGTTTCATATCTTCTAAAAGATTTAAACAACGAAACTATTGTTGGATTGTTCTTTGAACAAGAACTAGCTTAATCAAATCAAGAAATATTTAAAATAGAAAAGATACTGAGACGTGATTACAAGAAGAAGCGAGCTTATGTAAAATGGAGCGGTTATTCAAATGATTTCAATTCTTGGGTTCCGTTTAAGTATTAAGCTGTTTGATGAATGTTTGAAGAAATATGTCTCGGGGTTAGTAATAAAAATCCAAATGTCGACAAACATCTGTATGACGAAATAAGTACGCCAAACACCCAACTTAATATACTACTTGATAAAAATCGGTTGCATTCAAATGAATTAAAAAAAATGATGTAATAGTAATCATACTTTTAGCCAGGAGGTCAGGAATTGATGGTTGGATACTTATTTTTATTTTTATTTATTTTCAGTCAATCATTCAAACTCGGAATATAATCATGACCGTCTTGACTGTGTTGACCGTGTTTACAATAGGAGTATACATTAATTATACAACGAGTTATAGCACAGCACCGCAGTGGCGACATTGGAGACACGTGGCCAATAGCACTGAATTTCAAAAAATGGTAAGGGAATTATATTTATTTTTTTTTGTATTTTTTTATTTTCATTCTCCAATACATGAGATATTACAATATGCTAATACAGTTTCAATTAACAACATCTATAGTATTTACATATATAAATATATTCTACAGAAAATATCTTATTTTAATCATATTATTTGAAAAGTGAATAACATTGGATTTTACCATATGGTGCTATTAAGCTAGTGTCAGTTTTGGAGGCAACAAATCAATGTTTTGAGTGTTGTTTTTTTTTCGTGTTATAGAAAATTAAAAGAAAAAAGGAAAATGAACAACAAAAAACAACAAAAAAAAAAACAACATACAGTTAAGAATATCAAAATCTAAAAAATATTCTTGACCCTTTATGTTTATAATTCGTCTATTGATTATGATGCTGTTTACATTTAACAATGGAATTATCAAATCTAAGGCAATATGAAGCCTTCATAATACATCAAAAAGCATAAAAATGAAAATTATCTCTACAAAAGTGAATTCATTTTTGTAGATCTATGTAAATATTTATTCTAAGTCAACTCTGGGTATTTTATGTAAGCAAAAACGTTTGAAAGAATCATGTCTTTGATGTTCTGAAAAATATATATATATATCTTCATTTACTGTCTATGAAATTGATAAAAAATCGATGTTGTAAAAACATGAAACGCAAAAAACAGAATGCACCATATACGTTTTATCATACATATAAAGGGAGATAATTAAATTCACAACAACGGAATTTACGATTTTTGGGATATTTTTAGATGCTCATTCATTATCACCCTTTATGAAATTATATATATATGAAAATCACTGTATCGATATAATCCAACGGGTCTATAAACCTGTCCTTCATACAGCACGTGAGTAGTCATGAATCCTTAACTGGATCCTACTCATATAAAGCTATCACTTCTTGTATGTAAATGTGTCCACCCTGTCCAGATGTGTTGTATGTAATTCCATAGTATATAAGTCATGGTCGACACCAAATTTATTGGTTTGGCAGAGGCCTTGATATTGTATCTATCGTTTGCATTGTAGCTAGGCGCCCTCGCCGTAGTCTGGTCTGTACATTTATGTCTTGGTTATTCACAAATTATTATCTCCATATATATGTTATGCATTGTGAATGAGCATCTGAAAAGATCCCAAAAATCGTAAAGTCCGTAGTTGTGAATTTAATTATCTCCCTTTATGAAATTAAATATATATGAATTCACTGTATCTATATGATCCAACGGGTTTATTAATCTGTCCTTTATATAGCATGTGAGTAGTCATGAATCCTTAACTTGATCCTACTCATATAAAGCTATCATTTCATGTATGTAAATTTGTCCACCCTGTCCAGATGTGTTGCATGTAATTCCATAGTACATGTATATAAGTCATGGTCGACACCAAATTTATTGGTTTGGCAGAGGCCTTGATATTGTATCTATCGTTTGCATTGTAGTTATGCGCACTCGCCGTAATCTGGTCTATTTGTACCCCGCGTTACATCGTATAGCGGAGTACCTTTGTCCTGGCGTTATTGTTATACAAAACCTGTTTTGAACGCTCGAGTGATTCGAGATTACATATAAATATAGATTTTTGGCGGTAAGAAATCAGTTCTAGCGATTCACTCTGAGCGACGACATCGGGAAAAATTAAATTGATATTCAATGCTCGAAATTACAGAGAAATATAATTGATAAATGTATTTCATTTACATAAAAATATGAAACAGCAACGAGATAAATGTCATTTACCAAGTTATTCAAGTTATTATGCAGGCGTATTGTTCATAAAAGATTTTCAAGAATGAAGCTCGACATTCAGTGGTAAAAGACATTTGATAAACGGGCACAGGTTTCCAGAGTTTACCGTCTTTGGTTTTTCCTGGGCGAGTCGACCACATTTTGAAAATCTTTTATGACTGTCATTTAAAAAATGTGCAATGTATTCCAAAGATTGTTCTTTAACATATGTGTATTATGTTTTATGCACCTGATTATATATATGTATATATGGCTTATCTAGTTAAACGTATGTCGTCACTCTATATAAATGCGTCTCGCAAATCGCAAAAACAGTGTCTGTTGTTTGTTGAATTTTTGTATGGTAAATAGATAGGACTGTACATTTATGTTTTGGTTATTCACAAAGTATTATCTCCATATATATGTTATGCATTGCGAATGAGCATCTGAAAAGATCCCAAAAATCGTAAATTTCGATGTTGTGAATTTAATTATTTCCCTTAATGAAATTAAATATATATTCACTGTATCTATATGATCCAACGGGTTTATAAATCTGTCCTTTATATAGCATGTGAGTAGTCATGAATCCTTAACTGGATCTTACTCATATAAAGCTATCACTTCATGTATGTAAATTTGTCCACCCTGTCCAGATGTGTTGCATGTAATTCCATAGTATATAAGTCATGGTCGACACCAAATTTATTGGTTTGGCAGAGGCCTTGATATTTAATCTATGGTTTGCATTGTAGCTAGGCACACTTGCCGTAGTCTGGTCAATACATTTATGTCTTGGTTATTCATAAATTATTATCTCCATATATATATTGTGAACTGTTTTAAATGATTCATGAAAACAATCTGCACAAATTTGTCTTTATATCCTTTGTTATTCATAAAGGATATATATCATTCCATGTTAATACTGGGGAAAAATCTATAGTGTAATGTTGTACATTTTGTATGTATTTGGTTTACGTTTTTTTATTTATTTATATACATAATCTTTTAAATATTAAAAACAATTTTTATGCGATTTTTAAGATCAGATCATAAGTTAGTGTTTATGGTTTTTATAAAAACTTATGGAACATGAAGTTATATTATATATATACATCATAAAAAAATGTGTACATCTGTAAACATAACAATATATATATATATACATACACCTATATACTTATACTATGGTATGTTGAATATGTTTAAGTGTTTACATCAATCCAGAATGCTCATATATGGAGTCCACATGTTTTCGAATTTTTGTACATTAATTTTTTTCTGAGCGATACATCTTTCTATGTTGTATTGTGTCCTAATGTTTTTCTTGAACTGTGTTATCTCAGGCTCTGAATCTTTTAATCTTTGTTTAAATAAATGATACTTTGCAGATAACAGTATATTATTAATGACATCATCAAATGTTTTGTTGCCCAAAACTATATCAATATATTGCCATTTTATATCTTTTGTTGGGCATTTTTGATTTAAAAAGTGTTTAAAATTGTCCCAAAATAATTTTGTGACCCTATATTCACAGAATAAGTGTTTTATTGTCTCATCATGTGTTTAGCAAAGTAAACAAATGTTGGAGTTACTAATGTTCATTTTTTTCTAAAAGATGATTTGTACCAAATATTCGATGATTTATTCTGCATTGAAACCATTGCAGATTAGTATCATTACTGCATTTAAAAGGGATTTTAAATCTCTTAGTTATGACCGATACTCAACTTAAGTTAAATTGTTTTACCTTTTTTTATGCTAATGGAGATTCATGTTTTGATTTAATCCTGTCATATATGTATCTACATCCTTTTTTTATTCTAAATAAAATTGATATTGGCAAAGGAAATAATGGATTCTTTGCTTTAGAGCTAGAGTGTGAAAAAGAAAAGGTACCTAGATATTTCCTTAAAGCAGATATGGGTCCAGCGTAATCTAAAATGTGTGCTACAACACCATATTTCCATAAAATTTCCATTACTGTTCAATAAATCATTGATAAAGCATATACCTTTCTTAAAATATATATCAATAAAAACACTCGAACCTCCGACCTTAATATCATGATTATACATAGTGGTATCACTTAAAATTCATGCCATGACCTGTAAAAATCATATAACAATTAAAAACATCTCTCCAGAAGGGACTTTTAACTTTATCTAAATGTTTTTCAATAAATACATCTCCAAATGTGCTTAACTGTATAAATGGTTTATATGAAACTTTAAAGATTTCTAAATATATTTTTTTTCACCTTGTAATATTTTTTTTTATCCATGTGATTTTTTTAGCTGCAGTAAATGATTCAAGATTTATCATTATAAGTCCCCCTAGTGAGTAGTCTTTCTAAATAATTGTTCTTTTTATTTTATCTGGTTTAAAAAATTTAAAAAAATAGCAAGTTAAGTTCTTTTATAGTTTCAGAACCTGGGTAAGGCAATGAAAAAATAGGATGAATAATTTATTTTTGAAATGGCCAAATTTTAATAACCATAGTTTTTCCAATAGGTGTTAAAATTCTTCTTGACCATATAATAAGCAGAGTATTGATTTCTCGAATCTTATTGTCATAATTAAGCTTAATCATTGAGTCAAGATTTATTGAAAAGTTTATACCTAATACAGTAAATTTATTTTCCCAGTTAAGTTGTATATCGCTGCATAAGTTTGTTTGGCAGTCTCGTTTTGCACCTTTCCATACCACTTTAGTTTTATCTATATTGATATTAAGACCGGTGATTCTTGCATAGAATTTTTACACGTTTAATGCGTTTCTAAGTGATTTTTCAGAACCATCTAGTATTAAAGATGTATCGTCCGCAAACTGAGATATTACATATTCTGTGGATCTTACATTTATTCCCCTAATATCTGGACTGTTCCTGACAAGGGCAGCAAGTATTTCAGCACACAAAATAAAAATGTATGGTGAAATTTGCACACCTTGACGACATCCTCTTTGATGAAAAAAAACATTCTGAGGGATATTCATTTACAGCACGATTCTGTATTTGCATATCTATTCATTTTTTGAAATCTGGACCAAAGTTATAAAAAATTAATACTTGGTGAATAAAGTGCCATGCAACCGAGTCAAAGGCTTTTTCAAAGTCAATGAAAAGTAATAGTCCAGGTATATCATTCTTTTCAGTATAAAACATTAACTCATATAAAAGTCTTGTATTTTATCCTATATATCTGTTTGGGATGAAACCTGTTTGATCCTTATTAATAATGCCTCCCAAAATATGTTTAATCTATTCGCAATACTTGCTGATGTAATTTTATAAAACACATTTAGTAATGAAATGGGACGCCAATTTTTTACGTATTTTTTTATCTTTGTTTCCCTTTGGCAGACATGTTATTACATCTTGTTTTTGTGATATAGACAATTCCCCTTCATTGAATCCAGCATTAATAGATCTTACCAAAAAATCTCTTATATCACGCCATACAAACTTGTAAATTTCAACTATGAATCCTGAGTGTCCAGGGCTTTTTAAGTTCTTCAAACTTTTCTTTGAACTGTAAAAACATTCTTCATATGATTTTTGCCCTGCCATTGATTTCTTTTAATTTTCATTAAATTTGGTAATATTAAAATTTGAGAGAATTTCAAACAAATTAACTGTTTTCAGTATCATGTAAAGAATATAAGTTTTTATAAAAAATCATAGTTTCCTTTAAGATTCCTTCTTGAGTATCAATAAGAACATTGTTTTTAGACATAAGACTTAGCATTACTTTTGACACAAAATTTTTATTTTCCAAATTGCAAAAAAAATTTGTTGGTTTTTCTCCTTCTTCAATCCATTTTGCCTGTGATCTTATTTTGACATCTTCCATTTTTTCAACGTATTTTATATACTTCTTGTATTTTAATTTCCAACAATTCATGTTGAATAAAATGTTCCTTTTTCAATATCTTTAAGAAGTAGATATTCATTATTTTTTCTTGTTTTTTAAGGAATGAGGAGTATTTAATTGTTTGACCCCTTATTTCAAATAGTAGTGTTTCAAACAACAATTGATCATCAATATCTAATTGAAGTGTGTCATTTCCAATGTCATTTATATTTTTATCCGAGAGTTGATCTTTTTTAGCATATTGTAATTTTACTCTTTCAATAGTTTGCTTGATAATATTTATATAGTTAGTGTCTTTTAGCAGAGAATTACTTATTTTCCAGTATGAATTGCCTTAACTTAATTTAAAAAAATCTAATTTTAAAAGAATCAAAGAGTGGTCAGTTTTATAACCTGGAAATATTTTGACATCAACTATATCAGTAAGTTATTGCTGGGAGATAAGAAAAAAGTCTTATCTAGATTTTTTATTAGTGTTTTTTCGAAACCATGTATATTCTTTTTTCTTCTAGATTTTGATCTCTCCAGCAATCTACTAAATCACAATCAACAATTGTTTCTAGAACAACTTTTCTTGCTTTAGGGTTGTTTAGATTAACATAATCATAACAGTCTATTTGTGGGTTTAAGATAAGATTAAAATCACCTGCAATTAAAGATAAATTATCTGAATCTTTAATTCCATTCTTTAATTGTTTATAAAAGTCTGGGTCATCTTTATTAGGACCATATATATTTATTTAGTTAAATGTTTTATCATCGATAAAACAGTCTAAAATTAATTTATTGCCATTATTTTCAGTGTTTCTTAAGGTAATTTAAAATCAAAGTTAGTATTTAAAAGAATGGCCAGTCTTCGAGATTAACTAGAGTAGTTACTAAACAAATATTCAAAGCCCCATTCAATACGCATAATGTTCTCATCTTTTTCGGTAAAATGTGTATCTTGTAAAAAAGTATATTGATCCATTTTTTCTTTTCAGAAAATTAAAGGTATCCCTTCTTTTATTTTTGTCGCCAAGACCCTGTACATTCATAGAATATATAGTTATTTTATTTGTCATACTGTTTTGGTGAGGATATAATAATTTTGCTGCTTGCTACCCTTATCATCAATACCCCAGACACCAAGGACCCACAACATATAATTGAAAAAGTGGACATTCTAGACCTTAAATATTCATCATACCATTGCATGTTAATGTTCCATTTTATATTTGTAAATTTTGTTACAAGATTTGAAAAATAAATCATGTCTGTAATGAAATCCTAAGGTATATTTGATGGAAATTTCAATATTCATAAAGTAATTTGGGATTTATGATTCAATAAATTTCACAGTTGAGAAGTCAACATTGTATATAAATATCGAAAGAAGAATTTAAATTGCATAAAAGTAGAACGCAAGTCATGTTGTATCCTGCCCATATGCATACACATCTGAAAAATAGTTAATTGTTTTCACAATTCGTGGAACCTCATGAATGCAAGCATGAAATTTACACACAAACATCCAAAATATACTGTACATATATACACATATCATATTAAAAAAAGAAAGAAAAAACGACACAACAAAACACAAACAGTTACCTCACACATTTCCTCCCAAGTCTCTGTGTTTGGTACCATTCTGTGCAATCACAGCTTGTATCTGTGTATATCATTTAATCTATGTTTGCCTTTGAAGACACTTTACATCTATGCAACTATAATATAAATTGTGTTTTTTTTTTCAATTTTACATTAGGCACAATACAGTAAAATGATAACAATTTTGGTAGTTTCGATAATATGTAATTATAGTACAAAACATTACTTTTTCTTTCGAATTTCTACTAAAATGAAATAAAAACTACATTCAAGATGCATTCTTTATCAATGTTTTAGCTATATTTTTATTTGTAATAGTATGTTTGTTTATAAGTGTTTGTATAAAAATCTGATACTTTACTTGTATATATATACTTGTATATACCAAAGATATATCTAATGATGTAAAAATAGAGAAAACAAACAAACAGAAAATAAAATAAAATCAAGTATATATACATGCATTTTTATACCATGATTCAATAAAAGTTGTTTACTATCCGTACTTCCAAAACATCCATGTTCATAATTGCAACTATAACATGACATGCACTTGGTAAAATATGTCATTCTGGAAGAAAAATTAGATTAAAACTGAATAAACAGTCATGTATTCATATTATATTTACTATACTTTTTCAATATTTCAATTTATAAATCTGAATCCTTCTGAACAACAGTAAACTTTCCATTTATATCATATTATAGCAGATATATGCAACACAATCTTAATAAATGTGTAAAGTAAAATGAAAGTAAGAAGGAACATAATCACAACATAAAAAACAGCATCTTCTTAGTTTCTATTGTTGCCGCTTGGACTGAATTCTAGTTTTATCCAGTTTTTCGATCTCGCCGAAAATAAAACACGAGAAAGAATATCGGATGCTTACACAATAATTATGTTTAAAAACTATCCAGCGTTGTGCCATATTTCAAATTATTATCGTTCATTTATTCATTCTCGCCGAAAGTAAAACACGAGAATGTATATATATATGATATATCAATAGGCAATATGTTAACTATATATTTATAGAATAAGTGTTGCGCCATATTGAAAAAAATCTAACATATAAAAGAAAGCCTATATCAATGCAGAGGTTGCATCATATTGACAATAATTACAGAGAAAAAGGTAAATACCTATTTTATTGATTGTAACCAGGGGAAATTAAGCAACAACACACAGGCAATACTTATATGTAAGTGTAGTTTCATCATATTTCTTTCACCCGCCACCATACAAACCGGCATACAAAGAAGAGTGTTTGCCATTATATTAAGTAAATAATAACAGACAAAAAAAATATATTCCTTGTTAACAGGTTTAAACAAGTGTGCCACATTATGAAAGATATACAAAACATGGTAAACAAAATATTAAACGCCATGGTATTCAAGCATGCAAAACAAAAAAAAAAATTTTTTTTTGCAAATCGAAAACATTATTTAGTAAATAATGAAATTATCAAGTATTGTCTAGCTTCGAAAAAAAAAGTCTGAAACAACCCATAAATTTATGTACGAATGCAATTAAGGTCGAATAAGTATTTTTTAATTCTGTGCATATCATATCAGATAAATTGTATTTAAGTCTAATTATTGTAATGGCAGAATGTGTCTGAAAGGTTGAATACTTATCGTAAACAGCAAACTTATTTCCATATAATTCAGAAAAATATAATAAGAAATTCTCTTTGAGTGAATTGTTAAAGAAGAATTCTTTAAAGAAGGCACATGATACATCAGCTGGTCCTGATGATATCCATTATCAACTTTTTAAACATTTACCCGAATCGTCCTTATTAATTCTACTTGATATATTTAACTCTGTTTGGGTGACTGGAAACTTCCCCGAGTCTTGGAGGGAAGCTATCGTTATTCCGGTACTCAAACCTGGGAAAGATAACACGGATCCAGTTCATTACTGTCCAATTGCTTTGAAAAGTTGTGTTTGTAAAACCATGGAACGTATGATTAATGGTCGCCTCGTTTGGTTCTTGGAATCCAACAACTTAATTACTAAGTATCAAAGTGGATTCCGACGCCAAAGAGGCACTACAGACTATTTAGTTAGATTTGAATCGTTTGTTAGGGAGGCTTTCATAAAGAAAGAACATTTGGTCGCTGTATTTTTTGACTTAGAGAAAGCCTACAGCGCCACGTGGAAGTATGGCATAATGAAAGATCTTCATAATATGGGCCTTCGTGGCCGTTTAGCTAACTGTGTTTTAAACTTTTTAGACGATAGACAGTTTCAAGTCCGAATGGGCACGACCCTCTCTGATGTTCACAAACAGGAGATGGGCGTACCACAAGGCAGTATTCTGTCTGTCACACTTTTTAATATAAAAATTAATAATATTGTTAAGAGCATAAATCCTGGTGTGGATTGCTCTTTATATGTTGACGATTTTGTAATTTGTTACCGTTCAAAAAATATGAAAACTATTGAAAGGCAACTACAACAATGCCTTAATAAACTTCAGACTTGGTCTGATGGAAACGGTTTTAAATTTTCTAAGTCTAAACAAATTGTATGCATTTTTGTCAACTACGTTAACATCACGATGATCCCAAACTAACTTTAGATGGGACACATATACCTGTTGTTGAGGAAACAAAATTTTTAGGTCTTATTTTTGACCGTAAACTTACTTTTATTCCTCATCTTAAATATCTTAAGACAAAGTGTAATAAAGCACTAAATTTATTAAAAGTTGTTGCCAATATTAATTGGGGTGCAGATCGTAAAGTTTTACTTAGACTTTACAGATCTCTAATCAGATCAAAATTGGACTACGGCTCTATTGTTTATGGATCAGCTCGCAAGTTTTACTTAGCGATGCTTGATCCTATACACAACCAAGGACTACGGCTCGCCCTTGGTGCCTTTCGTACGTCCCCAGCCGACATTCTTTATGTAGAGGCAAATGAACCATCATTGTATTTAAGACGTGAAAAAACTGGCTCTTCAATATGCAATTTAACTTCATTCAAATCCATCTAATCCTGCTTTTAATCTTACTTTTGACCCAAATTATGAAACTCTCTTTGATAAAAAACCTAAAACTATTCGAACTTTCGGTCTCCGGATCAAACCAAAACTAACTGAAGTCAATATTGATCTTAATTTAATTTTAAGTACAAAGTCTCACAAATACCACCATGGACTTTGGAAAAGACAAAAATCATTTTTGAACTTTGTAAAGACAAAAAAAATGAAACAGACTCCACTATCTTCCAAAGTAAATTTAATGAAATCAAATCGTCTTACAATCATTATTGTCACATATATACAAATGGTTCTAAAGATGGAGAAACCGTTGCTGTTGCTGCTGTTACAAGACAGCACACCTCAAAGAGCCGATTACCAAACGGAGCCTCCATCTTTTCAGCTGAACTCAAAACCATTGGTTTGGCATTGGACTACATTAATGATTCTGAGAAAAAACAATTTATTATATTTTCTGATTCACTTTCATCTCTTCAAGCCATAGATGGCATGAAAGATGATAATCCTCTTGTTCTTCAACTTTTAAATAAATACAATGTACTATGTAAAGATAATACTATTGTTTTCTGCTGGCTTCCTAGCCATACAGAAATTCGAGGAAACGATAAAGCTGATAAGGCTGCGAAAGCGGCCTTAAGCTTGAATATTATTACTTTTAAACTGCTGCCTTTTACAGATTTTAAATCTCATATTAATAAATATATTTTTAGTTCATGGCAGTCCTCTTGGGATCTTGGTATAAATAACAAATTACATGTTATAAAACTTGGCGAATGGCATCCTAGCAATAGGTGTATTCGTCGAGAAGAAGTTGTATTAGCTCGTATAGAATTGGGCATACGCGCTGTAGACATTCATATTTTTTAAAACGTGAACCAGTTCCAGAGTGTATGCCCTATTTTGTACCGCTTTCTGTGAAGCACATACTGGTCGACTGTATGGATTTTTCTCCAATGCGAGAAAAGTACTACAGAGTCGACAGAATGAATGAATTATTTGATAAAATTGATGTTTCACATATATTTGGTTTCCTTAAAGAGGTTAAGCTTTTTTTTATCATTTTGATACAATTATTATATTATTGACCTTGTTCACTTATTTGTTTTGTTGTTGTTGTTTTTTTGTTTTTTTTTTATTTATTTATTTGTAAATAATTTTCATTTATTTATCTGTAAATAGTTTTAATAAATTTTTAACCGTATTTATTTAATATATTTTTGTCATCATCACGTCCATTAATCTATGTGCGCACAAAATTACCTATTTATGTGTCGACGTGCCGTAAAACACCATTCATTCATTCTAATAATTACAGACACGAACTTATGTCCACAACAATTATGTTTACGTATGATTAAATAACAATAAAAAAGATAAACAATGGGCATAGCTGATGCTCTGTCTATATTGTTTATTATATTAAAATAATATATTCCCAAGATGATTTAAGATAATAACAAAAAAAGTAATCGAGGGAAGAAAAATATAAATTAACATTTTTTACCGATCACTTAAAGCAGTACTCTCTATAACTGCGCTATATTTCATTTGGATGAATCAAAAAGGCACTGAAAGAATCCAGTTTCACTTTTTCTGCACAGATAAAATTGTACACTGGCGTCGAAGGGGACCAGGACTATTACTGACCCTGACATCTGGGAATTTTTCTTGATGTAAACGGCTTTACCACTTTAAACAATGGTTTATTTTTAGATATCGGGATTTCCAACTATGAAGTATATCACAAGGGGTCATTATTTTTTCATAATATACCACATTACATAATATTAATTTTAATTTGTTGGGCCTAAAAAAGAAAGGGTAAATGAACTCCACAAACTTTGAAATATTCTGATAATAAATTATGAATATACAAAAAGTTATTCTGTTTTTATTCTGCAATTTATTGCCTTTGTACGGTTCTATGTGCTCCCTGTCTCTGACTTTGAACAAGTTGCTTCGAAAGGTCAGTTTTAGTTTCAACGGCAACTATTCTATCATCTGTTAGAAGAGCAAATATTCTTCCTTCATCTGACCATGCAGTTTTTACATTTGTTACTGTTGACACCTTTTCAAGCAGTTTCGCATTTTTGATGGTTAGGTCTTCACGAATAACTATATGTGTCCCTCTAAGTTTTCTTCGTTTTTTCACTGATTGTAACTTATGCCTCCGCGAAACAAATTTACATATAATTGGTCTGTTTGCCATCTGTTTGGAATTTGGAAGTCTGTGTGCAATATCCTTATCACCTGTTGTTACTGTGTTCAATTCAAGGTTATTGTTTAGGTGCTTAATGACCGTTTCTTCCTCGATTGATTCCCTGTGGTTAGTGTCGTTGATACCATAGATTCTGATTGAATTTTGTCTGGTGTACTGTTCCAAATTGTTTATTTCATTAGATTGTGTTACTATTATATGCGTTCTTTCTTTCAATGTGTCTGCTAGCTGATTGTTGTTTTCTTTGAGTCGAGCGTTACCTGTTTCTAACTGTTCCATTTATTCTTCCATATCTAACACTTTATTCTGCAGTTCTGTTCTTGTTGTTTCCAGTTTTACCACTGTTACTTTAAGTTCTATTATTGCTGAGTGCATAGTTTTCACTTCTTCTTTGATTTGCTATTTTAAATCATTTCAAAGTTTATCAAATTTATAAAATTGGGCATCTCTTGGACTCAAACCACTATTATTTCCCTTGAGTACTCCGGACAGATGAAGGAGGTAGAAATAAAACTTTAGTTCTCTTTTTCTTCTTTTTTCAGGGCTTTGTACTGCAATGTTTTGTTTTTTTGCTAGCATGAGTTAAATGGTTAGTATTTTAGAAATCACCACTGAAAATTTGATGCTGATACCAGCTTTCTGGACAATTCTGTGTCATTTCAGAGTTGTTGGTTCAAACCGCATCTAGGGCGAATATTTGACATATTATTACTCTGGAAATTGATAGGTCTCACAAAAGCAATGAATTTAAAAAAAAAACAACCTGGTCAAGGTATACTTTTTTTCCTTTATAATTGCATATCTTGAACTAGTGAAGAATTTGAGCCCAGACACATGCTGCAGAATTTAATTTTTCACTCTGTTTTGGACATAAATGTTACAATGGAGCCCTATGGGAAATGTAATAGTGGTGTGAGACGTTAATGCGTTATCAGCTTCTTAAACTGTTTTTATATGTATTCTTGTGATGCCACTTTGTTCAATTTCTCATCCAGTGTTTTCATTAGTGATTCTATATCAATAAATGATTTTTCCGCCGGCTTAAACACTTCATCAATTTTAGTCTGTGTTGATGGTTGAGTCTAACTATCGGCTGTAGTTTTTTCTTTTTCTACATTTTCTGTATTAACTATTGATGGTTTTAATGGAGATATTGGGTGCTCTCCTTGGTTTTCATTTGTTTTGCTCATTGTTTTTCTTCTTGAACCAGTACTCTCCTTTTTTTGTAGGCATGGTGAGTGAAGTAACTGTCGTGGTGTGTAACAAATACAGAATCTCGTTTATAACAACTTTTATGACAACTGTTAGTTCACTTGCCTGTTCATATGCAGATTTATTTATTTGTTTATATCAAATAAGTTCTGTGCCGTCCGATATTCCTATGTAATGACGATCTGTGTACTATCGATGATGTTCACTGGGCCATACCATCGTAGCGTGTCATCTATTGCGTGTATATAACAGTTTTGCCGCCACTAATAAAAATGTTCACAAATCACCAAAATTATCCAAATACTCTCAGAATACCGTTCCATCATATACCTTAGCACTTTAGACGTATTTTAAATATAGAATCATCGTTTTTGCACTTATATTTATTTGTTGAAACGATAAAAATCGTTGACGAGATGAAAACCACAACTGTCTCACTCAACGTAAGACCTTGGTAAGGGAATTATATAGCTAAACACCGTAGTATAACAATTTCACTTAGTATACTAAACAATGCATACTATTATGGTCCTTGCTTCTCGTACTTTTTCGTTTTTTTTATTTCAAACAGTGTATAACGTATATGTATACTACGGTGTCCCTTTGGGCAATTTCGACTTTTCACCATCGTAGTTTCGGCAATGCCCCATCGTTGTTTCTACTTTTTACCATCATAGAATCGACTTTTCACCGTCGTAGTTTCGTTGTTTCGACTTTTCTTAATTAAATAAACATGCTGCGATGGCTCCAACGTTACACCGTAATATACAATTTACTCTTATTACAATAAACAACGCATAATACTGCGCTTCCAAAAATGCATCATTTAGTATGTACAGTCATAGTCATTGGTCACGTTGTCTAAGCAGGTGCGGATAAGTTGTCACTGATTTAGTAGATATTTTCTGCAATCATTTCAACTGCAGTGGTCATTTGTAGTTTACAATTATCAGTTAATTTGTAAATCCCCAAACGCATTAAATAGTGTGGTGATTAATTAAATGTTAATACAAAATGAAAGCTAAATCATTACGTTTTTATGTGTTTGTTAGATCAGTTTTTGGGGTATACATCTAAGATATAGGGTTACACCAAATCAAAAGAAATTGAAAGATTGCATTTTAAAATTTTGTGAACAATTATTTAACATTAAAACGACTTGAGTAGATATCCTTGAAGTTCACAGGAAGGGATTTTTTTTTACCAACCCTTAAATGTATTTCGCCCTCCCTGCACTTATACATACTTTTGAAGTCTTGCTGTCCACGACCTAATTGCTGCAAAGTAGTCTACCTTTGGTATACTGTTCAGACATTGAAAATTTGCAGACCCAAGGGCACTTTTAGTAGCATTGCATTTACCTGAGAGTATTTTGTTAGCATAGGGAATAGGAAATAGTCACAGGGGAATAAAGGGGTATTCAACCTGAATAATCTGTTCTTGTTCTAAGAAAGAAAATACACTTTTACTTTTGTGGGCAGAGGCATTGTTATAAATAAGTTATATGCCTTCCAAATCTTTACATGGGCGATTTTTTTTATAAAACCTTTTGAAAGATTTAATAAGTACTTTATCTTTGTAAAACTTGCCTGTAATCGTTCTATCCTCTTTGCAAGGAATGTGTACAGCTGGATCACTCATAGCGCAGAAACTACCTCACACGGTTTATCGGGTAACGTGTATAGGTCCATATAGAGTATATAGGGCTGTTTTTACTTATGAATTGATAACTAAAGTTTTATTTATCCGATAACATTTTTGCAAACACTTTTGGAAAGCCTAATTTATTACGGTAGTTCACACATTTTTTTTTCAATTTTTAATGTTTATAGGAACATGGTCTTTTTACAGTTCCAATACGGCACCATGAAATCATAGTTTTCCCTATATGTCCAATGTAAAATTTGAAACATTATGAGAAGTAGTGTGTATTTAAAAGCAGTTAACGTATCTTTAATATATAATGACATATTTTTGGCAATTAATTTCAAAATTTAAAGATGCTTATCTTTCCAACGGTATATTTTTAAATTGTTTAATCAGTTGGGAACATGGTTTCTTTTTAACAAAATTATTAGTAATTTTTCTATTTTTCACTTTTTACGTCCGCGAACAAAACCAGAACGATATTGGTCACGTGACTACCTGCGGGCGATAGTTGAAGGTCGCGTTTTAAGAGCTACCGCTATGCTACTTTATAACTTTAATATTATTAAGAAAGCATGCTGTTATATATATTATTAATGTATTTATGTATAAATGTATCATGAATAGTGAAACTTTAGTAAATTTTATCTCTATTAAATAAAGTATTGTCAATAATAATATAATGCGCTATTTGAATGACTTGTGATTTAATGATCTGTTATTTGCCATACATTATGTTAGTCTGCTTTATTGTTGTTGTTATAAAATAAACAAAGTAATTATGAAAGCAAGTTTATCAATTGTATTTTCACAGTTTTTACAGCGCTAATTGGCAGCCGACCGTATCATAGTGTCCTTAATGACAATTAGCAACAGTTTATACCTTCATTATGCCTTAGGACATGTTTTGTTTTTATTATTTTGCCAGTATGAGATACATATGTAAATATAACTAATATTGACACAATTTAAAACAAACAACATTTTCGTTAATTCACCAGATAATAAAACATTACAAAAAGGGGAAAGGTTCCTATTGGTTGTATGGCCTCCATGTAATGATAACCGTATAAACTGTTAAACTCTTAACTTTAGATGTACGTAATTAATACCTTAGGGCCAAAGTGCCAGTCGTTAAAGTATTTTCTCATTCTATGATCTTTTTTAGAGTAATAAATTAATGTAAATTACCAGTAATGGTTTGCATTAAAACAACAACTGTATGAACAGAAAATCAAAACGAACAAAAAAGAATAAGCAAACAAAAAAAAACAAAGAAAAACGCACGCGCGCGTATATGTATACGTGGGTCCATTCAAACAGGTGTTAAAGTTTGTAGAATAAAGTATCATATATTTTTTCTCTTCTTTTAAGGAATGTTTTGTATATGAAATATTTTGTCTAGCGAAAATGTCCAATGACGTTAAAAGTATTTGTCGTAACGTTGCAACGCGGGATGAATTAATCAGTTTAATTGACTTTATTTGCCTCGGGTCATAAGTTTATTGGTCATTAAACAGTAGGGTGCCCCTAATAAACTGATCTTGAAGGGTAATTGGTTTCATGATGACGCTTGGTGATTTATTTTTAAAAACGAATTAATCTTAATGAAATAAAGAATTAAGAAATAAAAAATAAGACATTGGTTCTTTTTACAGTTATTTTTTCTGCTTATTATTTTAGACGTGAATTTGATATTGAAGTAAATTAAGTTGAATAATATTTTTGTCAATATAGGAAATCTTGTTGTTTTCTTTCGAAAAGTTGTACAAGTGTATGATAGAATGTATTAGACAAATTTTAATTAAACATTTAGTTGTAAAATACATGTAAAAATATTTTTTAAAATAACACCAAAAAATGTCAACTGATTTATTTCACTGAGTGAATGAATGAATGAATGCATGAAATTGAGAATAAATGAATGAATTAATAAATGAATAAATGAATGAATGAATGAATGAATGAATGAATGAATGAATGAATGAATGAATGAATGAATGAATGAATGAATGAATGAAATCGTTATACCTCCGGGCGGGGTCATAAAACTTGAGAAATCTAAAATATTATTTTATTATTATTCAGATTATCTGACCATATTTTACCCATGTTTGGTTTGATAGACCCAACACATGACGCCCTGCTTGTTAGAAAGCGACTTAAACTTTGTTTTGCGCAGAAAAGCGGAAGTACGTAAAAACGGACAGTACATTTTGGGCATATGAACGATCGTTGCAAATTAAACTAAGAAAAAGCAGAAAATCATTGACGAACAAATTGAAGCCAATTTTAAATATCAGCCTGAAACGGTAACTGGAGATTGTGACTTGGAAGAATTAAATGCAAATGAACTGAAAATGAGACTAAGTGCATTAGGTGTACACACCAAATTAAGAAAGAAAGACAAACTACTAGATTTACTGATTTATAAAACATACATACAAAACTTTCTTGGGGCTTCTTGACCTCTTTACTATGACCAGCCTAGCCTGATTATTACCAAGCCATTGTTTGTTATTGGTGCACCGTTGGGGCCCAGAATAATAAATCGAAGTTTCATCCCTAGTGAGCAAATCAGAAATTTTCCTAGGATAACAATTTTTCAGAAGTTTTTTGGCAAAATATAAACGCTTGGCCTTTTGGTCATGTGTCAGCAAGTGGGGGATCAATCTAGCACAAAGCTTCTTTAATTTCAAACGGTTAGTCAGAATATGATGCAAGGTGCCTTCTGAAATGCCTAGACTATTAGCTATCTAGGAAACAGTAAACCGTCCATCTTTTTCTACCATAGCTCTAACAGCACCAATGCTTTCCTTTGTTGTTGCACCAACAGGCATGGGCGGTTATCTTCTTGCAGGCTATGCTGACCCCCTCCTTAAATTGCATAATAATACGGTAGAACTATCATATAAACGACACAATTCAGAATACCGTAAATCTCTTTTGGTGATAACTGCAAAGAAACACGGGCTTTAATGAAGCCCTTATTTCTATTTTTTAATTTCATTTTTCATTATGGCATTTAAGTATAGCACTGTACATGAGTGTGTATAATTAAAAAAAATATATCTTGGTCAGTTATATGATTAAATAGAGAATTCGCAGTGCATGTCTATTGAATAAACCTCCCAAACAATTGAACGGGTTTTTCATGTTCTTACGCAACATTGTTTCTACGGAAGGCCATAAGTGAGAGGATTTATTGAATGCCCCTCGTATCAATCGCTAAATATTGAGAATATTATTAATCATGATGTATATAAACTTGCGTATGCTGATTGTATAAAAGGTAAAACAATGGATATTTGATGTTAAACATAATTATGCTGCTTTACATTATAATTGGATAAATCTCTCAATGATTAACAATAATGTGTTAATACTTTTAAGAAAAGAGTTATTGATCGAAACAATATGCTTGTTTCAGATTGTGAATGTTGTCAGATATTGTTTCAAATATACGTAATATAGCATTACAACCGCTCATTTTCACATTAAATTAAGATTTGTCTTAATCCTTAAACTTTATGTCGTATTTATGTAACATTTCACTAAAACATATTTCTTGTCTGGAGAAGGCTTGTTCGTCATCTAAAATATGTGTTATTATAATAAGATATTGAAGTTCCTTATTTGAATTTAGAAAGCTTTGACTAACCATGATCAAGCTAATATGGAATGCAGTCAAAACGGCCACACACCAAAACGGCCCAAATCAAATCATGACCAAGTCATGACTAACCATGATCAAGCTAAAATGGAGTGCAGTCAAAACGGACCACACACCAAAACGGCCCCAGTCAAATCAGCCCCAAACCAAAACAGCTAATAGAAAGCTTAGACTAACCACTATCAAGCTAATATAGGTGCAGTCAAAACGGCCACACACCAAAACGGCCCCATTCAAGTCGACCCCAAACCAAAACGGCTAATAGAAAGCTTGACTTACCATGATCAAGCATATATGGAGTGCAGTCAAAACGGTCCAAAACCAAAACGGCCCCAGTCAAAACGGCCCCACACAGAAACGGCCCCAGTCAAATCGGCCCCAAACCAAAACGGCTAATAGAAAGTTTAAACTAACCATGATCAAGCTAATATGGAGTGCAGTCAAAACGGCCACACACCAAAACGGCCCCAGTCAATCGGCCCCAAACCAAAACGGCTAATAGAAAGCTAAGACTTACCATGATCAAGCTAATAAGAAGTGCAGTCAAAACGGCCCCAAACCAAAACGGCCCAAGTCAAAACGGCCACACACCAAAACGGCCCCAGTCAAATCGGCCCCAAACCAAAACGGCTAATAGAAAGCTTAGACTTACCATGATCAAGCTAATATGAAGTGCATTCAAACGGCCCCAAACCAAAACGGCTCTAGTCAAAAGGGCCACACACCAAAACGGCCCTAGTCAAATCGGCCCCATTTTGGCAATATGATCTATTGAAAATATATTATATCAAATGACGTTTACCAGCTTTCCATGTTTCTATCTTGAGTATCTTTCGAGAATTAATGTTCCAAAAAGAACCCATTGAGGGTAAAACTGCACTTTTTATCAATATTGATCGATTTTGAATGCGATTTCAAACATTTTATTGGATGTAATAGTTCTTCAAACCTTTACCAATTTGAAGTTTAGATATTATGAAACAAATCATTCAAATATCAATACATAACTTAAAGTAACACCAGATAAAGAATCATTATTGTACATAAAGTGTGGACTTTCCGTAGTGGGTGTGAATCTAACGTGACACCGGTATTTTGTTTCGCTTTATTGTTTTATTTTATGAAATTTAAAATAAATAAAACAGTAAATAGAACTTTTTTTATTAATTTCAACGAGGAGGTATACAATTATTTATTTTTTAATGAAATGGCAGCTTAAATGTTATCAGCGAACGTAACTTATGAATGTATTACGAAATAGATAAATATTAATTAATAGAAATATATGAAAAACAAAACAAATTATAGAACACGGATAGATTATTGCTTTAAGTTTTTATCAACATAATCTGAAAGCTGAAATTTAACTCAATATATATATATACTTATGTTCTACTCGGATTCATTCTGATGTCTTCGTCCAACAGTAAAACTGGATATGCAATATTAACTTTAAGTATGTTAAAACAGAAGTTAAACCTCACTAATAATATAAACATGTCAACAATCGTTGTAGCTTATAACAAATCTCTTTATTTACTAGGATTTTGATATATCCATATCTAGTGAATATTAATTTTGATAAATGTTCACTTAATATTTTTTTAGATATATCTACATACTACAGTTTTCAGTTTCAATTTTATTGGCATAACGACAATACACAATTGCTTATGGCCATTTACAAAGAAAATATAAACAAATGTGGCATAGACACAATATATAAACATAGGTAAGACATTCACAAACAAACAGTCAAACATTGTTATCAAATCTAGACATTACATTTTCAATAACTCATTTAAGTGAATATAGTTAAGAAGCAGTCATTATATTCAAGGTAGGTTTTCTAAGCTTAAAAGCCTCAGTAATATAGCTTGATGTATTACGCACTTGTCGTTAATTTTTAGATGGAAATAGATTTATTAATTTATTGACAGTTGGAAATGATATTTTTTTAGATACTCAGTTCTGATTGTTCTATATTTTTTGGACAACATAAAAGAAAATGATACTCAGATTCAACAACATTTAAGGAACATAATATATAAATTCGATTTTCTCTTTCTACATTATTATATCTGCCTTTAGACATACATCTTTGTCTAAAATATGGGCACTAATACGTAAACGTGTCAGATTTTTGCGATTATTTTCATTTGAAATAAAAGTACTCTTCATATTCAAAATCTGCTTTAAACTTATTACAATATTGTAGTTTTAGCATAGTCTGAATAGATGCAGTCCACGTTTGCATGTATTGGTCTCTTATTCTTTGTTTAATAAGATAGAACAGTTTATATTTGGGTTGAAATTTTGCCAAATGTCTACAAATCGTAGGTCATTCAAGAACGATTCCATACATTTGGTCCAACATTTATTATTTTGAAAGTTACATTGTTCATTTAAAGATTTATACAAAATTGATTTCGGTTGCTCCATGATCTTAGTCCAGTACATAATGGAACGCTCTTTAGAAATAATAGATATAGGAAATCTACCTAGTTCGCCTAAAACGGCTATGTTCGGAGTTTGCTGTTTTACACCTAAAATAAGTTTGCAAAATTAGATGTGTGATTTATCTAAATCTTTAAATTCATATATTCCCCAAATTTCCGACCCATATACAAGTATAGGTAAAATCATTGAATCAAAAAGTTGTAACTTAGGTTTAATGTCTACTTTGATTCTACTAATCACCGAAAGCAAACACTTATACGCTTTAAGTGCTTGCTCTTGAAAAGCTATTATTGCATTTGCCATATTTCCTGTATATGAAAACTGTATTCCTAAATAACAAAATGTATCTATTATTTCTAGTTTTTCATTATTAATAAACCACTCGAAGTGCTTTCTTTTCCCAAATATGCATACTTTTGTTGTATTAACATTAACTTTTAAATCCCATTTAGCTGAATATTATAAAATATTATCAAGCTGTAATTGTAAACAATGTGGATCAGTCGTAAAAAAGAGCTATGTCATTGGCAAAAAATAATATATACATAGATAATTGATCAGTGTCCTTATCAGTTAAATTGTTAAAATCAATATTTTCGGTTATATAATTGATGAACTAAAAGGTAATGGTGATAAGGGCTCCCCTTGCTTTAAACCAAGGGTTACATCAAATAAGTCTGAAAAAGTCATATAAGGTGATTTTATACAAAATTTAACGTTACTATAGATCGCTTTTATAATATTAATCGTTTTGCAACTTATACCCGATTGAACGAGCTTTACTCATAGTCTATCATGTATAACGGTATCAAAAGCCTTTTCATTATCTATAAATGTACAGTATAATTTAGATTTAGACATAAGTAATTTTTGTATAATCGAATGAAGATACAATCTGTCGTGCTGTGATTGTCCCTGAAGCCAAATTAGTGTTCGTTGAACACATTTTCAGATTCGCACCATTTATTGATTCTGTTTCTCAAAGCGAGCGAGAATATTTTAGAAAGAACATTGATAAGAGTTATTCCACAATAATTGGAGAGATTATCACGGACGCCTTTCTTGTGGATCGGTACAATAAACCCTTTTCCTCCAAGAGTCCGGATAAATTCCTGTATCATATATTTATCAAACATTTGAACAATTAACGGTGTAATAAAAGCATATGAATCAATAAAGAAGTCTGCTACATTATTGCTTAAGTTACAACTTTTATTTCGTTTCATCGATGAAAAAGATATTTCAGATATAGTAAAAGGGCAATCAAGTTCTCCAATATTTATTGACTCTTGTCGCTCATTATCATTCATGTCTGGTATAAAATGGCTGTGTGATGTATTCATTAGTGATCGAAAGTTTCGAAAAAATCATTTATATGTATTCCAGAGGTATTTGTAACATTTTTCGAATTATATTTTTTACATATTTCCAAAATTTCAAGAGTTGTCTTTACTTATATTTTGTTTTTTAGTCACTGCTTGTCATGTAATCTTCTAATTACTTTTTTATAGCGTTCGTTTTAAAACTTATTTGAATAATTGTTTTTATCATATTAATAACTTCTTATCCAGTTAATTTGTTGTTTATGTATCACTGGTTTTTCATTGAAATTGATAGTTTGTTATAGTATTAGTTTCCTTTTTACTAATTATCAATTTCATTTTTTTTAAAAATTTAAAAAGTTATCCTATTAAGTCAAATACTAGTGTGATTTGATGGTGCGTGACTGGTGTTACAGTTGTCCTATTTAGTCAAATATTGATGTGATTTGATAGTGCGTGACTGGTGTTAAGTTGTACTATTCAGTCGAATATTCATGTGATGTGATGATGCGTGACTAGTGTTATAGTTGTCCGATTAAGTCAAATATTGATGTGATTTGATGTTGCGTGACTGGTGTTATAGTTGTACTATCCAATCGAATATTCATGTGATTTGATGATGCGTGACTAGTGTTATAGTTGTCCGATTAAGACAAACCTTGATTTGATTTGATGTTGCGTGACTGGTGTTATAGTTGTCCGATTGAGTCAAATATTGATGTGATTTGATGGTGCGTGACTGGAGTTATAGTTGTTTTATTAAACAAATATTGATTTGAGTAAATAATTCGTGACCGATGTTATATTTGACCTATTCATACAAATATTGATGAGATTTGATGGTGTATGACTGGTGTTATAGTTGTACTATTAAATCAAATATTGATGTGGTTTGATGGTGCGTGACTGGTGTTAGAGTTGTCCTTTTAAATCAAATATTAATGTGATTTAATGGTGCGTAACTGGTGTTATAAATGCCCTATTAAGTCAAATATTGCTGTGATTTGATGGTGCGTGACAGGTGTTAGAGTTGACCTATTCAGTCAAATATTAATGTGATTTGATGGTTTATGACTGGTGTTAAAGTTGTACTATTAAGTCAAATATTGGTGTGATTTGATGTTGCGTGACATTTGTTATAGTTGTCCTATTAAGTCAAATATTGGTGTGATTTGATGGTGCGTGACTGATGTTATAATTGTTCGATTAAGTCAAATATTGGTGTGATTAGATGGGGCGTGACTGATGTTATAGTTGTTCGATTAAGTCAAATATTGATGTGATTTAATGATGCATTACTTGTGATATAATTGTCCTAATAAGTCAAATATTGATGTGATATGATGGTGCGTGACTGGTGTTATCGTTGTCCTATTAAGTCAAATACGGATGTGATGTGATGGTGCATGACTGGAGTTATAGCTGTACTATTTAGTCAAATACTGATGTGATTTAATGGTGCGTGACTGGTGTTATAGTTGTCCGGTTAAGTCTAATATTGATGTGATTTGATTGTACGTGACTGGTGTTATAATTGTCCTATTCAGTCAAATATTGATGCAATCTAATGATGAGAAACAGGTGTTATAAATGACATATTAAGTCAAATTCTGATGTGATCTGATGGTGCGTGAGTGGTGTTATAGTTGTCATATTAAGTCAAATATTGATGTGATTTGATGGTGTGTAACAGGTGTTATAAATGTCCTATTAAGTCAAATATTGATGTGATGTTATGGTGCTTGACTGGTGTTATAGTTGTCCTATTAAGTCAAATACTGATGTGATTTGATTGTGCGTGACTGGTGTTATAGTTGTCCGATTAAGTGTAATATTGATGTGATTTGATGTTGTGTGATTGGTGTTATAATTTAGCCTTCTTGTCAGAATCTACTGACCTGTTTTCAATGTAATTTCACTGACATTTAACCTGGGTGAACCTTTACCAAGTTTGAACTCTTCTACGCATGTGTTACATCTTCAAAACAAATCAAAATTCTTGCCAATCTCGTTTTTTCTGGAATTTAAAAAGTACATGTGTTATATAATCTTCTTAAGTTGGGTGACCCAAGATCAGTCAGGTGAGTGATATGGGGCCATCTTGGCCCTCTTGTTATGTGATATATTAAGTCAAGTATTGATTTGATTTGATGGTGCTTGACTGGTGTTATAGTTGTACCACTAAGTCTATTATGGTTGCGTGTGATTAAATGGTGCGTAACAGGTGTTATAGTTGCCCTATTAAGTCAAATTTTGGTGTGATTTGATGGTGCGTGACTGGTGTTACAATTGTCCGATTAAGTCAAATATTGATATGATTTCATGGCGCGTGACTGGAGTTATAATTGTCCTATTAAAACAAATATTGGTGTGATTTGATAGTTCGTGACCGATGTTATATTTGACCAATTCAGTCAAATATTGATGTGATTAGATGGTGTATAACTGGTGTTATAGTTGTACTATAAGTCAATAATTGATGTGATTTGATGGTGCGCGACTGGTGTTTTAGTTGAATTATTAAATCAAATATTGGTGTGATTTGATGGTGCGTGACTGGTGTAATAATTGTTTGATAAAGTCAAATATTGAATTGATTTGATGGTGCGTGACTGGTGTTATTATTGTCCTATTAAGTCAAATGTTAATTTGACTTTATGGTGCGTGACAGGATGTTATAGTTAACATATTCACTCACATTTTGATGTGATTTGATGATATATAACTGGTGTTTACATTGTCCTATTAAGTCAAATACTGATGTGATTTGATGGTGCATGACTGGTGTGATAGTTGTCGTATTAAGTCAAATATTTATTTGATTTGATCGTGCACGGCTGGTGTTATATATATCCTATTGGATCAAATACTGATGTGATTTTATGGTGGGCGACTTGTTTTATAGTTGTCCTATTAATTCAAATATTGATGTGATTTGATGGTGCGTTACTGGTGTTATATTTGTCCTATTAAGTCAAATATTGATGTGATTATGTGATTTGATGGTGCGTGGCAGGCGTTTAAGTTGACTTATTAAGTCTAATATTGGTGTGATTTGATGGTGCGTGACTGGTGTTATCGTTGTCATATTCAGTCAAATATTGATGTGATTGGATGGTTAGTGACTGGTGTTTTAGTTGACTTATTCAGCCAAGTATTGAATTGATTTGATGGTCCGTGACTGTTGTTATAATTGAATTATTAAATTAAATATTGATGTGATTGGATGGTTAGTGACTGGTGTTTTAGTTGACTTATTCAGCCAAGTATTGATTTGATTTGATGGTGCGTGACTGGTGTTATAGTTGAATTATTAAATCAAATATTGATGTGATTGGATGGTTAGTGACTGGTGTTTTAGTTGACTTATTCAGCCAAGTATTGATTTGATTTGATGGTCCGTGACTGGTGTTATAGTTGAATTATTAAATCAAATATTAATGTGATTGGATGGTTAGTGACTAGTGTTTAAGTTGACTTATTCAGCCAAGTATTGATTTGATTTGATGGTGCGTGACTGGTGTTATAGTTGTTCGATTAAGTCAAATATTGAAGAGATTTGATGGTGCGTGACTGGTGTTATAATTGTACTTTAAGTCAAATATTAATGTGATTTAATGGTGCGTAACTGGTGTTATAATTGTACTTTAAGTCAAATATTGCTGTGATTTGTTGGTGCGTGACTGGTGTTATAATTGTTTGATTAAGTCAAATATTGAAGTGATTTGATGGTGCGTGGCTGGTGTTATAATTGTCCTATTAAGTCAAATGTTAATTTGACTTTATGGTGCGTGACAGGTGTTATAGTAAACATATTCAGTCACATTTTGATGTGATTTGATTGTTTATGAATGGTGTTTACATTGTCCTATTAAGTCAAATATTGATGTGATTTGACGGTGCGTGACTGGTGTTATAGTTGTCCTATTAAGTCAAATACTGATGTGATTTGATGATGCGTGACTGGTGCTATAGTTGTACAATTAGGTCAATTATTTGTGAGTGTGATTTAATGGTGCGTAACAGGAGTTATAATTGTCCAATTAAAACAAATATTGATGTGATTTGATAGTTCGTGACCGGTGTTTTAGTTGACCTATTCAGTCAAATATTGATGTGATCTGATGGTGTATGACTAGTGTTAGAGTTGTCCTTTTAAGTCAAATACTGATGTGATTTGATGGTGCCCTACTGGTGTTATAGTTGAATTATTAAATCAAATATTGGTGTGATTTGATGGTGTTTGATAGGTGTTATCAGTGTCTTATTTAGTCAAAATAATGGTTTGATTTGATGGTGCGTGACTGATGTTATAATTGTTCAATTTTGTCAAATATTGATTTGATTTATGGTGCGTGACAGGTGTTAACATATTCAGTCAAATATTGATTTGATTTGATGATGTATGACTGGTGTTATCGTTGTCATTAAGTCAAATACTGATGTGGTTTGATGGTGCGTAAATGGTGTTATAGTTGTCCTATTAAGTCAAATATTGATTTGATTTGATTTCAAATATTGATGTCATAATGTGATTTGATGGTGCGTGACAGGTGTTAGAATTGTTCCATTTATTTAAATATTGATTTGATTTGATGGTGCGTGACTGGTGTTAGAGTTTTCCTATTTAAGTCAAATATTGATGTGATTTGATGGTGCGTGACTGGTGTTAGAATTGTTCCATTTATTCAAATATTGATTTGATTTGATTTGATGGTGCATGACTGGTGTTAGAGTTTTCCTATTGAAGTCAAATATTGATGCGATTTGATGGTGCGTGACTTGTGTAAGAGCTGTCCTATAAAGTCAAATTTTGATTTGATTTGATGGTGCGTGACTGGTGTTAGAGTTGTCCTATTTAGTCAAATACTGATTTGATTAGATTGTGCGTGGCTGGTGTTAGAGTTGTCCTATCACGTCAAATATTGATGTGTTTTGATGGTGCGTAACTGGTGTTATAGTTGTCATATTAAGTTAAATATTGATGTGATTTGATAATGCGTGAATGGTTTTATAATTGTTCTATGAATTCAAATATTGATTTGATTTATTGTGCATGACAGGTGTTATAGTAAACATATTCAGTCACATATTGATTTGATTTGGTGGTGTATGAGTAGTGTTATCGTTGTCCTATTAAGTCAAATATTGATCTGATTTGATGGTGCGCAGCTGGTGTTTTATTTGTACTATTAAGTGAAATACTGATGTGATTTTATGGTGGGCGACTTGTGTTATAGTTGTCCTATTAATTCAAATATTGATGTGATTTGATGGTGCGTTACTTGTGTTATATGTGTCCTATTAAATCAAATATTGATGTCATTATGTGATTTGATGGTGCGTGACAGGTGTTAGAATTGTTCCATTTATTCAAATATTGCTTTGATTTGATGGTGCGTGACTGGTGTTAGAGTTCTCCTATTTAAGTCAAATATAACTGTACTATTAAGACGGCGATTCAGAATGTCTAGTTGGGGATTCGCGGCGAATCGCCAACTACCAACCAACTGCCTATTGGAGATTCGGATTTTTTTCATTAAATCGCTGTTTTATTAATTTAACAAATCAATTCAATAGAAAACAACTCAAAATAATAATAAAGGCACCAGAACCGCGTTGTTTCCACAATATAACGAGAATACTCACCAGACGGCGATTTAAAATGTCCAGTTGGTGATTCGCCGTGAATCGCCAACTATCAACCAGTTGCCAGTTGTGGATTCGGATTTATTTTTTTAAATCGCTGTTTTATTTTTTTAACTAATCAATTCAGTAAAAGTTAGTTTATAATAATAAATTACACACTATGCCATGTTGGTTCTTCAATATAACGAGTATACTCACATGACGGCGATCCAAAATGTCCAGTTGGGGATTCGCCGCGAATCGCAAACTACAAACCAGCTGCCAGTTGGGGATTCAGATTTTCTATTAATTTACATACATTTTTTATTGATTATATTTTTAAACATATTAACACGAGTAAAATATGTAAATCAAATAATAATTGTAATAACGAATCCGAATCACCAACTGGCAGCTGGTCGGTAGTTGGTTATTCGAATCCCCAACTACCAACTGCGAAACTACCAACTAACTTTACAGTCATTATTATTAATGCATGTTCTTTCGTTCTTTTCTACAGCAAAACACCACAGCTGTCATAGATGAAAGGAATGATGTGCCACTATGTTTGAATTTAACGTCACCGCAAGGTAAATAACTGTATAGAACGGTTTCATTTGTGAAGTTTATTGCCTTTTTAACGGTAATGGAGACACATTGATGCGTTTATTTGGTTTACGTTTAACAAGGGACTGTGCATTTCTGGGAAAATATTTTTTTCTTGAAAATATATATACAATAGCAATAGAAATATTTATATCAAAGTTAGTAATGTTTGTTCCATCTTGTATGCCATGCGATATTTGCTATGACATATTCAAACTTAATTTCTACGGCGTCTCGTCCAATATGGTTTTCACCACAAAATATACTCGTGCAATATATTCCCTTATAACATGTGTTAGTATATATAGTAACAAAGAAAGCTTGTACGATATAGCTTTAGCCTACAGGGCATATTAAAAGTCACGTGTGACGACAGGCCAAATATCCGTTTTCAAGGGCCATAAATCCAAATTATTTCAGTCTGTGTTATAGTGTTTAAGTATAAATGTTTAGCGAATTATGAAAGAAATATATGCCAAACCGTATGTTCGTACATTCGCACGTGCATCCAATTTTGACTAACTGATAGCACAGTATAGACGTAATGATTGTGCAAACGAAGTACCCACTGATACTGTGCAATTTGCGGAAGACATGAAGAATAATAATACCAAATGCAAAGCAAAATACGACGTGAAAAAGTTTTGTAACTGGCTCAGAGAAAATGTTGGACACTTACACCATATCCCGCCGGTAGAACTAAATACGTTTTAGCCAGGTTTTTTCTTGTAATTAAGAAAAGATGGAGAGTATTACGAGACTGATATATTAAAGTGTATTCATCTAAGCTTGCCCGCGGGCCTCATATCACTTTCATGTGTCAATATTACCAAGAGGAACATCAATCCCTGCTAATAACCTCTTAATATTGTATAAAACACTGTAAAATAACCTTATATTAACGATTCCAGTTTACTTTTTATCGTAGGTCCAATAAAAGTGAATACGACTGAACCAACATGGACATATCTAAGACAAACTATCAAGATAAGGCGGAAGTTTATTGATCTACACCAACCCGACGCTTGTCAGAATAAAGATATTATTGCCATTATCATTCCGTTCCGAGACAGGGAGACGCACCTCAAGATATTTCTACAACACATGCATCCGTTTTTACAACGCCAGAATATTAGCTATGGAATTTATGTCATTGAAATGGTTTGCTTTATTTTAGAAATATAGTCCTTAATTGCCTGCCTGCCTGCCTGCCTGCCTGCCTGCCTGCCTGCCTGCCGTCCGTCCGTCCGTCCGTCCGTCTGGCTGGCTGGCTGGCTGGTTAGCTAGCTGGCTGGTTGCATGGATGACTGCTGGTTGACTGGCTGCCTGTCTTGCTGCTGGTTTGTCTGGCAGCTGGTTTGGCTGGTTAGCTGGCTGGCTTGTTAGCTGGCTGGCTGGTTGCATGGGTGGCTGCTCGTTGACAGGCTGCCTGTCCGACTGCTGGTTTATCTGGTTAGCTGACTTGCTGACTGGCTGGTTGCATGGATGACTGCTGGTTGACTGGCTGCCTGTCTTGCTGCTGGTTTGTCTGGCAGCTGGTTTGGCTGGTTAGCTGGCTGGCTTGTTAGCTGGCTGGCTGGTTGCATGGGTGGCTGCTCGTTGACAGGCTGCCTGTCCGACTGCTGGTTTATCTGGTTAGCTGGCTTGCTGACTGGCTGGTTGCATGGATGGCTGCTGGTTGACTGGCTGCCTGTCTGGCTGCTAGTTGTCGGGTTAGCTGGCTGCTGGTTGCATGGCTGCCTGTCCAACTGTTGTATTTTCTGGTGAGTTGGCTGGCTCATTTATGGATGGCTGCTGGTTGTACTGGCTGCCTGTCTGGCTACTGATTTGTATGGTTAGCTGGCTGGATGGATGCATAGTGGCTGGCTGGTTGACTGGCTGCCTGTTAGGCTGGCTGCTGGTTTGTCAGGTTAGCTGACTGGCTGGTTGCATGGATGGCTGGCTGGTTGACTGGCTGGCTGCTAGTTTGTCTGGTTAGCTGGCTGGTTGCATGGACGGCTGCTGGTTGACTGGCTGCCTATCTGGCTGACTGCTGTTTTTTCTGGTTAGCTGGTTGGCTGGTTGCATGGACGGCTGCTGGTTGACTGGCTGCCTATCTGGCTGACTGCTGTTTTTTCTGGTTAGCTGGTTGGCTGGTTGCATGGATGGCTGCTGGTTGACTGGCTGCCTGTCCGGCTGCTGGTTTATCTGGTTAGCTGGCTTGCTGGTTGCATTGGTGGCGGCTGGTTGACTGGCTGCTTAGCTGGCTGCTGGTTTGTCTGGTTAGCTGGTTGGCTGATTTATGGATGGCTGCTGGTTGACTGGCTGCCTGTCTGGCTGCTTGTTTGTCCGGTTAGCTGGTTGCATAGATGGCTGCTGGTTGACTGGCTGCCTGTCTGGCTGCTTGTTTGTCCGGTTAGCTGGTTGCATAGATGGCTGGCTGGTTGACTGGCTGTCTGGCTGGATGCTGGTTTGTCTGGTTAGCTTGCTGGCTGGTTGCATAGATGGCTGGCTGTTTGACTGGCTTGCTGCTGGTCTGTCTGGTTAGCTGGCTGGCTGGTTTGCATGGATGGCTGGCATGTTGACTGACTGACTGGCTGGTTGCTGGTTTGTCTAGTTAGCTGGCTTGCTAGTGGTTTGTTTTGTTAGCTGGGTTCTGGTTGCATGGATGGCTGGCTGGTTGACTGACTATCTGGCTGGCTGGCTGCAACTATTATGCATATATGATAAGGTTATAGAATTAACGTATGTTTGTCTTCTGTCAGTAACGTTCCCGGGTTTATAATACGCAGGTGCATTTTTGCGTACAGGCAGCTCCACTGCTGCAGACGATCAGTTCCTCTTTCCTGTGATCCTGAAAGGTTAATCAGTACTCGAGCACCAACACATCTCTGCAAGTAACCGAGAATTACTCACTCGCATCAGCGAAGAGACAAATGGCAATGGGACGTGACGTAATGCCATGACTTCAATTTGATTCGCCATATTAGTCATGTTTAGTGAAATCGGTTTGTCTTAGAAAGAAATAGTCCGAATGGGTGGCGAAGAATGTGTGTGATGATTTTTATAAATTGAAATTCTGTTTCGATTTTTTAACTTATTGTTTTTTGGTCCTGTGTATGATAGCCTGTCTCCAATCATTCGTATTTTAGTCAAAGTAATGATTTGATGCTTTTCATTCATATAAAAGTTACTTTTTAGACATTTATAGCGATTTTTCCTGGCACACTGACTTTAAATATTTTTCGTTGCTATATGATGTCTAGCTCCGCTTTCAGCACTTTTCAATCATACTGAGACGGATTCTACTTGCGTCAGTATTCTAAGCGCTGCCACACTAAATTATCATGTCGCAGACATATGGTAGGATACTTTACCCACTCACAATATACTGACATCGGGCCGACAAAGACCTAGAACTATCCTTTACTACGACAGACCACACTGTGGTCAAATATTCGTTGTAAATATAATCAATGTACAATGTCATGAATGGTATGCGAGATGTTTCTGTATTGAAAAACGCTTTAAAGATCTTAAAGCGTTTATAGACTCAGATCTGCGGTATCCATGTACACATCAATGTGACAAATGAATGAGACATACTATACTCCAGACACCTCAACGTAATAGAATATGTTCTGTTCTGTTTGTTCTGTTATTTCTGTTCTGTAGTGGTTTTTTTTATGACCTTTCTATTCTGTTCTGTTCTGGCTGTACAATATTCACCTCCAGCAATGAAGAGCAGTATTACTTCACGCAATTCACTTGAAATAAAGTTAAAATATTTTAAATCCATATTTGTAATTTAATATTGTAATACATAACTTCAGTTTCTATTATGCAGGATACAAATATAACTTTCAACAAAGCTCGTCTGATGAACGTAGGATTTGTTGAGGCAAACAAGCGACACCCGTACACATGTTACATTTTCCATGATGTTGATATGCTACCAGAAGACGACAGGATTATGTACGCATGCCCAGAAAATCCAACACACATGTCAGCTGCTTGTAGTAAATTCAATTACAGGTACACATACCACTGCCAATAAATAAGGCACACTGATTCTATTTATAACGCATATATACCAGAAGTCACAAAGGTTAAGGACAACATTGTAATGTTAAAGTCACAGGCAATGACCACAAACACTTACTTATATAATTTCTTTATATTGCAATACCCATGTATACAAAAGAAGTAACGACCGGAATCACCTCCTTGTAATGGTCAGTAGCCAATCTAGGGAGCGTTAAAAATCGGGTTTACAAGTGCAGCGAACCTCGTTCTTCCCCTGTCCTCGACTCATAAAACGAGACGGTGTAAATTGTGTAGCTGGGCAGCAGACTATTCTCTCAATACAAATATGGCGGCACACACCTGTGTAAACAATAAAGCACGAAACTGCAAGTAACTATACAAATCAAAAAAGTTGTACCAGATTTAACAGATGAGTTTGTTGAAGCAAAAGCAGACATTAAAAGTTAAGGATAGCATTTTCTATTTACAATGACTCAGGGTTTTTTAACGATAAGGTAAGAGCAAGGTCTTATATGTAGCACTTATTATATATATATAGATTGGTGATATTTATGCTGTTGAGAGGTGGGGGAGTGGTTGAATGATGCGTCTTTCGTTGGATATACATTTTTCCTGTACAGTCAAACTTGTGTAAGCGGTCATCTCTATCAAGCAGCCTCTATTAAGCAGTTACTTGTCTTATGCAGCCACATTTGCTATTTTTTTTTCTATGATACAGAACAAATTTATCTGTATTAAACAACAACCTGTCTTAAAAAAATACACATTTGCTTAAAACAGGTTTTACGGTATTAGCAAATTGCAATTCGTCGATGATGTTTCACTTTTCTATTAAACATGTCTCATTGTTGTCGTTAACTGTAGGTCTCACTACACGTTTGAATTGTGTTAAAAAAATAAAATAAGGTCTAGGATTTCCACGTTAAGATAGGAATTCCATATAGAATTTTATATAAAGTTTTTCTTTCATTGCAAGACTGTATAACCACATAGAAATGCACAATAACTGGTAGGTTGACCAGGTTTTTTTTAAAAGAGGGTGCAGTTACACCATGAGATTTTTTTAAAAAAGGAAGTCCTCAGATGCTCAAAAATACATGCATATGATGAAATCCTAAAAAGTCATCTCTCTAACACCAGTGACGCATTACTGCTATGCTATGCCAACCATTGCTCTACTCATCTGCAGCAAGAAATCACAACCACTACGAACCATTTTGAAAATATTTCAAAACCAAATTACAAAGGACTGTTATAAGAATCATTTACCGTGAGGAAAAAGGGGCTTAACTGTGTATTAAGACATATACGCGTTGCTCCTTTTGTTTCAGTTTGCCATATGATACTCTTCTAGGAGGTGTAACTGCGTTTAACAGGAAAGATTTTCTACAAATCAATGGATATTCTAATTTATATTTCGGATGGGGTGGTGAAGACGATGATTTGTTTATCCGGTAAGTGAATATATGACATTTATATTTGTCTTGATATGACTGTAAGCTTACAAGAATGAGTTTGGCATAATACTGTGAAAGCATGTCATTTTCAAGGAGAAAGTATATAGGAGTCGATCCCGTTTGTGACTGTTAAAGATCCTGCTAAACTACTGTGTTAAACATTGGCATTTATTACTCGGAAACGAGGCTGCTTGTTATACTCCAATGGTTGTGTAGCAGACAGACAGATGGGTGGGCGGGGCGGACGGGCGGACGGATCCAACCCTAATGACACTAAAAAAGAATAAAGAATGAGAAAAAGTGTAAAAAAAGTAAAAGAAAAATGTGTAAAAAATGGAATTAACCCCACATTACAGACAGACAGACAGACAGACAGACAGACAGACAGACAGACAGACAGGCAGGCAGGCAGGCAGGCAGGCAGGCAGGCAGGCAGGCAGGGGCAGGCAGGCAGGCACGATCATAACTACGTAAAGAATTAAAGAATTTGGAAATTGGTGTGCATTGCTTTTTTTATTTATTTATTTCAGAGTTAAAGAGAAAAAGCTGAAAGTCGACAGATACGATGTTAGAATTGCTAGATATAGAATGATATTACATAAGAGAGATAGAAATAATGCACTTAATCCAAAAAGGTTTGTAGGCTTTTGTTTTGTATGCATAATGTGCTTTATATTTATTTTTTTGTTTGCAAAGTTTCTCAGTGATCAAATAAATATCATCTGGAAGAGTAAAACTGACTTAAATTAAAACTAAAAACGACCGTTTCGGAAGTTTAAGGAGCCTTTAAATTATGCCAAATTAAACAACACTCGGCCATTTGCGCCTTTGTTCTCAATTTCGAATGTTACCTAGTTGGAAATTGTCGAGCATTGTCCCGATTAGATATAATGACCACGGGCAATTATCAATTGGGTCGTTGTTGTAGATTTAAGAACGGGGTAAAAAAGTCGACCCTACATACTTTTTCCCGTGACCCCAAAATTGATATAACAGAAGCAGAAAAAATATAGAAACAGTATTATTTTATATATAAGATTGCAATATAATACCTAGTATTGAACGTTTTAAACCTAAAATGACACACGCGGTCACTGTTACAAAGCAAAACAAATGGCTCAATGAAACCAATTGAGAATATATATTATATTACCGTTAAATTTGAATTCAGTTGGACACGTTTGTCACAAACGCTAGTACGCCTGGTTATCAATCAAGGGATCAAGAATTCGAATGCCAGCATGACTGCAGTCTTCGTGATGATTTAATTATCTCATTGCCATTCGTCTCTTGTTGCTTACCATGGGAAAGTTATTAGTAACTTACGGTGATTGGTGGTTTTATTCTTTATTAAAGTTTCATCATGCTTACAACATAACACATACATAAGCATAATCATTATATATACACAGAACCATGCCATTCTATCTAGAATTATAAGAGACTATTTGCTAAAATGTATTTCAGCTACTACATTGTATTCAAAAGCATTACTTACATTATAACTATGGTAAAGTTGTTTTAAAAATAAACATTTCCTTTCCTTAGCAAACATATTAACATTATAAAAAATGAAATGCTGGTGCTAATCTTGACAGATGGCCTAAAATGTATTAAAATGTAACAATGAATAATTTGTCAGGAGGAATAGAATTGCTAATGCATCTGCTGTATCAGAATGAACTGTTTAGCACCTACTTCTCAACATAGAGTTCAAGAAAGATAACACATATTTTAAAAAGAACAACACAATACAGTATTTATATAAAATATTTTTACGTTCTGTAAAATATTAAAACGGGTTTTGGCACTTAACCGTATCATTTTCTCATTAGAAAACACACATTTCATTTTGTCAATATCTGTCATATCATTAAATTTGCTCTTTATGGAGGAAGCCTTTTCAAATAATAGTTTTCTGATGTCATCATATTCTTTACATTTTAATAATGCATGCAATTGTGTTTCAACATTTTGTTCACAAAATGGACACTAATGATCATTTACTTCTTATTGTTCATATCGCCCCGTTTCTAAATCTTAATGATGCTACGCCACATCTGAATTTACCAGAAGCAGATCTATGTTTTTTAATGGTAACATTAGTTTGTAATATGGTTCAATAATATAATTACTCTTAAACATCTTATAAGTCCTTAGTTTATTATGGCCTTGTCTTTGGCCTACATCAGAGTTTACAGTGTTTACCCAACTACAATGTGAGTATATAATTATCTTTCAGAGCTTTCATAACGTCTTCTTTTATTTTTTCTTTTGAACATCTAAATAATATATTGCAATAATTATTACATTGTAAACTTTTAAGCTTTTCAGTAACACTATATACCCATTTTTTTACACAGTCTACTAGCTTTTGAAACGCACAGACGAATATACGTTTATTTATTCTTTACTCTGGTATTCGTACAATACGATACCAATATGAACATATTGTTTCCCATTGCTTAACATCAGCGGAGATCCAGCCCATATCACCAGATACTGCTGCTTTGGTGTATACGTTAAAGGCCCATCACCGGTAGCTGCTACACACAGCATTATAGGCGGGGCTTATCACTAGCAGCCGACAAGTTAACATCAGTTATTTGATAATACTCATGTCCAACATAAGCTGTAACTACCAGCATAGCCATAGAGGATACTGCCTGTTGCAAGTTGTTCTAAACAACAATGTTTATTGTATGTGCTTGTTCCCAGGTATTATGGATTGAAATAAAGGTTCCCCAGACTTACTACAGCAAACACAGCATTCAAATATATAGCAATTGGCATATCTTATCTGCATACATAATAAACAAAATTGCTTATTAGGTACATCCAATTTATAGTTTCATGCTGGGTTACATAAGCACATCTCTGGTCATGATCAAAGAGATAAAGTGAAATTACTTGGGTCAAGTTCTATGGATTAGTACATTGATTTACCTAGAGAGAATAAAAGTTATTTATGAAATATAGTTTATCTTTTTTATTATGGACTAATATCAAACGGGCATACATGCTGTAATGAATTGTAAATAAATTGCTTGGACACAAGTAAAGGGCAAACAATTATTTGTGAGACAAAACATACAAAGACTGAAAAATAAAGAAACCCCTTTGACATTATAGAATGACCCATTCCATTTAGGTTCACAATTTCCCTGGCAACACTTACAAATGGAAGAAAATTGTGGAAATACTTTGAAGGTTTCGAAGGAACAGTTTTGTTTATTATTTCATTTATTTGATTATACTGAGTGTGATTTTGAGGACTATTTAGTTACATCAGACTGTTCAATTAATGTTGATGAAAATAACTATAGTTAGACACAGAACAAAAAGGAATATTTATTGTCAAATGGCAATCAGGACAAAAATTGAGGCACAGATGGGGAAAATGATGAAGTGATTATGATACTGATGATGACGATGAAAATAAATACATTCCTGTAGAACAATTATGGATATTGTTTTCATGTCCGTTTATTTCAAAATCAGTTTTGACTAGATGAATTTTCATTTCCTAATCAAAGAAACAGTCATTTACCAAAACATAGATACAGAAAGTACTTGAATATGTTTTCAAATGTAGGAGTTGTTGTTCCATGTAAGAAAAAAAGAATATTGAACCAACCAAGATCTAAATTATGCCAAGTTGTGTTTTGAACCTAGTACATGGTTCATACACAAACATCCAAGGCCACCTATATAGCACTAAGTGTTTTTAATTGAAGGCTGTGACATAAGGACTGTATAAACAATAAAATGACATTTATTTGCAAAAAAACAAAACTTAAAGTTATTTCCAAAAGGAAGTTATTGTGAATTATGGGATTCAAAACAATGATCAACCAAGGTAAGCGTGAATGGTAACTTATTTGTATCCAAAATAAGCATGTATGTATGTATCTGAGATAAGCCATAAACTACAATACAAACTGAAAGTCAAACACATTATTCTACTCCGAGATATCAAACACTGCATGGCTACTCACAAGTGGGTTATACACACCTCAAAGCAAGTGTATACCCTACGTGACAAGGGTCAAACAGGGTTCAAAATTCAAATATTTAGCAAATTGTCCTTGATATTTCAATTTTGTAAGGACTACTACTACTTTGTTTCAGGGAGCTTTTGTGAATAAAGAGCATTTTTATAAAGACAAAATATGTCCCTACAAATGCACTTCTTTTTGAAAATAATGACAAATTTGTTTTACAGAAAAACATCTCCCAATTCAACAGTGTTGAAATTAGGCTCCTCCCACTTCTTTTTATAGAAATGTTTGGGGTTTAAGGTAAAAACGCATTGCTCTGTTATGGATTACATTGATACAAGAAAATGACCTTAAACCCCAAATGGCAGCGCCAAATGTAATAACTGGCCATACAAAGGAGTCATGTAGTATTGTAAAAACATCATAAGGCATACCGCCCGTACTCTCATATTTATCTTTTAAGAGTCCCAGAGCATGACTAGTACTTTGTGCAACACTTTTAGTGTTAATATTGTAATTTAAATGTTCACTTAATGTCAATCCAAGGTATACATATCTGTCAACAATATTAACACTCTCATTACAACATATAAAATCATGAACGCTCTTCTGTACTGAGTTGGGTCTAAAGTGCACAACTTTACTCCTTTTTTATATTAATTAACATACTATTTATTTTACACCATCTACATAGTTAATTTAACATAGATTGTAGAGCATTCTCACTTTCAGTAATTCAAACAATATCATCAGGATATATAAGTAAAGATGTTTTATCATTATTCAAGCTTATTCCTTTTCCCCAAGGCATTTATATTCAATTCTATGTCATTTATATAAAGATTAAACAAAATAGTTGACAAGAGTCCTTGTCTAAGACGAGAGTTTACATTAAACCAGTGTGTAGTGCGATTATTGACTTTGACACAAGCCGACACATAGTGATTCAATTGCTGTTAACATTTTAGTAGAAACATCGATGTCTTGCAAACGTTGCTATAGTTTGTTTCTATCTATATAATCATAGGCTTTACGAAAGCCAATAAATGCACAGAATGTCGACCTTTTAAGTTTTTATAGACTCAATAATGCTTGTCAAAGATGAAATATGGTGTATAGTACTTCGATTCTTCCTAAACCCATTTTGAGCATCAACAATTTTATCATTTGCTTCTGATCAAATAGAAAGTCTGTTATTTATTATTGAATTATATAATTTATATATGGATGACGCAAGTGAAATACCTCTGTCGGCATATATGGTCCTTATATGTTCTATATAAAAATTAATCAAAACACGTTTTCGGTCATATTTAAGGTCTTATAACCCTTAGTTGTGATTTTTTTGCCAACCTATTACAATGTATACGTTTATTGCAAATACAATTCTCTTTACGATGATATTTAGACATAAAAATACGATAATTGCATCTTGCTTCCATTTTGCTTTGAAAATGAGATAAAATGTAATTCGGATTTATTTTCTGTATGCCAAATGTACAGCGTATTATTGTACCCAATTAAATACAGCATAGTATGTCGTTATATCAGCCGGTTATATGCAATGCAGGTGTTTTTCAGTCCCGAATTGTTTACAATCACATGGTGATATTGCAAGTTATGTGTATTTTAAACTTAGTGTGTTTATTATGTATTTTATTTATTGTCTAAAGCATAGATTATTTTAAATTTCATATTTTAACTTAAGAACATTCAAAAAACTTCAAACATAAGTACATTATTTAATTGTTTATTTGTTTCGCGTTTTAATGTCTTTGTTATGAAATAATCCAGCAGACATAGAAAGAAAATTGATTAAAGAGTATGTATAATTGGAATACTCAATGTATTTATATCACTTGATTCTTAAATATCAAAACCAGTGATTAGATAACAAAAAGACATTACTCGAGACATATTAATTGAATAAAGAGATTTAAAAATTTATTGGTTGATAATTATGTTAATACAGCATAATTAGCATATCATTGTTTTGAATTACTCAATTAAAAAAAATCTCCATATATATTAAAACATTGCTAATCAGTTCTCAAATGATCTGATAAAAAACGATAATCGTTTTTGTAAAGATATTTTTAAATATGCGCAATATTGATCTTTTTCTTCTTCATCTTTTTAATTAAAAACTTAGTTTATTGCACATTTTAGTATAAAGATTAGCAATTTTTACATGGAGCTTTATCATGTCAAAAAATTGTGCTTTGTATTGATATTCATAATTTATGTTTTAAAATGTCTCTTATAATTCTTTTAGAATGGCTATGTACAAGTTTAAACGTTCATGTATAATTTATGTTTTGTTATATGATGTGTAAATGAGACGAAAAGAAAGATAATACCTATGAAATGAATGGTCTTTTGCGGCACGAAAATAAAATTATTTAATTTAAAGAAATAAAATGGTTCTGAGATTATTTCCTAAAGTTTGATAATCCGAAATAAATATATTAACTGCAAACATGTTTCATTATGTGCATGTTTATGTTGTTTTTTAGTCATCGCAAAGATATCGTGTAATTAACTTTTAATACAAGTTAGTTAAGATAAACCATTATCAAAATGTTTATAACTAAAAAGTACAGAATTTTTAATTTAAACATTTTCTAAGATCAGTTAAATAATATTCAAATCCAATAATCATTGTACAAAAAAAACCCAGAAAAAAACTTATTCAAATGATTATGACAACATCCGTAAGTGACTAACAGGCTCAAAATGCAAATCTCTACAATAACATAATTGACTTGTTTACAGGTAGAGGCAACGATTACCACCAACATTAACCTTGTACTTTACTGCAGTTAAGAAAGTCTTGATATTGATATGAATGATTTTACACATTGTGATGTTAAATATCTATTTTAAAACATACCGCGTGTCTCAATAGCGTACTAACATGACATGATCTGTAAGAAATATTTTGTGAATGTTGAAATGTTTACTTTATTAAACATGAAACACTAGAAGGAATATAAAGCTTTAGATAATTGCAGTATTACTAATCAAAGCAAAGAGATTTGTAAAACTGCTGCGTAATATATCAGCTATTCACATTAATAAGCTTACTAAAATACTTTTAAAGGGACACGCTATTTCTGAAAAGTATATTTACTTATTATGTAAAGTTACATTACCATAGCATATGTTGAGACTATTTTTGTTCCTGGATTGAAAATAAGTGCATAACTCTTGTATAGGTTGAAAAACATTATATTTGGCAGATCGTCGACAGCAATTGCAAATCATATATTAATTTCCTGAGTTGTGTCGGAATGATAGAACGTATTCAAAGTATATAAAGATGAATATAGTAGAACTTCGCTGGATCGAACCCAACGGGACTGAACAAAATAGTTCGAACGAAGAGTGTCAAAATATAGGTAAATATGTTGGCTGGACCTAATTTCTAGTTCGACCCGGTGTTCTAGCCATCGTAGGTAGAATAATAAAATTTAAATAGTATTACGGCCGGGACCAGAAAAGTGGTTCTAGCCATGTGTGGTGTTCCAGCCATCCGTGTTCGAGCCAACAAAGTTCTACTGTATATCAAAGTGGTATGCGAAAAATATTAATCTGTTGTAACAATATTATCTTATGATATTATAATACGAGGTTCTTAATAGAATTTAAAAATGGATTTTGGTCAAATACCGTTTGAGGCATATTAAAAAAACATGCGCTAATATAAAGATTTCTGTTTCAAACAACAAACATAATTAAATTTAAAAAAACAACAAAAAAAACAACATGAAGTTTCAAATATTATTTGAATATCAGTGCACTTGTTCCGTTAACTCAGACAATAATGTGTCCGACTATCAACCTTCGGGTCGTGAATTCGAATCCCCGACGGCACCAGTCTCTGTGATGATTGATTTACGGCATTGTGTTTAATTGTCACTTTGTCTCTTTCAAATATAAGTTTATATAATCTAATAACCGTAATAAATTTATTAATAACAGTAACACAAAATAATCAATCTTTATCTGTTGATCGATAATAAAATAAACTTTATCAAAGTATATTGAAATTTGTAATTAAAATCATTAATCTATGTTATAATTTTGCACATTAATGTAATCAAATGCTTTTAGCGTTTAAGCAAAATTCATTAATTTCTTTATTATACTACACATCAAAACCACCAAAACTTGCTTATTAAAACCAAGGACTTATATAAGTCCATGTCAAAACGAATAGATATATCCCGGGGGCATATAACACGTCACGCCTACTTGATCTTAGTGTCAGAGCGGAGCGATACCTGTATGTTTTATCACGGTCCAAGGGAAATAATTGGAGACCAATATCATCAAAATGCACAGGGGCGATTATCGGATAATGTCCGAAATAGTCCAGTTTGATTTATTTATAGAATATATAATAATGCTACTTAATATGCTATTAACATACAACGCATGTCAAGCGTTAAATGGCACATCCTTATACAATACTTATATATTGTTTTACATTTCTCTTGCAGACATCGGTTACTTGAAGGGGCCCGGAGCCGAATTCACAAAGATGGTCTGAATAGCCTCCATTACACCGTGCTTAAAGTGGAACAAAATATCCTGTATACCAAAATACTAACCAATGTCGAAAAATAGAACAAGTGTATTATGATTCCTCCATTTAGAGACAAACTGGAAATAGAACACAAATTGTTCGTTCTGGTCCTAATGTAGTAAGTCATATTTAGGTCAAGCGGTATGAGACTTATATTAGGCACACATTGATTGATTTGCATTATGTTCTTAATAGTTTAATTATCGTTTACAATAGTATCCATATACTAGTATCTATATATTCTTTCTTGGTTATTTTAGCATACAAACTAAAAATAAACCATTCGCTTTGGTCCATTATGCCATTTGAATGAACTAAAAGAGGCTCTTAGCTGGTAATATTTACCTGTTTAAGGTAGTTCGCGGCCAGCTTATCGGACTTTTTGACATCTGGCGTAAATTATCAAACATCTGAACATTTATACTATGCTTTCGGTTTAGCTTTGTTTTTTATAATGTTGTCCCGCAGAATCTCGGCGCCAACTAGCGGTACGTGTTTTTCGGACGATTTTCATTTTTTTCGTTATAAAATAGTCAATAATAATTGAAAATTGTTTTAAGTAGCATTATTAGATTACTTATTTTATTTCCTGTAATGAGATTATAACTCTAATACAGATAAAACGCAAATTATGTTACATTAACATATAATTATTACGGCGGCGTTGATTAAAACACACTAATACCTAGAGCATACTGCTCTGGTACGAGTTACTGAATTTTACACATGTTAAACTTTTTTATTTTAACACAATATGACTGAATAAAAATAAAGGGTTTTTCACGCTATATTTTTAAAAAAAATCGAATTCCAATTAAAAATGAAACACTTAAAAACACCACGACGTTTGCCTTGCTATTTCGGACTATGTCGTATTTTACATTAATTTAGTATTTCATGGCGTTTTCTTGACGTTGTTAAAGTGTTTAATTTAAATTTAAATTCACATTTATAAAAAAATAACATTTTATTCGATAATATTTTAGTGAAATTGATAAACTTGTACCAGAGCGTTTTCGCGCAATTAGCCGTGAATGTTTAACATTCGTTGATTTAGTTTGGGTGGGGGTGGGAAAATGTATAATTTTAAAAAGTTTCTTTTGGAACTTGAAGATGCAGTAAAGGATCAAGATGGCGTTTCCGAAATTCGTTTTTTCTAATTTGTTTTTTTTTTTTACTTACAAAATGATTTATTTTGGAGTCAGGATATTTTTGTAGATGAATTTGTGTTATGTATTTTGAATTGGTAGTCGTTTGTTGTGCTGTTTGACTTGAGAACTTTCGTTAATGCTACATTTCTGTGATACATTGGCAGGGATTTTTGTTAGCGTTACTAATGGTGGGATGAGTGCTTATGTATATATGATATGATATGTTTTGAATAGTTAATTTTAACATTTGCTCGATTCCACGTTCAGCCTATATACAATATTATACTTAGTTGTTAAATATTAAATAGGTGAGACACCTAAAACGGTGCGGCCTCTTTATGAACTCTTTAACAGTGCTTTTAATAATAAATAGGTGAGACACCTGGGATGGTGCAGCCTCTTTATGAACTCGTGAAATACTTTAACAGTGCTTTTAATATTAGGTAGGTGAGGCACCTGGGATGATGAAGCATCTTTATGACCTCGTAAAATACTTTAACAGTCCTTTTAATATTAGGAAGGTGAGGCACCTGGGATGGTGCAGCCTCTTTATGAACTCGTAAAATACTTTAACAGTGCTTTTAATAGTAGGTACATGTAGGTGAGGCACCTGGGATGGTGCAGCCTCTTTATAAACTCGTAAAATACTTTAACAGTGCTTTTAATATTAGGTAGGTGAGGCACCTGGGATGGTGCAGCCTCTTTATGAACTCGTAAAATACTTTAACAGTGCTTTTAATATTAGGTAGGTGAGGCATCTGGGATGGTGCAGCCTCTTTATGAACTCGCAAAATACTTTAACAGTGCTTTTAATATTAGGTAGGTGAGGCACCTGGGATGGTGCAGCCTCTTTATGAAGTCGTAAAATACTTCAACAGTGCTTTTAATATTAGGTAGGTGAGGCACCTGGGATGGTGCAGCTTCTTTATGAACTCGTAAAATACTTCAACAGTGCTTTTAATATTAGGTAGGTGAGGCACCTGTGATGGTGCAGCCTCTTTATGAACTCGTAAAATACTTCAACGGTGCTTTTAATATTAGGTAAGTGAGGCACCTGGGATGGTGCAGCCTCTTTATTAACTCGTAAAATACTTCAACAGTGCTTTTAATATAGGGTAGGTGAGGCACCTGGGATGGTGCAGCCTCTTTATGAACTCGTAAAATACTTTAACAGTGCTTTTAATAGTAGGTACATGTAGGTGAGGCACCTGGGATGGTGCAGCCTCTTTATAAACTCGTAAAATACTTTAACAGTGCTTTTAATATTAGGTAGGTGAGGCACCTTGGATGGTGCAGCTTCTTTATGAACTCGTAAAATACTTCAACAGTGCTTTTAATATTAGGCAGGTGAGGCACCTGGGACGGTGCAGCCTCTTTATGAACTCTTAAAATACTTCAACAGTGCTTTTAATATTAGGTAGGTGAGGCACCTGGGATGGTGCAGCCTCTTTATGAACATCGTAAAAATACTTCAACAGTGCTTTTAATATAAGGTAGGTGAGGCACCTGGGATGGTGCAGCCTCTTTATGAACTCGTAAAATACTTTAACAGTGCTTTTAATATTAAATAAGATGAGACACATGAAATGGTGTGGATATTTTCTAAATTCACTGATATTATAAATTACTAAATATTAAAAGGTGAGACACCTGAAACGTTGCGGCCTCTTTCAAGATTCGTTCCATATTCATGAATTGGAATTTATTTATAAATAAGTGAGACACCTGAGATGGTGCGGCCTCTTTATGAACTCAATTCATACCTTAACACTGCTTTTATTAATAAACACATGCGACACCTGAGATTGTGAAATATATCTAATATGTTAATAAAACAATAAATAAACGTCATTCCCACGTTGTTTCTTCAATACCATGAGTATATTCTTCAGGAGGCGATTCAAAATTTCCAGTTGGAGATTAGCCGCGAATCTACCAACTACCAACCAGCTGCCAGTTGGAGATCGGATTCTTTTATTCAAATCGATGTTTGTTTTCAAAAACAAAATAATTCTATAGAAAAACATTTTATAACAATAAATAAACACCATTCTTGCGTTGTACCTTCAATAGCATGAATATATTTACCAGGAGGCGATTTAAAATTTCCAGTTTGGGATTCGCCGCGAATCGCCAACTACCAACCAGTTGCCAGTTGGAGATTTGGATTTTTTTTTATTCAAATCGATGTTTGTTTTTAAAAACAACAAATCAATTCTATAGAAAAACGGTTTATAACAATAAATAAACACCATTCCCGCGTTGTTACTTCAATTCCATGAGTATATTCACTAGGAAGTGATTCAAAATTTTCAATTGGGAATTCGCCGCGAATTGCCAACTACCAATTATCTGCCAGTTGGGGATTCGCATTTTTATTAATCGCCGTTTTATTATTTCAACAAACCAATTCAATAGAAAAACATCTTAAAATAGTAATAAAAAAACAAAGCCGCTTTGTTTCCACAATGTAACGAGTATAATCACCTGACGGCGATTCAAAATGTCCAGTTGGGGATTTCCTGCCAATTGCCAACTACATGTACCTGCTGCCTTTGGGGATTCGGATATTTTTTTTTTAATCGCCGTTTTATCATTTTAACATATCAATTTAATAAAAAAAAAAAAATGTTAATAATGATAAATAGCACACCTCAATATAATGAGTATACTCATCAAACGACGATTCAAAATGATCAGTTTGGGAGTCGCCGCAAATTGCCAACTTCCAACCTGCTGCCAGTTGGGGAACCAAATTTTTTTTAAATAACTTTTTTTAACAAATCAATTCAATAGAGACACACCTTAAAATAATAAAAAAAGACACCAGAGACGCGTTGTTTCTACAAAACTGAATATACTTACCAGACGGCGATTCAAATGTCCAGAGATTCGACGCGAATCGCCAACAACTAACAACCAGCTGTCAGATTGAGGATTTGGAATTGTTTTAATCGCTGTTTTGGTTTTTGAACAAATCAGTTCAATAAAAAACAAGTCAATAATAATAAATAACACACCAGTGCCGGGTTGGTTCTTCAATATACCGAGAATACTCACCAGACGGCGATTCAAAATGTCCATTTGGGGATTCGCCGCGAATCTGTTGCTTCATGACGTCATAAACATGAAAGGGTTATGACGTTTACGGCGTAAAACTCAATCGTAAATCTCGACAAAATTGATTTTATGCTCAATTTTATACATAAATCGAAAATCATCAGTGATGGAGTTACGCCACGAACGTAAATATGGAATAAAATATATTCATAGATTTAGTACCGAGAAGGAAGCCAGATAGTGTGACATTTCTCACATGAATCATCATCAGTCTATTGTTTTAAGATGCATCACCTATAACTTTCTGTTAAGTAGATGATACGTTTATTGAATCACAACGAGGAACGTTCCATTCAACGATAATGGTTGTTTACCTACTTGAAGGTTATCTTATTTATGACACAGATCGGCATTTTTGTTTTATTCGTCGGTGTTTTAGCATAAGTCGCGGTCCGCGATTAAGAGTTTAGTCAACAAAATTAAAGAATTCTAAACTACAAAGACAAAATACAATATATGTTATTGAACAGAATATATAGACTATATTATGTTTGATATAAATGTGAAGTTTTACTGCTGAGATCGTAACTATATCGGCGATATAAATGGGGCATCTTTAAGTAAAATTGTGTTTGATTTATCGAACCAATCGTCCCTCTTCACGTTTTATTAAGGAAAAACATAAATCATTTTACCAAAACAATCTTAAGGTGAACAGTTTACAAATTGCACGTTCCTGTGTGATTTTTGAACGTGATTCCTGAACCCAGACCTATACATATTGTACATAATGTACTTTTTTAACAACGATGAGTCACTGTGATTATTGTTTTGCTATATGTATTTATGCCTGTCTTGTAGCCAACCTTGTAAAATAAATCCAATTGATATATATATACCAATATCGTTTGTGTAGTGCAGTTCTCCTTAAAAAGGGTTGCAAACGTTTAAAAGGCAGAATATACAAAAAAGTACATAATTACAATATGTTATCCTAAAGGTTCACTTGAATTCAGCAATTTGCGTCTAAAATATAAAAATGCTCCAAACCACCCTCCCAGTAACGATATTGACAACTCTGAGATAACATGGCGTGACGGATGTAGGAAATATAAAATAGTTAATTTATGCCACTCATCCACAAAACAAAATAATTTTAAAATATTTCAAGGCATATGTTCAATGCCTTTCCGTTTTAAAGTTTATACTGAAATACAGAATTAATAGAATTATTGTTTGAAACAAAATAGTCAATGATGATTCAGTTTTTGGAAACAAAATGTGTACAAGCCACATTTCAGAATTTTAAAAAGATTCTCCTGTCTTGGATACATGTTACAGGCACTAGATCGGAAATATTCGGAATTTAGTACTAAAGACATGCTTATATTAAATCAATCTGACTCTTAAACATATTTTATTTACATACTGATAGTTTTAAACACAAATGCTTGTTCTTTTTAAATTGACCATGTATAACTTCGTCAGTGATTTTTGTTTTCGTGAAAAAGAATGAAGCGTAACATAAACAAAGATTGTTATGTTAAAACTGTCTCCCCAAACCTCAGCAAAATATTTGTGTAATGTTATTCATTTGTATAATATGGATATCGGCTCATTTCAAAGAAAATATATAGATGATTTTACAATATATCAATATGAAGAATATCTTAGTCTATATAGGATAAATCCACACTACACACATACCCTCATTACCTACCTCCCCTCCAAACATACACTAAAAATTAACCCACATACACCATCACGGAAAAATAAAAATAAAAACAAAATATTTTCATATATAAATTAGACATATTAAAACAATAAGACAAAACAAAAAATAGAGAGAAGGGATTAGACATAGGGTTGTTTAATCCATGAATATTTTTTTCATAATTGAGTCAGGTAAAGGGATTCAAAACGCCGATACATGTGGTCCCGCTTTTGTAGTACAGTAATGGGGTTACCTTGTATTTGGCTGATGGTATTACTTTGGGTATACCCCATTGTTAACAAAATTGTTCTTTGTTCATATTCCGTAGTTCATGATTCACAAACACAATATTGTACCACATTCTAATATGATGAACGATTCACAATAACAAGTCACCTTTTTAACTGTTAATTTAACATCGATTGTAAAACATTGCCTTACAACTTTGACAAATCACTCTTGATGTCTTGCTGGGTAGAACCAGTAAATTAAGCTGTATGGATAAAGTGTTTTGCACAAGGACACGTCACATAGCCGTGGTGGAGGATCAGACCCATGACTTCGATCTTGGATCCGATGCTCAACCACTTGACCACGGGATTCGCTTTAGTTCTAAATTCACCCAACGGTGACAAACTTACTTTGCAAATACTCTAAACAAAACGACCTTTACGGCTATCAACACTGTTCTCAGCAAACAAACGAATAGTCTGGTGAAATGTTCGCATATATTTGGCTAGAAATCGATGCATGAGATACAGTGTGTTCCTGGACAGTAACCGGGCTAAATTAGTTGACCACTATAACCTACATTAGAAACAAGCGATTGCTAAAATAGTTGAACTTATGGCTGAGTTATAAGGTCAAAGGTCACCAGATAATACCAAAAGCATTTGCATATAAGACATCTATTAATTGTTTTGACCATCACTTTTAGTTTATTTCAAATTACCAATGACATGCGTATAAACTAATAGCATGTATTATTCGTTGAGGTCATTGAGTCAAAGGTCTACAACTGAAATATTGAAGAATTTGCACAAAATACGACATACTATTAAAATGTTTTAGCCTTATACAAGGCGACTCATAAGGGATTTGTGCAACATGTGCCTAATGTCATTATACACTTAAGCACAACACTTTCTGTTGTTATAATGCAAATACCAGGTATACACATAGTTTGACGGACTTAAAAGGCCACCAAACAGTATCATGTGGACACTGTTAAGCTTGAACTGATAGATATATATAAAATAACAATATTCATATTTAAGATGTTTGTTATATAGTTTACCAATAGAACTGATTCATTTTGAGTATATCTTTGAATGTGTTTAGTTGATGTGTATCATTCATTAAGTACATTAGGTCAAAAAAGGTCAACTAGTAAAATATTGTGGAGGAAATTGTCGAATTCTTTTATTAGATGCTAGCTTTATCATAGGCTACATGTATTAGACAAAATAAAGTGAAATGTTTGCTTCATGTCATCATACACACAGAGATTTTCTGTATATTTTGTTATTTTGTTATTTATGGGTATATTTATATATAATACATAGTTGGAATGAACTTGACCTTACACACCTTTCTTTGGTATTTTATACAACATGCAGTTGCATGTAATTTGATAGTTGTGTTGTATGTTGCAACATTTCAGAGGTTATGCTTCAACACATGTACGGAATATTAAGACAATGAATATGACACAAGGTCTGTCCAATGGCATCACATCAGTGTATCACAATTACAGTTAAGCCTCACGTCGAATGTCCTAGTCCTCGAAATCTTTGTATAATCAGGTTGGTAGCAATACGATATGTGGTATAAAATACTACCTGATGTTTAGAAAATCTAATGAGAACTCTCATGTTTAAATTAGGTTCCCAAATTAGACTTACCTCCACCCCCATTATCACACAACGTTTCATTTCTACACCCCTAACAAATAAAATATCAAATCAAATTGAAGATGGGTGTGTCCAATCCATCATTGAAACTGTATCTGAAAAATGATGATAACCACAATGTGCTACTAGCAACAGATAATACAGCACTGTAGAAACGAAAATTATATTAAAGACATGTCCGGACTTGGTAGCTAAAAAAACATTGATACTGAAAATGCATCTAAAGTAGTGCCAGAAAGTCTATATTTGTTAAAACAGATATTTTCATGGGGAGTGATGAGGAGTAGGGTGGCGGTAATGGTGTCGATTTGTAAACTTGTTATTCAGGGTTCAATATCACACGAGACGTTAGTATTTGCCACATCAAAGGTTAGTTAAATAACACGAAAATGTATTAAATTAGGCATATATCCTGTATTTTATATTATGGTCCATGTCATTGTTACCACTCAAGCTAATAAAGCACTAAATTACATGATGCAGAATCGCATTCATATGAAATATAGGGCTGTGCCACTTTTAAATATAGAATAATTAATTTGAAAAAAAAAAAAAAAACTTTTAGCACTGCACATCTACTGCACCAGTAAACATTAAAATCATAAAATCTTCAGTAACTTTTGATATATAGATATTTTATAATCAAGATCAAAACCTACATTTTAAAAATAATTCCATCATTAGGAAGTTATATTGTTATCATTACTTTATTTGGAGCATTTCCAGACAATGTATATTAGCCTTCCTGTCCTTTCTGGGCACAGCAGTTCATATAAATGAAACTCCAAGGACGGTAATTTATAAATGTTTAATTATATTTCTAAGTTAAAAACTGTAATAGTTGTATTGCTGAAATAAAGCAAGTAAATGCAATGGTTAAATTCCTATGAATGTTAAATAATAACTCTTGGAGAATCAATAATTAGTTTGCAGAATCTGACTGTTTTAAGTCTGAGGCAAAGTTTAGTTTGAACAGAAATGCAGCTGATATGATCTTAATATAAAGAAATCATATTAAATGTATATAAGGATAGCTAAACTAACTATTGAAGTTCTATTCAAATGTCACTAGGAATTGTTGGAATTATAATAGCACTAGTGCATGCTAACGAAGATCGGCTGTTACCATTTAAAAATAAAATTAAAACTCCCTCAGTTACACAGGTAAAATTGCCACGCATGTTAAACGTAGGCAAATTACGCTCGAAGTCTTCCGTGTTAGAACCAGTACTAAGCATATGAGGAAAAATGTCCTGCTCAAGGACACCACACATAGCCTTGGCGGGGGATCGAACCGACAACCCTCCGATCATGGGTTCGGTGCTCTACCACTGGTCTACGCGCTCCACACGCTCCATAATTCTCATGTTAATAGTACTACGCGCGTTTAACATACGTTTCTTCATACCAAATTTGGTCAAAATCTGCCCAGCTGTATCAGAAATGTCTTTTATAGAAATTGTTGACAGACACACGGGAAAAAGTGGTCAAAACAGCTCTATCCAACTCTTTTGCCAAGGTGAGCTGATACGGCATAAATGCCATACAAATATTTATATGAAAAACATGTGACAGTTAATGTTTGAAAATTATTAAAAACATATGCAAACTATTTGCAAATCTGATGTATTCATATATCATTCATTGCCCTCTATAAATCGCCTGGAAATTTGTTTAGACCTATCAACTCTGTTTGTCACAAATTGAATAGAACAGGATATGCAAGTCAAAACTACCATAGATAGCAAAGGTGAAATAATGAAAGACAAAACAATTAATACGACTGACAAATACTGATCACATAGCAACTCAAGAGCTTTTGAGAGAGAATCATAATAAACAGTGAAATTTTCAATTATGAAAAGAAAGAAGATTTCTTTCATCTTTGGTTCATTTTTACATTTTAGATTCTTAAATCAGTCACAGTGTTGTTAGTTTGCCTCTTTCATTTAAAAAAACCTCCTTGTCACACTATAAAGCAGATAATCAAAGATAGTTGTTTTTAAACGCCTTTAATTTCTCTATTAATCATAGCAATAATTAAAGTCTTGACAACAGCACATTTTCCAAAATATACATGTGAGCAAATGACTTGTCATTAGCATGTTATTGAAATGTTTATTTTAATAGATGTTAAAGCCTCAGTCATACTGAATCATAAGATTTCTGGATCGTACAATTGTGGCAATTTGGCCGAAGAACGACCTATCGGCAATGTTTGCTACAATCTCCATTTGCGATCGCATACTGCGATTGCTCTTAAGACTGATGGTAGATGATCGTACGATTGGTGGTACGCGTGGTTGTGCGATCACAAATAATTGGAGAAGATCGATCGCAAGTTATCGTGCGACTAACGGTGGCGATCGTATGATCAATCGTAGCGACCTGCAACCGCTTGCATGATCGATGGCAGCCAGTCGTAAGATGGGTCGCTCGATCAAATATAAAGGCTCACGATCGTGCATCAGTTTGTAAAGCATTTCGTGGCATATGTACGGTTCCATGCGCATGTAGTTGATGAAATCACCCTGTGACTCTCTCTCCAATTCCGGTATTAATTTGGCGTAACTGCCGCTAAAGGACCGCCTCTGAATCCAGGGACGCATCCAGTACTGGCACCTTTTCCTTCTTAGCACTGGTTTCTTCTAGAACGGCTGCGGCCACAGCACCCAGCTATTGTTGTTGCTCCATCTGAAGTCGGCCCAACATAAATTCGAGTCCTCCCAACAGCACTGGTACCCGATAGCGATATGCATTCTTCAGGTGTCGTAGTAGATAGTGACATGAACCCCAAAATAAACTCCAAAAGTAGTGGTTTGCGAGCTAGAGAATGTTGGTACCACCAATCGTAAGGTCGTACAACCAATCCGGACAGATCCTGGCTGGTCACACTACCGATCGTGAGGTCGTACGACAGGTGGTACCATCGATCTTCAGGTGGCAGGACCAGTAGCACGATCAGTCGACTACATGACCCGCTATCATGCACGTCTGGTGGTGCGTTCATGTCCGTGTGGTTGTACAACCATGAAAGACCTGTCTGTGACCTCTTACAATTTGGAATCACAGGTCAGAAGTTTTGAATCTGATCATCGACCTTGCTACGACTAATTTTGCTCTGTCGACCATCCACGACCTCTGCATCTAGTCGTGCGTTCTTTCTACGATTTACCCGCGATTCTAACATTTTTAGATGGGTCGTAACCTGGTCGTAGGACCAATGTGACTTGGGCTGTGCTGTAGGAAAGAAAAAGAAAAAGAGTAAGTACTAATATATTCAATTCACTTATATTTCACAAGTTATCAACAAAATTTAACTTAAAGAATAGGCCGGGCCCGATTAGCTCAGTCGTTAGCGCCTCTGACTGTAAATCCAGGGGTCATGAGTTCGAATCCCCGCTCGGCCGAAATCTCCGGAATGTTTTATATACGACATTGCGTCTCATTATCATTCGCCTCTCACAGTTGATTCAAGTGGGGAAGTTATCAATAACTTGCGGAGATGGGGTGTGCTCTAGTACTGATTAACCATCCAGGATCCCAGGAAACAGTGGTTAGGTTAACTGATCGTCTGTTAGCCCTCGATGGCATAAAATGACGCTAAATATTCAGTCAATCAATATACAATCATTAAAATAAATTAAGTGTTTGTAGTAAAGATAAACCTATCATTTTCTTCCATGAAAATATCATTAATGGAAACTAAAAGTTATTAAATGGAAATAAATTGTAAGACTAAAAAACGATATATGACAAAAGATAAATGACTGACAATGACATGTGTCGACAGACAAAGCGATCCATTTTGAAGTGCCCATCTAGCAAAAAGGGACACAACTCAGATATTGATTAACCTATCTGGCTAGTTCAAGATATCAGATTGATATATCATGTAACAGTTATCTTACAGTCCTAGCTCAGGTGAACATCATGCAAAAAGATTGACTTCTACCAATACTTAAATCGAACCAATGATTAAAAATAAATCAAATACTTATCCATCCAGATGTTTTGAATAAAATGAGAGATTTATTATGCAAGTTTACTAATGAATTCAATACCGATATTTCATTTCTAATACTAAGTATACTTATCAATGCAGTAATTTTCCTTACCTTTTCCGAAGACATTGTCACTGTTGAGGCACAACGAGATTTTGGACTATTACAGCTAGATTACCTGGAGCCATATATAGAACAATCATTAATGTGAAGAAGGTGGGGGTCTTTCAAGCATTCCGGACAATATTTACCTATGGAAATATTAAAGATCTGCAACCAGCGCTCCAAATAAGTGGTGTACTTGCGTATTTCACTAAAATAATGGAAAACGCAAACAATTTTATTTCTAAGTGTACATGTTACGCAAATACTTTTCCTTTCACGGCAAACGTTGTTAATACAAACGGCTGTTTCACATTTCCTATATTTCAATAAACAGGAAACAGTCAGATAAACCGGTTCCCGGTTTTTACGGTTTGTACCTTACAAGCTAATAGGAGACTGCCAGAGCGAAAGTAGTGACGAGTACCATTTTATAATATTTTCTCAAATATGCATAATATTTTTAGGAAGTAATAGATGATAAAGATCATGCACAAAATGTCAATGAAATCTCTGCTTGCAAAGAAAAAAAACATGTTCTAACACAAATCAAAGTACAATTTTGAGTTACGTTTTGCCCCCAACACCAATTTCTTACATAAATAGTTTGAAAACAATATTATTTAATATTGTCATCAACGAATTAGACTAAAAATTCCAAGTTGCACGCAGCTGCATTTGTACAAGAAGAAACTAGTTTGTTCAGTCACATTTGATACAATACTGATAATGCAAATCAAGAGTTTCAGGCAGCAACAATTTTACAATATTGTGCATTTAATAGAGAACAGTTTAATTAATAAGTGGACCGTGTGGTCCAGTGGTAGAGCATCGAACCCATGATCGGAGGGTAGTTTGGTTCGATCCTTTGCCACGGGTATGTATGGTGTCCTTGAGCAACCCACGTTATCGCATATTCTTAGTACTGGTTCAAACCAGGAAGTCTTCAAACGTGATTTGCCTAAATTGTAAGAACAAGAGCTGTGCTCCTACCTACTCACTCAAAATTGCAGCTACCCACACTTTTTTATTGACTTTCAAAGCATTTAATTTTTTTATGTAATGATTTTTGTCCATTTTTTGTTTAAAGTGACTATGCGAAATCAAAATTTGGCATTAAAAAGAATAGCTACCTACCTATCACATGAAAAGCACTGGGTCGGAGCACAGCAAACACATATTTTTTAAGGATGGCCTTGGGCATCGGCTGCAACTGTGCCAAAAATAATGTATTTGTGTACCCAAGATATGTTGGTATGACCTGGTAGATATTGCATTTCCGGTACACGATATGAAGGGATAGTATGTTTTCTGCTTTTTATAACCAACACAAAATAATTTATTAAATATCTTGGAATTTATCGAAATTCGGTTTGGTGTCGGTACCATGTACTGTATATTATCTGGTGTCTTTATATTGATAAACTCGAGTACTGGGTAATCCCAGGAAACAGTGGTTAGGTTAACTGATCGTCTGTTAGCCCTCGATGGCATAAAAATGACGCTTAATATTCAGCAAATCAATCAATCAGTTATATTGATATGTTCTTAAAGAGAATAGAAATGGTACCTATAGCCAATATATTGAAATCCATGCTGGCGATTAGCTATCACACGTATTATACACGGTGGTGATCATTGTATTTAGCAGATACGAGAATGTCATAGGAAACACAACTTTATGTTTACGGCTTATGACACAACACATGATCTCGGTCATATTCTAGAGTTAGGAGTAATTTAAAGTCGCGTGATGACCGGGACTTTTTTTTGGCCAAAAGTATACCTAAAGAGATCAAAAACCGTTGAAATATTTTGGATATATTTACTGTCATTATACCACGACACCAGAATTCGAGATAGTATATTCAGCTTTGACTGACTGATTGATATTTATTCATGTTAAAACACACATGTACAGGTTACATTAAATATACATACTTAATTACAAAAGAAAAATAGATACATTAGTAAAAGGTAATTGTATAACTATCAACCATACTACATAAAATTAAGTATTGCAACTTATTGAATATAAAGTATCACAGAATGCAGTTATATACTACCGGTTTGGCAAAATCCAGTGTAAAAAAGTTAATGATCTATCACAATAAAATATTCTATAGAAAACTATGGTAACTTAAATGAAATGAATGGCAAATCTCAAAGGAGTATTCAATTAATGTAACATTGGACATAATAATAGTGTGTAATAACCTTGGATTGTCCATAAAGCCCGAAGGCTTATTTCCAATTAGGTCAATGGTACTATACTTACTAGTATACATCACAGAATTGGAATTAAATTAAATAAACATGATATAAAGTTGAAGATATTACAGTTAAAAACATTGAGCATATCTAGTCAACAAGTGCACGATGGACATTGAGATGTTCGCAGTCAGTCGGTATTGTATATCTCACCACGATGGACATTGACATGGTCGCAGTCGGTAGTGTATATCTCACCACGATGGACATTGACATGGTCGCAGTCGGTAGTGTATATCTCACCACGATGGACATTGACATGGTCGCAGTCGGTAGTGTATATCTCACCACGGTGGACATTGACATGGTCGCAGTCGGTATTGTATATCTCACCACGATGGACATTGACATGGTCGCAGTCGGTAGTGTATATCTCACCACGGTGGACATTTAGATGGTCATAGTCGGTATTGTTTCTCTCACCACGATGGAAATTTAGATGGTCATAGTCGGTATTGTTTCTCTCACCACGGTGGACATTGAGATGGTTACAGTCGGTGTTGTATATCTCACAACGATGGACATTGAGATGGTCACAGTCTGTATTGGATATCTCACCACAATGTACATGAGATGGCCGCAGTCGATAGTGTATATATCACCACGATGGACATTCCAAAGGTCACAGTCAGTATTGGATATCTCTCCACGATGGACATTGAGATGGTTGCAACCGGTATTGTATATCTCAACACGATGGAAATTAAGATGGTCGCAGTTGGTATTGTATATCTCAACAAGATTGTCATTAAGATGGTCGCATTTAATATTGTATATCTCACCACGATGGACATGAGATGGTTGCAGTCAGTATTGTATATATCAGCACGATGGACATGATATGGACGCAGTCGGTATTGTATATTTCACAACGATGCATATTGAGATGGTCACAGTCGATATTGTATATTTCACCACGATGCATATTGAGAAGGTCACAGTCGTATTGAATATCTCACCACGATTGACATCGAGATGGTCGCAATTGGTATTGTATACCTCACCACGATGGACATGAGATGGTTGCAGTCAGTATTGGATATCTCACCACAATGTACATAAGATGGTCACAGTCGGTAGTGTATATATCACCACGATGGATATTCAGATGGTCAATGTCGGTATTGGATATCTAACCATGATGGACATTGAGATGGTCTCAGTCGGTATTGTATATCTTACCACGATGTACAATGAGATGGTCACAGTCGGTATTGTACATCTTACCACGATGGACATTGAGATGGTCGCAGGCGGTATTGTATATATCACCATGGTGGACATGTGATGGTCACAGTCGGTAGTGTATATCTCACCACGATGGACATTGATTTTGGCACTGTCGGTATCGTATATCTCACGACAGTGGACACTGAGATTGTCGCAGACGGCATTAGATACCTCACCACGGTGCACATTGAGATGGTCGCAGTCAGTATTGTATATCTCACCACGATGGATAATCAGATGGCCGCAGTCGGTATTGTATATCTCACCACGATGGAAAATCAGATGGCCGCAGTCGGTATTGTATATCTCACCACGATGGAAAATCAGATGGCCGCAGTCGGTATTGTATATCTCACCACGGTGGACATTGAGATGGTCGCAGTTGGTATTGTTTATATCACCACAATGTACATGAGATGGTCACAGTCGGTAGTGTATATCTCACCACGATGGACATGGAGATGGTCACAGTCAGTATTTGATATCTCACCACAATGTACATGAGATGGTCACAGTTTGTATTGTATATCTCACCACGATGGACATGGAGATGTTCACAGTCAGTATTGGAAATCTCACCACAATGTACATGAGATGGTCACAGTCGGTAGTGTATATATCACCACGATGAATATTCAGATAGTCACTGTCAGTATAGGATATCTCACCATGATACAAATTGAGATGGTCGCAATCGGTAGTTTATATCTCACCACGATGGACATTGACTTGGGCGCAGTCGGTATCGTATATCTCACGACAGTGGACACTGAGATGATCGCAGTCGGTATTGGATATCTCACCACGGTGCACATTGAGATGATTGCAGTCGGTACTGTGTATCTCACTACGATGGACAATCAGATGGTCGCAGTCGGGATTGTATATCTCACCACGATGGACATTGAGATGGTCACAGAGGGTATTGTATATATCACCACGTTGAACATTGAGATGGTCGCAGTCTGTATTGTATTTCTCACCAGGATAGACATTGAGATTTTCACAGTCTGTATTGTTTATCTCACAACGATGTACATTGAAATGGTCATAATCGGTATTGTATATCTCACCACGATGAACATGGAGATTGTCACAGTCAGTATTGGATATCTCACCACGATGTACATGAGATGGTCATAGTCGGTAGCGTATACCACTATGGATATTCAGATGGTCACAGTCATTTCTGGATATCCCACCACGATGGACATTTAGATAGTTGCTCACTGTATTGTATATCTCACCATGTTGGACATTGAGATTGTCGCAGTTCATATCTCAACACCGTGGACATTGAGATTGCCCCTGTCGGTATTGTATATCTCACCACGATGATCATTGAACTGGTCGCAGTCAGTATTGTATATCTCACCACAATGGACATGAGATAGTTACAGTTAGTATTGTATATCTCAACACGATGTACATTGAGATGGTCACAGTCAGTATATGATAGCTCACCACAATGTACATGAGATATTTACAGTCGGTATTGTATATTTCACCACAATTGACATCGAGATGGTCACAGTATGTAATGTATATCTCAACACGATGGACATTGAGATGGTCACAGTCGGAATTGTATATTTGACCACGATGGACACGAGATGGTCACAGTCGGTATTGTATACCTCAACACGATTGACATTGAGATGGTCACTGTCGGCATTGTATATCTCACCATGGATAGCATTGAGATGTTAACAGTCGCTATTTTATATCTCATCACAATGGACAATGAGATGTTCACAATCGGTATTGTATATCTCACCATGATGGACATTGAGATCATCACAGTCGTCATTGTATATCTCACCACGGTGGACATTGAGATGTTAACAGTCGGTATTGTATATTTCGCCACATTGTATATGAGATAGTCACAGTCCGAAGTTCATAGATCACCAAGATGGACATTGAGGTGGTCGCAGTCGGTATTGTAAATCTCACCACGATGGACATGAGATGGTCGCAATCCGTATTGTATATCTCACAACGATGGACATTGAGATGGTCGCAGTCGGTATTGGATATCTTACAACGACGGTTATTGAGATGGTCGCAGTCGGTATTGGATATCTCACCACGATGGACATTGCGATGGTCACAGTCGGTAGTGTTTATCTTCCCAAGACAGACATTGAGATGGTAATAGTCGGTATTTAATATTTCACCACGATGGACATGAGATGATCACAGTCGGTATTGTATATATCACCCGAATGGACATTGAGATGGTCACAGTCGAATTGGATATCTCACCACGATGGGCAAGGAGATGGCCACAGTCGAATCGGATATCTCACCACGATGGACATTGAGATGGTCACAGTCGATATTGTATATCTCACCACAATGGAAATTCAGATGGTCACAGTCGGTATTGTATATCTCACCATGATCGACATTGAGATGGTCACAGTCGGTATTGTTTATCTAACCACACTGGACATTCAGATGATCACAGTCGCTATGGACATAGAGATGGTCGCAATCCGTATTGTATATCTCACCACCATGAACATAGACATTGTCACTGTCAGTATTGGATATCTCACAACAATGTACATAAGATTGTCACAGCCGGCAGTGTATATATCACCACGATGGATATTCAGATGGTCACAGTCGCTATGGACATAGAAATGGTCGCAATCCGTATTGTATATCTCACCACGATGGACATTGAGATGGTCGCAGTCGGTATTGGATATCTTACAACGATGTTAATTGAGATGGTCGCAGTCGGTAATGTTTATCTTTCCAAGACGGACATTGAGATGGCCACAGTCGGTATTGTATATTTCACCACGATGGACATGAGATCATCACAGTCGGTAGTGTATATATCACCACGACGGACATTGAGATAGTCGCAGGCGGTATTGTATATCTCACCACGATGGACATTGATATTTTCACAGTCGGTAGTGTATAATTCACCAAGATGGACATGGAAATGGTCGCTGTCGGTTTTTGAGATCTCACGACGATTGACATTGAGATTGTTTCAGACGGTATTAGATATTTCACCACGAATGACATTTAGATGGTTGCAGTCGGTATTGTATATCTCACCACAAAGGATATTGCGATGGTCCCTGACAGTATTGTTTATCTCAACACGATGGACATTGAGATGGTCACAATCGTTATTGTACATCTCACCAAGACGGACATGGATATGGTCACAGTCGGTATTGTATATTTCCCCAAGATGGACATTGAGATGTTCACTGTCGGTAGTTTATATTTCACCATGATGGACATTGAGATGGTCACAGTAGGTATTGTATATCTCACTACTATGGACATGCAGATGGTCACAGTCAGTATTGTATATCGCACCACGATGGACATTTAGATGGTCACGGTCGGTATTGTATATTATACCACGATGGACATTGAGATGGTCACCTGAATATCCATCGTGGTGATCTATAATCTTCCGACTGTGACCATATCATATACATTGTGGTGAGATATCCAATACTGACTGTGACCATCTCAATGTCCATAGTGGTGAGATTACAGTACCGACTGTAACCATCTCAATGTCCATAGTGGTTGTACTGGATATCTCACCACGATGGTCAGTGAGAGGTCACAGCTGGTATTGTATATCTCAACAAGATGGACATTGAGATGGTCACAGTCGCTATTGAATATCTCAACACAATGGACATTGAGACGGTCGCAGTCGGTATTGTATATCTCAACATGATGGACATTGAGATGGTCGCAGTCGGTATTGTTTATCTCACCACGGTGGACATTGAGATAGTCGCATTCGTTACGGTTTATCCACCACAATGGACATTGATATGGTCGCAGTCAATATTGTTTATCTCACCACGGTGGACATTGATATGGTCACAGTCGATATTGTTTATCTCACCATGGTGAACATTGAGATGTTCGCAGTCGATATTGTATATCCCACCACGATGGACATTGAGAAGGTCACGGTCGGTACTGTATATTATACCACGATGGACATTGGGATGGCCACAGTCAGTATTAGATATCTCACCAAAATGTACATCAGATAATCACAATCGGTAGTCACAGTCGGTATTGAATATCGCACCATTATTGACATTGTGATGGTCACAGTCGGTATTGTATACCTGACCACGATTGACATTGAGATTGTCATAGTCGGTATTGTATATCTCACCACGGTGGACATTGAGAAGGTCACTGTCGGTATTGTATATCTCACCACGGTGGACATTGAGATGGTCACAGTCGCACTGGATATCTTATTGCGATGGACATTGAGATGGTTACAGTCGGTATTGTATATTTCACCACAATGGACATCGAGATGGTTACAGTTAGTAATGTATATCTCAACACGATGTACATTGAGATGGTCACAGTCAGTATATGATAGCTCACTACAATGTACATGAGATATTTACAGTCGGTATTGTATATTTCACCACAATTGACATCGAGATGGTCACAGTATGTAATGTATATCTCAACACGATGGACATTGAGATGGTCACAGTCGGAATTGTATATTTGACCACGATGGACACGAGATGGTCACAGTCGGTATTGTATACCTCAACACGATTGACATTGAGATGGTCACTGTCGGCATTGTATATCTCACCATGGATAACATTGAGATGTTAACAGTCGCTATTTTATATCTCATCACAATGGGCAATGAGATGTTCACAGTCGGTATTGTATATCTCACCATGATGGACATTGAGATCATCACAGTCGTCATTGTATATCTCACCACGGTGGACATTGAGATGTTAACAGTCGGTATTGTATATCTCGCCACATTGTACATGAGATAGTCACAGTCCGAAGTTCATAGATCACCACGATGAATATTCAAATGGTCGCAGTCGGTACTGGATGTCTCACCACGATGGACATTGAGATGGTTGCTGTCGGTATTGTATATTTCACCACAATGGACATTGAGATGGTCACAGTCGTCATTGTATATCTCACCACGGTGGACATTGAGATGTTAACAGTTGGTATTGTATATCTCACCACAATATTCATGAGATGGTCACAGTCGGAAGTTTATAGATCACCACGATGGATATGCAGATGGTCGCAGTCGGTGCTGGATGTCTCACCACGATGGACATTGAGATGGTTGCTGTCGATATAGTATATCTCACCACGATTGACATTGAGATGGTCATATTCGGCATTGTATATCTCACCACAATGGAGATTGAGATAGTCACAGTCGGAAGTTTATAGATCACCACGATGGATGTTCAGATGGTCACAGTCAGTATTGGATATCTCACCACACTGTACATGAGATAGTAACAGTCGGTATTGTATATTGCACCACGATGGACATTGAGATGGTCACAGTCAGTATTGGATATCTCACCACACTGTACATGAGATAGTCACAGTCGGTATTGTATATTGCACCACGATAGACATTGAGATGGTCACAGTCAGTATTGGATAACTCACCACACTGTACATGAGATGGTCACAGTCGGTATTGTATATTGCACCACAATGGACATCGAGATAGTCGCAGTCGGTAGTGTATATCTCACCATGATGGACATTATGATGTTTGCAGTCGGTAGTGTATATCTCACCACAATGGACTTGAGATGGCCGCAGTCTGTAATGTATATCACACCACGATCGGACATTGAGATGGTCGTAATCAGTTTTGTATATCTCACCGCGGTGGATATTGAGATGATCGCAGACGGTATTGTATTTCTCACCACGATGGACATTGAGATGATTGCTGTCGGTATTGTATATTTCACCACAATGGACATTGAGATGGTCACAGTCGTCATTGTATATCTCACCACGGTGGACATTGAGATGTTAACAGTCGGTATTGTATATCTCGCCACAATGTTCATGGGATGGTCACAGTCGGAAGTTTATAGATCACCACGATGGATATGCAGATGGTCGCAGTCGGTACTGGATGTCTCACCACGATGGACATTGAGATGGTTGCTGTCGATATAATATATCTCACCACGATTGACAATGAGATGGTCATATTCGGCATTGTATATCTCACCACAATGGAGATTGAGATAGTCACAGTCGGAAGTTTATAGATCACCACGATGGATGTTCAGATGGTCACAGTCAGTATTGGATATCTCACCACACTGTAAATGAGATGGTCACAGTCGGTATTGTATATTGCACCACGATGGACATTGAGATGGTCACAGTCAGTATTGGATATCTCACCACACTGTACATGAGATAGTCACAGTCGGTATTGTATATTGCACCACGATGGACATTGAGATGGTCACAGTCAGTATTGGATATCTCACCACACTGTACATGAGATGGTCACAGTCGGTATTGTATATTGCACCACAATGGACATCGAGATAGTCGCAGTCGGTAGTGTATATCTCACCATGATGGACATTATGATGTTTGCAGTCGGTAGTGTATATCTCACCACAATGGACTTGAGATGGCAGCAGTCTGTAATGTATATCACACCACGATGGACATGGAGATGGTCGTAATCAGTTTTGTATATCTCACCGCGGTGGATATTGAGATGGTCGTAGACGGTATTGTATTTCTCACCACGATCGATATTGAGATGGTTGCAGTCGGTATTGTATATCTCACCACGATTGACATTAAGATGGTCGCAGTCGGTATTTTATATCTGCCCTCGATGGACATTGAGATAGTCGCTGTCGGTATTGTATATCTCAGCTCGATGAAAATTGAGATCGTCGCAGTCAGTAGTGTATATGTCACCACGATGGACAGGAGATGGTCGCAGTCGGTATTGTATATCTCACCATGATGGACATTGAGATTGTCACAGCCGGTATTGTATATAACACCACAATGGACATTGAGATGGTCGCAGTCAGTATTGTATATCTCACCGCGATGGACATTGAGATGGTCGCAGTCAGTATTGTATATCTCACCGCGATGGACATTGAGATTGTCGCAGCCGGTATTGTATATAACACCACAATGGACATTGAGATGGCTCGCAGTCAGTATTGTATATCTCACCGCGATGGACATTGATATTGTCGCAGTCGGTAGTGTATATCTCAATTCTTCGAAATAATGTAGTACATGCATCATGCAAGTTAGAACGCTAACTTTTTTTTTGTATTTTTAAGTTCTTCAGTTATATATAGAATATCTTACTTGGCTCGAGGATGAGTTGAACACCAAATATTGGTCCAACAACTTATCTGGTCCCGGCCGAATCCTATTTCGATGTATGTACAGGTACATGTATGGTATGATATTGGATAATACTTAGCTCGAATAACCTTTACTCGAGTGTTTTTGTCCAGTCCCATCGGGTTCGAGCCATCGAAGGTTGGCTGTATATCTAAAGCTGATCATTAACATGTTCGATACATTTATACATATATTTCTCCATATATGTGCATCAAGTGCAATGCAACTGGGTCAGGCCACTATCATATGTGTACATTCAAGTGCAATGTAACTGGGTCAGGCCACCATCATATGTGTACATTCAAGTGCAATGTAACTGGGTCAGGCCACCATCATATGTGTACATTAAAGTGCAATGTAACTGGGTCAGGCCACTATCATATGTGTACATTCAAGTGCAATGGAACTTGGTCAGGTCAGTATCATATGTGTACATTCAAGTGCAGTGGAACTGGGTCAGGCCACTTTCATATGTGTACATTCAAGTGCAATGGAACTGGGTCAGGCCACTATCATATGTGTACATTCAAGTGCAATGCAAATGGGTCAAGTCATTATCATATGTGTACATTCAAGTGAAATGCCACTGGGTCAGGCCACTTTCATATGTGTAAATTCAAGTGCAATAGAACTTGGTCAGGTCACTATCATATGTGTACCTTCAAGTGCAATGCAAATGGGTCAAGTCATTATCATATGTGTACATTCAAGTGAAATACCACTGGGTCAGGCCACTTTCATATGTGTAAATTCAAGTGCAATAGAACTGGGTCAGGTCACTATCATATGTGTACATTCAAGTGCAATGCAAATTGTTCAAGTCATTATCATATGTGTACATTCAATTGCAATGGAACTGGGTCAGGCAACTATCATATGTGTACATTCAAGTGCAATGCGACTGGGTCAGGCAACTATCATATGTGTACATTCAACAGAAATGGAACTGGGACAGGCCACTTTCATATGTGTACATTCAAAAGAAATGGAACTGGGATAGGCCACTATCATATGTGCACATTCAAGAGAAATGCAACTTGGTCAGGCCACTATCATATGTGTACATTCAAGTGCAATGGAACTGGGTCAGGCCACTTTCATATGTGTAAATTCAAGTGCAATAGAACTGGGTCAGGTCACTATCATATGTGTACATTCAAGTTCAATGGAACTGGGTTAGGCCACTTTCATATGTGTTCATTCAAGTGCAATGGAACTGGGTCAGGCCACTTTCATATTTGTAAATTCAAGTGCAATGCAACTGGGTCAGGCCACTATCATATGTGTACATTAAGGTGCAATGGAACTGGGTCAGGCCACTATCATATGTGTACATTCAAGGGCAATGGAACTGGATCAGGTCACTATCATATGTGTACATTCAATTGAAATGCAACTATGTCAGGCCACTATCATATGTGTACATTTAAGAGAAATGAAGCTGGGTCAGGCCATTTTTATATGTGTACATTCAAGTGCAATGGAACTGGGTCAGGTCAGTATCATAATTATGTGTACATTCAAGTGCAATGCAACTGGGTCAGGCCACTTTCATATGTGTACATTCAAGTGCAATGCAACTAGGTCAGGTCACTTTCATAGGTGTGCATTCAATTGCAATGGAACTGGGTCAGCCCTCTATCATATGTGTACATTCAAGTGTAATGGGACTGGGTCAGGTCAGTATCATATGTGTACATTCAAGTGCAATGGAACTTGGTCAGGTATCTATCATATGTGTACATTCAAGTGAAATGCAACTATGTCAGGCCACTTTCATATGTGTACATTCAAGTGCAATGGAACTGAGTCAGGCCACTTTCATATGTGTACATTCAAGTGCAATGCAACTAGGTCAGGTCACTTTCATAGGTGTGCATTCAATTGCAATGGAACTGGGTCAGCCCTCTATCATATGTGTACATTCAAGTGTAATGGAACTGGGTCAGGTCAGTATCATATGTGTACATTCAAGTGCAATGTAACTGGGTCAGGCCACCATCATATGTGTACATTAAAGTGCAATGTAACTGGGTCAGGCCACTATCATATGTGTACATTCAAGTGCAATGGAACTTGGTCAGGTCAGTATCATATGTGTACATTCAAGTGCAGTGGAACTGGGTCAGGCCACTTTCATATGTGTACATTCAAGTGCAATGGAACTGGGTCAGGCCACTATCATATGTGTACATTCAAGTGCAATGCAAATGGGTCAAGTCATTATCATATGTGTACATTCAAGTGAAATGCCACTGGGTCAGGCCACTTTCATATGTGTAAATTCAAGTGCAATAGAACTTGGTCAGGTCACTATCATATGTGTACCTTCAAGTGCAATGCAAATGGGTCCAAGTCATTATCATATGTGTACATTCAAGTGAAATACCACTGGGTCAGGCCACTTTCATATGTGTAAATTCAAGTGCAATAGAACTGGGTCAGGTCACTATCATATGTGTACATTCAAGTGCAATGCAAATTGTTCAAGTCATTATCATATGTGTACATTCAATTGCAATGGAACTGGGTCAGGCAACTATCATATGTGTACATTCAAGTGCAATGCGACTGGGTCAGGCAACTATCATATGTGTACATTCAACAGAAATGGAACTGGGACAGGCCACTTTCATATGTGTACATTCAAAAGAAATGGAACTGGGATAGGCCACTATCATATGTGCACATTCAAGAGAAATGCAACTTGGTCAGGCCACTATCATATGTGTACATTCAAGTGCAATGGAACTGGGTCAGGCCACTTTCATATGTGTAAATTCAAGTGCAATAGAACTGGGTCAGGTCACTATCATATGTGTACATTCAAGTTCAATGGAACTGGGTTAGGCCACTTTCATATGTGTTCATTCAAGTGCAATGGAACTGGGTCAGGCCACTTTCATATTTGTAAATTCAAGTGCAATGCAACTGGCTCAGGCCACTATCATATGTGTACATTAAGGTGCAATGGAACTGGGTCAGGCCACTATCATATGTGTACATTCAAGGGCAATGGAACTGGATCAGGTCACTATCATATGTGTACATTCAATTGAAATGCAACTATGTCAGGCCACTATCATATGTGTACATTTAAGAGAAATGAAGCTGGGTCAGGCCATTTTTATATGTGTACATTCAAGTGCAATGGAACTGGGTCAGGTCAGTATCATATGTGTACATTCAAGTGCAATGCAACTTGGTCAGGCCACTATCATATGTGTAAATTCAAGTGTAATGCAACTGGGTCAGGCCACTTTCATATGTGTACATTCAAGTGCAATGCAACTGGGTCAGGTCACTTTCATAGGTGTGCATTCAATTGCAATGGAACTGGGTCAGCCCTCTATCATATGTGTACATTCAAGTGTAATGGGACTGGGTCAGGTCAGTATCATATGTGTACATTCAAGTGCAATGGAACTTGGTCAGGTATCTATCATATGTGTACATTCAAGTGAAATGCAACTATGTCAGGCCACTTTCATATGTGTACATTCAAGTGCAATGGAACTGAGTCAGGCCACTTTCATATGTGTACATTCAAGTGCAATGCAACGGGGTCAGGCCACTATCATATGTGTATATTCAAGTGTAATGCAACTGCGTCAGGCCACTTTCATATGTGTACATTCAAGTGCAATGCAACTTGGTCAGGTCACTTTCATAGGTGTACATTCAAGTGTAATGGAACTGGGTCAGGTCACTTTCATATGTGTACATTCAAGTGCAATGCAACTTGGTCAGGTCACTTTCATAGGTGTACATTCAAGTGTAATGGAACTGGGTCAGGCCACTATCATATGTGTACATTCAAGTGCAATGGAACTGGGTCAGGTCAGTATCATATGTGTACATTCAAGTGCAATGCAACTTGGTCAGGCCACTATCATATGTGTCAATTCAAGTGTAATGCAACTGGGTCAGGCCACTTTCATATGTGTACATTCAAGTGCAATGCAACTGGGTCAGGTCACTTTCATAGGTGTACATTCAATTGCAATGGAACTGGGTCAGCCCTCTATCATATGTGTACATTCAAGTGTAATGGAACTGGGTCAGGTCAGTATCATATGTGTACATTCAAGTGCAATGGAACTTGGTCAGGTCACTATCATAAGTGTACATTCAAGTGAAATGCAACTATGCCAGGCCACTTTCATATGTGTACATTCAAGTGCAATGGAACTGAGTCAGGCCACTTTCATATGTGTACATTCAAGTGCAATGCAACGGGGTCAGGCCACTATCATATGTGTATATTCAAGTGCAATTCATCTGGATCAGGCCACTTTTATAATGTGTACATTCAAGTGCAATGGAACTGGGTCAGGTCACTACCATATGTGTAAAGTTCAAGTGCAATGCAGTTGGGTCAGGCCACTTTCATATGTGTACATTTAAGTGCAATGCAGCTGGGTCAGGCCACTTTCATATGTGTTAATTCAAGTGCAATGCAGCTGGGTCAGGCCACTATCATATGTGTTAATTCAAGTGCAATGCAGCTGGGTCAGGCCACTATCATATGTGTAAATTCAAGTGCAATGCAACTGTGTCAGGCCACTATCATTCGTGTATATCAAGTGCAATGCCAATGGGTCAAGTCATATTCATATGTTTGCATTCAAGTGGTGCAATGCAACTGGCTCAGGCCACTATCATATTTGTACATTCAAGTGCAATTCAACCGGGTCAAGCCATTATCATATGTTTGCATTCAAGTGCAATGCAAGAGGGTCACACCATTGTCATATGTGTACATTAAAGTTCAATGCATTTGGGTCAGGCGAAAGGTTTGCTTTGTTAAGGTGAATGACAGTGTGACAGAAGGGTTGATATTGTCAGGTTGAAGGGTAATATAACAGATGGGTTGGCATTGTCGGGGTGAAGGGTAATATAACAGATGGGTTGGCATTGTCGGGGTGAAGGGGAATATAACAGAGGGGTTGGTATTGTCGGGGTGATAACAAATTGCCAGAAGGGTTGGTATTGTTTGGGTGAAAGACAATATGACAGAAGGGTTGGTATTGTAGGGGTGAATGACAATATGACAGAAGGGTTGGTATTGTCGGGGTGAAGGACAATATACCAGAAGGGTTGGCATCGTTGAGATGAAGGCAAATATGACAGAAAGTTTGGTATTGTCGGGCTGAAGGACAATATGACAGAAAGATTGATATTATCGTGGTGAAGGACAATATAACAGAAGGGTTAGTATTGTTAGTGTGAAGGGAAATACGACAGAAAGGTTGGTATTGTCGTGGTGAAGGGCAATATGACAGAAGGATTAATATTGTCGTGGTGAAGGGCAATATGACAGAAAGGTTAGTATTGTTGGTGTGAAGGGAAATACGACAGAAAGGTTTGTATTGTCGGGGTGAAGGGCAATATGACAGAAGGATTGATATTGTCGTGGTGAAGGGCAATATGACAGAAGGGTTGTTATTTTTGTTGTGAAGGGCAATTTGACAGAAGGGTTGGTACTGTCGGGGTGAAGGACAATATGACAAAATGGTTGGTATTTTTGGGGTGATAAGAAATTGACAGAAAGGTTGGAATTGTCGAGTTGAAGGACAATATGACAGAAGGGTTGATTTTGTCGGGGTGATAACAAATTGACAGAAGGGTTGGTATCGTGGGATGGAGGACAAAATGACAGAAAGGTTGGTATTATTTGGGTGAAAGACAATATGAAGGCAAATAATACACAAGGGTTGGCTTTGTTTAAGTGAATGACCATATGACAGAAGGGTTGGTATCGTGGGATGGAGGACAAAATGACAGAAAGGTTGGTATTATTTGGGTGAAAGACAATATGAAGGCAAATAATACACAAGGGTTGGCTTTGTTTAAGTGAATGACCATATGACAGAAGTGTTGGTATTGTTGGTGTGAAGGACACTATGAAAGAAGGGTTGGTATTGTCGAGGTAAATGACAATATGACAGAAAAGTTGGTATTGTGGGTTTGAAGGACAATATGACAGAAGTGTTGGTATTGTCGGGGTGAAGAGCTATATGAAAGAAGGGTTGGCATTGTTTAGGTGAATGACAGAAGGGTTTGTATTGTTGATGTAAAGGGCAATATGACAGAAGTATTGGTATTGTCGGGGTGAAGGGAAATATGACAGAAGGGTTGGCATTGTTGAGGTCAAGGACAATATGACAGAACGGTTGGTATTGTTAGGGTAATGGACAATATGACAGAATGGATGGTATTGTCTGGGTGAAGGACAATATGACAGAAGGGTTGACTTTGTTTAGGTGAATGACAATATGACAGAAGTGTTGGTATTGTTGGTGTGAATAACAATATGACAGAAGGGTTGAAGGATAATTTGACAGAAAGGTTGACATTGTTGAGATGAAGGACAATATGACAGAAAACTTGGTATTGTTAGGGTGAAGTGTAATATGACAGAAGGGCAGGCATTGTTGGGGTGAAGGACAATATGACAGAAGGGTTGGTATTGTTGGGGTGAAGTGTAATATGACAGAAGGGCAGGCATTGTTGGGGTGAAGGACAATATGGCAGAAGGGTTGGTATTGTCGGGGTGAATGACAATATAACGGAATGGTTGGCATTTGTTGAGGTGAAGGACAATATGACAGAAGTGTTGGTATTGTTGGGGTAAAGGACAATATGACAGAAGGGTTGATATTGTCGGGGTGAAGAACAATGTTTCAGAAGGGTTGGAATTGTCGGGGTGAAGAGTAAAATGACTGATGGGTTGACATTGTCGGGTTGAAGGACAATATGACATAAGGGTTGGTATTGTTGGGGTGAAGGACAAAATGACAGAAGGGTTGGTATTATTGGGGTGAAAGACAATATGACAGAAGGGTTGGTATTGTCGGGGTTAATGACAATATAACACAAGTGTTGGTATTGTTGGGATAAAAGACAAAATGACAGAAGGGTTGGTATTATTGGGGTGAAAGACAATATGACATAAGGGTTGGTATTGTCGGAGTGAATGACAATATGAAAGAAGGGTTGGTTTTGTTCGTTTGAAAGACAATATGATAAAAGGGTTGGTATTGTCGTGGTGAAGGTCGTTATACCTCACGGAACCAGGAGTCAGAATAACCGTCATTATACCTCACGGAACCAGGAGTCAGAATAACCGTCAGTATACCTCACGGAACCAGGAGTCGGAATAACCGTCATTATACCTCACGGAACCAGGAGTCAGAATAACCGTCATTATACTTCACGGAACCAGGAGTCAGATTAACCGTCAGTATACCTCACGGAATCCGGAGTAAGAATAACCGTCATTATACCTCACTGAACCAGGAGTCAGAATAACCGTCAGTATACCTCACGGAACCAGGAGTCGGAATAACCGTCAGTATACCTCACGGAACCAGGAGTCAGAATAACCGTCATTGTACTTCACGGAACCAGGAGTCAGAATAACCGTCAGTATACCTCACGGAACCAGGAGTCAGAATAACCGTCATTATACCTCACGGAATCAGGAGTCAGAATAACCGTCATTATACTTCACGGAACCAGGAGTCAGATTAACCGTCATTATACCTCACGGAATCCGGAGTAAGAATAACCGTCATTATACCTCACGGAATCATGTTCTGTTCCCAATGATGTACTTTACCACAAGGAGCAATATTACATTTGTACTCACTGATGTTGAAGTATAACGTTGTACTTAACATTATGCTTAAACTATGTATTGCTCGTTAGCGTGGTTTTGCAGTTTTTGATATATCCTGTTGGCCATATTTATAATTATATTATTATATGTGTCTATAAATTATTATGTTTTAAACACTTATATTTTCATAATGATATAATTGATTTCATTATAGAGCCAATTAGAATTGAAATTTGAAAATTTGATTTATTTCTTATTTAACATTTATCATTATTTCGTCTTGCAGTTTAAGAGTGTCTCACTGTGTTGATTTTTTAAATCAGTGACAAATTCATTATAGGTACAGTGTCAATCGTGTAATATGTTTTTGTCATACATTATAATCTAATACAAATTAAAACAACGACAACAAAAAGAAACAATAAGACTATACATTGGCCATTGTCATATGTTACCCAAACAAACACATTACATGTATGTGGTGCTTGGTTACCTTCATAACATCATACTGTCACCACAATCAATAACTGTGATAAGAATGTATTCAAATACAACATACTAGTATTGTACAAACATTTTTGCGTATTACAATCATGTTAATTGAAAAGTGTACTTTCTATCAAATTTCATTTCAAAACCCAGGTAATGTGTTTGCTTAGTTTATTATAAGGTTATTTATCTGCTATAAAGAAGAAGGCAAAAATCTTATTATTATATTTTAATATAATTTTCATCTATTCAGAGGCTTTTACACCGAATGAAAATATCGCCGTGCTGTTTGTGATCTGCGTGATTATGAATTATTTGTCTTTGGTGTTGCTCGTGCTCGTGCTCGTGCTCGTGCTTTTCCCTGCTCCGTAATTTCCGCAACCTACAACAGTAAAACGAGATTCATTATTTACTACATCTTTATTTTTTAATTTTACGAGCGAGGTCAATCACATTGTGTATCGACTTAGCATTTCATGTGACCCGCTAAAGGTTTACTTTTGTAGTAGTACCTGCTGGTCTCCGGGTCATGTTTCACTAAACATCTCAGTTTCAGAGTTTCCTCAACTCACATTCTTTAAATGTTAAAACTTCATCTGCATATCCTTTACCAACTAGTAAAGATGTCATTACTTCATTATGTATGGTCATTTAATTTGTGCACGTAATCTGTCATTACTTCAGTTATGTATGGTCATTTATTATGTACATGTAATCTGTTAAAGAAATCGATAGCTTTTAGATGAAGAAGATCTCAGCTTGAGATGTTTAGTGAAGCTTGCCCCTGACCATTAGTGCTTCTTGAAGCTTTCCTCGAAATAAATCTCCGATTACCTATCCTAAGTCATACTCGGGAAACAGGACTGACGAAAATCAGTGGTGTATACGTTTGATCTTCATTTTATTATCAAAGCGAAGCAAATATTTCAATTATTGTACTGTTATGTATCTTCATCAGACCCAGGTCGAGTCTATTTTATTCTTCTTTAATTTCGTGAGTATTCCGTGCTTTCAAGGGACCCTTCTATCAGAAGTTATTGAAATGGAATCCGATGCATCACAAATGCCACAAGCGCACGTCATGATTGCATCTTTCCCTTTATACTACGTGTATTTGATGCATAGTACCACCATTGGAAAAAGGAAGTGCTTCCGTGGGGTAGTCGCCTAATGGCGGTTATGAATAATTCTCATTTCTTCTTCTTTAAAAATGCATTTTCCTTATTTTAATGCTCATTTTTTTATTTGAATGGCATTATTGATGTATTTGGAACATTTTGAAAGCATTGTCGTGCTTGAATTGTGAATTTAGTAAAAAAGATGATGCTTGTAAATTGGGGTATGAATATATGATTTCGGCAGTTAACTTTCACTTTGTCAATAACATACATCGGGCTGAACAAAGAAAATAAAACAGTTATTAATTACATACTTTCTTTATAACCAAAGAAAAAGCGGAAATCTAAATATCGAATCTTGTATTTCGTTTTAGCAAGATACGATTAAAAACAAATCTGCGAATACCATACAATATCATGGAAGTTTTCATTGGTTCAAAAATGCATTTTCTTTTATTACTGTCCATATCTTATGTCTTGCTTTTTCGTTTCGGTAAGATTTGAACATCGGCAAATTATAAAGAAATGATGATATATAAAAGAATAATAATATTATACTGAATTCATACAGATAGCCTCTTACTATTATAATAATCATTATTTATTAATTATTATTATAACGTAAAATAAGTTTCTATCATTGAATGGATGAACGAACGAACCTAAAAATGAGTGTAATTAAACATTCAAATGAATGAATGGTTATATAACTTGATGACTTAATGAATAACGCATGAAGAATATGATGATTATTAAAATTTAATTAATGTTGTTGGGATATACATGTTAATTCAATATAGCAAAATTCTATATTGTCATGTTATGCTCGTGTAATGTATAAAAAATAATCAGGTCATTAATCTTGGCTAAAAAACAAAATAAAACAGTATACACACTGTATACCCACTGAGCAGAAAAATCTTTTTATATGACATATGACCCCTACTTTTCTCATCATATTTTGATAGTGCAGAGGTTGACAAACAGTAAAATGTAAGTTATACTTCTTTCATTTGGGTCTCTCTATGAATGACAAGTCTTCAAACTATTATTATTTACTGTAGAATAAAGAACAAAAATCAATGGTGGGGTTATACCTTGATAGTCAGATAGATTCGCTATGGCGTTTATATAGAATTTATATATTACATACGTCTATGCATGGTAGTTGCGTGTCTATGTATTTTATACTGATAAGGCCATGATATAGTCTACGACTTGAGCTGCAATTTGAACTGACATGAAGAATATGCATGTGTCATTTAGGAACCAAATTACTCCGCTCACAAGTATCGTGTATAACCACTGTAGCGTGTTGATGCTCTATTTGTCCACAAAAGCGAAGGAAAACAGACACATTTAAGCCTCTAGTATTTTAGCTTTATTCTGATGTATTTTTTTTTTATTATTAATATGTATATTGACTGCAAGACTGTAACAAAATAGTTAGGTTGTTATGGCCTAATTTAGTAGTGTCAGCTAGTACGTGTCCATTGTAGTGATATAGGCTATATTTAGGCTAGGTAGCGCGGACTTGTTAAAACGTATTGATAGCTCGATAGGAGCAACGTTTTTGACATATTTTTACATTTTCATTCTTTGATTAAAAAATAAATCATTTCGAAGTTTAGTTCATCAAATTCCATTAAGTTTTAAGAAAGTTAGAATAATTAAACGGGTTTATTTGTCATTAAACTAATTTAGGTTTACATTGGCCTAATAGCGTAAAAAATACGCGTCGTACGATGTTTGAGAGTTTGTTGTTTCATGATTTACACGACATTCTCTAAGGTATGTGGACTGTTTGGCTATATATGCTGACTGTGTTATTGAAACAATGTCCAGTAAGCAGAATCATCTTTGGGTGTAGTTGTGAAGAGATTGATTGAATATTTAGCGTCATTTTTATGCCATCGATGGCTAACAGACGATCAGTTAACCTAACCACTGTTTCCTGGGATTAACCAGTACTCGAGCACACCCCATATCCGCAAGAAACAATGTCCAGTTAGCAGAATCATCTTTGGGTGTAGTTGTGAAGAGAAAGATTGAACATGTTACTGTTCCAGTACATAAAGGCATATGGGTATGTGAATTTTATATTATATTGTATTAAAATGTCTGATATATATATTTTTGACATAATCAGATCTAAGTAAAGTTGTATACATTGTTCATATCCATTCCGAAGGTAATGTAAGTAATTTATTACACATCCACGGTATTGAGAAGCGTTTTGTTAGAATATAGGCCGAGGAATCTGAGAACGTATTTTGAGCTGTTGATATTGTGTTTACGATGAAGTATTCAGATTCACCATGTTATAATTGATTGATATGTGTAATTAAATTTTGTTGATGCTTATTCTGATATTCACAAAGTGAATAGATACAGAATTTGGTCTGTAGTTGTTCATATTATAAAAGAGAAGTTATGTAGAGATATAATTGCTATATTGAAATTGACGGAGGGTCGCAAATGAGATGTTGTTTAAACTGCCATGAAACTGCAGATAGTAAAAATTGAATGAACTGTTATAATATGTTGATAAATCTACCATGAAACTATAAGATGGTTAGAAATGAATGCACTGTTATCATATATTGATAAAAAAATACCATGAAATTGATATATGGTAAGTAATAGACGCTATGTCATTACATATTTGAGTAACTAGTAAATCTGAGTTTATATATATATTGTAGCCGTTTTCAGACGTAAGCGAGGAATGTGTCCGCTACGTTAACGACGTATAGACGTGACAGGAAATCAGCTGGTGGTAGTACAGTCATAAGACAGCAACCCACATATACGTCATATGGACGACTTGACGTTCCTGACGTCGGAATACGGTCGACAGTCGGTACGAGGCGACGTAAAGCCATAAACTTAGTATAGAGTTCAATGGGGAGATAACACAGTTTATTTAGCCACCGCCGCAAGCGACGAGTGATGCTGAATCTACGATAATCCGGTAGTATCTAGTGCATTTTAAAAAAAAACAAGTTTTACATTCAAATGCTATAAGCAGTTTGGCTCGCAATGTAGATTACGTACGTGTAGGAGATAGAACTGTGTGAAAAAAAGTGGAAATACCACCATAGGACTTTTTTTAAACCAGCTGTGTTTTTTTTTGTGTTTGGTAATTATCTTTAATTTGTATATATTGTATAATTGTATATACGTAATTTTATTCATGAAAAAAATTAAAATTGTAAATTTTACTTAGTGTATGATTGTATTCTACCCTTGTGAGTTGTCGGTCCTTGGTCATTTTGCTACAAAGACTAACATGTATATTGTAAAACAGTGCAAAGGTGTTATGGATTTCACGTCTCAGCGAAGCAACTGACCAATTAGTGTGGTCAAATTCCACATCTATGTAAAGATCCCTAGTAGGGACAGCTAATACCATTTCGGAATCTACTGATGAGCCTTATGATTGAAACATGTATGAACAATATAGTTACAGTGATGCAGGTGCACGCTCCTGTTACAATCAATAGAATTATGAAACTATAAAGACCAACTGCGTCCTTTTCCCGATGAAAATGAAAGTGTCTATACTGAACGGAACAGCTAACCCGCCACGTTTGTATTTCCAATATCTTCGTCAAAATATTGAGTAGCCTTATCACAATTTGTATACGACACAAACGGATAATTATATATTGATCTAACATAACAGTCTTTTCCTTATTCAAGTCAAAATTTCAAGAAAATTAGCTTCATATTTTTCGAGAAAATACATAAAATGTAAGGTACATAAAATGTCAGGTGGCGGGCGGGTATGCTGTTATGTTTAGTATATATGTATTTCACTGACTGCACGCTCTTGTTTTGCTCGTTCAGTTATAAAATAACATAAAAGTTTATGATGAAATAGTTAGAAAATATATTGTAAATACCAGTATTGAACGCGGGAGATGAAAAAACAATTTAGATTAATGTTATGGAGAAGGCTGACGTTACAGATATTACACTAGTAAGGTGTTTTTCATTACCCAATGAAAACTAATAATTGTATTTTATTTTCTACGATGGAAAGTGAAATATTATCAAGAAATTAACATGAAAATGGTATGTTGAAACAGACATAGACATGTCTATGTTTCTGGTGAAACATTTAAAAAGAATTGGAAAGATAAAACTAATAAAACGATAAAACGAAAGTTTAACTATGAATGAAGATGAATGGAAAAAGAACTTTATAAGATGTTATCTTGTGTTCTAATCCATATCTATACTTAAACTACATGTATATATAACGTGCGTAAATTTTAATTAATCAAATACAAGCATATTTAAACCAAATGAAGATGCGCGTACGTAACATGTGGTAATGATACCACACGTAGCATAACGTCACGTCACCTAACGATGTCAAAATATAAAATATACTAATTGGCAATAAGGGACAGTCACGTATTGATTTGATACTCACTGTTTTCACCAAATGTGAATATGGATTTGAAAGGTTGGTCAACCAATCCAATGTCCACGCCAATAACGTTTCTTATGTCGTCTGCTGCTTGATTCACTGGAAAGTTGTCTAGATGTCTCTCAAGAGGCAGAACCACATTTCCTTTCTCGTCTGTTTTCTCTGGTACTCGCACAATGATAACGGTGTTGTTGGCGGCACATGTGTCAGAGGGAAGCATCAACTTAAAACATTGCATCGAGATGACGTAGCTCAACGGACATGAAGAGAAGAATACCTCATCTATTATAGGTTTCCCTGACAAAGAGAACGTAACTAATCAGATGAGCAGTGTATTGATTAAGAATTACACGTATATTAGATGGTTATTACATCTTTATTCATTGAATGATTTACTTAAGCATAATGTGTGTTACAGTCTGTAATGTATATACTAATGACGACAGAACCTTTATTTACTCGTAATTATATTTTATGTTATCTGATTTTTGTGGTTATCACTTTAGTATGTCTGTCATAACCACCCCACCCCACCCCTCTCTCTCTCTCTCTCTCTCTCTCTCTCTCTCTCTCTCCCTCTCTCTCTCTCTCTCTCTCTCTCTCTCTCTCTCTCTCTCTCTCTCTCTCGGTTCTATCCCTTTATCTCATGCACACAAAGCAATAAGGCAAATTTAGCTTGTAGATAAAATTACATATAAGTAAAGTCATACCAGTGCTGCTATATACACGAAAGACATTTTTTTCTTGCAACGTACACGTGCCTTCATATATTTTACATTCCCCATTGACGCTGAAGTAAATAGAAATACATAAGTAGTTTTATGTGAATCGGAAGGAACACTCACCGGAGCTCCTTACATATTCTCCACCGATATTGAAGTTGAAGTGAATAAACTAATTGTATTTATGAACCAGTTGGAACACTCACCATGAACCAGAATAAACACTCACCGGAACTCCTTACACATTCTCCACTAATACTGACGTTAAAGTGAAATAACTAGTGGTAATCCTGAACGAGAAGGAACACTCACCGGGACTCCTTACACATTCTCCACTGATACTGAAGTTAAAGTGAATTAACTAATTGTATTCATGAACCAGAAAGAACACTCACCGGAACTCCTTACACATTCTCCACAGATACTGAATTAAAAGTGAATAAACTAGTTGTATTCATGAACCAGAAAGAACCCTCACGGGAACGTCTTACACATTCTCAACTGATACTGAACTCACCGGAACTCCTTACACATTCTCCACTGATACTGACGTTAAAGTGAATAAACTAGTGATATTCATGAACCAGAAGAAACCCTCACGGGAACGTCTTACACATTCTACACTGATACTGAAGTTAAAGTGAATAAACTAGTGGTATTCATGAACCAGAGGGAACCTTCACCGGAACTCCTTACACATTCTCCACTTATACTGAAGTTGAAGTGAATAAACTAGTCGTATTCATGAACCAGAAAGAACACTCACCGAAACTCCTTACACATTCTCCACTGATACTGAAGTAAAAGTGAATAAACTAGTTGTATTCATGAACCGGAAGGAACCCTCACCGGAACTCCTTACACATTCTCCACAGATACTGAAGTTAAAGTGAATAAACTAGTGGTATTCATGAACGAGAAGGAACCCTCACGGGAACGTCTTACACATTCTCCACTGATACTGAAGTAAAAGTGAATAAACTAGTCGTATTCATGAACCGGAAGGAACCCTCACCGGAACTCCTTACACATTCTGCACTGATACTGAAGTTAAAGTGAATAAACTAGTTGTATTCATGAACGAGAAGGAACCCTCACCGGAACTCCTTACACATTTTCCACTGATACTGAAGTTAAAGTAAATAAACTAGTTGTATTCATGAACCAGAAAGAATCCTCACCGGAACTTCTTACACATTCTCCACTGATACTGAAGTTAAAGTGAGTCAACTAGTTGTATTCATGAACCAGAAAGAATCCTCACCGGAACTCCTTACACATTCTCCACTGATACCGAAGTTAAAGTGAATAAACTAGTTGTATTCATGAACCAGAAGGAGCACTGACCAAATCTTCATTTGTATTGAAGTAAAAGTGTAACTTTGTATCTGAACAAGCATTCACTTGTAAAGATAGAAATAATGTTCGTAAGATTTGATAACCACAAGATATAATGTGCACATCTGCGATCGGACTGTCCCATTGGCAATGTAAGCCGGACGTAAAATAGCTCAGATGCTTTTGCTTTGCTTGCTTTGAAAACACAACTAAATGTAGACGCTTTCATCAATGAATGTTTCATTTTATATTCATTGAAAATTAATGTTTTTTTAGATGACATTTATTTAAAAATGATTATACTTGTCAAAATGTAGTTTTCTTTCAAACGTTTCTTTGTCCGTGGTCCATATTATCTGATGCACGTGATTGTGCACGATGCGCGTTGTCATGTAATACATCGCGCGGTATGAAGTACCGTTGACCTGAAATAGAAATATGCACATTACTATACTCAGCTTCAATGGTAAAATCGTCATTTGACCCAACAATATGATCTCGTATAAAATAGGCCCACTACGTTACCAACTATCACATTGTGAAAGAAATCATTGAACTATGACAACAGAGTGATACCAGATGGTCGATTCTATAGTCTTGATTCAATCTTATTTACTTTACTTCAGTGGTGGAACGGGTTGTTTTTTTTCGTCTTAAACACACCTCGCTCGAAGTCTTCCTGTGAAGTACTAAGCATATGTGGATAAAGTGTCTTGCTCAATGACACCACACATAGTTGTGGAGAAGGATCGAACCCACAACTTATAGTGTCATTGGTTTGTGTTGTAGCTAGAAACGCTCGCCGTAGTCTGGTCTGTAACTCTATGTCTGCTTGTTTACAAAACAAATCCCCATATATACATGTATATATTACATCATACCCTGTGAACGTGCATCTAAACAGTCTAAAATATCCCTGAATCGAAAATACCATTGTCATGATTTCAATGACCTCCCTTTATGAAATAGCATTATACTACTTCCACTATATCGTCATGATCAGGCGGTGTCCCATGTCTGCCCTTTACATAACGTGTACGTAGTAAAGAACCCTTAACTAGACCCTACTCATACATATACATTATCCGTACGTGTATATAAACTGTCCCTATAAATCACGGCCCCGTTTCACTAACCTTCGTAAGTATTAAGATTTTCATACGAACACATTTTAACACCAAGTAAGATTGCAGTTACGAAGTATTTTTGAAAAGTTTATAAAAGAGTTATAATATTTACAAGGCTTATGCTAGTTCGTAAAATGATGTTAGCGAAACATAAAATGAATTTCCCGATATTCTTGTAAATAATTTTGTAAACATACGAACGTTTATGAAACGGCCCCCAGACGTGTTACGTGCAGGTCCCTAGTATGTATTTAAACTATTGTTAGTATAATGTTTATTATTTGCTGAAACCATTCTATTGAGTCGGTGGATTCTAGTGTAGTCTTATGTACTTTGTTTGTATATATATTGTATTTATTGAATGTATTCACTTAATAGTATAATACTTTAAACAAACAGAAAAAAGTATTTTCAATCGAACTGTTTTGAATGTTCTATCAAATTTAATTAAAGACTTTGAGTAAAACAATTTAATCTAAATATTTACATAAGCAAGCACTTCCTTCAAGCCAAACACGGACGGTCCTGTTGGTAATTTTATTTCGTTTAGCGGTGTCTTTTCGCAAACATCAGCTGATGGAATAGACAAATAAATAAAGTTTAAATAAAATTATAGACAGATAACTATAACTAATGTTATAGACAAACAAATGTAGATTGAATAATGTTATTGACAGATAAATGTAGTTCAAATAATGTTATAGACAGACTTATGTAGTTTGAATAATGTTATAGACAGACAAATGTAGTTTGAATAATGTTATAGACAGACAAATGTACTTTCAATAATGAACTATATCTACATGGTATCAATGTAATACTGAACACTATCTACATGTTGTAAATGTGATACTAAACTCTATCTACATGGTGTCATTGTAATACTGAAGTCTATCTTCATAGTGTAAATGTAATACTGAACACTATCAACATGGTGTAAATGTAATACTGAACTATATCTACATTGTGTCAATGGAAACTGAAAACTATCTACATAGTGTAAATGTAATACTGAAGTCTGTCTATATGACGTCAATGTGATACTGAACTCTATCTACATGTGTAAATGTAAAACTGAACTATATCTACATTGTGTAAATGTAAAACTGGACTCTATCTACATGATGTAAATGTAATACTGAACTCTATCTACATGGTGTAAATGTGCTACTGAACTCTACCTACATGTGTAAATGTGAAACTGAACTATATATACATTTTGTAAATGTAATACTGAACTCTACCTACATGTGTGAATGTAAAACTGAACTCTATCTTCATAGTGAAAATGTAAAACTGAACTCTACCTACATGGTGTTAATGTGATACTGAACACTACCTACATGTGTAAATGTGATACTGAACTATATATACATTGTGTAAATGTGATACTGAACTCTACCTACATGTGTAAATGTAAAACTGAACTCTATCTACATAGTGTAAATGAAAAACTGAATTCTATCTAAATATAACACTGAACTCTATCTACATGGCGTAAATGTGATATTGAACACTATCTACATGGCGTAAATGTAATAATGAACTCTGTGTACATGGTGTAAATGTAATACTGAACACCATCTACATGGTGTAAATGTAATACTGAAGTCTATCAACATGGCGTAAATGTGATACTGAACTCTACCTACATGTGTAAATGTAATACTGAACTCTATCTACATGGTGTAAATGTAATACTGAACACCATTTACATGGTGTTAATGTAAAACTGAACACTATCTATATGGTGTGAATGTAATAGTGAACTCAATCTACATTGTGCAAATGGAAACTGAACACTATCTACATGGTGTAAAAGTAAAACTGAAGTTTATCTACATGGCGTAAAGGTGATATTGAACTCTATCTACATGTGTAAATGTGATAATGAACTCTACCTACATTGTGTAAATGTGATACTGAACTCTACCTACATGTGTAAATGTAAAACTGAACTCTATCTACATAGTGTAAATGTAAAACTGAACTCTATCTAAATGGTGAAAATGTAACACTGAACTCTATCTACATGGCGTAAATATGATATTGAACACTATCTACATGGCGTTAATGTAATAATGAACTCTGTCTACATGGTGTAAATGTAATACTGAACACTACCTACATGGCGTAAATGTAATACTGAACTCTGTCTACATGGTGTAAATGTAATACTGAACACTACCTACATGGTGTAAATGTAATACTGAACTCTATTTTCATGGTGTAAATGTATTACTGAACACTATCTACAAGGTGTCAATGTAAAACTGAAAACTATCTACATGGTGTAAATGTAATACTGAACTCTATCTACATTATGGCAATGGAAACTGAACACTATCTACATGGTGTAAATGTAATACTGAAGTCTATCAACATGGCGTAAATGTGATACTGAACTCTACCAACATTTGTTACTGTAAAAATGAACTCTATCTACACAGTGTAATTGTAATACTGAACTCTATATACATGGCGTAAATGTGATACTGAACTTTACCTACATGTGTAAATGTAATACTGAACACCATTTACGTTGTGTAAATGTAATACTGAACTCTATCTATATGGTGTGAATGTAATAGTGAACTCTATCTACATTGTGCGAATGGACACTGAACACTATCTACATGGTGTAAATGTAATACTGAAGTTTATCTACATGGCGTAAATGTGATACTGAATTCTATCTACATGTGCAAATGTAAAACTGAAGTCTATCTACATGGAGTTTATGTAAGACTGAACTCTATCTACATGGCGTAAATGTGATAATGAATTCTACCTACATATGTAAATGTAAAAACTGAGCTCTATCTTCATAGTGTAAATGTAATACTGAACTCTATCTACATGGTGTAAATGTAACACTGAACTCTATCTACATGGCGTAAACGTGATACTAAACACTTTCAACATGGTGTAAATGTAATAATGAACATTATCTACATGGCGTAAATGTAATACTGAACTCTGTCTACATAGTGTAATTGCATACTGAACACTATTTACATGGTGTAAATGTAATACTGAACACTATTTACATGGTGTAAATGTAATACTGAACACTATATACATGGTATGAATGTAATACTGAATACTATCTACATGGTGTAAATATGATACTGAACTCTATCTACATGGTGTAAATGTAATACTGAAAACCATTTACATGGTGTAAATGTAAAACTGAACACTATCTATATGGTGTGAATGTAATAGTGAACTCTATCTACATTGTGCAAATGGAAACTGAACGCTATCTACATGGTGTAAATGTAATACTGAAGTTTATCTACATGGAGTAAAGGTGATACTGAATTCTATCTACATGTGTAAATGTGATACTGAACTATATCTACATTGTGTAAATGTGATACTGAACTCTACCTACATGTGTAAATGTAAAACTGAACTCTATCTACATAGTGTAAATGTAAAACTGAACTCTATCTACATGGTGAAAATGTAACACTGAACTCTATCTACATGGCGTAAATATGATATTGAACACTATCTACATGGCGTAAATGAAATAATGAACTCTGTCTACTTGGTGTAAATGTAATACTGAACACTACCTACATGGTATAAATGTAATACTAAACTCTATTTTCATGGTGTAAATGTGATACTGAACACTATCTACAAGGTGTCAATGTAAAACTGAAAACTATCTACATGGTGTAAATGTAATACTGAAGTCTATCTACATTACGACATGGAAACTGAACACTATCTACATGGTGTAAATGTAATACTGAAGTCTATCAACATGGCGTAAATGTGATACTGAACTCTACCTACATTTGTAACTGTAAAACTGAATCCTATCTACACAGTGTAATTGTAATACTGAACTCTATCTACATGGTGTAAATGTAATACTGAACACCATTTACGTTGTGTAAATGTAAAACTGAACACTATCTATATGGTGTGAATGTAATAGTGAACTCTATCTACATTGTGCAATTGGAAACTGAACACTATCTACATGGTGTAAATGTAATACTGAAGTTTATCTACATGATGTTTATGTAAGACTGAACTCTGTCTACATGGCGTAAATGTGATAATGAATTCTACCTACATATGTAAATGTAAAAACTGAACTCTATCTTCATAGTGTAAATGTAAAACTGAACTCTATCTACATGGCGTAAATGTAATACTGAACTCTGTCTACATAATGTAATTGTAATACTGAACACTATTTACATAGTGTAAATGTAATACTGAACTCTATTTTCATGGTGTTAATGTAATACTGAACACTAGTTACATGGTGTAAATGTAATAATGAACACTATCTACATGGCGTAAATGTAATACTGAACTCTGTCTACATAGTGTAATTGTAATACTGAACACTATTTACATAGTGTAAATGTAATACTGAACTCTATTTTCATGGTGTTAATGTAATACTGAACACTAGTTACATGGTGTAAATGTAATACTGAACACTATATACATGGTATGAATGTAATAATGAATACTATTTACATGGTGTAAATATGATACTAAAATATATCTACAGGGCGTAAATAAGATACTGAACAAATATCTACATTGTGTAAATGCGATACTGAGCTATATGTATTTGGTATAAATGTGATACTAAACTCTATCTACATGGTGTAAATGTGAAACTGAACTCTATCTACATGGTGTAAATGTGAAACTGAACTCTAACTACATGGTGTAAATGTGGAACTGAACTCTATTTACATGGTGTAAATGTAATACTGAACTCTATCTACATGGTGTAAATGTAAATTATAAATACTGAACACTATCTCCATGATGTAAATGTAATACTTAACTCTATTTACATGGTGTTAATATAATACTGAACTCTATCTTCATGGTGCAAATGTAATACTGAACTTTATCTACATGGCATAAATGTAATACTGAACACGTTCTTCATGGCGTAAATGTGAAACTGAACTCTAACTGTGATACTGAACTCTGTTTACATGGAATAAATGTGATACTGAACTATATCTACAAGGTGTTAATGTAATACTGAGCTTTATCTACATGGTGTCAATGTAATACTGAAGTCTATCTTCATGGCGTAAATGTGATACTGTATTCTGTCTACTTGGCGTAAATGTGATAATGAACTCTGTCTACATGGCGTAAATGTGATACTGAATTATATCTACATTGCGTAAATGTGATACTGTATTCTGTCTACTTGGCGTAAATGTGATAATGAACTCTGTCTACATGGAATAAATGTGATGTTGAACTCTATCTACATGGTGTTAATGTGATACTGAACCATATCTACATGGTGTCAGTGTAATACCATGATGAAAATGTGATACTGAACTCTATCTACATGGTGTCAATGTAATATTGAAGTCTATCTTCATGTTGCAAATGTAATACTGAACACTATCCACATGGTGTAAATGTAAAACTGAACACCATCTAAATGGCGTAAATATGATCCTGAACTCTATCTACATGACGTAAATGTAATACTAAATACTATCTACATGGTGTAAATGTAACACTGAATTCTATCGACATCCAATGAATGTAATACTGAACACTATCTTCATGGTACAAATTTAATACTGATACTATCTACATGGTGTAAATATGATACTGAAATATATCTTCATGGTGTAAATGTAAAACTGAACGCTACCTACATGATGTAAATGTAAAACTGAACTCTATCTACGTGGCGTAAATGTGATACCGAAGTCTATTTTCATGGTGTAAATGTAATACTGAACACTATCTACATGATGTAAATGAAATACTGAACTCTAATTCCATGGTGTAAATGTAATACTGAACACTATCTACATGGTGTAAATGTAATACTGAACTCTATCTACTATTAGAAATGTGATACTGAACTCTATCTACATGTGTAAATATGATACTGAACACTATCAACATGGTGTAAATGTAATACTGAACTCTATCTACATGGTGTAAATGTAAAATGAACTCTATCTAAATGAGGTAAGTGTAGTACTTAACTCTATGTACATAACGTAAATGCAATATTGAACTCTTTCTACATTGTGTAAATGTTATACCAAACACTATCTTAATGCTGTAATTGTAAAACTGAACATTATCTACATGGTGTAAATGTAATACTGAAAATTATCTTCATGGTGTAAATGTAATACTAAACTCTATTTACATTGTGTAAATGTAACACTTAACACTACCTACATGGTGTAAATGTAATAGTGAACCCTATCTACATGGTGTAAATGTAACACTTAACACTATTTACATGGTGTAAATGTAAAACTGAACTCTATCTACATGACGTAAGTGTAGTACTGAACTCTATCTACATGGTGTAAATTCGATACTGAACACTATCTACATGTGTAAATATGATACTGAACTCTATCTACATTGTGTAAATGAAATAATGAACTCTATCTACAAGGTGTAAATGTCAAAACTGAATTCTATCTATATTTTGTTAATGTAAAATTGAACTCTGTCTTCATAACGTAAGTGTAGTACTGTACTCTATCTACATGGTGTCAATGTAATATTGAAGTCTATCTTCATGGTGCAAATGTAATACTGAACACTATCCACATGGTGTAAATGTAAAACTGAACAGCATCTAAATGGCGTAAATATGATCTTGAACTCTATCTACATGACGTAAATGTAATACTGAATACTATCTACATGGTGTAAATGTAACAATGAATTCTATCGACATCCAATAAATGTAATACTGAACACTATCTACATGGTGTAAATATGATACTGAAATATATCTTCATGGTGTAAATGTAAAACTGAACGCTATCTACATGATGTAAATGTAAAACTGAACTCTATCTACCTGGCGTAAATGTGATACCGAAGTCTATTTTCATGGTGTAAATGTAATACTGAACACTATCTACATGATGTAAATGAAATACTGAACTCTAATTCCATGGTGTAAATGTAATACTGAACACTATCTACATGGTGTAAATGTAATACTGAACTCTATCTACTATTAGAAATGTGATACTGAACTCTATCTACATGTGTAAATATGATACTGAACTCTATCAACATGGTGTAAATGTAATACTGAACTCTATCTACATGGTGTAAATGTAAAACTGAACTCTATCTAAATGAGGTAAGTGTAGTACTTAACTCTATGTACATAACGTAAATGCAATATTGAACTCTTTCTACATTGTGTAAATGTTATACCAAACACTATCTTAATGCTGTAATTGTAAAACTGAACATTATCTACATGGTGTAAATGTAATACTGAAAATTATCTTCATGGTGTAAATGTAATACTAAACCCTATTTACATTGTGTAAATGTAACACTTAACACTACCTACATGGTGTAAATGTAATAGTGAACCCTATCTACATGGTGTAAATGTAACACTTAACACTATTTACATGGTGTAAATGTAAAACTGAACTCTATCTACATGACGTAAGTGTAGTACTGAACTCTATCTACATGGTGTAAATTCGATACTGAACACTATCTACATGTGTAAATATGATACTGAACTCTATCTACATTGTGTAAATGAAATAATGAACTCTATCTACAAGGTGTAAATGTCAAAACTGAATTCTATCTACATGTTGTTAATGTAAAATTGAACTCTGTCTTCATAACGTAAGTGTAGTACTGTACTCTATCTACATGGTGTAAATGTAATACTGAACTCTATCTACATGGTGTAAATGTTATACGGAACACTATCTACATGCTGTTGATGTAAAACTTATCACTATCTACATGGCGTTAATGTAATACTGAACACTATCTACATGGCGTAAATGTGAAACTGAACGCTAACTGTGATACTGAACTCTATCTACATAGCGTAAATGTGATACTGAACTCTGTTTACATGGCGTAAATGTGATACTGAATTTTGTCTACATGGCGTAAAATTGATACTGAACTCTGTCTACATGGAATAAATGTGATGTTGAACTCTATCTTTATGGTGTAAATGTAATACTGAAGTCTATCTTCATGGTGTAAAAGTAATACTGAACACTATCTACATGGTGTCAATGTAATACTGAAGTCTATCTTTCTTCATAGTGTAAAAGTAATACTGAACACTATCTACATGGTGTAAATGTAATACTGAACTCTATCTACATTGTGTAAATGTAATACTCAACTCTATCTACATGGTGTAAATGTAATACTGAACTCAATCTACACGGTGTTATTGTGATACTGAACTCTATCTAAATGTGTAAATGTAATAGTGAACTCTATCTACATCGTGTTAATGTGATACTGAACACTATCTACATGTGTAATTGTTATACTGAACTCTATCTACACGGTGTAAATGTAATACTGAACTCTATCTAACTGGCGTAAATGTAATACTGAACACTATCTACATGGTGTTAATGTGAAACTGAACTCTAACTACATGGCGTAAATGTGATACAGAACTCTATCTATATGGCGTAAATGTGATACTGAACTCTCTCTACATGGCGTAAATGTGATTATGAACACTATCTTCATGGCGTAAATGTGATACTGAACACTATCTACATGGCGTAAATTTAAAACTGAACACTTTCTATATGGCGTAAATGTGATACTTACTTCTATCTATTTGTCTTAAATGTGATACTGAACTCTATCTGCATGGCGTTAATGGGATATTGCACTCTATAAACATGGTGTAAATGTGATTCTGAACTCAATCTACATTGTGTAAATGCGATACTAAACTGTATCTGCATGGCGTAGATGTGATACTGAACAATATCTTCATGGTGTAAATGTGATACATACTGAACTCTATCTACATGATGTAAATGTAATACTGAACACTATTTACATGACGTAAATGTAAAACCTATCACTGTCTACATGGCGTAAATGTAATACTGAACTGTATCTGCATAGCGTAAATGTGATACTGAACTCTATAATCATGGTGTAAATGAGATACTGAACTGTATCTACATGGCGTAAATGTAATACTGAACTGTATCTACATGGTGTAAATGTGATACTGAAATGTATCTAGATGGTGTAAATGAAAAATTGAACTCTGTCTACATGGTGTAAATAAGATACTGAACTCTATCTACATGGCGTAATTGTGATACTGAACTGTATCTACATGGCGTAAATATAATACTGAACTGTATCGATATGGTGTAAATGTGATACTGAACTGTATCTACATTGTGTAAATGAAAAATAGAACTTTGTCTACATGGTGTAAATGAGATACTGAACTCTATCTACATGGTATTAATGTAATACTGAATTCTATCTACATGGTGTGAATGTAATAATGAACTGTATCTACATGGTGTAAATGTAATAATTAACTGTATCTACATGGTGTAAATGTAAAACTGAACTCTGTCTACATGGTGTAAATGTAATACTGAACTGTATATACATGGTGTTAATGTAATACTGAACCGTATCTACACGGTGTAAATGTAAAACTGAACTCTATCTACATGGTGTAAATGTGATACTGAACTCTATTTACATGGTGCTTATATAATACTGAACTCTATTTACATGGTGTGAATGTAATAATGAACTGTATCTGCATGGTGTAAATGTAAAACTGAACTCTATCTACATGGTGTAAATGCAATACCGAACTCGCCTTATTTTTTTCAATTTCGGAAATGGAGGAAAGTTCTTATGTATGCGTGATATAATCATAGTTTGCATGTAAAACATATAACGAATACTTTCGTTTCTTCTCGTGGTATATGACTGTATGGTTGAAAATAAATATTTCAAAAGAATTTTTAATCTTTATTGTTTTTTTGTTAAGATTTCTTACCCATCTTCTCAAAAACAAGCGTTGCTAGTTTCATTAAAAACGAGAAAATTTAATAAAATATGGGGTAACGGATAGTTGTACTTTGTGGGTTAATATCTCATTGGTTAACCATTATGTGTTTAGAATAATTCGTGAACATTGATAACACTAGGTCTCGGCATGGCCGTGTGTCTCTGTTAGAAAGTCTTATTAACGTGGCTCTGTATTAATGTTTATTGTAATACAATGAAACAAGTACCAAAAAATATGGTTATTTGAATTGAGTAGTTTTTGTCGGAGTTAAATAAACGGAATATTCCATTAGGAGAATGAGTTTTACCTTTCAGTGCTTTGAAGCAGAAACAAGGTACAGAATAAAACCACATACAGGCCCATCATTACTGTGTGCTCAATCCCTGAAAGACAGAAACATTCAGAAAATGTATCATCCAATGTCATCACAGCACCATAAACCCATTACAGAATAGTTTTGATAAACACAATACAGAATTGTTATGATAAACTCATTACAGAAAGGTTATGATAAACTTAATACAGAATTGTTATGATAAACACAACAAAGAATTGTTATGATTAACACAACACAGAATAGTTATGATAAACAAAATACAGAACAGTTATGACAAATACAATACAGAATAGTTATGATAAACACAATACAAAGTAGTTATGATAAACACAATACATAATAGTTACGATAAATACAATACAGAATAGTTACGATAAACCCAATACAAAAAAAGTTATGATAAACACAATACAGAACAGTTATGATCAACACAATACAGAACAGTTATGATAAACACAATACATTCTTGTTATGATAAACACGACACAGAACAGTTATAATAAATGCAATACAGAATTGTTATGATCAACACAATACAGAACAGTTATAATAAACACAATACAGAATTGTTATGATAAACACAATATATAATATTTTCATTCAAAAATCTTCCTCAGGGAAGTAACCATATTACACAAGTTCAATTTAATTCACTCAATATTTAATTTTCGGCCACCTGGCCTTTATCAAAAATTGAAAATTTAATATTGCAGCTAGGTAACGTCCATTTCCCTTTAGATTGTTTTTCTATAATGATGACGTGACGTCACATCCTGTATGGACAACGTCAAAAGATGTAACGTCATATTGCGGGAAATGACGTTACATCTTTTGACGTTGATAAACACAATACAGAATTATTATGATAAACACAATACAAAATAGTAACGATAAACACAATACAGAACAGTTATGATTAATAAAATACAGAACAGTTATGATAAATGCAATACAGAATTGTTTTGATCAACACAATACAGAACAGTTATCATAAACACAATACAGAATTGTTATGATAAACACAATACATAATAGTTATGAAAAACACAAAACAGAACAGTTATGATTAATAGAATACAAGCAATTATGATAAACACAATACAGAAAGGTTATGACAAACACAGTACAGAATTGTTATGATAAACACAATACATAATAGTTACGATAAACACAATACAGAACAGTTATGATTAATAGAATACAGAACAGTTATGATAAACACAATACAGAACTGTTATGATAAATACAATACAAAACAGTAATGATAAATGCAATACAGAACAGTTATGATAAACACAATACCGAACAGTTATGATAAACACAATACAGAATTGTTATGATAAACACAATGCAGAACAGATATGATAAACACAATACAGAATTGTTATGATAAACGCAATACAGAATTGTTATGATAAACACAATACATATTTGTTATAATAAACATAATACATAACAGTTACGATAAACACAATACAGAACAGTTATGATTAATATAATACAGAACAGTTATGATAAACACAATACAGAACAGTTATGATAAACACAATACAGAGCAGTTATGATAAACACAATACAGAACAGTTATGATGAACGCAATACAGAACAGTTACGATAAACACAATACAGAACAGTTATGATAAACACAATATAGAACAGTTATAATAAACATAATACAGAATTGTTATGATAAACACAATACAAAACAGTTATGATAAACGCAATACAGAACAGTTATGATAAACGCAATACAGAACCGTTATTATAAACACAATACAGAATTGTTATGATAAGCACAATACAGAATTGTAATGATAAACATAATACAGAATAGTGATGATTAATACAATATAGAATAGTTAATGATGAACACAATTCGGAATAGTTATGATAAACACAATACAGAATATTTATGGTAATAACAATACAGAATAGGCATGATAAACACAGTACAGAAGTCATGATAAACACAATACAGAATTGTTAATGATAAACACAATTAAGAATAGTCATGATATATAAACGTAATACAGAATAGTCATGATAAATACAATATAGAATAGTCATGATAAACATAATACAGAACAGCCATGATCAATGCAATACAGATTAGCCATAATCAACACAAAACAGAATAGTTATGATAAACACAATACAGAATAGTTAAGATAAACGCAAAACAGAATAGTTATGATAAACACAATACAGAACAGTTATGATAAACACAATACAGAATAGTCATGATTAACGCAATACAGAATAGCCATGATCAACACAATACAGAATAGTTATGATAAACACAATACAGAATAGTTAAGATAAGCATAATACAGAATAGTTATGATTAACACAATACAGAATAGTTATGATAAACGCAATACAGAATAGTTATGATTAACGCAATACAGAATAGTCATGATAAACGCAAAACAGAATTGTTATGATAAACGCAAAACAGAGTGGTTATGATAGATACAATACAGAATAGTGATGATTAACGCAATACATTATAGTCATGATAAATGCAAAACAGAATAGTCATGTTAACGCAATACAGAATTGTTATGATAAATGCAATACAGAATAGTTATGATAAACACAATACAGAAGAGTCGTGATAAACGCAATACAGTATAATCATGATAAACGCAAGAGAGAATAGTCATGATAAACCCAATACAGATTTTTTATGATAAACGCAATACAGAATTGTTATGATAAATGCAATACAGAAAAGTTATGATAAACACAATACAGAATAGTCATGATAAACGCAAGAATAGTTATGATAAACACAATACAGAAGAGTCATGATAAACGCAAGAATAGTTATGATAAACACAATACAGAATAGTTATGCTAAACACAATACAGAATAGTTATGATAAATACAATAAAGAATAGTAATGATAAACGCAATACAAAATAGTTATGATAAACACAATACAGAGTAGTTATTATAAACGCAATACAGAGTAGTTATAATAAACGCAATACAGAATAGTTATGGTAAACACAATACAGAATAGTTATTATAAACGCAATACAGAGTAGTTATAATAAATGCAATACAGAATAGTTATGATAAACACAATACAGAATAGTTATGATAAACACATTACAGTATAGTTATGATAAAAACAATAAAGAATAGTTATGATAAACGCAATACAGAATAGTTATGATAAACACAATACAGAGTAGTTATGGTAAATACAATACAGAGAAATTATGATAAATAAAATGAATACTGATGACAAACACAATACAGACTAATTATGATAATCCCAATACAGAATAATTATGAAAATTACAATACAGAATAATTATAATAATTACAATACAGAGTATTTATGATAAATATAATGAATAATTATGTTAAACACAAAACAGAATAATTATAATTATTACAATACAGAGTAATTATGATAAATACAATGAATAATAATGATAAACACAATACAGAATACTTATGATAAACACAATACACAATACCCCCCCCCCCTCCTCCCCCGATTGACCCGATGCCTCTCATAAAATAACACTCAGTACTGGTTCTACTCTGGAAGTGGACTCGAAAGCGATTCATATAAGCTTTGAGCTTTCATCGCAACTGAGCTTAAACAAATTAGTATAAACTAAACTAAACAAAGCGTAGTTTACTGGTACACCTAACTTCGCTCTTCTTCGTTGTCACAATATGTCACCATAAAGCGAAAAGGTGAAACATTAAATTTTGATCACGTCGAAAAATGATCCCATGGGTCACTTTTCAACGGATGAGTGATCAATATTTAACATTGAAAACTGACCCCGACCGATATTTAATGACCCACCCAAACGTGAAAAACTGACCCTCGTTAAAATTTGATCACCAACAGTTTGAAATTGACCGAATAGTCCGAATAGAACCACATTTCAACATTGAAAACTGCTATTTTAAAATTTGGATGTTCTCGTGAATGTTAAGTGTGAATTATAACCGGAAAATGTTGATAAACGATATATATATAAAGCCGGTATGCTATAGAGACGTTGTATCATTGGTGATAACACGTGTGGTATCGGAATGGTGTTTGTTGGAATTGCTTTTCGTTAGGGTGGTTGATGTTTCACAAGTTAAGAATGCGATGAAGCATTCCTACATCAACTCTCTCTCTTTCTCTTTCTCTCTCTCTCTTCTCTCTCTCTCTCTCTCTCTCTCTCTCTCTCTCTCTCTCTCTCTCTCTCTCTCTCTCTCTCTCTCTCTCTCTCTCTTTGTTACCTGGGCATCGGCGTCACACTTTCGGTTAAAATTTTGCATGCAAGTTACTATCATGCCAATATCTCAGTAACCACCTACTGGATTGATTGGAAGCTTCACCAAGTCTTCAGTGTTATCAAACAATCAAGTTAATAAACTCTTGATAGAATTTAATGCCAATTATGACCGTTAGTCGACTTAGAAATGTTGGTTAAAGTTTTCCGTGCATCTTCATATCATGCACATATCTCTGTAACCTCATATGCGATTGATTTGAAAATACACTAACGCCCTCGTGTTATTAAAACATTATCTCCCAGCTATGTTCAATACCTATGATGGTGATTTTGACATATTTCATATTTAACACTCATCTGACCCACGGAGAGGGCCAAATTTAATGTTGGAAGACCGTGTGGCCCAACCAAATTTCTATATTATAAATTGAAATAAAATAGTTTTAAACCACAAACATCTTGGTTAAACGTCTTTCCTCACTTAAAACGTTTAATAACTCAGAAACATATATAGAACCCAAAACTTAATAACACTCACTTGTGTGTGAAAAGTGGATGTGTGTAACAAATAATATAACAAGATCAGGTCTTCAGTATGTATTGACAAAGCAGTGCTTCTAGTCCAGCGCGCTGTCTTACGGACAAGTTTTGTTTTTCTACCAATACTGTCCAACTTTCGATGCAAATCATTACCTTTTTGCAATATGCAAATATATTTTAACATTGTTGTTAAAGGGAGTTTCCTTATATACTGATGTGATTAAATTAAATCGTTCGAGAGGCGTAGCTTGGCTGAAAACAACGTGTAGGCACAGTTGTAGCGGGTCCAGCGGCATGCTCCCCTCATCTTTTCCAGCTACACTGTCGTAGATGCGTTTTGGCGTATATTTTCTTATGTTTTTAGGGGGCTAGACATTCTTATTACTAACCCTGAATTCACTGTTTTATAGCCAAATAAATTGATATCAAATGTGATGTTTTTAAAGTTTGTTCACTTTAATAAAGGGAAACATGAAGTAGTCTTCTGTTTCATGGTTTCAAGTGGCTACTATTTTCAAACAACAGGTGTTGAATGTTTATCACCAAGATATTCATATAACATAATTACTAGTATATATGTATGCACATACATTGATGATGATAATTTTGTTTATCGTCGCCATCGGTTTCCCATATAGGTGACGCCTCCAAAAGAGTATTAGTAAGTTCCGATTTTTGGAGGATAGCGCAGAGATACAGAAGACACTTCTGTAGCGTCCCTGGTTCTTTTACATGTCATTGTTGATATTTGTTATAGTCCTGTCCGAAAGACTGATAAGTTTTTTAGTTGGAAGAGCAGGTGAGTTCACAGTCCAAGGCCTTAACCACTGGACCACTTATCCACCCATACAGTACTGCTGAGGAGTGTTCATATGTGTCGCAATGCGAAAAGTCACTTTAGAAAATCTCTAATTTTCTACATTTGCATGACAAAAACAACGGTGAATACACGACTTATATCTATGTTGCGTTGTACAGGGTGATTCTGAAGTAATCAGATATCAAGATTAGCCTTATTGCGTTGCCGACCAACTCGTCATTACAGAACATTTCATGAACAGTCTGAACTATTCCATACCCGTACATAACGATTTTAGTTTGTTTGTAATCATGTCATCAAGAATTTTATCAGTGTTTGTCCAATCTACAATCAAATAAGAGATGAATATATACATGTACTCGTACAAACATGTTTCACCGGACGACCAAGTACGGTAAATTTTATAGATTTATTAAATACAATTCGAAAATCGTTGTCAACATGAATAGCATCATTTTGGACAAAAGCTTTCAAATGCAGATACATTCTGATAAATAACGTTAAACAATTCACATAGCAGGGCCGTAGCCACACTGAGGCAAACGGAGGCACTTGCCTCCTGTAAAATTTGTGGAGGTTCACATTTTTATTTTTATTTTTTTTAACAAAATAAAGTTACCCAATATATGAATTACTTTCAAAATAATTTTGTTTAAAACCGCTGTCACCAATATTGATTTTGAACTCTATATTTTATATTGTACACATCAGATTGCATGCATTAAATAATGCTTGTATATTGCAATGAGCTACGATGCTCAAGTCTAGATAAGATTTCTGTTCTGTTCTGTTTTGTACAATAATATATCATCTCCAACATTATATGACAAGCCTGGAGAGACATATAATCACTTCTTATTTACTAACTCTAAATATCTTACCAACATCACGACCTAACACTTCTGAATGACACAAAGTCCATGGCTAATTATCCTGCTATCACATCTCCTTAAATTGACACCTTTGATCTTTACAAAAATAAACCAATTCATATTTTTTTTTATAATACAAAAAATCCAACTACAATAATAAAACATCCTCCCTTGTAAACATTAAATATATTTTTAGAAATATATTTTTCTCTATTCTATATAACTCTCCTTCTAATATATCAAACTCTTAAACTGTAATCGGGCAATGTCAACTTTATAGGTCTCTATATCTGTGATTTCTAAAGAGCGTTCCATTGTGTACTGGACTATGATCATGAAACAACTGAATTCAATTTTGTATAAATCTTTTAATGAACAATGTTACTTTTAAATTAATAAATGTTGGGCCAAATTAATTGAATCGTTCTAAAATAACCTAAGATTTGGAGACATATGGCTAAATTTCCAAACGTAATTTATTCTATTTTATTTAAACAGAGAATTAGAGACCAAATACATGCAAACTTTGGATTGCATCTGTTCAGACTCTGCCTTAACTTACAGACTATGTTGAAACTATAATATTACAATAAGTTGAAAGTAGATTTTAGATATGAAGATTACTTTGATTTTAATTCAAATGAAAAGAATAACACAGATTTGACATGTTTTCGCCTTACTGCCCATACTTTAGAAATAGAATCAGGCAGCTATACACATGTTGAAAGAGAGAATCGAATTTGTAAATTATGTTCCTTAAATGTTGAATCTAAATATCATTTTCTTTTATGTTGTCCCAAACATAGAACAACAAGAACTAAGTATTTAAATAATATATAATTTCCCATTTTCAATACATTTATAAATCTATTTTCATCTTCAAATAAAAAACTAGTTCGTAATACATCAGGATTATATTTCTGAGACGTGTATGCTTAGAAAAACTACCTCGAATTCAATGACTGCTTCTTAACTATATTCACCTAATTGAAATATTTAAAATATACTGTCTAGATTTGCTTTCTTGTGATGATTGACTGTTTATGAACACGTGTGTCTTCAGTGTCTGTAGTAAGCTACGCTCCTGGGTTTGCAAGGATTTTGTAAATGACGGTTTGAAAAGGAATTGTTTGTTTTTTGTTATAATCATTAACTGCTAATAACCATTTGTAATCATAGCAACCGATCGTAGCAAAGCTTACCAGGGCTTATGTTTAATTGTTGCAGCAAGCGGCATCAGTCATATGACATTTCGCTAATATTTAACAAACCGTTAAAAAAATAACCCCATGTAAGATCAAAATTTGACACTGATCAGTCTTCAAACGACTGTTATGATAAGAAATTAATGTTGACATATGATCCGGTTCAATTTTCAGCGGGGTTAAATTTAATGTTACAAAGGTGTAAGTAGAAATATCCTCGCCAGGTAGATTGTCACATCATAAAGCGAGAAGGTGTTAGTAGAAATATCCTAGCCAGGTAGATTGTCACATCATAAAGCGAAAAGGTGTAAGTAGAAATATCCTTGCCATGCAGATTGTCACATCATAAAGCGAGAAGGTGTAAGTAGAAATATCCTCGCCATGCAGATTGTCACATCATAAAGTGAGAAGGTGTAAGTAGAAATACCCTTGCCATGCAGATTGTCACGTCATAAAGCGAGAAGGTGTAAGTAGAAATATCCTCGCCAGGTAGATTGTCACATCATAAAGTGAGAAGGTGTAAGTAGAAATACCCTTGCCATGCAGATTGTCACATCATAAAGCGAGAAGGTGTAAGTAGAAATATCCTTGCCATGCAGATTGTCACATCATAAAGTGAGAAGGTGTAAGTAGAAATACCCTTGCCATGCAGATTGTCACATCATAAAGTGAGAAGGTGTAAGTAGAAATACCCTTGCCATGCAGATTGTCACATCATCAAGCGAGAAAGTGTAAGTAGAAATATCCTCGCCAGGTAGATTGTCACATCATAAAGCGAGAAGGTGTAAGTAGAAATATTCTTGCCATGCAGATTGTCACATCATAAAGCGAGAAGGTGTAAGTAGAAATATCCTCGCCAGGTAGATTGTCACATCATAAAGTGAGAAGGTGCAAGTAGAAATACCCTTGTCATGCAGATTGTCACATCATAAAGCGAGAAGGTGTAAGTAGAAATATCCTCGCCAGGTAGATTGTCACATCATAAAGCGAAAAGGTGTAAGTATAAATATCCTCGCCAGGTAGATTGCCACATCATAAAGTGAGAAGGTGTAAGTAGAAATACCCTTGCCATGCAGATTGTCACATCATAAAGCGAGAAGGTGTCAGTAAAAATATCCTCGCCATGCAGATTGTCACATCATAAAGCGAGAAGGTGTAAGTAGAAATATCCTCGCCAGGCAGATTGTCACATCATCAAGCGAGAAAGTGTAAGCAGAAATAGCCTTGCCATGCAGATTATCACATAAAGCGAGAAGGGTGTAAGTAGAAATATCCCTGCCATGTAGATTGTCACATCATAAAGCGAGAAGGTGTTAGTAGAAATATCCTCGCCAGGTAGATTGTCACATCATAAAGCGAGAAGGTGTAAGTAGAAATATCCTTGCCATGCAGATTGTCACATCATAAAGCGAGAAGGTGTAAGTAGAAATATCCTCTCCATGCAGATTGTCACATCATAAAGTGAGAAGGTGTAAGTAGAAATAACCTTGCCATGCAGATTGTCACATCATAAAGCGAGAAGGTGTAAGTAGAAATATCCTCGCCAGGTAGATTGTCACATCATAAAGTGAGAAGGTGTAAGTAGAAATACCCTTGCCATGCAGATTGTCACATCATAAAGCGAGAAGGTGTAAGTAGAAATATCCTTGCCATGCAGATTGTCACATCATAAAGTGAGAAGGTGTAAGTAAAAATACCCTTGCCATGCAGATTGTCACATCATAAAGCGAGAAGGTGAAAGTAGAAATATCCTCGCCAGGTAGATTGTCACATCATAAAGTGAGAAGGTGTAAGTAGAAATACCCTTGCTATGCAGAGTGTCACTTCATAAAGCGAGAAGGTGTAAGTAGAAATATCCTCGCCAGGTAGATTGTCACATTATAAAGCAAGAAGGTGTTAGTAGAAATATCTTTGCCATGCAGATTGTCACATCATCAAGCGAGAAGGTGTAAGTAGAAGTATCCTCACCAGGTAGATTGTCACATCATAAAGCGAGAAGGTGTAAGTAGAAATACCCTTGCCATGCAGATTGTCACATCATAAAGCGAGAAGGTGTAAGGAGAAATATCCTCGCCATGCAGATTATCACATAAAGCGAGAAAGTGTAAGTAGAAATATCCCTGCCATGCAGATTGTCACATCATAAAGCTGGAGGTGTAAGTAGAAATATCCTCGCCATGCAGATTGTCACATCATCAACCGAGAAGGTGTAAGTAGAAATATCCTCGCCAGGCAGATTGTCACATCATCAAGCGAGAAGGTGTAAAGAGAAATATCCTCGCCAGGCAGATTGTCACATCATAAAGCGAGAAGGTGTAAGTAGAAATATTCTCGCTAGGCAGATTGTTACATCATAAAGCGAGAAGGTGTAAGTAGAAATATCCTCGCCATGCAGAATGTCACATCATAAAGCGAGAAGGTGTAAGTAAAAATATCCTCGCCAGGCAGATTGTCACATAAAGCGAGAAGGTGTCAGTAGAAATATCCCCGCCAGGTAGATTCTCACATAAAGCGAGAAGGTTTAAGTAGAAATATCCTCGCCATTCAGATTGTCACATCATAAAGCGAGAAGTTGTAAGTAGAAATATCCTCGCCAGGCAAATTTTCACATAAAGCGAGAAGGTGTAAGTAGAAATATTCTCGCATGCAGATTGTCACATCATAAAGCAAGTTTACAATATCGTGTTTTATGATGTGACGACGGGGCCAGAGGCGAGGACGTGGACGACGTCGGTTACATCCCGGTACCAGACGGTACCCGGTATCGCTATTACTGTGTTTGTATTGTATTTATTGTAATTAGTTGTTATATGCATCATTTGTGCTTGTAGTGTACGTCTTCTTTGAATGACACTTTCTAGATAAAGGGCAGATATGTATTCCTCACTTTTTAAGAAAAAAAAATGTAGTGGTTTTAACCATTCCGAAACGCAATAAGAGGTTTAAAATAATAATATGACTTCATCAGAGCATAAATGAATAATGTGCAGTATTTTATGTGTTTCTATTCTTGAACCAATATTTTCTATTTTTCGATGATTTTGATAACCTGTCAAAAGATTTATGATTTTATATGCAGATGACACAACCATGAAAATGTCAATCAAATAAGATCATTTTGAATTATAAACATACGAGTAGTGTTGGCTCTACAAATCAAATAGTTCATGTACAAAGCACAAACATGTATTAAACCTATGGCGGAAAATGTTCCCATTAATGTCACCCTCCAATACCACCGGCATTTCATCATCAAGTGAACAGATCTGATATCAATGTTACTTTGTTGTTTGACAGAAGTGTACATATCTGATATCAATGTTACTTTGTTGCTTGACAGAAGCGTACATATCTGAAATCAATGTTACTTTGTTGTTTGACAGAAGCGTACATATCTGAAATCAATGTTACTTTGTTGATTGACAGAAGTGTACAGATCTGAAATCAATGTTACTTTGTTGTTTGACAGAAGTGTACATATCTGATATTAATGTTACATTGTTGTTTGACAGAAGTGTACATATCTGATATCAATGTTACTTTGTTGTTTTGGACCTTTCATGATATGGTGATAAACTTAGGTGAAGACTCGTCAATCGACTTCATTTCTAACTAACTCCTAACAGATACGTCGCGCTACGAGGAGCGACAACAACCGTGGACTAAAACGAAATTTGGGTATACCTTGTGAACAAAAAGGAATTTGGACAAACGGTCATATAGAAATATATAAGCAACTTGAGGTGAAGTTTTAGCTGTTTAAAACGAAACACAAAAAAATTTACACTGGTTCTGTTCTGCAAACTTCCTGTTCATAGATATGACACTTCAATTAGTCTTAAATGAGTCAAACAATCTTATTTATAAAAAAGTGACACGTACAAATCTTATACAATATGAGTAGATTTGACTTGTCCGATGTTAAAACTGATACCGAATCTAGCCAATGATTATTTCACATAACCAATGTGATTCTATAATATAATCATCAACGTTTTCAAAAGGAATGAGAACAACTGTTATCAAGTGTCTTGATATTGTTAACATCAAATGATATATTGGCTTTAAACATAATTGTAAAATCTGGTCGAATTTTGCCTATCTTTTTCACAACATTTTCTATGATGTCATTATATTTCTAATTAAACCACCACGTGGATTTAGAACCATTCCGCTATAATCTCACTGTTCAATAAGCAAGGATCTGAAATAAGATAGACGAGCATAGGAACATGTTATATTCTGAAGTTATTTTATTAGTTAAAATACTTATCTATAGAAAGCAATAGTAAAGTATAGTAAGTGCAGGAGTACCTAGATATCATGATAATATAACATTAAACTTACTTTCTTGAATCAAATCCTGCAAATGAGAATGCTTAACATCCACCTAAGAAATCAGCTACAGATTAGTACTGTTATCGATGCACTGTTTGACAAGTCTTTATTCCAAGAGCCGGTTCCACAAACTACTTGATCAGACAACACGTATACATGACTCAGACGTATTTATAGTCACAAATAACGTCACTCCACTGTTTGGAATCAATTTAGTGTTTTGTAACAGCTGCTGCAATAATATTGCAAATGAATGTTTTTGTTGCTCCAAGTAGAAAATGACAATGGTGCAAACTTTCATTTGGCTTACAGTCTAATATCATTTACATATCTTGACAATACATCTAATTGAATTTCAGCGGCATTTTGAAACACACATTGATCAAGCCAACAGGAAACAAGAGCGCCAAGATGCCCCTATATCGCTCACCTGAATGAGATTTAAATTGAACTGTACAGCCATATAGAGTAAACCACGCCCGCCCCTTGTGGCCATGACGCCTTTAGCATTCTTTGTAGAGGGTCACCAAAGACACATTTCTGCCAAACAATATAGAAATCCGGTATTTGTTTCTAACGAGAAAAGTTTGTTTTTTCTAAAGCCATACAGAAAAAAACCAGTCCGGACTTCACTCCGGCCATGATTTGTTGACAACTCGCAACAACTTAAACAATTTTGGTAGATGTCTACCAAGTTCTATTATAGCCACATAGGGAAAACCAATCGTGAAACATCGGGTATTTCCGTATCCTCCGTAGAATACACCTCGTGTATAGCTCTAGAATACACCAACGCGAATCGCCTGTGTTAAAAGTCAGTGTTCATTCGCGTGAAAGTAACAAATAATGTATCCTTCATTAAGTTGATTATATATGGCGTTGTTATATCGATTTTTTATTTATAAACTCGACATGGGTCATTTTTATAGGGAAATTTAAAATATCAGTCTTGATTAACGAACGTTTATATTTTCAATGTACGTGTATATAAACAGATGGCATAAGGGGGCCGCCATTTTATTTTATCATGTGACTGAAAGTATTTCCAAAATGGCGCCTTATTATGTCAGAGGTCTATTGCGTAGCATAAAGGCCGAGGTGATCAGATTGAGGGAAAACCAGTCCTGTCCGCTAGCGGTCTCGATTTTTATGAATCATGATGGCTTGAACAATTTGAGTAGAATGTCTACCAAGGAACATTTTTTTATGATATTACTTCGAAATTGGGCCAGTAGTTTGACAATATTTTCCCTTTTTGTTGCCATGTCAACCGTAGTTCTGCATGGATCAAGTTTGTTTTAATAATTTTGGTTGAGGACCATCCAAGGATCTTTCCTATGGTGTTTGATTTGAATCAGACGAGGTATTTAAAGATATCGTTTGAAGCAATTGTTTACGGACGTACAGACGGACGGACGGAGTGCTCACAATAGCTCACATTGAGTCTCCGGCTCAGGTGAGCTAAAGAAGATCAATGATGTTAGACTATAAACTACAACCAGACATACTTTATGTTTGTATATTAGTCACTCTGGAACTATCGTTCCATTGCTAGAATAGGACTGAGTTTAAGTCTAGAGACCATGTGACCTCTGGCATCAGCCAATTCATAACTGTCTTGGTACATACGATGATCTGCTCTGGCTGTTGTTAGATCCTCTATGTCTTCAATAGTGATATGTATATCTTGTATCTGATGAATACTTTGCACCATCTGTTGTTATTGTTCATATATGTGTTATATATTGCAGTTGGTGCCAACAATGTGCATATTCTCTGAACTGAATACGTATTACTTTCTTACATGCTTATGCTCCTAATATTCCTACTCGCGTTAATACCGTTTTGGAACAAAACTAAAGAAATATTCATTGAAACATATAGTTCAAGCCCACCATGTTCTGCCCCTCTCCTACACCCAGAAATCATTTGTGTTTGAGGATGAATATCCTGCATTCAGGTGGCATTCCAGCAGATATAATGAGGCATGTTGTGAGAAGATAAAGAGTAAGTATCATGTTATTGGACATTGTTTTTTTTTTATAAATATGCAAGTTCGGGTGTTGTGGCACAAAGGCCTCTGCGCCATTGCAGTTACCAGCAATACCAGACTAGTAGCTGTGACCCGCTACAGGAAATTCGTGACATCTAAAACAAGAGGCCCAATATGTGCCTAAGTCGCTCATCTTGTTTCACACGTCACTATGAAGAATTTGTTTTAGTTGCAGATGAAAAAAAAATTGTCTGTTTTCTCATAGCATTTCCATGTAAAGTGAAAGTCACGCTAATGGGCTCCAATGGACGCTTGCCCCTAATTTCAAGTAGATATATTCATACAGCAGTATCAAAACAAGTTTGAGCGTTTATTTACACTCACGCTTTGAACTGGTCATTTAGGCGAGCAATAAAGCAGTATAGTCAAGTTCAAGTTTCTATAGACAAGTCTGAGTTTTCAATTACCCTCACGCTTTGAACCTGTCATTTTGGCGAGCAATATAGCAGTAAAGTCAAGTTTGAGTTTTCATTTGCCCTCGCTCTTTGAACTGGTCATTTTTTGCGAGAAATATAGCAGAATAGTCAAGTTTTTGAGTTCTGAATTACCGTCGGTCTTTGAACTGGACATTTTGTCGAGCAATATAGCAGTATAGTCAAGTTTGAGTTTTTATTTACTCTCACGCTTTGAACTGATCATTTTGGCGAGCAATATAGAAGAATAGTCAAGTTTGAGTTTTTATTTACCCTCACGATTTGAACTGGTCATTTTGGCGAGCAATATAGCAGTATAGTCAAGTTTGAGTTTTGATTTACCCTCGCTCTTTGAACTGATCATTTTGGCGAGCAGTATAGTCAAGTTTGAGTTTTTATTTACCCTCACGCTTTGAACTGGTCATTTAGGCGAGCAGTATAGCTATAAAGTCAAGATTGAGTTTTTATTTACTTTCGGTCTTTGAACTGGTCATTTTGGCTAGCAATATAGCAGTATAGTCAACATAGAGTTTTTATTTACCCTCATGCTTTGAACTGGTCATTTTGGCGAGCAGCATAGCTGTATAGTCAAGTTTAAGTTTTTCTTTACCCTCACTCGCTCTTTGAACTGGTCATTTTGGCAAGCAGCATAGCTGTAAAGTCAAGTTTGAGTTTTTATTTACCCTCACACGCTCTTTGAACTGGTCATTTTGGCGAGCAGTATAGCTGTATAGTGAAGTTTGAGTTTTAATTAACCCTCAATCGCTCTTGGAACTGGTCATTTTGGCGAGCAATATAGCTGTATAGTCAAGTTTGAGTTTTTATTTAACATCGCTCTTTAAACTGGTTATTTTGTCGAGCAATTTAGCAGTATAGTAAAGTTTAAGTTTTTATTTACCCTCGCTTTTTGAACAGGTCATTTTTGCGAGCAATATAGCTGTAAAGTAAAGTTTGAGTTTTTATTTACTTTGCTCTTTGAACTGGTCATTTTGGCGAGCAATATAGCTGTATAGTCAAGTTTGAGTTGTTATTTACCTTCGCTCTTCGAACTGGTAATTTTGGCGAGCAATACAGCAGTAAAGTCAAGTTTGAGTTTTTATTTACCCTCGCTCTTTGAACTTGTCAATTTGATTTTTTATTTACCCTCGCTCTTTGAACTGATCATTTTGGCGAGCAATTTAGCTGTATAGTCAAGTTTGAGTTTTTATTTACATTCGCTCATTGAACTGATCATTTAGGCGAGCAATATAGCAGCATCGTCAAGATTAAGTTTAAAATTTACCCTCGCTCTTTGAGCTGGTATTTTTGGCGAGAAATACAACTGTATAGTCACTTTGAATTGATATTTACCGTCGCTCTTTGAACTAGTCATTTTGGCGAGCAATATAGCAATAAAGTCAAGTTTGAGTTTTTATTTTCCTCGCTCTTTGAACTGGTCATTTGGCGAGCAATACAGCTGTATAGTCAAGATTGCGTTTTTATTCACTTCCGCTCTATGAAATTATCATTTAGGCGAGCAATATGTCAGCATCGTCAAGATTAAGTTTAAAATTTACCCTCGCTCTTTGAACTGGTCTTTTTGGCGAGAAATACAACTGTATAGTCACTTTGAATTGATATTTACCCTCATTCTTTGAACTTGTCATTTTGGCGAGCAATATAGCAATAAAGTCAAGTTTGAGTTTTTATTTTCCTCGCTCTTTGAACTGGTCATTTCGGCAAGCAATATAGCAGTATAGTCAAATTTGAGTTTTTATTTACCCTCACGTTTTGAACGCGCCATTTTGGCAAGCAATATAGCAGTATCGCCAAGTTTGAGTTTTATTTACCCTCACGCTTTGAACTGGTCATTTTGGCAAGCAATATAGCAGTATCGTCAAGTTTGAGTTTTTGTTTACCCTCGCTCTTTGAACTGGTCGTTTTGACGAGCAATATAGCTGTTTAATCAAGTTTGAGTAATTATTTACCATCGCTCTTTGAACTGGTCATATTTAGCGAGCAATACAGCTGTATAGTTAAGTTTGAGTTTTTATTTACCTTCGCTCTTTGAACAGGTAATTTTGGCGAGCAATATAGCAGTATCGTCAAGTTTGAGTTTTTATTTACCGTCAAGCTTTGAACTGGTCATTTTGGACGGCAATATAGCAGCATCGTCAAGTTTGAGTTTTTATTTTCCCTCACTATTTGAACTGGTCATTTTGGCGAGCAATATAGCTGTATAGTCAAGTTTGAGTTTTTATTAACCCTCGCTCTTTGAACTGGTCATTTTAAGCGAGCAATATAGTTGTGTAGTAAAGTTTGAGTTTTTATTTACCTTCGCTCTTTGAACTGGTCATTTTGGCGAGCAATATAGCTGTATAGTCAAGATCGGGGTTTTTTTTACCTTCGTGCTTTAGATTGTTCATTTTGGTGAGCAATATAGCTGTATAATCAAGTTTAAGTTTTTATTTACCCTCGCTGGTTGAACTGGTCTTTTTAGCGAACAATATAACTGTATATTCAAGTTTGAGTTTTTATTTACCTTCGCGCTTTGAACTGGTCGTTTTGGCGAGCAATATAGCTGTTTAGTAAAGTTTATTTTTTTATTACCCTTGCTGTTTCAACAGGTCTTTTTGACGAACAATATAACAGTATTATCAAGTATGAGTTGTTTTTTACCCTCGCTCTTTGAACTGGTCAAATTGGCGAACAATATAACAGTATAGTCAAGTTTGAGTTTTTATTTACCATTGGTCTTTGAACTGGTTATTTTGGCGAGCAATATAGCTGTTTAATCAAGATTGAATTTTTATTTATCCTCGTTCTTTGAATTGGTCATTTTGGCAAGCAATAAAGCGGTTTAGTCAAAATTGAGTTTGTATTTACCTTCCCTGTTTGAACTGGTCATTTTTGCGAGCAATATAGCTGTATCGACAACTTTGAGTTTTTATTTACACTACCGCTTTGAACTGGTCATTTTAGTGAGCAATATAGCTGTATAATCAAGTTTGAGTTTTATTTACCCTCGCTCTTTGAACTGGTCATTTTAGGCAAGCAATATAGCTATATAGTCAAGGTTGAGTATTGATTTACCTTCGCTCTTTGAACTGGTCATTTTGGCGAGCAATATAGCAGTATAGTCAAGATTGGGTTTTTATTTACCCTCACGCTTTGGATTGGTAAATTTGACGAGCAATGTAGCTGTATAGTTAAGTTTGAATACTTACTTACCTTCGCTCTTTGAACTCGACATTTTGGCGAGCAATATAGCAGTTTAGCCAATATTGGGTTTTTATTTACCCACTCGCTTTGGATTGGTCATTTTGTCGAGCAATATAACAGTATATTCAAGTTTGAGTTTTTATTTACCCTTGGTCTTTGAACTGGTCGTTTTGGCGAGCAATATAGCTGTATAGTTAAGTTTGAGTTTTTATTTACCTTTGCTTTTTGAACTGGTCTGTTTGGCAAGCAATATAGCAGTATAGTCAAGTTTGAGTTTTTATTTACCTTCGCTCTTTTAACATGTCATTTTGGCGAGCAATATAGCTGTTTAATCAAGTTTGAGTTTTTATTTACCCTTGGTCTTTGAACTTGTCATTTTGGCGAGCAATATAGCAATATAGTCAAGTTCGAATTTTTAATTACCTTCACTCTTTGAACTGGACGTTTTGGCGAGCAATATAGCAGTATAGTCTAGATTGGATTTTTATCTACACTTATGCTTTTGATTGGTCATTTTGACGAGCAATATAGCTGTATAGTAAAGTTTAAGTTTTTATTTACCCTCGCTCTTCGAACTGGTCTGTCTCGCGAACAATACAGCAGTATAATCAAGTTTGAGATTTTATTTACCCTCACGCTTTGAACTGGTCATTTTTTTGCGAGCAATATAGCAGTATCTTCAAGTTTGAGTTTTTATTTACCCTCGCTGTTTGAACTGGTCATTTTGGCGAGCAATATATCAGTATCGTCAAATTGAGTTTTTATTTACACTCGCGCTTTGAACTTGGCATTTTTGCGAGCAATATAGCTGTATAATCAAGTTTGAGGTTTTATCTACCATCTCTCTTTCAACTGGTCATTTTAGGCGAGCAATATAGCTGTATAGTCAATATTTGTTTTTTATTTACCCTCAAGCTTTGGATTGGTCATTTTGGCGAGAAATATAACAGTGAAGTCAAGTTTGAGTTTTTATTTACCCTCGCTCTTTGAACTGGTCTTTTTGGGGAGAATTATAGCTGTATAGTCAAGTTTAAGTTTTTATTTACCCTCGCTCTTTGAACTTGTCATTTTGGCGAGCAATATAGTTGTTTAGTCAATATTTGATTTTTATTTACCCTCACGCTTTGGATTGGTCATTTTGGCGAGAAATATAACAGTGAAGTCAAGTTTGAGTTTTTATTTACCCTCGCTCTTTGAACTGGTCTTTTTGGGGAGAATTATAGCTGTATAGTCAAGTTTAAGTTTTTATTTACCCTCGCTCTTTCAACATTTCATTTTGACAAACAATATAACTTGATTGTCAAGTATGAGCTGTTATTTATCTTCCCTCTTTGAACTGGTCATTTTGGTGAGCAATATAGCTGTAAAGTCAAGTTTGAGTTTTTATATACCCTTGCTCTTTGAACTGGTCTGTTTGGCGAACAATATAATAGTATTGTCAAGTTTGAGTTTTTATTTACCTTCGCTCTTTGAACTTGTCATTTTGGCGAGCAATATAGCTGTGCAGTCAAATTTGAGTTTTTATTTACCTTCGCTCTTTGAACTGGTCATTTTGGCGAGCAATATAGCTGTATAGTCAAGTTTGAGTTTTTATTTACCCTCGCTCCTTGAACTGGTCATTTTGGCGAGCACTATAGCTGTATAGTCAAGTTTAAGTTGTTGTTTTTTACCCTCGCTCTTTGAACTGGTCAAATTGGCGAACAATATAACAGTATAGTCAAGTTTGAGGTTTTTTTTACCATTGGTCTTTGAACTGGTCATTTTGGCGAGCAATATAGCTGTGTAGTCAAGTTTGAGTTTTTATTTACCTTCACTCTTTGAACTGGTCATTTTGGCGAGCAATATAGCTGTATAGTCCAGTTTGATTTTTTCTTTACCCTAGCTCTTTAAACTGGTCATTTTGGCGAGCAATATAGATGTATCGTCAAGTTTGAGTTTTTATTTACCATCGGTCATTAAATGGTCTTTTTGGCGAGCAAAATAGCAATATAGTCAAGCTTGAGTTTTTATTCAACCAAACGCTTTGAACTGTTCATTTTGGCGAGCAATATAGCAGCATTGTCAAGTTTGAGTTTTTGTATACACTCGCTGATTGAACGGGTCATTTTGTCGTGCAATGTCGCAGTATCTTCAAGTTTGAGTTTTTATTAACCCTCGCTCTTTGAACTGGTCATTTTGTTGAGCAATATAGCTGTATAGTCAAGTTTCAGGTTTTATTTAACCTCTCGCTTTGGATTGGTCATTTTGGCGAATAATATAGCTGCATCATCAAGTTTGAGTTTTTATTTACTCTCTCGCTTTTGATCGGTCATTTCGGCGAGCAATATAGCAGTATCGTCAAATTTGAGTTTTTGTTTACCCTCGCTGTTTGAACTGGTCATTTTGGCAAGCAATATAGCTGTTTAGTCAAGTTTGATTTTTTATTTACCTTCGCTCTTTGAACTGGTCATTTTTGGCGAGCAATATAGCTGTATAGTCAAGTTTGAGTTTTTATTCACCTTCCCTCTTTGAACTGGTCATTTTGGCGAACAATATAGCAGTATTGTCAAGATTGAGTTTTTGTTTAACATCACGCTTTGGATAGGTAACTTTGACGTGCAATGTTGCTGTTTAGTCAAGTTTGAGTTTTTATTTACCCTTGCTCTTTGAACTGGTCATTTTGGCGTGCAATATAACAGCGTAGTCAAGTTTGAGTTTTTATTTACCCACGCTCTTTGAAATGGTCTTTTTTGGCGAGCAATATAGCAATATAGTCATGTTTGAGTTTTTATTAACTGTTGCTCTTCGAACTGGTCATTTTGGCAAGCAATATAGCTGTATAGTCAAGTTTGAGTTTTTATTTACCTTCGCCTTTTGAACTGGTCTTTTTATGCGAGCAATATAGAAGTATAGTCAAGTTTGAGTTTTTATTTACCTTTGATCTTTGAATTGGTGATTTTGGCGAGCAATACAGCAATAGTCAAGTTTGAGTTTTGCTCCTGGTCTAGTGTATACTGCAGTGCGTTAATGGGCATATAAACAAAACACTAACGCGTTGTTTTGCTCCTGGTCTAGTATATACTGCAGTGCGTTTATCGGCATATAAACAAAACACTAACGCGTTGTTTTGCTCCTGGTCTAGTATATACTGCAGTGCGTTTATCGGCATATAAACAAGACACTAACGCGTTGTTTTGCTCCTGGTCTAGTATATACTGCAGTGCGTTTAACGGCATATAAACAAAACAATAACGCGTTGTTTAGCTCCTGGTCTAGTATATACTGCATTGCGTTTATCGGCAGTGCGTTTATCGGCATATAAACAAAACACTAACATGTTGTTTAGCTCCTGGTCTAGTATATACTGCAGTGCGTTAATCGGCATATAAACAAAACACTAACGCGTTGTTTTGCTCCTGGTCTAGTATATACTGCAGTGCGTTAATCGGCATATAAACAAAACACTAACGCGTTGTTTTGCTCCTGGTCTAGTATATACTGCAGTGCGTTTATTGGCATATAAACAACACACTAACTCGTTGTTTTGTTCCTGGTCTAGTACATGTATATACTGCAGTGCGTTTAACGGCATATAAACAAAACAATAACGCATTGTTTAGGTCCTGGTCTAGTAGATACTGCACTGCGTTTATCGGCAGTGCGTTTATCGACATATAAACAAAACACTTATGCGTTGTTCGGCTCCTGGTCTGGTATATACTGCAGTGCGTTTGTCGGCATATAAACAAAACACTAACGCGTCGTTTTGCTCCTGGTCTGGTATATACTGCAGTGCGTTTGTCGGCATATAAACAAAACACTAACGCGTCGTTTTGCTCCTGGTCTGGTATATACTGCAGTGCGTTTATTGGCATATAAACAAAACACTAACGCGTCGTTTGGCTCCTGGTCTGGTATATACTGCAGTGCGTTTATCGGCATATAAACAAAACACTAACGCGTCGTTTGGCTCCAGGTCTGGTATATACTGCAGTGTGTTTATCGGCATATAAACAAAACACTTACGCGTCGTTTTACTCCTGGTCTGGTATATACTGCAGTGCATTTATCGGCATATAAACAAAACACTAACGCGTTGTTTTGCTCCTGGTTTAGTATATACTGCAGTGCGTTTATCGGCATATAAACAAAACACTAACGCGTCGTTTGGCTCCTGGTCTAGTATATACTGCAGTGCGTTTATCGGTAGTGTGTTTATTGGCATATAAACAAAACACTAACATGTTGTTCAGCTCCTGGTCTAGTATATACTGCAGTGCGTTTATCAGCATATAAACAAAACACTAACGCGTTGTTTGCCTCCTGGTCTAGTATATACTGCAGTGCGTTTATCGGCATATAAACAAAACACTAACGCGTTGTTTTGCTCCTGGTCTAGTATATATTGCAGTGCGTTTATCGGCATATAACAAAACACTAACGCGTTGTTTTGCTCCTGGTCTAGTATATACTACTAACGTGTTGTTTGGCTCCTGGTCTAGTATATACTGCAGTGCGTTTATCGGCATATAAACAAAACACTAACGCGTTGTTTTGCTCCTGGTCTAGTATATACTGCAGTGCGTTTATCGGCATATAAACTTAACACTAACGCGTCGTTTGGCTCCTGGTTTAGTATATACTGCAGTGCGTTTATCGGCAATGTGTTTATCGGCATATAAACAAAACACTAACATGTTGTTCAGCTCCTGGTCTACTATATACTGCAGTGCGTTTATCGGCATATGAACAAAACACCAACGCGTCGTTTGGCTCCTGGTCTAGTATATACTGCAGTGCGTTTATCGGCAGTGTGTTTATCGGCATATAAACAAAACACTAACATGTTGTTCAGCTCCTGGTCTACTATATACTGGAGTGCGTTTATCGGCATATAAACAAAACACTAACGCGTTGTTTGGCTCCTGGTCTGGTATATACTGCAGTGCGTTTATCGGCATATAACAAAACACTAACGCGTTGTTTTGCTCCTGGTCTAGTATATACTGCAGTGCGTTTATCGGCATATAAACAAAACACTAACGCGTTGTTTTGCTCCTGGTCTAGTATATACTGCAGTGCGTTTATCGGCATATAACAAAACACTAACGCGTTATTTTGCTCCTGGTCTAGTATATACTGCAGTGCGTTTATCGGCATATAAACAAAACACTAACGCGTTGTTTGGCAAATGCAAAGATTTCTGAGGAGATCCATGGCTCAGTCCTCTGCTTATAATTGAAAACAATCTTTAAGTATTTATTGCATGACCTGATTGAAAGTTAATTACTAGTCTTGAACTGATCATTAACAGTTTGTTCTTGTCATAAAAATAGGTATATGCAAAGTACCATACTAAAAAAGTTTGTCCTGGTTACTACATAGAATTAAATCAATAATTGGATACTCCCTGTGGAAAGCATATAATTTGTTTGAAATTGAAGACGCGTTAAAACTAATCTAGTATCACACTTTAGAGGAAGATTTAGATTTATTTTTTATTATAGTCTCATCCATATACATACACATAAAAACAATAAAATATTCATATACACAAGTTTACATGGCCATTCAAATATTAGAATTACAAGAGACTATTATCAATAATATCACATACGCTTATATCACAAATGTAAATACTACAAAATATTAGAATGTAAAAATGTACACATCATTTTCTAAACAACTAATACTAGTATTTATTCTGCAGGTTTTAACGATGTATTCGACATAACTTTATCATGAATATGTAATACAATCACTGACGCACACTAACACACTTATCAATAATACTCTACCTTTGTCACAAAATAAATTCCTTGAAGTGTTCTTCACCCTAAACTACACTGGAAGATGTCGATGTTTATCCTATACGGCCTCACGTCCGTCTATAAGGTCCAACGTTTTGAGTTGAACTGCTTGTGCGACTTTAAAGCGCTTGATTACGTCACATGACTGCAGGTGCCACATGTTTCAGACATGATCAATCACATTTATTCGTTTTTGAATGTTCTCTTACCACATCTGAGAGATTGCGATGAATATTATGTCCATAATCAAAATTAACGGTATAGCTAAACACGCAATGACATGTATATAAACTAGTGAAACAACTCAATGAATCTTTAATTGTGGTAGATTTTTTTTTCAAGTGTACCTCGTAAACATTTCACATGTTCCAAGTACTGACGTCATTGTGTGTTTTGTATACATGTGTCTTTTCTCAATCAACTAACTTTGTTTATAAAATAAATACTTATAAATTAAATAAATGACAAGTTATCGCAAAAGCTTGAACGATTAATGCAGTACGAGAAAAAACGTGATAACTTGAAGAATAACGATCAGTCTATTTGCCTTAATTGCATATAATTACACGCTTAATATTCAAACAAGCACACATCAAAAATTATGCTTAATTAATATCGTGAAAATGAAAAACAACAGAACGCCACATGAAACAAATGTTACTCACGCGTTCATTCAATTGCTACAAACTGCATAATCCACGCATCATATATGTATAATTTTCTACATCATAATAAATCCCACTTAATAAATATTACGCAAATGTGCGCAGCGTATGTTTAGTTTTATGTTGTGATTTGTATAATAATGATGTTAATAAACAAATGAATGAATGTTTTAATGCCAAAGAGGAGAAATTTATTGAATTAACATTTCTAACAGTTCAGTCCAATTTCGCTCTGTATACCATACGAAGACGAACTACCATCACACACATACATGGTATCTAAGTTCGGCCAATAATGAACAGACGTTCTCCAGACAATAACGGTTAGAAGAGTGATTTTAAACATGATAATGATTAGTAGGTAGTTCGTAGTTGGTAGTTGGGGATTCGAATAATATGTAAATTAATATAAAATCTGAATCCCCACCTGACAGCTGGTTGGTAGTTTGCGATTCGCGGCGAATCCTCAACTGTTCATTTGGAATTGCCGTTTGGTGAATATACTCGTTATATTGAAGAACAAACCCGACAGTGTTGTCTTATTTATCATTATAAACTTGTTATTTTATTGAATTGATATGTAAAAATAATAAATCAACGATTTAAAAAAAAAACGAATCGCCAACTGGCAGCTGGTTGGTAGTTTGCTTTTCGCGGCGCATTCCCAGTTGGACATTTTGAACCGCCGTTTTAGTGAGTATACTCTTTATTATATTGAAGAACCAACCCGGCACTGGTGTGTGATTTATTATCATTAACTTGTATGTTTATTCAATTGATATGTTAAAATAATAAAACAGCGATTTAAATAATCCGAATCCCCAACTGGCAGCTGGTTGGTAGTCTGCGTTTCGCGGCGCATCCCCAGTTGGACATTTTGCATCGCCGTTTGGTGAGTATACCCGTTATATTGAAGAACCAACCCGACACTGGTGTGTTAGTTATTATTATAAACTTATTTTCATTGAATTGATTTGTTAAAATAATAAAACAGCAATTAAAAAAATCCGAATCCCCAAATGGCAGCTGGTTGGTAGTTGGCGATTCGCGACGAATCCCCAACTGGATATTTTGAATCGCCGTCTGGTGAGTATACTCGGTATATTGAAGAACCAACCCGGCACTGGTGTGCTATTTATTATCACAACCTGTTTTTTTTTATTGAATTGATTTGTTAAAATAATAAAACAGCGATTTAATAATCCGAATCCCCAACTGGCAGCTGGTTGGTAGTTTGCGATTCGTGGCAAATCCCCAAATGGGCATTTTGAATCGCCGTCTGGTGAGTATTCTCGGTAAATTGAAGAACCAACCCGGCATTGGTGTGCTATTTATTATCACAAACTTGTTTTTTTTATTGAATTGTTTTGTTAAAATAATAAAACAACGATTTAAAAAATTACTGAAAATAGGGCATTTTATTCTGTGTATATATTTTAAATTGACTGCCATAAGTTTAAAACGTCTTCTTTTTTTTACGTTAGCTCCATTATGAAGACCAAAGTTCTCTGTTATCTAAGCTGTCAAGTTTGACAAAATGCTAGTTTCTTACAATTTAATTTTTAAATCATTACTATTGCCGATGGCAAAACTTAAACACATGTTCAGTTAATTAATATCAAATCGTTTTTAGTCTTTGATAAATTGTCGCATAGATGTGAATATAGATGCGTTTTCATCGTCAGTATAAGTGTCTTTACTGAACAGTAAAGTATGATGAATGAGAGGATGAAATCGACGTGTGGCTCTAAAAAGTCGGATTCGTTCTTTTGAGAATATAATACATTTCATGAAATAATGTTCGATGTCTTCTTTTTCGTTACCACAACCCGGGCATCTAGAATCTGTTGTAAGTCGATTTGTAAATTTATAAAAACCTAAATTACTACACCAATTTCTAATGCGTGTGTGTATTAAAGATAAATTTCTATTTCCAGTAAGATAATACTGAGGAACTGGTTGTACGTTAAAGAAATTGGTGACTAAAGTACGTTTGAAGGACATTATTGATTCTGAGCAACGTATGTGTTGAGGAAGGGCGCTCCAATAAGAAATACACGGGGGAATAAATGAATTTGCATGTAGTTGTGTTCTCATATTTTGAACTATATAATCGGATGCATTGTAAGGTTGTATGGTATATTAACTCCTTTTGTTTCAGGAAATAAAGTATCAAGATAGTCTGGTAATAAGTCAGTTTTATTTTTTGTATGCCGTAATTAATTTTTGATATTTTCTTCTTTCTGACAAAGACAGCCATCCGATTTCAGTATACAATTTTTGAATAGACACAGAACCAGTTAATCTTTTATTTTGTACTTTCTCCAATTTGCCTTTTCGTAATGAGTTCAACCATCCCAAACAACTGATGCATACTCTAGAGTGGGTCTGAGAAATGAATTTTACGCATCACTCCCAAAATCTTACAAGCCAAATTTACAATGTTATCTATATGATGTGTCATTTTGCATTATGACTAAAAGTTATGCTTAAATGTTTCTGATGATCAACAAATTTTACTGGGACATTATCAAAAATTAAAAATGGATAAGAAACATTTTTATTTGGTGTGAACATAATTGCTTCTGTTTTTGTTCGGGTTAAAATTTACTAACCACTGTTTGGACCACTGCGACATGACAATAAGATCGTGATTAAGAATACCTTCTAAATCTGGTAAGTTAGAAGCTGTAGATGCCAGCGATGTATCGTCTGCAAAAATATGAGTTATGCTTAAAAGATGTTCTGCAATATCGTTAATGTACACAAGAAAAAATAAAGGACCTAATACCGAACCCTGGGGAAGACCAGCAGATGTTTACTTAATATTTGACACACTTGAACCAATAAGATAATTTTGTTTCAGTTTCACTTATAATTTTCGATCCATTTCAATATATTTCCTCTGATTCCTTTTTGCCTTAACTTGAATAATAGACTTTTGATCCAAACTTTGTCAAACGCCTTTGATACATCACAAAAGATCATACAAGTATATTGTCTGGAATCCAATCCTTGAGCAATTTGGTTATAGATATCTATGAGTTGGTTAACTGTCGAATGTCCCTTAAGAAATCCGGATTGCAATTTATAAATTAGTTTGTTTTCAATCAGAAAATTATGAATATGTTTGTAGACAACTCTTTCCATAAGTTTACCAACACAGCTTAATAAAGATATTTGCCGATAATTAGATGGCACGTTTGTTTGACCCTTCTTAAAAAAAGGCATTACAGTAGCTGACTTCCTTGACTCTGGAAATTTACATTCAAGTAAGGATTTATTACATAACATAGACAGGGGTTTAGATAAAGTGTGTTTTGTAAACTGTAAAACTTTGTGACTAATTATGTCTTCTCCGACAGCTTTATTTGGGTCTAAAGTACAGATAATATCAATAATGTCTGATTCAGTAATGATCATGTTTGCAATGATATTATGAGTTTTGAAGATACACTCTGGAAGTAGAGTATTATTGTTTATATTTTCATCTATTGTTGAGATGGAGACAAAATAGTCGTTTAAGCAGTTAACTTTATCTGCATCATTAATATAGAACGAATCCTCACCATTAACAGATGTATATTTTAGTGGAGGAATTATTTCTGAGCTTTTGTTAGTCTTAATAAACCGTTTAAGTAATTTTCAATATAATTTAGAATTTGACACATACGCATTTAAAACTGTGTTTTCCATATAATTAAAGTATTATTCTTTAGCATGTGTTTTTAAGTTATTTACTTTATTTCTTAATTGTTTGTATTTTGTCCATGCTTCTGTCTGTTGAGTCCTTACGGCCTTTGTCTTTTGTCTGTCAATGTTGTTTTGTTTCTGAGTCATACCGTGGTTTGGCATTTGGTCGAATTTGTACTTCTTGAGAAGGAATACAAGATTGCATAAAAGTTAAAATAGATTCAGTAAAACGCTCACAGGCCAAGTCTACAGAACATGTGTCCCAAAATCCCTGTTAAATTGATTATTATTTTCTCATAGTCACCACGATTATAAATTTAACCAAACTTGTCGAGTAACAATAGTGGGTGAAATATTAACAAAGGGGATAAAAATATATGTAGCTTTATGATCACTGATTTCGTTTGGGACATCTAAAGTACCAGAACTCAGACTGGTATATGTGTCTGAGATTATAATTGGATCAATATGAGTTGATGACGTATATACGTGTTGTTCTGGTAGGTTCTTTTATAACATTAGTTAAGTTATTGATAAGCATGACTTTTCTTTAAGTGATAATTATTTATATTTAATTGATAATCATTTATGTCGCCGACGATGATAATATTTTAGATAGATCAAGAGCTTTTTCTATACTTATACCGCAATAGTTCCAGAATGAAACAGGCGTATTTGGAGGACGATACACATTACAAAGAAAAAAGCTTTCCCGGCCATAGTTCACCTCTGCACATATATTATCAACAAAGGGACATTCTAAAATTAACAATTGTTTCGACATAAGCTTAGTAGATATATAACTTAGAAGTCCACTAGAGTGTGCAGTGTTATCATTACGAAATGGTTCAGAGTATCCGTATAAATCAATCTAAGTAATATCGGCCGTTAAATGAGTTTCTGTAAAACAAATAATATTGAATTCAAAAAAATGTTGCTTTGTATACTCCAGTTTGTTTCGGATACTACGTATGTTTTAATGTAAAAATATAAGACAGTGTTGTCTTTTTTCTGGGAAGGGTCCAGGATATAACTCTACATCTCCAGACATGAGCACTAACAAAGTAATTACAATGGTAAACCTTATGTTTAAAATAGTTTCAGCTGCTATATTATTGCAATGATTAAAAAACATTAGCGATTGTAAAATTTAGTCATTTAAGAAACATCAGCAAATAAAACATTAATGGATAACTTTTAAACACATGTGCCATCAACACGTGATGATAAAATCCGATAGCCACCCTCCATGCATTTACAACACTACACTTTGGGTAAAATCACAACACGTATATAAATGAGTGACGATCGGAAAGATGTGCATTCTAGAAGCATCGACTCAGTGAACAACCCATCTAAACAAGAGTAAAGAGAAAAAGATGAGAAAAGAAAGAGATTGTAGTATATGTATGAGAAATGTAAAAAGCAAATAATAATCAGATTTAGAAGAATGTTAAATTGTGATATTGTATTCATCATTATTGATTGAAGAGTCAAACATTTACAAACAGATAATAAAGTAAAATCATATATGGTTGAATCTATATGCTTAAATCTAACGATTGTATAATTAAATAAAGAACGTACCCTTAATGGCATAATACACACACCCATAATAGCAATACAGACGTACCTATCATGTACTAAATACACAACCGTGATAGTAAAACAGATGCACCCATTATGGCATAATATACACACAATCATAATAACAATACAAACTTACCTATCATGTACTATACACACCCCATGATAGCAATACAAACGTACCTATCATGTACTATATACACATTCATGATAGCAATACAAACGTACCTATCATGTATTATATACACAACAATGATAGCAAAACAAACGTACCTGTCATGTACTTTATACACATCTATGATAGCAATACAAACGTACCTGTCATGAACTATATACACACCCATGATATCAATACAAACGTACCTGTCATGTACTATATACACGCCCATGATAGCAATACAAACGTACCTGTCATGTACTTTATACACATCTATGATAGCAATACAAACGTACCTGTCATGTACTATATACACATCCATGATAGCAATACAAACGTACCTGTCATGTACTATATACACGCCCATGATAGCAATACAAACGTACCTGTCATGTACTGTACACACACCCATGATAGCAATACAAACGTACCTATCATGTACTATATACACACCCATAATAGCAATACAAACGTACCTGTCATGTACTGTACACACACCCATGATAGCAATACAAACGTACCTATCATGTACTATATACACATCCATGATAGCAATACAAACGTACCTGTCATGTACTGTACACACACCCATGATAGCAATACAAACGTACCTATCATGTACTGTACACACACCCATGATAGCAATACAAACGTACCTATCATGTACTATATACACATCCATGATAGCAATACAAACGTACCTGTCATGTACTATATACACGCCCATGATAGCAATACAAACGTACCTATCATGTACTATATACACATCCATGATAGCAATACAAACGTGCCTATCATGTACTATATACACATCCATGATAGCAATACAAACGTACCTATCATGTACTATATACACACCCATGATAGCAATACAAACGTGCCTGTCATGTACTATATACACACCCATGATAGCAATACAAACGTACCTGTCATGTACTATATACACACCCATGATAGCAATACAAACGTGCCTATCATGTACTATATACACATCCATGATAGCAATACAAACGTACCTATCATGTACTATATACACACCCATGATAGCAATACAAACGTGCCTATCATGTACTATATACACATCTATGATAGCAATACAAACGTACCTATCATGTACTATATACACACCCATGATAGCAATACAAACGTGCCTGTCATGTACTTTATACACATCCATGATAGCAATACAAACGTACCTGTCATGTACTGTACACACACCCATGATAGCAATACAAACGTGCCTATCATGTACTATATACAAATCCATGATAGCAATACAGACATACTCACCATGGTATTATATACACACCACCATGGTACAATATACACAATGATGATAGCAATACAGACGTACCCATCATGGTATAATTTAAACACCCAACATAGTAATACAGATATGCACACCATAGCACAATAAACACACCACTAATAGCAATACAGACGTACCCATTATGTCATTATGTTCACATATATCATATCAATATAGACGTGCCATCGTCGCGCAATATTCGTACAGTTTAGAAGTGCCATCGTTGTGCAATATTCATACAATATATACGTACACCTCATGACACTGTACACATCATCATGGCGCAATATACACACAATGCATTATGTACACATGTCACAATATACACACTCATCACAGCAATACAGACGTACCCATCGTGGAATGTTATACAAACCCATAATAGAAATAAAGACGTACCATCATCGTGCAATGCATACATCCATAATAGCAATACAGACGTACCATCAGTGCACAATATACACCTTATACGGACGTTTGGACCAATGCCACACTATACACAACCATAATAGCAATACGTGCTTACATAGTATTATATACGCACCTATCATAGTACAGTAGACTTTCTTTATACAATACACATTCTCCTCACGGCACAGTATACATATTCATCATATTACAATGTATAAACCAGTATGTTTCAATACACAAAAATACATCGTTGCACAATACTCATAACCATTATGGTACAAATACATTGACCCCCACCTGTTTTGGACAAAGGCGTGACCATGATACATAGAACATACGCATCGTAGTTTATCATATATGCGCATCACAGCAAAGCAAAACAATATTATCATAATACTTTATCATGATACTTTATCATGCTCTTTATCAAGAGCCAGTCTGCGCAGAAATACATATTAAGACAGAGATAATCAAAAAATCAATTTAAAATTTTATACAGAATATTATTTGATATTAATGTTTAGTTTTCATCAATTTTGTTTTGTTTGATTGAGCTCAGCAAACCACATGGTTATAGCATTTCTCAATGGGTCTACCTATTGTGTAAAGTACGCATCATGGCAACATCACTGTCATTAAAATAGTTCAACATGTTTAAGATTTGTTAAGATTATAACCGAAAAACGTGCACGGTTAACTAACTGAAACTATATAGCCAGCAAATAAAGCGTGGCATTTAGGAAAAATTGTCCGAAGATTTTGTTAGTATGGAGCGAGACCCGTTCTTATCCTTGATGAAGATTCTTCCATCTGTTGTCCATGCCAGCGAAATAAACTTATCTCTCACAAGCTGCCTGGCTTTGTTAAAAAAAGTTGTTTTCGATGATAAGTTAGATCCTCATTAATAAAAATACGATAAAATCACTTGTCCTTGAGTTTGTATCTGCCACGGAAAAAATGTCACGAGCTCGGTAAGAAGCAAAATTTTACAATGATGGCCTTTGGTCTGCAGTTAACTGGCTTGCCGACATGATGTGACCTGTCAATTTCCAAAATCAAAATTTCAGAATCATAAGCTTTGGCTATTTCAATAACAAGGTTATCTGTACTCTCCTGGGTGATTCGGGAAGGCCAACGATGCGTGAGCAGTTGCGCCTATTATACTGACGCTTTGCAATCCTGTCATTCAACCGCTTGACTTCAGCTGACAGTTTCGCGTTATTGGTTTCAAGTTCTGATATGTTCTTGTTCATCGAAAGTGAAACACTTTCAACAATTGACTGAACAAGTTATTCAACCTGACATGTAAGGGTTTCTTTGACCATACTGGCGATTCCCTTAAAGTCACTATCGGCAAAATGAAAAGGCTTGGTTTGAAGTAATGGTGTTTCTATTGTGGCTGATATATAAGAGGAGTCTAAATCACTTGCATGTTTATTTTTCTTTTCGGGATTTAGTTCAGCATCCATGATTGGTGACGATAAATCCCCTTTGTTTGGTGTTCATCTCATCAACCGTCATTGGAGTTGATGCGTTATACTGATCGGGATTTATTTTGGTATACTAAGTGTTGACTTATACAGACTGATTGATTGATTGAATTTTTAGCGTCCTTTTATGCCATCCATGGCTAACAGACGATCAGTTAACCTAACAACTGTCTCCTGGGATTAACTAGTACTCGAGCACACCCCATCTCCGCAAGTAACTGATAACGTTCCCACTTGAATCAGTGGTGAGAGACGAATGATAATGAGACACAATGTCGTATATCAATCGTCACGGAGACTGTTGCTGGGCAGGGGATTCGAACTCACGACCCCTGGATTAATAGTCAGACGCGTAACCGACTGAGCTAATCGGGCCGACTTATACAGCAATGATGCGTAAACTTTGCTCTGCGGTATAGAGTTTTTAATTCTCAGCGTGCCCCCAGTTCGTTTACCTTCAATTAACATAAAGGTTAATTAGGTTCAAAGGAGACCCTACTGTACTTTACTTAGCGAAATTTATTTATTTATTTTCCTTTCAGATTAAGAAACATCACCTAATGTACCTCTTAAAAAGTAAATACAAACATTAATAAAACAAATTTTGCACTTCTTGGTAAATCCGATTTAATGTGATTTCGTAGTTATAACTAATGATATGTTTAATTGTTCATATATTCATAATGTTTATGTTTTCATATATAAGATTATAAGGTTACCCAATTTAATATGACATATGACAGAGTATGACATAAAACTATGATAGAAACTATAGTGCAGTCGACACAGACATTCAGTGGCGAAGGTCATCTAACGGAGACAGACTATACGAAACGAACATGAGTTTGATATTTATTTCAAAATTTCTGATTATCTAAATCTTCATTGACATCTCATTGACTATAACTATGTTAGCCATCTTTTGTCGTCCTCATACATCTCGTTGTATGGTTGAAATTCTAGATCAGACAAGATGAAAACTATATACAATATTTTATTCATTTTTTTTTCTTTTTCAGTATGTTCCAATGAGGATAACACAAGTTTTATATAAGTTTTCCTGTCAACTGAAACAAATCTTAAAAATAAGAATATAAATAAACACTAGAGGCTAATTGATTAGCTCATAAGAAATACCAAAGCGTCAAATGAATCAGATGAAATCAGACGAATTTACCAAAATGGGACGTAAAATGTGAAATAAACCAGACATATATAAAATCTTTAAATGGATTCCCGTAATCACCATTTTATGCCTAGGCATCTATTTCATATTATTCTTAAATGTATGGATCAAAATGGATAAATCCCCCTTTAGACCGTTTTTTTTATTTAGTATTACCATTTAAGAAACAATATACACGTTTGTTAATATAACTTTTTTTCTTATGTTGATTTTGAGTTATTTCATTTTAGGACTTTTTAAAAAATCCTGAACTTTTGTTTCACTTTTATTTCAGTATGAAAATACCACGATATATAAATACCACGCTATCAACGAACTAGATGCTACTGACGAGTAAACGACTAGATAATCTGAAGTACTTAATTTGACCAAAAACGACTAAAAGTGTTAACTATATATTAACATAATATGCAGTTAACACATACTCAATACATGGTGTATATACATAACTAGGTCGACATTTGCCATGGTGCGACTACACCATTTCGAGGGCTTGGTGCGAATCGGTTGTAACTCAATATTCCTAAATTGTTCAGGAAAGACAAAAAACTCTTCATTCTTTTATTATTTGTTCATATTTATTGTCTTAAGACTATCATTTTCAATTTTGTGGATGATTTCAATAGAGACTGACAGGAAATAGTCATTTAGCTTAATAAAGAAGATATTTGATGAAGACCAAGTTACAACATTTTCGCACCAAAATTTTGCAAATTTTGAACTTATTTCTTTGTGCGAAAGGGTTGCATCTGGATTTTTGTCTCAATTCCTGCAAATGTCAAATGCATTTTTAAACATCTTTTCCATGTGTTTATTATATATATTTATTTCTTTTATTTACTCTATTTTAAAATTACTTAGCTTGAATACAATTTTTTTTTTGTATTTTATAACAAAACAATTGGAAAGTAATACATTCTATAATCTAATGACCATTATATTATCTTCCAGTCACTTTCTGTAACAAATGGATATCCCAATTAAATACAGGTTATTTAAGAATAAATATTTCTTATATATTCTACATTTTTAGCACTTTTAACGACAGTATTAGGTATGCTAAATACCATGACATTGTTTGAACATTACTCAACACTAGGAAAAAATACTGATAAGTTTGACTAAAATAAAACTTATTCATAACTTTTTAATTATAAATACAGAAAAAATAACAGAAATGAGCTATAGCATAAGAAAAGAACCCTGAATGCTTGTTTTTCTGACAAAATAGGAAACGAATGTGGTTCTAATCATATAGTGATGAACTGCAGGTGCAAGTCTGCAACCATTCTGGTCAAAAATGCAAAAGTCTTGTTAACTATCATACAAATTTAAAGATCATGATAGTGCTTCAACATACTGGTTATTTCATTTTGCATTGATAATGTACTGTTTGGTTACAACTTTCAGGAATAGTAAATCTCATCAACTCATTTCCATCCAATTTGGTTGTGATTTTTATGAAGCTCCACTGAAATACATCGTAATTATAATGCGTGTTACTGTATTACGGTTAAACAGACCATAACTTATCTTTTCAAGAACTATATTTATAAAATAACGCTTGTTTAAAACCTTAAAATTAGCAATGCAAAAAGTATTTTATTATAAACTTACTTGTACATGTAATAAGGTAACAATATGAAGAATTGATTAAATAATTATGTACCCTTTGAATAACAATTTTTGACATGGAGACAACAGATCCACATCAATAACATTGCTGGTGTGATTTGGACAAAATGATCCCTCAACTGTTCTAGTTCAATAATGGACGGACTAGGTGTGGTTGACTCATTTATGGAAAAGTGAATACTTCACCATCATAATCAGACTGATAGTTGAACTGATAAGGGGCAGACAATAAACAGTTTAATACTTGTGTTGATCCCCAGTAAACATTATCATTTCAGCGTTAATTTTAAAATTCTTGACTTAAAGGGCAAGATTTAACAAATGACAAACACTAAACATGCATATTTCCTGAATATTGCAAGGGTTTCCTGAACTAGTTTTTCACATCATTGGTTGCGAAGATGGTTGTATTCCGAATTCTAATTAGGCTTCCATGATCTCAGGTAAGAATAGGTCAATTGATCGACTGTACTGTTAGCCCTTGATGGCATAAAAATGATGCTAAATATTTGATCATTCAATCTCAAAATTGCTGTCCACTGTGAGGTTGTATAATTATGCACAACTATTGTTACTGGCATACTCTGTAGAAGCATGGTGGGGTCTCCCACATTATGTACATTCTCTTAATATTTATGAGTGATAGAAAGAAAACTGAACCTCTGCAGGTAAAACCACAACATGACAATGTAAAACCTATTATTGTTTTAGATGGTACTGTAAATATATATTTTTTTGTCTTCTTCTAATTATTGTTTTGATAAAAATGAGAGAGACACAAGGCAATTCCACAGGTTGTTTTAATTGATATTGACTAGCAATGGAGCTCACTTCATAAATAGTAAAATCTGGCCCGAATCCTTTTGTCCTGCTGAGACATTTTCAAATGCATTTCATAGACCACCTTGATCTCTCTTGGGCCGGGGGAACGATAGATTAAAATTGATGTATAAAAACTGTAACTGTAGCAGATTAAAATGCTTCAAGTGAAAACTTTTGCTTTCACAATTGGTATATATCTAGAAACACTAAAACCAACAGTCAAAAGTTGCATCAAACACATTTCTATCATTGCTATAAAAATGTAACACTGTCATTTAAATCAACAATGCATTCATGAATTTAAATGTTCTTGAATGTTCATATTGGGTAATTAGATACAAAGCTTAATTTATACACGTCTGAAACACCACTAAATGTTTCAGCATGCTTGATAACCTCTTCTGATACAACTATAGGTATTGGCATCATTAAATAAGATGCGGATGGATATGGCTTTATAATTATTTGCATATCCGGTGGTCGGTGGTCTTGGGAGGCGCAAAATAAAAAAAATAGTAAAAAGGCTACTTGGAGAATTGCAGTATGTTGGACTACTGTATATATTTCCCATCTTAAATAGGCTAAAATCAAGAAATTAGATTCTGCATCAGGGTCAATACCATTTTCAAGTGTAATACTACCACTTGTATCCTTGATGGGTAATTTCAAAGGAAACATTGCCTTTTAAATTGAGTTGGGCTGCTGAATAACTTATAACAGTACATAGATTATCAACGTTAATATGTACACAAGCATCACCATCTGAAACTAGCATACCAATGTCACTTCTGAATTAAGAAATACATTTGTACTAGTTAAAGCTCTAATTTATAAAGAAGTTTAACTTTTAAAAATTCTAATTCATAAATTTATTTATGATGTCATTTATGATAAACTAAGACAACCTCATCACTTAGATTATGTTAAATTAAGGGTTGTGAATTTATGATTGAATGAAAATATATAAATGTTAGTTTATAATATACATATAAAAACAACTATTCTTAAAATATTCACTCTACATTTTAAGGATTTGGACATAAATCTTCAGATACAACCGTTTCACATCAAGATATTATTTGGATTTTCAGTGTGTTTCGCACCAAAGGAACCTGACTATTTGAGATAAAACCTTAGGACTTATATACAATTTGAGGGGTAATACTTTAATATTCAAAGTTATAATTTTTACTGGATGTGTATATACACAAACCAAACTGAAAAATACAAAAAAAGTCATTTTTGATGAAAACATCAGTTACAACCGTTTCGCACCAAGCCCTCGATTTGTTCTTATACGTCTAGTATTTTGAAATATCTGGGGTCGTTATGATTATTTCAGTTATTCTTCATATGCATTTTCCTCTAAAATACTCGTTACTAATTTAATTTTTTAAATGTGCGATTGTGGCTTTAATGGAATAGTGAAAATGACTAGGATGTGATATAGATGAACGTGAAGGAATATGCTAGAAATGGTCACTGTACGGATTAGTGTAATATGAATACGAATAAGGTGGGAGATAATAAAATGTGAACGAAGGAGAAAGCAAGACAATGTTGGTAAGCTAAAGGAACAATAACCATATAACAGAAATATCACCTATATTTCCGATATATTTTAGGTTTGTTTTACACAAACAATGTAAATGTAGTTTATATAAGGATTCAATTCGATAACCCATTTTGATTTATGTCTTTGTATGATAGATCTACTGATCTATACTGACCAATCTGCCATAAAGTCTCACATGCAGTTTTTTTCTTAATTACTATACTAAAGCAATTACGAATAAAATGGAAGAAAATGAAAATCTTTTATTCATGATTTCTTCATGCATAGGATAAACATCAATGGCGTAAGGTCTTGTTACAGAGTTGAAGTCTATATAAGATAAGGTCTAGGATTTCTACGGTAAAAGAATATGCTGTATATAGACAGTTTTATTAAAGCATCTGCTCATTTAAATACACAATAACTGGTGGGGTTTTTTTTCAGATTCATTTAAAGACAGTGCAGTGATACACCTTCAGATTTATTTTTTTTAAAAAGTTCTCAAATACATTAGAAAACACTTATTTGTTAAAATTCTATAAAAGTCACTTTATCTAACAGTTGTATTGCAGTATATGCTACGCCAGATTTTGAAATTAACATTCCAAACATCGAGTAGCGTCGCTAAAAGTGGGACGCAACTGTGTAGTGAGACTTAGCCAGCCGTGCTGTTCTACTGTAATACTCATATCTCATGGTTCAATAAACAGAATATCACCTACTGATACATCGTAAAAATATATAAGTGTGACGCTTACATATATAACCACAAAGAGCAATGTATCATGTTTGCCATCGTCATTATTATCAATTGCATCTTTTTTATTGCTCAAATGATTGCATTAGCCCGCGTATATAAATGTTTTATAAAATGTTTTGATACTTTATCAGATGAATTGGTTTCGATCTCTCATCACAGCCACAAAATATGTATTTTATACAGAACACACATAACACGTGGACTTCGTGTAGAGCACCGGTTCGGAGTGTATTGGGTTCGATCTCTCGCCACAGCCGCCACTAGTGTACTGGGTTCGATATCTCGTCAGAGCCACAACTGGTGTATTTTATACAGAATACACATAGCACGTGGACTACGTGTAGAGCATCGGTTCGGAGTGTTATGGGTTCGATCTCTCGTCAAAGTCACCACAAATATATTTGGTTCGATCTCTCTTCAAAGCCACCACTGGTGTGTTGGGTTCGATCTCTCGTCACAGCCACCATTTGTGTATTAGGTACGATCTCTTGTCACAGCAACCAATAGTGTATTGGGTTCGATCATCTTGTCACAGCCACCCTTTGTGTATTGAGAACTATCTCTCGTCACTGTAACCACTGGTGTATTGGGTTCGATCTCTCGTCACAGCCACCACTGGTGTATTGGGTTCGATCTCCCGTCACAGCCTCCACTGGTGTCCTGGGTTCGATCTCTCGTCACAGCCATCACTGGTGTCTTGGGTTTGATCTCTCGTCACAGCCACCACTGGTGTCCTGGGTTCGATCTCTCGTCACAGCCATCACTGGTGTATTGGATACGATATCTCGTCACTGCAACCACTGGTGTATCTGGTTCGATCTCTCGTCACAGCCACCACTGGTGTCCTGGGTTCGATCTCTCGTCACGGCCACCGCTGGTGTATTGGATTTGATCTATCGTCACAGCCACCACTTGTGTATTGGGTTCGATCTATCGTCACATCCACCACTGGTGTATTTTATACAGAACACACAGTACACGTGGTCTACATGTAGAGCACCGGTTCAAAGTGTCGTGGGTTCAATATCTCGTCACAGCCGCCACTGGTGTATTTTATACAGAACAAACATAACACGTGGTCTACGTGTAGAGCACCGGTTCGATGTGTCTAGGGTTGATATCTCGTCATAGCCGCCACTGGTGTATTTTATACAGAACACACATAACACGTGGTCTACGTGTAGAGCACCAGTTCGGAATGTCGTTGGATTATATTTCTCGTCACAGCCACCACTTTTGTATTTTATACAAAACACATACCACGTGGTCTATGTGTAGAGCACTGGTTAAGATGTGTTGTGAGTTCGATCTCTTGTCACAGCCACCACTTGTGTGTATTTTATAAAGAACACAAATAACACATGGTCTTCGTGTAGATCACCGGTTCGGAGTGTCGTGGGTTCGATATTACTGCAAAGCCATCACTGGTGTACTTTATATAAAACACACATAAAACATGGTCTACGTGTAGAGCATCGGTTCTGAGTGGATTTGGTTCGATCTCTCGGCACATCCACCACTGGTGTATTTTATACAGAACACACATAGCACGTGGTCTACGTGTAGAGCACCTGTTCGGAGTGTCGTGTTTTCGATCTAACTGCACATCCACCACTGGTGTATTTTAAACAGAACACACATATATGTAACACGTGGTCTACGTGTAGAGTATCAGTTCTGAGGGAATCGGGTTCGATCTCTCGTCACAGCCATCACTAGTGTATGGGGTTCTATATCTCTTCACAGCCACCACTGGTGTATTGGGTTCGATATCTCGTCAAAGCCACCACAGGTGTATTGGGTTCGATCTCTCGTCAAGGCCACCACTGGTGTATTGGGTTTGATATCTCGTCACAGGCAACACGAGTGTCCTGGGTACAATTATTCGACACAGCCACAACTGGTGTATTTTATACAGAACACACATAACACGTGGTCTAGGTGTAGGTCACTGGTTCGGAGTGTCGTTGATTCTATTTTTCGTCACAGCCACCAATTTGTATTTTATACAGAACACACATAATACGTGGTCTAGGTGTAGAGCACTGGTTCAGAGTGTCGTGAGTTCGATCTCTCGTCACAGCCACCACTTGTGTATTTTATACAGAACACACATAACACGTGGTCTACGTGTAAAGCATCGGTTCTGAGTGGATTGGGTTCGATCTCTCGGCACAGCCGCAACTGGTGTATTTTATACAGAACACACATAACACGTGGTCTACGTGTAAAGCATCGGTTCTGAGTGGATTGGGTTCGATCTCTCGTCACAGCCACCACTTGTGTATTTTATACAGAACACACATAACACGTGGTCTACGTGTAAAGCATCGGTTCTGAGTGGATTGGGTTCGATCTCTCGGCACAGCCGCAACTGGTGTATTTTATAAAAAAACACATAACACATGGTCTTCGTGTAAAGCATCGGTTCTGAGTGGATTGGGTTCGATCTCTCGGCACAGCGACCACTGGTGTATTTTATAAAGAACACACATAACACATGGTCTACGTGTAGAGCATCGGTTTTGAGTGGATTAGGTTCGATCTCTCGGCACAGCCACAACAGCTGTATTTTATAAAGAACACAAATAACACGAGGTCTACATGTAGAGCACGGTTCGGAGTGTCGTGGGTTCGATCTCACTGCACAGCAATCACTGGTGTATTTTATACAGAACACACATAAAACGTGGTCTACGAGTTGAGCACCGGATCTGAATGTCGTAGTTTCGATCTCTAGTCACAGTCACCATTGGTGTATTTTATACAGAACACACATAACACGTGTTCGAGGTGTAAAGCACCGGTTCGCACTGTCGTGGGATCGATCTCTTGGCACATCCACAACTGTTTGTTTTTTTACAGAACACACACAACACATGGTTTACGTGTATAGCACCGGTTCGCAGTGTCGTGGGTTCAATTTTTTGGCACAGCCATCACTGGTATATTTTATACAGAACACACATAACACGTGGACACCGGTTCAGACTGTCGTGGGTTGGGTCTCTCGTCACAGCTACCACTGGTGTATTTTATACAGAAACATCATACCAGGTGTGACCTTGTGCTTTTGTTACAATAGACCTATCATTACCCTTATTGTAACTTGTAAACCTATCATTTCCCTTATTGTAACTTGTAGACCTATCATTTCCCTTTTTGTAACTGGTAGACCTATCATTTCCCTTATTGTAACTTGTAGACCTATCATTTCCCTTATAACTTGTAACTTGTGGGCCTATCATTTCCCTAATTGTAACTTGTGGGCCTATCATTTCCCTCATTGTAACTTGAAGATCATTTCCTTTATTGTAACTTGTTGGCCTATCATTTCCTTTATTGTAACTTGAAGACCTCTCATTTCCCTAATTGTAACTTGTGGGTCTATCATTTCCCTTATTGTAACTTGTAAACCCATCATAAGGCGTGGTCTACGCGTTGAGCACTGGATCTGAATATCGTAGTTTCGATCTCTCGTCACAGTCACCATTGGTGTATTTTATACATAACACAAGATCTAGGTGTAGAGCTCCAATTCGTAGTGCCGTGGGTTCGATCTCTTGGCACAGCCACCACTGGTATATTTTATACAGAACACACATAGCACGTGGACAACGGTTCAGAGTGTCCTGGGCTCGGTCTCTCGTCACAGCCACTATTGGTGTATTTTATACAGAAAACACATTACACGTGGACAACAGTTCAGAGTGCCCTGGGCTCGGTCTCTCGTCACAGCCACTATTGGTGTATTTTATACAGAAAACACATAACACGTGGTATACGTGTAGAGCACTAGTTTGAAGTGTCGTTATTTCTATCTCTCATCACAGCCACCACTTGTGTATTTTATACAGATCTCACATAACACGTGGTCTACGTGTAGAGCACAGGAACTGAGTAACGTGAGTTCGATCTCTCTGTACAGCCACCACTGGTGTATTTTATACAGAACACACATAGCACGTAGTGTACGTGTAAATCATCAGTTCGGAGTGTCGTGTTTTCGATTTCACTGCATATCCACCACTGGTGTATTTTATACAGAAAACACATAACACGTGGTCTACATGTAGAGCATCGGTTTTTGGTTGATTGGGTTTGATCTTTCCATACGCGACCGCTGGTGTATTTTATACAGAACACACAAAGCAAGAGGTCAAGGTGTATAGCACTGGTTCGGAGTGTCGTGGGTTCGCTCTCTCGGCACAGCCACCACTATTGTTTTTATAGAGCACAAACATAGCACGTGGTCTACATGTAGAGCACTGGTTCAGAGTGTCTTGTGTTCAATCTCTCGGCACAGCCACAAAAGCTGTATTTTATAAAAAAACACAAAAAAAACACACATAACAGGAGGTTTACGTGTAGATCACCGGTTCGGAGTGTCGTGGGTTCGATCTCTCGGCACCGCCACCATTGGTGTTTTTTATACAAAACACACAGAACACGTGGTCTAAGTGTAGAGCACCGGTTCGGAGTGTCGTGGGTTCGATCTCTCGCGTAACCACGACTGGTGTATTTTATACATAACACATATTACACGTCGTCTACGCGTAGAGCGCCGGTTCTGAATGTCGTGGGTTCGATCTCTCGTCTCTGCCACCTTTGGTGTATTTTATACAGAACATACATAACACGTGGTCTACGTGTAGAGCATCGACTCTGAGTGGATTGGGTTCGATTTCTCGGCACAGCGACCACTGGAGTATTTTATACAGAACATACATAACACTTGGTCTATGTGTAGAGCACCAGTTCGGAGTGTTGTGGGTTCGATCTCTCGGCACAGCCATCACTGGCGTATTTTATACAGAAAACACATGACACGTGGTCTACGTGTAGAGCACTAGTTTGAAGTGTCGTTATTTCTATTTCTCGTCACAGCCACCACTTTTGTATTTTATACAGAACACACATAACACGTGGTGTATGTGTTGATTACTGGTTCGGAGTGTCGTGAATTCGATCTCTCGGCACAGCCACCACTTGTGTATTTTAGCCACCACTTGTGTATTTTATTCAGAACTCACATAACACGTGGTCTTAGTTAGAGCACCGGTAATGAGTAACGTGAGTTCGATCTCTCTGTACAGAAACCACTGGTGTATTTAACACAGAAAACACATAACACGTGATCTACGTGCAGAGCATCGGTTCTGGGTTGATTGCGTTCGATCTTTCCATACAGCGACCACTGGTGTATTTTATACAGAACACACATAGCACGAGGTCAAGGTGTATAGCACCGGTTCGGAGTGTCGTGGGTTCGATCTCTCGGCACCGCCACCATTGGTGTTTTTTATACAAAACACACAGAACACGTGGTCTAAGTGTAGAGCACCGGTTCGGAGTGTCGTGGGTTCGATCTCTCGCGTAACCACGACTGGTGTATTTTATACATAACACATATTACACGTCGTCTACGCGTAGAGCGCCGGTTCTGAATGTCGTGGGTTCGATCTCTCGTCTCTGCCACCTTTGGTGTATTTTATACAGAACATACATAACACGTGGTCTACGTGTAGAGCATCGACTCTGAGTGGATTGGGTTCGATTTCTCGGCACAGCGACCACTGGAGTATTTTATACAGAACATACATAACACTTGGTCTATGTGTAGAGCACCAGTTCGGAGTGTTGTGGGTTCGATCTCTCGGCACAGCCATCACTGGCGTATTTTATACAGAAAACACATGACACGTGGTCTACGTGTAGAGCACTAGTTTGAAGTGTCGTTATTTCTATTTCTCGTCACAGCCACCACTTTTGTATTTTATACAGAACACACATAACACGTGGTGTATGTGTTGATTACTGGTTCGGAGTGTCGTGAATTCGATCTCTCGGCACAGCCACCACTTGTGTATTTTAGCCACCACTTGTGTATTTTATTCAGAACTCACATAACACGTGGTCTTAGTTAGAGCACCGGTAATGAGTAACGTGAGTTCGATCTCTCTGTACAGAAACCACTGGTGTATTTAACACAGAAAACACATAACACGTGATCTACGTGCAGAGCATCGGTTCTGGGTTGATTGCGTTCGATCTTTCCATACAGCGACCACTGGTGTATTTTATACAGAACACACATAGCACGAGGTCAAGGTGTATAGCACCGGTTCGGAGTGTCGTGGGTTCGATTTCTCGGAACAGCCATCACTATTGTTTTTTATAGCTGGTGTATCTATACATGTTATATGCTTTAGTTATTGTTATATTACGTAATGTTTAATCTGCTATAGTTATTGTTAGAATCCTATATGTTTATCTTCTCTACTTATTGTTAGAGTCCTTTATGTTTTGATTTAGACACATGTGTTTGATAACAAATACATTTATATTTTGTAGATAATCAATTATATCAATCCCAATACCCTCCCAAGAGTGTTTTTATTTTTTCCTTTTTAATCTTTTATCCAATCAACTATAATATTTAACTGCTCATTATCAGGACTAGACCTGCAATAAGAATAATTATTTAATGTTTATATACATCAATAAAGAATTCATTTCAAAATAATAAGTTTACAAAGTCAGATTAAAGATTCAAAGCGGAATGTTTGATGACAATTGGATTGTTTTTTTAAGCATTTATCGATCATCAATAATTGAACTCCTACATTCAATTTAACATGTATTGTTGCTTTATAGATTATACATAACAACAAGTGCAAAACATTTTGATAACGTAACAAGGTTGACTCTCATCAATGTTTGTTAGACTGGATGAGTACATATTAAGGATTTGTAGGTGAAATTTTGCACTTTTTAAGCTGTGTAGTATTTGCTCAGGAATTTGCAAAGCTTAAGCTTATATACTTATTGTTTCAAATTATCTCTAATACAAATGATTAACCTGCCAGATGTTCAATGATATTCCATTATATAACTAACTACTTTATATTAAATTATGAAAGCTGATTGCAATTACATGTATATTGTTCTGCACGTCTACAAATGCATATATGTACACGTTATCTTAATGTTTGATTGCCATTGAGTTGTTGACCCCGGTTTCACTAATTAACATATTTTGATAGTTTCTTCAGCGGTATTTTTCAATGCTAAAACATCACACTTACTGATTATGTTGCAAGCTATATTTTATCATTGAGTACATTGATTGATTGAATATTTAGCGTCATTTTTATGCCATCGAGGGCTAACAGACGATCAGTTAACCTAACCACTGTTTCCTGTGATAAACCAGTACTCGAGCACACCCCATCTCCGCAAGAAACTGATAACTTTCCCACTTGAGTCAGTGGTGAGAGACGAATGATAAAGAGACACAATGTTGTATATCAATTATCACGGAAACTGTTGCCGGGCGGGGGATTCGAACTCACGACCCCTGGATTGATAGTCAGACGTGTAACTGACAGAGCAAATCGGGCCCGGCTCGTACAGTTTCTTCAGCGATATTTTTCAATGGTAAAACATCACACTTACTGATTATGTTGCCAGTTATATTTATCATTAAGTACAGAGGAGTAATGACTGTATGTGGTGATTTAACTGTGAAGTTTTTCAAATAATAATTAAAAGAGAAACTGAAAAATAAAATACTTGGGGAGGATTTCTATTTGAACATAGAATTACGATAATACGGCCCTTGAGATTTAAACTACAAAAACAAATTATCTGGGCACTATTATTACTCATTCAATTTCCACAGACAGTGAGACACTTAATGTTTATTAGAAATGTCTTAATGTATATGTAATTGTCATGAACTTTTTTGTATCAATATGTCTGTTTTTGTATAGGTAAATTGAAAAAAAAGTACCAAAAAAACATATTATATGCTCTAGTTATTGTTAAAGTCATCTATGTTTAACTGCACTAGTTATTGTTAGAGTCCTCTATGTTGATCAGCTCAAGTTATTGTTAGAGTCCTCTATGTTTATCTGCTCTAGTTATTGTTAGAATCCTCTATGTTTATCTGCTCTAGTTATTGTTAGAGTCGTCTATGTTTATCTGCTGTATTTATAGTAAGAGTCCTCTATGTTTAATATGTTTTTTTTATTGTTTATGTCCATTACATTTAATCTGCTCAAGTTATTGTTAGAGTCCTCTATGTTTTATCTGCTCTAGATATTGTTAGAGTCCTCTATGTTTATTTGGTCTATTATTGTTAGATTCCTCTATGCTTAATCTGCTCAAGTTATTGTTAGAGTCCTCTATGTTTTATCTGCTCTAGATATTGTTAGAGTCCTCTATGTTTATTTGGTCTATTATTGTTAGAGTCCTCTATGTTTAATCTGCTCTAGTTATTGTAAGAGTCCTCTATGTTTATCTGCTCTAGTTATTGTTAGAGCTTCCATACATGTTATATGCTCTAGTTAATGTTAGATTCCCCTATATTTAATCTGATCTGGTTATTGTTAGAGTCCTCTATGTTTAGTCAGCTCTAGTAATTGTTAGAGTCCTCTATTTATCTATTCTAGTAATTGTCAGAACTTATATACATGTTATATACTCTGGTTTTTGTTAGATTCTCCTTTGTTTAATCTGCTCTGGTTATTGTAAGAGACTTCTATGTTTAATCTGCTCTAGTTAATGCTAGAGTCATCTATGTTAATCTGCTCTAGTTATTGTTAGAGTCCTCTATGTTTAATCTGCTCTAGATATTGTTGTAGTCATTTATGTTTAATCAGCTCTAGTAATTGTTAGAGTCCTCTATTTATCTATTCTAGTTATTGTCAGAACTTATATACATGTTATATACTCTGGTTTTTGTTAGATTTTCCTTTGTTAAATCTGCTCTGGTTATTGTAAGAGACTTCTATGTTTAATCTGCTCTAGTTATTGTTAGAGTCATCTATGTTAATCTGCTCTAGTTATTGTTAGAGTCCTTTATGTTCAATCAGCTCTAGTAATTGATAGAGTCATCTATGTTTAATCAGCTCAGGTTATTGTTAGAGTCCTCTATTTTATCTGCTCTAGTTATTGTCAGACCTGATATACATGTTATATAGTCTGGTTTTTGTTAGATTCCCCTATGTTTTATCTGATCTGGTTATTATTAGAGTCATCTATGTTTAATCAGCTCTAGTTATTGTTAGAGTTCTCAATGTTTATCTGTTCTAGTTATTGTCAGAACTTCTATACATATTATATGCTCTTGTTATTGTTAGATTCCCCTATGTATAATCTGCTCTGGTTATTGTTACAGTCATCTATCTTTTATCAGCTCTAGATATTGTTAATCCTCTATGTTTATCTGTTCTATTTATTTTTAGAGTCCTCTATATTTAAGCAGCTCTAGTTATTGTAAGAGTCCTCTATGTTTATCTGCTCTAGTTACTGTTAAAGTCCTTTATGTTTTATCTGTTTTAGTTATTGTTAGATTGCTCTTTGTTTAATCAACTTTAGTTATTGTTAGAGTCCTCTATGTTTAACTGCTCTAGTTACTGTTAAAGTCCTCTATGTTTAATCAGCTCTAGTTATTGTTAGAGTCCTCTTTGTGTATCTGTTCTAGTAATTCTTACAGTCTTCTATGTTTAATTGCTCTAGTTATTGTTAGAGTCCTCTATATTTAATCAGCTCTAGTTACTGTTAGAATCTTCTATGTTTATGTGCTCTAGTTATTGTTAGAGTCCTCTGTGTTTAATCTGCTCTAGTTATTGTTATAGTCCTCTATATTTAATCAGCTCTAGGTATTGTTAGAATCTTCTATGCTTTATCTCCTCAAGTTTTAATAAATGATAATAAATGATATGCTCTTAATATTGTAAGAGTTCTCTATGTTTATCTGCTCTAGTTATTGTTATAGTCCTCTATGTTTATCTGATCTAGTTATTGTTAGAGTCTTCTATGTTTATCTGTTCTAGTTATTGTTAGAGCCCTCTGTGTTTAATCTGCTCTAGTTATTGTTAGAGTCCTCTATATTTAATCAGCTCTAGTTTTTGTTAGAATTTTCTATGCTTTATCTCCTATAGTTTTAATAAATGATAGTCCTCTATGTTTAATCTGCTTTGGTTTTTATTAGAGTCCCCTATATTTAATCATTTCTAGCTATTGTTAGAGCTTCTAGGTTTAATCAGCTGAAGTTATTGTTAGAATCCTCTATGCTTATCTCCTCTAGTTATAATAAATCTTAGTCCTGTATGTTTAATCTGCTCTGGTTATTATTAGAATCCCCTATGTTAAATATAATCAAGTTATTGTAAGAATCCTCTATGTTTATCTGCTTTTGTTATTGTTAAAGTCCTCTATGTTTATCTGCACCATCTAATTTCAGGTTTTCTATACATGTTATATGATCTAGTTACTGTTAGTGGCCTCTATGTTTATCTGCTCTAGTTAATGTTAGAGCTTCTAAACATGCTATATGCTCTAGTTAATGTAAGAGCTTCTATACATGTTATATGCTCTAGTGATTGTTAGAGCTTTTATACATGTTATATGCTCTAGTTAATGGTTGAGCTTCTATACATGTTATATGCTCTTGTTATTGTTAGAGCTTCTATACATGTTAAATGCTCTAGTCAGTGTTAGAGCTACTATACATGTTATATGCTCTTGTTAATGTTAGAGCTTGTATACATGTTATATGCTCTAGTTATTGTTAGAGCTTCTTTATATGTTATATGTCTAGTCAATGAAAGAGCAACTATACATGGTATATGCTCTAGTTAATGTTAGAGCTTCTATACATGTTATATGCTCTAGTTGATGTTAATGCTTTTAAACATGTTATATGCTCTAGTGATTGATAAAGCTACTGTACATGTTATGTGCTCTAATTATTGTAAGAGCTTCTAAACACGTTTTATGCTCTAGTTATTGTTAGAGCTTGTTAGATATACTAAACAAGTTAAATACTCTATATATTGTTAGAGCTTCTATAAATGTTATATACTCTCGTTAATGTTAGAACTTCTATAAATGTTATATGCTCTAGTTAATGTTAGAAAATCTATATGTGTTACATGCTCTCGTTTATGTTAGAACTGATATATATGTTATATGCTCTAGTTAATGTTAGAGCTTCTATACATGTTAAAAGCTCTAGTTATTGTTAGCTTCTATACATGTTATATGCTCTAGTTATTGTAAGAGCTTCCAAGCATGTTTAATGCTCTAGTTATTGTTAGAGCTTGTTAGAGCTACTATACATGTTAAATACTCTATATATTGTTAGAGCTTCTATAAATGTTATATGCTCTCGTTAATGTTAGAACTTCTATAAATGTTATATGCTCTAGTTAATGTTAGAAAATCTATATATGTTATATGCTCTCGTTAATGTTAGAACTGCTATATATGTTATATGCTCTAGTCAATGTTAGAGCTTCTATATATGTTATATGCTCTAGTTATTGTAAGAGCTTCTAAACATGTTATATGCCCTAGTTATTGTTAGAGCTTCTGTACATGTTATATGATCTAGTTAATGTTAGAGCTTCTTTACATGTTGTATGCTCTAGTTAATGTTAGAGCTTCTATACATGTTATATGCACTAGTTAATGTAAGAGCTACTATACATGTTATATGCTCTAGTTTATGTTAGAGCTTCTATACATGTTGTATGCTCTAGTTAATATTAGAGCTTCTATACATGTTATATGCTCTAGTTAATGTTAGAGCATCTATACAACATGTTATATGCTCGAGTTAATGTGAAAGTTTCTATACATGTTGTATGCTATAGTTAATGTTACAGCTTCTATACATGTTATCTACTCTAGTAATTCTTAGATCTTCTATACATGTTATATGATCTAGTCAATGTTAGAGCTTCTATACACGTTTTACGCTCGAGTTAATGTTAGAGCTCCTCTATATGTTATATGCTCGAGTTAATGTTAGAGCTACTATACATGTTATATGCTCGAGTTAATGTAAGAGCTTCTATAAATGGTATATGCTCTAGTTAATGTTAGAGCTTTTATACATGTTATATGCTCGAGTCAATGTTAGAGTTTTTATACATGTTATATGCTCGAGTTAATGTTCGAGCTACTATACATGTTATATGCTCTAGTTAATGTTAAACTTCTATACATGTTATATGCTGTAGTTATTGTTAGAGCTTCTATACAGGTTAAATGCTCGAGTTAATGTTAGAGCTTCTACATATGCTATAAACTCTAGTTATTGTAAGAGCTTCTATACATGTTATATGCTCTAGTTAATATTTAAGCTTATAAACATGTTATTTGCTCTAGTTAATATTAGAGCTTTTATACATGTTATATGCTTTAGTTAATTTTAGAGCTTCTATCCATGTTATATGCTCTAGTAAATGTTAGAGCTTCTATACATGTTATATGCTCTAGTTATTGTTAGAGCTTCTATACATGTTATATGCTGTAGTTATTGTTAGAGCTTCTATACATGTTATAAACTCTAGTTAATGTTAGAGCTTCTATAAATGTTGTATGCTCTAGTTATTGTTAGAGCTACTATACATGTTATATTCTCTAGTTAATATTAGAGCTACTATACATATTACATGCTTTAGTTATTGTTAGAACTTCTGTACATGTTATATGCTCTAGTTATTGTAAGAGCTTCTATACATTTTATATGATCTAGTTATTTGTTAGAGCTTCTATACATGTTATATGCTTTAATTAATGTTAGAGCTTCTTTTCATGCTATATGCTGTAGTTAATGTTAGAGCTTATATACATGTTATATGCTCTAGTCATTGTTAGATCTTCTATACATGTTTTATGCTCTAGTTATTGTTAGAGCTTCCATACATGCTATATGTTCTAGTTAATGTAAGAGCTTCTATACATGTTATATGCTCTAGTTATTTTTAGAGCTTCTATACATGTTATATGCTCTAGTTATTGTTAGAGCTTCTATACATGTTATAAACTCTAGTTAATGTTAGAGTTTCTATACATGTTATATGCTCTAATTAATGTTAGAGCTACTGTACATGTTATATGCTCTTGTTAATGTTAAAGCTTCTATACATACTATATGCTCTAGTTATTGTTAGAACTTCTATACATGTTATATGCTCTAGTAAATGTTAGAGCTTCTATACATGTTATACCCTCTAGTTAATAATAGAGCTTCTATACATGTTATATGCTCTAGATATTGTGAGAGCTTCTATACATGTTATATGCTTTAGTTATTGTCAGAGCTTCTATACATGTTATATGCTCTAGTTAATGTAAGAGCTTCTATACATGTTATCTGTTGTAGTTATTGTTAGAGTTTCTATACATGTTATCTGCTGAAATTATTGTTAGAGATTCTATACATGTTATCTTCTCTAGTTAATGATAGAACTTTTATTCATGTTATTTGCTCTCAGGCGAGCTATTGCTTCGAGCCCTTTATTATATTATATCTGTTTAATTTATTGTTATTGTTATTGTAGTTAGAGTCTCGTGATTATTTGCATTCTATAGCTGTAGTTAAAACCCCTATATGTCTGATCTTTTACTGCTGTTATAGATACTTGGTGTATGTAGTCTACTCTAACTGTTGTTAGAGACTTGATGTATGTAGTCTACTCTGGCTGTGGTTAGATACTTTATGAATGTTGTCTACGCTGGCTGTTGTTAGATACTTGATGTTGTTAGATACTTGATGTATGTGGTCTAATCTGGCTGTTGTTAGATACTTGATGTGTGTGGTCTACTCTGACTGTTGTTAGATACTTGATGAATGTTGTCTACTCTGGCTGTTGTTACATACTTGATGTTGTTAGATACTTGATTTATGTGGTCTAATCTGGCTGTTGTTAGATATTTGATGTGTGTGGTCTACTCTGGCTGTTGTTAGATACTTGATGTATGTAGTCTACTCTGGCTGTTGTTAGATACTTGATGTATGTAGTCTACTCTGGCTGTTGTTAGATACTTGATGTTGTTTGATACTTGATGTGTGTGGTCTACTCTGGCTGTTGTTAGATACTTGATGTATGTAGTCTACTCTGGCTGTTGTTAGATACTTGATAGTGTTAGATACTTGATGTATGTGGTCTAATCTGGCTGTTGTTGGATACTTGATAGTGTTAGATACTTGATGTGTGCGGTCTACTCTGGCTGTTGTTAGCTACTTGATGTGTGTGGTCTATTCTGGCTGTTGTTAGATACTTGATGTATGTGGTCTAATCTGGCTGCTGTTATATACTTGATGTATGTGGTCTACTCTGGCTGTTGTTAGATACTTGATGTATGTAGTTTACTCTGGCTGTTGTTAGATACTTGATAGTGTTAGATATTTGCTGTATGTTGTCTACTCTGGCTGTTGTTAGATACTTGATGTGTGTGGTCTACTCTGACTGTTGTTAGATACTTGATGTATGTGGTCTAATCTGACAGTTGTTAGATACTTGCTGTATGTTGTCTACTCTGGCTGTTGTTAAATACTTAATGTGTGTGGTCTACTCTTGCTGTTGTTAAATACTTGATGTATGTGGTCTACATTTGCTGTTGTTAGATACTTGATGTATGTGGTCTACTCTGGCTGTTGTTAGTGACTTGATGTATATAGTGTACTCTGGCTGTTGTTAGATACTTGATGTATGTAGTCTTCTTTTGCTGTTGTTGGATACTTGATAGTGTTAGATACTTGATGTGTGTGGTCTACTCTGGCTGTTGTTAGATACTTGATGTGTGTGGTCTACTCTGGCTGTTGTTAGATACTTGATACATGTGGTCTAATCTGGCTGTTGTTAAACACTTGCTGTATGTTGTCTACTCTGGCTGTTATTAGATACTTGATGTATGTAGTCTACTCTGACTGTTGTTAGATACTTGATGTATGTAGTCTTCTTTTGCTGTTGTTGGATACTTGATAGTGTTAGATACTTGATGTGTGTGGTCTAATCTGGCTGTTGTTAGATACTTGATGTGTGTGGTCTACTCTGGCTGTTGTTAGATACTTGATGTATGTGGTCTAATCTGGCTGTTGTTAAACACTTGCTGTATGTTGTCTACTCTGGTTGTTATTAGATACTTGATGTATGTTGTCTACTCTGACTGTTGTTAGATACTTGATGTATGTGGTTTACTCTGACTGTTGTTAGATACTTGATACATGTGGTCTAATCTGGCTGTTGTTAGATACTTGATGTGTGTGGTCTACTCTTGCTGTTGTTAGATACTTGATGTATGTAGTCTACTCTGGCTGTTGCTAGATATTTGATGTATGTAGTCTACTCTGGCTGTTGTAAGTGACTTGATGTATATAGTCTACTCTGGCTGTTGTTAGATACTTGATGTGTGTGGTCTACTCTTGCTGTAGTCAGATACTTGATGAATGTTGTCTACTCTGGCTGTAGTTAGATACTTGATGTTGTTAGATACTTGATGTATGTGGTCTAATCTGGCTGTTGTTAGATAATTGATGTGTGTGGTCTACTCTGGCTGTTGTCAAACACTTGCTGTATGTTGTCTACTCTGGCTGTTATTAGATACTTGATGTATGTAGTCTGCTCTGACTGTTGTTAGATACTTGATGTATGTGGTCTATTCTGGGTGTTGTTAGATACTTGATGTATGTGGTCTACTCTGGCTATTGTTAGAAACTTGATGTTTGTGATCTACCCTGGCTGTTGTTTATTACTTGATGTTGGTGGTCTACTGTGGCTGTTGTTAGATACTTGATGTATGTGGTCTACTCTAGCTGTTGTTAGATACTTGATGTATGTAGTCTACTCTGGCTATTGTTACATACTTGATGCATTCAGTCTATTATGGCTGTTGTTAGGTAATTGATGTATGTGATCTACTCTGGCTGTTATTAAACACTTGATGTATGTGTTCTACTCTGGCTGTTGTTTGATACTTGATGTATGTGGTCTACTCTGGCTGTTGTTAGATATCTGATGTATGTGGTGTACTCTGGCTGTTGTTAAATACTTGATGTATATGGTGTACTCTTGCTGTGAATATGTACTTTGTGTATGTGTTCTACTCTGGCTGTTGTTAAATGCTTGATGTATGTGGTCTACTCTGGCTGTATTACATACTTCATGTATGTGGTCTACTCTGGCTGTTATAAGATACTTGATGTATGTGGTCTACTCTGGCTGTTGTTAGATACTTGAAGTATGTAGTCTACTCTGGCTGTTGTTAGATACTTGATGTATATGGTGTACTCTTGCTGTGGCTATGTACTTGGTGTATGTGTTCTACTCTGGCTGTTGTTAAATGCTTGATGTATGTGGTCTACTCTGGCTGTATTACATACTTCATGTATGTGGTCTACTCTGGCTGTTGTAAGTGACTTGATGTATGTGGTCTACTCTGGCTGTTGTTAGATACTTGAAGTATGTAGTCTAATCTGACAGTTGTTAGATACTTGCTGTATGTTGTCTACTCTGGCTGTTGTTAAATACTTGATGTGTGTTGTCTACTCTGGCTGTTGTTACATACTTGATGTATGTGGTCTACTCTGGCTGTTGTCACATACTTGATGTTTGTGGTCTTCTGTGGCTGTTGTTACATACTTGATGTATGTGCTCTACTCTGGCTGTTATTAGATATATGTACTTGGTGTGTGTGGTCTACTCTGGCTGTTATTAGATACTTGATGTATGTGGTCTACTCTGGCTGTTGTTACATATTTGATGTTTGTGGTCTACCCTTGCTTTTGTTAGATACTTGATGTATGTAGTCTACTCTGGCTGTTGTTAGATACTTGATGTGTGTAGTCTACTCTGGCTGTTGTTAGGACCTCTTATCATATAATACCTTCTATCGTTTGTTGTTCATTCATATTGCATTGGTGTCTATTTATTGCTGCCACAGTGGAGTATCATGCCACAGACACACATGGTATGATACGTCACCCTGTGTCATTAAACAAGCATTGGGATGACCAGACCTAGAACTATTCTATAAATGCTGATAACCAAGTGAGGAAGCTTCTAGTACCATTTTTCAAGTATTTGGTTTGACCTAGCTTTGGATCTATCCCACGTCCTTCTATATGCTAGGCACATGCTCTACCACTAGCTTTTGTAACAGCCCCTCTATGATTATTCTTCTCTAGCTGTTGTTAGAGTCCTTAATATATGTTTAATATTCTATAGCTGATAGCTATATTATGCTGTTATGCCAGGCCCAGTTAGCTCAGTCGCTAGCATGTCTGATCATCAATCCAGGGGTTGTGAGTTTGAATCCCTGTCCGTCCACATTCTCAGTGAATATTTATATATGACATGCTGTCTCATTTCCATTTGTCTTTCAACGCTGATTCAAGTTACCAGTTAGTTGTGGAGATTGATGTGCTTGGGTAATGGCTAATCTTCCAGGAAAGAATGGTTAGTTTAAATGACTGTCTGTTAATCCTCAATGGCATAAAATGACGCTAAGTATCCAAATATGATAACTGTTATTAAAGTCCCTTTCCATTTCTCATATACTCATATATTAGCTGCAACACTCAAAGGCTGCATCTGCCATAACAGCATGGATTTACATAACAATGTGCATGTATTCATGGACTTTGTACGAGAAATGCAGATGTCCCAGGATACAAGACGGACATCAACAACTATGAGGCCTTCAAAGGGGGTGGGGTTCCCTGTTCCCTGGATCTCTTAAAGTAATGGCCATTGTTCCCAAGATCCAAAAAAGTACTTGTCATAAGTTCCCCAAAAGTATTTCCCCTAGATCTGTAAAATTAGGCCTTTGATCCCATGATCTTTGAAAGTAATGGCCAATGTTTTCCAGATTCCTTAAAATAATTGGTCATGCTCCCCAGATCTCCAAAACCCCTTTGAAGGCCTCAACTATCCTATAGCAGGTGTGAAAACATTCGTATATATGTGCATTTAATTTCCATTACAATGGTAAAATATAGGCATATTGATTTGAATTCTAATTACTTGTATGCTAACTTGGAGTATATTTTCCCCTTAACAATTGCACGCACTTATATAGAAGGATAGGAAAGTTGCATCTCTCTACTAAATGTTTATAAAATAGCATGCGAAGAGTTAATAATTTGGCAAATTAATCATTCTATTTTCACCGGCAACTGATTTATTTTAAATTAAATGTAACGTGTATATAACCTTAGATATTTTATATGTTTTTAAACACACAAAATGATCTTGACTTTAAAATATTACAGTTTGAAGTAATATTTGAAGTACTTTATATTGATATTGATATTTTTGCTACAGTACATGTATACACAATTTATAATCATAAGTACTTCAACAGTTTTAAACACAATTTGCTGGGAATGGTCTCGTTTTGTAGAGAATTCCATTGTGCAAGAAAGCATTTTAATTTATATTTCTGAGATGAATGGAAGTTAAGATATTGGAAAACAAAATTTTGTGAGATTTTCCACGAATACGGGAGCATTGATTACATCTCAATCAGTTGCTTTTCCTTTTTTATACAAGTCCTTGACGATAGCATCCGAGAATATCATCGTTACTGGGGACCATTAAATAGTTTAGTGATATTGTTTCCTACAATATCAGTTAATAAATAAATAATATCTGCACCATTGTGTTGTTATTAGCTCACAAGCAACACGCAGAAATTTGTAAAATTGTCAAATTAGAGAGAAATATCAATAAATTAATGTTTACTAAAACTAATACATACTAATAAATAAATAAGACACGTGTTTTAAATCTTGATTTTTTTCTTCTTTTTCTGTGAGAGAGCCTCTGTGGTCTAAGGTTATTTGTTGTTATTAGGGACTATTGTACAAATGAAAATAATTCAAATGCCTACCTTAATTGAACTAGCTTATATATTAAATGCCCAGTATTGTAAAATTACTGCTGCCGTGCTTTGATTTGCACTAATACTATCATTTTTGTGTGTATCAAATGTTGCAGCAACTCTTAAATGAACCAACTAGTTGCTTCCTGCATAAATACAGCTGCCTGTAACTCAGAATTTCTGCACTAATGCATCATTTATGGTGCCAAATAATATTGCTTTAAAAATACGCATTGAAGAAATTGATGTTGGGGCGCAAAAATTTACTAAAAAGTTTACTTTGATATGGGAAAGAATATGTTCTTTTCTTTAACACGTGGAGATTTTCGTTCTTACTTTCACATTTTCTCGAAGTATGTTTAACGTACGTGGCACGTACGTTAAACATACGTTCACATATAAAAAGTACCACGCGCGTTTAATATACGCTTCTGGCCATACGTTCAATGTATGTTAAACATATGCTGAACGTACGTGCCAAAACATACGTTTACATATAAATAGCACCGCGCGTGTTTTACATACGTTTCTGGCCATACGTTTAACGTACGGTCAAAACGTACATTATTCATAGGAAAACAGTACTACGCACGTTTAACATACGTTTGAATACATATGTTTTTCTTTGAAATAGTACCACCACGTTTAACATACGTTTTAATATTTATGTATTCATGAAAATAGTACTATGTATGTTTAACATAGGTTCTAATGTATGCTTTAAAAATGTGTCAAACATATGAAAACTCACGTTAAACATTAGATCAGTCGGTAACTTGAGAAGCTTGATGTAAGAATGCTTGAAGCGTTCATACTTATTTTGGTGAAAATCTCCCCAAATGATCAGAATTATAGCTCACTTAAACCCACAACTTTTCTATAAAAAGAAATGGGAGGAGCCTAATTTCAATTGGCGGCTCTTTTTTGCAACAATGTTGAATTGGGAGATGTTTTTCTGTAAAACATAGTAACAAATTTGTCATTATTTTCAAAAAGAAGTGCATTTGTAGGGACATATTTTGTCTATATAAAAATGCCCTTTATTCACAAAAGCTCCCTGAAACAAAGTAGTAGTAGTCCTTACAAAATTGAAATATCAAGGAAAATTTGCTAAATATTTGAATTTTGACCCCGTTTGACCCTTGTCACGTAGTGTAAACAGCAACACTTGCTTGGAGATGTGTATAACCCACTTGTGAGGAGCCATGCAGTGTTTGATATCTCAGAGTAGAATAATGTGTTTGACTTTCAATTTGTGAATTACATGTTTAGGAAGATCAATCTTCATAATATTTCTGCCCTTTTCATATATAAACAAATGATTATACATTGTAGTTTATGGCTTATCTCAGATACATACATACTTGCTTTTTTATTTGGATGCAAATAAGTTACAATTCACACTAACCTTGGCTGATCATTGTTTTAAATCCCATAATTCACAAAAGTTTCCTTTTGGAAATAACTTTTAGTTTTGTGTTTTAGCAAATGAATGTCATGTTATTGTTTATACAGTTCTTATGTCACAGCCTTCAATTAAAAACACTTAGTGCTATATAGGTGGCCTTGGATGTTTGTGTATGAACCATGTACTAGGTTCAAAACAAAACTTGGCATAATTTAGATCTTGGTTGGTTTAATATTCTTTGCTTTTTTTTTCTTACATAATGAAGTAGGAACCAAACTCCTACATTTGAAAACATATTCCAGTATTTTCTGTATCTACGTTTTGGTAAATGACTGTTTCTTTGATTAGGAAATGAAAATTCACCTAGCAAAAACTGATGTTGAAATAAACGGACATGAAAACAATATCCATAACTGTTCTACAGGAATGTATTTATTTTCATCGTCATCATCAACATCATAATCACGTCATCATTTTCCCCATCTGTGCTTCTATTTTGTCCTGATTGCCATCTGACAATAAATATTCCTTTATGTTCTGTGTCTAACTATAGTTATTTTCATCAACATTAATTGACCAGTCTAATGTAACTAAATGATCCGCAAAATCACACTCATTATAATTAGATAAATGAAATAATATACAAAACTGTTCCCTCGAAACCTTCAAAGTATTTCCACGATTTTCTTCCATTTGTAAGTTTTGTCAGGGAAATTGTGAACCTAAATGGAATGGGTCATTCTATTATGTCAAAGGGGTTTCTTTATTTTTCATTTTTTTGTATGTTTTGTCTCACAAATAATTGTTTGCCTTTTACTTGTGTCCAAGCAATTTATTTACAATTAATTACAACATGTATGCCTGTTTGATATACGTCCATAATAAATAAGATAAACTATTTTTTATAAATAACTTTTACTCTCTCTCTAGGTAAATAATGTACTAATCCATAAACTTGACCCAAATAATTTCACTTTATCTCTTTGATCATGACCAGAGATGTGTTATATGTAACCCAGCATGAAACTGTAAATTGGATGTACCTAATTAGCAAATTTGTTTATTATGCATGCAGATAAGATGGCCATTGCAATCTATTTGAATGCTGTGTTTGCTGTAGTTAATCTGTGGAAACCTTTATTGCAATCCATAATATTGAGGAACCCGCACATACAATACAAATTGTTGTTTAGAACAACTTGCAACAGGCAGTATCTTCTATGGCTATGCTGGTAGTTACAGCTTATGTTGGACATGAGTATCATCAAATAACTGTAGTAAACTTGTCGGCTGCTTGTGATAAGCCCCGCCTATAATACTGTGTGTAGCATCTACCGGCGATGGGCCTTTAAAGCCTTTGGCAAGATGAGCTTATAAGGCATAAAATGCCATACAAACAAATTATGAAAAAGGTATGACAGCAACTATTAATATTTCAAAAATATAACAAATCTATACAATCAATTTGTACATCTATATGATGTATTCATTTATTTTTTACTTTCCTCCATGAATCCTTTTACACTTTGTTTAAAAGTTAAAAACTATCAAATGAATCTGTTTATCATTGTACTCAATGGGACAGACATCATTATTCATTATTTTGTAAATATACTGTGTCTTTCATTCATTGCATGCTCTAGACAAAAACTACCATAGATAGCAAAAGACTGACACAAGCTGATCACATAATACCTCGAGAGCTTTTAGCTCATGAGAGCGAATAATAATGAACAATGAAATAAATCTAAGCACATTTATATCAATCATGATGAGAAAGCAGATTTCTTTCATTGATGGTTCACTTTTACATACTAGATTCTTAAATCAGTCACAGTAATTGTTGTCTTCGAACAGGAGCGTCACAATGTTGTTTATCTGCATTTTCCTTTTTGTAAATACTTCCTTCCCATAACATATGTAGCAAATAATCTGTAAACTCCATTTAATTTCTCCATTATCATAGCAATATCAGTCGGGACAACAGCACATTTTCTGAAAAAAAGTTCATGTGTATAACTGACATCTCATCAGCATGTAATTTTGAACTTCAGTGTATGATTTTACCACTTGTTCAACAAGTTGTCTTTATGTTTAAGGGATACAAATGTACCATTTATTTCCAGGTTTACTTTTATTCCAACTAAGCTATATTATTCCATGTCTCACTTCTCAGCAATATTCTATACCAGTTTGTCACTGGAAAATAAATATCTATGCATGTATACACATTACATATAATATATACAAGAGGCCCATGGGCCTTAACGGTCACCTGAGTGTTCAAAAAACATTCGCAATAGTGTATTCAGTCGTAAGAAATAACGTTTTTTTGTCAATTTCTCATAAATATAGATTTAGTAAAGCAGGCCCCGCCCCCAGAGCCAAACCGTGAGACCCAGGGGCATGAAATTCACAAATTTGATAAAGGACTTATAGTCGTCAATAATCATGCTCACAATTTGTTTCTGAGTGCTTCCTATAAAAGTAAGAAATTTTTTAAAGTTTACCTTGAATTTGACTGTTTTGGCCCCGCCCGTAAGACCTCATGGGGGTGGGGACCATGAAATACACATAGGTATTCACCATCATGTCAGCAACAACAAATCACACCAAAATACATTCACATAAGTCTATTCAGTCATAAGAAATAAGTTTTTTTGTTATTTTCTCTTCTGTACCTATCATCATTTTCCATGAAAATATAAAACAGGAAAGTAAAATTATAATATGGAAATAAAATGTATGAATGAAAAAGGGGCCCAAGAGAGCCTGAATTGCTCTACTGGCAACAAATGGACAGGTGTACATTTCAGAGAAAATGTTTTTTGTAAGTTTCGCTTCAACAAATCTTTTAGGAGACCACAATACAATGATACACGTAAAATATTTAAGCCTTGAGCTTTCAGAGAAAATGTATTTTAAAATTTCGCTTAAATGTGCCTACATAAGCCTTGCTGTGGGGATAATTATGGTCGAATCATCTATTTAATGCTACATGTAAAAAATTTAAGGTCTAGGCCTAAGTGAAGGTGCTATCATGTCTAGACTAAAAGAAAAAGGTTAACGGACGACAGAAAATTTACCAGATTTGGCTAGTTCAAGATATCAGTTTGATATATCACTCAGTTAACTTACTGTCCTAGTCCTAGCTTAGGTAAACATCATGCAAAAATACTGACCACTAGTTCTTAAATTGAAAAAAATTATTAACAATAAATTAAATACCTGTCTATCCAGATGATATACCTCGATGTTTTGAATAAAATGGAGGGATTTAAGATGCAAATTTATTAATGAATTCAATACTGTGTTTCATTTATAATACCGGGAATACTAATCAGGTTATTTTCCCTACCTTTTTTAAAGACATTGTCACTGGTGAGGCACACCAGATTTTGAACCATTACAGCTAGATTACCATGTCCATATAGAATTTGGGGAATATGGTGATCTGGATGTGGGTTTAAAATTAAATGTATCTTTGGACGAAAATGGAAATGAGGCTACATGTTCCACAACCGTGCCAAAGAGAAAGAACACTGTATATGCATGCAATCAGTGCAGGTTCACGACCACTAGTAGTGGAAACTACAGTAGGCATGTGGCATGTGTGCACCAAGCCAGAAAATACCCTTGTCGCTCGTGTTAGCACAAATTTAGTGCACTATATGCATATGCAGATGATATGTGAAATGTGTTCAAAGTCGTTTTATTTACAGAATACTTTAAATACTAGTAGGTACAAGCGTGTGATTCATCTCCAGATTGCCAAGTATACTTGCAGATACTGTGACAGGATATTCCATGAGAAATAACTCTACTATGGACATATAAATGGTCATGAATAAATATTCATGTGCTACATGTAAATAGTCATTTAAATACAAACAAAATTGTAACGAAGTCAGGAATCCAATATGAATTTATAAGAATATATTAGATTTCTGTAGAAATTAATTGGATTTCTGTAGTAATTAAAAACGAACACAAATTTATAAAATCTCAGCTAATACAGCAATTTGTACGCCGCTTACTTGATCCATTTGCCAAACGCCTCATTAGCTACGGGACAGGCGTATCCGTACACATTTGCACCGCCATGGCAATTAACAAAACAGAGAACCTGTCACAAGCTAATGGTGGACAATGGACGCGTGATGCATTTCATTAAGCTTAAAATAGATGTAGTCGTAGGCACAGCCAACAATAAACAAAACAATGAGCAATTAATAAGGGTTGTTTTATGGCGAATACAACTACGACAGTTGCGTAAGACTAACAGTATATAAACGAACAAATTTAACGACACAGGGACTCGAAATTCGATATACCTTTAGACCACGTCACTTTGACGGAACTAAATTAGACTGCGCGTCGTGAACATTTAAGTTAAGAAATAAAACTTGTGATTACTTTAAGAACTGAAACCACTTTAGGAATTTATAATAGTGATAACTTTTGAAATTGAACTTACAGTAACTTCAGAAATTGGATTCGTCATGACTTTGAATTAGACTTGTAATGACTTTAGATTGAATTTATAATAAACATTTGTCAACTAATTTGTGAATGTGTATTTTCAACCTTATTACGCCACAAAATCTTAAAAGACACATGATCACTTGTTCTGATGCATATTTAGACAAATATAAGCGCAATATGTGCGGCGAGGTGATGCGGTCATCTGTATCATTAAGCAGGGCCCGATTAGCTCAGTCTGTTACGCGTCTGACTATCAATCCAGGGGTCGTGAGTTCGAATCCCCCGCCCGGGAAAACTGTCTCCGTGATGATTGATATACGACATTGTGTCTCATTATTATTCATCTCCCACCACTGATTCAAGTGGGAAAGTCATCAGTTACTTGCGGAGATGAGGTGTGCTCGAGTACTGGTTAATCTCAGGAAAAAGTGGTTAGATTAACTGATCGTCTGTTAGCCCTCAATGGCATAAAAATGACGCTAAATATTCAATCAATCAATCTGTATCATGAAAAGATCACATGGAAGGGAAACACGGAGCGAAGAATAAAATCTGTAACTGTGGTTAAACCTTTTCGTGTGGAGGTCATCTTTTATTAGACATCAGAAAAAATGTAACCTGGTTAAGTGAATTTGCTAACTTTTGGAGAACGATATGAATTAATGTCAGCTAGATGTGAAATGTTTTTTTTTATCAAACCGTTCCATTCAAGGGAATTTATCAAGATTTTTCAAACTTTTAAACTTGGTCAAAACATATTGTTTGTTTTTTTAATATATCATACCTATACATACTGACTGATCTCGTATTTCCAAAAGGATATCTATTTAAACCTGCCAAATAATATATTAGAAAGGGATTTCCTAACTTGAGCTATGTGCCTAGTTTGGATTTAAATAGATATCCCACTTAATGAGGAATCCTATTTGTGACGTATTTTAATGAGTCGCGTGATTTCCTTTTTTATCCGTTATGATCAGGGGCGGATCTAGCTTTTCAGTTTAAAGGGGCGCAACACAAAATCTAAAACGACCACACAGGTTTTTCAATAGTGGATTTTAATAAAATATAGGAGTTTAGGAAGGGGGCGTACGCCGTTTTTAAAGAATAGATCCGCCTTTGATACAGGCATACATGTAGTAAATATAGTTTCATCATAGAAAGAGTCCGAATGACGTCAAGCAGTATTTAAGTGTTGTCTATTCTTAGAATGGGGATTTCGTTTCAAGTTTACCTCTCCAATTTAAATATCGATTGTTTACATAGATGGTATTAAAAACGACACCTTTCGTTTTGGGCGCGCTAATATTGAATGTCGGACAGCCTCTGTGGGACTCCCGAAATGTACACGACAGTATCTGCACAGTGTTGTACTATTCTGCAGTGTTAAAAAGGTCGACACTTAATCCGTGACATTGAAATAGGGCTCGACGCGCCTCCGTTTCCCCGTCGTCACAAACCTGTGACATTTTAAAAATCAGAAATTCATATAAACGAATAAATGCGTGTTCTGGCATTACCAAAATTTAGCAATAAAAATGTCTATATTTATTATTATCATATTGGTTGTGATTGGATGTGGTATTTCTGTGAATTATGAATATATATAAGAAAATATCTAATGACTGATAAATGAAACTAATTTGCTTAAAACTTGAAGAAATATTCATATTCTGAGATTCAATTTGGTCGCTTTTTACTCATAATGTATTGCATTGCCCCCAAATGAAAACATACTTCATATGTATGGATATATTTACCAAATTCAAAACATTCGTGGTGATGTCCTTTCTATCGTCTAAAAACTGTGACAAAATTTACAAAAAATGTAATACTGTCGACGTGAATCTGTGACAAACTGTCGACGCGAATCACTCCGCGTTGTGGCAGAGTTCCCTGACCGGGAGTAAGATTTCTTGGGAGGGGTTCAACATTTTTGTACCCTTGTTTTAGCAAAACTAGAATCAGTGGACAAAAATTATTAAGTGTACAAAACTCACTGTTTATGTTGATTTGGATTTTTTATTATATCTTTCATACAGGATTCACTTAAAATTATTTGAAAATTTAATCCAGTAGCAGTATTTTATCTGATGGCATCATTTCTAACCGTCTGAATGGCCAATTTTCGGTAATATGTATACTAGAAAAAAATTAAAATGGCCGCCTTTATATCATAAATTTTTAACCACTGTCTTTTCATGAGTTTATCGTTTTCAAAGGTATAGTTACAAGAAACAACTTTTATTATTCAAGACAATAAAGTAACTGTGTTATTGATGTCGTCATTTACATGGCTGGTGAAGTTTTATACTCGCGGTAATAGGTATAACCAGTATTTATCAGTGATATTGTTGCAGTGTACGTTTGTTTTCAAAGATATTTCCATTAAACTACAATATGCTTCGTGGAAAATTATGTACTTGATCATAATCGTCCATATGATTGCATCAATATAGCGCTAATAACCAATTAAAGCGTTTATGTAACTTAGTATAACCGCGTGATCGGGGTTTCCCTGAATCATATCACGTGATCTGTCAAAACTGCTGGCGGTGTGAAAATAATAACTCTGAAACCCACTTGTCGAAACAAATCTGTGTAGTTTGAATTTCTGTATTATTAATGTTGCGTAATAGTTGACACAATGAACAAACTTGATCGCGTCAAATGAGATTTAATTGCGTCACAAACACAAGAAACGCGTTCTGGAGAAAACACTGATAAAGAATAAAAATATTTTGACATTGCCTTTAAGTTGAGTAACCGAGGTAATAAGCATGACTGTGGTCTACTGAAGTTTCACAACAATCCGTTCAGTAGCTAACTATATTTCGGCTGTCTAAATTAACATTTGTTTATTCAATGTTTTCTTATAGGATATTGAAGCAAAATTTAATCCGAAATCTTTGTTTTATTTACTTGCTAAATGTCCCTTGGTTTCTCCCTTCATACCAGATATGTATAACAGGCATACAATTACTGTTATAATTTCATTGCTGTTATCAAATAATAAAATAAATAAAAAGAATAAATTTCAATTAAAAACATAAAAGCTAGCTTTTTTACTTACGTTTATTGTAAAATGGTGTATGTATCTGATGTTTGTAGAGCTTTGTTAATAGGTGAGAATTTTGATAATATGCAGTTTATACAAGTTAAATTACAGTAATCATTATACAAGCCATGGTGTAACAAGAAACCCTTGAGGTGTTAATAACAGCTGTATTTTAGTTAATAAGAGAAGGTATTTAAATTTTCATTTCTATGTAATATCAAATTTTAAAATCTTAGTCAATCAGTTATAAGATCAAAGTATTATGTTTTGGAAAAAAGCCTCCAGATGTTGATATAATCATTTGATTTTGAACTGACATGTGTTGACATGAGAATGACATAATTGCTCATTTCCAGAACTTGTTTGATTGTGATAGTTTGTTTGATTACATTATGTTGATTACATTTGATACGAAAATCTTAATTATTAACTTCTAGCAGCTTAACAGCTTTAGGTCAAAATATATGTAAAATTTATTGGTTAATTGTTAAAATGATTTTTCTTGTTTAAATATTCAAAGTTAATTTTATTGGCTAATCCATTTTAGGAACTTATGATATAAAGAAAGGTTTTGAAAATATTGAAGAATTACATATAGAAAGTAAGCGAGAAAGATAGGACTTAGTATTTTAAATGGCATAACGGTAGCCATTATATAATTTACAATAGCCAAACGGAACTAAATCTTTAGTCAGTTATTTTAAATTGTTACTAAGGACTATTTTTCTTTACGAACTTATTCGAACGGTGTTAATTCAATATTTTGGAACCTATAAACTATCTTAAACTTATTGTATACAAAATCAAAAAAAAGTGTTAAACACAAAAATACTTGTGTACTGCATTGGACATTAAATTAAGTCTACTGTTAGAAGTTAGACTGACCCCACAGTGTGTCATCGAAATTCCAGTTGTGTGTAAGCTGCCTACCAGCTAATTCCCCACTTGCTTAAGCTTACACCAACTGGTTAGAATCAAAAGGCCGACAATAATTAGGCACGATTCAGAGTTCGGTGACATATGTCTTTAAGAAGTGTCCTATCTTTCCATTATTCATTATATACTGTATAGCTATCCAAAAGCTATATCAAGATGAGACCTGTGCCACTGGCTGGAAAATTGAAATGTGCATGGTCACAGTTCAATATATCAATTCTGATGCCAAGAAATTCTTTACATTGTCTCGAGTTAAAATATTTAAGAAATAGTAAGATGTCACCATACAATTAACATAAGAACATGTTCTAGAAATAATATTGCAAACAACAATTATATACTGGTCATACCTAATACCGCGAATCTAAAAAAAATTCAACCATGTAAAGAATGGTATCAATACTAAACAATAATAAGGTAACTTAAGTGTGCCGAGTAAAAAACAGTTGCCGATACGAAATGCAAACAAATGCCAACGCATTGATAATTTACACTTGACTGAGCAGGTAATGGATACAAGGGTACTGTCAAAGGCATGCCAAACAGTTGGGCGCCGCCATCTTAATCTGGTTCCCTGTCCTATTATGGTACCTGTTCAAAATTTTGCAGTACGCAGAGGACCAGTCTACCGCCATCTACCGCCTCATGGACTTATGCATATTCATTACAAATAGCCACTATGCTAATGTATATACATGCGCCTTAAAGTCAATCTATTGTAAAAATGCAAGTTTTTAACAGCAGACCGACAAGGAAAAATTATTCGTATAGAATATATACCCCTGCATTGAATATTTGATAATATAGAATAGAGATTAATATAATGAATATGCATAGACTCCCGCCAAATAATCACGTAATGAAATAGTCGCTTGTCACGTGATAATTTAGCTTCAAATATATCTGTGCAATATTTGCAAATGCTGAAGTTCAGGTTTGCAAATGCTGAAGTTCATATATTTTGACCTGTCTAGATCTTTTTTCTTGCGTTCCGTAAATGCATGTGTAAAATGTGTGTGTATATGCAGGTGCTCGTATGTGTTAATCACGTGACGAAAACATTCGGGGAGGGCCTGGCTCGCTTCTTGAGTTCTTCGCTGAATTCAGAGTTCATAAAAAATCCCGCAAATGATCTTTGTTCAAATTTTCAGATTTTACAGTTTAACATAGTTAGCTGCTTTACGGTTTATTTAGTCTGAGTAAGCCAGTACCGACCATAGCCTGATATGATAAGGCGTTGATGGACAGCTTTTTTGTTATTTGGATATCTGATCTGCTGGGAGACGCAAAAATATATAAAAAATGTCAAAATGCTCCTTAGAGACGTGCAATATGTCGCACTAGTGCCGACCTTTACCTTGAAAAAATACCACGAAACATCGATGTTGATTGACAATTTTTAATCTGTGGAACCATATAGACCTATCTCCGACAAAAGTAATTAAAGGATTCAAATAAACATTTTATTGCATAGTGTGTGTAAGTGAACCGGTGTGAATACACGTTTGGTAGAGTTGAAAATGGGATAATGCAAAACCGAAAGTACAATCTTGTACAGAAGTCACAGGGCCAAGATAATCAGGAAGATCTACTGTTTTTTTTTAAATTTTAATATTTTCTTATAAAGATATTTATTATTTTGGTTGATTAATTATTTTTATGTATTGATTTATATGCAAAAGTTAATAAAAATGGATAATATTCAACATTTGATATATTCTTTAATTCATAAATTATGGTCTTCATTGAGGCCCTCTATTTCACAAAAGGAAATAAAAGATGCTATTATATTTGACAGCTTCACAATAAAACAGATCTATATAAAATTAAGAATATTTTATACTTTATTTCAGCTGTGAAGCTGTTTCAACTGTTACATTCGAGTATACCAGAAATGTGAAGTATGAAGAGGAGGACTTATTAAATATTGGACATGATACAACACACCATTAATTTGAAACTACCTAGATGGTTTATACTTGGATGATTATTATATTGTGGCTATACTACTGAAGAAAAACAATAAAATATTGGGAAAATATTGCCGGTTCCTTTTATAGTTATACATAATTTGTCAGTTATACCGGTAAATGAATTAAATCATTTGGATTAAACATATGTATGACACACATATGTTTACATATGGTTTTGTTAACATATATGAATATCAATAATTTTTATGTTACATGAATTTTTTTTTAAATTAGCCTCTGCCTCTGCAAGTGATATTCCCTAAAACAGTATGTTCTAAGTGTTGTTGGCGATTTTAGCGCATTTATTATATAGGATTTTTAACATATTTTAAACGTATGAATCGAAACGCATATGACAAACGTATGTTTCACATGCATTTAACATATGTTGATGTTAAGGTATGTTTTACATACGTTTTTGATTGTCAAACATGTATTTATGATTCTCGTATTAAAATTGGACCCTGCCTCTGGTTGTGCTAATGATATTTCCAAAAAAAGTGAGTGCCATGTGCTGTGGAGGATTTTAGCGCAATAATTATACATTCATTTTAATGTATGTTAAACATATGAATTGAATCACGTATGACAACGTACGTTTAACATGCGTTTAACATATGTTTCTGTAAACATATGTTTAACATGCGTTTCTGATTATCATGTTTCTTTACATAATGTTAATCGTATGTTTTGAAACGTATGTTAAACAAAACGCATGTAAAACTAAGTTAAACGTATGTTTAACATATGTTGGACAAAACATATGTTAAACATACATGGCATTTTGACCTGTGTAGACACTTTTATCAATACGTACAATTAATGTGCAAATCCTGACCTTAATTATCCAATTTTGCTTTATAAGTTTGATGAAGTTCCAATGAAAAATGTCGGTGTTACAGTACATATAACAAAAAGTTCATGGAAGGATAGAAAATGGACACAAGGCTATAGTGATCAGAATAGCTCAAATTAAGCTTTCAATAGCAAATATATAATTATACTGTTACTAACTCTTAAACAAGAGGCCCAAGAGGGCCTGAGGACACTCTACTGACTCATAGTGGCCATAGCACTTTTTGAAATTCTACTATGCAATTGAAACATCGGCCATCTTGAATTTTAGATAGAAAGAATAAATCTTTTGTATAGTCTCCTATGCAACAGAAACATCCATGTGAAGTTTCAGTTTAATTGGCATAGTGGTTTCAAAATAAATGAAAACAAAAAGAGAATTTTGTTTATCCACAGTATCCCTATGTAAAATTCTAAGTCCCCTTACAGGGCCCCTAAACTATTTTACTAATTCCCAATTTGTACCCTTTTGGGGCCCTTCCTGATCCCTTAAGACATAGGAACCCAGTCATTTTTTACAAATCTTAACCTCCTTCACCTAACAATGCTTTAGTGAAAATATAGGCAAAATCATTTCCATTCAAAAAAAAAAAATAAATATTATATTATATTGACATGGGTCCCCTAATTGAACTCTCTGGGCAGGGTCATTTTTAACCCTAGGGACACCATTTGAACAAATCTAACAAAACTTTAGTTGGTCATCATTACTACATAAACATTTTGAAAATCTGTTGGGCCGTTCATGAGAAGATTTTTTAAGTTTTGGACTATTTTTAGTAATGGCGGCCATCTTGAATTTCAGATCGAAAAAAAAATCTTCTGTATAGTCTCCTATGCAATAGAAACACCCATGTGAAGTTTCAGTTTAATTGGCCTAGTGGTTTCAGAGAAAGTGCTGCTAACAGACGACAGATATCAGACGACGGACGACAGACAACGCGCCATCGCATAAGCACTTCTGGCCTTCGGCCAGTAGAGCTTAAAACAAACAAATTATCTTGTAAATAGCTATTCTATTCCAGTCCATATGTTTTGTGATAGACAAAAATAGGACAGGAACATTGCCAGCCGATTATGAATACTGTATATACATGTATAAGGCTATATCTACAGTTCTACTGCAACCGGTCTAAATGAACTTTAATATAATATACAGATAAACTGTATTTTAGTTTATACTTATTTGTTTTAGCTTGATTGCAAAAAAAGATCAGCACTTATATAACCACTCTCTAGTTTGTTTCCTAGGAAGAACCAGTACTGAGTGTTGATTTTAAAGGCACGGGCTCAAACTGGGGATCAAACCCGCAACCTCTGGCATGAATGCCCAACACTCTATTCACTACACAACCACCCCACATTTCCAATTAATAAGCATTTGCATCTGGGCAAGGCTAAATAGGAGCTGCTTGCATTTCATTGGTTGCATGATCTTATTAGCTGGTGCAATGCCATGTTGTCATGAGCTTCATGTGACATTTGCCATAAGTTGCCATAAAGATGCATGCACTCATTCAGTGTGCTGACAATGTCTGTTTCTATCATGACATTGGCTTTTCATTTTTTTGCATATATTCTGCCTTTTTAATATCAAAACATTATTATAGTTTTATATAAAATTGTTTGAAAATATAATAATAAATTATAAGTATTAAAAGCACAATTTTGAGATTTCATCGGGTGATGACTCAAAACAGAACCTTTAACCCTTAAACATCATAAACCTCAATGGAATAATGTTGTTATGGTAAGATAAATAACAACCAACAAACAGTTTTGTAAATTCAGGGTAAAACCATGTATACATTTATAATGTGTGCTAATATTACTGATAGATATACATATTGTACTCCGTAAATCAATAAATAAAAATAAACAAAATACGTACTGGACTATACATGTATATTTGTATATAATTATATTTCTAAAAGAACATGTTTTACCTGCAATATGTAATTATATATTAAACATGTTTACATCATTTTGCTCAACTTTTTTTTATATATTCAGTGTATAGCTGTAGTCAAAATATGAGTGCATGCAGAACTATCATAAATAAAACAAATAGGAGGATCAAAGACTCCGTTGAGATTAAAATGTAAATAAATATTGAATGCCACACTAGGTAACTGAGATTCACTGTAACCATTGAACATATATGTAGAGAAACAAAATATAATATTTTATAAACACAAACAAAAATGTATGAGCAAGTTTTAAATATTGAAGATTAAATGATTGGCACAATAAAAAGTTGTAAATATACAGGAACAATCAATTACGTAAATATATACAGGAACAATCAATTATGTAAATATATACAGGAACAATCAATTACGTTAAACATATTTTATTACTAGTCTTGTATATGTGAAATAGTAAATGGGATGGGCCACATGGTATCCAAAAACCAATTAAATCAATTAAGATATTCATTCTTGAAGAGGTTTGTTAGTTGTTTTTTAATCAAAACAGCTTTACATCCCATCTGAAGGATGGTAAATGGGAAATTCTCACCAACAAGGTACTTGGGAGTGCTTTTAAAAAAATCCTGCATTCTGGCACATGGGAACAATAGGTGAGATCTCAGAGCAGTATGTCAGCAAGATTACTGCAAAACCTTCAGATAACTTATATACATATATCAAGAAAGGAATAAAAGTACCAAACAATCTCAGAGCAATATGTCAGAATTATAATGTCATTCATCCCACAGTGATGTATCACAGACAGAAAACAAATCATTTAATGTCAAACCATCCCACGGTGATATATCACAGACAGAAAACAAATCATTTAATTTCAAACCATCCCACAATGATATTATATCACAGACAGAAAACAAATCATTTAATGTCAAACCATCCCACGGTGATATATCACAGACAGAAAACAAACCATTTAATTTTAAACCATCCCACGGTGATATATCACAGACAGAAAACAAATCATTTAATTTCAAATCATCACACGGTGATATATCACAGACAGAAAACAAATCATTTAATGTCAAACCATTCCACTGTGATATATCACAGACAGAAAATAAATGATTTAATGTCAAACCATCCCACGGTGATATATCACAGACAGAAACAAACCATTTAATTTTAAACCATCCCACGGTGATATATCACAGACAGAAAACAAATCATTTAATTTCAAACCATCTCACAGTGATATATCACAGACAGAAAACAAATCATTTAATGTCAAACCATTCCACAGTGATATATCACAGACAGAAAATAAATGATTTAATGTCAAACCATCCCACTGTGATATATCACAGACAGAAAATAAATCATTTAATGTCAAACCATCCCACAGTGATGTATCACGGACAGAAAAAAAATCATTTAATGTCAAACCATCTCACAGTGACATATCACTGACAGAAAACAAATCATTTAATGTCAAACCATCCACAGACAGAAAACAAATAATTTAATTTCAAACCATATTGCTGTAATGCTCTCTGTGATGCATCAAAGAGACAAAACTCAAAAAAGTTCACTAAGCTATCTCATTGAGAATATCATTGAGATTATAAATATAAACACATTAGGATGCAAATGATTTCACTGTGATATCTACAGTTACCTCACAGTTATAAATCTAAATCAAAGACAAAAGTCATCTCAATGAAACATTAAACATGGGGAGACATAAACTAAAATAGGCTCAAATTATCTTTCATAATAATGTAAGAGAGACAAAACCCACACAAAGTCATCTGAATGTAACCTCTCATATAGGGAGACACACACCAAAATAGGTTCAAATTATCTCTCATAATAATGTAAGAGAGACAAAACTCACAAAAAGGCATCTCAATGTAATCTCTCACATAGGGATACACAAACCAAAATAGGTTCAAATTATCTCTCATAAAAATGTAAGAGAGACAAAACCCACACAAAAAGTCATCTCAATGTTACCTCTCACATAGGAAACACAAACCAAAATAGGCTCAAAATTATCTCTCCTAATAATGTAAGAGAGACAAAACTTACACAAAGACATCTCAATGTTACCTCTCACATAGGAAACACAAACCAAAATAGTCTCAAAATTATCTCTCATGATAATGTTAGACAGACAAAACCCACACAAAGACATCTCAATGTTAACTCTCACATAGGAAACACAAACCAAAATAGGCTCAAAATTATCTCTCATAATAATGTAAGAGAGACAAAACTCACACAAAGACATCTCAATGTAACCTCTCACACTGGGAGACACAATCCAAAATAGGTTCAAATTATCACTCATAATAATGTAAGAGAGACAAAACTCACACAAAGACATCTCAATGTAACCTCTCACATTGGGAGACACAATCCAAAATAGGTTCAAATTATCACTCATAATAATGTAAGAGAGACAAAAACCTACACAAAGACATCTCAATGTAACCTCTCACATAGGGAGTAAACTATTTCTGTATGAAACAACTGGGGAAAGGATACCTAATCTCATGTATATGTGTGGAATAAGACTTTTAACATTTGGAAACAAAAATCACATAAAAATATCACTTAAATAACAAATATTAAGTAATTTGTAACAAGTAAAATATAAAACAAAACAAAAACAATTAGCTAAATGCAACTAAGCTACATCAGAAATGTTGAGATATGTATTGTCTTTATGTTTTCAAACACCCTGTATTTTGAACAGCACCGATTGAATAATAACTTGATTGGCTGATCGACTGAATAATAGATTGATGCATCTTCAACTCTTCATCAGTCTTAGTCAAACTAGACAAGATTAAATATAAAGTAATGTGAAGGAATTTGAAATGAATATAACTAATATAATCTCAATCATGTTGTATCAAGTTGTAAATAGTCAATACAAGATATATAATAATTGATATGACTGTAACTATTCGTAACACCTTAAAGCAATAATAAAGGTTACTGACTGTGGATGGATAAATATTAGTTGGAAGGAGTTGTTTTGGAGAAGGAATACTTGCAAACTCGTATACATGTTCAGTAACCTTTTAATGTATTTTTTCATATTGTTAGCCCATTGTTAATAATTATTAAATGCTATTTTATTCTATAAATTGTTTATCTAAATAGGTAATTCCTGACAATCATTCCAACGCAACTTCGCAGGAAAGAAATAATTCTCCTTAATGTCATTTGTGTCAGAATTATTCCAATCAATCATATTTAAATTTATCCTTGATGAAGACCCATTGGGGCAAAATATAGAATGTAACCAAATTAATATTTATATCACAATGTTCTTTGGTAAGATGTCGAAAGTAGTTCCTATTTCCTAGCGCATGCTGAAGTTCCCACACAATATTGATAATGATATTAACAATATTTGCAATTTCATAAAATACTGCACACTCCTCCTCTATCAAAAACTATAGGGGCAATATGAAAGAATACAATAACTGTAATGATTGGTTGGTTATTCAATGTGAGATATAACTGATATATGTAACCATTTGTTACATGTTATCATGTTAAAGCAATAATTGTAATGATTGGTTGGTTATTCAATGTGAGATATAACTGATATATGTAACCATTTGTTACATGTTATCATGTTAAAGCAATAATTGTAATGATGGATTGGTTATACAATATGTTCATTACACAACATGTTTAAAGCAATGGTGAAAACAAACATAGTTATATTTAGATAATTAACTAAGAGATCATAGTGTAAAATAATGGTTATCATTCTACACAATGTATAAAACATTCCTGAAATATCATTAATCGTTGCTCGACTCTAATAGGGATCTATGTCCATTTTTGAAAAAAATGAGATTTTGGAAATGTTGGATTCGTCTCGAAGAGTGCTATCTTCTGGACTCCGCGGATTTGATATCAGAGCTCCAATAACAAAGATAGCGCCTCTCATCTTACTCTATCTCCATGCTTGACAGACATTTTTGACAACTAGGTTGCATTATATCCTGGAGAGGGCTTACTATTTATTGTTACACTTATTATATGGAAAGCCAAACATGACAATGGTTTCATCTACTGTTATATTGATCTATGTCCCAACCCTTTGAATTATTACATTAAGCTAGGTATGTCAAGTCTGTCCAATGAAATTGTTTTTAAGTATCATGTGACCTTACAAAATTGTCTGCCATATGGCATTGTTCAATTGTTCCAAGATGTTATGCATCAACTGATAATGTGAGTATTAAAACAAATGCAATTTTAAAAACCGCCAAGAAAAAAGACATAGAGGACATGTTGAAAATTTATACCTCTAACTGACAGGTAATTTTTTTATCAATAAATAGGCATAAAAGACGAAACTAGTTAAGAAGTTGCTATAAACACTGATAACAGAAGTCCACAGTTTTGAGACGCTGTTTGTCACTGATATGTGATGTAAATATGTTCGATTACGTTACCTGTTAGATATTACAAATAGAGAATCTATCATTATTTTTAATTGTTTTAACTTTCTCAGGAAGAGCATACAATATTACTATACGATTGAAGTAAAATTGTCGAAAACACATTGTTGACTTTGGATACATGAAACATAAATTTACTTTACCATGTCCTAAAAGAGTGAACATCTGAACAGTCCATGAAGTGTTCCATCATATATGATGGTCACTTGTCAAAATATATTTTATACACATGGTTTATTTCTAATTGTTAAACCCTGTTCAATATACCAAGCTTTTGAAAGTCACTACATTTAACTGATGTTCATAATGAATCTGATAACCTTGTTTTGTGTCACTTAGTTTAGATTTGCGTGTTCTGCTAAGAGTGTTATACCAAGCTGAACAAGCATATATGTAAGTCAAGATAGCATAAGGGAATTGTAATGCATTTTCCTAATAGTAAATGTTTTGACTTTATAGTGTGGTCATAACAACCAACAGAAAAATTGTTCACTCTGATACTTTCCTTTTCCCACAGAACAGGGTACACTCAGTGTTACTTAAATGTAGGGATAACTTGTTATAAATCAGCCATTCTTTACTGATTATCAAGTTTAATGTCTTAGGTTTCTGACATATTATTCCAGGATTCTTAAACTTACTCATGCTTATCCCCATGTCATTTACATAGCATAAACAAATAACATTGGAACTTATATACTACCTTGTGGAACATCACATAAAATATTCCCTTTTTAAACTGTTCATTGAATATTGTTAATTCTATTAGCAAATTGCTATAACATAACGATTACTGAAGTTCATAACCTACACATATTTGCTAAAGAATATGTTCGTTATTATGTTACCTGTTTTGTTTAGGTAGTACATAGTTAACATTTATTAATTTACTTTGAGTAAGGTTGGTTAAGGGTAAGCCGTTGTTATAAAATTTATGATCATTAAACTGTTTGTTAAAACGGTTTATTTGGTGTTATTTTGTTTCTTCTTATTATATTCCTATTTTTCAAAAGCATGTAATATTTTAGAATTTACATGGCTTTTATACTACTATTAAAGTACTACCGGTAAGTGCACACATCTGAGTGATATAAACAGTTGACATTTTAGAGATTTTAAAGCTTTCATCAGCTATTATTTGAAACCCAGTAACACTTTATGGTCTGAGGGTCCTAGTTGTGTAGGGTCGGGAGCCACACAATAAAAATGAATTATGTTCTGTTCTCAAAAATAAGTTATATTAGAAAAATGGTGGAGACAGCTCAAACTAAAGAAAAATTAAATATCTGTTAGATGATTTATTTCATCAACTTACTACAATAGTTAAAAAAAATCGTAAAATTTTGTAAAAATTGACTTATGTCCAAACATATACATGTTTTTCTAATTATCTAAATAAGTATAACACAAAAGCTTCTATAATTGTGCAGGAATGGAGTGTATGTCAAAACACATATTGTGCTTTTTAATTTTTGAAAACAACAGAACATAAGGGAAATAACAGTTTCAGAATCTTTGAAGGTGTTATTCACAAAAAGTGAAACAAGAGGGCCAAGATGGCCCTGTATCGCTCACCTGACTGACCTTGAGTCACCCAACTTAAGTAGATTATATAATACATGAACACTCAAAATTCCAGAAAAACAAGATGGGCAAGTAGTTAGAATTTTGATTTGTTTTGAAGATGTAACAGATGCGTAATGGTTGACCCATGGTAAATGTCAGTGAAATTACATCGAAATCAGGTCAGTAGATTCTGACAAAAAGGCTTTTGAAGTTTTTACTATAGCTGCCTATATAGTAAACTAGCACCTCACTGTGAGGTCATGTTTTTTAAAAAATCACAACGGCTTGAACAAACTTGGTAAAGGGTCACCCAAGGAACATTTCTGTGAACATTTTTTAAAATTGATCAGGTGGTTTCTGACAAGAAGATTTTTTAAGTTTTTACTATAGCTTATATAGTAAACTAACCCCACCCCCTGGCCGCCATATTTTTTGACGAATCAACATGGCTTGAACAAACTTGGTAGAGGGTCCCCCAAGGAACATTTCTGTGAAATTATTTTACAATCGAGCCAGCAGCTTCTGACAAGAAGATTTTTTAAGTTTTTACTAATTAAACTTGCCCCGCCCCTTGGCGGCCATGTTTTTTGACGAATCAAACTGGCTTGAACAAACTTGGTAGAGGGTCACTCAAGGAACATTTCTGTGAAGTTGTATCAAAATTGGGCCAGTGGATTCAGAGGAGAAGTTGTTAGAAGCTAAAAGTTAACGATGGATGACAGACGACGGCCAACGGCCGATGGGCGACAGACCACGGACACCAGGCCTTCGGCTTAGGTGAGCTTAAAAGGACATAGACCACAATAAGAGTCAAGCAACGAAAATTTGTAACACATTGTTTAGAAAGTATTTTGTAAAATATGTAGAGTCAGTATAATAACTGTATAATAAGAACATCACCAATACTGGACTACAATTAACAAGTTACTATTTATTAACTCAGAAGAAAAAGTTAAGTCAGTATTTTCGATGTAATCCCAAACTGCAAATTTTAACCAAACATATAAAATCTTCATAATTATACAACATGCAACTGACCTGGTCAATTCATGCCCAATCATTCACATTATTGGTTTTATTGACTTTTCGGAATGCATATATAACACATGCCATGGTAAATTGGTGTGGTCAGTCTTGCGAATAATGTTGGAATTCTATAGTGCTGTGGTCACATTGAAATCTGAGCATTATACCTTTGATAGGGATATCATCCAAACTTCTCTTTGGATAATGGAAACATTGCTATATGATTATTAGAAATAGATCGTACAAAATATTGACTGAAGCACGAATTTTGATTTTGACACTGATGTAACAGACTCAGTGGGAATAATTGGAACAAACTATAATAGTAAGTGAACTTTTAAGTTATTTGTTTTGATTTTATTTGTTTCCTGTCCAAAAATATACCACATAGTATCCAGACTAAACATTTTCTAAAGTTTTCCCTTTTGGGCCCCTCCTGACCCCTTATGACAGTGGAACACAGTCATTTTTTACAAATCTGAACTTGCTTGACCAAATAATGCCTTTTTAAACAAGAGGCCCAAGAGGGCTTGAGGACGCTCTACTGACTCATAGTGGCCATAGCACTTTTTGAAATTCTACTATGCAATAGGAACATTGGGGCGGGGTCATTTTTAACTCTAGTGACACCATTTGAATAAATCTAACAAAACTATAGTTGGTGACCATTACTACATAAACATTTTGAAAATCTGTTGGACGGTTCATAAGAAGAAGATTTTTTAAGTTTTGGACTATTTTTAGTAACAATGGCCATCTTGAATTTTAGATAGAAAAAATAAATCTTTTGTATAATCTGAAGTTTCAGTTTAATTGGCCTAGTGGTTTCAGAATAAATGAAAAAAAAAAGAGAATTTTCTGTTTTCCCACAGTATCCCTATAGTTGGTCATCATTACTACATAAACATTTTGAAAATCTGTTGGGCCATTCATGAGAAGAAGATTTTTTAAGTTTTGGACCATTTTTAGTAATGGCTGCCATCTTGAATTTCCGATTAAAATAAAAATCTTCTGTGTAGTCTCTTACGCAATAGAAACATCCGTGTGAAATTTCAGTTTAATTGGCCTAGTGATTTCAGAACAGATGAAAGAAAAAGAGAATTTTCTGTTTTCCCATAGTATCCCTATGTAAAATTCTAAGTCCCCTTACAGGACCCCTATAAATTTTAGCCCCTAAGTTCTTATCTGCAATCAAACCCCTACACATAAGGATAATTTATGCAAAATATGAACAAATCTGACATACCGGTTCATAAGAAAAGGAATTAAGTAATTCCCAATTTTTACCCTTTTGGGGCCCCTCCTGACCCCTTAAGACAGTGAAACCCAGACATTTTTACAAATCTGAACCTCCTTCACCAAACAATGCTTCTGTGAAGATAAAGGCAAAATCACTTCCATTTTAAAAAAAAAAAAAAAAAAAATATTATAATTACATGTGTCCCCTAATTGAATCCTTGGGGCGGGGTCATATTTAACCCTAAGGACACCATTTGAACAAATCTAACAAAACTATAGTTGGTCATCATTACTACATAAACATTTTGAAAATCTGTTGAGCAGTTCGTGAGAAGATTTTTTAAGTTTTGGACTATTTTTTGTAATGGCGGCCATCTTGAATTTCAGATCGAAAAAAAAAAAAATCTTCTGTATAGCCTCCTATGAAATAGAAACAACCATGTGAAATTTCAGTTTAATTGACCTAGTGGTTTCAGAGAAAGTGCTTCTAACAGACGACAGAAGACAGACGACAGATAATGCGCCATCGCATAAGCACTTCTGGCCTTTGGCCAGTACAGCTAAAAATCAAAATAAATGTTTATTATAATGACATGTATCCACTAAATGAACCCTCAGGGCAGGGTCATTTTAAACCCCAGGGTCATAATTTGAACAAATCTAATAGAAATAGAGTTGGTTGTTATTACTACAAGAATATTTTAAAAATCTGTTTGGCAATTCATGAGAAGAAGATTTATTAAGTTTTAGACTATTTTAAGTAAAGGTGGCCATTTTGAATTCAGATTGCAAAAAAACCCCACCATTTCTGTATATAGTCTCCTATGCAATAGTAACATCTATGTGAAGTTTGAGTTCAATTGGACTAGTAGTTTTAGAGAAAGTGCTGCTAATCAACAACTGACAACAGACAATGTGCCATCGCATAAACCCTTCTGAAAATGTTTAGATATTCCAGACACTGAAGTGATTCATGCAATTGTTTTATTGTATTTCAATTTCCAAACTATGAGGGGTATATGTGAAGCTTTTTTCAAAGATAAAACATTCAATTTTGAAGCAAAACAGCATGTAATGGTAGAAACTTAATAAAAATTAACTTTAATATTATTATGTAAATAACATAAATTTCTTGCCCTTCTATATCTAAAAATTATTAAGAATCACAAATGGGCAAAGATTTGTTGTACATATATCTAGTGTATGGAAATACTGCATATGGTTTTATTTCATTCCATCTTTTTGACAATGTGGTAAAATGAAATCAGACTGCATATTTCTTACATTGTGGGACAGACAAGGTAAGAAATTCCTGAATAATTTTATATAACACAATCATGGACATGGGGTCTTCTGTGATAGTATATGGTGGATTGAAATTTATGGTCATACTATTGTTATTTGGATATGGAACCCGTCAAAGCAAGTGAATATTTCCTTTATTGTCTTCTGATATACTAGTCACATGTGACATGTACAGAATGAAGCTCTGCCTTGTGTGTTGCTCGCATCTTGGCCCTAGGGTTGGATTTCCTTATACACAACTCATAAGTTGAAATAAAAATATATTGCATCTTGGATTATTTTTTGAAACATTAAAAGAGATAGATACAACATCAGAAAAATGCTGTCAGCGTATGATATTAAGACATCTGTTATTCAGGTGAGGCAGATTAAGAAGGAGAAGGTTATCTCACAACTCACAAAGTCAGCATACCCCTGCCAACCTTACATAGGAAACATCAAACTTGCTGTGTATCCCTACAATGCGGACTAACAAGTAATGTAGAAACATGTGTACTATTTACAAATTTATGATATCACCAACAAAACTCTAGTAAGATGCTGTATCTCTTGACAATGGCTAGACGCTGTACTTCTTGACAATGATGATATATTGTACCACATTACAATGGCAAGATGCTGTACCTCTTGACAATGATGCGATATTGTACCACATTACAATGGCAAGATGCTGTACCTCTTGACAATGGTGAGATATTGTACCACATTACAATGGCAAGATGCTGTACCTCTTGACAATGGTGAGATATTGTACCACATTACAATGGCAAGATGCTGTACCTCTTGACAATGATGAGATATTGTACCATTTTACAATGGTATGATGCTGTACCTCTTGACAATGGCTAGATGCTGTACCTCTTGACAATGGTGAGATATTGTACCACTTTACAATATCAAGATGCTGTACCTCTTGACAATGGTAAGATATTGTACCATTTTACAATGGTAAGATGCTGTATCTCTTGACACTGGTGAGATTCTGTATCTCTTGACAATAGTGAGATGCTGCTCCACTTAACAATGGTGAAATTCTGTACAACTTGACAATAGTGAGATATTGTATCTCTTGACAATGGTAAGATGCTGTGTCACTTGACAATGGTAAGATGCTGTACCACTTGACAATGACCAGATGCTGTATCTCTTGATATTTGTGGGATTCTGTATCTCTTGACAATGGTAATATGCTGTACCACTTAACAATGGTGAGATTCTCTACCACTTGACAATGGTATGATATTGTAGAACTTGACAATAGTGAGATATTGTACCACTTAACAATGGTAAGATGCTGTGTCACTTGACAATAGTAAGATGCTGTACCACTTGACAATGACCAGATGCTGTATCTCTTGACATTTGTGAGATTATGTACCTCTTGACAATGGTTAGATGCTGTACCTCTTGATAATGACCAGATGCTGTATCTCTTGACATTTGAGAGATTCTGTACCTCTTGACAATGGTAAGATGCTGTACCACTCAACAATGGTGAGGTCTATCTACAACTTGACAATGGTATGATATTGTAGAACTTGACAATGGTGAGATTCTGTACCACTTGACAAAAGTGAGTTTCTGTACAACTTGACAATGGTGAGATGCTGTACCACTTGACAATTGTGAGAAGCTATACCACCTGACAATGATAAGATACTGTACCACCTGACAATGGTGAGATGCTGTACAACTTGACAATGGTGAGAAGCTGTACCACTTGACAATGGTGAGATTCTGTACAATGTGACAATGATGAGATGCTGTACCTCTTAGCAATGGTAAGATATTGAACCTCTTGACAATGGTAAGATGCTGTACATCTTGACAATGGCCAGATGCTGTGCCCCTTGACAATGGTGAGATGCTGTACCACTTGACAATGGTGATGCTATACCTCCTGACAATGGTGAGATTCTGTACAACTTGACAGTGGTGAGATGCCCAATCACTTGACAATGGTGAGATTCTGTACAATGTGACACTGCTGAGATGCTGTACTTCCTAGCAATGGTAAGATAGTGTACATCTTCACAATGGTAAGATGCTGTGCCTCTTGACAATGGCCAGATGCTGTACCTCTTGACAATGCTAAGATGCTGTACCACTTGACAATGGCAAGCTTATGTACAACTTGACAATGGTAATATATTGTACATCTTGATAGTTGTTAGATGTACCACTTGACAATGGTAAGATGCTGTACCACTTGACAATGGTTAGATGTTGTACCTCTTGACAATGGTAAGATGCTGTACTTCTTGACATTGGTAAGATGCTGTACCACTTGACAGTGGTAAGATGCCGTACCTCTTGACAATGTTGAGACATTGTACCTCTTGACAATGGTAAGATCATGTACCTCTTAACAATAATAAGATGCTGTTCTACTTGATAATGGTAAGATGCTGTACCTCTTGACAATGGTTAGATGCTGTACCTCTTGACAATGGTGAGATATTGTACCACTTGACAATTGTAAGATGCTATACCTCTTGAAGATGGTGAGTTCTGTACCACTTGACAATGGTGTGATATTGTACCTCTTGATGCTGGTAAGATGCTGTACCTCTTGACAATGGTAACATGCTGTACCTCTTGACAAAGGTGATATGCTGTACCCCTTGACAATGTAAAGATACTGTATCACCTGACAATGGTGAAATTCTGTACCACTTGACAATGGTAAGATATTGTACCACTTGACAATGCCAAGATTATGTACCACTTGACAATGGTGAGATTCCATACCACCTGACAATGGTAACATACTGTACCACCAGACAATGGTGAGATTCTATACCACTTGACAATGGTGAGATGCTGTACCACTTGACAATGGTGAGATTATGTACAATGTGAAAATGGTGAGATGCTGTACCTCTTAGCAATGGTAAGATATTGAACCTCTTGACAATGGTTAGATGCTGTACATCTTGACAATGGCCAGATGTTGTGCCCCTTGACAATGGTAAGATGCTGTACCACTTGACAATGGTGAGATTATGTACCACTTGACAATGGTAATATATTGTACCTCTTGACAATGGTAAGATGCCATACCACTTGTAAATGGTAAGATGCTGTACAATTTGAAAATGGTATGATGCTGTACTACTTGCCAATGGTAAGATGCTGTACCTCTTGACAATGATGAGATATTGTACCTCTTGACAATGGTAAGATGCTGTACCTCTTGACAATGGCGAGATATTGTACCTCTTGACAATGGTAAGATGCTATACCTCTTGACAATTGTGAGATATTGTACCACTTGACAATGGTAAGATGCTGTACCTCTTGACAATGGCGAGATATTGTACCTCTTGACAATGGTAAGATATTGTACCACTTGACAATGATGAGGTATTTTACCACTTGACAATGGTGAGATATTGTACCTCATGACAATGGAAAGATGCTGTACCTCATGACAATGTTAAGATTATGTACTACTTGATAATGGTAGGATGCTATACTACTTGACAATGGTAGGATGCTGTACCTCATGACAATGGTAAGATTCTGTACTACTTCATAATGGTGAGATGCTGTACCATATATTGTACCTCATGACAATGGTAAGATATTGTACCACTTGACAATGATGAGATATTGTACCACTTGACAATGATGAGATATTGTACCTCATGACAATGGAAAGATGCTGTACCTCATGACAATGGTAAGATTATGTACTATTTGACAATGGAAAGATGCTGTACCTCATGACAATGGTAAGATTATGTACTACTTGATAATGGTATGATGCTGTACTACTTGACAATGGTAGGATGCTGTACCTCATGACAATGGTAAGATTCTGTACTTCTTGATAATGGTGAGATGCTGTACCACTGGACAATGGTTGCTTTATACATTTATGACCGATTCTAATTTAAAACAGATACTGGCCATTATTGATAAAGAAACATTTACTATATCTTAAGATAAATATAACAATTGAAAATGACTTCTGCTTTATAAAGACATTGGTGCCTTTAAACAGAAACACATAAAAAACATTGTATTATACTGTAAATCGGCATATATATTTGTTATACGAAGCCATAATATTATACTTACATAGTGTTATGTAATCTTGTACATAATCATATAATTTTATACTGTGCAATCAGTCATATGTTACACTGTACACAGATAGTCATATGTCCAGCAGGTAGACTGTGGTTTTACATTATATTTATAAATAATGTATCTTCTACAAACTGAATTTTTACATTTTTTTGAGACGGTTCTTTTTTTATGCAAAAAAAACCCTACACAACAAGCAATAAATAGGCATATATTATATTAAAGCTTATATTTGACATTATGACCTCCCTCCACTACATGTAACGATTTTTGTATCATCTGACTTACTATTCTGTAACTCTACATGTAACTATTTGTGTGTATCATATGACTTACTATTCTGTAACTCTACATGTAACTATTTGTGTGTATCATCTGACTTACTATTCTGTAACTCTACATGTAACTATTTGTGTGTATCATCTGACTTACTATTCTGTAACTCTACATATAACTATTCTTGTATCATCTGACTTACTGTTCTGTAACTCTACATGTAACTATACTGAGCAAAAAAAGAAACTTTTTAATTTCAACATTTATAATAAGATGTTAATAAAAAATGTCGGTATTGCGTCAGTCTGTTTGAATTATGAAAACTTGTTTATTTAAACACAAATGATAATAACCTAGCTGTAAAAATCCTGTTTAGCATGATTTGCACATGCTGGAGTCCACCAGGTAGATACACAAATGTGCATTACATAAACAGATATGTTATTAATCAAACAATTGAAAAAACAATATAATTTTGTGGACTTTGTAATATGATGTACTTGTTTTAAGAGGGCCTCAAGGAAGATTTGCTTTGTCAATCAAAATAAAGATTAAACTTGTAATTCTTACTTAATTGCTTCATTCACAACTATGCCTCACTAATATTAGTCTTAAAAACAAACTTGAAAGCAACAATAACAATGCAAATTTCAGTTTCAGTTAAAAAACGTTATTTTTTATTACACCCCTTGTCCACTTTATCATTAATTTATGGGTACAAAACTACACTTCAAATGTCCAATGAAAATACAGATTTGTTAAAAAATGATCAACTGACACAGCCATACCAATATCAGTGCAGTGTTTCAAACAGGATTTTGAAAATAACCAATACATGGAGAGTAATGTTTCTTTTTTTGCTGAGTATATTTGTTTGTATCATCTGACTTACTATTCTGTAACTCTACATATAACTATTCTTGTATCATCCGACTTACTATTCTGTAACTCTACATGTAACTTTTTGTGTGTATCATCTGACTTACTATTCTGTAACTTTACATGTTACTATTCTTGTATCATCTGACTTACTATTCTGTAACTTTACATGTAACTATTCTTGTATCATCTGACTTACTATTCTGTAACTTTACATGTAACTATTTGTGTATATAATCTGACTTACTATTCTGTAACTCATCCTCAACATTCTCATCATTATAAATTACACTTTCATTCTTGCTAGTTTCAACACACACTTCAGTGGAGCCCATGTCTTGGTCTCCATGCTCAGTTTTGTTACCTACAAATGTTATCTCGCCATACTTGGTGCTATCTATGGCTTCTAATCTCCTGTCTATGGTAATGTTTTTGTTATAATGCTCCATTGCATCAACAAGCATAGTAGTAATATTTTCATGTCCAAATCTTTTTGCGTCATCTAAAGGTGTAAATCCCCACCTACAATTAAATAAATTAATAATTACAGAATCTTACACAAATGCTCACTGCTACTGAATTTATTAAATGAGTTAGCAAAAATATATCTTGCAAGGAATACTAAGGATGTCAACTTTAATGAATTCAATAAATGAAATAATGAAACAGAATGATTTTGAAATATTGTATTTAACATTTAACACTCCTATACCGTTAGTCATGTGATAAATAATTATAATTATGTATTTGTCACTTTTGACCTGTCTTAAACAGTCATATTTTCAATCATTTGATATATTCAATGTTTATTTTTGTTTTATTTTTTTCTTGTTTTTTTTTTTTTTTTGCAGGGGCTGGGGTTAGGGGGGGTCTTCAGCATTCATCTTTTTATTTCCCATTTCAACCACTCTATCTCATTTTAGCAATCAGCAAAATATTACTTCCCTTTCCTTGCGAAATACAGGTGTATTCCTTTAATTAATTCCCTTAATTATAAATATAACAAACTTGGGTCATGTTGAGCTCAGTCATAAATCTTCATCAGTTACAGCACAATTTAACCTCACTTATTGTTGAATTGGCCAACCAAAAGTTGTTAGGATGGGTTAAATCATTCAATCTTCATTAACTCAGATATAATCTTCATTAGCTCAGATTTAAGATATAATCTTCATTTACTCAGATATAGGGACCGTAATCCGTTCAAGTACACCAAAAATGCATTTCAAATGCATTTGTTTTGCATGTCAAACGTTTTTGTTTTGTGTTTTAAATGCATTTTAGTTTCGTTCATGGTTTGCATTTTTTATGATAAAAGTAAGAGAAAATACGAAAATGCAATTCAAAACGTTACTAAACTGCAGTTCAAAATGTTACTACGCATTTTAGCTTGTGTTTGCATTTGAATTGTTTACCGTGTAACGTTTACCTTGTATCGTTTACCATGTATCGTTTATCATTTACCGTTTACATGGCGTGTTCACCAATTGCATCATCTCTGATTGTCTAATTGTAACACCGCAGTAGAATTAATAGTAAGAACTACATATATATATTTAACGAAATCGCTGGGTTTTATATGAAAGTACATGTATTTTAATTAAATAAATTAAAATAATATTGATTAAAATCCTTCTGAAATATTGCTAATTACACCACCCTAGATAAATATGTTACATAAAACTCAATCATTGAAATTTGATACACACGGTAGGCGCGTCATGTTAATTTCATCAGATAAATACGTTACGGTCACGTAATCATTAGATGGCCAAACAATGCCAGACTTGTTTACACTAAAGTTAACAGTACGGTATCGAAAATGTATATAGTAAATAAATGCTTTTTTATATTTGAAGTGGTGTATACTTTGCTATTATACAAAAAACAGAGTACATATGCCTCAGCAAGTATTTATCCTATATATAATATACAGGTATTCTAACAATTATAATTCCAGTTATACATTTCGATAGATTGTCATGTAAAACAATTATAACAATTCATTAAACAGAAATATTTATATAATCCGTAAAAATAAATATATTTACAAATACACATGCCTTTATTTATGTAGCGAATGCACACACTTTACGTCTATAACTCCGACACAATTTATTTTTGACCTCGTTCTAATGTGCAATGTCTTCACTCATTTTACATTGCGTTCTATTTCATTAAGGTAAATGCATGGGGGGAGGCAGGGGGTGTTTTCATAAAAAAATGCCTTTAAGGGTAAAGTTTTATGTCTTGTGGCAGGGTATCTTAAATCGCTGGTGCTTCCATCTTTTCACCTTTTTTCTTCTTGAAGTTTTATAAATTATCTGTTCAGATATTTCCTACAAATCATATAAAAAACATATTTATTCATTTATCATTTCATTTCGTTTATCAATTTGTTTCGTTCACAATTTTAGTCTGTTTGTATAACGTTTAAAATGAGTTTGATATTCATTTTGTTTGCGCTTCTTTGGTGTAATAGAACAGATTAGGGTCTGTAATCTTCATTAGCTCAGATATTATCTTCATTAACTGAGATATAATGATCATTAGCTCATAATGAATATTTAATAGATCAGATATAATCTTCATTTCTCATTCATAATCTTCATTAGATCAGATATAATCTTCTAATCTTCATTAGCTCAGATATTATCTTCATTAGCTCAGATTTAATCTTCATTAACTGAGATATAATCTTCATTTGAACAGAAATAATCTTCATTAGCTCAGATATAATCTTAATTAACTCAGATATATTCTTCATCATCTCAAATATAATCTACGTTAGATGAGATTTAAACTTCATTAGCTCAGATATAATCTTCCTGAGCTCTGATATAATATTCTTTAGCTCTGATATAATTTTCATTAGCTCAGATATAATCTTCATTAACTCAGATATAATCTTCATTAACTCAAATATAATATGCATTAGGTCAGATAGCATCTTCATTAACTCAGATATAATCTTCATTAGCTCAGATATAATCTTCATTAACTCAGATATAATCTTCATTAGCTCAGATAGTATCTTCATTAACTCAAATATAATCTTCATTAGCTCAGATATAATCTTCATTAGCTTAGATATAATCTTCATTAACATCAGCAGCAGTTTAAATCCAGTTATCAGAGAATTAGGTTAAGCCCCGTCAAGCCAGAAATATGTGATCCAGTTAGAGGCTTTCCCAATGAAGCCAATAAACCAAGGAATCCTCCATTTTGCAATTGCTTATTAGTCATTTTGATTTTCCATGTTTATTAATTTGAGCTTTACTCAAATAACCAGAATTAATTGGTTTTCTCTTATTATTATCATCAATTGAAAGTATTCCATTTCCAAACATTTTGTTGATTCCTGTAGATGCCAAACTGCTTAATGCCCAAGTAGCCAATGGAGCAAAATTTTTTTGGATAAATTTAGCAGCCATAGGTAAAACAGTCCAACCAATCAATCTCGGCAATTCACCAAGGAATCCAACAGTTTTTACTTGAGCGGACATTTGTGTCTAAGAAATATTAAAATGTAATCCAATATCTAACTGTTTTGCTTTGTTAAATGCTTTTATTTGGTTATCAGTTAACATCAATGGCACAGCCCCAGCAGCTTCCACATTTAATTGATTATTTTTCAACCTCAATGTTAATTTGCTTCTTTTATTAAAAGCATTTGCCAGGCTTCTCTTATGTCCATCTGTTAAATTTACTGGAGGTAAAGTGTATGTCATATATATTTACATTATAATTAATTCATTTCCTTCTTCATTTATTACAACATTTTCTTTGTACATAATAATTGCGTAGATTTTATAAGCTCCAGCAGGAGGAACATTTAACTTACAACTTCATGTGATTTGTTTAGGATCAACAGTAACACTATCACTAGAACTACCACCTAGGTTGAAGTACAGAAGTACAAATAAATGTTCAAAATTTGTTCTGGTCCATTATTATAGTGGTCTGGAGTTTTTATCATTATGTTTATATGAATAATTAATAACATCTATAAATATTCTAACAATATGCTCCCTGCTATACCCAGTTTCTGGACATATTCTCCGTTACCAACTTCCAATCAAGCAGAGTGTAAATAGCAATTTAGATTATTAGAATTAAGTTTAAATGTATCAAAAGTATGTGGATTATGTTCTTGGCTGTTTTCTTTTTCAATAAATGAAAACATGTTTGGGGTCCTTTAGGCATAGTACCTACATTGCAAAAAGGAAGTGCTTCCGTGGGGTAGTCGCATAATGGCGGTTAAAGATAATCCTTAAATGCATTTTCCTTATTTTAATGCTCTTTTTTCTAGATTTATTTACTTCACAAAATCCAACCCTTAGTGGTTCTTTTCTGGATGGATAACCTCTAGTCAGCTCAGCTGTACTGAGATTGTAGATAACATCTGAATATGTCCCATCTACAATACTATTATTATTGAGGTCGCAATGCACATTAATTGTGTCTATCGAAACTGTAATATCTGGAAAAAATGTCCTATACTCAGTTTCTCTCGCAACTTCGGTTCAAAACCAGTAAGATAGCAGAATTTTGAATAGTTTATATTTAAAAGATGATTGATCAAATTCCAAGGAAATAGCTTCACCGTTATCACCATTAAGAGCAAAACTCTCCTTCTTTGTAACTATTTACTTATGTCAGAATAGGAATACATCTTGTCAGCAAATTCAATGTCATTCCGTTCCGTTCCATTGAAATAATGTATTTTATTATTACCAAGCTCTTCATTAATATTGTACCAAGAATATGCCGTGGTATTTATTGAATCAAGACCAACAACATAATTTTTATTTTTATCGAGAACAATGGGTCTATCGAGTACGGTTGTAAAATCACTATGTGTATTTTTATCATTCTTTACATGAGATGGCTTAGATGAAAGAATTATTTTTTGTTCCATATATTAAGAATGCTCATAATAAAGTTTAATATGGGAATCTATTTCAAATCTAAACAATATATTACGAGAAATAGCAGTAGGATAAAAAGCAAGCTGGGTATTAGGCTCTGTTATCTAAAATGTCCATCTATCTCTGCAGAATCCTACTCCCTCTATCCATATTTTTTTTGATAATTGTATTTTATTGTATTGTAATCAAGGGGTATATTATTAATTTACACTGCTGAAATACTATCACGAACTGCAATTTTCCTGATTTCTTCATTAAATCTTTTTACCTGCCAGCAAGAACTTGGCATGTAACCATGTAATTGCTTAAAATTACCTTTTTCTTCTTTTGTGTCATAATTTGGAATTTGCGTTATATCATTAGCTGTGCAAATCACTGAATGTTTGAAATAATCATATTATTATCTTAAGTTTTTCAAAATTATCTAAAGTTACCTAAAATTATCTAAAATTATCATATAATGTCATTATTGAAATGGAAAGAACTGGCGGAAAAGAAGAAAAGAGTCAAAGAGCTTTTTGATAAACTTAATAATGCTATGGTGGAGCATAGGATGATAAAACAAATGGGTCAATAAACATACCAGGAAGTATTTAATCCCATTACTTCCACTCAAGAAGGGATCACTAAGGAAATAAGTGATTAAGGGAGGGATCAAACCAAGGCACTGGCTATCCTAGAACAGAAAATTGCCGAATTACCAAAAGAATTACATGATTTAATAAATAAAACACCAGTGATAGAAGATGCTTCTGAATATGAACAATCGTTTGAGGAGCCTACTAAAGAACAAGCTTAAGAACAAGAAGAGGAATTGCGTGGTACCAGATATATTAGCGAGCCCTGGATTGTAAATCTAAATAAGGGACTTGAAGAGAAATTTGATAAATATGATAATGTTGTACCATTAAATGAATTAATAAAAACACCAGATCAGTGGGAAGGAGAACATAACCGTACCGCTAGGACTGTTAATAGTTTAAATGGTTTGATAAGGCGATTAAGAAACAAGAAAAAAAAAAGACAAAGGATGATGAAAAGGACTGTTTATAGGAAATGGACTTCCTATTGGAAGTGGTTTAAGAAATTATTACAAAGTAGATAAAGACGGAAACTATGGAAATCTGAAAATAAACATACCTCAACTAGTTTTTCATCATAAATTAATCGCAAAGCAGGGAGAATAGACCGTTTAAGAAGCAACAAGAAATGTCACTGGTAAGTGTCGCATGCCCCCGAAATGGTCATTGAAAAATAACAATATAATTATGTTATAATAGGTAGCAAAGTATCCATTACTATAAAGAGTTATGGACTAATGTTTCAGACGAGACATACAATTTCATGTTTTTTTTTACATCAAAGCGTGACCTTGATCTTTGAGTAACCTTGACCTTGACATCTGATGTAATGGTCTGGGTATTTCAACAGTTAAATGATGCTGAAACATCATCATGGCATGCTGATCACTTGTGTCAAGTTATTTTAAAATCCCTAAATGTAAGACAAAGTTACAGATAAGTTGTTAATAATTTGAGTCAAGTGTTTTTGAAATCCATCCATGTATGATAAAGTTAAAGGACAGACTTGAAATCTCAACCAGATTCAAAGTGTTGTCATATATACGTAAAGTGTGACCTTGACCTTTCAGGTATTGGTCTAGGTCTTACTTGATACGTCGTCATGTCATCTTGATAAATTGAGCCAAGTTAAAGGCAAAGTCACAGACCAGATACACAATATCAAACAAATTGAAAGTGTGACCTTGATCTTTGAGGAAAGGTTCTGGGTCTTACATGCAACATTTAATTATGTCATGTTGATCAACTGAGCCAAGTGTTTTTAAAATTTATTCATAGATGACAGACCGGACAAGAAATGTCAAAATGACTGAAAATGTTGTCAAACAAAGTTAAATTATGACCTTGACCTTTGAAGTGAGAGTTTGGTTATTAAGTGCAACACGTCATCATGTTATGTTGATCATTTATAACAAGTATTCATAAAAATCCATCTATGTATCACAAAGTTACAGGCAGGACACGAAATCTCACACAAACTCGAAATGTTGTCAAACAAACTCAAATTGTGACCTTGACCTTTGAGGTACAGGTATGCACCTGGCATAAAAATGATTCCTGAACCGATTGAAGAATGGACCTACTTGGATGGAATTAACCCGCTTAAAGAATTCTATGATAATCTGGAAAAGAATGTCTTTGCGTTTCAAATATTAAACATACATTCTCATTTTAGGATGATGGAAACAGCCAAGAGGTATAAAAAGATTTGTGTACTCGAAAGATGTTTGGAATCTGATAAAGATATGTTTGCTTCATCAGGTGCATTCAGTCCTTAAGAAAGGGTTGTGTACGATCCTGTCGTTCATAGTATGAATCAAACCAAACCAGACTGCTTCATGTATTTGAAAACATCTGTTGATAAATGTCTCGAAAGAATAAATGCTAGATGATCAAGACCTGATGAAACTAGACCTATCACTGTAGTGATGAATACCCCAGAACGCCGCCATGACAGAAAATGGTTAACCATTGTATGAAGTTTTATTGAATTATATCCAATAGTTTTAAAGTTATTCTCCAGACAAAAGAAATTCTTAATAAAAGAGAATGTTATGGATTGAGTTGTTTGTATTGTTAATTTTTTTATGGTTTTGTTAAAATTAAAAAGTCTTTTTAATTATTGTGCAGTGTACAAGCTTTCATGGCAATCAATAAATGTTATACTTTTTCGAGTTATGTTGAGGGACAACAATTTATGGATAAGAAACAAACAAGAGCACTAGGAATACAATATCAAACCTGCTTTGCTCGAACTCCATGTATTAATCAACTTGGTTCTTTCATGAACTTTATTAAACTGTTATCACTGATGGCTTTAAAAGTACTTTAAAAGTACTGCACCAGACAAGGGAAATATATCAAAGGGCAATAACTCTGTAATTAGCCAGAATAGAGTTATGTTTCTTGTACACTGCACTTCCTCTCATTATATTCTACCATTGTATGAAGTTTGATGAAATTCCATACAGTACTTTAAAAGTAATGCTCCGGACAAGGGAAATATATCAAAGGGCAATAACTCTGTAATTAGCAAGAATAGAGTTATGTTTCTTGTACACTGCACTTCCTCTCATTATATTCTACCATTGTATGAAGCTTGATGAAATTCCATCAGGTACTTTTCAAGTTATGCTCTGGACAAGAAAAAATATCAAAGGGCAATAACTCTGTAATTAGCAATAACAGAGTTATGTTTCTTGTACACTGCACTTCCTCTCATTATATTCTACCATTGTATGAAGTTTGATGAAATTCCATCCAGTACTTTAAAAGTAATGCTCCAGACAAGGGAAATATATCAAAGGGCAATAACTCTGTAATTAGCAAGAATAGAGTTATGTTTCTTGTACACTGCACTTCCTGTCATTATATTCTACCACTGTATGAAGTTTGATGAAATTCCATCCAGTACTTTAAAAGTAATGCTCCGGACAAGGGAAATATATCAAAGGGCAATAACTCTGTAATTAGCAAGAATAGAGTTATGTTTCCTGTACACTGCACTTCCTCTCATTATATTCTACCATTGTATGAAGCTTGATGAAATTCCATCTGGTACTTTTCATGTTATGCTCCGGACAAGAAAAAATATCAAAGGGAAATATATCAAAGGGCAATAACTCTGTAATTAGCAAGAATAGAGTTATGTTTCTTGTACACTGCACTTCCTCTCATTATATTCTACCATTGTATGAAGCTTGATGAAATTCCATCCGGTACTTTTCAAGTTATGCTCCGAACAAGAAAAAATAACAAAGGGCAATAACTCTGTAATTAGCAAGAATAGAGTTATGTTTCTTGTACATTGCACTTCCTCTCATTATATTCTACCATTGTATGACGTTTGATGAAATTCCATCCAGTACTTTTCAAGTTATGCTCCGGACAAGGAAAATTGCAACAGACAGACCGACCGACAGACTGACAGACCGACCTCAGACTTCGTTTGTCGGGGGTATAAATAAAATTTCAAGAGAAAACCTTATTAATTTAAAGAAGAACCAGGAGCAATTTCTCAAGAAGTACGAAGATAAAGTACTGGTAATTAAAATGACATAGAAAGGAAAAACAGGGATGATTTTAAAATAATTTGTGATCTATTGGGTTTATTGGTTGGTCGTAGGTCGTAAATTGATATATATTTTTTTTTATCTTTAACCTATATATACAATGAATAGAGTAGTTGTAAAAATTAATTGTACTGAAGGACAGATTAAGGATTTGGATAAACTGGAACCAGAAATGAGCAAAGAGTCTTGAAATAATAAAAAGAAATAATAAAGTAATTATGAATAATATGGATAAGATACAAAATGAAATAAAAATGTAAAATGATAGGGATGATAAGTATTTTGAACTTGACCTGGGTCTTGTTGATATAAAGCCAAATATCAAGTTTCATATCAAAATTGGCCCAGTGGCTTCTGACAAGAATATTTTTTAAGTTTTTACTATAGCTTATATAGTAAACTAACCCTGGCCGCCATGTTTTTTAACGAATCACTACGGTTTGAACAAACTTAGTTAAAGGTCCTCCAAGGAACATTTCTGTGAAATTATTTTAATTGAGCCAGTAGTTTCTGACAAGAAGATTTTTAAGTTTTTACTAATTAAACTTGCCCCGCCCCCTGGCGGCCATGTTTCTTGACGAATCAAGATGGCTTGAACAAACATAGTAGAGGGTCACCCAAGGAACATTTCTGTGAAGTTATATCAAAATTGGCCGGATGGTTTCAGAGGAGAAGTTATTAGAAGCTAGAAGTTAACAAAGGACGACAGACGATGGACACCAGGCAATCCTTTGGCTCAGGTGAGCTAAAAACAGCATATGTAAATTTTAAAAACTATCAAAAAACAGTTGGCCGTTCTTTTAGTAATATATGCTGATTTGAGGCATTAACCATTCCCATTGATGACAGCGGCTGGGGCAAACAAGAAATGACCAGAACCATGTTGATTGTGGATTAGGTTACAAACAGGTGTGTTGTTATGATGATTAATTAACCAGAAATGCTGTTGTTTACAGAGGTTCAAAATTTAATGCTGTTTACAAGTTCTTGAAAGCTATACTTAGGGAAGAAAAATATTGCAAGAAGGTTTTTAGAGAACAATTCCATAAAGATTTAACAATTAGTACAAAGGATGAGATATAATTATAAAAGACAAACGTATGTCATATTTGTAATGTTCATTGGATGAGGATGATTAAGTAAGAGACCATTGTCACATAACAAGGAAGTACAGAGGAGCTGCTCATAACAAATGTAATATTAATTTGAGACTTTCAACTAAAATTCCAACTGTATTTCATAACATCAGGTTATGATTCCCATTTCATAATGCAACTGCTTGGAAAAATAGCAGAAGAAAGTAAAAAGAAGATAAAGGTTATTCCAAACAATATTGAAAAATATAATTTATGGTGTTCATGTTGGGAGACAGTTTGGTGATCATCGATAGTTTTCGGTTTATGTCTCAGTCATTAGATGGTTTGGTTAAGAGTTTATTTTCATTTCCTTACTTAGAATAAAAAATTCAAGAGAATACCTAAGGCTTGTTAAAACAAAAAGGTGTTTATTCTTATGACTATATGAATTTGTTTGACAAGTTTAAATAGACTATATTACCTTCTAAAGAATTGTTTCATTCATTGTTAAATATTGAGCATGTCTCTAATGAAGATTATGAAAGGGCCAAGAAAGTAGGAAAGAATATAAAGTAAAAAATATTGGGGAATATACCTGTATCTGACCGATGTTCTCCTTTTAACTGAATAGATGTATTTGAGAAAAACATGTCTTCAATACTACAAAGTTGATCCATCTCATTACTTTTTCAGTCCTGATCTGATTAAGATTAAGCTAGAATTAATAAGACATAGATATGCATTTGTTCATTGAAAAAGGCCTCCGTGGTGGAACAAATAACACTGCCAAGCGGTATGCTAAGGGCCTCCGTGGTGGAACAAATAACACTGCCAAGCGGTATGCTAAGGGCCTCCGTGGTGGAACAAATAACACTGCCAAGCGGTATGCTAAGGGCCTCCGTGGTGGAACAAATAACACTGCCAAGCGGTATGCTAAGGCCAATAACAAATACATAGGTGGTTACGATCCAAAAGAGAAAAGTAATTACATAATGTATTTGGACGCTAACAACCTTTATGGGTGGGCTATGAGTCTACCATTACCTTCTGGAAGATTTAAGTGGGTTAATCATAATTATTTAAAGGAAAGCAGGAAAACAAATTTTATCTGTGAAGTTGATATCGGGTATCCTAGTAATCTGGACATAAATCACAATAATTATCCATATGCTCCAGAAAAATTAGAAATAGATAGTGATTGGTTAAGTCCTTATTGTTAGAAAATAAAAGAAATGTTTACTATTGCTTCGTGTAACGTTAAGAAATTGGTTCCTCCTTTATTTAATAAGGAGAAGTTTGTTGTAAAGTTAAGAAATTGGTTCCTCCTTTATTTAATAAGGAGAAGTATGTTGTAAAGTTAAGAAATTGGTTCCTCCTTTATTTAATAAGGAGAAGTTTGTTGTAAAGTTAAGAAATTGGTTCCTCCTTTATTTAATAAGGAGAAGTATGTTGTAAAGTTAAGAAATTGGTTCCTCCTTTATTTAATAAGGAGAAGTTTGTTGTAAAGTTAAGAAATTGGTTCCTTTTTTATTTAATAAGGAGAAGTATGTTGTAAAGTTAAGAAATTGGTTCCTCCTTTATTTAATAAGGAGAAGTATGTTGTAAAGTTAAGAAATTGGTTCCTCCTTTATTTAATAAGGAGAAGTTTGTTGTAAAGTTAAGAAATTGGTTCCTCCTTTATTTAATAAGGAGAAGTATGTTGTAAAGTTAAGAAATTGGTTCCTCCTTTATTTAATAAGGAGAAGTTTGTTGTAAAGTTAAGAAATTGGTTCCTCCTTTATTTAATAAGGAGAAGTTTGTTGTAAAGTTAAGAAATTGGTTCCTTTTTTATTTAATAAGGAGAAGTATGTTGTAAAGTTAAGAAATTGGTTCCTCCTTTATTTAATAAGGAGAAGTTTGTTGTAAAGTTAAGAAATTGGTTCCTTTTTTATTTAATAAGGAGAAGTATGTTGTAAAGTTAAGAAATTGGTTCCTCCTTTATTTAATAAGGAGAAGTTTGTTGTAAAGTTAAGAAATTGGTTCCTCCTTTATTTAATAAGGAGAAGTTTGTTGTAAAGTTAAGAAATTGGTTCCTCCTTTATTTAATAAGGAGAAGTTTGTTGTAAAGTTAAGAAATTGGTTCCTCCTTTATTTAATAAGGAGAAGTATGTTGTAAAGTTAAGAAATTGGTTCCTCCTTTATTTAATAAGGAGAAGTTTGTTGTAAAGTTAAGAAATTGGTTCCTCCTTTATTTAATAAGGAGAAGTATGTTGTAAAGTTAAGAAATTGGTTCCTCCTTTATTTAATAAGGAGAAGTATGTTGTAAAGTTAAGAAATTGGTTCCTCCTTTATTTAATAAGGAGAAGTATGTTGTAAAGTTAAGAAATTGGTTCCTCCTTTATTTAATAAGGAGAAGTTTGTTGTAAAGTTAAGAAATTGGTTCCTTTTTTATTTAATAAGGAGAAGTATGTTGTAAAGTTAAGAAATTGGTTCCTCCTTTATTTAATAAGGAGAAGTTTGTTGTAAAGTTAAGAAATTGGTTCCTCCTTTATTTAATAAGGAGAAGTTTGTTGTAAAGTTAAGAAATTGGTTCCTTTTTTATTTAATAAGGAGAAGTATGTTGTAAAGTTAAGAAATTGGTTCCTCCTTTATTTAATAAGGAGAAGTATGTTGTAAAGTTAAGAAATTGGTTCCTCCTTTATTTAATAAGGAGAAGTTTGTTGTAAAGTTAAGAAATTGGTTCCTCCTTTATTTAATAAGGAGAAGTATGTTGTAAAGTTAAGAAATTGGTTCCTCCTTTATTTAATAAGGAGAAGTTTGTTGTAAAGTTAAGAAATTGGTTCCTCCTTTATTTAATAAGGAGAAGTTTGTTGTAAAGTTAAGAAATTGGTTCCTTTTTTATTTAATAAGGAGAAGTATGTTGTAAAGTTAAGAAATTGGTTCCTCCTTTATTTAATAAGGAGAAGTTTGTTGTAAAGTTAAGAAATTGGTTCCTTTTTTATTTAATAAGGAGAAGTATGTTGTAAAGTTAAGAAATTGGTTCCTCCTTTATTTAATAAGGAGAAGTTTGTTGTAAAGTTAAGAAATTGGTTCCTCCTTTATTTAATAAGGAGAAGTTTGTTGTAAAGTTAAGAAATTGGTTCCTCCTTTATTTAATAAGGAGAAGTTTGTTGTAAAGTTAAGAAATTGGTTCCTCCTTTATTTAATAAGGAGAAGTATGTTGTAAAGTTAAGAAATTGGTTCCTCCTTTATTTAATAAGGAGAAGTTTGTTGTAAAGTTAAGAAATTGGTTCCTCCTTTATTTAATAAGGAGAAGTATGTTGTAAAGTTAAGAAATTGGTTCCTCCTTTATTTAATAAGGAGAAGTATGTTGTAAAGTTAAGAAATTGGTTCCTCCTTTATTTAATAAGGAGAAGTATGTTGTAAAGTTAAGAAATTGGTTCCTCCTTTATTTAATAAGGAGAAGTTTGTTGTAAAGTTAAGAAATTGGTTCCTTTTTTATTTAATAAGGAGAAGTATGTTGTAAAGTTAAGAAATTGGTTCCTCCTTTATTTAATAAGGAGAAGTTTGTTGTAAAGTTAAGAAATTGGTTCCTCCTTTATTTAATAAGGAGAAGTTTGTTGTAAAGTTAAGAAATTGGTTCCTTTTTTATTTAATAAGGAGAAGTATGTTGTAAAGTTAAGAAATTGGTTCCTCCTTTATTTAATAAGGAGAAATTTGTTGTAAAGTTAAGAAATTGGTTCCTCCTTTATTTAATAAGGAGAAGTTTGTTGTAAAGTTAAGAAATTGGTTCCTCCTTTATTTAATAAGGAGAAGTATGTTGTAAAGTTAAGAAATTGGTTCCTCCTTTATTTAATAAGGAGAAGTTTGTTGTAAAGTTAAGAAATTGGTTCCTCCTTTATTTAATAAGGAGAAGTTTGTTGTAAAGTTAAGAAATTGGTTCCTCCTTTATTTAATAAGGAGAAGTATGTTGTAAAGTTAAGAAATTGGTTCCTCCTTTATTTAATAAGGAGAAGTTTGTTGTAAAGTTAAGAAATTGGTTCCTCCTTTATTTAATAAGGAGAAGTTTGTTGTAAAGTTAAGAAATTGGTTCCTTTTTTATTTAATAAGGAGAAGTATGTTGTAAAGTTAAGAAATTGGTTCCTCCTTTATTTAATAAGGAGAAGTTTGTTGTAAAGTTAAGAAATTGGTTCCTCCTTTATTTAATAAGGAGAAGTATGTTGTAAAGTTAAGAAATTGGTTCCTCCTTTATTTAATAAGGAGAAGTTTGTTGTAAAGTTAAGAAATTGGTTCCTCCTTTATTTAATAAGGAGAAGTTTGTTGTAAAGTTAAGAAATTGGTTCCTTTTTTATTTAATAAGGAGAAGTATGTTGTAAAGTTAAGAAATTAGTTCCTCCTTTATTTAATAAGGAGAAGTTTGTTGTAAAGTTAAGAAATTGGTTCCTCCTTTATTTAATAAGGAGAAGTTTGTTGTAAAGTTAAGAAATTGGTTCCTTTTTTATTTAATAAGGAGAAGTATGTTGTAAAGTTAAGAAATTGGTTCCTCCTTTATTTAATAAGGAGAAATTTGTTGTAAAGTTAAGAAATTGGTTCCTCCTTTATTTAATAAGGAGAAGTTTGTTGTAAAGTTAAGAAATTGGTTCCTCCTTTATTTAATAAGGAGAAGTATGTTGTAAAGTTAAGAAATTGGTTCCTCCTTTATTTAATAAGGAGAAGTTTGTTGTAAAGTTAAGAAATTGGTTCCTCCTTTATTTAATAAGGAGAAGTTTGTTGTAAAGTTAAGAAATTGGTTCCTTTTTTATTTAATAAGGAGAAGTATGTTGTAAAGTTAAGAAATTGGTTCCTCCTTTATTTAATAAGTAGAAGTTTGTTGTAAAGTTAAGAAATTGGTTCCTCCTTTATTTAATAAGGAGAAGTTTGTTGTAAAGTTAAGAAATTGGTTCCTTTTTTATTTAATAAGGAGAAGTATGTTGTAAAGTTAAGAAATTGGTTCCTCCTTTATTTAATAAGGAGAAGTTTGTTGTAAAGTTAAGAAATTGGTTCCTCCTTTATTTAATAAGGAGAAGTATGTTGTAAAGTTAAGAAATTGGTTCCTCCTTTATTTAATAAGGAGAAGTTTGTTGTAAAGTTAAGAAATTGGTTCCTCCTTTATTTAATAAGGAGAAGTATGTTGTAAAGTTAAGAAATTGGTTCCTCCTTTATTTAATAAGGAGAAGTATGTTGTTCATATTGTTCAGGAATCTACTTTTGTTTGAAGTCTTGGGCTAAGGGTAATAAATTTTTGTAGGATCTTAACTTTCAGCGAGTCTCCATGGTTAAAGGAGTATATTGACTTCAACACCAAAAAGAGAACAATAGCTAAAAATGCCTCTGAAAAGGATATTTTCAAACTAACGAATAATTCCGTTTTCGGAAAAACGATAGAGAATCTTCGTAAGAGGGTAGATATTAGGCTGACCTCAGACAAGGACTTCTTATTAAATTATCAATCAAAACCAACATTCAATCCAGTGTAATTTTCAATGACAATCTATTTGCTGTTCACAAGATAAAGGAGGAGTTGCTACTAAATCATCCTTATCTGGGAATGTGCATTTTTGATTTGTCTAAACATTTGATGATAAATTTCCACTACAAAAACATAAAGAAAATGTATGGACGTTTGGCTTTTCTTTTATTTACAGAAACAACTCGCTCTGTTACGAAATAAAAACTGAGGATGTTTATGAAGATTTATTTAAAATGAAAGAATTGTTTGATAATAGCGATTATGACCCTAAAAGCAAATTCCATTTTAACAATAATATAAAAGTAATTGAGAAGATGAAGGATGAAACGGCTGGAATTCCAATTACTGAATTTATTGACTTGCGAAGTAAATTGTATTCTTATGTCCTGTCTAATCAGAAGGAAACCAAGAGATGTAAGGGTGTTAAGAAATGCGTGGTTAAGAAAAATATTCTATTTGAAAATGATAAAAATATCTTGTTTTCTAGCGGAAAATGCCATAACTCGATGAAAAATATTATGTCAGGGAAACATATTTTAAATAGTTACAAAATAGATAAAATCAGTTTGACTTGTTATGATGATAAACGATTTATTCTAAAAGATGGTATTTCAACACAAGCATATGGATATGCTCAAAAAAATGAGGTGTGAGGATTCCATTTAAGGATTTAGCTGTTTGATGTCTGTTTGATGGAATGTGTCTCGGGTAGTAGTAAAAAATCCAAATGTCGGAAAAAGTGTGCCAAACCCCGTAAGTTCTATACTACTTTTATGTACCTGTCTACGACCAGCGGAGAACATTTACACTTGTTCAACAGGAATTCTACAACACTTTCATGCCCCTCTGCAGCCCCAATATGTAGTGCAGTTCTCCCATCATAATCTGCTTGGTTCATGTCAACATCACTTAGAGCAAATCTGTAATTAAGTTTTAAGTCTTCAATGAGAAGGACAAAACATATAATTGTTTTCTTATATCGGACACAGATCTACTGGTGACATGGGTGTATAAGAAACTCCATACCAACCTGCCTTATATGAGTCATAACATTTAATATTGCTGTTATTATAATTCTAACTTGGCATCTGGCTCTATTTTACTGATTTCTATGACAAAATCAATATATGTCATCATTCATGTATTTTCACAGGTAAAATTATCTATAACCATATAATATTATGAGTTGTGTTTATAAGAAAACCCTTGGGTGGTCTTTTCTTATCTGCAAAGTAATGTCACAATAGATTCTTTCGCTACCAGACAACCAAGAAACTTCATCACAAATGCTAGTCAAGACAAGGGGTACTTTCGCAATGTAATGACTTACAAGAGGTATTCTAAGCGTCTCCTTTATCAGAAGATTCAGAGTTTACTTACTGAGATTCCATCACCAGTCTGATTTCCAGATTGCTGAAATAACTTCTTCCTTGCGTTCTGTATTCAATATTGCACACCGGTTTTATGACAATGAACATATCACAGACCTTAGTCATATATTTCAAAACAGTATAAGAAGTCCTCCATAGCCAAGTGATCATAGGCCCTGTGAATTCACTGCTGAGGTTGTGGGTGTGAGCCCAGAGATTGATCCATAAACATGCACGCGAGGAAGCTTGCCAGTTACACTTCTCAGATTCAGACTCACAAGTCTCTCTCCACCAATAAAACTGATCAACATGTATATACTGAATGGAACAGCTAACCTGCCACTTCTGTATTTTCAATATCTACTTTTGACTATTGTATTAAAACTGATAATTTCATAATAAAATGGGTCATTAACATATTGAACACACATACGAAGTTTCATTCATATACAATGAGTGGTTGCATAGATATCTTACCTGATAAAAAACTTAAACTTGAAAAATTAAGTAAAAAATGGCCATAACTGTTCCAAAATGCAATCCAGAGTTATGGTTCTTGTCTATGTGTGTTTCAATGATGATGGTGAACACACATGCGAAGTTTCATTTATATCCAATGAGTGGTTGCATAGATATCTTACTTGATAAAAAAGTTTAACCTGAAAAATTAAGTCCAAAAAGGGCCATAACTGTGCCAAAATGCAACCCTGAGTTATGGTTCTTATCTCTATGTGTTCCATTGATGATGGTGAACACAAATGCAAAGTTTCATTAACATTCAATTAGTGGTTGCATAGATATCTTAAACTTAAACACAACTAAATGCAAAAGTTTAACCTTGGGGTCTAAGTCCAAAAAGGGCCATAACAGTGCCAAAATGCAATCCAGAGTTATGTTTTTTATCTCTGTGTGTTCCATTGATGATGGTGAACACACATGCGAAGTTTCATTCACATCCAGTGAGTAGTTGCATAAGTATCTTAAAACTTAAACACAAAAGTTTAACCTGGGTGTCTACAGACGAAGCCGACGGCGACAACGACGCCAGGGTCATATGGCAATAGCTCTCCTTGGACTTCATCCCAGCGAACTTATAAAACAGACATGGCCATTGTTATTCTTAATGTTCAAGAAATTTGTACAGGTACCTTTCGTGAAAATACATAACATGTCAGGTGGCAGTTAGCTGTTGTGTTCAGTATATAACACGTAATGAATGTGTTGAAAATGGCATCAAACTCCAATCCAATATCCATATTGCACTGAATATGTATAAATTCAGTTATTTGTAACTGAATAACAAATAATATATATTTTTCATCTTAGTTTTAATTTCACACCTAAATATATCATGCAACATGCACATGATATATACATATAACCAACAAACCTTCGTAACGCTGACACGTCACTGTTGAACGCACTGAATAGAAGATTAACAACTTCTATAGCACGGGACTCAACCTCTCGTCTGCAGGGGTCAATTTTCTTCTGTGTGAACTTCAAGTTGTCATAGTGATGGAAGTTGAACTTTGACACCAAATCCTAAAAGGAAAATGATCCATATAGGGGATTAGACAATGTCATCTAGTCTATTTATAGTCTTATAAGGAAGTACTTGAGGTAGTCACAATGGCAAACAAGAAGTAAATATACTTCAAGTACTGCAGTAAACAAGTGCAGAAAATTATATTTGAAATATTTTAATGGAAGTATATTAGTTTTTTTTCTCTGAATATGGCCTTGTTAACAAACATTACCAGTATAAAGATATACATTTAACTTACACATATCCAAAGTATTGTACTGGGGCTTTATGATATAGCTTTTCAGAATCTACATTATTTGTTTAGCTTTCCTTATTTGAATATTCTGATCACCAGTCGTAGTGTCCACCATGTCAGTCATTTTCTACAAATACCTATTTTACAACTTTTGTAACCACTTACACACAGGCAATGGTCAAACATTTTACAACTTTTGTAAACACTTACACACAGGCAATGGTCAAACATTTAACAACTTTTGTAAACACTTACACGCAGGCAATGGTCAAACATTTTACAACTTTTGTAAACACTTACACACAGGCAATGGTCAAACATTTTACAACTTTTGTAAACACTTACACACAGGCAATGGTCAAACATTTTACAACTTTTGTAAACACTTACACGCAGGCAATGGTCAAACATTTTACAACTTTTGTAAACACTTACACGCAGGCAATGGTCAAACATTTTACAACTTTTGTAAACACTTACACGCAGGCAATGGTCAAACATTTTACAACTTTTGTAAACACTTACACGCAGGCAATGGTCAAACATTTTACAACTTTTGTAAACACTTACACACAGGCAATGGTCAAATATTTTACAACTTTTGTAAACACGTACACGCAGGCAATGGTCAAACATTTTACAACTTTTGTAAAACACTTACACACAGGCAATGGTCAAACATTTTACAACTTTTGTAAACACTTACACGCAGGCAATGGTCAAACTTTTACAACTTTTGTAAACACTTACACGCAGGCAATGGTCAAACATTTTATAGAATCTTTATGAAAGTCAAACCACAAACAGAAAGTACTGAACGATTCCAACTGTGTGCACACTACATAATACTGTTAGTCCATTCTTTATCACTTATTTCACACTTGTTACATTTGGATGACAGAAAAACACAAGAAATATAACAGTATTACAATTTATGTTCATTCTTTGTTTGTATTAAATTACTGACATGGTACTGAATTTCCAAACAGTGCTTTAACCTAATAAATAATATTAAACGTCCATTCTTAAATCACTGTTTGCCTGAACACATGTTTTATATTTTTATTTCAACCAGAAGGTGTGTGCATGGATATTTTTTAAAACTATGAAGTTATGTTCGAAATGTTTACAGAGACCACTTTTTCACATCATGCAATAAATTATTGGCAATATTTTGAATAGTGTCAAGTTAATAATTCTTAGGTAAATTAAAGCATTGAATCAAATCAGTACATAGAAACTATTTTATGTGCATGACATAAAGTGGAAGTCTACATTTACTACTTTTATATGTAATTTGTCAATACACTCCCTTTTAGTAACATGGTTAGGGAATTTTATTTGAAATATTGCAAGTTATAAATATTTGCAATGTTGCAAGTATTAAATTCAGATATTAATATTTGAAATATTGCAAGTAGTAAATTCAGCTAATACTATTCTAAATATTGCAAGTAGTAAATTCAGTTAATAATATATTTCAGTAATTTCATATTACATGCTTACATACATGGACTGAGTATACATTATATATACCATGCTTTCAAGGGCCATGAACTGAGTATATATTATATATAACATGCTTAAAAGGGCCATGGACTGACCATACATTATCTATTACATAATTAAAAGGGCCATTGACTGAGCATACATTATATATTACATGCTTACAAGGGCCATGGACTGAGCATACATTATATATTACATGCTTACAAGGGCCATGGACTGAGCATACATTATAAAAAAACATGCTTACAAGGGCCATGGACTGAGCATACATTATATATTACATGCTTACAAGGGCCATGGACTGAGTAAACATTATATATTACATGCTTACAAGGGCCATGGACTGAGCATACATTATAAATAACATGCTTACAAGGGCCATGGACTGAGCATACATTATAAATAGCATGCGTACAAGGGCCATGGACTGAGTATACATTATATATTACATGCTTACAAGGGTCATGGACTGAGCATACATTATAAATAACATGCTTACAAGGGCCATGGACTGAGCATACATTATAAAAAACATGCTTACAAGGGCCATGGACTGAGCATACATTATATATTACATGCTTACAAGGGCCATGGACTGAGTAAACATTATATATTACATGCTTACAAGGGCCATGGACTGAGCATACATTATAAATAACATGCTTACAAGGGCCATGGACATAGTAAACATTATATATTACATGCTTACAAGGGCCATGGACTGAGCATACATTATAAATAACATGCTTACAAGGGCCATGGACTGAGCATACATTATAAAAAACATGCTTACAAGGGCCATGGACTGAGCATACATTATATATTACATGCTTACAAGGGCCATGGACTGAGCATACATTATATATTACATGCTTACAAAGGCCATGGACTGAGTATACATTATAAATTAAATGCTTACAAGGGCCATTGACTGAGCATACATTATATATTACATGCTTACAAGGGCCATGGACTGAGCATACATTATATATTACATGCTTACAAGGGCCATGGACTGAGTAAACATTATATATTACATGCTTACAAGGGCCATGGACTGAGCATACATTATAAATAACATGCTTACAAGGGCCATGGACTGAGCATACATTATAAATAGCATGCTTACAAGGGCCATGGACTGAGTATACATTATATATTACATGCTTACAAGGGTCATGGACTGAGCATACATTATAAATAACATGCTTACAAGGGCCATGGACTGAGCATACATTATAAAAAACATGCTTACAAGGGCCATGGACTGAGCATACATTATATATATTACATGCTTACAAGGGCCATGGACTGAGTAAACATTAAATATTACATGCTTACAAGGGCCATGGACTGAGCATACATTATAAATAACATGCTTACAAGGGCCATGGACTAAGTAAACATTATTAATTACATGCTTACAAGGGCCATGGACTGAGCATACATTATAAATAACATGCTAACAAGGGCCATGGACTGAGCATACATTATATATTACATGCTTACAAAGGCCATGGACTGAGTATACATTATAAATTAAATGCTTACAAGGGCCATTGACTGAGCATACATTATATATTACATGCTTACAAGGGCCATGGACTGAGCATACATTATATATTACATGCTTACAAGGGCCATGGACTGAGCATACATTATAAATAACATGCTTACAAGGGCCATGGACTGAGTAAACATTATATATTACATGCTTACAAGGGCCATGGACTGAGCATACATTATATATTACATGCTTACAAGGGCCATGGACTGAGCATACATTATATATTACATGCTTACAAGGGCCATGGACTGAGTAAACATTATATATTACATGCTTACAAGGGCCATGGACTGAGCATACATTATAAATAACATGCTTACAAGGGCCATTGACTGAGCATCCATTATATATTACATGCTTACAAGGGCCATTGACTGAGTATACATTATATATTACATGCTTACAAGGGCCATGGACTGAGTAAACATTATATATTACATGCTTACAAGGGCCATGGACTGAGCATACATTATAAATAACATGCTTACAAGGGCCATTGACTGAGCATCCATTATATATTACATGCTTACAAGGGCCATGGACTGAGCATCCATTATATATTACATGCTTACAAGGGCCATGGACTGAGTAAACATTATATATTACATGCTTACAAGGGCCATGGACTGAGCATACATTATAAATAACATGCTTACAAGGGCCATTGACTGAGCATCCATTATATATTACATGCTTACAAGGGCCATGGACTGAGTATACATTATATATTACATGCTTACAAGGGCCATGGACTGAGCATACATTATATATTACATGCTTACAAGGGCCATTGACTGAGCATACATTATATATTACATGCTTACAAGGGCCATGGACTGAGTATACATTATATATTACATGCTTACAAGGGCCATGGACTGAGCATACATTATATATTACATGCTTACAAGGGCCATGGACTGAGCATACATTATATATTACATGCTTACAAGGGCCATGGACTGAGTATACATTATAAATTAAATGCTTACAAGGGCCATTGACTGAGCATACATTATATATTACATGCTTACAAGGGCCATGGACTGAGCATACATTATATATTTCATGCTTACAAGGGCCATTGACTGAGCATACATTATATATTACATGCTTACAAGGGCCATGGACTGAGCATACATTATATATTACATGCTTACAAGTGCCATAGACTGAGCATACATTATATATTACAAGGGCCATGGACTGAGCATACATTATATATTACATGCTTAAAAGGGCCATTGATTGAGCATACATTATAGATTACATGCTTACAAGGGCCATAGACTGAGCATACATTATATATTACATGCTTACAAGGGCAATGGACTGAGCATACATTATAGATTATATGCTTACAAGGGCCATAGACTGAGCATACATTATATATTACATGCTTACAAAGGCCATGGACTGAGTATACATTATATATTACATGCTTACAAAGGCCATGGACTGAGCATACATTATAAATAACATGTTTACAAGGGCCATGGACTGAGCATACATTATATATTACATGCTTACAAGGGCCATGGACTGAGCATACATTATATATTACATGCTTACAAGGGCAATGGACTGAGTATACATTATATATTACATGCTTACAAAGGCCATTGACTGAGTATACATTATAAATTACATGCTTACAAAGGCCATGGACTGAGCATACATTATAAATAACATGTTTACAAGGGCCATGGACTGAGCATACATTATATATTACATGCTTACAAGGGCCATGGACTGAGCATACATTATATATTACATGCTTACAAGGGCAATGGACTGAGCATACATTATATATTACATGCTTAAAAGGGCCATGGACTGAGCATACATTATATATTACATGCTTACAAGGGCCATGGACTGAGCATACATTATATATTACATGCTTACAAGGGCCATGGACTGAGCATACTTTATATATTACATGCTGACAAGGGCCATGGACTGAGCATACATTATATATTACATGCTTACAAGGGCCATGGACTGAGCATACTTTATATATTACATGCTTACAAGGGCCATGGACTGAGCATACATTATATATTACATGCTTACAAGGGCCATGGACCGAGCATACATTATATATTACATGCTTACAAGGGCCATGGACTGAGTATACATTATATATTACATGCTGACAAGGGCCATGGACTGAGCATACATTATATATTACATGCTTACAAGGGCCATGGACTGAGCATACATTATATATTACATGCTTACAAGGGCCATGGACTGAGTATACTTTATATATTACATGCTGACAAGGGCCATGGACTGAGCATACATTATATATTACATGCTTACAAGGGCCATGGACTGAGCATACTTTATATATTACATGCTTACAAGGGCCATGGACTGAGCATACATTATATATTACATGCTTACAAGGGCCATGGACCGAGCATACATTATATATTACATGCTTACAAGGGCCATGGACTGAGTATACATTATATATTACATGCTGACAAGGGCCATGGACTGAGCATACATTATATATTACATGCTTACAAGGGCCATGGACTGAGCATACATTATATATTACATGCTTACAAGGGCAATGGACTGAGCATACTTTATATATTACATGCTTACAAGGGCCATGGACTGAGCATACATTATATATTACATGCTTACAAGGGCAATGGACTGAGTATACATTATATATTACATGCTGACAAGGGCCATGGACTGAGCATACATTATATATTACATGCTTACAAGGGCCATGGACCGAGCATACATTATATATTACATGCTTACAAGGGCAATGGACTGAGTATACATTATATATTACATGCTGACAAGGGCCATGGACTGAGCATACATTATATATTACATGCTTACAAGGGCCATGGACCGAGCATACATTATATATTCCATGCTTACAAGGGCCATGGACTGAGTTTACATAATATATTACATGCTTACAAGGGCCCTAGACTGAGCATACATTATATATTACATGCTTACAAGGGCCATGGGCTGAGTTAACATAATATATAACATGCTTACAAGGTCCATAGACTGAGTATACATTATAGATTATATGCTTACATACATGGACTGAGTATACATTATATATTACATGCTTACAAGGGCTATGGACTGAGCATACATATAGATTATATGCTTACATACATGGACTGAGCATACATTATATATTACATTCTTACATACATTGACTGAGCATACATTATATATTACATGCTTACAAGTGCCATGGACAGAGCATAAATTATATAATTCATGCTTACAAGGGCCATGGACTGAGCATACATTATAAGAAGAAAAGGCTTTATTCAAACAAAATGTATTGAATTGGAACACAAAGACCACAGACCATGCTCTGACCATGTACCTGCTGCTCAGCAAGTTTCCTTTAAATCATAATTAAACTGTAGGAGGAATTGCACCCTCAAGGTTGTTGGTCCAAAACATGACAGATTGAGAGACACCATTTCAATATCCACAATTTTTACTTCAAAAAAGGGGGATAAAGATGCAATTACTGAATCCAGATAATTATATTGAAAATTATACAGGAAACAAATCCAGAAAATTCTATTGAAATATTTCAAATACTTAATTCAAATAATTATATTTGAAGTAAAGCCGGAAAAATAGTCTAGGCTATTTTATATCTGAAATGTTTCAAGTACTGAATTCAATAAAAATATCTGAAATATTGCAAGTACATGTAACAAATTCAGATGATTATATTTTAAATGATGAATACCCCCGAACGCCGCAATGACAGAAAATGGTTTACCATTGTATGAGTTTTTATTAAATTATATCCAATAGTTTTAAAGTTATGCTCCAGACAAAAAAAATACTTAATAAAAGAGAATGTTATGGATTGAGTTTTTTATGAAGTTTGATGAAATTCCATCCAGTACTTTAAAACTTCGTTTGTTGGGGGTATAATAACTTAACTCTACCTGTGAAAACTGGACACCCCGAACACTGTTGCCCCAAATATCCAGGGCTGGGCTCCACATGAAGAAACCCATCTTGTTTGGCACCACCAGCATAATCCCCCCTGCTACACCAGACTTGGAAGGCAGACCAACCTGTAACAATTTTTTTAAATAAATACATAATTATAATACATACAGTATGCTTACCTTTATGTGATATATAGTTTTATTGATAAAAGGAAAATCTCTAATGAATCCAACTAGAACCACCATCAATTTCCTCACATAAGGTCTTTGTACCAAGCTCAAGTTGAACCCATAACCTCAACGGTAAGAGATAAGTGATATTGAAACATCGCTTTAAACCATTTGGTCAAAAGGATTAATCATTACCCATGGTGGCAAGCATGTAAAACATCTAGTCTGTGATATCTGGAATGTCAATCTAGTCTTTGATATCTGGAATGTCGATCTAGTCTGGTATCTGGAACATCAGTCTAGTCTGTGATATCTGGAATGTCAATCTAGCCTGTGTTATCTGGAATGTCAGTCTAGTCTGTGATATCTGGAATGTCGATCTAGCCTGTGTTATCTGGAATGTCAGTCTAGTCTGTGATATCTGGAATGTCAATCTAGTCTTTGATATCTGGAATGTCGATCTAGTCTGGTATCTGGAACATCAGTCTAGTCTGTGATATCTGGAATGTCAATCTAGCCTGTGTTATCTGGAATGTCCGTCTAGTCTGTGATATCTGGAATGTCGATCTAGCCTGTGTTATCTGGAATGTCAGTCTAGTCTGTGATATCTGGAATGTCAATCTAGTCTGTGATATCTGGAATGTCAATCTATCCTGTGATATCAAGAATGTCGATCTAGCCTGTGTTACCTGGAATGTCAATCTATCCTGTGATATCAAGAATGTCAATCAAGCCTGTGTTATCTGGAATGTCAATCTATCCTGTGATATCAAGAATGTCGATCTAGCCTGTGTTATCTGGAATGTCAATCTAGCCTGTGACATCCGGAATGTCAATCAAGCCTGTGATATCTGGAATGTCAATCTAGTATGTGATATCAGGAATGTCCTTTTAGCCTGTGGTACCAGGAAAGTCCTTCTAGCCTGTGGTATCAGGAATGTTGATATAGCCAGTGGTATCAGGAATAAACCACTTGGTCAAAAGGATTAATCATTACGCATGGTGGCAAACATGTAAAACATCTAGTCTGTGATATCTGGAATGTCAATCTAGTCTGTAATATCTGGAATGTCAATCTAGCCTGTGTTATCTGGAATGTCAGTCTAGTCTGTGACATCTGGAATGTCAGTCTAGTCTTTGATATCTGGAATGTCAGTCTAGTCTGTGTTATCTGGAATGTCAATCTAGTCTTTGATATCTGGATTGTCGCTCTAGCCTGTGTTATCAGGAATGTCAGTCTAGTCTGTGATATCTGAAATGTCAATCTATCCTGTGATATCAAGAATGTCAATCTAGCCTGTGATATCCTGAATGTCAATCTAGTCTGTTATATCTAGAATGTCCATTAAGTCTGTGATATCTGGAATGTCAATCTTGACTGTGATATCCAGAATGTTGATCTAGTCTCTGGTATTTGGAATGTCAAACTAGCCTGTGAAATCTGGAATGTTGATCTAATCTGTGATATCCAGAATATCGATTCATTCTGTGATATCTGGAATGTCGATCTTGACTGTGATATCCGGAAAGTTGATCTTGTCTATGGTGTCTGGAATGTCAACCTAGCAAGTGAAATCCCAAATGTCAATCAAGTCTGTGATATCTGAAATGTCGATCTAGTCTGTGATCTCTGGAATGTCAGTCTAGTCTGTGATATCTTGTATGTTAATCTAGCCTGTGACATCTAAAATGTTGAAATCCGGAATGTCAATCTAGTCTGTGATATCTGAAATGTCGATCTAGTCTGTGATATCTGGAATGTCAATCTAGCCAAAGATATCTGTAATGTCAATCTAACCTGTGATATCAGAATGTCGATCTAGCCTGTGGTATCTGGAATGTCAATCTAGCCTGTGGTATCTGGAATGTCGGTCTAGCCTGTGATATCTGGAATGTCAATCTATCCTGTGATATCTGGAATGCGATTTTACCTGTGGAATTTTTGAATGTTGATCAAGCCTGTGATATCTGGAATGTTGATTTAGCCTGTGATATCTGGAATGTGAATCTAAAATGTGATATCTGGAATGTTGATCTAGTCTGTGATATCAGGACTGTCAATCTAGACTGTGATATCAGTAATGTCGATCTAGCCTAGGGTATTATGAATGTCGATCTAGCCTTTGATATCTGGAATGTCTTTCTAGCCTGTAAAATCTGGAATTTCGATCTAGCCTGTGTTATCTGGAATGTCAATCTAGCCTGTGAAATCAGGAATGTTGATCTAATCTGTGATATCAGGAATGTCAATCTAGCCTGTGACATCCGGAATGTCAATCAAGCCTGTGATATCTGGAATGTCGATCTGGTATGTGATATCTGGAATGTCGATCTAGTCTGTGATATCAGGAATGTCCTTTTAGCCTGTGGTACCAGGAAAATCCTTCTAGCCTGTGGTATCAGGAATGTTGATCTAGCCAGTGGTATCAGGAATGTCGATCTAGCCTGTGATATCTAGAATGTCAATCTAAACTGTGATATCCGGAATGTTGATCTAATCTGTAATATCAGGAATGTCGATCTAGTCTTTGGTATCAGGAATGTCGAATTAGCCTGTGGTATCAGAAATGTCCATCTAGCCTGTGATAACTGGAATGTCGATCTAGCCTGTGTTATCGGAATGTCGATTGAGTCTGTGGTATCGGGAATGTCGGTCTAGCCTGTGATATCTGGAATGTCGATCTAGTCTGTGATATCAGGAATGTTGATCTAGTCTGTGATATCTGGAGTGTCATTCTAGTCTGTGATATCTGGAGTGTCAATCTAGTCTGTTTAATCTGGAATGTCAATCTAGCCTGTGATATCTGGAATGTCGATTTAGCCTGTGTTATCGGGAATGTCGATGTAGTCTGTGGTATAGGGAATGTCGGTCTAGCCTGTGATATTTGGAATGTTGATCTAGTCTGTGATATCAGGAATGTTGATATAGTCTGTGATATCAGGAATGTCAATCTAGCCTGTTATGTCCGGAATGTCGATCTAGACTGTGATATCTGGAATGTCAATCTAGTCTGTAATATCTAGAATGTTGATCTAGTCTGTGATATCTGGAATGTCAGTCTTGTCTGGTATATCTGGAATGTCAATCTAGCATGTTTTATCTGGAATGTCAATCTAGCCTGTGATATCTGGAAAGTCGATCTAGTCTGTGATATCAGAAATGTTGATTCAGTCTGTGATATCTTGAATGTCAGTGTAGTCTGTGATATCTGGAATGTCAATCTAGCCTGTAATTTCTGGAATGTTGATCAAGCCTGTGATATCTGGAATGTCAATCTAGCCTGTAATATCTGGAATGTTGATCTAGTCTGTGATATCTGGAATGTCAATCAAGTCTGTGATATCTGATGTCAATCAAGCCTGTTATATATGGAATGTCAATCTAGCCCGTAATATCTGAAATTGATATAGTCTGTGATATCTGGAATGTCAATCTGGTCTGTGATATCTGGAATGTCAATCTAGTCTGATATTTGGAATGTCAATCTAGTCTGATATCTGGAATGTCAATCTAGTCTGTAATAAATGGAATGTCAATCTAGTCTGATATTTGGAATGTCAATCTAGTCTGTAATATCTGGAATGTCAATCTGGTCTGTGATATCTGGAATGTCAATCTAGTCTGTAATATCTGGAATGTCAATCTAGTCTGTAATATCTGGAATGTCAATCTAGCCAGATATTTGGAATGTCAATCTAGTCTGTGATATCTGGAATGTCAATCTAGTCTGTGATGTCTGGAATGTCAATCTAGTCTGTGATATCTGGAATGTCAATCTGGTCTGTGATATCTGGAATGTCAATCTAGTCTGTAATATCTGGAATGTCAATCTAGCCTGATATTTGGAATGTTAATCTAGTCTGTGATATCTGGAATGTCAATCTAGTCTGTGATATCTGGAATGTTAATCTGGACTGTTATATCTAGAATATTAAATCTGTTAAGCTCAATGCCATCAATTAAACTTTAAAATCAATTTATTGTTAAGTTTATACCTTGAAAGCAAATTCACCAGAGTAGTCGTACATGCCACAGGAGTGCATGAGAGACAGTGTGTCCCTGACAGCTGGGGCAGACAAAACTTTATCCCCAGTGATTGGACATATTCCACCATTGGCCAATGTTGCCGCCATCACAGAACCCGACTCACATGTGACTTCCAACGAACAAAGCTATAATAATAACATTACATAATATTTAAAGGGAGTATACCAGAATGGTTCTAAATTTTAAAACTGACTAAAAACATTTTTATAACATTATCATGCCTATTATACTCATAAACCCCATACTGCCAAAATCTATATAAACATGCCAAAATAATATATTGAAAAGGGTACCAAGGGAGAGAACCTACATCATGCACACCTACTAAATACAGTGCCAGAACACTGTTTCAAAAGAGTACCAAGGGAGAGAACCTACATCATGCACACCTACTAAATACAGTGCCAGAACACTGTTTCAAAAGCTGGTTTAGTAAGGTTTGTCGTTTTGTTTGCGGGTACATGTGCAGATTTTATAGTTCCCACTGACCTTCTGGGTATAAGAGGAATCTATTCAACCAATATATAGATCAGCCAACCTATAAAAGTCCAGATAACCTCAAATTCTGTTGAGATTCATTTCTTGTAACATTCACATTTAGAATGAAGCACGACTGTTTTGAGGTAACCTGGAATTTTACAGATTGCATAATCGAAACAAAAAGTCACTTACCCAGCTTTTGAAACAATGTTCTGGCACTGTATTTAGCAGGTGCACGTGATGTAGGTCCCCACCCATGTAAACTAATTTTACAGAAACATGGCAGAGCCTCATTCCTATTAAAACAATTCTCCATTGGGATAGAATTTTCTACCCAAACCTTAAACCCGTTCAAGATTTTATTAATTTAACACCAGCATTTGTGTCAGTAAAGATGATGGGTTTGAGTTAACGTCAGACGATGAGAAGAGGATAACATGTAATCAGGAAAGTGCAACTTCAGCCTTTTACTCCCGTGAATTTAAAAGAGACAAACTTTAATTTTTACTTACCTGGAAATAAAAGTCCAACACTTCTGTAAGATTGGTGCCTCCTGGAAAACACTGAAATAATTCAATGAATGTATGTTCTGAGTTCAGGCAAGAACTTGTCTGAGTGTCCATTAAATACAGGTTTTAAGCGACACCATTCTCCACATAATACAGGTTTTAAGTGACACCATTCTCCACTCAATGCAAGTTATAAGTGACACCATTCTCCACTCAATACAGGTTATAAGTGACACCATTCTCCACATAATGCAGGTTATAAAAGACACCATTCTCCACTCAATGTAAGTTATAAGTGACATCATTCTCCACTCAATACAGGTTATAAGTGACACCATTCTCCACTCAATACAGGTTATAAGTGACACCATTCTCCACTCAATACAGGTTATAAGTGACACCATTCTCCACACCATACAGGTTTTAAGTGACATCATTCTCCACTCAATACAGGTTATAAATGACACCATTCTCCACACCATACAGGTTATACATGAAATCATTCTCCACACAATAGAGGTTATAAGTGAAATCATTCTCCACACAATACAGGTTATAAGTGACATTATTCTCCATTCAATACAGGTTATAAATGACATCATTCTCCACTCAATACAGGTTATAAGTGACACCATTCTCCACTCAATACAGGTTATAAGTGACACCATTCTCCACTCAATACAGGTTATAAGTGACACCATTCTCCACTCAGTACAGGTTATAAGTGACACCATTCTCCATACCATATAGGTTATAAGTGACACCATTCTCCACACAATAGAGGTTATAAGTGAAATCATTCTCCACACAATACAGGTTATAAGTGACATTATTCTCCATTCAATACAGGTTATAAATGACATCATTCTCCACTCAATACAGGTTATAAGTGACACCATTCTCCACTCAATACAGGTTATAAGTGACACCATTCTCCACTCAATACAGGTTATAAGTGACACCATTCTCCACTCAGTACAGGTTATAAGTGACACCATTCTCCACACCATATAGGTTATAAGTGACACCATTCTCCACTAAATACAGGTTATAAGTGACACCATTCTCCACACAATACAGGTTATAATTGACATCATTCTCTACTCAATACAGGTTATAAGTGACACCATTCTCCACTCAATACAGGTTATAAGTGACACAATTCTCCTCTCAAAACAGGTTACATGTATAAGTGACATCATTATCCATGCAATACAGGTTATAAATGACATTATTCTCCACTCAAAACAGGTTATAAGTGACACCATTCTCCACTCAATACAGGTTATAAGTGACACAATTCTCCACTAAATACAGGTTATAAGTGACATAATTCTCCACACAATACAGGTTATAAGTGACACCATTCTCCACTCAATACAGGTTATAAATGACACCATTCTCCACACAATACAGGTTATAAATGAAACCATTCTCCACTCAAAACAATAAGTGACACCATTCTCCTCTCAATACAGGTTATAAATGACATCATTCTCCACTCAATACAGGTTATATGTGACACAATTTTCCAATCAAAACAGGTAACATGTTTAAGTGACATCATTTTCCACTCAATACAGGTTATAAGTGACACCATTCTCCACTCAATACAGGTTATAAGTGACACCATTCTCCACTCAATAGAGGATATAAGTGACATCATTCTCCACTAAATACAGATTATAAGTTACACCATTCTCCACTCAATACAGGTTATAAGTGACATCATTCTCGACTCAATACAGGTTATAAATGACACCATTCTCCACACAATAAAGGTTATAAATGACATCATTCTCCACTCAATACAGGTTATAAGTAACACCATTCTCCACTCAACACAGGTTATAAGTGACATCATTCTCCACTCAATACAGGTTATAAGTTACACCATTCTCCACTCAATACAGGTTATAACTGACATCATTCTCCACTCAATACAGGTTATAAGTGACACCATTCTCCACTCAATACAGGTTATAAGTGACACCATTCTCCACTCAATACAGGTTATAAGTGACATCATGCTCCACTCAATACAGGTTATAAATGACATCATTCTCCACTCAATACAGGTTACAAATTACACAATTTTCCACTCAAAACAGGTTATAAATGACATCATTCTCCACTCAATCAGGTTACATGTATAAGTTGCACCATTCTCCACTCAATACAGGTTATAAGTGACATCATTCTCCACTCAATACAGGTTATAAGTGACATCATTCTCCACTCAATACAGGTTATAAATGACATCATTCTCCACTCAATACAGGTTATAAGTTACACTATTCTCCACTCAATACAGGTTATAAGTGACATCATTCTCCACTCAATACAGGTTATAAATGACACCATTCTCCACTCAATACTGGTTATAAGTGAAGTCATTCTCCACTCAATACAGGTTATAAGTGAAGTCATTCTCCACACAATACAGGTTATAAGTGACACCATTTTCCACTCAATAAAGGTTATAAGTGAAGTCATTCTCCACACAATACAGGTAATAAGTGACACCATTCTCCACTCAATACAGGTTATAAGTGACATCATTCTCCACTCAATACAGGTTGTAAGGGACACCATTCTCCACTTTATACAGGTTACATGTATAAATGACACCATTCTCCACTCAAAACAGGTTATAAGTGACACCATTCTCCACTCAATACAGGTTATAAGTTACACCATTCTCCACTGTATACAAGTTGTAAGTTACACCATTCTCCACTCAATACAGGTTATAAGTGACATCATTCTCTACTCAATACAGGTTATAAATGAAACCATTCTCCTCTCAATACATGTTATAAGTGACATCCGGTTTTATGGAAGGAAAAAATAGATACATACATATATACATGAATCTGCGAAAGTAATCTTGAGGTGGTGTCTGAGAATTTCAGGTCAAGAGGGAGAAGGCAAATTTAGCAGTGATTTGGTACAATATCATTCTGGTACAATATCATTTTCATCATATTGGTATAATATCATTCGGTACAATATCATTCAGTACAATATCATTCCATATTTAAAGGTGTATAGATGATCTTACATTCAAGATTTTTATTATTGAATTTACTGAACCAAGTCGGCAAATATAAATGAATGGGTAATATCATGTTTGCCAAAGAGTTTTTTAAATGAAATAAAAAATGAATATAAGATTCTTTTTACCACATGACTCAGGAAAATGGTACATTTATTTTTTTTTCAGATCACCTCTGTATGAAACGAGAAAAATCGGGCAAATAATGTCCCACAACAATGTCATCTTACCATGACCAATCAATGTGATTTTACCATGACACATCAATGTGATTTTAACATGACAAATCGATGTCATTTACATGTTCCAGCAAGTTGGAAGTCGTTGGTACTTTACGAACGAGATTTATACAGAAAGCACTGAGTGATGAATTAATAGTGAGTGATATTACATATGGTTAATATCTAAAATATTTCCTAGGTAACACTCCCAAACTGTCAGTTATGTGAAGATCCTTTTTAAGCAGGTGTGTAAGTACAGGCAGTGATTTAATACTCGTATACGTCAGTCATTATAACATGTTATGTAACATTAATACTCATATTCAAAGATTGCACTAAAACATTTCTAAAATTCAACAAAATTAAGTACCAACGATTATGTCCTTGAACCAAAAACAACAATAATTAATACCACAAAAATTAATGATTTCACAGTACTTTATTTTGTCATAATTATGTATAAATGTTTTGTCAATATATAAATGTTTTGTCATAGGTATAGATGTTTTGTCATTGTATAAATGTTTTGTCATTGCATAAATATTTTGTGATATGTATAAATGTTTTGTCATAGTATACATGTTTTGTCATATGTATAAATGTTTTGTCATTGTATAAATGTTTTGTCATAGTATAAATGTTTTGTCATATGTTTAAATGTTATTTCATATGTATAAATGTTTTGTAAATGTTTTGTCATATGTATTACTGTTTTGTCATTGTATAAATGTTTTGTCATAGTACAAATGTTTTGTCATATGTATAAATGTTTTGTCATATGTATAAATGTTTTGTCATTGTATAAATGTTTTGTGTCATTGTATAAATGTTTTGTCATATGTATAAATGTTTTGTCATATGTATAAATGTTTTGTCATTGTATAAATGTTTTGTAAATGTTTTGTCATATATATAAATGTTTTGTCATTGTATAAATGTTTTGTCATTGTATAAATGTTTTGTAAATGTTTTGTCATATGTATAAATGTTTTGTCATTGTATAAATGTTTTGTGTCATTGTATAAATGTTTTGTCATTGTATAAATGTTTTGTTATTGTATAAATGTTTTGTGTCATTGTATAAATGTTTTGTCATATGTATAAATGTTTTGTCATTGTATAAATGTTTTGTGTCATTGTATAAATGTTTTGTCATATGTATAAATGTTTTGTCATATGTATAAATTTTTGTCATAGTATAAATGTTTTGTCATATGTATAAATGTTTTGTCATAGTATAAATGTTTTGTCATATGTATAAAAAATTTTGTCATTGTATAAATGTTTTGTCATAGTATAAATGTTTTGTCATTGTATAAATATTTTTCATAGTATAAATGTTTTGCCATATGTATAAATGTTTTGTCATAGTATAAATGTTTTGTCATATGTATAAATCTTTTGTCGTGTGTATAAATGTTTTGTCATATGTATAAATGTTTTGTCATTGTATAAAAAAATTTTTTAATAGTATCAATGTTTTGTCAGAGTATAAATGTTTTGTCATATGTATAAATGTTATTTCATATGTATAAATGTTTTGTAAATGTTTTGTCATATGTATTACTGTTTTGTCATTGTATAAATGTTTTGTCATAGTATAAATGTTTTGTCATATGTATAAATGTATTGTCATTGTATAAATGTTTTGTCATATGTATAAATGTTTTGTCATTGTATAAATGTTTTGTCATGTGTATAAATGTTATTTCATATGTATAAATGTTTTGTCGTATGTATAAATGTTTTGTCATTATAAAAATGTTTTGTCATAGTATAAATGTTTTGTCATTGTATAAATGTTTTGTCATAGTATAAATGTTTTGTCATATGTATAAATGTTTTGTCAATGTTTTGTCATAGTATAAATGTTTTGTCATTGTATAAATGTTTTGTCATAGTATAAATGTTTTTTCATTGTATAAATGTTTTGTCATAGTATAAATGTTTTGTCATTGTATAAATGTTTTGTCATTGTATAAATGTTTTGTCATAGTATAAATGTTTTGTCATTGTATAAATGTTTTGTCATAGTATAAATGTTTTTTCATTGTATAAATGTTTTTCCATTATATAAATGTTTTGCCATATGTATAAATGTTTCGTCAATGTTTAAATGTTTTGTCATATGTATAAATATTTTGTCATTGTATAAATGTTTTGTCATATGTATAAATGTTTTGTCATTGTATAAATGTTTTGTCATAGTATAAATGTTTTGTCATATGTATAAATGTTATTTCATATGTATAAATGTTTTGTCAATGTTTTGTCATATGTATAAATGTTTTGTCATTATATAAATGTTTTGTCATATGTATAAATGTTTTGTCATATGTATAAATGTTTTGTCATAGTATAAATGTTTTGTCATTGTATAAATGTTTTGTCATAGTATAAATGTTTTGTCATATGTATAAATGTTATTTCATATGTATAAATGTTTTGTAAATGTTTTGTCATTGTATAAATGTTTTGTCATATATATAAATGTTTTTGTCATATGTATAAATGTTATTTCATATGTATAAATGTTTTGTCATTGTATAAATGTTTTGTCATATGTATAAATGTTTTGTCATAGTATAAATGTTTTGTCATATGTATAAATGTTTTGTCATATGTATAAATGTTTTGTCATAGTATAAATGTTTTGTCATTGTATAAATGTTTTGTCATAGTATAAATGTTTTGTCATATGTATAAATGTTATTTCATATGTATAAATGTTTTGTAAATGTTTTGTCATTGTATAAATGTTTTGTCATATGTATAAATGTTTTTGTCATATGTATAAATGTTATTTCATATGTATAAATGTTTTGTAAATGTTTTGTCATTGTATAAATGTTTTGTCATATGTATAAATGTTTTGTCATAGTATAAATGTTTTAACATTGTATAAATGTTTTGTCATAGTATAAATGTTTTGTCATATGTATAAATGTTATTTCATATGTATAAATGTTTTGTAAATGTTCTGTCATTGTATAAATGTTTTGTCATTGTATAAATGTTTTGTCATAGTATAAATGTCTTGTCATATGTATAAATGTTTTGTCATTGTATAAATGTTTTGTCATAGTATAAATGTTTTGTCATAGTATAAATGTTTTGTCATATGTATAAATGTTTTTGTCATATGTATAAATGTTATTTCATATGTATAAATGTTTTGTCATATGTATAAATGTTTTGTCATTGTATAAATGTTTTGTCATAGTATAAATGTTTTGTCATAGTATAAATGTTTTGTCATATGTATAAATATTTTGTCATTGTATAAATGTTTTGTCATTGTATAAATGTTTTGTCATAGTATAAATGTTTTGTCATATGTATAAATGTTTTGTCATTGTATAAATGTTTTGTCATAGTATAAAATTTAAAATGTTTTGTCATATGTATAAATGTTTTGTCATATGTACATTATAAATGTTTCGTCATATGTATAAATGATTATGTTTATGCTCTCCTGTACAAAATATCTAACCTTAATGGGCATATTTGCATGATAGTGTAATTAAAAACTGTCACATACCTTCTTTTCTCTCATATAATATCCCAGAGCAAAGTTTCTGTCTGCAGTTTCCCTTTCTGACAGAAATCTACAATTATAGGAAGTAAGATATAACCATATTGCATTAAATAACAAGAAATATTATAATTGTTGATTAGTAATGCAGATTTTACTTGCTGTCTGGAGGAGTAATTACTCTTCATGTTACCTCCATTGTTTTATTGACTTGACATCCATACCATTCAGTTTCCTCCATTGTTGTATTGACTTGGCATCCATACCACTGAGTTTCCTCCATTGTTGTATTGACTTGGCATCCATACCACTGAGAGTTTCCTCCATTGTTGTATTGACTTGGCATCCATACCACTGAGAGTTTCCTCCATTGTTGTATTGACTTGGCATCCATACCATTGAGTTCCCTCCATTGTTGTATTGACTTGGCATCCATACCATTGAGTTTCCTCCATTGTTGTATTGACTTGGCATCCATACTACTGAGAGTTTCCTCCATTGTTGTATTGACTTGGCATCCATACCATTGAGTTTCCTCCATTGTTGTATTGACTTGGCATCCATACCATTGAGTTTCCTTCATTGTTGTATTGACTTGGCATCCATACCATTGAGTCTCTTCCATTGTTTTATTGACTTGGAATCCATACCATTGAGTTCCCTCCATTGTTGTATCAACTTGGCATCCATACCATTGAGTTTCCTCCATTGTTGTATTGACTTGGCATCCATACCACTGAGAGTTTCCTCCATTGTTGTATTGACTTGGCATCCATACCATTGAGTTTCCTCCATTGTTGTATTGACTTGGCATCCATACCATTGAGTCTCTTCCATTGTTTTATTGACTTGGCATCCATACCATTGAGTTTCCTCCATTGTTGTATTGACCTGGCATCCATACCATTGAGTTTCCTCCATTGTTGTATTGACTTGGCATCCATACCACTGAGAGTTTCCTCCATTGTTGTATTGAATTGGCGTCCATACCATTGAGTTTCCTCCATTGTTGTACTGACTTGGCATCCGTACCACTGAGTTTCCTCCATTGTTGTATTGTCTTGGCATCCATACCACTGAGAGTTTCCTCCATTGTTGTATTGACTTGGCATCCATATCATTGAGTTTCCTCCATTGTTGTATTGACTTGGCATCCATACCACTGAGAGTTTCCTCCATTGTTGTATTGACTTGGAGTCCATACCATTGAGAGTTTCTTCCATTGTTGTATTGACTTGGCATCCATATCATTGAGTTTCCTCCATTGTTGTATTGACTTGGCATCCATACCATTGAGTTTCCTCCATTGTTGTATTGACTTGGCATCCATACCACTGAGAGTTTCCTCCATTGTTGTATTGATTTGGCAGCTTGATGAAATTCCATCTGGTACTTTTTAAGTTATGCTCCGGACAAGAAAAAATATCAAAGGGTATAACTCTGTAATTAGCAAGAATAGAGTTATGTTTCTTGTACACTGCACACCCTCTCATTATATTCTACCATTGTATGACGTTTGATGAAATTCTATCCAGTACTTTTCAAGTAAATTGCAACGGACAGACCTGACCGACTGACAGACCGACAGACCGACCACAGGGTGACTCCAATATACCCCCTCAAACTTCGTTTGTCGGGGGTATAATAAAAGAAATAGGGACACAATAAACGATATAATACAAAATAATGAAATAAATGACATATGGAGAATATTAAATCCAAACATTAAACATTATACGTGGCATTCAAACACTAAACCAAAAATATTCTGTAGGCTTGATTATTTTATAGTTTCAAATAATCTTGTGAATACTATAACTGATTGTCAAATTACAACAGGTTTTCAATCTGATCATTCTATTGTATATTTTAAACTGACCACTGAAAAACATAATCGTGGACCAGGATATTTTAAAATTTATAATAGTGTCATACTAGATAAAGAATATCAAGACCAAAATCAAACAATCTATAAAAGAAATAGAGGAAATAAATAAAGAAGCAAATCCTAATATTTTATGGCAAATTATTAAAGGTACACTCAGAAATGAGTCAATCAAATACACATCTTTTAAAAAAAAGAACACATTAAAAAAAGAAATCGAACTAAAAGATATGGACATCTGACAGTGCAGCTACCCTGGGAAACACATTTACAAATAAAAAACAATTTATCATGAATTGAACCTTCTTCCAAAAATAAACCAATTCTGTAATTGCCTTAATCGATGGAAGAAGTATAATTTATCTATAATTGGAAAAATTGTAGTGATTAAAACATTTGCATTACCAAAACTGATATATCTGCTAACCGTACTAGAAAATCCACCAATCGAATATTTTGATTTAATAAATAAGAGCATGTATAACTTTTATGGGATAATAAACCGGATAAAATTAATAGAAAAATAATTATACAAAACTACGAAAATGGGGGTTTAAAAATGATAGATCTGCAATTATTTATAAAATCGATTAAAGCCGGGTGGGTCAAACGTATTATAAATGATCAAAATAAAGGGGACTGGAAATACTTATACTTAAAACAATTAGATAAATTGGGAGGACGATTTATATTTGAATGTAACATCAAAGAGACAGACCTAAACAATACAACTCAAATAACTTCTAAATTTTTATCAGACATAGTATCATCATGGTCAAATATAAACTTTAGTGAACATACTGAAAATGTAAAAAAAGCAGGTAATATGGAACAACTCCTTTATTAAAAACAATAACAAAACACTTTTCTACAAACCATGGTATGATAAAGGAATAAAATATATTGACCAACTCTTTGATAACAGACATAAATTATTTCATACCTTTCAATATATGAAAACTATACATGCCTTAGACAACACAGATTTTTTAAAATATCATAAACTTATTCAAAGTATACCTCGCTCTTGGAAGGTTAAGCTCAAGAATGATATTATATTATCAAATACGCAACAAACAAAACTAGTAAAACAAATTAAGACTTCAAACAGTCCAAACAAATATTTATATAATAAACAATTAAATTGTATCGAAAACACGTTAGTCATCAAGCCGCATATTAAATGGGAGCAAGAAATAAATAACATAAAATGGAAAACTGTACATAATACACCTATCAAATCTTTAATAAATACAAAATTAAAGGCATTTCAATATAAATACTTGATGAGAATAATCCCAAACAACAAATTTCTGTTTAAATGTAATATCAATAACACAAGCTTGTGTGACTTTTGCAACATGCATGAAGAATCAAATAAACACTTGTTTTGGGAATGTCACATTTCAAGAAGTTTTTGGACAGAAATTCAAATGTTTTTAAATGAAAAACAAATACACATACATTTGAATTATTCAATGATCTCCTTCGGATATGTGGCCCAGAGTAGCTACACTAACTTATTAAACTGTATATTGATATACGCAAAATACTTCATTTCTAAAAACAAATATGCAAACACAATACCGAATTTTAACAATTTTAAAAAATATTTAAAATACCATGAAAACCTTGAAAGATTAATTGCACTGACAAAAGACAAAATTACACAACATGAAAACAAATGGAATAAACTGCAACTTTTCTAATACGAAATGATAATCTATAAAGTGACAGTGTGGAGTAATTTACCTTTCTTTCTAAACAAAAATCTTATTCTTCACCTTCTTTTTTCTCTTCTCTACGACCTATTCTGTCAAAATCCTAAACTTTATTTCTGATATTACGTTCATAAACAAATATATATATGAAGATTGTAAATTGCATTATGTATGTAATAATAAATTGTATGTGAATGTACTATGGAAATAAAAAAAATAGAAAAAAAAAATATATATATTATTATTATCATTATTATTATTATTATAATTACATATTATTATTATAATTAGTATTACATTATTATTATTAATAATAATGACAGCCATCTTGTGTCTTACATGCATGGAAACACCCATGTGAAGTTTGAGTATAGCTGACCTAGTGGTTTCAGAGAAGGTGCTGTTAACGGACGGTGACAGACCATGGAGCCAGATAAGCAAGCACTTGTTGGCATTGACCAGTAGAGTTCAGAAAGGATAACTGAATGATACAATGATTGATATAAGATTGTAAACTTACACAGAATTATTGAAAGTAAGATATTCCCCTCCTGTGAGCCGCTTCAACATCTGTGTTGCCTTTGGAAACAAATATTATCTGTTTTAAATATGTTGGAAGCAATGTACATGTGAAATATATACAAGTACAGACCCTCAACCGCTCAAGTACCCCAACTGCATGCAAACAGAGTACACTCAGAGCGTAAACATAGCACAAAAGTAGCGCAGACGGAGCGTGAACATAGTGTGAACGAAGCGCAAATGGATCGCAGATTGAGCACTGACGGAGCGGACCTGGATCATTAGCGAACGGTGAATATTGAATAACTAAACGCACTCCTGAATGCATGAAATAGATCAAGTGTACTCAGATGCGCAGTATATGCACTATAGCTAGACACAGTAAGATAACTGATAACAAAACTATTCGTGCTGCTACTGAGTGCACTCGTTCATTTGGATACACTCTTTCTTCATTATTTGAGCGTGAAGTCAATAATCAAAATCGAGATAAATAAGAAATTTTCTGTTCAAATAAATATAAACCATGTAGTATATAGAAATGTTTTTTTGTATAACACATAATTAAACTTATTTTGGTCAACAATTTGTCAATTATATCATAACTATCAATATTTAGCTAATCAATATAATAAAGTTTAAAAACCTATTATACAATAGACGACGCATAAATGGTTATCTACGGTTTCAAGGCCAGTTTTGTTGCACATTTAAACATGATTTGGTTTGCGCAACAAAAATATAAATAAATTTATATGAAATCACTGTTTGCCTTGCTATTTCATTATAAACTAGTTATAGAACATACAGAACATATATTTTAATTGGATTTAAGCATATACAGATTTAAACACAAAAAAATCAATGCATTTGTGAATCAAACAAAACATAGATATGCAGAAAATTATATGATTATGATTCTATTTGTTAAAGTATTTTGGCAAAATAAAAATTACCCATTTTCAATTCAGTTTGGAGCTTAGTTTTATATTTTGCCCAGACATAGTTTCACCAAGTCTGTTCTTAGTTGTGAAAAAAATGTACGTAAAACTGTTATATTGCAATTAAAGTGAAAACAGTATACTCGTGCACATCTCATTAAATTATGCAAATAAAAGTACCAAATTAATATCATTCTAAAATATAAAGTATGTCAGTAGTGCAGTGGATAGAGTGCTGGCTTCAGACTGCAGAGGTCGCGAGTTTGACCCGCGCTCTTCCCTATGACCTTTCAAAAACACAATTCAAAAACACAATTTAGTACCAGATCTTATAAGTGATTACACTGGAGAATGATATGCATAAGCCCCAAGTTTACTTCACAATCAAGTTAAATTAAATTAATGTAAAATAAATGTATGTATGCCAAAACAACACGACAGGTCGAAATAACAGGAATAGACACAGGAAATAAAAACTAGTAAACGTAAATTTCTAGGTGACCTTTTGTGATTTGTGGTTGAGGTGGTGATTTTATATTGACTTAAAAACATAAGAAAAGGAACAGTTTTTGATCATGCGGATGGTTTAAATAAACAAAAAAAAACATGTATTCGCTGCCTATCAAATAGTAAATACATTGATTTCCTATAAAATCGATACGCCTATCCATGTGCACGTAAGCAAGTAACAATTAAACAATATAAAAGCTGTGACAAGGGGCAACACGTAAGAAATAACAACAATAATAATAATTATAACAGTAATAATAATAACGATAATAGTAATAATTATAAAGAAGAATACTCAGATAATAATATTAATAATAATAATAATAATAACAATAAAAATAGCAAAGAAATAATAACAATTATGATAATAATGATTATGATAAAAAAAACAAGGAGGGCCAAGATTGCCGTATATCACTCACCTGACTGACCTTGAGTCACCCAACTTAAGTAGGTTATATAATACATGTACACGTAAAATTCCAGAAATATGAATTGGGCAAGAATGAAGATGTAACAGATGCGTAGAAGAGTTGAAATCAGGTCAGTAGATTCTGACAAGAAGGCTTTTGAAGTTTTTACTATATTTTGCCTATATAGTAAACAAGCACCTCACTGTGGCGGTCATGTTTTTTAACAAATCACAACGGTTTGAACAAATTTGGTAAAGGGTCACCCAAAGAACATTTCTGCGAAATTGTTTTAAAATTGATCCATTGGTTTCATACAAGAAGATTTTTTAAGTTTTTACCATAGCTTATATAGTAAACTAACCCCATCCCCTGACCACCATGTTTTTTTACGAATCACTACCACCGTTTGAACAAACTTGATAGGGGTGTGAAATTATTTTAAAATCGTGCCAGTAGTTTCTAACAAGAAGATTTTTTAGTTTTTACTAATTAAACTTATCCCTCCCCCTGGCAAACATGTTTTTTGACAAATCAAGATGGCTTCAACAAACTTGGTAGAGGATCGCCCAAGGACAATTTCTGTGAAATTATTTTAAAATCGAGCAGTAGTTTCTGACAAGAAGATTTTTTAAGTTTTTACTATAGCTTATATAACAAGAGGCCCAAGAGGGCCTGAGGACGCTCTACTGACTCATAGTGGCCATAGCACTTTTTGAAATTCTCCTATGGAATAGAAACATTGGGCGAGGGTCATTTTTAACTCTAGGGACACCATTTGAACAAATCTAACAAAACTATAGTTGGTCATCATTACTACATAACATTTTGAAAATCTGTTGGACTGCTCATGAGAAGAAGACTTTTTAAGTTTTGGACTACTTTTAGTAACGGTGGCTATCTTGAATTTTAGATAGAAAAAAAAAAACCTTTTGTATAGTCTCCTATGCAATAGAAACATCCATGTGAAGTTTCAGTTTAATTGGCCTAGTGGTTTCAGAATAAATAAAAAAAAAAAGAGAATTTTCTGTTTTCCCACAGTATCCCTATCTAAAATACTAAGTCCCCTTACAGGGCCCCTATATACCTTAGCCCCTAAATTCTTATCTGCAATTAAACCCCTACACATAGGGATAATTTATTTCAAATTTGTACAAATCTGACATACCGATTCTTAAGAAAACGATTTTACTAATTCCCAATTTGTACCCTTTTGGGGCCCTCCTGACCCCTTAAGACATAGGAACCCAGTCATTTTTACAAATCGGAACCTCCTTCACCTAACAATGCTTTAGTGAACATATAGGCAAAATCATTTCCATTTAAAAAAAAAAAAAATTATATTGACATGTGTCCCCTAATTGAACTCTCGGGGCAGGGTCATTTTTAACCCTAGGGACACCATTTGAACAAATCTAACAAAACTATAGTTGGTTATCATTACTACATAAACATTTTGAAAATCTGTTGGGCCATTCATGAGATGAAGATTTTTTAAGTTTTGGACTATTTTTAGTAATGGCGGCCATCTTGAATTTCAGATCGAAAAAAAAAATTCTTTTGTATAGTCTCTTACACGATAGAAACATCCGTGTGAAATTTCAGTTTAATTGGACCAGTGGTTTCAGAACAGATGAAAGAAAAAGAGAATTTTCTGTTTTCCCATAGTATCCCTATGTAAAATTCTAAGTCCCCTTACAGGACTGCAATCAAACCCCTACACATTGCGATAATTTATGCAAAATATTAACAAACCTGACGTACCGGTTCTTAAGAAAATGAATTTAATAATTCCCAATTTTTACCCTTTTGGGGCCCCTCCTGACCCCTTAAGACACTGGAACCCAGTCATTTTTAAAAATCTGAACCTCCTTCACCAAACAATGCTTCTGTGAAGATATAGGCAAAATCATTTCCATTTAAAAAAAAATAAATAAAAAAATATTATAATGACATGTGTCCCCTAATTGAACCCTTGGGACAGGGTCATATTTAACCCTAGGAAACACCATTTGAACCAATATAACAAAACTATAGTTGGTCATCATTACTATATAAACATTTTGAAAATCTGTTGGGCCATTCATGAGAAGAAGATTTTTTAAGTTTTGGACTTTTTTTTAGTAATGGCGGCCATCTTGAATTTCAGATCGAAAAAAAAAAATCTTTTGTATAGTCTCCTATGCAATAGAAACACCCATGTGAAGTTTCAGTTCAATTGGCCTAGTGGTTTCAGAGAAAGTGCTGCTGACAGACGACAGACGACAGACAACAGACGTCAGACGACGGACAACAGACAACGCCCCATCGCATAAGCACTTCTGGCCTTTGGCCAGTAGAACTAATGAACTAACCCCACCCCCTGGCCGCCATGTTTTTTGACGATTCAGGATGGGTTAAACAAACTTGGTAGAGGGTCACCCAAGGAACATTTCTGTGAAATTATTTTAAAATCGAGCCACAGGTTTCTGACAAGAAGACTTGTTTCAAACTCAAACCAAAGCTTATGTCTGGAACACTGTTTATCTAGCATAAAAGAACACCTACAGACCGTAATTCGTTCAAGTACACCAAACGAACGCAAACGAAATAAATATCAAACGCGTTTTAAACAATATACAAACAGACTAAAAATGCGAACGAAACGATAAACGAAACGATAAACGAAATGAACGAAACGATACACGGACGCAACAGGGCGAACGATCAACGAACGATACAAAACGATAATGCAAACTTTAAATGCATCAAATATTAAAGATTCGGATATTCTCTAATATAATATTGTCGTAGTTATATTGACAATGAAATAAGTAATTAAACAAAGAATTGATTGCTCTCTTTGTCATTTAAAATCTTTAAATTACTATACCTGTAACTTTAATTTAATTTCTTTGTTATGAGTTTTAATATTGAATTATCCGTGAAAAACATTGCCTAGGGCATCGTTTCTTTACTTGTTTAAGTGTGATAAAACAATCAGATGACCGTGACCTGCTTACACAACTACCCCAATTAACTGATTTAATTACTGAACACCGATTATGTTGCTGTTCTGTTATATGATTGCCAATCAGGAAAAGTTTTCACGCAATTTTAGAAAATCTGTTTGTTACACCAAACCCTTTCCACTTAAGGCTTTTCCAGAATTGTATATAAAATAGTTCATATATATATAGCAAACACACATAAAGGGTTGGTGTTTGTTTGTAACTGGGTGTCTTCCAAAATGTTTGTTTTCAATATAGGCATTTGTTAAAAAAAAATTACTATTAAGCTGATAGAGTTAATAACTACACATACCTAAATTTGTGTACAGAATGAACACGCTGTCCCTTTCACTATCACCTTGTGCCAATGTCCAATGACGTCACCAGTGAAACAACATTTTATTCACTAAGTGGGTATCTTGGAAATTTTTGATGGAAGGATATCAGAGGAATTCTATCTGTGTAATGTACATAAAAGTCCTTGAAAGCGTCAGACGGAAGTATATGTAACAGCGGTTTTAGAAGCCATGCCATAATACATAAAACTTTTACATGTACCCTTAAAGGCATCTTTTTATGGAAACATCCCTGCCTTCCCCATGCATTGACCGTAGTGCAATAGAACACAACGTTAATTGACGCAAGAAACTGTCAGAGTGACGACATTGCACACTGCCACGAGGTCAAAAATAAATTGTGTCGGAGTTGTAGACATAAAGTGTGTGCATTCGATACATAAATTAAGGACATGTGTATTTGTAAATATATTTATCATTTGCGGATTATATAAATTATTTTGTTTAATGAATTGTTATAACTGTTTAACATGACAATCTATCGAAATTCATAACTGGAATTAAAATTGGAAAACTTGTAAATAATGCATTATTCCTGTAAATAAAATAAATACTTGCTGAGGCGTCTATACTCGGTTTCTTGCATAATGGCAGATTATACACCACTGCAGATATAAAAAACACGGACTGGTTCACATTTATTTACTATATACTTTTTCGATTCTGTAATGTTAACTGTTAGTGTAAACCAGTCTGGCAATGTTTGGCCAATCTAATGATTACGTGACCGTAACATGTTTATCAGATGTAATTGACATGCCCCGTACCATGTGTACTAAATTTCAATGATTGAGTTTTATGAAACATATTAATCTGCTGTCACACTACAAATCAACTATATGGTAGACCATAACTAACATAGGGTGGCTTAGTTAGCAATATTTCAGAATGATTTTAATCAATATTTCAGAAAGATTTTAATCAATATTATTTAATTTATTTAATTAATATATTATCATATAAAACCTGGCGAATTCTTTAAATATCTAGTTCTTATTATTTATTCTACTGCGGTGTTACAATTGGACAACCAGAGATGATGCAATTGGTGAACATGTCGTGTAAACGTTAAATGGTAAAAGATACACGCTAAATGATACACGCTAAACGATTCGAACGCAAACGCAGGCTAAAATGCGTTCAGTATTGTTTTGAATTGCATTTTCGTATTTTCACTAACGTTTAGCATAGAAAAAATGCAAACCATTAACGAAACTAAAATGCATTTCAAACGCAAAACAAACGTGTTTGACACACAAAACGAACGCAATTGAAATGCATTTTTGGTGTACTTGAATGGATGATGGTCTGTATATGTTTGAAGTCTGTTTCAAACCTTAGTCTTCAAACTAAACTAAAGCGCATGAAACAAAGTCAAGTTTCAGCACGTAAATAAAGTTATTGTTTGAGAACGGTTTCAAACTAATAACAAAACTGTATGCTTGGAACAATGCTCAGTTCCAGCATAAATATACACTTATACGTTTGGCGACTGTTCCAAACCTAAGTCTTCCAACTAAGATAAAAATCCAGTTCCAGCACAAAATTAACCTTATATGTTTGAGAACGGTTTCAAACTAAAGCATCAGACTAAACTATTGTGCATGAAACAATCCACAGTTCCAGCACAATAAATATTCCTAAGAGTTTCAAACACAAGCCTTCCAAAGCCTATCGCTTGAAAGAATCTTTGTCGCAGTGTACTCTCCCCCAAGAACAATTAAGCTCCTCCTCCGAGATTTCAAGTACACTTTGACACTTAAAATCTCAAGCAGACTTCTTGCCGCTAAGAAACTAGCTAAAAATATGATATTACTTTACTATGAAGCAGTAAATCATCCCTGTCTGAACCAGAAAAACTCTGACTTTTAAATTCAGAAAAATACCTATTTTAAAATGGTTCATGATATATGAATAATATTTCAATCATTGATTATAATTGTATCATTCATCTTTTTATGATGAATTATCTTTTAAAACTTATATCCTGGTATAAAATTGTATAATTAAAGCAAAAAAAAAAATTTTATTTAAAGAGTTTATTACCTCTTCTTATAATAATTGCTATATACATACACTTATGCTATAAAACAAGGGAAGTAATTTGACATAAAACTAACCCCAACCCCTGGCTGCCATGTTTTTTGACGAATCAAGATGGCTTGAACATACTCGGTAGAGAGTCACCCAAGGAACATTTCAGTGGAATTATTTTAAAATCGAGCCAGTAGTTTCTGACAAGAAGATTTTTAAAGTTTTTACTATAGCTTATATAATAAACTAACCCCACCCCTTGACCACCATGTTTTTTGACGAATCTAGATGACTTGAACAAACTTTGTAGAGGGTCACCAGAGGAATATTTCTGTGAAATCATTTTAAAATTGAGCCAGTAGTTTCTGACTAAGAAGATTTTTTAAGTTTTTACTATTGCCTATATAGTAATCTTACCCCACCCACTGGTCGCCATATTTTTTGATGAATCAAGACGGCTTGAACAAACTTGGTAGGTCACCCAAGGAACATTTCTGTGAAATAATTTTAAAATCAAGCCAGTACTTTCTGACAAGAAGATTTTTTAAGTTTTTACCTAATTAAACTTGCCCCGCATCCCTGTGAACCATGTTTTTTGAAGAATCAAGATGGCTTGAACAAACTTGTTAGAGGGTCACCCTAGGAACATTTTGTGAAGTTTATATCAAAATTGACCCAGTGGTTTCAGAGGAGAAGTTGTTAAAAGCTAAAAGTTAACAACATACGACGGACGACAGACGACAGGACGATAGACAACGGACACCAGGCGAACACAAAAGCTCACCAGTGAGCCTTCGGCTCAGGTGAGCTAAAAAGTAATAATAATGATGATACCACTCATATGTCCCATTAACAAATTACATGTACTAACAAACAGTCATTTTCAGCTTCAGGTATGTTTTACAACAAAAACAGAGTTACTGAGATTCTTCAACAGGTTTTGACATGAGAAATGACACAAATAAACATGGTCAACTTTTAAAGTAGAAATTGGGAGCACAAAATATACAAATGGATACAATTTAATATCTGGCACAAGGCAGTAATAACTGCTAAATAAAACATGTTGGTATAGAATAGGTTCAATTAAGATAATCTGTATTCCTTATTCTTATGCTCAATTTCACAATTTCCAATATTGCAGTATGCCTTGTTTATTCTACTGACACCATCATTGTGTGGCGTGTACTCACATGATCAAACCTGTCTGCCTGGTTATACTCTTGTTTCAGCAGAGAGCACACAACAATGGCACCTGCATTGATCATTGGATTGTGGGGTTTATCTGGAGTGAAGACAAATCATTGTATTCATATATACATGTCTGATAATAATACAATTACATATGTATTGTATTGTTGAATGTGCAATGTATGTTAGATATGTTTATTACAATATATGTTGATGTTGCTATATTTCTTGCAAAACTTTTTAAATGGCCAAAGGCATAATTTACCGACTGTTTAATAAACTTGGAAATTGAAACTCTTACAAAATGAACAATAACAGACATAATGATACCTTTATAATCCAATGAAATAGTATTGAATGATGTTCCGCTTGGTTCATGACCCACATACTGATGTACAACCTTTGGCGAGAGGTCATCCAGCACCATAGCGTATGTAAGGGGTTTGGAAATGGACTGCAGGCAAAAAGGAACATTTGTGTCACCAAGAGAATATCTGCAGATAAAAAAGGGAACATTTGTGTCACCAACAAAATACCTGGAGATAAAAAGTAATGTATTTAAACAACAGTTTGACATAGCTGTGTTGCAGATTATACAGACCCTAATCTGCTCAAGTACCCCAAATGCATGCAAATGGAGTGCAATCAGAGCGTAAATGAAACGTGAACGTAGCACCAACAGAGCGCAGATTGAACGCTGACAGAGCGAACCCGGACCATTAGTGAATGCTGAATTTTGCATAATTAATGCACTCCTGAATGCATATTATAGATCGAGTTCACTCAGATATGCTGAGTGCACCCAGGTGCGCAGTATATGCAATATACGCTAAACACAGTAGGATAACTATTCGTGCGCTACTGAGTGCACTCGTTCATTCGGATACACTCTTTTTTCATTATTTGAGGGTTAAGTCAATAATCAAAATCAAAATCGAGATAAAAAGGTTTCTTTTCACATAGTTATAAACATGTAGTATATTTAAATTTTCTTTGGTGTTACAAACTAATTTTGGTCAACAATTTTTCAATTATATCATAAATATCAATATAATGTTTTAAAGACCTTATACAACAGACGACACATCAATGGTTAACTACGGTCTCAATGCCAATTCAGTTGCATATTTAAACATGATTTGTTTGCACAACTAAAATATAAATAATTTTATACTGAGATAAGTGATTACACTGGAGAATGATAGGCATAAGCTCCAAGTTTACTTCACAATCAAGCAAAATTAAATTAATGTAAAATAAATGTATGTATGCCAAAATAACACGACAGACCGAAATAACTCGATAAACACAGGAAATAAAAACTAGTGAACTTAATTTCTAGGTGACCATTTGTCATTTTGTGATTTGAGGACGTGATTTTATATTGACTAAAGAACGTAACAAAAGGAAGCAGAAGATTTAAATCAACAAAACAGAACATGTATTCACTGTCTATAAAATAGCAAATAAATTTTTTTTTTGTACAAAATCGATACGCCTAATCACTTGCACGTAAGCATGTTACGATTTATCCCATATAAAAGCTGTGACAAGGGCCAACAAAATTTATAACAAATGACTACATTAATAACAAGAGGGCCAAGATAACCCTATATCGCTCACCTGACTGACCTTGAGTACCAATCTTAAGTAGATTATATAATACATGTACACTCAAAATTCCAGAAATACGAGATGGGAAAGAATTTTGATTTGTTTTGAAGATGTAACAGATGCGTAGAAGAGTTCAAACTTGGTAGAGGTTCACCCATGGTAAATGTCAGTGAAATTACATTGAAATCAGGTCAGTAGATTCTGACAAGAAGGCTTTTGTAGTTTTTACTATAGCTGCCTATATAGTAAACTAGCACCTCACTGTGGCGGTCATGTTTTTTAACAAATCACAACGGCTTGAACAAACTTGGTAAACGGTAACCCAAGGAACATTTCTGTGAAATTGTTTTAAAATTGATCCTGGTGGTTTCTGACAAAAAGATTTTCAAGTTTTTACTATAGCTTATATAGTTAACTAACCCCACTGCCTGGCCGCCATGTTTTTTGAGGAATCACTACAGTTTGAACAACTTGGTGGGGGTTCCTCCAAGGAACATTTTTGTGAAATTATTTTAAAATCGAGCCAGTAGTTTCCAACAAGAAGATTTTTTAAGTTTTTACTAATTAAACTTGCCCCGCCCCTGGCGGCCATAGCTTTTTTTAACAAATCAAGAACGCTTGAACAAACGTGGGAGAGGGTCACCCAAGGAACATTTCTGTGAAATTATTTTAAAATCAGGCCAGTAGTTTCTGGCAAGAAATTTTTAATTGTTACTATAGCTTATATTGTAAACTAACCCCAACCCCTGGTCGCCATGTTTTTTGATGAATCAAGATGGCTTGAACAAACTTGGTAGAGGGTCACCCAAGGATCATTTCTATGAATGACATGTCTGTATAGATCAATCACTGAAGGCATACACAATGTTTCATAAGAACAAGGGAAGTAACTCCTCATGACCATATCTGGTGGGCCAGCTATTACAAAGTCAATATCTCTCCTCCTTTCTCAGAGAACAAAAGGTGAATTTTTAATCAAGTATTGTTGGGGCTTCTACATTACTGAAATTTGGATATGGCTGTACGACTGTGTTGGTGGTTCAATGCAAAATTGTAGTTTCTACATCTGATCAAGTTTTACATTCAACAAATGTGAAGTACACTAAAGAGATATAAACACGCAACACAGGAGGAAATCTAGGAAAACATATTTAGCACAAGTATATAATATATATATATATATATATATATATATATCCATATTCTACAGTAGTTACTGTCTGTTGAGGTTATTGGTTGTCTACTTGAGATGTTACTGGATAACTCCTACATCTTGTTTCATTTCCAAGTGATGCCTCTCTAAGCCCAGTGTCGTGTTGAGTGTGTTGAGTGTGAGCATAATGGTATGGCTTTCTCCACTTACCTCTGACCATCTACTGTACATACAGACACTCCCCACAGGTTTGGACTGTAGCGTGCCAACTGGGGTATATACGTGGCAACCTGCAACACAATATTGGAAATAAAAGAGACGGTGAGAAAAACAATAGATGAGTGTGACACAACTTTCCATCTTTTGCACTGGTACCAAATACAATTCCAGTTTAATTCCTTCAATGTTGTCCAAGCATAAGTTACAGTGTTTTCATAATAAGGCAAGTGGGCTTTCCAAACACTAATATCAACATTTGTTTTTGGGTTGTTGTGGGTGGGATCGGTTCAATCACTGATTTACTCTCCCCATCCTAGGAGTGGGACTCGAGGATGATTCTTCCAAAATATATTATTAAGTCAGCTTCACATTTATTTTGTTTCTTTATTATGAAGAATATTAGCCAGGTCTGGCAAGCTCAGCCAATAATACGCCATCTCTGTGATGTTGTCCATAACCATTGCTTTACAGCCATAGATCTATGTATATATGTGGAAATAGTCAGTGACTTATAGAGATAAGTGTCTGCAGATACCAGGAACGATGATTAGGTGCACCGCCCACCATTATAAAACTGCAAAAGTTGGAAAATGACACAAAAATCCAAAACAACAATGAAAAATTGAAGAAATGTAACTACCTTTCCACCAATGTTGTCCCTGGCCTTCCAATAGACATCATCAATCTGCTGGCAAAAATTGCCAAAGTCTGGTAAGATCAACTGGTCACCAAAAGCCTTTGCTATCAGGACAATGTTATGGGAAATACATCTATTAAAAAAAAGAATAACATTTTCTGTAAATACTGCAAATAAAACACATACAACAATGAGGGGATTTAGGATTTCTTATAAGGGAGATGGGGGAAGGGAGGGATTTTCATCAAAATATATAATTGTGTGGGATATGCAAATCCCGACTTTAGAGAGGGCATTATACAGCTTTAAGGTATACATATCACTTAAATATCAGGCAGTTATGTATGTAATTTTGAACGTTAAAAGATATGTTACTGGAGGAGATATATTATTGTAACTATTGTTACAACATTCTAAATACCAGCAGGTTCATAAATTTACCAAGTATGTGCTGGGTGAAATGATCAGTAAGTTTTGTTTTGTTTGTTTGAATATTTAGCATCAATTTTATGACAATGGGAGGCTAATAGACTCTTTTAAAGTCTAATAACTTTCCCACATGAATCAGCAGTTAGAGATGAATGATACGAGATGCAATGTTATATATAAATCATCCTAGAGACTGCAGCCAGAAGGGGGTTTGAGACCCCTTGATTCACAGTCAGACACACTACCAATGAGCTAACCAACCTGGCTGATCAGTAAGTGAAAACACTTATAATACTTAGAACCTACTGCAGAAACAAATCTTTACTAATGCTGAGTCCATCTTGAACATCATCAATCCTAACATGTGACTGATACTGGGAGATGGCTCTCATACATTCCTGAAGACGGGGGTCCGTCTCTCGCAGACCAGTAGATGCTAATGCCTAAATCAAAAAATGTATATACAAAGTTTATGATTAAGACACAGACATTATTAAAAATTTTATTACTCATATATATTTCAAAACATGAATGAAAACAAAGTTACCTTTTTTTGACCTAATTTTATATTAACTGTAAAGCATTACTTGAAGAGATTGATTAATAGGTGTACAGTTTATTTATAGGTGTAAAGATTGATTAATAGGTGTACAGTTTATTTATAGGTGTAAAGATTGATTAATAGTTATAAAGATTGATTAATAAGTGTACAGTTTATTTATAGGTGTAAAGATTGATTAATAGTTATAAAGATTGATTAATAGGTGTACAGTTTATTTATAGGTGTAAAGATTGATTAATAGTTATAAAGATTGATTAATAAGTGTACAGTTTATTTATAGGTGTATAGATTGATTAATAGTTATAAAGATTGATTAATAGGTGTACAGTTTATTTATAGGTGTAAAGATTGATTAATAGTTATAAAGATTGATTAATAGGCGTACAGTTTATTTATAGGTGTAAAGATTGATTAATAGTTATAAAGATTGATTAATAAGTGTACAGTTTATTTATAGGTGTAAAGATTGATTAATAGTTATAAAGATTGATTAATAAGTGAACAGTTTATTTATAGGTGTAAAGATTGATTAAGAGTTATAAAGATTGATTTATAGGTGTAGATATTGATTTATAGGTGTAAAGATTGATTTATAGGTGTATAGATTGGTTTATAGGTGTAAAATTGATTTATTGGTGTAGAAATTGATTTTTAGGTGTAAAGATTGATTAATAGGTGTAGAGATTGATTTATCAGGGCTTGAATTTAAGCACTCGCCACTCGCACATTGCGAGCTGTATTTTGGAAATGCTCATTGAAATTACTTAAGCTGGCATTTTTATGCAAGTGGATTTCAAGTTGAGAAAATTACTTATTGTATTCATTCTAATGATTTTTGAAAATAAACAAGTATTATTCTGGTAAAAATAATGAGTTCTTGTCAATTTTACCCCATTTCTTTTGCTTCTTGCGCCAAATTACCCCCTAGCAGCACGATTGTCAATGACAGGTATTAAATATTTATATGAGAAGACTGCGTCCAATTGTTCATTCTGCAAAAAGGAAGTAAAGTTAAACCTGTCAACAACATAAGTAGACTGCGTCAAGTTTGATCGATCGCGCATTCACTCTATAAAATAAAAGTAAATTTGAAACCCATCAAATCTATTGTTTACATATTTTGTCAGCTGTTAAAATAAAATGGCTGATAAAATAATATCATTTTCTCCATTGAACCGATGAATGAAAGTGAGTTCCAACAAGAAAAAAGAGAAATAATCCTTCCGTTAATACTGTAATGAAATGGGAGCGACACGTTTTAACAATCGTCTTTGGCTAGATCTAAGTTTAAAATGAATGGTCATTGGCTATATTAATTCTATAAATAGAAATGTGAGTATGTCTCAATCTCAGTCTCTGTACACTAATTGTTGAATCTATGATTCATATTTTTGTTTAGTTTATTTATGATATATCATTGTATGCATTTATTTATGGTTGTATAATAAATAACAAAGACAATTTTATATTTTAAAATATTTTGTTTTGTAAAGTACTGCTTTGAATTGTACCTTAACATATATAATAACCTTGATACCGTTGTCTATAAAATAAATATAAGCTAATAATGCATATTAAATAACACACAGGCTTTGAAACAATTAATTTTGGGTTTATTAAGACATTTAGGACTACTAGTTTCTGCGAAAATTGGTTTGGCTTGTTGGTTTCAAATTTGGCCAGTTGGAATTTTATGCACTGGCCAAAATTGCTAGTGCATAAAAAAGTTAAATTCTAGCCCTGTTTATAGGTGTAAAGATTGATTAATAGTTGTAAAGATTGATTTATAGGTGTAAAGATTGATTTATTGGTGTAGAGATTGATTAATAGGTGTAAAGATTAATTAAAAGTTGTAAAAATCGATTTATAGTAAAAAAAAATAAATAATTTATAGGTGTATAAGATTGATTTATAGGTATTAAGATTGGTTTATAGGTGTATAAGAATGATTTATAGGTATTAAGATTGGTTTATAGGTGTAGAGATTGATTTATAAGTGTAACAATTGATTTATAGGTGTTAAGATTGAGTTATAGGTGTAAAGATTGATTTATAAGTGTAAAGATTGATTAATAGTTGTAGAGATTGATTTATAGGTGTAAAGATTGATTTATTAGTGTAAAGATTGATTAATAGTTGTAGAGATTGATTTATAGTTGTAGAGATTGATTTATAGGTGTAAAGATTGATTTATAGTTGTAGATATTGATTTATAGGTGTAAAGATTGATTAATAGTAGAGATTGATTTATAGGTGTAAAGATTGATTAATATAGCTGTAGAGATCGATTTAAAGGTGTAATGATTGATTAATAATTGTGGAGATTGATTTATAGGTTAGACTAGGTGTAAAAATTGAAAAATAGTTGTAGAGATTGATTTAAATGTGTAAAGACTGATATATAGGTGTAACGATTGATTTGTAGGTTTAAAGTTTGATTTATAGGTGTAAAGACTGATTAATAGGTGTAAAACTTGATTAATAGCAGTGCTCCAAGAATAGGATAGCCCGATGCCCGGGGCTTGTCAAATCTGGATCCGGGCATGTGCCTTTTTCAAAGTTACTTGCTCGTCGGGCTTGTCTTAAAAAATCGGACAAGCTAGTTTTCACAATACACAGGTCTGCAAACATCTCTATTCGAAACGACACAGATCAAACTGTTGTTTAAAGACCGTAACTAATCAGTATAAACAATTGACCCCTGCGGTGTTTATCATACCACATGCCCAATAATGCGACTTTTGGTAAACCTCTCATGCATATTCATTTCTCTATTTTAATTCCTCTAATGTGATTGGTGGATAGCTTTGAATATAAAGTAATCTATTTTTAATAACCGCTCTGATTGGTCGGATATCTACGCCCAAGGTAAACACGTTTCTTACCACCTACCCGAGCAAAGACTTAAAAAAAGACGATGACGTAATTCGCGGGTGTTTCTCAAATTCTCCATTATGAAGAGTATAAAATTACCTCCCTTTGCCAAAATGGTAACGATTTCTAAAATCTGGTAATGTTTTTGCAGATAATTTGCGATCGATCGCGTTATGTAAAATGTCAGCGTTAGGTTCTGGTAATTTTATAAATATTTCGTAGATTTACAATAATTGGAACTGTTTGTATATAAATTTTCTTCTGTGAAAACGTGAGAGCTGATATTGAAATTGAGTTTACGGTAAAGAAAAATGTGGGTGGGGTATTATAGTAATAAACATTGCTTTTTGGTTGTGTAGTTTCAGCGTAATTTTTTTTGGCATGATTTAAATATAGTATTGAAAACAACAATTAAGATGAATTATGTTGTTTTTTTTTTAATATTTGAAATATAGTTGACTAGTTGCACTTTCTAGATATTTGAAGGCTATCAAAGACTGCATTCATTTATCACATTGCCAAGTTCTCTTGGATAGATTGAATAGCTTTGTAGGCTTGGCATTGCCATTATTGTATGTTGTGACAGCAACAATTAGAAAATAAGAGAAAGATATTTAAAATAATGTTTTAAATATACTCCTGCTCCCACACTGCCACTGAATCGACAGAACAGAAATGATAGTCACTAAAGAACAATTGATTGATTGATTGATTGAATATTTTTTATGCTAATAAAGAACAAAGATTAAGTACAACATACTGATAGAGATATAGTCAGTTCTCCCGAAATTCTCTCACTTCTCCCGGTCTTATTCAAACTCTAAAACTTGTGATTTAGACATGCATAATGTTATGGGGAGCTTACCCTACATAAAATGAATACATTTAAGTCTATGTTTACATATTTCATATTATACCGCAAGGTGTATTGGTAATAAAAATCTGGGCATGTGAACCGTTGATCAGGGCAAGTTATTTTTCAGTCAGGGCAAGTAGATTTTTTCAATCTACTTGCCCTGGGCTAGTTCAAATTTTTTTTTTCTTGGAGCACTGAATAGGTGTAAAGACTGATTAGAGTGTGAACATAAATAAAATTGACATCAACATTGGCATGATGTGTTTTTTGAAAGTTTCAAAGCAATATTCAACAGTTTTTGTTACTTAAAAAGATCTTACTTGTTTGAATTTGGGGATAGATACCATCCCATTTTTGTCACATAAGTAGTTGTAGAGCCTGTCTTCAAACTCCTGTCTATTCAAAGAGCCTGTGGAATCTCTGCAACACAATGAAATACATTAGTTCTATACATAATAATAATCAGTTAACAGTAAAATACATTTGTTCTATTCATAATAATAATCAGTTAACAGTGAAATAAATTTGTTTGTACATAATAATAATGATCAGATAACAGTGAAATATGTTAGTTCTATACATAATAATAAACAGATAACAGTAAAATACAATAGTCTTATACATGATAATAAACAGTTAACGGTGAAATACATTTGTTCTATACATAATAATAAACAGATAACAGTAAAATACAATAGTTTTATACATGATAATAATCAGTTAACAGTGAAATACATTTGTTATAGATACATAATAATAAACAGATAACAGTAAAATACAATAGTCTTATACATGATAATAATCAGTTAACAGTGAAACACATTTGTTCTATACATAATAATAAACAGATAACAGTAAAATACAATAGTCTTATACATAATAATAATCAGTTAACAGTGAAATACATTTGTTCTATACATAATAATAAACAGATAACAGTAAAATACAATAGTCTTATACATGATAATAATCAGTTAACAGTAATATATATATGTTAGTTCTATACATAATAATAAACAGATAACAGTAAAATACAATAGTCTTATACATGATAATAAATACAGTATATTTGAGTGAACCTTGGTACATGGTATATTTGTGTTGACCTGGGTACACGGTATATTTGTGTGGACCACATATGGTATATTTGTGTGGACCACATATGGTATATTTGTGTGGAACACACATGGTATATGTGTGTGTACCACACATGGTACAGTATATTTGTGTGGACCTGCATACATGGTATATTTTTGAGGAACACACATGGCATATATATGTGGACCACACATGGTTTATTTGTGTGGACCACACATGGTAAATTTGTGTGGACCACCCATGGTTTATTTGTGTGGACCTCACCTAGGGTACACGGTTAATTTGTTTGGACCTGGGTACACGGTATATTTGTGTGGACCTGGGTACACGGTATATTTGTGTGGACCACATATGGTATATTTGTGTGTACCACACATGGTAAATTTGTGTGAATCTGGGTACACGGTATATTTGTGTTGAATTTGGTACACAGTATATTTTGTGTGGACCTGGGTACACGGTATATCTGTGTGGACCTGGGTATGTTTCCCCATTCTGAATTGAGTATGACATTGATTCTTTAATTAAATGGCCAGAGAAGCAAGTGTACACATTTGTATGAAGATGAACAAATATATTTAATGCAAAGGTTTTTCCAATGTTAATGAAAACGCAGCATAAATTCCCAATTCCAAGGACATGGGTCATCTTCCCAAAATGGTGAAATAAACCACTGTATTTGTGTGGACCACACACGGTGTATTTGTGTGAACCTGGGTACATGGTATATTTGTGTGGCCCACACATGGTATATTTGTGGGGACCATACAGGGTATATTTGTTTGACTACACATGGTATATTTGTGCCACCCTTGGTACACGGTATATTTCTGTGGATTACACACGATATATTTTGTTTGATATATTGAGCGTCTTCAGGGACTAACAGATGATCAGTTACCTCAACCACTCTTTTTTGGGACCCTGGAAGGTTAACAAGTACTCAAGCACACCCATTTCCAAAAGAAACTGATAACTTTCTCACTTGAATCAGTGGTGAGAGACAAACGACAATGAGACACACTATAATGCCATTAACCAATCATCACTGAGATCGTGACTGGACATGGATACAAACTCTTGTTCCCAGGACATGCTACAAACAGAGCTAACAGGACCCAGCTCACAGTGTAGTGGTAGAGAATCTGTCCAAGGATTGACAAATTAAGAAATAGGTTCTTTTATTATGTCCTTTTCACCGCATAAAAGTCTAATTTAGAATAGACTATTTTGATTGGTAGAGGAAGACGCCAAAATGTACGTCACAATTGACAATTCATGTACATGTATTTATAACCACTTACAATGTTAATCTGCAAGTAACTGGCAAACTTCTCACCATGTGTTATGTTCCTTACTGAAGCACTTTATATTTACATAATTGAAGTAAAAGATGCAGTACTCATTAAATGTTATAGCAAAAAAATTAAATTTTTTATGCTCTACACTACACTGTTTATTTATTTTACATCAATCGTGAAACAAGTTTGTTCTTAAAAATAAGGTAAATCATGCTCTAAGTCTTCCTCAGATGTAGAACCATGCAATACTAAGCATATGCAGAAAAAATGTCTTGCTCAAGGACAACACACATTGTGCGCATGAGATAAAAATCTTTATTAATGATTGACCGATTGATTTGATATTTAGCGTAATTTAAATGCCATCATGGGCTAACTGACGATCATTTAACCTAACCACTTGAATCAGCGAGAGAGACAATTGATAATGAGCCACAATGTTGTATATCATTCATCATGGAGACTGTGGCCGTGCGGGGATTCGTATTCATAACCCCTGGACTGAAAGTCAGACATGCTGCCGACTAAGCTAATCAGGCCTGCACCTTTATTATAGAAATGTCTACAATTACGTACAAGTTATTTAAAAAAATCAGCACAGTATTTACTACAATCAATAACTCATCTAAAGCAATGTTATGATTAACACAGCTGTTATTCTGTATAAATAATCTAAACAGGTAAAAATTAAAGTACATACACATGGACTATGTTCCCGGGCCTCCATTTATCAACATTTTCTATTTGCGCCAGACATCGAGAACCTGTATGGTATTCCCTATATGCTCCGAGTCTGTGTGGGCATCTGTGAACATTTGTAGATGATAAAAGTATATCGTTTAAGCCTGTGGCACATCCATCTGTTCTTACTTTTGTGGTAGAGGGTGACAATTTATCTATTATTCTTGTTGAATACCACTTTCTAAACTTGTATGTTCTTGTATCTCCTTTAAGTTCACAGAACTTTACTTCACTCAGCTGACCAGAGTGTGGTGCTTTAGAAAGTTTTGATAGAATATCTATTGAAGATATATTTTTTGTTTGACAAATACATTTCAATTGGCTTAATCCAATATAGGAAGCAGATGATTTGTCTAAATGAAAGTTACGGAGATGAGCAGCCCACTGATGCTTGGTGGGTAGACAACGAACAGTCATTTGGAGATAATTACCTAACCTTCTCTTCTTCTTAAAAACAAGCTGCAACCTGAAAAAGAGTCAACAAACACAAAAAGCTCATTATATATTCTAAGTTGCTGTTATTTACTGAATCCAGAGGGAACTGTACCCAGTCCCCAAGGTTAACTTGTTCAATGTAATGCTCCAACATGGGGACTGTACCCAGTCCCCAAGGTTAACTTGTTCAATGTAATGCTCCAACATGTGAACTGTACCCAGTCCCCAAGGTTAACTTGTTCAATGTAATGCTCCAACATGGGGACTGTACCCAGTCCCCAAGGTTAACTTGTTCAATGTAATGCTCCAACATGGGGACTGTACCCAGTCCCCAAGGTTAACTTGTTCATGTAATGCTCCAACATGGGGACTGTACCCAGTCCCAAAGGTTAACTATTTATGTTCAATGTAATGCTCCAACATGGGAACTGTACCCAGTCCCCAAGGTTAACTTGTTCAATGTAATGCTCCAACATGGGGACTGTACCAAGGTTAACTTGTTCAATGTAATGCTCCAACATGGGAACTGTACCCAGTCCCCAAGGTTAACTTGTTCAATGTAATGCTCCAACATGGGAACTGTACCCAGTCCCCAAGGTTAACTATTTATGTTCAATGTAATGCTCCAAGATGGGAACTGCACCCAGTCCTCAAGGTTAACTATTTATGTTTAATGTAATGCTCCAACATGGGAACTGTACCCAGTCCCCAAGGTTAACTTGTTCAATGTAATGCTCCAACATGGGAACTGTACCCAGTCCCCAAGGTTAACTATTTATGTTCAATGTAATGCTCCAACATTGGAACTATACCCGTCCCCAAGGTTAACTATTTATGTTCAATGATATGCTCCAACATGGGAACTGTACCCAGTCCCCAAGGTTAACTATTTATGTTCAATGTAATGCTCCAACATGGGAACTGTACCCAGTCCCCAAGGTTAACTATTTATGTTCAATGTAATGCTCCAACATGGGAACTGTACCCAGTCCCCAAGGTTAACTATTTATGTTCAATGTAATGCTCCAACATGGGAACAAAGTTTTAGAACCTTGGAGCCGGACTAAATAAGTTGTGGATGGACAACTTTTTTACTTTTGTGATATCTGATTTTCTATCTAAATAAAAATCAAAGGACTCAAGATCCTGAGAGGCGCCTTTTGTTTGTTGGTTTGAATATTTAAAGTCATTGCTATGCCATCTAGGACTAAAAGATGATCAGTTAGCCCAATTTCTCTTAGTCTAAGCCTGGGATCCAGAAAGGTTAACCAGTACTCTAGTACACCCATCTTAGCAAGTAACAGATAACTTTCCCACTTGAATCAGTGTGAGAGACATGACAATGAGATGTAATGTCATATATCAATCATCACGGAGACTGTGGTCAGATTGGACCCAAACTCATGAAGCAAGGATAGAAAAATATACGCTCGCCACAGGGGGAAATACTTGCTGACCATTTATGAAGCAATTCTTATTAATGAACACAGTTTTATACATCATGATGAATGGAGAGTATTGCAATGGATACCAGGGGATATCTGACGATGCATTAATGATTGATTGATTGATTGATTGAATATTTAGCGTAATTTTTATGCCATCGAGGGCTAACAGACGATCAGTTAACCTAACCACTGTTTCCTGGGATTAACCAGTACTCGAGCACATCTCGTCTCCGCAAGTAACTGATAGCTTTCCCACTTGAATCAGTGGTGAGAGACAAATGATAATGAGACGCAATGTCATATATCAATCATCACGGAGACTTATTAATCAGATATCCCACCAGGTATATATTGCAATACTCTCCATTCATCATGATGTATAAAACTGACACCCAGGGGGTATCCAACAATGCATAAATAGTGCATTTCAAGTATATATGTTTCTATTCTATATCAAAATATTGTTGCCATAAAAATAAAGCAACACATTATTTTTTAAATGGACAACTTGTCATATTTAAAAGTCAATACATTTGATAAGTTTGGATTTTAAATGTTTGATTCTGTTAAGAAGAATATTTTCATTAGGTATAGATCTGTGTATGTCGAAATAATTATAAATTCTATAAATTTCATAACAGTAGACATTATTAGTTAAATCTTAAAACATATCCCTAATAAACAAGACTGCAGTAACCTATGCACCGACTTTTGGGATCCGACTGTTATAGAAACATACTTCCATAATGACCTTCGAAATTTTCGTATTTTTTGCCTCAAACAAATTCTACATTTTTCTTACAAAATAAACAATTTCAAGCGGTGATATTATACTATATTTGTTGAAACTAGATGCTGAGAAAACCCTTAGCAATTGCATTGATTTGTTTACATGTAAAATGCCCTCAATAATACACTACGATTAAAATCAGTTCGACAAAAGAGGTGATCTTCCAGATAACTTACTCCACGAATTTATTACCTACTTTTAAATGAACTGATCTGAATCTTTACGATGTAAAGCCTACAACAGCATATTACAGAACTTTTCTGTAATAATGTTTAACCTAACACCAATTCAAAATCAACCATGATTGACAATAGGCAGAAAGCCGGTAATGTAACATTTGCTTTAGGGACTATTTTAATTGCTGCTACGCAATATGCTAATTAGTATCTAGACACTCCTACATTTCAGCCTTCATAGTAAATAGCAATCATGTGCAGATATCAAATATCAAAAGTAAAGACTCAAACACGTTTTAACGCCATTAGTTTATTTTACGTGAATTTAAAGTTACTTTCATCAAACAGATACATAAACAAGAGGCCCAAGAGGGCCTGAGGATGCTCTAATGGCTCATAGTGGCCAAAGCACTTTTTGAAATTTCACAATATTTAACCTCTTTGGTGGTCGTCTTAACAACTTAATGGATAAATACCCCCACCACACACATACTGACCAAAAAGTTAATTGCTATGAAAAGGAAAGACTTTGAATTCCCATACCATTCATCTGTAAACTAAAAATATAAGTCCCTATACAGAATCCATATACAACCCAGCCCCTTGATTTGTCAGAACTTCAAACACCCACTCTGAGGGGTTTATTATGAGCAGAAATACTTTAGATTTTACATACAATTTTTTTGTACACATGAATGTGAAAAAAAATCAGTTTTCCATATTAATATTCTTATGTAAAAGTCACCTGGCAAGGCCCCAATATATCCCAGCCCTTTGATATGCAGAAACTTTAATCCTTGCTGTCAGATGTAAGGAAAATTTATATCAAATATGAACTAGTTTGACTGAAAGGTTATTGAGAGGAAGATTTATGAAAATTTCTAATTTTAACCATATTGCCCCTCACCCTCTGGCTCCTTATGGAAATTCAATCCTCTTTATTGAACAAAATCAAATTAACTGCTACTAGACAACTGCTTTAGATCTCAAATTGAACAACATATTTACACAAATGGACGAGAAAATGAAAATTTTCCATTTTCCCATAATATCCCTATGTAAAACTCAGTCCCCTTACAGGGCCTCTATATATTCCAGTGCCCCTTGATTTGTACTAACTTAGAACTCTATATCATAGAGATAATTTATAGCAAATATAAAAAATCTGACTGACCGGCTTGTTAAGATTTATGACAATGTTCAATTTTAATCAATTTGTGACCCCCACCTGACCCCTTTTAGAAAGTCAATCCTTCGTATCAAACAAAATCTTATTAGTAATGACTAGAAAATGCTTCAAAACTCAAATTGAATAAAAAAAATCATAAATGGATGAAAAAATGAGCATTTTCCAATGGTATTCCTATAATTAAAACTCAAAGTCCCCTTACAGCTTGGCCCCCTATAAATACAAGCCCCTTGATTTGTACAAACTTTAAACGCATACTCACTATGATAATCTTTATCAATTATGAACAAATTTGACTGACTGGTTGTTGAGAAGAAGATTTTTTATTTTTTTCTATTTTAACCATTTTTTACCCACCCTGGCCCCTTATGGAAAGTCAATTCTCCTTATTGAACCCTCTTTTATTTTCTATGACTAGACAATGCTTCAGAACTCAAATTAAATAATAATTTTGCCCAAATGGATGAAAAAAAGAGAATTTTCTGTTTTCTCATAGTATTCCTATATAAAACTCAAAGTACCCTTACAGGAAGGCCACTATAAATACAAGCAATTGATTTGTACAATTTTTAAACCCATACTCACTTGGATAACCTATATCAAATATGACAAATTTGACTGACCAATTGTTGAGAAGAAGAGTTTTTAACATTTTCTGTTTAAAACCTTTTTTGACCCACACTGGCCCCTTATGGAAAGTCAATTCTCCTTATTGAGCCAAATCTTATTTCCTATGACTAGATGATACTTCAGAACTCAAACTGAATAATAATTTTGCCTAAATAGATGAAAAAATTAGAATTTCTAGTTTTCCGTGTTCCCTATGTAAAATTCAAAGTCCCCTTACATGGCCCCTATAAATATTAGCCCCTTAATTCTTATCTTCATTCAAAGCCCTACACAAAGTGATAATTTATGCCAAATCTGACTTACCGGTTAATTGTTCCGAAAACCTTTTTTGAAGTTCTCAATTTTTACCCTTTTGGGGCACCTCCTGACACCTTAAGACAGTGGAACTAAGTCATTTTTACAAATCTGAACCTCATTGACCAAAAAATGTTTCTATGAAAATATAGACAAAATCAGTTCTTTTTTTTTTTAAAAAAAAATGTTTATTTTAATGACATATGTCCCCTAATTGAACCCTCGGGGCGGGGTCATTTTTAACCCCAGTGAAACCATTTGAATAAATATAGTTGGTTACCATTACAACATAAATGTTTTCAAAATCTGTTGGGCGGTTCATGAGAAGAAGATTTTTTAAGTTTTGGACTTTAGTAACAGTTGCTATCTTGAATTTCAGATAAAAAAGAGAGTCTGGGTGTTGTACGTAACACATCGTCATGTTATGATCATTTCTAGCAAGTATATACAATATCCATGACAGACTGGAAAAAAAATTGGATGGAATGACAGACGGACACTGCGATAAATATAAAAAAAAAATGAAATGTTGCCAATATATAATTATATGGTTGAATCACTTTTAAAAAAGCCAAGACTCAGTATGTATTGTGGTGTTACCAGTTTTCAATCACTTAGTCATCGCCATTAAATATTTCAATATAATCAGATGACACTAAATGCTTGTATATAACATTCACATAATTATAAAATAATAAATTTTTAACAATTTTTGCCTTAACCATTCACGTTAGATCACAGTAACCTAAATATACTTCCAACAAAATATGGAAGGGTATCATGAATGCCATTACTTTAGTCTGAAATTTGTTGTTTGTTCTTTGTGCAATGGGTGTAAATGTTTCTTTCTTCTTAGTTCTTTGTGGGAAATGAAACATTTCACCTTACACGCGACATTTTATCATGTCAAGTTGATCAATGAGCCAAGTGTTTTTGAAATTTCATCCGAAATCTCAAACAGACTGAATCTGCCATCAAACAAAGTTAAACTGTGACCTTGACCTTTGAAGTGGGAGTCTGGGTGTTATGTCGTCATGTTATGTTGATAATTTGTAGCAAGAGTTTATAAAATCCATCTATGCATGACAAAGTTACAGGCCGGACACGAAATCTCACACAGACTCAAACTGTTGTCAAACAAATTCAAAGTGTGACCTTGACATTTGAGGTACGAACGTGGGTCTTACTTGCCACAAGTCGTCATGTAATGTTGATCATTTGAAGCTAGTATTAACAAAATCCTTCTTTGCATGACAAAGTTAAAGGCCGGACACAAAATACCGGATGGAAGGACAGACAGACAGACATGGCGATTACTATATGCCACCAAAAACATTTTTTTTTGGGGGGGGGAGGGGGAGGGGCATAAAAATGACATACCGATAGTAACCAAATAAAAAACGCTGATTTTAAAAAATAGATAATTTCATATTTCTAACTTTATTAATGCATCTTTAGATACAGCGGGCGAGTCTTTTTCCAGATATCGTGTTTATCCTGACACCTTTTTATTTGCAATGATATTTTCATAATAAATGATGTCATAGATGTACATTGTACATTGCACATGAGCCAAACACAGAATCAAATGGACTTCCGATTTGTGAATGAGAAATTGAGTGTTTTTACAGTTACTTCTTTTTTCATCAAGTTCTTATGGGGTTATCTGAGAAAGTTGCAATATTGATTTTTAAATGTTTACTAGTAAATGTCGAATTCTCGTATTTATAAGCACATTTTTAGTAAAAACACTCAAAACTGTCAGTTTGTGTATGCTTAGATGACTTAAGCATGAATTTTAGTCTGATGGCGTGGTATTCGAAGGTCATTCAGGTCATTCGAATATTTAATTTTTACATTCTGTTTGACCACTAATTATTGTATCAGGAGTGGTATAAAATTGATTTATGCTAATTATCTTCGTTTTATGGCGAACAGGCAACTTCATTACAACAAGGTAGATTTCCAAAATGCAGTTAAGGCTGTGACTTTAAATTCAATGGGATATATAATTAAAGGTTTCCAATGTTCTGAGATCGACAATGTCGATTTTAATGCAATAACAGATAAAAGAATACCCATTTGAGTGTATTTTTTGTTAAAAAATTAACACATTGGACTACTTATTGGAAAAAAATTGGACCTGGTGTAAAATGTTGCACACAGTTTTATAAATTTGACCAATTAGTTTGCATAAGGCATTATTAAGGAATACGCTCTGCAATTATTATTTCAAAAGTGAATATATATAACCAGTGACATATCTGTTATTAAGTCACTAATATAACCAGTATGTATCAAAATGTATCGGTATATTTTAACACATGGCACTGTTGTTGCATTGTGTTTATCGGCGCTTTCAGCAATGTTTCAGGTATCTGCGACAGTGTGTACTTGAGACTGTATCTTATGTATCATGTCGAGTTTCTGAAGTATCATGCCACAGACATATGATATGATATCCCTGCCAGTCCAGTTATGCCAACACCAGGTCGACCAGACCTAAAACTATCCTCTAAATGCTGAATGACAAGTTAGGAAGCTTTTAGTACCATTTTCGAGTCCTTAGTATGACCTGACTGGAGATAAAACACATGACCTTCAGCATGTGAGGCAAATGCTCTACTCCACTGTGGGGTTATACACTATAACCCCAACAAGTTATGAGATACAAAAATACACATCAGTGTTTCTGCAACACATTTATCTGTTAATAGGAAAGTAAATGAGACCTTAGGTAAAATGTTGTACACAGTTTTTGTGGAATGTTACCATTTAATTTGTATAGTGTGTCGAGTCAACAACTGTTATTTCAAAAGTGCAAATAAACCAGAATGTGCCCAGAATTATTTGCTATTAGTAAACTGTATTTTCTGTGTAATTTGCCCGTTTCTTTTCTTTAAAAAATCAGGTACCGGTATCCAGACATACCCTCCAGTGTCCAAATGACCTTACATTAGGTATATTTTAGTTATTATATTGTTTAAATCACGGATGTATAGACAAAAGTGCTGAGCACAAAATTTCACCTGCAACTGCTAGAGATAAAATATGCTTAAAGTGGTATTGATATTTTGTCATAAAGTATCTGAAAATAGACTCACCCAATCTACCCACTTATACATTTTTTTAACAAAATTTTCAAGTTGAAATACACATACATGATAATCGTAATTCTTGGAAGCAAGGAATCATATAGATAAGGAAAGGCAACTTATTGCAATTTTGTGAATGCTCGCGTATTCACATAAAATTTTGTTTTCAATTATCTTCCATTCATCTCAGGCACACAAATCAATCAAAATTCTTACATTGCAGAATTTAATTCTCATCAAAACAATACCATTCCAAGAAATTTGTGCTGAAAATTTGAAAAATTGTTGAAGTACTTATAACTACAAAATTTGTATACTGCAGCTAAAATAACAACAAATAATGACAGAATTATTCTTCTAACCTCAATATCTTTAATTCAAGATCATTTTGTGTGATCAAAACATGTTTAAACATTTAAGATTACACACAACTTACAGTATATGTAAAGAAATCAGTTGCCTTCGAATTATGAATGATTAATTTACCAAATAATTTATCTTTCATGTGCTATTTCATCAACATTTAGTAACATTTAGCAAAAAATAAGATGTAAATTTCCCAGGCCATCCTTAAAAAATATATTGTTTGCCGTGCTACTACCTACTCACTCAAAATTGCATCTACCCCACCTATTTTATTCACTTTCAAAGCATTTAATTTTTTTTTTTCATGATTTCTGTCCTTTTTTCTTTGAAATGACTATGAAAAATTAAAATTTGGCAAAAAATAAAATTAGCTACCTACCTACCCACATGAAAAAAAACAGGGTCGGAGCAAACAAATATTTTTTTAAGGATGGCCCCATCCTTCTATATAGAATCCACCATTGGAAACAGGAAAAGCTTCCATTAGGTTTTCCCATTATCACAGTGTGGGAGCGTACAGTATTGAAAAGCGGAAGTTGCTGATCTGTACGGCGATGAATTGTCAGTTGCTGTATACATGAAAACAACAAACGTGGATTTTGTTTATCGCTCAATTTCACTATACATTTTAGAAAAAATACGAGATTTATGATTTGTAGTAAGTAATCTTATATTGCAGTATTGTTTTCTTACGCTGATTTGTCTCAGAACTGAAACATTTTCACAATATCGATCAAAATATGTCATGGTACTCCCTGGTTTTTACATGTGTTTCGAGAATTTTGTTGCAACCAAATGAGGATAAATTAGGGTTTCCACTGATATATATGCAGTTGTTACTAAGATGTTGTTGCCTAAAAATCATTTCCCTATCGAGGACTTGTATTTCATTTTTTTTTTATTTTATTTGAAAGACATTATTGATATATTTTGAAAGCATTGTTATGTTTAAAATGAAATAAAAGGATGCTTGGCAGTTGGAGTATGAATACATGATTTGTCAACAGAGTACATACTGAACAAAAAAAATCTCTTATAGGACACTTGGCTCCCAACATTTCTCATCATATTTTGGTAGTGCAGAGGTTGACAAACAATAAAATGTAAGTTTCACATCTTTCATTTCGGTCTCTCTATGAATGACATATCTTCAAACTGTTATTATTTACAATATCATTAAGAGCAAAAATCAACGGTTGACTTATACAAGTGTTTGTCAGAAGTGATCGACTACAGGTTACGCCACCATATATAAACATTGCGTGACCTTCATCAACAGGGCTTACGAAGCTATTTTCACACAGAACTTATTGAATGTAAAGTTTAACATAAATATTAAAAACATATTCTTTTCATTATTATTAAATATATGGTAATACAACTGTAAATGAACATGTGAACATACCTTAGCAGTAAAAACAAAGTAACAAATTGGGAATTTCCTTGGTCGGATTACTCTGATTTTATCAGGAGGTGTGTTAAATCAACTAATTTTGATTGGTTGATTCAATCGTACACACTCGGGCATTTCCGTCATAATTTTGCATTGCTAACATACATGTAGATCAGCCGCGCGTCAATTGGCAAAGAGATATGGAGAGTGTAATAAAAGACGTTAAAACGGAGCAGGTTTCTAGAGATACATATGTTTTGTCTGGCAACTTACCTTATTAACTTAAGGGTCTCTATTGTCAGGAAGGTAATTCTAATGTATGACGGTGCCCTAATTCTCTCTAATGCATGTAATGCCACGGTGGGAAGAGGGACTATTTGTAGATGTCTGATCCAGTTTGGCTTTTCCGGCGTATTACGCAAAAGGATATTTTTCGCTTGGTAGGCCCACATATCACACTGATGAAAAACTAAATAGACTGAAATTAAGGTTATATTTTCGTTACGGTACAACTGACCTAGGTCTATGTAATGTTGCCACACTCTAAAATGGGTCTATTAAAGGAATGTACGTTTAAGTTTTCGTAGCCTCAGGAACAACTACACCTTGGTGTCTGATGCTAAATAGTAAGCACGAAATTTCAGGATATGATCAGAAATACTTTGCAGTTTTAAGTTAACGTTTTTTTTAAAGATACCTGATAAACGAACCTTTAAGGTCTACCCGTTTCTAATTTAAAATATCGCTCAACCAGATACATTCAAGTCAGTTGATTCCTAAATATTTTCTTGAACGAATAAAATTAACATAATCTATGGCTTATGACATGCTACCCAGGCGCGGTGAATTATACAAAATGAATTATTGATATTGTGATTAAATTTTGTACATAGGCTTAAAGGATTGAAACGCCTCTATCCCCATGTATTAACTAATATTTATATCGTTCAAACAGTGTCTTTGATATTTAAATAAAGATTAACTTAAAATACATATGAATGTAATTTATACAGCATTGACCATGCTGAAACGCCATATTTGAATGTACATGCTTATTGATATTTATGCAATTTAAGTTCTAATGATATAATGCAATTCTAAAAACGAGAAGTTTCATAAAAGAAACGTATAGACAGTGACTTAATAGCATGAATAATAATGTGGATAGGTCACTGATATAGGTAAAACCTTTAACTAACCTGAATCAGTGACAACTCCTTTACAAAAGATAAAATTATTGCAAGATGAAACTATGTTAAGCTTGGCTTCACAGACAGTCAGTGCATAAAAAGGATGGTGGTTGGTTGCCGCTGAATTTCGTAACATCTTTCAAGTCAAGGACAGTATTTTTGAAAATATAATTGGAAAACAATTTTAATTTGAACAAAAAAAAACAATACCATGAAAACTAGCTGCTCCTGAAATCCACGTTGGGGAAACAAACTTTGCTACGTCATCAAAAATGTACACAGATGAGCTGACCACACCAAAAACATCGCCGCTTGAGGTAAGAAATGTCTTGTAACTTTTTTAATATTGAAACAATCGACATGCGATCAAGAGCACCGCATCCGCCAAACAGTAAACATAGTAACGGTAGTATTAGATATTTTCCACCTAGCGTACTTTTTTTCGGAAACGGAAAAAGTTTTAAAAACTTGTAGTAGGAGTACTTCCATACTCAAGTGAAAGAGAAATATAATTTGGGCGTATTTCGTGAAATAAAGACAAGTGAAGACAAACTTAATATAAGCGACATGTATTATTATGAAAAAAAAAAGGATATATTTTCGTGTCTTAACGAATGTCCGATGATATTTGTGGGTGAGATGCAAAGAGATGAAAAAATTATGCAGCTAAATGACATATACTGTCGAAGGGCATTCTGTTTGAAATTTATCTGTTCCATACCGACGCTTCCAAAATGTTCTATCGATAGCGAAGTGTATCGTATTACGGCTAACTGGGTGACATTCTGTTTGTAATTTATCAGTTCCATATCGACGCTTCCAAAATGTTCTATCGATGACGAAGTGTATCGTATTGCGGCTAACTGAGTGGCATTCTGTTTGTAATTTATCAGTTCCATATCGACGCTTCCAAAATGTTCTATCGATAGCGAAGTGTATCGTATTACGGCTAACTGGGTGACATTCTGTTTGTAATTTATCAGTTCCATATCGACGCTTCCAAAATGTTCTATCGATGACGAAGTGTATCGTATTACGGCTAACTGAGTGGCATTCTGTTTGTAATTTATCAGTTCCATATCGACGCTTCCAAAATGTTCTATCGATAGCGAAGTGTATCGTATTACGGCTAACTGGGTGACATTCTGTTTGTAATTTATCAGTTCCATATCGACTCTTCCAAAATGTTCTATCGATGGCGAAGTGTATCGTATTACGGCTAACTGGGTGGCATTCTGTTTGTAATTTATCAGTTCCATATAGACGCTTCCAAAATGTTCTATCGATAGCGAAGTGTATCGTATTACGGCTAACTGGGTGACATTCTGTTTGTAATTTATCAGTTCCATATCGACGCTTCCAAAATGTTCTATCGATGGCGAAGTGTATCGTATTACGGCTAACTGGGTGGCATTCTGTTTGTAATTTATCAGTTCCATATCGACGCTTCCAAAATGTTCTATCGATGGTGAAGTGTATCGTATTACGGCTAACTGGGTGACATTCTGTTTGTAATTTATCAGTTCCATATCGACGCTTCCAAAATGTTCTATCGATGGCGAAGTGTATCGTATTACGGCTAACTGGGTGGCATTCTGTTTGTAATTTATCAGTTCCATATCGACGCTTCCAAAATGTTCTATCGATAGCGAAGTGTATCGTATTACGGCTAACTGGGTGACATTCTGTTTGTAATTTATCAGTTCCATATCGACGCTTCCAAAATGTTCTATTGATGGCGAAGTGTATCGTATAACGGCTAACTGGGTGGCATTCTGTTTGTAATTTATCAGTTCCATATCGACGCTTCCAAAATGTTCTATCGATAGCGAAGTGTATCGTATTACGGCTAACTGGGTGACATTCTGTTTGTAATTTATCAGTTCCATATCGACGCTTCCAAAATGTTCTATCGATGGCGAAGTGTATCGTATTACGGCTAACTGGGTGGCATTCTGTTTGTAATTCATCAGTTCCATATCGACGCTTCCAAAATGTTCTATCGATAGCGAAGTGTATCGTATTGCGGCTAACTGGGTGACATTCTGTTTGTAAGTCATCAGTTCCATATCGACGCTTCCAAAATGTTCTATCGATAGCGAAGTGTATCGTATTGCGGCTAACTGGGTGACATTCTGTTTGTAATTCATCAGTTCCATATCGACGCTTCCAAAATGTTCTATCGATAGCGAAGTGTATCGTATTGCGGCTAACTGGGTGACATTCTGTTTGTAATTCATCAGTTCCATATCGACGCTTCCAAAATGTTCTATCGATAGCGAAGCGTATCGTATTGCGGCTAACTGGGTGACATTCTGTTTGTAATTTATCAGTTCCATATCGACGCTTCCAAAATGTTCTATCGATAGCGAAGTGTATCGTATTGCGGCTAACTGGGTGACATTCTGTTTGTAATTTATCAGCTCCATATCGACGCTTCCAAAATGTTCTATCGATAGCGAAGTGTATCGTATTGCGGGTAACTGGGTGACATTCTGTTTGTAATTGATCAGTTCCATATCGACGCTTCCAAAATGTTCTATCGATAGCGAAGTGTATCGTATTGCGGCTAACTGGGTGACATTCTGTTTGTAATTTATCAGTTCCATATCTACGCTTCCAAAATGTTCTATCGAAAGCGAAGTGTATCGTATTGCGGCTAACTGGGTGACATTCTGTTTGTAATTCATCAGTTCCATATCGACGCTTCCAAATTGTTCTATCGATAGCGAAGTGTATCGTATTACGGCTAACTGGGTGACACCATAAGTAACAACATACTATGTCAGGTACCTTGCGCAGTTTGAGTACGTTGTAGTAAGGGGTACAATGACGGAATTCAGACCGAAGATTGATTCTCTTTTTTTGCTTCTTTGTGGCTTTTTCTAACTATATGAAGATTGAGATCTGCTGGACATTTATAAGAAAATTGATGTTTCAATACGTCTATCTCGTGTTGTTTCATTTGGAGATTACATTGAAGATGATCCATTTAAATCTCAGTAAGTCAACCTCACCGGAGCTTTGCGTTAGTCCTTGCTTTATCATTTTACCACCATAAGTCAAACAGGCGGTCCGATAATTGATATTCTTACTTTTGCTTTACATTATATCTAAATACATCCCTGGTCCTCTTTCACTATCAACATTAAAATGATGGAACCAACGGAGGACTGTTGGATAATCAAGTTAACTTTTGATATAATTGGAGAATGTTTGCTTTAAGTGACCTTTCCCTGCATGAGCTCTGCTTCATTCTTGAAAAGTCCCATGAAATAAACAAAACGTCTTCCAAAGATTCTCCAACCAAGTTTCCAAATTATTTTTGTTTTATGTAAATAGCGCATTCGTGTAGAATTCTGACATTGATACCACCGTACAACATCGATACGCGTTTCTGTGTTTTCAGTTTCAGTTGTTTTTTTATTTTGTCCATGCGTTAATGGATTTCTGAGACTCATTGGGTCAGTATAATATTCAGTTATAACGGTTTTATAATTTGAACTTTTGTATTTTCTGTATGTAGTGCACAATAATAACTCAAAGTACTTCACATTAACTGACAGTGGCGTGTTTCTTTTGCATTCGAATTCAGATTTATCATTAGTTTTACGTTCAGTGTTTCCGCCCTCTACTTCGTTCCAGCTCAAAAAGGTGAAGTCAGAAACTTCAGATTCCTGTCCAGTTTCGCTGTGTATCTTAGCAAAATTCTCATAGAATTGGGGCACATGTCAACAGAATTGAATGATTCTTCATTTGGTCCAATTTCATTCGAGTCGTTTCTGGCAAATAAAGAGCGTACACAATTCTATTTAAATTGTTTTGATAATGGATTAGCTCGGTATAAAGTTGATCCAAATGTTGATGTCGATTAAAACAAACGGAGCTTTTTTTCTGGCGTTTTAGGAGTAAATTTGATTTTTACTATAAAAATGTTGTGTATAGCCATTTTGTCAGGGCAACATACTGATATTTCAGCTTTCTCATTGTCAACAAATTGAAACACATGAATAATTAATCTAAAACAAGGGCAGTAACATTTGAGATTTGCTTATCAACATTCCCCCAAAAACAGTAACAGGGCATAAAATTACAGCAGCCATCCAATAAACGAGGTCAATTGATTTTATTGATCTCAATAACAAGCGATTCAGAATCTATGTCTGTCTTCAAGGGTTAGGCTATTCATTCCAATAGCGTACGTACATTGTATACACGTATATTGCACTGGAATTTTGGACAAAAGTAAAATGCCTTTTTTAGATTCACCCAGGAATCATTACATGTATTAAATGTCGAATATCTGCAAAACTCTTGCTAATATCCTTTTAATAGTTTTGCTTCTGATGGATTTTCCATGTATCGGCCATTTTTTGGAATTTCTTTTCATTTTGTTTTTTATTCATGTTCGATATATGCTAAAAGATTAGAAAAAAACTCCAAGTTATCTAAGAATAATAGGGCATTACACCTTGAAAATAACAATTATTCTGTGTTTTAATGTCACCTTCGTGACAGTTTTAAAAGTGAGCGGAGAGGTGATATAACCTCAATGATGTCCATTTCATTTTCAACAACAAATGTAGAAACTCGAATGACCAACATATCCCATATATTCGGTGTAGCCTTATTTAGATACCATATCTACTAAGGCTAACTGCGTGAGACATGTTACAACCACATAGTCAACATTTTTTGGTGATACTTGAACGGCGTGTGGTAGCTGACAAAGTATGTTGTTACTTATGTTGTCACCCAGTTAGCCGAACATATTTGAAGCGTCGAGATGGAACTGATAAATTACAAACAGAATGCCCTCCGACAGTATATATCATTTAGCTGTATGATTTTTGCATCTCTTTGAAGACACCCACACATTGGGTGTGGAAGTATTCATCTGAAATCAGAGTGTGGAAGTTCTCATTATCATTTCATTCTCCGTTTCTACTGAATATGATATCATCGGACATTCTTTAAAACACGAAAATATATCACTTTTTCATAATGATACAAGGCACTGATATTAGATATGTCTTTATTGTCTTTATTTCATGAAAATATGTCTAAATTCTATTTCTCTTTCACTTGGGTGTGGAAGTACTCCCAAAGTTAAACTGTTTTCCGTTTTCGGGAAAAAAGTACGCTAGTTGCATAAAATCTAATACTACCGCCGTTAAGTTAACTGTTGGGCGGGAACGGTACTCTTTACCCCATGTCGATTGTTATAATAAAAAAAAGTTATAAGATATTTCTTACCTGAAGTGGTGGTGTATTTGGTGTTGTCAGTTCATTTGTGTACGCCTGGTCCGATTAGCTCAGTCGGTTACGCGTCTGACTATCAATCCAGGGGTCGTGAGTTCGAATCCCCGCCCGGCAACAGTCTCCGGGATGATTGCTATACGACAGTGTGTCTCATTATCATTCGTCACTCACCACTGATTCAAGTGGGAAAGTTATCAGTTACTTGCTGAGATGGGGTGTGCTCGAGTACTGGTTAATCCCAGGAGAAAAGTGGTTAGGTAAACTGATCGTCTGTTAGCCCTCGATGGCATAAAAATGACGCTAAATATTCAAGTCAATCAATCAATCATCATTTGTGTATATTTTGATGACGTTATAAAGTTTGTTACCCGACAGTGTGATTTATTAACTGATAAATCTAATCGTTTGGGGAGATCCCAAGGCAGATCACGTGGCCAGTGAGATCATGAGATCACATGGACAGTGAGATCATGAGATCACGTGGCCAGTAATGTTAGCAAATAGGCTGACTCAGAACGCGCATGGTAAACATGATTAATTTAACAACTTACCTATTGGTTTATAAGTAGTATCACTGTGCAAAAATTTAACCACACCGCAGATAATAAAACTTTCAATCACCAACAATGGGCAGTGTAAAGTACCTCGGGAGGATTTGGAATACCATGATCATTTCAAATCTGGCAAACTCTCTCTCTCTCTCTCTCTCTCTCTCTCTCTCTCTCTTCTCTCTCTCTCTCATAATTTACAACTGTTTAACCAATTTAACCAATATGTTTTCTATCTCCGTAAGTTTTGCTTTATTCTTCAGGTAATTTTCATTGCTCCAGGCATCCATGTTTTTAACATTGGCTAAAACATTTTATGTTTTGACGCTTCAATTACACTTTCCTAAGCAAAAAAATTCATTTGTTGCCACACAAGGAAAACAAAAGCATTTTGGACAGTATCTGACTTGACGCGAGAACAACTCACTGACCTCGAAGTGTTGTTTGTCTAAGGAAATACCTTGCAATGTTTATTTAGACGTTCGTCAGCCTGTCAAAGGAAAATAGCGGCGCTCGATCCAATATCGATCAATGATTGGATAATTGACCTGTTGGATTGAAGCCCGGGTCATGTCAATCATCATTTTGAAGTCAATAGCGTTGTTGGTAGTGGTGCTGATGATGCTAATGGTGATGATGATGTTGATGATGGTGATGATGATGATGATGATGATGATGAGGATTTGAAGGAGGAGGATGATGGCAGTAGTGACGTTGATTGAAGTGCTATATATATATATATCACATTTAAGTTGATGTTCTATTGATGACTTAGTTTCTACATTCTCATTGTAAATTACTTGGTTTATTCAATGACATTTCAAAATTAAGTCACTATTTATTTTTTTTTACTTTAAATCCCAATTATATCAATCATAAATACAAAGCTTGCACTTTTGCAAATGTCGCCAAATATTTTATACATTTCAAAAATATATTGAAGAAAAAATGATCGTTTAAATTTAAAATAAAAAAAAAATAATTTTTTTTAGACAAAAACTATGAGCTGACGATGTCCAAACAAACATTCTTTGGACAAACATCTGATGTTAATATATGATGATAACAGCTAATTGTCTCTTTGACAGGTCATAAACAGGTATAGAAGAAACAAGAACAAAACTATCGTCAGCATACCAATCAGAGCACCACAGAGCAAAAGAAACAAACTGTACACGAAACAGCACCACAACCAACGGTCCTGTATCCAGAGCAAAAACATGTTTGAGAGAGGAAAAAAATAAAACAGTTAAAATACAAAAAACGTTGTTGAAAAAAAGAAAGATGCTGCTCCGAGAGTCATAGCAAATAGAAGTCGTCACTGCAATGGAAACCACATCAAACGGACCAAATAAAGAATAGCCTCATTGAAAATTGGCATTATTTTGATAGTTTAAGTTTCGGTGGAAATGTCAGAAATATACATGTACTCTGGCCGACAAACCCAACCAACCGAAACTCGTACGATTTTATTCAGCTCATTGTTAAATTCATGTACCTGCTCGTGATTTCCTCGTGCAGCCCGTGCGTGTCAACCATGTGGTTTTATCGAGTGAATTTTAGACAGGTACATGTGTTAGTCGACATACAACCATACTTTCAGAGATTTTCTGACAAATATCCAGTTTCTGATAATGCCGATGCTAAATTTTGAAGTTTTGGCCATGCTTGAATGTGGGCGAACGCTAGAACAAGTCGCTAAACGTTTTAACGTCTCTCGTTCGGCAATATTGCAATTACATACGTCAACGCCGTCTGCGTGACAGATTTCTGACGGCTGAATCCACGTCACGTTTAGTGGTAGGCAATCGTGGATGCCCTGTAAGTCGACATACATTCAGAAATCGGCTTAGAGAATGGGGAATTATCTGGCGCAGGTCCTACTCGTCTCACGCCACTATTACATTTCCCATAGGGCTCCATTGTAACATTTATGTCCAAAACACATTGAAAAACAAAATCTGCAGCATGTGTCTGGGCTAAAATTCTTCACTGGTTCAAAATATGCAATTATAAAAGGGAAAAAGCATACCTTGACCAGGTTTATTTTTTAATTCAATGCTTTTGTGAGACCTATCAATTTCCAGAGTAATAATATGTCAACTATTCGCCCAAGATGCCGTTCGAACCAACAATTCTGAAATGACACAGAATTCTCCAGAAAGCTGGTATCAGTATCAAATTTTCAGTGGTGATTTCTAAAATACTGACCATTTAACTCATGCTAGGAAAAACTAAATAATTGCAGTACAAGGCCCTGAAAAAAGAAGAAAAAGAGAACTAAAGTTTTATTTCTAGCTCCTTCATCCTTCAATAGTGGTGCGAGTCCTACCGCGGTCTAGTTCTTACGCGACGTCACTGTCACCAACGCCTTATTTGGGCCCGCAACCATCGCGGTCAGTTTGGCAGAACGTAGTGTTTAGTGACAAGTCGTGTTTCAACTTGTTGAACGTCGACGGACGTATCCGTATCTACAGACGACGTCATGAGCGCTACGATGTCGCGCACGGTTATGGTACTTCTAAGCGTAACACGACGTTAACGTTAAAATTGTATAAAATGTAATATGACGTTTTTATTCATGTTTTTCGTATCATTTATTTTACAACAAATGGTCGAATATCGGAATATCAATTACTGCAATGTTATCATGATTTTCTGCGAATATTAAATGGATCAAAACCAGATATTGCTGTACCTACGTAAACTATGAGAATGCAGTATACCATGTACATAAATAGCGGCGCCCATATGTTTTTGCCGTATTAAAAGAACATCGAACTGACGTTGTCAATATTTGGTACTGGACATTGGAAATGCTTGATACGAGGTATAAATGATTTCCATTTTTTTTTCAATATTTTGGGACACTAACAGAAACTAAATTTACTTGTTAATATAATTTTCAAAAGTCAATATTTTGCGTTAAAAATATGGTAAATATGGTCAAAATGTGAGGACAGACGTTATTTTTTGGTAAAAATGCTAAGGGGCGGCATATCATAGAGGGCATTTCAAATACGAAATCTTTACCATTCAGAGCAAAGTGAATATATTTCATTCCACATAAGCATGTTCCACTGAAAATTTACTTTAGTATGATATGATTTTAAAATTTATATGTTCACGATTTTTTTCTAAAATAATTAAATCAATCAAATACGTTTCAACTATTTCTTTCAAATAACGTTGGCGGACAACACCTTAAAAATGCATAGCTGTCAAGGCTCAAATGAACCTTAGAGTGAGAAAATATTCCAGGGGGTTTCGGGGGCATCCCTCCCCCCCCCCCCCCCCCCCCACGGAAAATTCTTTGATTCCTAGATCGTCTGTGGTGTGTTCTGGGGTGTTTTCTTTTTTGGAGGCGAGCTACTAGCACTAGTAGACGACGCCATGATGTTAACATTGATACCTGATAACGATTATTATGTGTTAGTATATTGTTAGTATATTATATACTAACACCGGTTCCGGTGGCTAACATTAGGTCAGATACAACTAATACAAGAACCAATGTTTTTACCGATTTATTCATAAAACCATAGTATTTATTTTCGTGAATTTTGTTTTAATTGAAATGCGTGAGAAATTACAGAGTCAGCGTGAGACCGTGATTTCATTGCCAAAATCGTGAGACTCACGGCGAAACCGTGAGACTTGACAGGTATGAAAATGTAATATCTCATAATCGCAATATGAAAAAAAGTCATCAAGTACCATATTTTTAATGCAATACTAACCATTATTTTGTATCTTGACTGTTCAGTATGACTTTATTGACGAGTCGTTTGTTTTTCGGGGCACTTAGCATATACGTAATGAACCGCGTGTTCCGTAATGGCCGTTAAGTTTGTTGTAATAATACACACATGTCTGTAACCGGAAATTATGTCATTTTCTCCAGTGAACAGACCTGATATCTGTCCTTTCGCGCCATTTTTAAACATAACATTTTAGGCTGGGACTCGTGGTAAATGTTACGCCGGGACACGGGAAATGATGTTAAATGTGACTTACTAGTATTATTAAATTAAAATATGTAGATCATATCAATAGCATAGTTTATATCCGTCAACTGAAAATATCGTTCCACGACCTTTATTTTGATATATAGTAAGTATAATTCCAAAAACGATCAAGTATTCGCGAACAGTTTTATATATTTCGGGTATTAGTTTTATAACGCAAGTACCATTACAGTCTACGGTAACAATTGCGTTCTGCAGCACAACCGTAACGGTGGGGGCGGAGATATGGTCTGGGCAGCTATCAACCATAAGTTTAAGTCCCAACTCGTCGCGTGCCAAGGAAATCTCACAACCAGGCGTATCATCAGCCAAATATTACGTCCTGTGGTTGTCCCTATGTCCCGCCAATGTCAAGGCCTGGTCGTCCAGCATGACAACGCGTCACCTCACGTTGCACGTGTCACCAGATACTTTTTACAGATCCGCATCATTGACGTCTTGCCTTGGCCGGCGTGTTCACTTGACTGCATTCAGATTGAACACGCTTGGGATTACCTTGAACGGCGGTTACGTCAACGTGAACCGCAACCTGCTAACGTCCAGGAACTGACAGAAGCTCTCCACCAGGAGTAGGCCAGAATCCCACGCTATCTGCTACGTAACTGGTGCGGTTCCATGGGGCGACGTCTTGCTGCTGATACGCGCTACTGATTGTGTCAGTGAAATTGCTCTGAACAGTCTATTGAAATTCAAAATTTGAAGCATAACGCGACCATGAAATGCTGTCTAATGAACCATCAATTCTCTTAAATGATGACATTTTTTAATTGAATTGTTCTTTTCTAATTTTGAGCTACAGTGAACAAATTATTGTACAATGAGTTAGAATGGGTTTCTTTTTCTCGTCAGTGTACTTAAAATCACACAGAAACACACACCATAAGTTTCATAAATAAACATTATATAAATCATTCAGTGATGCAAGATACCATTGTACCTGCATCGCCTTGGTTTGCAATAAAAAAAAACACTTCGTCGTTCATTGGCTGGTCTCAATCAATGCTCTAGTAATACTATCGAATGTTATCATTTAGCAATTATATGCTCCGACAATCATTGCTCTAGTAATACTATCTGCATGTTGTCATTTAGCAATTATATGCTCCGACAATCAATGCTCTAGTAATATTATCTGCATGTTGTTATTTAGCAATTAATTACTCCGACAATCATTGCTCTAGTAATACTATCTGCATGTTGTCATTTAGCAATTATATACTCCGACAATCAATGCTCTAGTAATACTATCTGCATGTTGTCATATAGCAATTATATACTACGACAAATAAAGCTCTAGTTATACTATCTGCATGTTGTCATTTAGCAATTATATGCTCCGACAATCATTGCTCTAGCAATACTATCTGCATGTTGTCATTTAGCAATTATATGCTCCGACAATCAATGCTCTAGTTATACTATCTGCATGTTGTCATTTAGCAATTATATACTCCGACAAATAATGCTCTAGTTATACTATCTGAATGTTCTCATTTAGCAATTATATACTCCGACAAATAATGCTCTAGTTATACTATCTGAATGTTGTCATTTAGCAATTATATACTACGACAATCATTGCTGTCATTTAGCAATTAAATACTCCGACAATCAATGCTCTAGTAATACTATCTGCATGTTGTCATTTAGCAATTATATACCCGGACAATCAATGCTCTAGTAATACTATCTGCATGTTGTCTTTTAGCAATTATGTACTCCGACATGCAATGTTCTAGTAATACTATCTGCATGTTGTCATTTAGCAATTATATACTCCGACAATCAATGCTCTAGTAATACTATCTGCATGTTGTCGAGATACTATCTGCATGTTGTCTTTTAGCAATTATATACTTCGACAATCAATGCTCTAGTAATACTATCTGCATGTTGTCTTTTAGCAATTATATACTCCGACAAGCAATGTTCTTGTAATATTATCTGCATGTTGTCATTTAGCAATTATATACTCCGACAATCAATGCTCTAGTAATACTATCTGCATGTTGTCATTTAGCAAATATATACTCCAACAAATAATGCTCAAGTTATACTATCTGAAAGTTGTCATTTTGCAATTATATACTCGGACAATCATTGCTGTCATTTAGCAATTATATACTCCGACAATCATTGCTCTAGTAATACTATCTGCATGTTGTCAGTTAGCAATTATATACTCCGACAATCAATGCTCTAGTAATACTATCTGCATGTTGTCTTTTAGCAATGATATATACTCCGACAAGCAATGTTCTAGTAATATTATCTGCATGTTGTCATTTAGCAATTATATACTCCGACAATCAATGCTCTAGTAATGCTATCTGCATGTTGTCGAGATACTATCTGCATGTTGTCTTTTAGCAATTATATACTCCAACAAGCAATGTTCTAGTAATACTATCTGCATGTTGTCATTTAGCAATTATATACTCCGACAATCATTGCTCTTGTAATACTATCTGCATGTTGTCATTTAGCAATTATATACTCAGACAAATAATGCTCTAGTAATACTATCTGCATGATGTCATTTAGCAATTATATATTCCGACAATCATTACTGTCATTTAGCAATTGTATAATCCGACAATCAATGCTCTAGTAATACTATCTGCATGTTGTCATTTAGCAATTATATACTCCGACAATCAATGCTCTAGTAATACTATCTGCATGTAGTCATTTAGCAATTGTATACTCCGACAATCAATGCTCTAGTAATACTATCTGCATGTAGTCATTTAGCAAAAGTATACTCCGACAATCAATGCTCTATTAATACTATCTGCATGTAGTTATTTAGCAATTGTATACTCCGACAATCAATGCTCTATTAATATTATCTGCATGTTGTCATTTAGCAATTGTATACTCCAACATCATTGCTCTAGTAATACTATCTGCATTTTGTCATTTAGCAATTGTATACTACGACAACCAATGCTCTAGTAATACTATCTGCATGTTGTCGTTCAGCAATTGTATACTCCAACAATGAATGCTCTACTAATACTATCTGCAGGATGTCATTCAGCAATTATATATTCCGACAATCATTGCCCTAGTAATACTCTCTGCATGTAGTTATTCAGCAATTATATATTCCGACAATCATTGCTCTAGTAATACTATCTGCTTGATGTCATTCAGCGATTATATACTCTGACAATCATTGCTCTAGTAATACTATCTGCATGTAGTCATTTAGCAATTATATACTCCGACAATCATTGCTCTAGTGATACTATCTGCATGTAGTCATTCAGCAATTATATACTCAGACAAACATTGCTCTAGTGATACTATCTACATGTTGTCATTTAGCAATTATATACTCCGACAATCAATGCTCTAGTTATACTATCTGTATGTTGTCATTTAGCAATGATATACTCCGACAATCAATGCTCTAGTAATACTATCTGCATGTAGTCATTAATCAATTATATACTCCAACAACCAATGCTCTAGTAATACTATCTGAATGTTGTCATTTAGCAATTATATACTCAGACAACCAATGCTGTAGTAATACTATTTGCATGTTGTCGTTCAGCAATTGTATACTCCGTCAACCAATGCTCTAGTAATACCATCTGCAGGTTGTCGTTCAGCAATTGTATACCCTGACAATCAATGCTCTAGTAATATCATCTGCATGTTGTCATTTAGCAATTATATACTCCGACAATCAATGCTCTAGTAATACTATCTGCATGTTGTCATTTAGCAATTATATACTCCGACAATCAATGCTCTAGTAATACTATCTGCATGTAGTCATTTAGCAATTATATACTCCGACAATCAATGCTCTAGAAATACTATCTGCATGTAATCATTTAGCAATTGTATACTTCGGCAATCATTGCTTTAGTAATACTATCTGTATGTTGTCGTTTAGCAATTGTATACTCCGACAACCAATGCTCTAGTAATACTATCTGCATGTTGTCGTTCAGCAATTGTATACTCCGACAACCAATGTTTAGTTATACTATCTGCATGTAGTCATTCAGCAATTATATACTCCGACAATCATTGCTCTAGTAATACTCTCTGCATGTTGTCATTCAGCAATTATATACTCCGACAATCATTGCTCTAGTAATACTCTCTGCATGTTGTCATTTAGCAGTTATATACTCCAACAATCATTGCTCTAGTAATACTATCTGCATGTTGTAATTTAGCAATTATATACTCCGACAATCAATGCTCTAGTAATAATATCTGCATGTAGTCATTTAGCAATTATATACTCCGACAATCAATGCTCTAGTAATACTATCTGCATGTAGTCATTTAGCAATTATATACTCCGACATTCAATGCTCGAGTAATACTATCTGCATGTTGTCATTTAGCAATTATACTCCGACAAGCATTGCTCTTGTAATACTATCTGCATGTTTTCATTTAGCAATTATATACTCCGACAATCAATGCTCTAGTAACATTATCTGCATGTTGTCATTTAGCAATTATATACTCTGACAATCAATGCTCTAGTAATATTATTTGCATGTTGTCATTTAGCAATTATATACTCCGACAATCAATGCTCTAGTAATACTATCTGCATGTTGTCATTTAGCAATTATATACTCTGACAATCATTGCTCTAGTGATACTATCTGCATGTTGTCGTTTAGCAATTGTATACTCCGACAATCAATGCTTTAGTAATACTATCTGCATGTTGTCGTTCAGCAATTATATACTCCGACAATCAATGCTCTAGTAATACTATCTGCATGTTGTCATTCAGCAATTATATACTCCGACAACCAATGCTCTAGTAATACTATATGCATGTTGTCGTTCAGCAATTGTATACTCCGACAATCAATGCTCCAGTAATACTATCTGCATGTTGTCATTCAGCAATTGTATACTCCGACAATCATTGCTCCAGTAATACTATCTGCATGTTGTCATTCAGCAATTATATACTCCGACAATCAATGCTCCAGTAATACTATCTGCATGTAGTCTTTTAGAAATTGTATACTCCGACAATCAATGCTCTAGTAATACTATCTGCATGTTGTCGTTCAGCAATTGTATAATCCGACAATCAATGCTCTAGTAATACTATCTGCATGTTGTCATTTAGCAATTATATACTCCGACAATCATTGCTCTAGTAATACTATCTGCATGTTGTCTTTTAGCAATTATATACTCCGACAATCAATGCTCTAGTAATACTATCTGCATGTTGTCGTTCAGCAATTGTATACTCCGACAATCAATGCTCTAGTAATACTATCTGCATGTTGTCATTCAGCAATTATATACTCCGACAATCATTGCTCTAGTAATACTATCTGCATGTTGTCATTTAGCAATTATATACTCCGACAACCAATGCTCTAGTAATACTATCTGCATGTTGTCGTTTAGCAATTATACTCCGACAACCAATGCTCTAGTAATACTATCTGCATGTTGTCGTTCAGCAATTGAATACTCCGACAACCAATACTCTAGTAATATTATCTGCATGTTGTCATTTAGCAATTATATACTCCGACAACCAATGCTCTAGTAATACTGTCTGCATGTTGTCATTTAGCAATTATATACTCCGACAACCAATGCTCTAGTAATACTATCTGCATGTTGTCGTTCAGCAATTGTATACTCCGACAATCAATGCTCTAGTAATACTATCTGCATGTTGTCATTGAGCAATTATACACTCCGACAATCATTGCTCTAGTAATACTATCTGCATGTTGCCGTTCAGCAATTGTATACTCCGACAATCATTGCTCTAGTAATACTATCTGCTTGTTGTTATTTAGCAATTATATACTCCGACAAACAATGCTCTAGTAATACTATCTGCATGTTGTCGTTCAGCAATTGTATACTCCAACAATCAATGCTCTAGTAATACTATCTGCATGTTGTCATTTAGCAATTGTATACTCCGACAATCAATGCTCTTGTAATACTATCTGCATGTTGTCATTTAGCAATTGTATACTCCGACAATCAATGCTCTAGTAATACTATCTGCATGTAGTCATTTAGCAATTGTATACTCCGACGATCAATGCTCTAGTAGTACTCTCTGCATGTAGTCCTTTAGCAATTGTATACTCCGACAATCAATGCTCTAGTAATACTATCTGTATGTAGTCATTTAGCAATTGTATACTCCGACAATCATTGCTCTAGTAATAATATCTGCATGTTGTCGTTTAGCAATTGTATACTCCGACAACCAATGCTCTAGAAATACTATCTGCATGTAGTCATTTAGCAATTATATACTCCGACAATCATAGCTCTAGAAATACTATCTGCATGTAGTCATTTAGCAATTGTATACTCCGACAACCAATGCTCTAGAAATACTATCAGCATGTAGTCATTTAGCAATTATATACTCCGATAACCAATGCTCTAGAAATACTATCTGCATGTAGTCATTTAGCAATTGTATACTCCGACAATCATTGCTCTAGTAGTACTATCGGCATGTAGTTATTCAGCAATTATATACTCCGACAATCATTGCTCTAGTAATACTATCTGCATGTTGTCGTTTAGCAATTATATACTCCGACAATCAATGCTCTTGTAATACTATCTGCATGTTGTCATTCAGCAATTGTATACTCCGACAACCAATGTTTAGTAATACTATCTGCATGTTGTCGTTTAGCAGTTGTATACTCCGACAATCATTGCTCTAGTAATACTATCTGCATGTTGTCGTTAAGCAATTGTATACTCCGACAACCAATGCTCTAGTAATACTATCTGCATGTTGTCGTTTAGCAATTGTATACTCCGACAATCATTGCTCTAGTAGTACTATCTGCATGTAGTCATTCAGCAATTGTATACTCCGACAACCAATGCTCTAGTAATAATATCTGCATGTTGTCGTTTAGCAATTGTATACTCCAACAATCATTGCTCTAGTAATACTGTCTGCATGTTGTCGTTTAGCAATTGTATACTCCTAAAACCAATGCTATAGTAATACTATCTGCATGTTGTCGTTTAGCAATTGTATACTCCGACAATCATTGCTCTAGTAATACTATCTGCATGTTGTCATTTAGCAATTATATACTCCGACAATCATTGCTCTAGTAATACTATCTGCCTGTTGTCATTCAGCAATTACATACTCCGACAATCATTGCTCTAGTGATACTATCTGCATGTTGTCATTTAGCAATTATATACTCCGACAATCATTGCTCTAGTAATACTATCTGCATGTAGTTATTCAGCAATTATATACTCCGACAATCATTGCTCTAGTGATACTCTCTGCATGTAGTCATTTAGCAATTATATACTCCGACAATCATTGCTCTAGTGATACTATCTGCATGTAGTCATTCAGCAATTATATACTCCGACAATCATTGCTCTAGTGATACTATCTGCATGTTGTCATTTAGTAGTTATTCAGCAATTCTATACTCCGACAATCATTGCTCTAGTGATACTATCTGCATGTAGTCATTCAGCAATTATATACTCCGACAATCATTGCTCTAGTGATACTATCTGCATGTAGTCATTTAGCAATTATATACTCCGACAATCATTGCTCTAGTGATACTATCTGCATGTTGTCATTTAGCAATTATATACTCCGACAATCATTGCTCTAGTCATACTATCTGCATGTTGTCATTTAGCAATTATATACTCCGACAATCATTGCTCTAGTAATACTATCTGCATGTTGTCATTTAGCAATTATATACTCCGACAATCAATGCTCTAGTAATACTCTCTGCATGTAGTCATTTAGCAATGATATACTCCGACAATCATTGTTCTAGTAATACTATCTGCATGTTGTCATTTAGCAATTGTATACTCCGACAATCATTGCTCTAGTCATACTATCTGCATGTTGTCATTTAGCAATTGTATACTCCGACAATCATTGCTCTAGTAATACTATCTGCATGTTGTCGTTTAGCAATTATATACTCCGACAATCAATGCTCTATTAATACTATCTGCATGTTGTCATTTAGCAATTATATACTCCGACAATCATTGCTCTAGTAATACTATCTGCATGTTGTCATTCAGCAATTGTATACTCCGACAACCAATGCTCTAGTAATACTATCTGCATGTTGTCGTTTAGCAGTTGTATACTCCGACAATCATTGCTCTAGTAATACTATCTGCATGTTGTCGTTAAGCAATTGTATACTCCGACAACCAATGCTCTAGTAATACTATCTGCATGTTGTCGTTTAGCAATTGTATACTCCGACAATCATTGCTCTAGTAGTACTATCTGCATGTAGTCATTCAGCAATTGTATACTCCGACAACCAATGCTCTAGTAATAATATCTGCATGTTGTCGTTTAGCAATTGTATACTCCGACAATCATTGCTCCAGTAATACTGTCTGCATGTTGTCGTTTAGCAATTGTATACTCCTAAAACCAATGCTATAGTAATACTATCTGCATGTTGTCGTTTAGCAATTGTATACTCCGACAATTATTGCTCTAGTAATACTATCTGCATGTTGTCATTTAGCAATTATATACTCCGACAATCATTGCTCTAGTAATACTATCTGCATGTTGTCATTCAGCAATTACATACTCGGACAATCATTGCTCTAGTGATACTATCTGCATGTAGTCATTTAGCAATTATATACTCCGACAATCATTGCTCTAGTGATAATATCTGCATGTTATCATTTAGCAAGTATATACTCCGACAATCATTGCTCTAGTCATACTATCTGCATGTTGTCATTTAGCAATTATATACTCCGACAATCATTGCTCTAGTAATACTATCTGCATGTTGTCATTTAGCAATTATATACTCCGACAATCAATGCTCTAGTAATACTATCTGCATGTAGTCATTTAGCAATGATATACTCCGACAATCATTGCTCTAGTAATACTATCTGCATGTTGTCATTTAGCAATTATATACTCCGACAATCATTGCTCTAGTCATACTATCTGCATGTTGTCATTTAGCAATTATATACTCCGACAATCATTGCTCTAATAATACTATCTGCATGTTGTCATTTAGCAATTATATACTCCGACAATCAATGCTCTAGTTATACTATCTGCATGTAGTCATTTAGCAATTATATACTCCGACAATCATTGCTCTAGTAATACTATCTGCATGTAGTCATTTAGCAATTATATACTCCGACAATCAATGCTCTAGTAATACTATGTGCATGTTGTCATTTAGCAATTATATACTCCGACAATCAATGCTCTAGTAATACTATCTGCATGTTGTCATTTAGCAATTGTATACTCCGACAATCAATGCTCTAGTAATACTATCTGCATGTAGTCATTTAGCAATTGTATACTCCGACAATCAATGCAATAATAATACTATCTGCATGAAGTCATTTAGCAATTGTATACTCCGACAATCATTGCTCTAGTAATACTATCTGCATGTTGTCATTTAGCAATTGTATACTCCGACAACCAATGCTCTAGTAATACTATCTGCATGTTGTCGTTCAGCAATTGTATACTCCGACAATCAATGCTCTAGTAATACTATCTGCAGGATGTCATTCAGCAATTATATACTCCGACAATCATTGCTCTTGTAATACTATCTGCATGTAGTCATTCAGCAATTATATACTCCGACAATCATTGCTCTAGTAATACTATCTGCATGTTGTCATTTAGCAATTATATACTCTGACAATCATTGCTCTAGTAATACTATCTGCATGCTGTCATTTATCAATTATATACTCCGACAATCATTGCTCTAGTAATACTATCTGCATGTAGTCATTCAGTAATTATATACTCCGACAATCATTGCTCTAGTGATACTATCTGCATGTAGTCATTTAGCAATTATATACTCCGACAATCATTGCTCTAGTGATACTATCTGCATGTAGTCATTTTGCAATTATATACTCCGACAATCAATGCTCTAGTGATACTATCTGCATGTAGTCATTTTGCAATTATATACTCCGACAATCATTGCTCTAGTGATACTATCTGCATGTTGTCATTTAGCAATTATATACTCCGACAATCAATGCTCTAGTAATACTATCTGCATGTTGTCATTTAGCAATTATATACTCCGACAATCAATGCTCTAGTAATACTATCTGCATGTAGTCATTTAACAATTATTTACTCCGACAACCAATGCTCCAGTAATACTATCTGCATGTTGTCGTTCAGCAATTGTATACTCCGACAACCAATGCTCTAGTAATACTATCTGCATGTTGTCATTTAGCAATTATATACTCCGACAACCAATGCTCTAGTAATACTGTCTGCATGTTGTCGTTCAGCAATTATATACCCTGACAATCAATGCTCTAGTAATACTATCTGCATGTTGTCATTTAGCAATTATATACTCCGACAATCATTGCTCTAGTAATACTGTCTGCATGTTGTCGTTCAGCAATTATATACTCCGACAATCATTGCTCTAGTAATACTGTCTGCATGTTGTCGTTCAGCAATTGTATACCCCGACAATCAATGCTCTAGTAATACTGTCTGCATGTTGTCATTTAGCAATTATATACTCCGACAATCATTCCTCTAGTAATACTATCTGCATGTAGTCATTTAGCAATTATATACTCCGACAATCATTGCTCTAGTAATACTATCTGCTTGTTGTCATTTAGCAATTATATACTCCGACAATAAATGTTCTAGTAATACTATCTGCATGTTGTCATTTAGCAATTATATACTCCGACAATCATTGCTCTAGTAATACTATCTGCATGTAGTCATTTAGCAATTATAAACTCCGACAATCAATGCTCTAGTAATAGTATCTGCATGTTGTCATTTAGCAATTATATACTCCGACAATCAATGCTCTAGTAATAATATCTGCATGTTGTCGTTTAGCAATTATATACTCCGACAATCAATGCTCTAGTAATACTCTCTGTATGTAGTCGTTTAGCAATTATATACTCCGACAATCAATGTTTTAGTAATACTATCTGCATGTAATCGTTTAGCAATTGTATACTCCGACAATCATTGCGCTAGTAATACTATCTGCATGTTGTCGTTTAGCAATTATATACTCCGACAATCAATGCTCTAGTAATACTATCTGCATGTAGTCATTTAGCAATGATATACTCCGACAATCATTGCTCTAGTAATACTATCTGCATGTTGTCATTTAGCAATTATATACTCCGACAATCATTGCTCTAGTCATACTATCTGCATGTTGTCATTTAGCAATTATATACTCCGACAATCATTGCTCTAATAATACTATCTGCATGTTGTCATTTAGCAATTATATACTCCGACAATCAATGATCTAGTTATACTATCTGCATGTAGTCATTTAGCAATTATATACTCCGACAATCATTGCTCTAGTAATACTATCTGCATGTAGTCATTTAGCAATTATATACTCCGACAATCAATGCTCTAGTAATACTATCTGCATGTTGTCATTTAGCAATTATATACTCCGACAATCAATGCTCTAGTAATACTATCTGCATGTTGTCATTTAGCAATTGTATACTCCGACAATCAATGCTCTAGTAATACTATCTGCATGTAGTCATTTAGCAATTGTATACTCCGACAATCAATGCTCTAATAATACTATCTGCATGAAGTCATTTAGCAATTGTATACTCCGACAATCATTGCTCTAGTAATACTATCTGCATGTTGTCATTTAGCAATTGTATACTCCGACAACCAATGCTCTAGTAATACTATCTGCATGTTGTCGTTCAGCAATTGTATACTCCGACAACCAATGCTCTAGTAATACTGTCTGCATGTTGTCGTTCAGCAATTATATACCCTGACAATCAATGCTCTAGTAATACTATCTGCATGTTGTCATTTAGCAATTATATACTCCGACAATCATTGCTCTAGTAATACTATCTGCATGTTGTCGTTCAGCAATTATATACTCCGACAATCATTGCTCTAGTAATACTGTCTGCATGTTGTCGTTCAGCAATTGTATACCCCGACAATCAATGCTCTAGTAATACTGTCTGCATGTTGTCATTTAGCAATTATATACTCCGACAATCATTCCTCTAGTAATACTATCTGCATGTAGTCATTTAGCAATTATATACTCCGACAATCATTGCTCTAGTAATACTATCTGCTTGTTGTCATTTAGCAATTATATACTCCGACAATCAATGCTCTAGTAATACTATCTGCATGTTGTCATTTAGCAATTATATACTCCGACAATCATTGCTCTAGTAATACTATCTGCATGTAGTCATTTAGCAATTATAAACTCCGACAATCAATGCTCTAGTAATAGTATCTGCATGTTGTCATTTAGCAATTATATACTCCGACAATCAATGCTCTAGTAATAATATCTGCATGTTGTCGTTTAGCAATTATATACTCCGACAATCAATGCTCTAGTAATACTATCTGCATGTAGTCGTTTAGCAATTATATACTCCGACAATCAATGCTTTAGTAATACTATCTGCATGTAATCGTTTAGCAATTGTATACTCCGACAATCATTGCGCTAGTAATACTATCTGCATGTTGTCGTTTAGCAATTGTATACTCCGACAACCAATGCTCTAGTAATACTATCTGCATGTTGTCGTTCAGCATTTGTATACTCCGACAACCAATGCTCTAGTTATACTATCTGCATGTTGTCATTTAGCAATTATATACTCCGACAATCAATGCTCTAGTAATACTATCTGCATGTTGTCATTTTATCAATTATATACTCCGACTCCGACAATCAATGCTCTAGTAATACTATCTGCATGTTGTCATTTAGCAATTATATACTCCGACAAGCATTGCTCTAATAATACTATCTGCATGTTTTCATTTAGCAATTATATACTCCGACAATCAATGCTCTAGTAATACTATCTGCATGTTGTCATTTAGCAATTATATACTCCGACAATCAATGCTCTAGTAATACTTTCTGCATGTTGTCATTTAGCAATTATATACTCCGACAATCAATGCTCTAGTAATACTATCTGCATGTAGTCATTTAGCAATTATATACTCCGACAATCATTGCTCTAGTAATACTATCTGCATGTTGTCGTTTAGCAATTATATACTCCGACAATCATTGCTCGAGTAATACTATCTGCATGTTGTCTTTTAGCAATTATATACTCCGACAATCAATGCTCTAGGTATACTTTTTGCATGTTGTCATTTAGCAATTATATACTCCGACAATCAATGCTCTAGTGATACTATCTGCATGTAGTCATTTAGCAATTATATACTCCGACAATCATTGCTCTAGTAATACTATCTGCATGTTGTCATTTAGCAATTATATACTCTGACAATCATTTCTCTAGTAATACTATCTGCATGCTGTCATTTATCAATTATATACTCCGACAATCATTGCTCTAGTAATACTATCTGCATGTAGTCATTCAGTAATTATATACTCCGACAATCATTGCTCTAGTGATACTATCTGCATGTAGTCATTTAGCAATTATATACTCCGACAATTATTGCTCTAGTGATACTATCTGCATGTAGTCATTTTGCAATTATATACTCCGACAATCATTGCTCTAGTGATACTATCTGCATGTAGTCATTTTGCAATTATATACTCCGACAATCATTGCTCTAGTGATACTATCTGCATGTTGTCATTTAGCAATTATATACTCCGACAATCAATGCTCTAGTAATACTATCTGCATGTTGTCATTTAGCAATTATATACTCCGACAATCAATGCTCTAGTAATACTATCTGCATGTAGTCATTTAACAATTATTTACTCCGACAACCAATGCTCCAGTAATACTATCTGCATGTTGTCGTTCAGCAATTGTATACTCCGACAACCAATGCTCTAGTAATACTATCTGCATGTTGTCATTTAGCAATTATATACTCCGACAACCAATGCTCTAGTAATACTGTCTGCATGTTGTCGTTCAGCAATTATATACCCTGACAATCAATGCTCTAGTAATACTATCTGCATGTTGTCATTTAGCAATTATATACTCCGACAATCATTGCTCTAGTAATACTATCTGCATGTTGTCGTTCAGCAATTATATACTCCGACAATCATTGCTCTAGTAATACTGTCTGCATGTTGTCGTTCAGCAATTGTATACCCCGACAATCAATGCTCTAGTAATACTGTCTGCATGTTGTCATTTAGCAATTATATACTCCGACAATCATTCCTCTAGTAATACTATCTGCATGTAGTCATTTAGCAATTATATACTCCGACAATCATTGCTCTAGTAATACTATCTGCTTGTTGTCATTTAGCAATTATATACTCCGACAATCAATGCTCTAGTAATACTATCTGCATGTTGTCATTTAGCAATTATATACTCCGACAATCATTGCTCTAGTAATACTATCTGCATGTAGTCATTTAGCAATTATAAACTCCGACAATCAATGCTCTAGTAATAGTATCTGCATGTTGTCATTTAGCAATTATATACTCCGACAATCAATGCTCTAGTAATAATATCTGCATGTTGTCGTTTAGCAATTATATACTCCGACAATCAATGCTCTAGTAATACTATCTGCATGTAGTCGTTTAGCAATTGTATACTCCGACAATCAATGCTTTAGTAATACTATCTGCATGTAATCGTTTAGCAATTGTATACTCCGACAATCATTGCGCTAGTAATACTATCTGCATGTTGTCGTTTAGCAATTGTATACTCCGACAACCAATGCTCTAGTAATACTATCTGCATGTTGTCGTTCAGCATTTGTATACTCCGACAACCAATGCTCTAGTTATACTATCTGCATGTTGTCATTTAGCAATTATATACTCCGACAATCAATGCTCTAGTAATACTATCTGCATGTTGTCATTTTATCAATTATATACTCCGACTCCGACAATCAATGCTCTAGTAATACTATCTGCATGTTGTCATTTAGCAATTATATACTCCGACAAGCATTGCTCTAATAATACTATCTGCATGTTTTCATTTAGCAATTATATACTCCGACAATCAATGCTCTAGTAATACTATCTGCATGTTGTCATTTAGCAATTATATACTCCGACAATCAATGCTCTAGTAATACTTTCTGCATGTTGTCATTTAGCAATTATATACTCCGACAATCAATGCTCTAGTAATACTATCTGCATGTAGTCATTTAGCAATTATATACTCCGACAATCATTGCTCTAGTAATACTATCTGCATGTTGTCGTTTAGCAATTATATACTCCGACAATCATTGCTCGAGTAATACTATCTGCATGTTGTCTTTTAGCAATTATATACTCCGACAATCAATGCTCTAGGTATACTTTTTGCATGTTGTCATTTAGCAATTATATACTCCGACAATCAATGCTCTAGTAATACTACCTGTATGATGTCATTTAGCAGTAATATACTCCGACAATCATTACTCTAGTAATACTATCTGCATGTTGTCATTTAGCAATTATATACTCCGACAATCAATGTTCTAGTAATACTATCTGCATGTTGTCATTTAGCAATTATATACTCCGACAATCAATGCTCTAGTAATACTATCTGCATGTTGTCTTTTAGCAATTATATACTCCGACAATCATTGCTCTAGTAATACTATCTGCATGATGTCGTTTAGCAATTATATACTCCGACAATCAATGCTCTAGTAATACTATCTGCATCATGTCGTTTAGCAATTATATACTCCGACAATCATTGCTCTAGTAATACTATCTGCATGTTGTCGTTTAGCAATTATATACTCCGACAATCAATGCTCTAGTTATACTTTTTGCATGTTGTCATTTAGCAATTATATACTCCGACAATCAATGCTCTAGTAATACTATCTGCATGATGTCATTTAGCAGTTATATACTCCGACAATCATTACTCTAGTAATACTATCTGCATGTTGTCATTTAGCAGTTATATACTCCGACAATCATTACTCTAGTAATACTATCTGCATGTTGTCATTTAGCAATTATATACTCCGAGAAATAATGTAGTAGGTTCGACATATTTTCAGGAAGCTGCATTAATTGTTTTCAACTGAAGGACAAATATCGTCTACTAGTATCATAATTGTCAACTATCTCAAGAATATGACTGTTTGTGGATTTAATTACAGGATTTCTGGTGCCACTTTTGATTGATATGTCATGACGACAATAACCATATCTTCAAGCGTTTCAAACTTGTTGGATCTGTTTGCTTTGCTAATGTATTTGACACATGTGTGGCAACACTTAGTGTAACAAAAACCCTAAGTGTAACAATTGTTACACGAAGGGTCGAAACCGCAACCCTTAGAGTAACAAAATCAGTTTTTGGTACACTAAGGATTGACACCACAATCATTAGCGTAACAAAAATATTTTGTTACACTAAGGGGAGATACGTGACATATTGTTGCAATATGTAACAACATTCAGGAAATCGTCTTCTTTATTATTATAATAATAATAATAATATAATGATAATAATAATAAAGACTTTATCATAATAATAATAATAATAATTATAATAAAGACTTTTATTAACGAGAGAATTCATTTGAATAAATTCAATCTTCCATAAGGCCCTCAACATGTTTACAAAGTACAACATTAATTTAACATATAAACAAAAGAAGTAAACAAGTATATATATGTGTGTGTGTGTGTGTGTATGTGTGTGTGTGTGTGTGTGTGTGTGTGTTAATTTTGATGAGAGTTATCCGATTTATTAGAATTGCTAAGAATTTTTACTCCATTGCAAATATAAAGCTTTGAACTGATAAATAGAATTTGCATTTTTTTATATAAGACGGAATAGAGTTCCATAAACAATGGGCCTGAATAAGCAAACAAATTTCGAAACATTTCAAAATTAGGCTTGAGAGAATACAAATGTAGATTGGAGGATGACCGTAATGTGCGTGTATGAACATTAGCTGTTAGAGTAAATAAATCTTTGCGATATGGAGGAGCTTGGTCATTTAATGATTTATACAAGAGTGCTGCTTTTTGAAATTTTACTCTTTCAGGAAACGTCATCCATTTAAGGTCTGTGAATAATTCTGTAGAAGGAGTATCGTGAGTTTTATCGAGAATAAGTCTAGCAGCTCTCGTTTGAAATTTACAATTTTATCTACAAGTGAAACATTAAAATTTCCCCAAATATCACAACAGTAATGTAAATGTGGTTAAATGTAGGCATTAAAAACAACTTACGCATTGGTACAGAAAGAAATACTTTGATACGAGATAGAAGATAAAGTAATGGATTACATTTCTTTATAACATTGTCGACTTGAGTATGCCAAGACAGCGGTTTATCAATCATAACTCCAAGTAATTTTTCATATTATATTAATAGCTTCATCTTTGTAATGACTTAGGTGAGAGTCATGACATATGCGGTTAACTTTGCTTTTGGAAGAAATATACATTGCTTTAGATTTCGCTGCATTGATAGACATACGAGTTGCTACATACCATGCATCAATATTATTGAGATCTTCTTTTAAGCATTATTCAACATTTGGAAGAAACATATTTGAAGCAGAGGGAAGTATCGTCTGCAAACATATTAACGACAGTATTTTGCACAGATAATGGCAAGTCAGTTATATACTCAAAAATAGTACTATCAAAAATAAAAGGGGACCTAAGACAAAGCCCTTAGGTACATTAGCTTTTACTATAAGAACTCTGAAATTATACCTGAAACTTGAGTATAATGAGTTTGAGTTCTATTTTCTAAATATTAGGATAATCATTTTATCGTATTTCTGCTTAACTTGTACATTTCCAATTTTTTAACAAGTACGTCATAGTCAACTAAGTCGAAGGCCTTGGACAAATCAAGATATAATGTACCAACAATTTCATAGTTTAACTATAGCTGTGCTGTACAGCCAGGTTAACAGATATAAAACAGTTTATTTTCTTCAATGTATTTTCTAAGATACTAACGTGACGTTCTAGAATTTATGATATTATGGGAAGAATTGATATAGGCCTATCATTTGATTTATCATTTTTCGGGTTTCACATTTTTTTGTGAATTTGGAACCATTTTTGCCCGTTTAAAAAATGTGTTGGTGTCTAAACTACTATTAAATATCTTTGTTAGTATTAGAGTTATAACCGAGGCTGACATTTTAAGAAACTTGGCACTCAGGCTGTCTGATCCTGTAGATTTTGCTATGTCGAGAAGTTGTAGTTGATTTTCAATAAATGAGGGGCTATCGCCGAAATTTGGAATTTCTCAGAATTAATTAACTTATTAGAAACAATATTTATCAGATGGACATTGCCATAAGATGTGATTGTTGGGTTGTCTCGATGTGACGTTTCATAAACCGAAGAAAAATAATTGTTAAAAACATTTGCTGTTTGAATCGGACAAGTTATAGGATTTCCATCATCATTATCGAAATAGTGAGTTTGAATTTGTGATTTTAATCCAGATAAATCATGAAGGCTGTTCAACGACTGTTTAGGATTACGTTTGTTCGAGTTAATAGTGTCATTGTAGTAATTTTGTTTAAGGGCCTGTCACACCTAGCCGATTTGGGTCGCCGGAGCTATACCGGAGTTCAAATTTTGGTAATTTTTGGGGATCGGTACTAGTACGGCAGTGCAACGGTATCACATCGCTAAGAACGGTAGTACATCGTCACAACATCGGCGAAAAATTTAGCAACGGCAGGCGACGGTAAAATTTTTGAACATGCTCAAATATTTCCGCCGTTGCGCGGCCGGAGCCAGCAACGTGACTACAACGGGACTACAACGGCAGTACTCCGTTATGGCTTCGTTAATGTCGTTAGAGCACCGGTAGCGCCCCGTAATGGATCGGTGGCTCTCCGGTGGCCTCAATGTGTACCGTACTGGTACCGATGTGATACCGTGTTAATTTTTTGCTCCGGTTTAGTCCCAGCGAGATACATCGGTAGTGTGTGACAGGCCCTTTAGATTGAAGTATAAGGGTTTTAACCTTCTGTCGCCAATAAGTGCAACTATCAGTATCTTTTTTCTTAGGAGAACTATTTCGTTGTTTTATGTCATCCAGAATTTCTATATTTATCCAATACGGTAGATTAATTTTCTTTACTCGTTTCTTTCTTTTTGGGGCATGTCTATCTTACTCGGTTTGAAACATTTCATTGAATAATTCAAATGAATCAACTGGATTGTTTTATATGTCAATTACGGTTATTCTGAGAGATCATTAATAAACTGTGCTTCATTGAAATATTTCATAGACCTGTAATTTATTGTTTTACACACTGGACCTTTTAAATAATTCACTACCTTACAGGTAATGCAAATCGGATAATGATCACTTATAGAGTATATAGGGACATTAACATTAGCTTTATTTTGTGGCATGTTTAAAAACGCTTTATCTATCAATGTAGCGGAATTATTTGTTACTCGGGTAGGTTTTGTTACCAACTGCGTAAGATTTATAGACTCAGTGAGATCAAGTAAGGTTTTTGAATAGCCATCTGACTTTAATAAATCAAAATTAAAGTCACCAAGTACTACGCATTTTTTTCCTTCTGACAATGATTTTGTGATAGCCAATCAACTTTTCAAGCATTTTCTTAGAGTTTGGTATTATGGCAAATTACACAATTTATACAACGCATCTGTTAAATATTGATACGTATTGCAACCGCCTTGAAATGGGGGTGGGATGGGGGTGAGGGGAATATAGTGCTACCAATGTCCGTCCTTCGTACCGTCTGTCGTTCCGTCCGTTCTTCTGTACGTCACGATTTTCAGGTCAAGGTCAATGCCACTGTTACATATACTAAACATAGAAAATAGCTGTCGACGCTTACCAGAGTTATTTTCCATCCGATGCAAGTAACACAGATGTTCAGAACAGAAATACTTCGAATGCGTTTGCGTTTCGCCATTTTCGGGTCAAGGTCAATATCATCGTTACTAAAAGTAGAAAACCACCGTAACCGCTCGAATGCTCTTATTTTAATCCAATTTTGATGGAACTTCATATAGACGTTCAGAACCAAGATACCTCGGACGAGTTTGCGCTTCTTGATTCTAGAGTTAAGATCACCTTTGCGAAAAATTGAAAATTAGATGTCACTGTAGATATGCCATTGAAAATCGGAAAACTGATAATTATGAAACAAAAAGTAAGAAGTCGTATAAATAAAACATTATTTCAGTGAATATTTTGTTTGTTTTGGAAAGGAATAAGTTATGAATCTTGAGGTATTACTAAATTGTAGCTACAAAAAGGGAACTTATAACACTCTGAACTATATTTTCACCAAATACTAGGTAGGAACATATATGAAATCAGAGACAGATAATATCATTTTATATCTCTGATGAAATCAAGCAATTGTACTGTACAAGTGCTTAGATAAAACAAGGACTAGGAATATGATTATAGAGTGTGTTGGCGAGATCATTTACTTCGAATTAACTTTCAATTAGTATAAAGACTAACACGTATGGAACATTACGTCTGTTGTTAGCAAATTATAAATGAATGACTATACCATTCATATTCATCAACCCTTAATGTTACAAAAATATACTTTTCGTCGGAATAAGATTTTCGTCATCAAATCACATCCACATAAACTTATTTTTGTTACGCTAAGGGTTGCGGTTAATAATAACCCTTGGTGTAACAAAAATAAACCTATCCTCAGAATTAAGATTTTCTTCACCATATCACATCCACATAAAATTCATTTTGTGTAACAACTAAGGATTGCAGTTATCAATAACCCTTAGTGTAACAAAACTTATTTTGCTACTAATTTTGTTACACTTAGGGGTGCGCTTATAAATAACCCTTGGTGTTACAAAAATATACCTATCCCCGAAATAAGATTGTCTTCACCAAATTACATCCACATGAAATTCATTTTGTTACACTAAGGATTGCGGTTATCAATAACCCTTAGTGTAACAAAAATATACCTATCCCCGAAATAAGATTTTCTTCACCAAATCACATTCACATATAATTTATATTGTTACACTTAGGGTTGCAGTTATCAATAACCGTTAATTTAACAAAAATATACCTATCCCCGAAATAAGCTTTTCTTCATCAAATCACATTCACATATAATTTATATTGTTACACTTAGGGTTGTGGTTATCAGTAACCCTTAGTGTAACAAAGATATGCCTATCCCCGAAATAAGATTTTCTTCACCAAATCACATTCACATATAATTTATATTGTTACACTTAGGGTTGCAGTTATCAATAACCCTTAATTTAACAAAAATATACCTATCCCCGAAATAAGATTTTCTTCATCAAATCACATCCACATATAATTTATATTGTTACACTTAGGGTTGTGGTTATCAGTAACCCTTAGTGTAACAAAAATATATCTATCCCCGAAATAAGATTTTCTTCACCAAATCACATCCACATATAATTTATATTGTTACACTTAGGGTTGCGGTTATCAATAACCCTCAGTGTAACAAAATACTTTGTCAGATATATATTAGATTGCCGTTTATTTACGTTTTTTTAACAAGAGTTGGAGATGACAATTGTCTACTTGTAATGTTCCATAAATGTCCAAGATAAAAACACAGTAAATTTAATAATACCTTTAAAATAATGCTTTTAAAAAGATGGTGATACAATGAAGCATATTGAAAATTGAATTGAAAATCTGAGAAAAAAAGAGAGAACAATTGGTGAGTGACAAGTAATAGTGTTTATGCATTGTTCTAATTTTAGTACAATTGATCTTTATCACTTTCTCCCTAAACATTGACCCAAATCCCCCAAAACAAAATGAGTATTCCTTTCCTGACAATCATAACTCGCGATACCGCTATTACTAAGACAGACTTATTTCATTTGAAGTATCAATGGTCTTGATACAATATAAACTGTAATATTACACAAAAATCCACCAGCATGTTGTCTTTTATATTTTGATATCATTTAGATAAGTATGATAGTAAATTCGATATGAAAGCATATTGGAAGCACTACGGAACAGAACAGACGAACGGACAGACAGACGAACATGGGTAACACTATATGACCCCCATTTCATAGCAGGGATAAATACATTTCTAGTTGAAAAAAAGTGTTACACTAAGTGAACCCGTTTTATAATCAAATGTCAATAAATGTACCAAACATATAAATTGGGTTAGACTAAGGATTTTTGTTACACTGAGGGTTGCCACACACCTGTCTATAACATATCGAACAAATCGCCGTGCAGCAAGACCCTACTTCTATCACAGGGAAATAGTTTTCGACGATTGTGCTGCTATAAAGTCACCCTACTTAAACACTGTGTACATCTTTTATTCGCTCGTAACGTAGTGCTGTATTAGAAAACTAAACTGTGTGCCACTATAATGTGCGTGCGTGCTCTCGTGCGTACATGAGATTCCATCCGTTAATGAATCAAAGCGTATCCCTGTTTGACACTATTGATTGTGGACTTTTGAAAAAAGAAAACAATTACCATAATGCTACGTAAAGAGAAATATATTACTCATATTGAATAAATCCAAAAACTGAAAAAAAACTGTTCCTTTTAGCTAGATACTATACACACATATGTCAAGTTCATATTAGCTAGATAATATACACACATAGGTCAAGTTCATGTTAGCTAGATAATATACACACATATGTCAAGTTCATGTTAGCTAACACACAAATGTCAAGTTCATGTTAGCTAACACACAAATGTCAAGTTAATGTTAGCTTGATAATATACACATGTATGACAAGTTCATGTTAGCTAGATAATATACACACATACGTCAAGTTCATGTTAGCTAGATAATATACACACATATGTCAAGTTCATGTTAGCTAACATACATATGTCAAGTTCATGTTAGCTAACACACACATGTCAAGTTCATGTTAGCTAACACATAAATGTCAAGTTCATGTTAGGTAGATTATATACACACATAGGTCAAGTTCATGACGTCATGGTAACCTAGACATGGTTTGTTTACTTCCGGTGAAATATTTTAAAAAATCGTTTTTTACAGTCTTTACATTGATATTAGCAAAAAGTAAAAGTTACAAATATCGCCAAGGGATATCCAAAGAACGTACTAAATGATGATTTAGTTTTCAGACGTGCCAATGACTTGTATTTTGGATGATAAAATTTACGGACATCGTTCGTCATCAACCGTCGTCTTATTCAAATTTACTTCCGGTGAAATTATTTTCAACTTTAGTTTTTATATGTCTTTTACATATATTTTAAAAACTGTCAACAGTTGCAATTATCTACAATGAACATCCATAGAACACTACTAATCTTCGTTTTAATTTTAATACGTACCAGTGAATGTATTTCGGGTAACGATTATTGCGGACATTACCCCCACCCACTTCCTACAACAAGCATCTTCACTTTCAAATATATCGTTGGGCCAATACACATTCTACCAGAACTTTGTGACATGTTATCTCAATATCTCAAAGAAGAATAAATCTACACATTTATGTAATACTAGTAGAAGCACTACACCCGTATGGCTTCTACTCTGCGGAGACATTCATCCGTGTCCGGGCCCTGTGGATTTTCACAACGTCAACAAGAAGAAAGGGAGACAACCAAAATTTTCATGTATTATTTGCGACAGAGGAGTTACTCGTCGGAGTAAAGCAGTAAGCTGCGATATATGTGATAAGTGGACCCACATTAAATGTACAAATTATATTTCCAGTGAACAATTTGACAATTTCAGTGACGATTTTAATTTTACGTGCCTTAATTGTAGTTTTATTGACTTACCATTTCATGAATTGGAAGATGTCAGTGAAAAATATGAACAATTCAATCATAATAAATCAACACAACAGAAACATTTTAACGATGATTTTTTCAATTTTGACTGTTTTAAGAGAAAGGGATTACATTTTATTCATTTTAATATACGGTCGCTTTTACCAAAATTATTGGAAATTAAACATATGAAATCTACTTGCAGTTTTGCTGCATTAGCCTTTACAGAAACCTGGTTAGATAACTCTGTAAGCGATACAGAAATACATATTGATGGCTACAATGTAACCCGAAAGGACCGCGACAGACAAGGAGGTGGAGTGTGCCTGTACATCCGAGAAGACCTGGCCTTTAATGAACGATCCGATCTAGATAATAAAAATGTAGAATCAATTTGGGCAGAAATTTTGTTCACAAAAACAAAACCAATTTTAATTGGTTCTTGTTATAGACCACCTAAACAGACAGACTTTTTAGATCATTTTGAATCGATTTTATCATGCATTAGATCTGATATTGAGTGGTATGTTTTTGGTGATTTTAACATATGTTTTAAAGAAAAGAAATCCGCTTTATTTTATAAATACCAACATATATTACATATATTTAATATCAAACAGATCATTGATCAGCCTACACGTACATCGGATAAGTCTTCAACTCTGCTCAACCATATTTTATGTATTCATCATGACAAAGTAATTCAGTCAGGAACCTTACCTGTTAGTCTTAGTGATCATTTACCTATATTTTGCACCAGAAAAATAGGAAAAGGTATTTTTTACAAACACAAAAATGTTGTAATTAGGTCAGTAAAAAAATACAATGTAGATGAATTTATTCACATGTTAAAATTGTGTGATTGGACTAATGTATTTACTGCAAAATCTGTACAGGACTCTTGGCAGAATTTTAAAGAAATATTTTTATCAGTTCTAAATTCTGTTACACCTATAAAAGAGGTACGTCTTAAACAAAGAAGTGAGCCTTGGTTAGATTCTAATATTTTATAACTTATTAAACAGAGAGATTTTTATATGTATCATTTTAAGAAATCAAAGAAGAAGGAATTTTATAAAGCATATTGTTCACATAGAAATTTAGTACAGAGGGAGGTTAAAAGAGCCAAATCTGAGTATCTTTCCAATAAGCTAGAAGAAAATAAGAATTGTCCTCAAAAACTCTGGTCTCAAATTAAAAAGTTAGAGTACAGTAACAAGACTAAATCTTCTCCTAATATTGTTTTGAAAAATGACGATGAAAACTGTTTTGAGCCTATGAAAATTGCCAATTATTAAAATGATTGGCAATTTTCATAGGCTCAAAACAGTTTTACCAATGTTGCTTCTATGTTAGTTAAAAAAATTGCCTTTACCCTCAAAAATGTACAATGCTGAATCTACTATTCTTAAAGATTTTTATAAAAAAAGGAATCCAGATTCTGTTAAATTTAAACTTCGCACAGTAAGTGAAGATTTTGTATACAAAGAACTATGTAAATTAAATTGTTCTAAAAAGCACTGGATTGGACAACATTCCTGCAAGATTTTTGAAAGATGCGGCGCCATTTTTAAAGATACAAATAACATTTTTGATAAAAAGTTCCATTACTAGTAATGAAATTCCGTGTGATCTTAAAAGTGCCAAAGTAAAACCTTTGTTTAAAAAGAATGATAGGTCTGATGTATCTAACTATAGACCAGTTAGTATTTTATCAATTGTTTCTAAAATTCTAGAAAGAGCTGTATATAATCAGTTAGAATCTTTTTTAACTAACAATAATATGTTATATGATCTTCAGAGTGGATTCCGAGGGAACTACTCGACTGACTCCTGCCTTACTCACCTCTCAGATCACATAAAAAATCAAAAGGCAAAAGGCATATTTACTGGCATGATTATGCTTGATCTGCAAAAAGCATTCGATACAGTTGATCACAACATTTTATGTCGTAAGTAAGAACTGATGGGCGTGGAGTCAATCGAGTGGTTTAAATCGTACTTGTCAGGTAGAACACAAGGTGTTTATATTAACAATACTATGTTCGACTTTGAAAATATTGTCTGTGGAGTTCCTCAAGGAAGTATTTTGGGGCCATTATTGTTTTTATGCTATGTAAATGATATGAGTATTAGTATAAGTCAAAAATGTAAAATCATTCTCTATGCCGATGATAGTGCTATCTTTTCTTACATAAAGATCCTGATGTAATTAGTGAAGTTTTAGGCAATGAACTAGAAAATTGTAATAAATGGTTAATAGACAACAAACTGTCATTGCATCTGGGAAAGACAGAATGTATATTATTTGGGTCAAAACGCAGGCTTGCTAAAGTGAAACAATTTTCAGTGCTTAGTAATGGTCACACCATACAAGCACAAACATCAGTCAAATATCTCGGTGCAATGTTAGATAATGATTTGTCTGCTACATCCATTGTGAACAATATTGTTAAAAAGGTTAATTCTAGAATAAAATGTTTGTATAGACACAAACACTACTTAAATTTATCCCTTAGAAAGACTCTTTGTAATTCTTTGATACAGTGTCATTTTGATTATGCATGTTCTTACATGGTATAGTAGTCTTACAAAAACGTTAAAGAAAAAGCTACAAGTTGCTCAAAATAAAATGATTAGATTTATTCTCAGCTATGATAGTAGAGCTACTTTGTCTGCGTCAAAATTTAAAGATCTTGGAATACTTGACATTGAAAATAGAAATAGACAATTAAGATTGAATCAAGTTCATAAGATTTTTAACAATACTGTCCATCTTATCTTCAAGAAAATTTTACAACGGTGTCTAATTCACACCATCATACACCTAGAGGAAGTACTTTTAATTTTATTGTGCCATGTGTCAATAGTTATACAACATCATCTTTCTTTTATAATGGCATTTTGGATTGGAATCAATTACCTCATACTATTAAGGAAATTAGAAAAAAGCATGAATTTAAAAAAGAAGTGAAGAATTATCTATACGTGCAAATGGAAAATGTAGAGAAATGTGAATTCACTTTTTATTAAATATTTATTTATTTATTTATTTATTTTTAATCTTTTTATTGTTATTAATGTGGATTTATAACTGCGATACATATTTTAAATATATTTGATGAATAACAAAGAATAATTTCATAAGTTATGTAATAAATGCCAATATATTTATCCATGACATTATTTTTAAAAAGGACCCCATTGGAAATAAGTTGTTAAACTTTATGGGTTATCTTGTGAAATATATATGTTCTCAAAATTATTATTGTGTAACAAGATAAAATATTAATCTGATATATATTATATTAGATAATCAACTATTTTAATGTATTATTTAATTTTAAAAATACATGTTATTGATTCTGTATTATTGTATGTTAATGTGTTTGATATATCTTTGTATTTATGACATATATATTATCACAAATAAATAAATAAATAAATTCATGTTAGCTAGATAATATGCACACATAGGTCAAGTTCATGTTAGCTAGATAATATACACACATACGTCAAATTCATGTTAGCTAACACACATATGTCAAGTTCATGTTAGCTAACACACAAATGTCAAGTTCATGTTGGCTAGATAATATACACACATACGTCAAGTTCATTTTAGCTAGATACTATACACACATATGTCAAGTTCATTTTAGCTAGATGATATACACACACATGTCAAGCAAAACGCTACATATTGTTAAACAAAAATAAGCCAAATGACGCCAATCACTTTCATATCATAATTATAAAAAAATAAAAATGTTCTTTTCGATGTTTCCACAGGGAAGCAGTGTTACTGTTTTTAGAAAACCAGGATGTAAAAATTGATTCTGCAGCAGAATGTGACAACAATGAATTCTGGAAGCTAATAAATAATCGTCGAAACAAAAAGTCATTTGCCTCGTGTTTCAAAATGAATTTTAACGGTACTATTCTAAAAGAGCCGAAGCTAATTAACACGGGTTGGAAAAAGCTATTTTAGTGAGATTTACTCACCTAGTCAAAACGCATCATTCAATCCAACTAGTTGAAAATTGAACCGGGTCAAATTTCAACATTAAATTCTGATCAAAACAGTCGTTGAAAACTGAATCAGTATTAAATGATCAGACATGGTGTCCTTTTTTAACGGTTTGTTGAATATAAGCAAAACATCACATGACTGATGTCGCATGTTGCAACAACTAAACATAAGCCATGGTAAGCTTTTCAATCGACATTAAATATACAACATCCATATATTAAGTTTAAGTATTTTGTAGTTAATCGATACTTTAATTGGTGTAAGAGCACTTCAATTGTTGGAGAGAGGCAACCTGGCGGTAGTGTGTGGGAAGGGTGTCCCTCTCCCGCTTGTGGCGGTAATACTTACTCTACTTGCACTCGAATCTTTAATTTTTGATATCTTAAACACTAACTGCAGAATTCTACTCATTTCTTAGAAAATACGGTTGTAACAAATCAATCGCATATGAGGTTACTGAGATATGTCCATGATATCAAGTTACACGGACACCTTTAACCAGTCGAATAATTGCCATAATTTGCATTAAATTCAACAAAAAGTTATTAACTTGATTGTTTGATAATCCTGACACCTTGGTAAAGTTTCAAATCAATCAAATAGGTGGTTACTGAGATACTTGCATGATAGTAACTTGCATGCAAAATGTTAACCTGAAAGTGGGACGCCGATGCCCGGGTAACAAAGAAAGAGAGAGAGACAGACAGAGACGGAGAGAGAGAGAGAGTTGATGGATGTAGGAATGCTTCATCACATTTTTAATTTGTGAAAATACAACCACACTGACGAAAGGCAATTCCAACAAATACTTATCCGATACCACACGTGTTATCACTATTGGTCAGCTACCACCATTGAGACCGGGATTCTGATTGGCTGAAAAAAGTATAGGGATGTTAAGGGCATATATCATGTTTGTAAGCTTGTTTTTGGTTAGATATAAATGTCACAATGAATTTTTTTCTTCTTAATTTGTTAGAATAGGATATTTTTATCATGAAAAAACAAAAAAACAAAACATATTTGCTCATTTTGACTATTTAATGTAGCAAATTGCACTAGTGGTAAATCTATGGAAATGCAAATGAATTCAGTGCGAGACTGGGGGTCATGAACTTCAGTGAACCGAAAGTAGTTAAAAGTGGTACTTTTGACCTATTTTTGTTGTTGTTTTTTTATGTATCTAGGTTGATACTTGAATGCAAGGTAGGTCATTTTCATGAACAAATGTTTTAAAAATAGGTTTTAAGCACAAACGCTATAATGTAAGTCTATGGGAAATGTAATGGTGGTAGCTGACCTAAACAGAGGGAATTGTCACATGTGTTCTGAGATGTCATTTGGAATATTTAGGTTTTTGTTATTTTTACTTGAAATTAGCAGACGACAACACTGTCAAAAGCATAACATGGCTAATAATTTAAAGTTTTGGGAAAAACTATATAAAACTTTTAAAAAACATGTTGTCAGTGGGGCAGATAGCTGTGAGTGTATGGAGTGGGTGGGGTGCAAAGACAGAGATGGGTATGGTATTAAACGCGTAACTTGGCCTGGTGGATCTGTTTATTTAGAGCGTTGTCACCGTATTGCCTATATGCTGGCACACAGTTTAATGCATGATGAGCTGCCAAGGCATACTAATGATGGACTTGAGCTTGAAGTCAGCCACAGGTGTCACAATAGGGCCTGTGTGAACCCAGAACATCTTGTTTTAGGGAGCCATCAATACATCAATTTCCAGAAGCTACTGTGTCAATGCAGGATTTTGTGCAGGGCAGCATGTTCCAGTTTGTCTTTTTCGCACGGATTGATTCTGTGATGGATTTCTTGTGTAAGCATGATCGTTTGATGTGCTCGGACAGTTTTTGTTGATTTTTGGGGTTTTTCGGCATATGATTCGCTTTTGTTTGAGCAGTTGGGCCTTAATGTATTTTTTCTGTACTTGGTGCTTCTCGTATAGTTGAAACATTTTTATTTTTCTTAATCGGCGCTTTAATTTCACTGCTATTGACTTTTCTCTCATTTTTTTCTTCTCAGATTGAAGCTGTTTCATAGATAGCATACGGTCAACTCTACTACCACTTGATATTGGACAGCCAGCAACATCACATAGTAGTTTCACCGACTGCCCTGGCCCATTGTTGACACTGTGGACTGCACTGTGTGCCCTGCCTGGGAAATTACGTGTGAAAGTGAAATTTTTTGGTAAGGATCGCTTTATTGATCTATTTGTAGGCCTCTACGTTTTGAGTATTTGTGTTCAGTTTGGTTTGAACAAGGGTGTCATGTCCAAGTCTATATTCAATGCACTCCATTAAAGTTTGTTCATTGTCACTATTAGACCAGTTTATATTGAAAGATTTGGGCAAAAAAACACTCCTTGTTATCCAGTTGAGATTGTTTTCACCACTGCAGATGGCAGAATGAGATTTGCAGTAGCTGTGGTTACCAGCATAACAATTTTTGGTAGCACATATGCACTTGGAGATGCGTGTCATGACTTTCTTGAAATCTCTCTTCTCCTGCTGGTGTACAGAATCAAATTCAGCCTGGCACCGCTTGCTAATATATATTGAAAATCGATTTCTTAAATATAATTAATACTGCTTTGTATTTCCCGGCATCATATTTAATACATGGGACCTTTTTTTATCTGTTTCCTGTGGTTGTCTGAGAGATGCCTAGTGTCAATCTGATGTTCAGGCATTGTTGTTGTCACTTTCTGTCTGTATAAGTCTGTTGCAGCTTGGTAGGCTTTAGTGTCTGGGTCTGTTGTTAAATATTTTATTTCAAGTTCATCATTATGCATGTCTCTGAAACACATTTCAGCCCACTTTTGCTCATCTCCAATATTGGTTTCCATACAAACAGTAGCTGTACAGTCCTTGGATTTTATGTAACAGTTATCATCATCCTGTGAATGAAATCCATGTTTGGAGCACAGTTTATTTACTGTTTCAAGGGCAATTATTTGATTTTTCTTTGTCATTATTTCTGCTACAGTGTATGTGTACTGAGTTGCAGGCTGAAATGGTGTTCGCCCCACTCCTGAATAGAGACTGCTGTTGTACATACCATCGGACTGTACAGCAACTTCTTTCTCTCGGGCATGTTTCTCCAGTTGTTAATTGTTTTTAATTCTTGCCTTCTCTTCTTCATGTCAGCTATATTTTCTTTCTTTATTAGAGTGCACACTTTTGTTGCACATTTTTGCATTCCTGAAACAGATGGAGCTGGGATATTAGCACTCAACAGCATTTTAATAGCACTTGATGAGGCAACTGGAGATTGTGTCATTCCAATGTTAAATCCCACATTGGCGGTGGCTGATTTTCTTCCTGGTTTGCCTGTTTCGATTTCTTCGTAGAGTTTAAATTTGTCTGATCGATATTGACAGGCATCACAAACAGCTCGTTCACGCCAGACGAGACCATGCTTTTCTTCATTGGCTCTATCAAAGCTCAAATTGCCTGTACAGTTTTGTGATCTTGTGGCATGTTCTTTGGTGACTGCATTGATCATTTCCCATAATTTTCCAGTATGGACCAACTTGTAACAGCTCAAATGATCCTTGCAAATATATCCGGTTGGTCCTAAATACTAATTTGCATTTAGGAAATCAATTTCTTATTTTTTTAAAAATTTTTTAAAGCCATTTTTTAAGAACATAAGAAGTTTAGGACAGTTGTATGTTTTCTTAGAATTTTATTACCTCCCTTTATTTATCAGGGTAAATTCAATATACCTTCTCTGAGTGTTGTTTATGAAAAATGGACAATGAAATGTGTATGGAAACACAATATTATAAGATAATTTAGTGTTTATATGTATGAAAGGATACTTTTTACATTAAAATAGGCTCCAAATTGATAAAATTTATGAATTATTAAAAAAAAAGTAATAATTTTTTTTTTTGTTTATGTTTTTTTTAATAATAAATGCTTTAAAGGTGCCTGAGACACTCTGAAGAATAAAGTAGATGATATGTATAGTGCACTTACTGTTTCTCCCCTTCAGTAGACTGTTTTCTTTGGTTATAAGATGGTACTCTGTTAGGCCGCAGCATCTTGAATCTGACAACGGGTTCATCAGAGACGGGTGCTGGTGGCAACGCCTCTGGTGGAATCGGTGGATCCTGGATAAGATTCTCCACTTCAGTTGAAGCACGGATATATTTTACTATTTCTTGAGCTTCTCCCTCCACTTTAGGAGTCACTTTTCCTTTGATTGGATGAAATTTATGTCCAATTTTAAGTCCACATTTACTCTTTCTATATTTGCCTTTCATGATTTTTCTTATTAAAATGCGACTAATTGGTGTATATGTAAGCATCCGAATGAGATAGAATACTTTTTTTTTTTTTTGTAATTTTTTTTTTCATTGTAACAGTTTAACAATACCAGATGTAAAGAAACACATTATAATATAATATATGCAGAATTCAACAATTTCACATTTGTAAAATTAAGGGCAAACTTTCCAAGTCTTTTAGTGAGTTTGTTAACTCCCATTCTTTATATATATATATTGTGTTATTGATATCAAATAAGTTATACAATGACTATATATACCATATTGTTTCATTTTGTACTTACATTTTTTTTAATTTATTTACAAGGAAAGTTTGCTCTTTAGTCTGTTTGTGAAAAGAAAAAATCCTCGCAAACAAAAACCCTAAAAAAAACACCAACAACAGAGAACAGGCTTATGTTTCATCAACACACTCGGGTATTCGTAGAAGTATCAATAATAAACTTAAGTTTAAAGAAATTTATGTAACCGTGATGGTTTGCACTGGATTAAAAAAAACAAAACAACAAACAAACAAAAACAAAAAAACTGCGTTACTTTTACTTTACTTTTAAAAGTTGAATCAGCATTCTACAATCGGTTAAAACGGTAAACCAAAGAAAATACTGGTAAAACAGAAACCCGCTCTCCGTGCGATGTATACAAAATAAGATAACTTCATTGAAGTATTCAACATATACATATATGTTGTATGATACATATTTGTACACTATATATTATCTCGAAGAATGACTATGTAACATTATATATTTCCAATTTAAAGAATTATGTAACATTTACTTATTTATAGACATTAAAATCATCTGAGACTGATAAAACTGCTTGTTTTTATTCATGTTCTTTAAATACTAAATAGTAGCATTTTTTTTATAATAATAATAATAATTGTATGAAAAAAAGATTGGAAGGATCAAGTCTACTGTAATTGATTGTATAAATATTTAAAGCAATTTAACCACAAAAACCCGGAGGGAAATCAATAATGTATCTTAGATTACAAGAGGTTTATAGACCTCCCAAAGAGCATCAAATCCTACCAAATTAAAGTTTACTTTTGCTATATATCTTTCTGGGTTATAAAGATTTCGAATATAATGTTTAAAGTTTGTTAAACAGAGTTTTTTTTGTATTTAATTTATGGTTGAAGATGATTTTTTTTGTTTTCAAAAATAATTTATTCAACACTGGGTCAAACTCTTTGTTTCCAAATAAAATATCAGTAATTGACCAGTTTGTAATAATAGCACTGTTCTTTTCTTTGATATAGTCAACAAGACTAGACATAAATTGTTTTGATGTTGCACAGTCTATAAATAGATGTTTTATGGTTTCAATTTCTGTCTGACAGAATGTACACATTTCTGAAACAGCGATATTCATTTTCTTCAGGAGTGAGTTTGTACCCAATATTTTATGGTTATATTGAAACCATTGTAAATTCGTATCTGTAGTGAAACTAAATGGTAGAGCATAATTTTTTGACCATCTTAAATTAATTCTTATATCTAACTCCTCTTCCCACTTACATTTTGAAAAAGGTTCACTATTTTCTGAAAAAAATGATTTATATATTGCTCTACAACCCTTTTTATCTTTAACAATAGTCAAGACTGGAAGTGGACATATAGGGTTCTTGCAATTACTGGCTAAGTGTTGACACTTAAATTTATTTATGTATTGTCTTGCTGATGCAATAAGTCCTTCAAATTCAAGAAAATTTGTATTAATATTATACTTGTTGATGAATTCTCTAATGGTATACAAATTGCCATCGCTATTCATTAGGTCATTTATAACTATTATTCCTTTAGAAAACCAATGCTTATAAAAAGTGCTCGAGCCTCCGACCTTAAGATTAGGGTTGTACCAAATGTATGAACTTTGTAAACCAGACCATGTAGTAGGTTCGATGTTTTTCGAATGAGATAGAATACTTGTTTGTGTGTTACCTTGGTCATTTTGGCCGTAATATGATGCTTCAAAACCACAGAAAGTATGCAACAAGTTTGATAGTAGAACACATGTTATAAATAAACTGCCCATGTAGCCTCTGCACCATATCTGCCCATCTCTGTATTTCTCCCCAGAAATAACATAAAAAAATAAAATGGCTTGTGTTAATTAGTCTTATAGCAAGGGATGATAGAATTGAGAGTGCAATTAGGAGAAAAAATGACTGAAATTGAAAAAAAAATGAAAAAAATTGTTATAAAAAAAAAAAAAAATCCATGTAAATTAGGGGGGTGGAGTACAAATTATACATGTTCACACTCCTATCTTTAGACAAAAGGACATGTTTACTGTCCAATATTGAAGAAACATATTGTCGAACATGGCAAAAAAAAATTGTTTGAAAATATTGAGTAATACAGGAGATATTCAGTTTTTAAGATCACATATTTTGGACTATTTCACTTATTTTTCATGCTGCAACAGATGCTCATATACATGTTTAGCAGGCAAACATGGAAAATGCTCTAAAAATGTCAATTTTGGGAGTAAACAGAAAACAAAGGTATTAGTTTGTTTGAAAATATGTATTGAATCAAATGAAACATAAAAAAGTATAAAGTATGAAAAAGCTAGTTTAGGTGCCCCTTTAGGTCAGCTACCACCATTGAGACCGGGATTCTGATTGGCTGAAAAAAGAAAAGGGATGTTAAGGGCATATATCATGTTTGTAAGCTTGTTTTTGGTTAGATATAAATGTCACAATGAATGTTTTTCTTCTTAATTTGTTAGAATAGGATGTTTTTATCATGAAAAAAAAAATAACATATTTGCTCATTTTGACTATTTAATGTAGCAAATTGCACTAGTGGTAAATCTATGGAAATGCAAATGAATTCAGTGCGAGACTGGGGGTCATGAACTTCAGTGAACCGAAAGTAGTTAAAAGTGGTACTTTTGACCTTTTTTTTTTTTTTTTTTTTTTTATGTATCTAGGTTGATACTTGAATGCAAGGTAGGTCATTTTCATGAACAAATGTTTTAAAAATAGGTTTTAAGCACAAACGCTATAATGTAAGTCTATGGGAAATGTAATGGTGGTAGCTGACCTATTGGAATAACGTATCTAAAGCATACCGGCCATTTTTATATATATTGTATATCAATATTTTCCGGTTATAATTCACACTTAATATCCGCGAGAACATCCATATTTAAAATAACAATTTTCAATGTTGCAATGTGGTCCGGCCGACTATTCGGTCAGTTTCCAACTGTTGGTGAGAGTTCCAAATTTAATGTTACACCGGAAAATGACATGTCAACCGGAATATGGTCTGATTTAGTACCTACTAAATCCCATGAGGCACTTTTTTCTAAAATACAAACCTCTTGACAAGTTCGACCGAGAATGAAAGTAAAATAAATTTAGAGATAATCGTATAACGTTTTTGATTGGTTGATTGAAACAATCGGCCTACCTCGGATATTTCCATAGTGTTTCCAAAGAGTATCGTTTAGATGTTTAATTCTATATTCATTATTTTTATATTATTATATATTTTCTATGACAAAGATCGTGTACAAGATAACTGCATCACTTCCGTCCGAACAAATATTTTTAAATAACATAACCATTGCATAGGTGTGTTTGTTTTAGCCAATCAGATATTACTTCCAGATTAAAACGTTTCTTCTGCAAAACTTGTCAAGATGTTTGTATTTCAGAAAAGCAAGCGTCGCATATGATCACGACTATCTCCTTTTGGCGAATGAAATTGTATTTAACACGTGGTCAATATGGCATCGTTTCAATATGGCAGCGCCCACAGTCAAATTTCTAAAGTGGCCCTTGTTTAGGGTTCGGTCGCTTATGCGATATAACTAATACAACTTTGCATAGAAAGACCCAAATTAAAGAAGTGAACTTACATTTAATGGGTCATTTCTTTTTTAAATGACAATAATGATGTGTTTTGAGAGCATCGTCTTATTTGAATTCTGAATTTGGAAGAAAAACATGATGCTTAGAAATTGGTTATGAATACATGATTTTGGAAGTCTACTTTCACTTTGTCAACAGTGTACACACTGAATAGAACTAATTGCTCTTGGATAACATTGCTCTTGGATAACACAAGACCCCTACTTTCCTCATAGTTTGGTAGTGCAGAGGTTGACAAATAATAAAATGTAAGTTGCACTTCTTTCGTTTGGGTCTCTCTATGTATGCATGCGCACACATGCGACAGCATGCACATGTGCACGATGTAAAGCACAAATGTGTGGGCAGACATACGGCAGACGTGACAACAGGTTGCTTCGTCAATATATCAAGATCAGCGAATATGGATTATAAGTATTTCCAAGCAAAACATGAAGATACAGTAAACTGCAAACAATTCCACCTACACTATGCGGACTGATTTGCCAACTTTTTGTACATAAACTTGAATGTATAATGTATTTGATTGTCCGATAATTGTTATAAATTTCTGCCAGTATCAATACATCTGGCATGATTATTCTGTATATTTATCATGTTTATGCTATTATGGTGGCTGTATTCTTTGAGTGTTACGCATCCAGTTGGTCATATGTAATAAATATATATTAGGCATTTCCATATCTTAAGCATCTTAAGTACGTGTTGGTTCGATTCAGGTCATATCGATATATTTATGTCATTATTTAGTAATCTGAAGTATAGTGGATATATAAATGTGATGAAAACACGTCCACTTATGGGTCATGGGTTTGAGGTAGAATATTCGGACGATCACGGTCTGGTTTGATTGGTAGCGTGTTCATTTAAATACCATTGTTTAATTCCCATGTTTCATTCTTATTTAACATTTAAATTTGTGTGCCGGTCTCTTTACTCTCATCCGACTCAGGATTACACACGTCAACAGCTACATTTTCCACTTTGCCATCCTTCAATTCGTCATTGGCATTTTGAGTTTTCGGAGATGGTTCCTGTATGACGTCATATATTTCTGCGTACGTGGGTCCAGCATCGAACTCCATATATGAACCCGAATGGTTGTAATCATTCGGCACGGGTAACTTTCTAGCCGCGGATAGTGTGTGCATAGGACGTGGATATCTTGAATTAGAAATATATATCATTTTAATGAAAACTGTATTGTGCATTACGATTTACCTGGCACTTAGGACTATTCTGTGTATATCCGTAAATTAATTTCCGGTGTCCGAACGTAAATATTGATATCCGATACCAATACATTATAACGTAAATAGTGATATCCGATACCAATACATTATTAAATCGGCATCATGTCTCACTTACGAATAGCTGCACGGAGAAGGCGCCAAACGCCCGGACATCTTGACAAAGATTAATGAGCGCCAAGGTAAAACCTTATGGACAATATATGTTGATGTATTTATATAATACTTTACAGTATGTGTATATAAACACATACAGAAAGAATAAGTATAAGAATTTAACAGTAGTATTGATAAAAATAGATAAAATGTTCCAAATTTAATACGATGCAAAGAGCGATGCATATTAGACAAAAATGTTTTTCGTTTGTTATCGCAAACTTGTATCCAATGACATTAGGAATGTTTTTTTCTACATTTGTTTTAGTAAATATAATATTTTGCTGATATAATTATAAAATCGATCACAGCAGCTTTATTGTATTAAAGTTACGTTTACTAAATTAAATATCACATAAATATGGAATATACGCAAAAGAGTTTGTAAGCTTGACCAGAATGTTTATATATTGTCACATTCCTAAAATAAATGGTTTACGGTTTCTGTGCCCATAGCACAAATATCACATAGTTTTGAATTAACTATTTGAATTTCAATAACTTTGTATTTGTTGCAACTATTCTCATTATATATTTTAATTGCACATTTTAATGGTTTACTATATATATGTTTCCAGACAATAATCGCATCTTGAAATTCTGTTTCCCATTTTTGCTGTTGTGTGTTATGTGTTTATTATTCTTTACCTTTTAAATTGTCTCCTTAAACATATACGTATATAAAACTTATTCCCTTAGCATCGCATTGTCAAGTTTAATGTTCATAGATTTGTATTAATTAAACAGATATGTCATGCAATTTTACAAATTGTAGTTAAATTTATAGATATTAAACACTTTTTATTTTACATAGCTATATCTTTTTATATCATCTCATCTTAAACATATATAACACTTATTTCCTCAACATTCTATTGTCAAGTGTCAAGATTAATCTTTAATTTATCAACTGTATAGGTGTATAGATCGTAAATAAAAAAAAGCCGGAGCATCCTTCATATTCTCCTGACATTAGCCCCTGCAATTATGACTTATTCCCAAGACTTATATGAGGGGAATTCGATTCGCTGACTCATCTGGAGCAGATTGCGATTGCCGTGGCGAGCAAGGTGAGGGTATATGAACACGGTTGCCTAGCAACGGGAATAAAAGATCTGCCGAAGCGATTTGCATCGGTCATTGACCACAGGGGACATTACTTTGAGGGATTATAATACTGTATTACATTTATTTTCATAATAAATTTATGTGATAGGTTGCATTATATATTGAATGACTCTCGTAGTATGCCTTAATATACTAAAAAATGACATTAGATGTAGCCGTGAATACAAAATATTTAAGTTAACAATTCAAAGATAAAATTGCAGCATGTTTACTTTAAGACGGTCAACACAAATGGTCAATATGATATTGAGTGTATGTCTTTGTTGATATACTGAAAACGACTAATAATTTACAAATGTAATGCTTGTAATATTCCTAAAGTTGATTATATTGGTATATTGATTTAGATATATTACTGTCTTTTTAAGATTTCCAAAAGAACATCTCATTTTGCAATAACATTTAAAACAAGTTATATCTGTATATATACATCTGTTGAAACATGACAAGACATGACAAACTATGTCACCAATCAACAAACATTATCAACATAATGTCGCCATGAAAAGGTTTACAATAAAATGCAAATATACTTGCTCTAGTTAAGAAACAAAGGTATTCCACGTATAAATAGAGAATAGTTTAAAGAAATTAAATATAGAAATTAGTGCACGTGTGTCTACGGTGACATAACAAGGACATAATATTTATGTTTTTACTGATTTAAGGCATAAGAATAGCATGAACATAAGAAAGGAAAACAATTTGAAATAACCTGAACTTTGACATGTTTCAAATTGAAAGTAATCAGTTTAATGTCATGAAAATATATAACGTATTACTTACATAACGCCATAATTAATCTATCTATCATGTTCATATCAATCATCATGGACATAAATTTATTACATTAGTAACTAATACAGATCATCATTGGCATAACTCTGTTGCATTAGTAACGAATACAGATCATCATTGACATAACCCTGTTACATTAGTAACGAATACAGATCATCATTGACATAACCCTGTTACATTAGTAACGAATACAGATCATCATTGACATAACCCTGTTTCATGAGAAACTAATACAGATCATCATTGATATAACCCTATTACATAAGTAACGTATACAGATCATTATTGACATAACTCTGTTACAAAAGCAAATCATACAGATCATCATGAACATAACCCTATTACAAAGGCAACTCATACAGATCATCATTGACATAACCCTGTTACATTAATAACGAATACAGATCATCATTGACATAACTCTGTTACATTAGTAACTCATACAGATCATCATTGTCATAACCCTGTTACATTAGTAACTAATACAGATTATCATTGACATAACTCTGTTATATAAGTAACTAATACAGATTATCATTAACATAACCGTATCACATGAGTAACGAATACAGCTCATGACTGACATAACCCTATTACATTAGTTACTAATACAGATCATCATGAACATAACCGTATTACAAAAGTAACTCATACAGATCATCATGAACATAACCTTGTTACATTATTAACTAATACAGATCAACATTGACATAACCCTGTTACATCAGTAACTAATACAGATAATCATTGACATAACCCTTTTACAAAAGCAACTCATACAGATCATCATGAACATAACCCTATTACATAAGTTAACGAATACAGATCATCATTGACATAACCCTATTACATTAGTAACTAATACAGATCATCATTGACATAATCCTATTACATTAGTAACGAATATAGATCATCATTGACATAAACCTATTTCATTAGTATCTTATACAGATCATCATTGACATAACCCTATTACATGAGTAACGAATACAGATCATATTTAACATAACCCTATTACATTAGTAACGAATACAGATCATCATTGATATAACCCTGTTACATTAGTAAAGAATACAGATCATCATTGACATAACCCTATTACATTAGTAAAGAGTAAAGACCATCATTGACATAACCCTGTTACATTAGTAACGAACACAGATCATCATAGACATAACCCTATTACATAAGTAACGTATACAGATAATCATTGACATAACCCTATAACATTAGTAACTAATAAGATCATCATTGATATAACCCTGTTACATTAGTAACGAATACAGATCACCATTGACATAACCCTGTTACATTAGTAACGAATACAGATCACCATTGACATAACCCTGTTACATTAGTAACGAATATAGATCATCATTGACATAACCCTGTTACATAAGTAACGAATACAGATCATCATTGATATAACCCTGTTACATTAGTAACTAATACAGATCATCATTGACATAACCCTGTTACATAAGTAACGAATACAGATCATCATTGACATAACCCTGTTACATAAGTAACGAATACAGATCATCATTGACATAATAATGTTACATTAGTAACGAATACAGATCATCATTGACATAACCCTGTTACATTAGTAACGAATACAGATCATCATTGACATAACCCTGTTACATTAGTAACGAATACAGATCATCATTGACATAACCCTACTACATTAGTATCTTATACAGATCATCATTGACATAACCCTATTACATTAGTATCTTATACAGATCATCATTGACATAACCCTATTACATTAGTGAATACAGATCACCATTGACATTACCCTATTACATGAGCAACGAAAACAGATAATCATTGACATAACCCTATTACATTAGTAACGAATACAGATCATCATTGACATAAACCTATTACATAATTATGTTAAACAGATCATCATTGACATAACCCTATTACATGAGTAACGAATACAGATCATCATTGACATAACCCTATTACATTAGTAAAGGATAGAGATCATCATTGACATAACCCTATTACATGAGAAACGAATACAGATCATCATTGACATAACTCTGTTACATTAGTATCTTATACAGATCATCATTGACATAACCCTATTACATTAGTAAAGAATAGAGATCATCATTGACATAACCCTGTTACATAAGTAACGAATACAGATCATCATTGACATAACCCTGTTACATTAGTAACGAATACAGATCATCATTGACATAACCCTGTTACATTAGTAAAGAATACAGATCATCATTGACATAACCCTATTATATTAGTAAAGAATAGAAATCATCATTAACATAACCATGTTACATTAGTAACGAATACAGATCATCATTGACATAACCCTATTACATTAGTAACGTATAGAGATCATCATTGACATAACCCTATTACATTAGTAACTAATACAGATTAACATTGACATAACCCTGTTACATCAGTAACTAATACAGATAATCATTGACATAACCGTATTACAAAAGTAACTCATACAGATCATCATGAACATAACCATATTACATTAGTAAAGAATACATATCATCATTAACATAACCCTATTACAAAAGTAACTCATACAGATCATCATTGACATAACTATGTTACATTAGTAACTAATACAGATCATCATTGACATAACCCTGTTACAAAAGTAACTCATACAGATCATCATGAACATAACCCTATTACATTAGTAGCTAATACAGATCATCATTGACATAACCCTGTTACGTTAGTAACGAATACAGATCATCATTGACATAACCCTGTTACATAAGTAACGAATACAGATCATCATTGACATAACCCTGTTACATAAGTAACGAATACAGATCATCATTGGCATAACCCTGTTACATTAGTAACGCATACAGATCATCATTGGCATAACCCTATTACATTAGTAACTCATACAGATTATCATGAACATAACCCTATTACATCAGTAACTCATACGGATCATCATGAACATAACCCTATTACATTAGTAACGAATACAGAACATCATTGACATAACCCTATTACAATTGTAACGAATACAGATTATCATTGACATAAACCTATTACATTAGTATCTTATACAGATCATCATTGACATAACCCTATTACATTAGTAAAGAATACAGATCATCATTGACATAACCCTATTACATTAGTAAAGAATACAGATCATCATTGACATAAACCTATTACATTAGTATCTATATACAGATCAGTCATTGACATAACCCTATTACATTAGTAAAGAATAGAGAGCATCATTAACATAACCCTTGTTACATTAGTAACGAATACAGATCATCATTGACATAACCCTGTTATATTAGTAACGTATACAGATCATCATTGACATAACCCTATTACACTAGTAAAGAATACAGATCATCATTGACATAACCCTATTACATTAAGTAACGAATACAGATCATCATTGACATAACCCTATTACAGTTAGTAAAGAATACAGATCATCATTGACATAAACCTATAACATTAGTATCTTATACAGATCATCATTGACATAACCCTATTACATTAGTAAATAATAGAGATCATCATTAACATAACCCTGTACATTAGTAACGAATACAGATCATCATTGACATAACCCTATTACATTAGTAACGAATACAGCTCATCATTGACATAATCCCTATTACATTAGTAACGAATACAGATCATCATTGACATAACCCTATTACATATGTAACGAATACAGATCATCATGAACATAACCATATTACATTAGTAACGAATACAGATCATCAATGACATAACCATATTACATGAGTGACAAATCATAAGTAACGAATACAGATCATCATTGACATAACTCTGTTACATGAGTAACGAATACAGCTCATGACTGACATAACCCTATTACATTAGTAACGAATTCAGATCATCATTGACATAACCCTGTTACATTAGTAACGAATACAGATCATCATTGACATAACCCTATCCACATTTCATTGATATTCTATAGCAAGTATATTGTATTGTCCGATTATGCAAAAGGTTATTCAATTATAAATCCGAAATGTTCGACACAAATGAGGTACAAACTGACATGTAATATCTATGCGTGCGTAACCATATTTCAGCATAATTCAGCATTTACCTCCTAATTTTCTCTTCGAACGTGTATCTATAAGCACTATACACCAAAAAAACAACAACATTGTTACGGAAAACAGCAGTTACGGAAACATATTGTCCAGTATCAAGCGGGCAATATGGTGTATTATATAAATGTACTATTGCTGGAAGTGTTGGAGAGTATCCATAAATTCCCTCAAGATGCAGCAGTAATCACGTACTAGCAGTTACGGAAACATAGCATTTGAAATGTGGAAAATGATAATTGCGCTTTCAATTCCAATTTGTACCCGTATTATTTATAAACACTGAAGTTTGATTTTGTTCTAATAATATACTGTATAACCGATTCACAAGACATAATTGCAATAGAATATCAACAGAGTATAAAATAATTAATGCCACTTTCAAAATCGTTATGGTTCCATAGTTCGTTTTTGGCGACATGCATAATTAGTTGCTTTTGATAAGCATAGAATTCATGACACATTCTTGGTTTAAGTTGCGAATTTCTGTATTAGACAAGAGAGAGAGCCAGTATAAGAAGGCTACAAAATGTGCAAGTGGTGTTCCTATCAAGTTTGATGATGGAAAATTCACTGGCGACCTAGGTTTTTGCATACTCGGCCATCATTAAACTCTTATGCTTAGACAGAAATACATTTTCCAGTAACAACATCCATACGAAATATCTACCAACCATTGTCTCTCGATAATCTAAAAGATTTATTGCCAAAAATTGCGTTGCACTGGCGACAGGGATTTTCCAAATATGAGTCTATTTTGGGAATATGGCTGCACTGAGATGTTTAAAATTGTTTCACAATTAATGTAAAATAAGTAAATTACTACTTTTTAACAATCGATTATGCAAAAGTGTAACAAAAGTAAATAAATGTTCAACAATATGTTAATTAATGTTAACGTAAGTAATGTGTGCTTACATGTTCGGCTTTCCGTGCTCACGGCCAGGAAACCTCTCACCTTTGTAAAAGAAAATAGAATGCGCAAGCAGAATAAAATTAAATCAGAAACTATTTAAAAGCATACAATATTTCTCATCATGTGTGGTAACAAGGGATATTTTTCGAGAACTAGAAACTCAATATATGTATAATTTCATTGATACAAACCATTACCACTGAGACATTAATGCTTCAGAATGCCTTTGACTTCCTTACACGTATGTCATAGTAGTGTTTTTGTGCACGAACTATTTCTTTCAAAATGGCGGAACAACTCAACTTGTCAAAGGTACGTACTTCATTTAATCATCTGTAACTTTCTTTACTGACGTACATGAAACATGTACTTTGTAATAAACATTTATTGGAATGTCCAATGTTTTAAAAAGTACGTACACTTTACTAAAAAGTAACCAGGTAGAGGTTTAAATAAACATTTATAAACACATATACATTTGTTGTTTTTAGAAAAGGTAGAAGCATATATTAACAACAAGTAGTTAAAATTATTGTGACCTACAAAACACTAGAGGTAGTGTTTACAGGAATGAAGTCTTGTTACAGAATCCCAGAGCGGTTAAAAATAGAATCGCAGACAATTGCGCGAAGACGGTTTTGTACGCCGACATTTATTTTAAACTGAATATTAGATCAAAACTGTATATAAATGGAATACACCATCAATTGAGATTACTATATATTGTGTAACTATGAACGCTTTTGATATAAAATATTTAAGCAGTTTCCTTATCATTTTGTTGTTTCATAAACGGTATGAACAATTATTGATGACACCTATTTAATATTCGCTGTGCTCCACATTACATAGAGTCATTTGTGTTTGCAGAATCGCAGAGCAGTTAAAATAGCGTCGGTAAAATCGAATAGCAGAACAATTCCCAAATTCTATTGTGTGTAGTTTATATGTATACACCGATATTTATTATAAACTGGATACTAAACCAAATTTATACTGATGGAATAAAGCAAAAATGTTTGTTGAAGACCTATTCGTGAACGCCGACATTTAGTCATAGCGTCATATTGAACAAAACATATGTAAATTGAGTAGAACTGTAGTGAGTAAGATTTAAACTAATTGCATATATGTATTGGTAGATGCACTGGCGAGGTATATTATTTGTGTATAGCAACACGTACATCGTCCTCTTTGTTGAGGCCAAATGGTTGAATTGTATCCCTATCATATATATATATATATATATATCCGATAGACGCTTTTTGTTCGCAACGCGTTTTATTCAGAGAAAAAGAAGAAATACGTCAACATGTGTTTACATGCAGACAGAACAGAAATCTTCACTGTACTAAAGTTGTTGTGGACAAAAGTCGTCATGCGGACAAACGTCGACGTATTTTTATGCACATTATCACCATTATTGGTCGTTTGCATTTTTAGAAACACGACGGTGATGGTCATGCCTGTTTATTTTCCTGGTGTTTCGTCATTTGTAGAGAGGAATCGAAGCAGTTGAATTTTGAATACGTTCTTGTGCCATTTTATAAAGTACCACACGGTGCAAAACGCGAGAAAAGACATACACATCACACAACTTCAAAATTAATGCTATTTCCAGGCTTTAACATATAAATAAAACATAAATGACACATAGAATATGTATTACTATCTGCAAGAATGAAACACTGATAGCGTTTTGGCCGATTTAAACATATCCATTACTATTATGAAAACGGCAACCATTGGACAATTCCTACTTGCAGAAAAGAACGAACTTTGACAGTTTGCAGGCTAAACTTTTAGTTTCTAAGTCAAAAAGCCATGTATGTGTATGTCATCACTGCTAGACAATCTGCTCAAATATTAATTGACACATACTCACGTCTTGCATAACCACACATAGTAGAAGAGAAGTATTTTTAAATAGTACAAAAATATTATCTATACCAGATTGGAGCAAATACATCAATGCATCAGATGAAGTGTTTTTAGATGGATGCTAGTATCGAGTACTCACGGCTCTTAATTAATTGTTTCAATTATATGAGAGATGCCTACAAATTATACGACACGGGATAGTTATACATAGACCATCCTCCCACTAAGACAAATAAATACAAACAATTAAATGGAATCATGACCAATATTCCAGAAATAAACGTAAAATAAGTAGAAACTTCGATCCATCATCTCCATAATTAGACATTATGTTTCGATAAGGCTAAACAACTTGGACGTGAGGTTATTGCTTATAACACAAATCCTAAAATCGTTCTCTTGTCTTTCTTAAAACATGACAGTCATTTTAAATTACCAACAAATATATAAATGCTATATATGCGATGTCTATGACCTGTACCAATTACATTATATTCTAACAATTGTATCATTATTTTGCCTGATATATTCAAATAGCTTCATTCTTGTTTGTTTTGTTTCACACTGTATATTTGTAACATGTATCTCAGAAATGGGAAAATAAAGATTTGACTGATTGACTTATATTCAACCAGCACATCAAAATGAATAAATACCTGGTACTGATTCTGCGTTTGAATATTTTGTAAACACACACGCTGCCCGCAGTTACAATAAGAAAACCAACCGAAGCTCCTATCACAGCGATGAGTGTAGTAATCGTAGAATCGACTGAAATTATAAATACAAATAAAAACAGGTTGGCGGACATAAAACAAAGTCGAAGGTAAGTGGTTATTTACAAGTGTGAGCATTTCACAAAAGGACGTGAACCTTCGGATACTTTGTGGATGCGATCTCGGCATATGTTAAAGTTGTTACCAGCAGTGATCATTTACTTCCACACATGGTTTATTATTGTTGAAATTATGTCTTAGTGCAACCGTTTTGTCGACTTGTTTTTAACTGGAGCGGCGAAGCATTTCGTTTCTCAGCTCATCCAGGCACACGTCACCAAATGTGTACTTCATATTCTGTTTTAGACGTTATTTTGTGTTATGACTCTATCTAAAATACAAATGATTTGAACTATGAAAAGTTCTTATTGAGGGATTGCCATTTTTCTTGGTAGGGAAATACGAAAATGGCAACGGCACAGTTGTCGTATTTACATCCATTTTTGAAAGTGTTTTTTTTTAAATATAATGCAATATATGCTTTGTTTTGTGACACCATCCATATTGTCCAGTACAAGGTTATGTTTCATATTGTGACACCATCCATATTGTCCAGTACAAGGTTATGTGACACCATCCATATTGTCAAGTACAAGGTTATGTTTATGTTTTAGTCTACATGTTTCGTATTGTGACACCATCCATATTGTCCAGTACAAGGTTATGTTGATGTTTTAGTCTACATGTTTCGTATTGTGACACCATCCATATTGTCCAGTACAATGTTATGTTCATGTTTTAGTCTACATGTTTCGTATTGTGACACCATCCATATTGTCCAGTACAATGTTATGTTCATGTTTTAGTCTACATGTTTCGTATTGTGACACCATCCATATTGTCCAGTACAAGGTTATGTTTATGTTTTAGTCTACATGTTTCGTATTGTGACACCATCTATATTGTCCAGTACAAGGTTATGTTTATGTTTTAGTCTACATCTTTCGTATTGTGACACCATCCATATTGTCCAGTACAAGGTTACGTTTCATATTGTGACACCATCCATATTGTCCAGTACAAGGTTATGTTTATGTTTTAGTCTACAAGTTTCGTATTGTGACACCATCCATATTGTCCAGTGCAAGGTTATGTTCATGTTTTAGTCTACATGTTTCGTATTGTGACACCATCCATATTGTCCAGTACAATGTTATATTCATGTTTTAGTCTACATGTATCGTATTGTGACACCATCCATATTGCCCAGTACAAGGTTATGTTCATGTTTTAGTCTACATGTTTCGTATTGCGACACCATCCATATTGTCCAGTACAAGGTTATGTTCATGTTTTAGTCTACATGTTTCGTATTGTGACACCATCCATATTGTCCAGTACAAGGTTATGTTGATGTTTTAGTATACATGTTTCGTATTGTGACACCATCCATATTGTCCAGTACAAGGTTATGTTGATGTTTTAGTCTACATGTTTCGTATTGTGACACCATCCATATTGTTCAGTGCAAGGTTATGTTCATGTTTTAGTCTACATGTTTCGTATTGTGACACCATCCATATTGTCAAGTACAATGTTATATTCATGTTTTAGTCTACATGTTTCGTATTGTGACACCATCCATATTGTCCAGTACAAGGTTATGTGACACCATCCATATTGTCCAGTACAAGATTATGTTCATGTTTTAGTCTACATGTTTCGTATTGTGACACCATCCATATTGTCCAGTACGAGGTTATGTTTATGTTTTAGTCTACATGTTTCGTATTGTGTCACCATCCATATTGTCCAGTACAATATTATGTTCATGTTTTAGTCTACATGTTTCGTATTGTGTCACCATCCATATTGTCCAGTACAAGGTTATGTTCATGTTTTAGTCTACATGTTTCGTATTGTGACACCATCCATATTGTCCAGTACAATGTTATGTTTATGTTTTAGTCTACATGTTTCGTATTGTGACACCATCCATATTGTCCAGTACAAGGTTATGTTCATGTTTTAGTCTGCATGTCTCATATTTCCGGATTTGAGCAACTTGTCGTTATTTGTGAATGTAAAAACGATTGAGTTTCTGGGTAGGTGTTTCAAGTAGTTCACATTTATTGTTATAACATTTATAAGCCATTTCGTATATACTTGGAATACCAACAAGAAAAGTCGTGGCAGTTTCTGTTTTAATTGTTAATTAGAAGCACCAAATACCATCAAGAAAGGGTCGGTTAAAATTATGTTTTATACAGATCGCTGGCGCCTTCTACCGCCGACTTAACAGGTGTTCTATTTTTAATACACTTTGAATAGCTTTTGTTATCCCAAGAATGCTCTTCTGATTATTTTCATTGTCATAAATGTTTCTTTAGATTGTGTTTTGTTTTGCATGGTATGATACTTAGGATTATTTTATGAACTTTATTTTGTTGACGTACCACACCGTACATTTGTTATTGGTTGTAATTAAGTGGTGTCTTCTTTCGATTCAGTTTGTTTTGTTGATACATGGTTTTCTGTATGTCTGTTGATTTCTTGTTTATGCATCGTGTGTGGAGAAATTAGTAATTTCTACGATATATGCTGAGTTTGCATTTACAAATTGTTTGCAAATTTACAGTAAATTTGTCGTTTAATCATACCTGTATGTAATCACCTATCTTGGGGCAAGTTTCGTGTTCGCAAAATCGGTAAGCCTATGTCTTTTCCAAAAAGGACTTGCTGGATCAAGATAGCAACTATGATCGTCAAACAGTTATTCCCCGTGTATCTCCGAATGGTATTGAAGATAAGTGTGAGGTATCATAGATACAGGACCACCAATAAGAAATGGCAGTACGCAACAGTATAGCAGTATACTACTTCAAAGTTTCAGCAGCACAGCAACATATTTTTCTACTTATATAAGTATTATCATTATCGTTATTAGTGTTTTGGTTGCTATGCTGGGGCTCTTATGACATTTACGGGAATACACTGTTGTACTTCTATATTACGATAGCAATACAGACGTTGATAATTATTCAGCATTTAGAGTTACGTGCTATAGTATTAATTAACCGGAGTATATTTACAATTTACGCTTAATTTGATTTTAATTTCCCCCATTAAATATATTTTTCTCTATAGAATTTGTTTGACTTGACGGTTTTTCAAAAGTAAATACATTTTATTTACCACTTAAAAGATTGATTTGCTCATATTCAATTTAAAAATATGTCACTAAAATTGTATTTATAAAAGCCAAAAACTTTTGCCAGTGTAATATTACATTTTGGAAATTGAACCGAGTCACATTTCAACATTAAATTCTGATCAAAACAGTCGTTGAAAACTGATAAGTGTTAAATTTTGATCAGACATGGGGTCCTTTCTTAACGGTTTGTTAAATATTAGCAAAACATCACGTGACAGATGTTGCATATTGCAACAATTAAACATAAGCCCTAGTAAGCTTTGTTACAATCGGTTGCTATGATTACAAATGGTTACTTTAGCATTTAGTGGTTATACCAAAAAACAATTCATTTTCAAACTGACATTGACAAAATTCATGCCAACCCAGGAGCGTAACTTACTACAGGCACTGTAGGCACGAGCCTACATTTTTTTCTTAAAAATCGAAAAAAGAAAAATACCAAAAATGCAATAAAAATCGGATCCAAGGGAAAGGATTGTGGGGAGTGAACTATAAATCTCGCAACAGATGCTGACTCACCCTCAAACACATTCAACTCATTACTTTCACATTGAAATTAGTGTAACCACGACGAAGGAGATGGAGCCTGGCCATCATGGCGGAAAGTCGATCTTCCTATCCAGACATTCGATATATCAGTTTTATTTAATAAAGGCGGTGTGTTCCATGTACCTATTATATCATAAATCATCTGTGTAGTCGAGAAGCATTGTATTTTTGCTTTATGCTGAATAAAAAAATGGATGGCAACTATCGATATGCAATTATAATTAAAGTTATATCAAAATTGAGTTCAAAGCAGGAAATGGTATTTAGAGATTAGTCAGATATTGGCACTTTCTGAGTGACACCTCGGTGAGAAAGTAATTATTTATAGCCTACAGCCATAATTGATATAAACATAACGACAATACACAATTGCCTATAGCAAACACTATATAAACATAGGTAATGTACTCATAAACAGTCAATCATCACAAGAAAGCAAATCTAGACAGTATATTTTAAATATTTCAATTAGGTGAATATAGTTAAGAAGCAGTCATTGAATTTAAGGTAGTTTTTCTGAACATACACGACTCAGAAATATATCTTGATGTATTACGAACTAGTTTTTTATTTGTAGATGAAACAAGATTTATAAATTTATTGACAGTGGGAAATGATGTATATTTTAAATGCTTAGTTCTTGTTGTTCTATGTTTGGGACAACATAAAAGAAAATGCTACTTTGATTTAACAACATTTAAGGAACATAATTTACACATTCGATTCTCTCTTTCAACATGTGTATAGCTGCCTGATTCTATTTCTAAAGTATGGGCACTAAGACGTAAACATGTCAAATTTTTGTGATTCTTTTCGTTTGAAATAAGATCTAAGTAGGCTTCATGTATAAAATCTACTTTCAACTTATTGTAATATTGTAGTTTCAACAATGTAAGTTCCGACATAGTCCGAACAGATGCAGTCCAAGTGTGCATGGATTGGTTTCTTATTCTCTGTTTAAATCACGTTTGGATTTTTGTAAAGATGTAGTTAAAAAAATATGCAAAGATCAAAGGTGTCAATTTAAGGAGATGTGATAGCAGGATAATTAGCCATGGACTTTGTGTCATTCAGAAATGTTAGGTCGTCTTGTTGGTAAGATATGTGCGTGTTTAATGTAGAGTTAGTAAATATGAATTGTTTATGTGTCACTTCAGATTTGTCATATAATGTTGGTAATGGTATAATATTGTACGAAACACAACAGATCAGAAATTTTATTTAGACTTGAGCATCGTAGCAGCTCATCGTCATATACAATCAGTTTTTAATGCATGCAATCTGATGTCTACAATATAAAATATATAGTTATAATATATTGGTGAGAGTGGTTTTAAACAAAACCATTTTGACTGAATACTAACCCACAGGATACTCTGAAGTTAATTTCACACAACTCTTTAACAGAAGGCATATCCTGGAGTCTTATCTATTGGTGGTACAAACGGGTTTCCAATGGTGAGACGAAAGTAACTGACCATCAGCGATCTGGACGACCGAAATATTGTGTGGTTTTCCCGGGATTCAAGTCATATCTTCGTGAATAGCGCTTTCAGTACCTCCCGATCATATGCCGGAGTGTACATTCTGTGGTTAGGATCTATGAGTCATCATAGAATCGTGACATGTACCAGAGGTGGGTGCAGTACCACAAAAAAAATGTATTTTGCACAGCGATTCATACTTCGAAAAAAGAATGACTTTCATTTGAATGTCAATTTGACGTGGCACAAATAACGTCAATCCTCCCCGCACTTTGTAACATACACATTTTGACCTGTCAGAATTAATGTATAATGGTGGTGTACGATATTAACATTTTGCATGCTTATAGTTTAGATATTGAAAATTGTCCATGCCAAGTTTTGTTTGGATTGAAACACTAAAAGGCATATTTCTAATTGCGTCCTATTATTTTTGGGACATACCTCGTAAAAGAACCAAGAACGCTACAAAAGGGTCTACTGTATCTCTGCACTATCCTCCAAAAATCGAAAATTACTAATACTCTTCTGGATGTCGCCCATATGGGAAACCGATGGCGACGATAAATAAAATCATCATCATCAATGTATGTGCATACATATATACTAGTAAGTATGTCAATTTATGCGTATCTGAGTGATAAACATTCAACACTTGTTTGAAACTAGTAGCCGCTTGAAACCATGAAAAAGAAGGCTACATCATTTTTCCCTTTATGAAAGTGAACAAACCTTAAAACATCACATTTGTTATTAATTTATTTGGTTATAGTGCATTCAAGGTTAATTTTAAGAATATCCAGCCCCCTAAAAACAAAAGAAAATATACGCCAAAACGCATCTACGACAGTCTAGCTGGAATAGATAAAGGGAACATGCCCCTGGACCCCAACAACTGTGGCTACACATCGTTTTCAGCCAAGCTACGCCTCTGGAACCATTTAATTTAATCATATCGAAAAGCATTTCCAACAAACACCATTCCGATACCACATGTGTTATTACCAATGGAACCATGTATCTATAGCATACCGACCATTTTTTTTTATATATATCGTATATCAACATTTTCCGGTCATAATTCACACTTTACATCCACGAGAACATCCAAATTTATAATAGCAGTTTTCAATGTTGAAATGTAGTCCGAAACTATTCGGTCAGTTTCAAACTGTTGCTGATTAGGTTTGAATGAGAGTCAATTTTTCACGTGTGGGTGAGTCATTAAATTACGGTCGGGGTCAATTTTCAATGTTAAAAATTGATCACTCATCCGTTGAAAAGTGATCCATAGGGTCATTTTTCAACGGGGTCAAAATTTAATGTTACACCGGAAACATTCCAAACAATAGTAAACACTTTACTTTCATTTGAAAACAACGATTAATTCAAACGAACGAGATATTGTAGTAAAGTACTAATAACATAGTTACTAGTACTCACAATCAATGATCTGATGATAATGAAGGACTTAAATATAATTTCATATTTCATTGACGAACTCGATAAAAGTGAGAAGCCATTAGCACATTAAGCCGACGCAGCATTTTTAATAGATGCAAGGGCGGTAGCTCGATCCGATGCCTCTCATAAACCAACACTCAGTACTGGTTCTTCCCAGGAAGCAGACTCGAGAGTGGTTCATATAGACTCTGAGCTTTCATCGCAATCGAGCTAAAATAAATTAGTATAAACTAATAGATGAGGCGACAACACTGATACTGTCTTGAGGGGAGGGTAGCTGCACAACCCGTACTGGTGAGCTTAATAAGAAGAATTGATCTCCAACATTGCTTGTTTCTGTAAAAGACATACGCCCTTATGTTTTCCTTCGTTTGGCTGACACAGCGAATATATATATATATATAACTGGATAAAGTATCTATTTGATTGTTTTTGATGTTTATATTGAATTATTTAACTAAAATCGAAAAATAGACGAGTAAGGCTAACAGGGAACGTAGCATTTTCAGGACACAGCCAACACAACATCAAATACTTAATACTACTATATATAGCCCTTGTATACCTAATACCGCGATATACCTAATACCGCAAATGCCCGTATAATAACAATCTGGGAAGACAAGCGCAAAGCTCAAACTTCCGTTAGCGTCGGCATTTGTTTATATTTCGTATCGGCAACTGTTACTTACTCAGCACACTTGAGTAAACTTATAACTGTTTATGATTGATAGCATTCTTTACATTGTTGAGCATTTTTTAGACTCGTGGTATTAGGTATGACCAGTATATACATGTATAGCTATCGATAAGACGTTTAGTACATGTTAATTGTCAGTATTAAAACCTCCTATATCATATAAAAACAATTCCAATGCCATATTGAATTGAAATACTGAAGACATGGTCTGATAGAAACCAAAAGGAATTTGTTGAAACTTCTTTTTCCGATCTGAGATATCTGAATGAAGGTGTTCCTCAAGGATCAGTCCTAGGTCCACTGTTATTTCTGATGTATGTAAATAATATAACAGATTCGCTGTTAAGTACCACTAGACTTGTTGCAGATAATAGTTCACTTGCTATTTCTATAAATAATATTAATACAATGGAAACGATACTTAATGAAGATTTTGAAAGAATATTTATTTGGTCCAAACAATGGTTAGTTAAATTTAACCCAGACGTTATGGTTTTGTTTCTCTTTCAAAAGGAAACAGACCTACATTGTTCGTTGAAAATGCACAACTAAATTTTGTAGAACACCATAAACATCTTGTGATCAAATAAAGTCAACGTGGCTCATGGCATCTATATATGAAAGAATCAGTTGAAAAAAAAAAATCAATATGAAGCAGCTAGAACTGTAACAGGACTTACTCGTTCTGTTTCTATTGACCGCTTGTTACGTGAAATCGGATTGGTTTCTTTTTCAGATCGAAGAAAATATCAAAAAATAGTTTTAGTTTACAAAGAAACGCATGGATATTTGCCTTGTTAATTGCATGATCTTTTACCATAAATAGCAATTCATACAATTTCATAAACAGTAATGATTTTGTAACCTTGCCCAGACGACCTGAAATTTACTCTAAATCTGTTATACTATCTTTTTTTTAGATGTGCTCTTTATACTTTACCAAGACGTCAACTATTTATAAATACCTTTATTTCACCCTTTAAGTGCAAGTAACTTACAACTAGTATTTGGAAATCAAAACCTTACAAATGAGCAAAATGAACTGATATTTTCGGAAGCTCAAATGTTTGTCAAAAATACAAAACGTTTCCAATAAAACGATAACACTTATGTCACTGTCCATTTAAATGTCTAAAACTGTGAGAACATGGGGCGGTGTGCATATGGCTTTCCGCCGTTCGCGGATAGATATGACGAGCACGACACGATCAAATGTTTCGGGTTTATTTTGTTTTATTTTATAAAACATTTATATTTATTTTCCATTAACCATACTTAAGCATTTTAAAAATGAAATCTTATTATGAAATTTCTGTCGTTATTTTGTTCAATTAATCTGCCGCAATAGGGAGGGCTGTAACTAATGTTGTAATAACTTGTAGGTTATATGGATATGCTGTAAACATAATATTATTCAATAAAATATAATTTAGCTAAGGCATAATCATTGACAACATCAGAAAACTAAGAAACACTAACCTGGTAAAGCAACGGTTGTTGTTGGAGATATAACTGAAATGGAAAATGTATAATGGTTTAACTATGGCATTTCGGGGAAAACTTGTTACCGGTAAGAGTTTACCGGGGTACAAATTATTTACGATTAAGAACAATGATCAGATGTTGAAGTATACATTTATTTTTTCTTAATGAACCACCATGTATATGATTATTTTCTATTGAAAATGAAATATTGCTTTATTCAGGAAGCTGTAATTAAACAGAACTTGCATTTTTTTATATAACTAAATTTAGGCGGACCACAGTATGATACAAAAGGACACGTCTGATGCCCTCTCTCCTCATTTCGGATATTTATTATCTAAGTCAAGCAAGTAAAAATAAAGGCCTTGTATCCAGAACTAAGCGCTTAACTATTCTAAATTAGCTCATTTCAGATTGTTTTCAAAAAGGTTTAGTATTTGTAACAATTTTAAACCGACTATAAGTTCTAGATGCTACTATGAATACATGGGAACAATTAGTACAGGTACGAAATTGCATTTCAGTGTGAAAATAGGAAACTAAAACTAACTGAAAAAACTCACTTGGTGACGTCATGTTTTTAGTTGAAGATGTAACTGTAATAGAAAATAAATATATACTGGCTTTAGAGAATCTAGAGCATCTTTGGTATACAACATTAAATACAGTACTTATTGGAAATAATTTAAATGTTCAAATGGTGCTAGTGTTGCTGATGATATAAAGTTAACTATTCAGGTGTTATCTAGCTGTGGTTTTATTTCATGTTAGCCCATATGTGTATGTGGTAGTGTGTATTTCAACACTGAGTCGTGTTATCTTTTACAAAATCTGTATTTATGTATTGTTAGATGAGTTGTGTAAGTTTCAATGTAAGGTGGTACAGATTTTAAAAGGTTTTAAAAAAAATAATGTATCATAAAAAGATGAATGATAATATTATAATAAATGATTAAAATAATCATGAGTTTAACACCAGTACATTGCGACAAAGATTCTTTCTGGCAACATGCTTTGGGAAGATTTGGTGTTTGAAACTAGTAGGAATAACATTTTTGCTGGAACTTGGGATTGTTTAGTTTGATGGTTTGAAACCGTTCTCAAACATAGAAGTTGAGTTTTGTGCTGGAACTGGTCTTTGTTTCATGCACATTAGCTTAGCTCGAAGATTGAGGTTTGAAACAGTCTTTAAACATATATGTGTATTTTTCGTGCTGAAAATGTCCATTATTCCATGTATATACATTTGACTTGAGTTTGAAAATATTCTTAAACATATGGTGTTCAGACACGTTGGTCTCATGATATAAAATAGTTTTGAGTAACAGTTAGTCCGACACTACATGGTTTGAAACATTATACTGTATATAGAATATTGGTTTGATAATTTGTTTGTACGACTTCAAAATATTAGAATCATTTTATTTTACTTGACGTTTACGAATCATGAGGCAAAAAGCCTGAGAAAAATTTATATATTATATAGTTTGAACAAAATTATTTAACATAGTTTCAAGCTAGACAGTTTCACAGCTTAATCCAATGAAGACACAGTCGTCTTACAGAAGATCCCCTTTTTAAGTTCAAGATACTTACACCAACATCTTGAGAGATATATTACAATGTACAATGCAAATTATACAAAACTGAAATAGAAAATGTGCAGTACATAACATAATGTCACTATAGTATTATTCATAGTTACATGTAGCCGAGACGGAATAAGTATCACTGAATATGTGTTCTCATTGTGTTAAAATATATGTGTGTTGAACATCGATTTGTCATAAAGCACTTCAAAACAATATAATCGTTGAATAAAACAGAATGTGTTTCGCAACAAATATATAAATGTGAATTTGAAATGTATGTGTGTACACGCGGACGCACGTGTAAATAGTCATGTTATAAAGAACAGAAATATATGTATACATGCAGCTGTGCATCTAAATGTAAATATGCGAAAAAATATTCGAAACTATATATGCGAAATTATTCGTTGAGTGCATATTTATTTATTTTAATGTTATATTTAGAGTCCTATAGAAAACATAAGGATTATTTTTAGTATGTGTTTTAGATTTATAATGTACATGAAATATACAATGACAGATTGTTTAGTTCTTTTTTATATCTGAGTGGTAAGATAATTAGTCTTGAAATATGTGATATATAAATTGCTAATTTGTATTTTTGAAAGCCTGTATGTATTTTAGTAAATAACATAATGAATAAAGAGCTGAAACAATGACACCTCCAACAAGATTTGTTTAAACCCCAAACTTTTCTATAAAAAGAAATGGGAGGAACCTAATTTTAAATGGTGGCACTTTCTTTCTACAATGTTGAATTGGGAGATGTTTTCTGTTAAACATAGTAACGAAGATGTCAATATTTTCAAAAAGAAGTGCAGTTGTAGGGACATATTTTGTCTTTTTAAAAATGCCCTTTATTCACAAAAGCTCCCTGAAACAAGGTAGTTGCAGTACTTACAAAATTGAAATATCAAGGAAAATTTGCTAAATATTTGAATTTGGAACCTCGTTTGACCCTTGTCACGTGGTGTTAACAGCAACACCTTCCTGAAGATGTGTACAACCTATTTGTGAGGAGCCATGCAGTGTTTGATATCTCACAGTAGAATAATGTGTTTGACTACCAGTTTGTGAATTACATGTTTTGGAAGATTAATCTTCATAACATTTCTGCCTTTTTCATATATAAACATATGATTATACATTGTAGGCTTATCTCAGATACATGCATACATGTTTTTTTTCATTTGGATGCAAATAAGTAACCATTCAAACTAACCTTGGTTGATCATTGTTTTGAATCCCGTAATTCACAAAAGCTTCCTTTTGGAAATATCTTTAAGTTTTGATTTTTTTAACCAAATAAATATCATTTTATTATTTATACAGTTATTATATCACAGCCTTCAATTAAAAACACTTAGTGCTATATAGGTGGCCTTGGATGTTTGTGTATGAACCATGTACTAGGTTCAAAACACAACTTGGCATAATTTAGATCTTGGTTGGTTTAATATGCTTTGCTTTTTTCTTACATAATTAAGTAGGAACCAAACTCCTACATTTTAAAACATATTTCAGTATTTTCTGCATCTACGTTTTGGTAAATGACTGTTTCTTTTATAAGGAAATGAAAATTCACCTAGCCAAAACTGATGTTGAAATGTTGTAAACGGACATGAAAACAATAACTATAACTGTTTTACAGGAATGTATTTATTTTCATCATCATCAGCATCATAATCACGTCATCATTTTCCCCATCTGTGCCTCAATTTTTGTCCTGAATGCCATCTGACAGTAAATATTCCTTTATGTTCTGTGTCTAACTATAGTTGTTTTCATCAACATTAATTTACCAGTCTGGTGTAATTAAATGATCCTCAAAATCATATTATAAAATAAAATAAATGAAATAATATACGAAACTGTTCCCTTGAAACCTTCAAAGTATTTCCACGATTTTCTTCCATTTGTAAGTTTTGCCAGGGAAATTGTGAACCTAAATGGAATGGATCACTCTATATGTCAAAGGGGTTTATGCATTTTTCAATCTTTGTATGTTTTGTCTCACATGTTTTGATCATGACCAGAGATGTGTTATATTTAACCCAGCATGAAACTGTAAATTGGATGCACCTAATTAGCAATTTTGTTTATTATGCGTGTAGATAAGATGTCCATTGCAATATATTTGAGTGCTGTGTTTGTTGTAATAAATCTGGGGAAACCTTTATTCCAATCCATAATACTGAGGAACCTGCACGTACAATAAGCATTGTTGCTTAGATTAACTTCCATAATATCAATCAAATATATTTACATGAAATTCAGAAAGTGTGATCACTTGCAACAGGCAGTATCCTCTATGGCTATACTGGTAGTTACAGCTTATGTTGGACATGAGTATTATCAAATAACTGAAATAACTAAACTTGTCGGCTTACTAGTGATAAGCCCCGTCTATAATACTGCGTGTAGCTGCTACCGGCGATGGGCCTTTAAGCTCCGAGAACTTGGGTCTTTAATACGATAATCCACTTGGTTTCTTTTTAAACCACTATGTGTATGGTTTCGTTATACAAACATTTTGAAACTATGTTTAAAAGAAGTATTGAAACTGTTTGTATTTCTTTTGATAAAATTGTGTTTGCAATAATTTCATATTCGATCCTTGATATACGTTCAGTGTAAGATTATCATAACCACAATGATGGTGTCTGATATATGATAACGTTGCTGTTGACTCACCGAATTCCAGGTTACCATGCACAGGCCAGTCGTCATTAACCCCGCTGGAGTATATTCCGCGAAAATAGTGAATACAAGGATTGGCGTGCTCTATCCCACTGGCCGTGAATACGTCAAACCTCCGGAACATGATTTCCTCTGTATGGCCGTCAACAATACACGAGTTGCTGGGAAAGAACGTTGTTTGGCACAGAGGCGCCTATAGAAACATGAGAGTGAGCAGACCTCGAATTATATACGGAATCCCAGATCAGCTATCAAAACATATATTCGAACAATGGTTTTAAATTAAATTTGATCTGGGTGAAAGTTTCTTTTGGACATTAAGACTTTATGTACGCAATCCACGAGCAGCGTACATCATCAATATACATTATTAGTCATTAGATTGAGACTCGGTTTGTTTAAATGGCAGTACTGAAACCAAATCATGTACAACACTCTTAAAATGTATCATTTAATTTGAGTAATTGAAAAATTAAAATTTACAATTTGAAAGATTTAGTCCATTTGCAATGGTTAATTAAGAATTGGCATATTGATGCGAATATGGAATATTAAAGGATCTGTTATGCATACCTTTTCTGTGTTGAAGGTGGCATAAATGGATTTCCCTAGCTGTTTAGCATATCCATAACCAGCCAGCAGCATACGCTCAGCAATGGCCGACATTGTTATATAACCTACCTGCATATAGAATATATCGAGGTTTACAAATGTCGCATAAATAAAATAAACGACAATTTAACTTTAAAGTTTTATCCAATCAAGTTTTTATTTAACGTCACATTCTGTTCTTACACCCGTCCTGATAGGGTTATATAACTCCAAAATAACATCATGTGACAAAAACTCGTACAAGTTTTGGCCATTTTTTTCACAATTTAAATTGTCATATATGCGCAAACAAACGCGTTCGAAGACTTGTTACATACTATTTTGAAAACTTATGAATAATGGTTCGTCTTACTTGTCAATTATTATGAATATATCTTTATTGTCACTTGTTTCACTAATATAGTTTTAAATACATCCTTGTTTTAATGAATTAGAAGAAAAATATTCTGAAAACAAAGTTTTATTCGAGTCACACTTCAGATCAGCTAATTTTATTTCATCTAAACACAGAAATAAAGAGCAAACACGTCATTATTCTAATGTGTTGTGTATCCACTATAAAAAATGATTTTTTTCTCGTGTTATACACGAAAATAAAGTTTGATAATTTATTTATTTTGAAATAAACAAGATATACGCCATTTTGACTTTACCATTTTCTTAGTTAAAGTTTTAATTTGTACAACATTTTGACCTAAAGTTACATTAATGATTATGATCACAATTAGTGTGTATACTCAAACTTTTAAATCAAGAAACATTGCATCTGTGTGGTAAATTTTACTGGTATCTTTGCTCTGTTAGTTATCGAGTGTTAAAAGGTTATTCCCCTTTCTGGAATTAACACCATTTGCTTGATTTATATTAACTTTTGGTTTGTATAAAGTTTATTTATTTTGTATATAACAGTTCAGGATAGGATATCCTTTTTATAAAGTTGGCTCTCTGTGAGATATTTTGCTTACAAAACTCCTGAATATTAATATTTGGAAGGCAAGTTTTTAAGCATGTCTATGTGATGAATTGTCATTTGAAGAGCAAAATGTATTTAAATCACAACTCTCCCGTAAAATAATAATATTTAATTATTATTGATTTCATTTTTAGAGTATTAAAAAATCCAATAACAATACACTGATTGCTTCATAATAATGTTGAAAAATACCTTACACTATTTTCACGTATATTCAAAGAATGGTCCTTATTTATTTATTAACGTCGCACTAACAGCTTATGTCATGACGACTTTCAGTTTGGTGGAAGATGATCCGAACTGCACATCCGGGCACTTTTAATGACAGGACGGACACCGGGGTAGAACCACCCACCTTCCATAAGCCAACTTGAAAGCTTTCTTACATGAAAGTATCTGGTTCGAGCCTCAACAGCGGTGAGGGGGCCAGTGTACAGTCCCAGGCCTTAACTTCTCGGCAACGGAAGCCCCTTTGATAATGATTAAAGAGTAACGATAATCAAATAACTTTTATAGTTTATTATTTATTAAATTTTAAAATGGGGCTTGGAAACACAATACAAAATTTATAATTATTTAAGAGGAATAAAGATGTTCTCCAATCACTTTCTGATAAAGTAGTTACAGTCTGACAACATTTGAATGACCTCCCAAAAGTAGAAACACATTACTGCAGGAAAGTAGGTTCCAAATTGATACTATAAATTTGCTTATGAATAAGTAAGATTAAATTCTAATACCATTGAAATTACTAAAACATATAGTTTAATTGCATGTTTGACAATTTTAATTACGTCTTTAGTTGCAGTTTTCTGATTTTTGTTATTAGTTATATGTTAATTTAGTTTAATTTGTTAAAAGTAGTCAATAAAAAGTGTAATTAATTGGTTACACAATCATATTTAGGTCTTTATATTATTTTTTAATTCCATTTTTTTTACAAACCAGTAAAATACAGAATTGTTAAAAATGTTCAATTCAAGTCCAAATGCGATTTAAATAGAATGATTTATTTATTTAGTTATACGAGAGAAATGCAAACTGTTGTATAACAAAATAAAATGTGAAAATATAGTTAAAATGTTGTATGACAAAATACACACTACAAATATACATTACAAACCTTGTATTATGAGACTATGCACTTAATAATAGGTAACGGGAGTTTAAATATATATTCCGTCTTGATTTCAGGTAAAACGCAATACCCAAACAAATATAAGAAAGTGTTTTGCGTCTCCTGAATATTTTCATTATGAGTCAATAATGATTCATACGACATTTTGATTTGTGACACTCGATAAAGTGAATAAAAACAACTTTTATGAGCTTTGTAAATCAACTTATATGGAAGTATTCAAATATGTTTCATCTTACTAAAGTTCGTGTTTTTTTTCTCTATAATAGAACTAGTTAATCTGCTGCTTCATGACGGTGGTCAGCCATATTCCCTATGTTGTCACAAACTAATAATCATGACGGTGGTCAGCCATATTCCCTATGTTGTCACAAACTAATAATCATGACGGTGGTCAGCCATAATCCCTATGTTGTCACAAACTAATAATCATGACGGTGGTCAGCCATATTCCCTATGTTGTCACAAACTAATAATCATGACGGTGGTCAGCCATAATCCCTATGTTGTCACAAACTAATAATCATGACGGTGGTCAGCCATATTCCCTATGTTGTCACAAACTAATAATCATGACGGTGGTCAGCCATATTCCCTATGTTGTCACAAACTAATAATCATGACGGTGGTCAGCCATATTCCCTATGTTGTCACAAACTAATAATCATGACGGTGGTCAGCCATAATCCCTATGTTGTCACAAACTAATAATCATGACGGTGGTCAGCCATATTCCCTATGTTGTCACAAACTAATAATCATGACGGTGGTCAGCCATAATCCCTATGTTGTCACAAACTAATAATCATGACGGTGGTCAGCCATATTCCCTATGTTGTCACAAACTAATAATCATGACGGTGGTCAGCCATAATCCCTATGTTGTCACAAACTAATAATCATGACGGTGGTCAGCCATAATCCCTATGTTGTCACAAACTAATAATCATGACGGTGGTCAGCCATAATCCCTATGTTGTCACAAACTAATAATCATGACGGTGGTCAGCAATATTCCCTATGTTGTCACAAACTAATAATCATGACGATTGTCAGCCATATTCCCTTTGTTGACTAATATTGGAGATAACAAACGTCAAATTTTGACACTAACAGTTGATGTTTAAGCTTCCTCCTAAAATTGAATATTTCTAGAAATAAAGCAATCAATCAATATACCTCCATATGTTCCGTAACATTGAAAAGTACTCAGCGTTATATTATATACGTGGGAATGGTAAATGTGTAAGAAAGGATAGTTGTTAACATATTACTATGCTCACCATAAGTTCGGACTGATAAATATGTTACTTTCTTTATGTTACTGTCTTTCTTGTTTTAACTTCCAAAAACACATCTCTTTTGGCAATAACATTGTGTTGTATTACAAAATCAGTTATATTTCAGTAGAAAGTAGAAATATATGTTAAAACATGATTTATGACAAACTAAGTTACTAAGCTACAAAATTATTAGCATAATGTCGTCATGAAAAGTCTACAACTAAATGCAAACATGCTGGTCGTGTTACGGAACATAGGTATTTGAAGTGTAAATACAAATTTAAAGAGATTGAACATATTTTCCAGTGATAAAATCCTTACGAAATATCTACCAAGACTTGACTTAAGACATTTAACTGCGTTTTGATTTTGCTAATGTAAAATATGTATTACCAAAACTTGCGTTGCAAAAACTGGCGACAAGGATTAATATGAGTCAATTTCGGGAATATAGCTGTGTAACGATATAGATATTTGCTAATCACGCCAATATTGATTAAATATCAAAATTTATATACGAGTTTAAAATAGTCGCTAATGGAAATGCACGTGTTCATGGGAAATAAACGACACAATTATGTGTGAATATGATGAAAGCAGTTACGTCAAAATTGTAAATAGTATTTATTGTTCAAAATAAATTGAGACAAAAGCACAGAATGCATCGAAATAATTTAGTATTTAAGTAACAATATAAATGGTTAATTATTATATCTTAATTATAGGTTATTATATAATTGAATCATTATAAATTAATAGAAATTCACATTTCATGTTATCTTAATTTCTGAATAAAATAGAAGTATGTACATTGATTAATTGAGTTTAAAAAAGCATACATAATACTTGTGAGTAATCAAAATAAACAAACCGTCTGAGACGACATCTTAAATAAACCACTATTCCATATCATATTTAGTTAGGGATACTGAATTATTTTGTTTCATTGACAATAATTGTGCTGTTTCAGTATGTAGATATAGATACATTTGGTTGAGTATAGGAAATATGACTTGTCTCTCTTTATTGAGATGACGTCATTTTGCAAAACATTTCTCGCACGTCGACAGCGTGGTCATGAATCTAATTTTTTTATATTTTCTGTAAGCCAATGTCACCATGACGTTAGTATTGATATATTTTGGTTTTAATTGTCTCGAGTATTATTGGAATAATCTAAACAAACGTTATTTCTTGTGAAAACGTGATAAAACTGCCGGTCATGTGCAGCCGCTTCGTATCAAAACAGTACGTTCTGTGTACTGTTGTGTTGAAAAATCGAATTGTTCACTTTTTAATTATGAATAACTGTATTAACAAGTTGCTTATTAAGTTGATGATAATGTGTTTATATGATTCAAAGTAAAGATCAGTTTAGGTATATAAAGCATAGTTTGTAAAAGATTACTTTAAGACTGGAAGTACAAGCTAAAATGATGAGAATGTATGGACTTGCTATATTTTCAAGATATTTATTGTGTGTTCATTGTTTATTTACAATTTTTACCACTTGGCATAAGTTTGAAAATAAAAGTCAGCTATGTTCAGACGTGTGTTGTTGATCAGCCAATCCGTGGTTGTACTAGCTGTGTCCTAGACAGCATAATAATGTTCAGAAAAATACAGAAAACCCAAATAAACTGACATGGCGCCAGAACGACTATCACCCCACCCACTGACCATGTGGCATTGTTTGTCCAAGTAAATACATTGTAGTGTTTGCTTAGACATAGCTTGTCTAAGGAAAATGACGATGTAGCAACTAATACCGATCACTGATTGGATTATCGATTTGTTTAACTGACAGCCCGCATCAGGTAATTAACTATATCCCCAATTTCAGTGACGCTAGTTACTTAGTTGACTAATAAAGTGTTCAATAAAAAGCGTAAAATAAAGTAAATATACCACCCAGATTAATTGGCACGTGAGTTCACCTAACCGTAAAAACATGCACATAGTTTCAATGTTTAAATGCTTTATTGCAATTGAAAAGAAAGACGTCATAAGAATAACGATTAAAAATAATTACGATCATGTATTCTTGCGATTAAGTATATCTGGCTAGACAGGACAGTGAAGAATCTCAATTATGCAAACATTTGTATTTAGAAAACTATTGTAAAGACAAACTATGAAACGGATGACAACAATATTTTCTTCATTGTTTTCTACCTGTACATCAATACTGTCAAACATATCAACCATGTGATGCATCACTTCATCGGTTTTGTTGTTCCACGTGATCAAACTGGAGTTATCTGCGCAGATGCCCCAATGATAGATCACGGAATAATGGGTCAGAAGTTTCGTACGTGTTTGTTTCCCCGCTTCAAACACAATTTCATTTAAGTTACTCAGATATTTGAGTCTGGAATGTTGGTTTCCGCATTTTATGGAAGAATACGCCAGATTATTAATTGCAACGCCGTCAAAACGTTCGTTCGGCGATCCTGTACAATGAAATATGTCATAAAGTTATGGAAAAACAATTTTCTTTAATAAAGGAATTTCTTAATTTAAAAGATTGTATGATGGGGAAATCGCTAGAAATATCTACACAAATAAAATGAATATACAGAACAGAACAGAACATTCTTTTATTTTGGCTTAAGCATTACAAAAGCTTTTCATCATAAATAACTGAATATAAAGCTTCTAATTTTCATAACTAAAAGATGCAAATCCGCTAAAACGTGAAAAATAACTACATTGCAATCAGAGTGGTGACATGAAATGAAAACAAAATCTGATTTCTAAAATTAAACATCCCAGACAGCGAGTTGGGCCAAGTTAGGAAACCTTTTTCAGTTTATAATTTATATATAATTCAAATAGATACACCTATTGTGGCAACTTTAGGCTCAATTATATCAACTATATCTTAGCATGATTATATTGGAAACAAATTATAAAATTGTTAGGAAAAAAAATGACAGTGGCTTGAAGCCGCACTTCTAAGTCCATAGTTTATGTCTAACCACAATTTTTTTATAATTTTGGAAAATACCAACAATGTACTGTTTTATAAAGCAGACAAGGCAAATCAGGATAATATAAAAACACTAAATTCGTAAAATATGATAATGTCTGCGAATAACAAAATTGCTGGTATGGAAGCTTTGTCAAGTGTGTGCCATTGTGCAACACCACCCGGTCACATTATGTTCACGTTGTAGCGACTCCCCAGATAGATTGACTATAGACGACACGTTTGAAGTTTTAACTTACTGGCACACATTTCATTGTAATAAACAATATGTTTTATCATATATCGTTCAGACACGTCAAGGTCACTAGCTGCGTACAGTCCATATATCTTCAGCAAGGGCACCTGCAATACAAACAACGGCGTTAGTAATGTCTTTAATACGACGTTATATATAACATGTAGACCAACCCATTTACATTTGTGACTGATGATTGTATAAACAGGTTTGTCAATATAAATATAGATATATAATTCGCCAGTAAAACAGTATTAAACTAACATGGTGTTATCTGGGCTGCTTTCAATAACATTGAAGTAATGTGAAGTAGTGTTAATAGGAAGGATAACACCCAAATAATACGAGAGTTTTGTTTAATGTTCGTTCAGTCGAGACGCATTCATTTGGCTTTAAATACATATGCAAACTTAAGTTACTTTACGCAACCCAGTATAACTGTATAATATCGACGTGTCTCTTGATACTGAAAACACTGGTATGGACATATTCTCAAATGTATTGCACAACTGGTTGACGTTTTAATATTTAATAATTCCAATCTCATTATCATACATGTATTTAAAGCATTTTCACTGGACAACGTCAATTTTTTAAAGACTTTTATTTTTCGATAAAACGCTGGAAGCGGACTACTTTTACGTTTCTCGCGTAAACAAAGAAGCATCGGCATTTTAATGGTCGGTTTAACAATATACGAACTTAAATGACGTTCACTACGGTTCTACGCTTATTTTAATAATAAAATACAACAAAAACAAATGTTAGATCTAGTCCTAGCTGTTTTCATTGGTTTATTGTTTTATAGATTTCTTTGGTTCAGCGATTTATCCGGGCGTCACAATCAGACCATAAGTTGTTTTGAGAAACAATGAAGTAGGTCATAAAATGTTCACATTTGATATGTATAGTATACCATTAAACACAGCCCTGGTTTTAAAACCGAACGTGAATTCTAGTCGTTGACAAAAAATTTCACAGACCAATTTATTCTACAGGAAAAATGAATAAAAACATACATGTAGTTGAAGTTCAGAAGCAGACGATCGTGAGACAATGTAAATACACAAACCTTGCACGTAAAAATCGTTTAAAACGTTCCAAATTCGGATTCTCCATCAATGAGCGTGGATTTATATGACCTTCGTAAATATTAACACATCTTTTAAAAACAAGCGTGTAGACAAAAACTAAACAATGACGCCACCGTCTACGCTGTGTGGGTATTTCCTGGAACTATTGACTTTTTATTGGTGTTTAATTTTTCACCGAAAAATATTTCGTCATTTTACAATAAACCAACTTATGTTACAGAGTTCATCTGATAATGGAAAGAAAAGCCATTACGATATTATTGTATATTAGATCTCGAGAATTTGGTGTCAACCAGGACAGAGGTGATGTATTCTTACGAGTTCACGTTGCAGGTATAGTTTGTTTTTTTCATTCACTTCAGGAGTCTCAAATTAAATATAATCATCAGAATTGGAATTATAAGGATTAAATTCATTTTTTTCTGTTTTTTTATGCATAAAAAACAGAAACAAATGCATTTAATCCTATATCATCAATAAACGTATGACTTTGTACAAATGTGAGTGTGAAATAAGTAAAAGGTGATTACCAAAAGACAGGCTTAACAAAAATAGCATTTGATATATAAAATAATGCAATTAGTATTTTATGTGGTTTATTAAAGGGATTATATTCGTAAGTAACACAAAACGCTGTTAATCCAGACTTTTCCTGTATGCAGTGTGCACAAAATAATGCTTATGTATTGACGTATAACCTTTATTTACTTGATACTTGTCAAATTAACAGTAATTAAATTTTGGCCAAAACTTTAATATGTCCCGCAATAAAGTATTACGCAATGTTTACATTGAACTCCGTAAACTTCCCGAACAAAGCCTCGAAAACAAGATAGGGAACGATCTTACCGATGTTATCCGATGATTGATCGGAAACCCGAAAGCGGTTCGTTGAAATCAAAAACAAAAAAAAGGTGGCTTCAGATAATAAAGATGTTATGCAATTAGACACTTTAGACGTGATATCTCTAAGTTATAAATGTATCTTCATGCTGGGCGTGTGTATTTAGGACAGAGAATTGACGGTAATATGCCAGTATAATCCCTTTAACAAGAAAAGGTAAACTATTTATTACTTGTATGTAGGGGATACGTAGGGATGTTTAGGGGTGAGAGTTAGAATGACAGTAAGTGGATTGGACCACAGTAAATTCGTTGAAAGGCCAGAGTATGCGTAATCTCCATTCCCCCTCCCCAATATTTCACCTATTTTGTTGTCCATGTGTTTTAAACCAAAGTTGTCCGCCGCCCATAGTTTTAGGACATAGATGTCAAGTCGTTCACTCCAATTTTCAAAACGCTTGTATACGCATATATTAAGCATGGCTACTGTATATACAGTGTATATTAATGTATAATATATATATATATATATATACAACGAAAAATATTGACAGGACTAAGCGCATTTTGCGCACGCTCAGTCGTCCCAGAATCATTTACCGTCAACGATGGACGTCAATCCGAGAATCACATGCTAAATCCGACGATTCAGAACATCAGGAATAAAATACAGGTATACATGTATAAACACGCCCTGTAGCGTTCTTTTTGCTACGTGATGTCTGGTGTTATATCTAGTCCTTGTTTTAGAGTTCATTTGATATCATGCTGTCTAGTCTAATTGGAAAAAGCTTTTGCCGTTGTTACAATGAACTGATACAAGTTTATTCCATCTAGCTCTACTGTCATGGATAAATGAATTTGATCGAATTTATACTAGAATATTTTAGTGTATTTTTTTCTTATCTTCCTTTACAAAATAAAAGTTATTACTCTACTAAAATCGTGGGAACGGAGTTGAAATCCACACCTTTCTTCAATTACATAACAACGACACCATAATACCCGAAAACTGCCAGTATCGCGCAAGTGTTCTCCAACTTTCCGTTCTAAGAATGTAAAGTATAGTGTGTAGCTCTGTTTATAGCAGAGTAACTGTTTAAAACTTACAGAGCAAAAATAAATTGCATTTGCCATGACACAAACTTGTAAAAGAATAAAGGAAATGCAAGTGACATGATACAAACTACATTTAGTAACAGAACTACGGAAAATAGACTAGCAAGAATAAAATCATTCATATAAATACGACATGTACATTATATTCTTAACAGTGTTTCATACCTGAGAATGCCCTTCTTCCAACATCCGTCTCACCGCATCGACACCGGAACTCAAACAATCTGAAGTTGTGTATGCCTGGTGGAGCGGCCCGTGTACCTCACTTATAAAAATGGCCGCAATCTCTCTTCCGGGCGTATTGCATGTGTTCCACAGCCAGTTCCGCTTTTCGTTGGTGTTCCAGACATGAGTAAAGCACGGTCCGCTAGTATTCCAATCCAAGAACTCGTCAAAGCCGCAGTTCGGTAGGGTGTTATCAAAACCATTGGTCCACACATACATCGCGTACTCTTGTCTTCGTAGCGCATCACTAGTAGTTGATGACGTCATAAGCAGTGTCCAAAACAGAACACGACAAGCGTTCAACATAACATTGGTTGATGAAAACTAAAATACACCAAATGTCTTCGATATTATATCCATAAACAGCCAAACCAAGCTTAAATGCGCAACAGCAAGATAGTGCATGTCGGAATTGCTGCTACCAAATCTTGCTTCGGCTGTTTATGACTATAATAATAAATTACATACCTATTAATCATAACGGATTTCAGTTGAACGACAAGTTAAAAAGCAGAAATCCATCCGAATAATTAACATTAACCATACATGCAGTATAAACCGAGAGACGTCAAGAAAATAATAATGCAACATTTTTATCATTCTATCAAATGTTAGCGTATAAAATACACTATCGCATAATGTCTTGTGGCTACCAGGACACAGTGAGTATACCAAATATTTAATAAAAAAAATTCAACTGCGAATGTATTCTTTTTTGAAAAATGAAATGAAATGGATATTTCTTATTGCAGACTACAGTAATTAGATTTTCACTGGACTTAAAAAAATGCTTGATATTCTATCGAAGGAATTGGTTTATTTATAAACTATTTGTAGCAGTTCATTATCATTAAGTAATTACACCGACTGGAAGCACACGACTTTTACCTTTGTTCTTTCAATTATTAATGAATATCTACATATAATTTAAAAATGAATTTGTAATGAGCACGAGTTTTGAAGACATGTTTCATAACATTTCGTTATGTTTAACTATTCACGAAGTTTAGGAGATTTGACACTATTTTGTTGATGCAGCGCATTGAAATTAAATGTACAAACCCACGAAGATTACCATGGTTTAAGAAGTACGTCATAAACTTTAATATTATTCTGATTGAGATTAGTAGGTAGCGCACCGGGCTATTTTCGCCCGATCACAGTCTCCGTGATGATTATTATACATTACCCCCCATTGCCATTGGTCTTCCGCCAGTGATTCATGTGAGAAAAATATCAATTACTCGGTGAGATGTGAGTGTTCGAGTACTAATTTACCTTACAGGGTCCCGGAAAATAGATTGTTTAGATTAACTGATCACCTACCAGCCATCGATAGCATAAAATGATATTTATATTTTCACAAATCAAACAAATGTACTGGTGTTGTACATGTTTCCTCATTCAATGCAATTAACAATCTAAAATAAACAATTCCTTACCTTATTCAGAGTTATTCAGATATTTTTTGAGTTGGTGCACCACCAATTGTCACGTGATTCGCATTGTGTATTATACTGGTAAAATATTCCTTTCAACGTCCAAAATTTAACTATTGAATCCAGTAGAATAAATATTTTAGTAATGAGCATTTTAATCGTGTATTATTATATTTAACATATTTCTTTAATTCTCAGTGTTTAAGACAAAAAAATTATATTTTACTGAAACCAACATTTTCTATTGTTAATATTTTAGATGAAAACAGTCGACAGACCAATTGTATCTTTACTATGTTTAACATTTAAATTAATAATTTTTTTAAAAAATCACGAAGAAATCTTATGATTCATCAAAAAGCATACAGAACAATATTACTTACTATCTTACATAAATATTATCCACGGCAGTAACTCTTGTAAGAAAGACAATATAGTTATGAATATCTGTTAACAACTGCGATTATCAGTGTTTTACTTTTAGTATTTAAGGTTAGACAGAAGCTAATGATTCGATCACGCTGTACTAAGGTATCGTGCAGTGAGCAATAAGAAATATATTTTATTACTGCTTAAAGGGACTTCACCTTAATCTCATTTATATCAAACATTATATATTATAGATAATATGTTCAATACCTTATATTGTATTTTGTCGCTATAGAATATAATTCTCTATTTTTATTGACCAAATACTAAATCGCGTTCCGCGATAAAGTCCCTCATTGGCCAGTATCGGGTAATGCTAAAATATGGACGAATAAAACGGGAAATGCCATTATGTGTATTAACGAATTTCTCATAAATGAGATAAACTTCAAGGATGGAATCAACCATAATCTTCGAATTGAACCTTTCTCTTTGGGATTCAATAAACTGTCCACCATTTACTGAACAGTCAAAGTAATAAGTGACGCATCTTAAACTAGTGCAAACTTCGCTTCTCTGTAACGACCATCTTGAATAGACGAAAACACGCACACTCGATAATGGTTATCATTGGTTTTATGTCAAAATCATTCTCCTGAAGAACAGTTATTTGGGCCTGGTCTGGTCTGATTAGTTCGGTCGGTAACGTGTCTGGCTGTCAATTCAGGTGTCTTGATTTCGAATCCCTGGTCAGCAATAATCTCTACGATGATTGGCTTTGAGCGTTGTCCTATGACTATGAATTGTCCCACCTCTGAAAATGAGTGTTGCCAGTAACTTGCAGAACTAAGGTGTGTCTACTACTGGTGAAACGCCCAGTGGATCGGGTTCAGAAACGATAAGCAAACGCCTGTCCGCAGTTAAACAACTGAAATACTGTTGAAAAGGGCGTAAAACCCATATAAACACATGACTTTACATTGGACGTTAGATATAGCAATGGGCTCCATATATTGTGTAATGCTAAACAAAGACATATTAAACTGTTGTTTTAAATGCTGTCATTGTATCGTTCTGGTGCATTGAAGGGCTTCATAAAACTGGGTATCTGATGCCGAGAGTTAGTTGTTGACAAAACGTTTCGTATCTTTAATGAAGTGTTGTACCTATGTAAATATAAATGTATTCGTGTCACTGGTATATGTACTCTTACCAAATAAAAGCACTCGTGTACTTAATGGATGAAAACGGCGAAAAAGACGAATTCGTTCATCAGTTTATATAGGATATTGCATAAAGTAGTGTTCAGCGTTTTCTTTTCCATTACCACATTCGACACACCTTGCATCGCGTGTTAAAGAATTTTAGAAAGTAGTATCCGTTTCACAAACGAGCATTGAGAACTGATAAAATTAGACTACCAGTTAAATAATACGATGTTACCATTTGTGTTTAAGAATACAAGTTTGGTATGTGTTTTAAAAACAGATAAAGTCTCTGAGTCGAATGTACTCGGGAAATGTGTTCCAGACAGATACACATGACGGAATAAACGAATTTGCAAATAGAAACTTTGTGTTCTTGTGTTAAAAACAACATAATCAGAAAAATTAGTTGGAAGAAGTCATGTATTCAAAATATAAACAGAGATTTCAGGCAAGGCAGATAACTAATTTAACAAGTAATAATATTTAACATAATATGGTGCAATATATTGAGAGAATTGTGCCTTTTTTTAAAAAATCACCAAACTTGGCACAAACATAGTACAATGTTAACTGATTATTTTAACACCGAGACCAACTTTCAAAATGGCGGAAAATCCAAGATGGCCACCAAAAGGTGCTAAATTTTATAAATGTCACGCTTGTTCTTATATTTTCAGTATTTTATGACATCTTATAACTCTTTATGACTAATATTATCAAATTATACTTTTATTTGATAATTCTAATGGTTTGATTGCGACAAATTATTCTAACAGAAAAAAAAGCAAACTAATGACTTAGATCGTCAAAATTAGCAAACATTTCTATTATTTAGATATTATTTTATACTTTTGCACAACGTTTTCATCGACTTTTACAAAAATATCTGCTTGGACACGTAGGGCAAAAATGCACAGGAAAGGTTTAGGGTAAATCAATTGGTCAAAGCATCGATCAATGCTAGAACAAATTAAAGATTAAATTTTAGATATATCCAACAGCTACTGGTATATTTCTATGGCGTACACAATGCTTTATCCTGGGTACGTTAACATCTTTTGAAATACCATTTGCCAGCATGTAGAGAGACGACCAGATAGGTTACCATACGTTTATCAATCTGTTTGGGGCGTTTTGGATGATGATAGGAAAATACTTGAAAAGCTGTTCGTTTGGTGCATTATCGCTGAGCTGTCTATCTAAAGGTTAATCACCTTTCCTTTAAGGACTCATTTACATTTGAAGAATTAATTGTTGGGACAAATACAAATGACTTGTGGACCACGTGGTTCAGTGGTAGAGCATCGGACCCGTGGTCGGTTTGATCATACACCACGGCCATGTGTGGTATCTTTGAGCAAGACACTTTTTTCCGCAAATGCTTAGTACTGGTTTAACCCATGAAGACTTCAAACGTAATTTGTATAAGTTGTAAGAACTTGTTTCGCCATCGAAGTAAAATAAATAAGTGTAAACTAAACTTAAACTACAAATCACTCTATAAAAGGCATTGCACCTTTATGGATTCTTTAGAGAAAGTAGGGAATATAGTTTCGAATGCCTTATTGTTCCCGGTTTCCTCTGCTGAATCTGAATTAAATGCTGACAGGAACCTCATCCTCTCTTTATCAAGTTGAAATGAAACGGTATACATATGAGAAGTATCTTCCAATTCCAAATCCAACCCAATTCACACTCAAATCAGTGAGTCAGCTTAAATCAATGGCTAATACCAGCACATATGTATCAACTGCTTTGTCATGACATTGCATATACATTTAGTGGCAGACCATATCTGTGATTGTTTGAAACACATAGTTACATGTACCTATTATTGTACAGACTGGTCAGAAGTTCGTTCTTGTTGTCATCAACCTCAAGAAATGCGTCCATGAAGTTTAGAGCTTCACATGGCTTTCTATGTATCCCATTTCCTATCGCAGACCATATTAAAGAGTACCATGCACATACTCATCCCTACCAATCTGCTTACATCGGAGATCTGTGTCACCGAGAATAATATAGTTATTATGTTATTTTAGTTGTACACTGGGTTTAGTTTGACGGTCAGGTTTGATACAATGCGCATATTTCACTTGATGTAGAGGAACTAGTGTTTTTTCTGCCTTCCGCACTTGACAAGCGGGGTAGAAGTGCCTCCGATATCATTGGCCGCTCGTGGCAAATTTCGAATCCAAACTCGACCCTTTGGTCTCTCACAAACGACTCTGTTTCTACCTAGAAAGGGGACTCCAGAGTGATACATATAATTCTTATCTTACTTCGCAGTAGCTATATAGATTGTTATAAACTAAATCTATATCATTGCCTGTATCGTATACCAACATATCTCCAGAGTGCTTTTTATAAATGGATTATCTATTGCTTCCATAGTAACAAAAAGGTCAATTTACTTTAGGCCTTAATTTAACACATCTGACCTGTTTGTGTTGTTGAACATTTAATCCTTTTCTCTATGTTATTTTTTATTTATTTTCCATTGTCGTCTAAAATTCATTAACTGTTTTCCCCATCTCCCGAATGCCATCCATATGAGAAGTTAGGTCAACATCCTTTGATCTCATTTACAAGCTTGTTATGTTATTCATGTGTATGATCTGTTGGTACTCAACAAAAATAATGATGTGTTTATTGTTCACTACAATTTTGCCATATGCAAACTGGTTTGCTATCTCGTCCACCAAAATCACGTCATAAATGTCAACAAAGAACCAAAGTAAAACTTTAACAAGAGTCATTTGTTAAGCTGAAGTTGCCTTCTTACAGCGTCCTGACGAAACTTCAAGGTAACAGATCAGTTAAAAATTCTGCGGTGATGCAAATAGGAAAAACGTTTACTGCTGCCAATATCTGTATTTTGGTTTCTTAATCTAAAATCATTTTACATAAGTATGTGAATTGCACAAGCATTCGCCTGATAGCCGAAAAGTTTACTTTTATTTGGATGGTCTTGAGGAATGACCTGGCCCTCTGATACATTATCTGCCTTCACCAGAGTACTAATGCAGTCATTACCTCTAAGCCAGTTGCCAAGATTGTTCACAGAAGTCACCCCAATGTGAAGTTTTAAAAACAATACTGACTACTAGTATCTTCGAATGTACCTAGTTAGTTATATTGTATTTGTTGGAGGCACAAGCAATAAAGGTAGTTTGTTCGGGATTGGAAAGGTTTACAGACGCCCTGTGATGTTTACTGACCAACGAAGACTGAACAGCTTGAGGTAGAAGGGCGCATTTGTCAATTATTGAATATGTAGCTGATCCTTCCAACATACTGGCGTTTGACAAAACGACTATGCGTATTGTGAATTCTGTTTAAAAAGTTAATCATGAAACGAATGATGCTTTCTAAATTTATAAAATAATGAATACTCAAAAACTTGTAACTGGTAGTTTTGAGACATCAAACACAATGAACATCAACCCCCTTAACTTATGTATGTATATGTGTGTCTGCTGTATTTATCTTTTGAGTTTTTATGCTTGTATTGCATAGAAATTATATGAATCAGTACAGCAAAGCATTAAAACAATAAAAACATTACTGGCATTATAAGTATTTATTTTTTACATTTTAAATCCATATATAAGATATATACAATAGCTATCGTAGTTTTTCGTATCACTCATTTAAATACTATAACATCTTTCTTTTTTTAATTAAATTATGAAACTTTAATACATTTCGTTAGATTTACAAGGTAAAGTAAGGTAAATAATGTAAATATAAGGTCACATCAGTATTTATATACATTTAATATTGATTTACCCCACCCACCGTATTTTGCATAAACAATACAATGTTTTGCACTATATCATTAGAAAATTTATTTTTATATGTTTGTGAAGTGTCTAGCTGTTACTTTGTAAAATATTTATGAAAAATATATTTTGCATTTTGTATATTTTAAAATATTCTTTCGCAATAAATGCATTAAAATCAACAAACATAAATATGTTTTGATAACATAAGCCATAAAGAGCTATCAAATATCAAATAACTACTGTAAATATAAAGACAAATATGGATTTTGTCAAATTAAAAGGCGATTTTGGCGACCATCTTAGATTTTCTACCATATTGAAAGTGGTTCTCGGTGTTAAAATAATCAGCTAACCTTGTTCTATGTTTGTGCTAAGTTTGGTGCTTTTCTCAAAAATGGCACAATTTTTTCACGAAAAGGCTCTACTTATATGTTCAACATAACATCATTTTACACAATTATTGCATTAAAACGTAGTACGTGTGATGAGTACAGAGTATTGCCTTTTAAAGGATACGTACCACATACATGTTGACACACGTTGTGACCCCAAGTGCTAAACTATATTTTAGAGAAGGATCCCCACCTGACCATTGGACTGGTTTCAGAACAAGATATTTTGTGTTTCCTGACATTTAAATGTAACAGACATATTTTGTAGCAGATGTCCTTGATGTGCCTTATTTCCATGAAATGTCGGAAGACTCCCCTTGGGGTGTACAAAAAAAAATTGTTATTGTTCACATCGTTCGCTGTCTGTAACAATCAAAATACATTACTATTTTAATGGTTTAGCCTTCTGGCAAACAATGTAAATTAAATTGCAATCGAATAATGTTACATGGTTACTAAACAACGAACGGCACGATGCCATTGTAAATGTGTTCGTGGTATAAACGCGTGCGTTGTTGCGTTAAAGTACTTTTTCCCCAAGAAATACTAATATGTGAATTCTTGTTTACAGCTTAAAATACTGGTCCTTTAAGTTTGTATTGCTTAAAAGGGAATTCATGAAAGTAGGAAACACATAGATCTGTATGACATATGTATGCAGTTAACCAGCAAGCATTTTACATCGGCCCGTTGTTGACCCGATACAGATATCTATATTGGTCCGATATCGGCTGGGTATGTTGGGCCTATTGATTTTGCGACATTTCGCGACATCGGCCCGATATCGTTTGCACGACCAAAATAAACATTCGTATAAGTCTTCATTAACTTTTTTCATGTCTGACATACTATACATAAAGTCTTAGGTTTTAATTGTGAAACTAAATAAACAATAAACTAAACAGCTTTGTGACAACCCTTAATGTAACAAAACCCCTTAGTGTATACGCAACAAAATCAATTTTGTTGCACTATGGGTCATAACCGCAATCTTTAATGTAACAAATATAGGTTTTATTACATACACGGTGTATGCCTTCTTACTCAGGGTTCAGTTTGAAATTAGTTTTATTCCGAGATTCTACAGCCAGCGTATTTATGGTCACATTTGTTAGTTAAAATAAACACAATAAAACTGGACAATTTCGAAACGACCCCCTGTTTTTCTATATTTGGTAATGGTGACCTTGACCCCAGAATTCAGAAACGCGAATTCATCCGACGTATCTTGGTTCTGAACACCTATATGAAGTTTTATCCAAATTTGATGGAAATAGGGCGGTAGAACGGTAATGGTGATTTTCAATTTTTAATAACGGTGATATTGACCTTGACTCGAGAATCGTGAAACGCAAACTCATTCGAAGTATCTCTGTTCTGAGCATCTGTGTGAAATTTCATCAACTAGGATCGGATGGAAAATAAGGCCGGTAAAACGGTGATAGCGACTTTCTATTTATTTTCAGTTACGTTGACTTTAACCGTGACCCGAGAATCGTGAAACACTAATTTCTCTGAGGTACCTTGATTCTGAACACCTGCATGAATTTTAAGCAAAATTGGATGGAGAGCGGTGATGGCGATGTTCTATGACCTTTAGTAACGGTGACATTGACCTTGACGTGAAATCGTGATGTACGGAAGAACAGACTGACGGATGGTACGACGGACTGACAGGGTAGCACTATCCCCCCTCCCCCCCCTCACCCCCCCCTCCACTCCCCCCCCCCCCCCCCCCCCCGGTTCAAGGCGGCGGCATAAACAACACGTCTTAAATAAATAAATTGTATCGTTTGTGTAATTTGCCATAATATATAAAGATATTATAGTTAAGATGATATATGAACTTTTGTTACATATTGCAACAATATGTCACATAGTGCCCCTTAGTGTAGCAAAATATGTTCGTTACACGAAGGGTTGCGGTAATAATCCCCGGTGTAGCAAAACTTAATTTTGCCACCCTCAGTGTAAGAATGTTACAATAAAGGTTTCTGTTATTCTGTTACACTAGGGGTTTGCCACGTAGCTTACATACGAACTTATAGAACTGTCCACGAAACTACATGACAGTTTAGTTCTATGAGACAAGATAGGCTATGGTTTCAACTTGTATTACAAATAAAATTAAAAAATAATAATCTTGCATAAATTGAGCTTTGGATATACAGTAAAAACGAATAACCAAAATAAATCAATTACGTCTTATTTCATCACCTTTTTGTTCAGCAGCCTTCTGCTATATAAATATGGCAAAACAGTTTTGGCAGAAAATATATGCAGATACAATTTCCTTTTAATTACTTTAATAGTAAGTTTCTTGAATGGTTTCTTGAAAGTTCTACTTTACAATTACTGTTTTTAATAAAAGAAAGAAAATCTGATATTAAATTAATTTTATTGTATTTTTATAATCATTTATTTGCTGCTAAGTCATGAAAATTACAATATTGGGTCGACGTTTTGGTTTAAAAATATAATTATATATGGGATTGGGCCGGGTCACAGTTCTTACAACGTTATTTACGACCCTTCCTTAAATACAATACTATGCAAAATTTAAGCATGGCTAAAACGTTATTAAAAAGTTATGCTTTTTAAAACAAATTCAATGCTAAAGCGAAAGAAAGCAAACACAATTTCTGTATACAATATACATGTACAAAATGGAAAATCTTCGTTATTATACATTTGCTGATATTCAAACAAACATCCGAGATCGGGTCGACATAGGCGTGTTTGTAGATATTCCAACATACAGTCGATATCGGGCAGATATAGGCATTTTAGTTTTAGACCATGATGAATAGACATATGGTTCTGTATATAAATCCTTGGTATAGGACTATAGATGCTAGAATCTGAAATAAAATATTCTAATTGACCTCTTCGAAAACCCGAATTTTCGTTGCGTGCGAGAGCGAGATTTCGCGCGAGACTATGAGCTCAGGGGAATTCGTTTCACCGCGGTCGCTGCTGAAACAATGTAGATTTCACGTAAGTAAATTGAATTTTCATACATTAACAACACAAATATTTATTAAAACAGTTTAATAAAGTTTAATTTTAGAGAGCATGCTAGTATCAACGATGAACTTAAGAAATGATGCGGTTGTTGACCATGGTTACCTTTTTATTGTGACTTTTATTACTGTTGTAAGTAGGTGGTGTTAGCATAATGTAAAATGGTGTGTGTGTCTGGAAAATAAGTGTAAATTATTAAGAAAATTTATTCTTGCAGAAGAAATTAATTAATTTGTTTCAAGAACATAATTTATTATAAATATATAAAGACGAGTTAGAAGTTTAAAACTCCGTCTCTGAGGCTGTTTTATACCAGTTGTAGTAGCCTAGTTTCAACACAGAAACGAACATTCCCGTGTAATTATACTGTATATGTTTCAGAACATTTTTTTTTATTTTATTTTTTTACTCATCAACTATCTATTAGTGACTTAAGTTTAATGTTATATGAATTTTATTTCAGTTCAATTAAAATGCCGTCGGATGACTATTGTTGTATGTCCTTGTGTAACCACAAGAGAAGTAAAGTTCCATCACCTTCTACATTTTACACTATTTCAAAAGAGCCCAACAGTGGCATTTTAGGATCAAACGGAGTTATTACGATTAAAATGGCAAACTTAAGCCATGGATACCCACAGACAACTGATGAAGAAACCCCAACTATCCTCCATTGCAAATGTCGACAGTCTGGAAAAATTTGTACGGCCTTCCATATTTCCAAACAGACGGAATATGCTTGTATTTCATGTTTAAGTCTTAAAAAAAGAATAAATGTATTCATCTGAGATATCTGAATTAATATATAAGCATCATTTTCAAAATTGTACCTTTATGGATTTTTTTATCTTTTCTTAAATATAGGTTTTGCTTGTTTAACCTATATAAAACTAACACTGAAATAAAGAACTGACATAAAAATGAACATTTATTAGTCTCTCTTTTATATCAGAGACGAATGATAATGAGACACAATATGCATATCAACTATCACGGAGATTGTGATCGGTGGGGATTCAAACTCGTGACCAATGGGTTAATACTCAGACGCGCTAATGACGGAGCTAATCGGGCTCGGCAGTCATTACAAAAACAGGATGAATGAATTTGTAAAATATGAAAATAACCCTCCGCTTGATAAAGAAAACAAAAATAATATTGCGGTTAGTGTCGATGTAGACCCAGATCAGCCTGCACATCCATGCCATGTTATCAAGGTATGCACTGTTTGCTATGCAGTCAGTAAATTATCAAATTCACCATTTTAAATCAGGAATGGAATTTAAGCAAAAATGGTCCATTATATATATTTAACGGACTCATAGATAATAATAAATAAAACCTTATTTGGCGAAAAAAAGAAAATGTATTTGACAGCTTTTTTATTCATTATCATGTTAAACTGGTGCATTCATTGCTGTACACTAAGAAATGACTGATAATATGCTTATTTCACACCCTTTAAAAGTAAATTTAAATGAAGCGTTGTTGAGTGGTATTTTTAATATTTGCATAACTTGCACTGTTTTTTTTTGTTTTATCACATTATGTATCTTACCTATAACTAACCCAATATGACATCGTTACCCAGTCTACTAGTTACCTGGACAAATATGTTTTTTTAGCCTTTGATGGATAGTGTCATATGGAATACATTTGCCTACAGGCATATTGCACAAAATGTATGCTACTGTCCAGTTACTTTCATTGTACAGCCAATAGGCCTATCCTCAAATATCTCAATTTAAAAAGCTAAATTTAGCCTAAATTATATTCATTAATTAAAGAGCAATATCTGTAAGATAAATATCACCAACAATAGTGGACTTTCATCTTAAATATGTTTCAGTAATTACGTGGTCGTTATGGTGCATTTTTTTGGGTAATTTTGGGTAGTTTCTTTAATTTTTTCGTTTATGTTGCGCATGCGTAGTTGCAAATTAGTCATTGAAATCCATCCGCGACCATAACAACAGTTTATTTTTAGTTGTATCATATATTTATAAAATACTGGATATAAAACACGTAACATATAATGTACATTTCAACTACACATTCTAAATCCTCAATTATTTTTTCAATATTTAACAGAGAAGCATCTAGTAGAAAGAACTATATTTTTTATATGTAATTATTTCCGATTCTGCGTGATTCGGACTTAAAAGTGTCAAAATGGGCTGATGGAAAAGTGTGAAAGAATTATGTTATTTCCTAAAATTTATAAGGTTGTGGTCAAAATTTCAAACAAAATGGCGTGTGAATCCGCGAAATGTTATTCCACGGCGGTATATACCACGATAATGGTTGTGCTGTCGCTTCAGTTGGTGAGTAATCTGGAAATATTTGCTGAGAAACCGTGGAGGAACTTTTTGTTGTGGGTTCAAAAACGATAATGAATATGTTTATCGCGATGCTGCTCACGTACCAAACAGCGTGATCGTGTATTGATCTTGCAACTGTCTTAATCTTACATTTGTTGTTCTCTATGTATATAACTATATTGGCTTACGGACATTATTGTTTTATTCTGTAAATTTCCACCACAAATAATTGGTTCAAAGCAAGTGGTAGCCTTGTGAAAATACTTGGCCGTCTCATAATTCCTTTGCACTAGTAAGTTGACGTTAAAAAAAGAATGACAAAAAGGGTTCTGATATGGTCTAGAGACCAGCCCTGTGTTTAGAGCCCTACTTAATCCACTTTAACCAGCGTCTCAATAGAACACTAAAAAGGGACCCTAAATATGTTGTTGGTTGTTACATGCCACTTGAGGAGGTTTCATACCATATATGGATAAATTTTAAAACTTTGCTTTGTTCAATACTTTAAACCAAGTTTCCCTTTGCAAAAAAATCATTTCCAGTAAAGAAATAAATGAAATGTATAGTGTTAACTTCGTTTAAGACATGTTTCCCCTTGCGAAATATTGATTAAAAAATTTAAGTAACATATACGTGAATCTTACTTACAACAAGATAGGTGTTATAAACAAAAACAACTTTTGATAAGCGTACAAACAACCATGTGCAACTATAAAGACATTTCACTTAATTATCAGGGCTTTCATTAAGTTTTGAAGTACAAGGGTGAAAGGAAAAAGTAGAAGGGGTTCTGGGTGTCCTCCTAATAAAAATCTCCTCAGTAAATGAAGGACTAGTTGCGCAATAGTTTTGGCCGAGTTTTTTTGTGCTATCTTATATCTATATAAATATTATTAACTGTAAATTTGATAAATCACCAACCTGTCATTATAAATGTTTATGTGTGTGTTGTATATGATGTATATTTATAATAAATAATTTCTTATTGATGTATTAAATAATTTTTATATAAATAAAAGTAGATGTCTTATAGTAACAGATTGACCTCAAATAACGATAATCCAAAACTTTATCCAATCCATTAATTACAAACAAATACCATAATAGTTATTGATTTGACACCTTATCATAGTGTGAAACACTATAGAGTTTATGCATTAATATAGTGTTGTACAAAACCTCTCAATTTAGTATAAATTGTGGTGGTATGATACCTCTGTAATTCCCCAAATCATTTGACCTCTGTCAGCATGAAATATTGACAGTATTGCAGAGTTGTACATCTTATTTGCAATATATATCTCCAGACTTTATGGTTTGATGTTTCTATTTTGATTATAAATTAAATACCATGAATTCTATTTCCTCTCAATATTATACATAACAAATTGTACATACATGCCCTTCCCCATGTGCTTTTAGCCCTGCAGTACTGCATGCAGCGCCTTGATTTTCAAAGTCAATTTCCGGCAGCATCTAGATTTCATCGAGCTTCTTATCTTTATCGCAGCAGAAACAGCTGGTCTTTTAAATTTACCTTGATTTGACCTACATGTTTGCCACTGACACGCATGTTGTTCTGATTGTAATACATGACCTCCAGACATCAGGACCAACGTTACACATGACTGCACAGTTGGACACACAATACACTGGTGTTATTTGTGTTAGGGATTATCTTCAATTAACTTTTTTGTCCCAAACTGATTGATCTTTTTTTGCTGAGACCGCCATGATATAAGTACATCATCCGACAACAACATACAATTTAATTGATTTGTTTGAAACAAAGTATAATTATCTACCTGCAGACTTCTAGAAAGGTGTTGAAAACCACATCCTTGTTCATGAATAAATTATTAACATAGAAAAGTATGGGCTGATCGGTTGTCAGAATACACTCGTAGCAGGCCATAACCCCAGATGCCGTGTCACATTGTTATCTCCCAGGGTTTCCCCCAGAGTCATAACGCATGTTGCATGCGACATCTCTTCAAAAGATTTGGTTGATTAGCGACATCCCTTTAGTGGCCCAACATGCCTTCCCACCCGTTGTGACTACCGTTAGATAATCCCATTATACAAGCCAATCAGTAATCAAACAAGTGATTCTGTGATCAATTTACCTATTTCACAGACTTGTCAATCACTCACAAGCCGAACTGGAGGTGTCAACAGGTAAGCCTATCAGAACGAGTCATTTGAAGGTTACTCTGTCTCAATATAGAATGCGATGTCCTGTGAAATTTCTTGATCCGAGATTGTTTTTCACAAGATTTAAAATCGACTGCTGACCAAGGTGTCAGCATTACCTTTCAATTGATTCATTAACCTCCCAATCACGCTAAGTCTATGTAGTATGTATGCAATCAATCGGAACGAAACACTTAATAAAGTGTGTCACGACCATTTCTCAGATCATGACAACTATAAATAGATCGCAGTGTATTGTAAGGCCTTTATGCAAGTAAGCAAAACAAAGAAATCGTAAAGGGTTTTCTCAGCATATTATTTCAACAAAGCTGGAATAAAATCTCCACTTAAAACGGTTTATTTTGTACATAAATTGAGAAAAAATATGAAAAAACACCCTGATGTAACATGTTGCCTACCGGATGTTAACAAATTTGAGAAACCCGGTCTAAAAGTCGGCACCTTCAAAAGTTGGATCCTAAAAAATCAGTGCTTTGGTTATAGCGGTCCCATTTATTAGGGATGTTTTAAGACTTAACTATTAATGTTTCCTTTTATAAAATTTATATTTATTTGGAAATACACTGACACCTAATGAAAATTACAGAATCAAACATTAAAAATGCAAACTCTCATTCGTATTAACTTTGAAATATGACAAGTTGTCCATTTATAAACACTCCTTTACTATATTTTTATGGCAATAATATTCTTATATAGGATAGAAACATATATTTGAAATGCACATTAATGAATAGTTGGATACCCCTGGTTTCTCAGCATTTTTTTTCAACTAATGAAATCCCCACCTAAAACGGTTTAAATTTTTAACATATATTAAAGCGTTTTCATTCATTGGAAATACACAAATACTACATGAAAAATATAGTTTGCTTCTGTATTGAATCAAACATAAATTGTAATTTTCAAATATGATTAGTCATCAAGGACTTGTATAGAATAGGATAGGAACTTGCATCTCCAGATTGAATGTTGATGAAATAGCACACAAAGGATTAATTATTTGGCTAGATGTTGAAGCTTGAAGGAAAATGTATCATAATTAACTTGTTGTTATTTTAGCTACAGTATAGATATTTTGTAATCAAAAGTGTTTCAGCAATTTTAAACACAAATTTCTGGGAATGGTATTGTTTTGATGAGAATATCTCTCTGCAATGCAAGATATTTTAATATTTGAATTTTGAATGGAAGTTAAGGTAATTGAAAATGAGATAATGCGAGATTTTGTGTAAATACAAGAGCGTTCACAAAATCTCAATCAGTTGCCTTTCCTCCTTGCTAGTCATCCATTAAAAAAAGTTTTAATTTCTCTGTATTCATTTTATTGCAGCAATATTCTGAATAGTAACACATACTTAAAAATGCACCATTCATGAGTGTCAAACTTAAAAAAAATCAACACAGGAGGGACCACCCCTCCTGTACCCACCCCTCCCACTTATAGCAACATGTCCTTCAAAAATTTATGTGGGGGGAACCCTGTCTCCTCAAATAAATTTCAAGAATTATATATACACTCAGGTCCCGTTATAACACAGGTTCTTGGGGTCCACAAAATGAAACCACGTTATAAACTGACCGCATTATAGAGATAATTACCTTGAAAAAAAACGAATGTTGGTTATTCGCAGCTATCATGCTGTCCCGACTAAGTGAATTGGTATTGTTTGCATTGTAATGATGATACAACGCGTATTTAGTAACAACAGATATGCTTAAATATGTATATAAATAAAAAAGAAAAGAAAGAAAAACGTTTTCGTGTTTTGATAAAACTAAAATTGGACAGCCATTTCTGTTTAACCCGGAATGAGAAAAAACGGTGTCTATATAAAAAAATCCGCTTCAATTTTAACTTTATAAAATAATAAAAATTAATTTGTGTTTATGATCCAATAAGATACCCGCAATATATTAATACCTGTCAACCGCTTGGTTGCTTGATCACATGATCACTTGATAATAACAAAGTTTGCATATGGCTTCCGTGTCTGAAACATGTAAGCATATATTGAAGCACTCGGGATTATTACAAACTGTTAATAGTCAATGCTGACATGAATCAATCACTTAAACTATCCTTTAAACCACCATAAGGTAATGGTTATAACAGCTTGTTATAATCAAGGCTAATTGGTGAGTAGAAGATGAGCAATTATCAAATCGAAACATGGCAACGATCTATTGTTTTGTTGTCATTTGATAATTCAAGCAGATTTTCAAGTTTTATATCATGACTCCCCCCTGCCGAAAAAATTGGGAGCCAAGCAAAAAAAACGTGTTATATTGGGACCTCACTGTCTCATATTTGATGTATTGGATAGGTTTACAAATACTCAGTTACGGATATTAATTAATATAAAAACATGCATATATATTAAATTTTGCAAAAATGTTGATTCAACTCAATGACGGCATTACTATAATTGTATGTGTATTCCCGCTGTTTGTCATATGTTGTGAGACGCTAATAGATCCGGCACAAGTAGTGCAAAGTCTATTGTGACAAAAAATCTAAATTTGCACATTGTGTCAGCAGTGAAAAATAACTTTAAAAACAAACATTCGCAGATTTATTACAATTGTGGTTACGCTTTGATGTAACATATACCTTGGGCCCAGGAAAATATGCACATCCAGATGAAATTAGGCCGGTTTGGTTTCTGTTTTGCTTAATTAAATTTAAAGATCGAATTCATTATGGATATTTTTAAATTAAAAGACCGTTTTATTAAGCTTTTCAAAATTTCCTACGTTTGATTGCTTAATTAACTGTTGCTTAAAGAAAGTTGTTTATGCAAAGAATACTGGCACTTGTGTGTATTTATTTGGTACACAATATGCAACAAGGTACTGAATACATCATTCAAGGTCCAACACCAGCAGACTTTAACTTTCAAAAAGCAGGGGTCCACTAATACTGGAATGCTGAGAAACCAATGAGGTTGCTGTTTAGGTTATGTTCCTTGATGAGAGAAATAAATCAATGACATATACTTTCAAATTGTACTATTTAAACTTAAATACGCCAATTTAAAACTCAAATAAAATTTCTTTTTAATGCCCTCTCAAAAAGCGTACGGTATTTCTTGTCCTGGCCTAATACTTTGTCATGCCAGAATGGATTTTGTTGATACTTGTACAAATGATCAACATAACATGACGAAGTGTCGCGAGTAAGACCCACACCTGTACCTCAAAGGTCAAGGTCACAATTTGAGTTTGTTTGACAACACTTTGAGTCTGTGTGAGATTTCGTGTCCGACCTGTAACTTTGTCATGCATAGATGAATTTTAATGATACTTGCTACAAATGATCAACATGACATGAGCACGTGTCACGAGTAAGACACATACTCGTACCTCAAAGGTCAAGGTCTCAATTTGAGTTTGTACACAGTTTGACAACACTTTGAGTCTGTGTGTAGGTTTGTGTCCGGCCTGTAACTTTGTCATGCATAAATGGATTTAAATGATACTTGCTACAAATGATCAACATAACATGACTGACATGTCATAAGTAAGACCCACACCTGTACCTCAAAAGTACAAGGTCACAATTTGAGTTTGTTTGACGAACACTTTGAGTCTGTGTGAGATTTCCTGTCTGACCTGTAACTTTGTCATGCATAGATGGATTTTATAAATACTTGCTACAAATAATCAACATAACATGACGACGTGTCGCGATTAAAACCCATACCCATATCTCAAAGGTCAAGGTCACAATTTAACTTTGTTTGAAGACACTTTCAGTCTGATTGTGATTTCGTGTCTGTTCTGAAACTTTGTCACCTATAGATAAATTTCAAAAACACTTGGCTCAATTCATCAGCATGACATTACAATGTGTCACGTATAAGACTCACATGCAGTACCTCAAAGATCAAGGTCACACTTTGAGTTTGTTTGACAACAATTTTCAGTCTGTGTGAGATTCCTTGTCTGGTCTGTAGCTTTGTCGTCTATGGATAAACTTTAAAAACACTTGGCTCAGTTGATCAACATCACATAATTAAGTGTCGCATGTAAGACCCAGAACCTTTCCTCAAAGGTCAAGGTCGCACTTTCAGTTTGTTTGATATGACGTGTCTGGTCTGTGACTGTCATTAACTTGGCTCAATTCATCAAGAAGGCATGACAACGTGTTATAAGTAAGACCTAGACCCGTACCTCAAAGGTCAAGGTCACACTTTTAGTATGTATCACTTTGAATTTGTTTGAAGATTTCAAGTCTTTCCTTTAACTTTATCATACATGGATGGATTTCAAAAACACTTGGCTCAATTTATCAATTGATCAACAATTGATCTGTTATTTTGTCTTACATTTAGGGATTTTAAAATAGCTTGACATACTCAGGACCATTACATCAGATGTCAAGGTCAAGGTTACACAAAGGTCAAGGTCATTCTATAATGTAAAAAAAACATGAAACTGCATGTCTAGTCTGAAACATCAATCCATTACTCTTGATATTCATGGATACATTGCTACCTGTTATATCATATATTGTTATTTTTCACAGACCATTAGGGGGCATATGACACTTACCAGTGACATTTCTTGTTTTGTTTAGCAGCAATATTAGTCCATAAACACTTCTAACTGGCACCTATGTAAAGTTGAAAAATAACCAAAAAGTCAATTTAAATGCATTTTTAGCTTGACTATTTGTAGAATAGGGGGGGGGCTTTTGTACTCGCCCCGGCGTCAGCTTCAGCATTGATTTTCCAGGTTTAAGTTTTTCATCAGGTAAGATATCTATGCAACCACTCATTGCATATGAATGAAACTTCCCATGTGTATTCAACATCATCAATGGGACACACAGAGACAAGAACCATAACTCTGGATTGCATTTTGGCAGAGTTGTGGCCCTTTTGCACTTTATTCAAGTTTTTAAAGGAGAATGTGAAAGGGTATCCAGCTATGATAAACTGTGCATGCTGGTACAAGATTACTATAGATCCATTTTCATGAACTGGTACCGATATATTGCGGTATGATGTGAAGTGCATTACATTGTATATTTGTAAAACATTGGAACAACGTAGAATGTGAAAGGATATCCAGCATTGATAAACTGTATGTGTTGGTACAAGACCACAGATCAATTTACTAAGAACCCCTATATTACCATATGCTTTGAAGGTAGTGCATATATATCCCATATGTAAAACATTGATAAACTACTCATGAAACAAAAGATTATCTCAACTATAGCTTACCCTATATTTTAATCTTGTTTGAATTATTTCAGGTAATGTTTGACCAACTTATATTTTCTATTCATGCATTTGTAATATTTAGGGTTATAATATGTACATGCTGTGCCTTAATTTAGGTATTGACATACCTATCAGATTATTTGTCAGCAATGGTTAATGAATTTATAAAGCAATTTTAATGTTTGAATGACAAATGTAACTAAATGCTCAATAAAATAATATTAAGGAAATATAAGCCATCCATATACTTTGTTGTTTTTATAAAAAAAACCTTGATAGTGAAAATAAATATTGTTAGTTGAATTATTTTGCTAATTTATTTTTAATAGACAAGCAATAAGTATATCTTAATTTTACCCTACCCTGAGTTTTATGTTAATTGTCTTCCATTTGCTACTTATTTCCTGAAACAGCCGTTGTTTTAGAACATAGAACTGCATCAAAATAGTCGAGCATGCTGTCCCTGCGACAAAACCTGAAAAAAACCTTGGGAAGGGCCTGGCATATGTGTACATTAAGCAAATCTACATATAGTCATATATAGTTTAGCGGGAATAATACTGCTATTGGCTAGTCTGTTTAAATGTCACATTCAATAAAAGTGCTTCTAACAATATTCAAACCATTGAATGTAGCATAGACTCGAGACGAGCCGAGGCTATATCCGGTATACACGATACTTCTGGTTTACATCCTGAATCTATTTTTTGCATGAAATTGATTGAAACTGGTTCATTTAAATTAGAATACAAAAAGTCATGATGTCAGTATAAAAAATGTACATATTTAGAAAAGTTTAGCTAAATTGAACACAGATAGCAAGAAAAATCAACAAACTGATAAAATTGCATGGTGGGTTGGGTATCTAACTTATTTATATGAGGCTTTGGTTGTCTGACAAGATTTGCACAGGTTGAATTTGACTCACCTACTTTCATGTGTATAAATATTATACAAAGATACACATTGGTCATAATTTCCATTTGTAAGGAAGTAGGTGAACTTGGAGCTTTTTTCCTGGAAATTGGGAAGCATTCCAGATTTGGAAAAAAACATGCAATATAGGAATATAGGTGGAAACTGGTATTTTAACATGACCTTTGCAACACCACTAAGATCATGTTATTACCATTAATAATAATAATATCAGGTTTTACAATAATATTTTATAATCAGTGTATTTTTATCCGGTGATGTAATAAACTAATTGTGTATTTTTCTTCAATTTTGGGAATTTTTTGGTCCTCATTTGGGGGAAACATTTTTTAATTGAGAAGTAGCCAAATCTCAGCCACTGATAAATGATTATGGTAAAAGCACTGCCACTAGGAATCTCAAGTGTCAGTACCTGAGGGTATGCATCAATTGTCATACAAATAAAAAAAATTACGTTTGGTGCTCAAGCATTTCATTAATTTTATCCTGTTTCTGATGTTTGGAAATTTTCACAGACAGGTGGGCCTTGGCCTTCAAAGCCGTGGATCTCCAAGGCTAGAAAGAAACAGGTTTAATCTGCTAGAACACTAGTGCGACATATTGCACGTCTCTAAGGAGCCTTTTGATATGTTTTATGTTTGCGTCTCCCGAGACAGCAGATCAGAATGATATCCGAATAATAAAAAAGCTGTCCATCCACGCCTTATCATATCAGGCTACTAGAACACGTGACTAACCATATTAACCCAGCTCCAATTTTACTAGTCCCAGTGCTAAAGAATCACAACAGTTTCCATTTGTTAATACAGTGACTGCGATATTTTATGCTTCTCAACTTTTTCACCACTGGGGTTGTAGGTTTGAGTCTTGCTTGCTCCAAAAACTTTACTTGCAGAAGGACAGTGGTATTATTCAGATTGATTCTGAGGTTTTCCTCCACCAGTAAAACTGGATTTGCTATATATAACCTGAAATGTGTTAAAAATGACGTAAACACTAAAAAAAATGAATCAGCGAACATATTAAACTAATCTCGTCCTTGAGACTTGGTATTCCGGTGTGTGTTGTTTACTAGCCACATAGACTACCAGATAGATACTGTTGGCCCAAGCAGATATATAATCTACTAGCCTTGGGCTATCGGGCTAGTGTTAATTATGAACCCTGATCTTAGAGTGTGTACAGTTGAACGTGTTTAACAAATTTGATCACAATACTCCATGGGATTTGAAAGCTGCTTTTAACATTCTATTACTGGCAATAATGGCAACTTGAATAACATACAATTTGTGACAAAGCAAATCATTTAAATAAGTTGCTCTGGAGAGTAATTGTGGATCAATTCTTTTTAACTGAATTTTATTGGAAACCAATTTTCTATTTAATCAAAGGCTTATTTTATATTAAGATGTCAACATCTAAAGTTTATGTTTAAAAATATGGAAATGAATTGATGCATGAATTCATGATTGCATTGTGTATCAGATCAAGGAACTTTAATGACAATCTCACAATACATACCTGTGGAGTCTCATCACACAGTTTGCAATGAACTCACATTATCTGAGTCTTGCTGACTGTATTTTCTCACTCATTTAAAAAATATATGTAGATAAGTGTATGATTGTCATCAAGGTTCATCTGACATAGTGTTTTTTGGGAAACAATGGAAACACTGTTAAGGAACCCCCAGAATGCAACACAGAATCTAGAATTTAAAACAAAATAGAAGGCATGCAGCCCCCACTCCCTGGCTTTGCATGGACACCATGGACGCAAAAAGGGTTCTTGCTTGCACTCTTTGGAATGGAGTCAGGGCCTCGGCCCTCCCTCTAAGAAATTTGATAAATTGCATGACGCAAAGTATTTCAATGTATACCAATGTGTGTGTAAGGTGTCGCATATTAAGTTAGTATGGGAAATGTGAAATGTGTCGTTTAAGAAGACTTCCTTTATCATAATATTGAACAGTTACGTGACTTTTCCCCCAAAATATTTTCTTCTCTTTTTTGGAAGTCGAGAGAAGCTCTGACATCCTTAGCTGTCGTGTAGCCCTAGCAATCTGTTATTAAGGTAATGGTTGGCAGGAACCACCATATATTCATCCGACCGATAAAGTAGTTCACAAGTTTCAAAACGCATATGCCATAGAAGAGGATGTATTTTATACAACAAAAGTTGTATTGCTACTCAATTTTTGCTGCTAATTAGTTTATCCAAACATATTTAACCGTTAAATAGGTCATCCCACTGTTATGTTTGTTGTGTCTGTGTTGTATTTTGCAGATTGATTAAACCTAGGTCCCGCAAAACCGTTTATAATGCAATTAGTTGATAATTTTTATTGTTGATTGAAAGCTTTATGAGAATCAAACATAACTAAAGTCGATATTCACGTAAATCTGTAAGTAGGTCATGTTTGTTTTGTTCTGGACAAGAGTTCTGGATAATGTATGGTATATTCTCGGACAATCAGGCATATTCTGTGCTGAATGCGTTTTGTTATCCATAAATCATTACTATTGAACTGGAGATATTAAAGTTGACTTGAGTTGTAGCACAAAATATATGATTGCCAGACTGAAGATGATTCATGGAAAAACAAAATCTGGAGTTGAAGTTAAAATATAATATATACATATCTGGAACTGAATTGTTGAAATTCTTGCTTGAGGAGTTGCGCAAGTTAAAAGTTCAGATGACTCATTTGATCAATACTCTATCAAAAAGTCAAATGTAAGAATATGAAGGTTTGTTTGTCAAGCTTTCATATAGGTTGTTCATGTTGATAACTTTTATGTGGAGATGTGGAAAGGATTCCTGGACCACCACGTTACCAGTTTACAAAATTCCCTGTAAATGGCAATTTTCACCAGGGTCATCGAATATTTAGTCAATTTTCACAGGGAAGACAGTGTGTACCATGTTGTTCCGCACTTTTTGCAAATGCAATATTAAAACTGTTTAAAAGGTACTGTTGGAAAAGTATTGATATGGCCTCTGTATTGTATGCAGGAGATTATTTATGTACAGATACACAAAAGAAATATTAAACACACCACATTCTTTTCTAAATCCCAATGAATTGCCTTCTTACTTAACATATCAGAAATCTAACTAAGTTTTCCAATTTCCTGAACCTACATTTTCGAATTAACACAAGCATCAAGCCTTCCCTCAGGCCTTTGAGGCCTTTGATTTTTAATTTTGTTGTAACTTTGGATTGGGGGAAAGAGTTACTATTGGCCATTGGAAACGGGGCAGAAATATTTTCCAAAATAATGTAAAACAATAGTCCAAGTTGGCTTAACTCTATCATGTCCTTGACATGTATGAAAATATGTTAGCTAGTATTATATATTATGTAAACAATTACCGTATGTCCATTGTAAATTCATAGATCCATGCATCATATATTTTTTAGTACTTAAGGTAATATACTATATATGCCACAATATCATGTCAAGAAATAATTCAATTTTTAGTGGGAATCTGTTTTAGTAGAACCAGGAAGTGTAGCCCAAGTTAAGAATTCACTTTAAAATAATATATTATTTTGGCATGTTGAATAATTATATTATTTTGGCATGTTAAATAGTTATATTATTTTGGCAATACAGGGTTAGTGAGTATATATATATGCCTGATATATTGAGGGAAAATGTGTTAAGCTAGTTTCAATTTTTATGCCCCCCCCCCCCTTAATTTTTTGGGTTGCATATAGTAATCACAGCATCCTTCTGTCCGGTATTTCGTGTCCAGTCTGTTACTTTGTCATGCATTGATGGATTTTGTTAATACTTGCTACAAATGATCAACCTAAAGTGACGATGTGTCATGCGTAACACCCAGATTCCCACTTCAAAGGTCAAGGTCACAATTTAACTTTGTTTGACCAACACTGTTAGTCTGCTTGAGATTTCGTGTCCGGTCTGTTACTTTGTAACATGGCGACATGTCACGCGTAGCACCCAGTCTCCCACTTCAAAGGTCAAGGTCACAATTTAACTTTGTTTGACAACATTTTCAGTCTTTGAAATTTGATGGCCAGCCTGTAACTGTCACCTATGGTTAAATTTTAAAAGGACTTGGATGAGTAGATCAAAATGACATCATGAAGTGTCATGTGTAAGACCCAGAACCTTTTCTCAAAGGTTAAGGTTACACTTTCAATTTTTTTGATACTTTGTGTCTGGTTTGTAACTTTGTCTTAATTTGACTCAGTTGATCAAGATGCCATGACGATGTGTTGCACGTAAGCCCATTAAAGACCCATACCTCAAAGGCCAAGGTCACACTTTGAGTTCAACAACACTTTAAATGTGTTTGAGATTTCAAGTCCAGTCTATAACTTTATCATACATGGATGTATTTCAATAACACTTGGCTCAATTTATCAATTGATCAACATGACATGACAAAGTGTCGTGTTAAGACCCAAAACCTTACAGTTTGTTTGATATTTCATTTCTGCTCTGTAACTTTGTTTTACATGGAGGGATTTTAAAATATCTTGATACAACTGATCAACATGTCTTGATGTGTCACCTGCATTTACCTGTAGAACTACCCAGTCCTTTACATTAGATGATATGGTCACGGTTACACAAAGGTCACACTTTAATTTAAAAAAACATGAAATTGCGTGTCTAGTCTGAAACGTCAGTCCATGACTCTTGATATTCATGGGTACATCGCTACCTATTAAGTATATCAGTATTTTCACAGACCATTTGGGGGGCATGTGACACTTACCAGTGACATGTCTTGTTTGAAAATTCATCATAATTACATACTCCCTTTAAAGTTTAAAACCACATTCATTAAAACAGTTTTTTGTGGATTTTTAAGTTTGTTTCTTTATTAACATTTTTTTCATTTATTGGTATGTTTTCTATTTCAGCTCAGTACAATTGAACGACAAGTGTTTGACTTCCTTGGATACATGTGGGCACCCATTATTGGCAATTTTTTCCAGATAGTGTGCACTATTCTGGGGATATTTGGGACATATCAGTATAGACCAAAATTTATAGCAGTGGTAAGTAAGGAAATATTTTTGTGTGTGCTGTGATAATATGTGATACTAATACAATATTATCATTTTATAAGCTAGTGTGAGTGTGACAGGTTGTAAACATGTACAAAACATTATCTACAATTTTAAGGAGTGCTAATTTATTACTGTCACACTGGCAAAAATTATATTATGTGACAGTGAGGCTTTGTCAAGTTCTTTATAATTTTTACCAAAGTTAATTAAATTTGCAAATTTATACATTTTTACTGAAAAATGGCATCATTCAGCTAGATATAACTTCACATTTGAAATTTGGCATCATTGGTTTATATTGTGAAACTATAAGGAAAATGTTGAATGTATGTTACTCCCAAGCTACAAATAAGTTAAACATCTGATGAAGAACAATTCAGCCATGAGCATTCAGGGAATAACATATTGTGGAGAATTCTGCATACCGGTAATCACCTTTAAAAGTTAGATCCCTGTGGTTGGATTTAAATTTTGTCTTGATAATATGTATTTAATTAAAAAATAGTGTGTGGCTGTATACTTGTAAAATACAGGCCATTGCAGGGTTCGCCATTAACTTTTTTTCCCACTAGACCACCAGGCTAGTAACTCAGTAAAACTACTAGACCTGACCAAACTTCAACTAAACCAGACCAATAATGTAACTATGACTCCAGACATAGTACTGAAAGTTGGTCACAATCATAGTTTTCTCATAAGTTTTCTTTGTTTCAGTTCTGCCTTTGTATTTTTGTCGTTATCATCCCGATCTTTTGCCCCAGTGAAGCTAAAATTTAAAAAAGACATGTCAAAAGATGTTGTTTGTCGTTAATATCAATAAATCATCAATTGGTCTTCTAATGTCGTAAAATATAGAATGGAAATAACTGAAGCCTATCGTACCCGGAAGAGTTACGCCACTTGATATAGTGCGTCATTAGAACAAACGTGCGGTCAGCACCATTAAACAGCAAATGCGTTTAATAATGCCTGATTCCCTGAAATTGACGCATACTGCTTGCTAATGAGGTTGAGCCAGTGTCCAGAAAAATATGTTAGCTAACGTTTTCATATGTTTAACCGAACTGAATGCAACCCCCAGTTTGAATTATGCCACTTAGTTTGGGCCGCTTAGTGATTCTATGTTTTTTGTTTTCGCGTTCGCTGTAATGCTACAAATTATCGATAATCAATGATATTACATGCTCGTCGGCAGGTGCATTTTAATTGATTCAATAAAACAATATCAGCTCAAGTTTTGGTGCTTGATAACTGATTTCTTAATTTTAATTTAACACGACCAGTCGGGCTACCTACACTCCAGTAGAACACGACCGGACCAAGTATATACTAGACTTTATTGGTCAGACGTGGGTTAATGTCGAACTCTGCATTTAGTTCAATAGTTTTCAGTGTCCGTCAAATTATAAAGGTTTACCTTGAGGTAAAATAATATAGCAGCACTGCACAAGGCATCCATGTCCTATAATAAAAACATTTCTGATTAACACATGATTTCGTTATTTATGTGTTCAACCATTTGTGATGGTATGTTGTATCCCTCTGAACAAGTTATACTTCTTTCTATGACTTGCTGATTTTCATATATATTTATTGAATAAAGTAAGAGATAATCTTTGAAAATTAAAAGTAAAATTTGCTGTTCTCAAGTTATTTTTCTCAGTTTTCAACCATATATCAGCGTGTACTTATCTGAGCTTCTAGATATGCTAATTATGAATGATACAACTATGACAATATTCTTTTATATATATATTGCTAGTCTTTTACCATCCTCAGATTTCTTATGTAACTAATACAGTTGACTGTTACTCTGAGATAAAAAACAGCAATTTTGATTGGCTTTTTAAAAAAGTTTAGTATTGCGATGTACAGTATGAATATAAAGTACATATAAATTAAGTAGTAGCTAGCCTGTATAATGGCGTATTTATTGAACAAGATTTGCTGATTTCATCTACCACTAGTTAGCTAGTTTGTAACCATTGACCTGTCTTCCTGGTATTGCCTATCTACAAAATTGTTTCAACATTCCTCGTCACTTGGTCTTTATATATTTTGTATTTGTCAACTCGAGCAAGGCGAGATAATTGCGTGTTTTGAGCCTGTTCTATAGATGATAACTTTTGGTCAATCCATGTGTGTGATTCATCGGAACTATTTTACAAAGGTGTATTATTAAATGTTGTACTGCAGTACAACATGGTACAGTAAATAGTGCAACTTGATCTAGGTGTATGTAGAGTGGTATTTACTACACACCAGCTGTCAAGGTAGACATAGACATGTTGTGTTGTAAATAAACTTGTCAAGACGTTGGAAATAAGGGTAATTGATTAAACAGTCAAACCTGTCTTAAGCAAGCGACCAAGGGAAAGTTGAAAATTGCTTGCTTATCACAGGTTGGTGCTACATAGAGGTTTTTCTTTTACCAACTTATAACCTATATTTTGGGAACGCCTGGTGTCTGTCGTTGTGATCGCCTGGTGTCTGTCGTCTGTCGTCCATCGTTAACTTTTAGCTTTTAACAACTTCTCCTCTGAAACCACAGGGCCAATTTTGATATAATTTCGCATAAATGTTCCTTGGGTGACCCTCTACCAAGTTTGTTCAAGTCATCTTGATTCGTCAAAAAAGATGGCGGCCAGGGGGTGGTGTTAGTTTACTATATATGGTATAATAAAAACTTAAAAAATCTTCTGTCAGAAACTACTGGCTCGCTTTTAAAATAATTTCACAGAAATGTTCCTTGGGTGACTCTCTACCAAGTTTGTTCAAGCCATCTTGATTTGTCAAAAAACATGGCAGCCAGGGGGTGGGGTTAGTTTTGATGTCAAACTACTTCCCCTGTTTTGTCTGTATATAGCAATTATTATAAGAAGAGGTCATAAACTAATTAATTTTTTTTTTTTTGCTATTATTATACAATATTATACTAGATATTAGTTTTAAAAGATAATGCATCATAAAAAGATGAATGATACAATTATAATCAATGATTGAATATTATTCAAATATCATTAACCATTTTAAAGTAGGTGTTTTTCTGAATATAAAAGTCAGAGTTTTTATGTATTAGACAGGGATGGTTTACTGCTTCATAATAAAGCAATACCATATTTTTAGCTAGTTTCATCACAGCAAGAAGTCTGCTTGAGATTTTCAGTGTCCAAGTGTAATTGAAATCTTGGAGGAGGAGCTTAATTGTTTTTGGGGGAGAGAGCACTGCAACAAAGATTCTTTCAAGTGATGTACTTTGGGAAGGCTTGCGTTTGAAAATCATAGGAATATTTATTGTCCTGGAACTGCGGATTGTTTCATGCACAATTGTTTAGTCTGATGCTTTAGTTTGAAACCGTTCTCAAACATAACAGGTTAGTTTTGTTCTGGAACTGGATTTTTATCTTAGTTCGAAGACTTAGCATCTATAGCAGGCTCAAACTAGAGGGCGACGTGGGCGACAAAGTCACTTTTTTTTTCCGTCACTTCGCTTTTTTTTTGGTCACGGCGAAGTTTTAAGTCGCCTTAAAATTAACAACATCGCTTTTTTCTGGATGCTAGCGAAGTGCAAATTACAACTAAAAGTAATATTTCGTATAATCTCTAATCCGTGGGTAAGTGTCGCCACACATGTGGGAATGCAAATTGCAATAATCGGTTACTTCCGATCCAAATATCCCCAGGCAATTTTCGGCATATATGTTTACACCCCATGCCTACATCGTATAGGTTGCTAGGCAACGCAATCATTTGGCTGACCAAGATCAAGGTTTCCTTTGCATAGAATTAAAACATCCAGCGTCTAATTGAAACGGATCATTTTTTTCAACTGTCAATCAAAATTTTCCATGAACAAAGTAACTTTCCACGCATGACATAATCATCCTTTGTGTTTGCGAGATGCATAGAGTGTAATTCAATTCTGAATTATACGCTCAAACTGAATAATTTGCGCGTTTGATTTTTAGAAATTACCGATGATTAAAGAGGTATTGATAATTATGTTGCCGCTAACTGTTGTCTATAAATATGTTCGAGTCGAAATAAACAAATTGAACTGAATCGATTATAACAACTGTTAATTCGGTGTCCGTGAGCGATGTATAGAATTCACATAAAAAAATTGTTTTGCTACTCAATTTGTTTGTTTAAATCAGCTGGTTTAATTACTCTAAATATTTCTGATCCGACCTATAACTACAAAGTTTGACTTCCAAAGAGCCTTGAAATATTGGAAACAACAGAAAGTACGAAATATTTATAAATGGGAATTAAGAAGGTCAAGTAAGAAACAGTTAGTTTAAGCAGTGTGTAGACTGCAGTGGGGATAGCATGTAACACAGCATCTGAAATTTAAAAAATGTGTGTTTAATGTATGTTTTATGAACTTATGATTATGTTTTGCATTTTAATAAAAAAGTGTTTGGTAAAAAAAAAAACGATATGTGAAAGAGAAATATGTTTTTGATTACTCTTTCGGAGATAAAGTTATAGATAAATAGCATTTATCTTCTGCTTTTACCAGGTACTAGTGTTCCATGTTTTTTGCAAAAAAGAAAATTAAACAATAATGAGTGGCATGAAGAATACTCCTACCATGAAAGTGCATTTAGCTGTATCTTTATTCAGAAAGTTAAACTCCCTGTTCTTTAAGAATATATCACACAAAAACTAATTCCTTATTTACAACATCAGATAAAAAACAAGAAGGGAGTCAACCAACACATTTGATATAAATCAAGAACAATATAAAACATTATAAAAACAATAAAAAACAAAAACACACATAATGACATAGCATTAATTTAATGAAACTTCGTTTTCACGCGTTTAACCGCGTGACGAAATTTACCACTTCTCCCTATTTTTTCTCCACTTCTCCTTTTTTTTGGATGAAGGAGAAGTCACTTCTCCCTAAAATTCAGACCCAGTTTGAGCCCTGTATAGTAAAAACTTCAAAAGCCTTCTTGTCAGAATCTACTGACCTGATTTTGATGTAATTTCACTGACATTTACCATTGGTGAACCTCTACCAAGTTTGAACTCTTCTACGCATCTGTTACATCTTCAAAACAAATCAAAATTCTAACTACTTGTTCATCTCGTCTTCTGGAATTTTGAGCCAGGGGGCGGGACAAGATTAATTAGTAAAAACTTAAAAAATCTTCTTGTCAGAAACTACTGGCTCGATTTTAAAATCATTTCACAGAAATGTTCACTGGGTGGCCCTCTACCAAGTTTGTTCAAGCCATTTTGATTCATCAAAAAACATGGCAGCCAGGGGGTGAGGTAAGTTTACTATATAAGCTATGGTAAAAACTTAAAAAATCTTCTTGTCAGAAACTACTGGCTCGATTTTGAAATAATTTCACAGAAATGTTCCTTGCATGACTCTCTACCAAGTTTGTTCAAGCCATCTTGATTCATCAAAAAAAATGGCGGCCAGGGGGCGGGGTAAGTTTATTTAGTTAAAACTTTAAAAATCTTCTTATAAAAATCTACTGGCTCAATTAAAAAATAATTTCACAGAAATGTTCCTTGGAGGAACCTCTACCAAGTTTGTTCAAACCGTAGTGATTTGTCAAAAAACATGGCGGCCAGGGGGTGGGGTTAGTTTACTATATAAGCTATAGTAAACCTATAGAATCTCTTCCAAGTTTGAGCTTTTCTACGCATCTGTTACATCTTCAAAACAAATCAAAATTCATGCCCATCTTATTTTCTGGAATTTTGAGTGTACATGTATTATATAATCTACTTCAGTTGGATGACTCAAGGTGAGTCAGGTGAGTGATATGAGGCCATCTTGGCCCTCTTGTTTACTTAATTTTTCAGGTTAAAGTTTTTTATCAGGTAAGATATCTATGCAACCACTCATTAGATTTGAATGAAACTTTGCATGTGTGTTCACCATCATTGATGGAACACACAGAGACAAAAAACATAACTTAGGGTTGCATTTTAGCACAGTTATGGCCCTTTTTGGACTCAGCTACCCAGGTTAAACTTTTGGTTTAGTTGCATTTAAGTTTAAGATATCTATGCAATCGCTCATTGAATATGAATGAAACTTCGCATGTGTGTTCAGCATCATCGATTGAATACACAAAGACAAGAACCATAACTCTGGATTGCATTTTGGCACAATTATGGCCAATGTTCAACTTAATTTTTCAGGTTAAAGTTTTTTATCAAGTAAGATATCTATGTAACCACTCATTCGATATGAATGAAACTATGCATATGTGTTCACCATCATCGATGGAACACACAGAGACAAGAACCATAACTCTTGCTTGCATTTTGGCAAAGATATGGCCCTTTTTGACTTAATTTTTCATCATTTTTTAGGCAAAGTTATGGCCCTTTTGGACTCAATTTTTAGTCTGTAGACACCCAGGTTAAACTTTTGCTTTTAGTTGAGTTTATGTTCAAGATATCTATGCAACCACTCATTGGATATGAATGAAACTTTGCATGTGTGTTCAGCATCATCGATTGAACAAACAGAGACAAGAACCAAAGAACCATAACTCTGGATTGCATTTTGGCACAATTATGGCCCTTGTTCGACTTAATTTTTCAGATTAAATTTTTTTATCAAGTAAGATATCTGTTGAACCACTCGTTGGATTTGAATAAAACTATGCATGTGTGTTCACCATCATCGATGGAACACACAGAGACAAGAACCATAACTCTTGCTTGCATTTTGGCAAAGTTATGGCTCTTTTGAACTTACTTTTTCGTCATTTTTTAGGCAAAGTTATGGCCTTTTTGGACTCAATTTTTTGTCTGTAGACACCCAGGTTAAACTTTTCTTTTAGTTGCGTTTATGTTTAAGATATAATGCAACCACTTATTGAATATGAATGAAACTTGGCATGCATGTTCACCATCATCAATGGAACACATCAGAGACAAGAACCATAACTCTGGCTTGCATTTTGGCAAAGTAATGGCCCTTTTGGACTTAATTTTTCGTCTGTAGACACCAAGGTTAAATATTTGCATTTAGTTGTGTTTAAGTTTTGGTGTTTGCCTCCAATCTCAATCTTTGCATGGGTGGTGAGTTTTATCCCATAGGCGAGCTTTGTTGTCTTCTGACAACTCTTGTTAATAGATGTGGGGTAAAATACCTATAATTGTTTTCTCTTTGTTGAAAAAGGTTTTTGAAAGAAGAAAAAAATATCCCCAAGAATAAAAAAAAAAACTTTTTGCAAATTTTACACGACCAGGAAGGACAAGACTTAGTCTAGGAAATTAACAATATTATTCAATTTAATGCATCCATAATTTTATTAGTGTCATGGCCCCCTCCCTTCACTTTTGGGGAATTGAGTGGGTGGGTTTGTTTGTGTAATGTTTTCATGTCATGTAGTATCTAGTTATACAGACAAATTTATGATAAAGTATGACTATAACAAATTGGAAAGAAAGGACACGTTATGTTTTAAACCAGCCACTGGTTTGAAAATTCCCCACTGAGAGAAATTGAAAAAAAAGTATTCAGTGGGAAATTTTGAGTAAAATTAGGCGTTAATTTCAGAGGCCAAATTTCAGCCCCCAAAAACAGAGAAAAGAATGTATATAATATATATAAACAAATTGGCCAAGCTTGATTGTTTTAATAAAATAAAGTATGCACTATTGATGTTTATGCCACATTTACCTTGTATTATATATCCAGTGTGTGTGTTGAATACATGCTATACATCCATTCAGCTGGGTCTAACTTAAGGGCATTCACATTTCATGGACTAAGGACGGTACAAGTGGATATTGTCTGAACCAAATTAACATTTGCTGTTGGTTCTCAAGCATGAGCTCAAACCACTGATGACATTATATACCTGTGAAATCATCATTGACAGTTTCCAATAGCATTTTCAACACATGACAAGTTATTAATTATATATGTGGCATGTATCCAGTTTTTTTTTATGGAGGAAGACCTCGGAATGAATCCTAGATTAGAACTGCTGTCCTCAAGCAAAGTTTTTGGCCAACTTTTTCACATAAAGATTTTGGACTGAGCATTAAAGGCTTGAGCCAACACTCTCAGTGGTGAGGTAAATTAGTGTCTTAGATCTCTCAGCCGCAGAGGAACCAGGAAGGAAAGTTTGAAATAATTAATTGTTTTAATTGTTTCTAATATAAATAACAAATTTGAGATTTGAGTTTGAGTCTGGAGTTTTTCAAAGGCGTTTAAGATTTTGGACCGAACTGGGCTCGAACCCCAGGCTTCAGCATCAGACAATTAAGTGGTTATGACTCAAGGTTGAATGAATATAAATATGTACATGTGTTGGTGTCATTCACAGTGCTCCAAGAATAGGATAGCCCGATGCCCAGGACTTGTCAAATCTGGATCCGGGCATGTGCATTTTTTAAAGTAACTTGCCCATCCGGCTTGTCTTAAAAATCGGACAAGCTAGTTTTCACAATACACAGGTCTGCAAATATCTCTATATGACACATAGACCGTAACTAATCAGTATAAACAATTGACCCCCACACTGTTTATCACCCCAAATGCCCGATAATGCGACTTTGAAAAACCTCTCTTGCATATTCATTTATCTATTTTTATTCCTCTAATGTGATTGGTGGATAGCTTTGAATAGAAATTAATCTATTTTTGATAACCGCTCTGATTGGTCGGATATCTACGACCAAGGTACACGTTCTTATCACCTACCCGAGCAAAGACAAAAAAAAATAGACAATGACGTATATTCGCGGGTGTCTCTCAAATTCTCCATTATGAAGAGTATAAAATTATCTCCCTTTGCCAAAATGGTAACGATTTCTAAAATCTGATTATGTTTTTGCAGATAATTTGCGATCGATCGCGTTATGTAAAATGTCAGTTTTAGGTTCTGGTAATTTTGTAAATATTTCATAGATTAACAATATTTGGAACTGTATGTATATAAATTTTCCTCTGTGAAAGTTGCTATTTAAATTGAGCTTACGGTAAAGAAAAATGTGGGTGGGGTATTATAGTAATAAACTTATTGCTTTTTGGTTGTGTAGTTTAGGCATATAATTTTCATTTGCATGATTTAAATAAAGTTTTGAAAACAACTATTTAGATCAGTTATGTGTGTTATTTTTAATATTTGAAATATAGTTGACTAGTTGCACTTTCTAGATACTTGAAGGCTATCATAGACTGCATTTATTTATCATATTGCCAAGTTCTCTTGGATAGACTGAAAAGCTTTGTAGGCATGACATTGCCATTATTGTATGTTATGACAGCAATAATTAGAAAAGGAAGAGAAATATATTTAAAATAATGTTTTAAATATACTCCTTCTCCCACACTGCCACTGAATCGACAGAACAGAAATGATAGTCAATAAAGAACAAAGATTAACTACAACATAACACCTGCAATCAGAAGCACACTGACCATAACAAGATTTAAATAAAGTTATATATTTCATGTAAAATTAAAGTATTCATGCATTTTCCCTGTTTTTCAGTATTCCACATGGAGTTTGATATGGCTGGGTTGGAATGTTTTCGTCATATGTCTTTACCTGGAGGTCGGGGTGCTAAATAGGGTATGTAGCCGAATAACACTTGTATTATTATATTGTGTAATTTGGTGAATACATGTTTTTATCACATTATAATTACAATCTCATTATCATATATAATTATGTGTTTAAATCATTTTCATCGCACAACGTCAATTTTCGAAAGACATTTATTTTTCGATAAAACCCCGGAGCTGGATTACTTTTAAGTTTCTCACCTGAGATAAGCAAGATTGATCAGTTAGATTGTAAGATGCACATGTCTCAATTGAAGGTTTTTAGGTAGACAGTTCACTGAAGCAAACACCTGAGGTAAGCAAGATTGATTAGTTAGATTGTAAAATGCACATGTGTAAATTGACGGTTTTCAGGTAGATAGATCACTGAAGCAAACCCCTGAGATAAGCAAGATTGATTAGTTAGTTTCTAAGATGCACATGTCTAAATTGACAGTTTTCAGGTAGATAGTTCACTGAAGCAAACACTTGAGATAAGCAAGATTGATTTGTTAGATTGTAAGATGCACATGTCTAAATTGACTGTTTTCAGGAAGATAGTTCACTGAAGCAAACACTTGAGATAAGCAAAATTGATTAGTTAGATTGTAGCATGCACAGGTCTCAACTGGCTGTTTTCAGGAAGATAGTTCACTGAAGCAAACATCTGAGATAAGCAAGATTGATTAGTTAGATTGTACGATGCACGTGTCTGAATTGACGATTTTCAGGTAGATAGTTCACTGCATGAAGCAAACACCTAAGATAAGCAAGATCGATTAGTTAGTTTGTAAGATGCACATGTCTAAATTGATGGTTTTCAGATAAATAGTTCACTGCATGAAGCAAACACCTGAGATAACGATATTGATTAGTTAGTTATAAGATGCACATGTCTAAATTGACGGTTTTCAGGTAGATAGTTCACTGAAGCAAACATCTCAGATAAGCAAGATTGATTAGTTGGATTGTAAGATGCACATGTCTGAATTGATGGTTTTCAGGTAGATAGTTCACTGAAGCAAACACTTGACATAACAAGATTGATTAGTTAGATTGTAAGATGCACATGTCTAAATTGATGGTTTTCAGGTAGATAGTTCACTGAAGCAAACACCTGAGATGAGCAAGATTGATTAGTAAGTTGTAAGATGCACATGTCTAAATTGATGGTTTTCAGGTATATATTCACTGTATGAAGCAAACACCTGAGATAAGCCAGATTGATTAGTTAGATTGTAAGATGCACATGTCTAAATTGATGGTTTTCAGGTAGAAAGTTCATTGAAGCAAACACTTGAGATAAGCAAGATTGATTAGCTAGATTGTAAGATCTATGCACATGTCTGAATTGACGGTTATCAGGTAGATAGTTCACTGAAGTAAACACCTGAGATAAGCAAGATTGATTAGTTAGATTGTAAGAGGCACATGTTTAAATTGACGGTTTTCAGGAAGATAGTTCACTGAGAACTATCTTCCTGAAAACCGTCAATTTAAAACTAATCAATCTTGCTTATCTCAGGTGTTTACTTCAGTGAACTATCTACCTGATAAGGCATAGTGCCACCATTGCAAAAAGGAAGTGCTTCCGTGGGGTAGTCGCATAATGGCGGTTGTAAATAATCCTCAATTCTTCTTCTTTAAAAATGCATTTTCCTATTTTTAATGCTCATTTTTTTATTTGAATGGCATTATTGATGTATTTTGAACATTTTGATAGCATTGTCATGTTTGAATTGTGAATTTAGAAAAAAAAAATGATGCTTGGAAATTGGGGTATGAATTCATGATTTCGGAAGTCTACTTTCACTTTGTCACCAGTGTACACACTGAGCAGAAAAAAAATCTCTTATATGACACATGACCCCTACTTTTCTCATCATATTTTGATAGTGCAGAGGTTGACAAACAGTAAAATGTAGGTTTCACTTCTTTCATTTGGGACCCTCTATGAATGACAAGCCTTCAAACTTTTATTATTTACTATAGAATAAAGAACAAAAATCAATGGTGGGGTTACACCTATAAGAGAGACTTGAGTGAAATGGGGGTGATTTTCCAAAATGTTAATTGTAGGTAAAATAACCTCTTTTCTACACTCTCATAGTATTAAATGACAAGTTGGAGACATTTGCTTCATAAAAAAACTCATTTTGGCAAGTGTATGCCTCAAATAATGCATATATGTGCATATTTACATTGAAATTTCATGAAAAATCACACAATTTTGAAGATTTTTTATTTTGGATGATTTAAATGTGCAATTTTTAGCATGTACATTGTATTGAATAATGTATTTTGGTAAGATAATGTCTTCAGTGTATCATGAGACTGTTTTGGTGTAAACATTTTAATGGAATTAGGTAAAAAAAAAAATTTATGGGTAAAATGAGTCGAACACATCAAAATTGCATGTCGGTCAACATCTCGCGCCTGTATATAATGATCATGTAAAAAGTGGTATTTTGACAAAAGTTTCAGTATTTAATGCCTGCAACTTGGCAGTATTACTTCAAACTGGTAGTACTTAGCAAAAATGAGGTAATTATGAAATTAAAAAAAAAAGTTTCCTTATAGGCATAGTGCCACCATTGCAAAAAGGAAGTGCTTCCGTGGGGTAGTCGCATAATGGCGGTTGTAAATAATCCTCAATTCTTCTTCTTTAAAAATGCATTTTCCTATTTTTAATGCTCATTTTTTTATTTGAATGGCATTATTGATGTATTTTGAACATTTTGATAGCATTGTCATGTTTGAATTGTGAATTTAGAAAAAAAAAATGATGCTTGGAAATTGGGGTATGAATTCATGATTTCGGAAGTCTACTTTCACTTTGTCACCAGTGTACACACTGAGCAGAAAAAAAATCTCTTATATGACACATGACCCCTACTTTTCTCATCATATTTTGATAGTGCAGAGGTTGACAAACAGTAAAATGTAGGTTTCACTTCTTTCATTTGGGACCCTCTATGAATGACAAGCCTTCAAACTTTTATTATTTACTATAGAATAAAGAACAAAAATCAATGGTGGGGTTACACCATAACCGTCAATTCAGACATGTGCATAGATCTTACAATCCCCTGAGATAGGCAAGATTGATTAGTTAGTTTCTAAGATGCATATGTCTAAATTGACGGTTTTCAGGTAGATAGTTCACTGAAGCAAACACTTGAGATAAGCAAAATGATTAGCTAGATTGTTAGATGCACATGTCTAAATTGACTGTTTTCAGGAAGATAGTTCACTGAAGCAAACACTTGAGATAAGCAAGATTGATTAGTTAGATTGTAACATGCACAGGTCTCAACTGGCTGTTTTCAGGAAGATAGTTCACTGAAGCAAACATCTGAGATAAACAAGATTGATTAGTTAGATTGTACGATGCACATGTCTGAATTGATGGTTTTCAGGTAGATAGTTCACTGAAGCAAACACCTGAGATGAGCAAGATTGATTAGTAAGTTGTAAGATGCACATGTCTAAATTGATGGTTTTCAGGTATATATTCACTGTATGAAGCAAACACCTGAGATAAGCCAGATTGATTAGTTAGATTGTAAGATGCACATGTCTAAATTGATGGTTTTCAGGTAGAAAGTTCATTGAAGCAAACACTTGAGATAAGCAAGATTGATTAGCTAGATTGTAAGATCTATGCACATGTCTGAATTGACGGTTATCAGGTAGATAGTTCACTGAAGTAAACACCTGAGATAAGCAAGATTGATTAGTTAGATTGTAAGAGGCACATGTTTAAATTGACGGTTTTCAGGAAGATAGTTCACTGAGAACTATCTTCCTGAAAACCGTCAATTTAAAACTAATCAATCTTGCTTATCTCAGGTGTTTACTTCAGTGAACTATCTACCTGATAACCGTCAATTCAGACATGTGCATAGATCTTACAATCCCCTGAGATAGGCAAGATTGATTAGTTAGTTTCTAAGATGCATATGTCTAAATTGACGGTTTTCAGGTAGATAGTTCACTGAAGCAAACACTTGAGATAAGCAAGAATGATTAGCTAGATTGTTAGATGCACATGTCTAAATTGACTGTTTTCAGGAAGATAGTTCACTGAAGCAAACACTTGAGATAAGCAAGATTGATTAGTTAGATTGTAACATGCACAGGTCTCAACTGGCTGTTTTCAGGAAGATAGTTCACTGAAGCAAACATCTGAGATAAACAAGATTGATTAGTTAGATTGTACGATGCACATGTCTGAATTGACGGTTTTCAGGTAGATAGTTCAATGAAGCAAACACCTGAGATAAGCAAGATTGATTAGTAAGATTGTAAGATGCACATGTCTAAATTGATGGTTTTCAGATAGATAGTTCACTGAATGAAGCAAACACCTGAGATAACGATATTGATTAGTTAGTTATAAGATGCACATGTCTAAATTGATGGTTTTCAGGTAGATAGTTCACTGAAGCAAACACCTCAGATAAGCAAGATTGATTAGTTGGATTGTAAGATGCACATGTCTGAATTGATGGTTTTCAGGTTGATAGTTCACTGAAGCAAACACCTAAGATAAGCAAGATTGATTAGTTGGATCGTAAGATGCACATGTCTAAATTGATGGTTTTCAGGTAGATAGTTCACTGAAGCAAACACCTGAGATAAGCAAGATTGATTAGTTAGATTGTAAAATGTACATGTCTTGATTGCCAGTTTTCAGGTATATAGTTCACTGAAGCAAACATCTAAGATAAGCAAGATTGATAAGTTAGTTGTAATATGCACATGTCTAAATTGATGGTTTTCAGGTAGAAATTTCACTGATGCAAACACCTGAAATAAGCCAGATTGATTAATTAGATTGTAAGATGCACATGTCTAAATTGATGGTTTTCCGGTAGATAGTTCACTGAAGCAAACACCTGAGATAAGCAAGATTGATTAGTTAGATTGTAAGATGCACATGTCTGAATTGATGGTTTTCAGGTAGATAGTTCACTGAAGCAAACACCTGAGATAAGCAAGATTGATTTGTTAGATTGTAAGATGCACATGTCTAAATTGATGGTTTTCAGGTAGATAGTTCACTGATGCATGCACTGTGTACATCTGCCTTTCTTTTGGTCAAGGAGGGAATTTCTAAAATATAGAGGCAATTCAATTATTTACTACTTTGATACATTCTAGTATATGTTAAATTTCAGCTAGATAATTGTTACATATTTTACATTTCAGAATAGAGAAATCTACATATTAAATATTGGCACCAGAAACAAAAGCTGGTGGTTAGAGCACGGTATAGGGTGCAAAATAAACAATGATACTTGGGTGAGTGATGCAGCGGCCAACACGGCTAGAAAAATTCCGCCAGAAGAATTCGTGGAGGGTTGTTTGTTGGACTACTACTACGTAGAAGTGATTCATGCTGGCGTGCAATGTTTGTTATGTGTAAGTGCCAACTTCGTGATATATTTTGTTTAAGATATGTTAGTTTTACATTGATTCATACTTGATTTATTTTAAATTACAATCAGTACTGGAATGCATTACTGGAATTGAACACATGGCCCGTAATTACTGAATACATGTACTACTGCTACATGCTAAAATTAAGGTATATATATTCTAAAGTTTGGGTAATGAAATAAAAGAATCCATTCTTCTAGGAATAATCAACATTTTTCCCTTATAAATGGTACATAATTTTTATATACGTTGATATTTACTGCCCCAATAGTGATCTCGGATCACATTTTTAGCTCAGCTCAGCAACACTCAAGATGAGCTATTCTGATCGCCTCTTGTCTGTCGTCCATCGTCCATCTGTGAACTTTTTTGTTGTGTGCATTCTACTGCTCGCATTTTTTATTGGATCTTCACTAAACCAATATAATAGCTATATAACGTTAATATCTCGAACACATTCTTGAACTGGCCAAATCGGATTATTAATGTCACAGTTATGACCCTTAAAACATTCAAAATGTACTATTTGACCTTGTGTGCACTCTAGAACGCGCATTTTTCAATTGATCCTAACCAAACTTGCACAGTACATATATAACCATAAAATCTTGAACAAGTTATTGAACTGGCTAAATTAAATTTTTAATTTCAGGAGTTATGGCCCTTGAAACATTTAAAATGCACTTTTTCACCTTGTGTGCACTCTAGCTACCGTAATTTTCAATTGAGCCTAACCAAACTTGTACATTAGATACAGACCGTAATCCGTTTAAGTACACCAAAAATGCATTTCAATTGCGTTTGTTTTGCGTGTCAAACGCGTTTGTTTTGCGTTTGAAATGCATTTTAGTTTAGTTAATGGTTTGCATTTTTTTTATGATAAACGTTAGAGAAAATACGAAAAAGCAGTTCAAAACGATACTGAACGCATTTAACCTGCGTTTGCGTTCGAATCGTTTAGCGTGTATCGTTTACCGTGTATCTTTTACCATTTAACGTTTACACGACATGTTCACCAATCACATCATCTCTGGTTGTCCAATTGTAACACCGCAGTAGAATAAATAATAAGAACTAGATATTTAAAGAAATCGCCGGGTTTTATATGATAATATATTAATTAAATAAATTAAAATAATATTGATTAAAATCTTTCTGAAATATTGATTAAAATGATTCTGAAATATTGCTAACTAAGCCACCCTATGTTAGATATGGTCAACCATATAGTTGATGATTTGTAGCGTGACAGCAGATTAATATGTTTCATAAAACTCAATCATTGAAATTTAATAGACATGGTACGGGGCATGTCAATTACATCAGATAAACACATTATGGTCACGTAATCATTAGATTGGCCAAACATTGCCAGACTGGTTTACACTAACGTTAACATTACGGTATCGAAAAAGTATATAGTAAATAAATGTGAACCAGTCCGTGTTTTTTATATCTGCAGTGGTGTATAATCTGCTATTATGCAAGAAACAGAGTATAGACGCCTCAGCAAGTATTTATTTTATTTACAGGAATAATGCATTATTTACAGGTATTTTTCCAATTTTAATTCCAGTTATGAATTTCGATAGATTGCCATGTTAAACAATTATAACAATTCATTAAACAAAATAATTTATATAATCCGCAAAGATAAATATATTTACAAATACACATGCCTTAATTTATGTAGCGAACGCACACACTTTATGTCTATAACTCCGACACAATTTATTTTTGACCTCATGGCATGATGATGTGCAATGTCGTCACTCTGACAGTTTCTTGCGTCATTTAACGTCGCATTCTATTTCACTACGGTAAATGCATGGGGGAGGCGGGGATGTTTCCATAAAAAAGATGCCTTTAAGGGTAAAAGTTTTATGTCTTGTGGCATGGCTTCTAAAATTGCTGGTACATGTACTTCCGTCTGACGCTTTCAAGGACTTTTATGTACATTATACCGATAGAATTCCTCTGATATCCTTCCATCAAAAATTTCCAAGATACCCACTTAGTGAATAAAATGTTTGTTTCACTGGTGACGTCATTGGACATTGGCACAAGGTGATAGTGAAAGGGACAGCGTGTTCATTCTGTACACAAATTTAGGTATGTGTAGTTATTAATAACTCTATCAGCTTAATAGTTATCTTTTTTTAACAAATGCCTATATTGAAAACAAACATTTTGGAAGACACCCAGTTACAAACAAACACCAACCCTTTACGTGTGTTTGTTATATATATATATATATGAACTATTTTTATATACAATTCTGCAAAAGCCCTAAGTGGAAAGGTTTTGGTGTAACAAACAGATTTTCTAAAATTGCGTGAAAACTTTTCCTGATTGGCAATCATATAACAGAACAGCAACATAAATCAGTGTTCAGATAATTAAATCAGTTAAATGGGGTAGTTGTGTAAGCAGGTCATGCGTCATCTGATTGTTTATCACACTTTTACAAGTAAAGAAACGATGCCCTAGGCAATGTTTTTCACGGATAATTCGGGATTAAAACTTATAACAAAGAAATTAAATTAAATTTGCAGGTATAGCAATTTAAAGATTTTAAATGACAAAGAGAGAAATCATTTCGTTTAATTATTTATTTCATTGTCAATATAACTACGACAATATTAGAAGATATCCGAATCTTTATTATTTGATACGTTTAAAGTTTGCATTATCGTTTTGTATCGTTCGCCCTGTTGCGTCCGTTTATCGTTTCGTTTATCTTTTCGTTCGCATTTTTAGTCCGTTTGATTATGGTTTAAAACGTGTTTGATATTCGTTTCGTTTGCGTCCGTTTGGTGTACTTAAACGGATTAGGGTCTGTATATAACCATAAAATCTTGGTCAATTTATTGAACTGGCCAAATTGAGTTATTAATTTCAGAGCTATGGCCCTTGAAATATTAAAAAATGCACTAATTGACAATTTGTGCACTCTAGCACTCGCATTTTTCAATTGATCCTCACCAAAATGGCACAGTAATTACAGACCCTAAACCACTCAAGTACCCCATAATTGCACTCCGTTTGCGCTCAGTTTGCACTCCGTTCTCGCTCCGTTCGCGCTTAGTTCGCGCTCCGTTCGCGCTCCGCTTGCGTGCACTCGATTAAACGCGGTTAATTTAATGCACTCACAAACGCAAGTATTCGCTCACGAGCGCTGTATAGCTGAGTGCTGTATTTAATACTCCTCTTAGCGTTCGCTTCGTTCAGCGTTCACTCAACGTTCAGTTCGCTCAGTTCGGTTTCCGGCCCATAACCAATCGCAACATCTCAACTCTTTAAACTGATTCTATATTGACTTTTTAATTTAATCTGTTGCAATGGAGCAATTAAATGTATCCATGGGATTTAGTCAAGGTAAATTAATTCATAATCCGATTGTTTGTCTACAGATTATGTCACCCGCTGGGCGAAAGGTTGAACAAGTATCGATAGTAGGCATGTTTAACGGAAGTGTCTATGTTTTGATATGTGATCAGTGGTCTGGGTGATCAAAGAATATCGCACGTTATACCGGCTTCTGTTATCCAGACCGACATTTGTTTGCGTCAGTATCTTCTTTGATATACCGTCAGCCGTTTGTTACAGGAAAGCAATAAAGTTTGTCCACAAAATTTACATATACATCATCAATATAAACTAAATAAATTGTTATTTATAATTAAATTTAATTAATAATTCCATAATGTTGATACCTTGTTGGCCTTATGATAATCCATAAATCTGCTCAGTGTAAGCAGTGACTTAAAAACATGTGGATATATCACTGGTTTTGTTAATATTTAAACTAAAATAAGCTTTATAATCAATAATATGCACTGCATGGGTGATGAAAATTTTATTATAATCTGTGCGATGCAATTCGACATTATAATCAATGATTTTTGAAAAATAATAATCGGGTAGTTCTCAGTTATTCAGCAATTCAGTACCATGGAACTTTGATTATAATTTGTAATAAAAATAAAGCTTATTTGACATGTTTGTTGTGTTAATACTTTTAGATATGATTTGAATGAATAGTAAAGATAGTTTTATGGAGACATGGTCAGAAAGAAAAAAATTACAACATTTTTAAATTGAAAAATGCCAGTTTTGACAGGGTCCATTTTGGGACATTTTACCATCAGTATATACAATAAAGTTGTATTGTTACTTTCCGATGGATTATAAAGTCATTATTTACGGTAACTGTAAAACCATAAATAAAATTAAAATATAAGCATCTCTAAAAGACTAAAATGCCGATAAAAAGTTGATTTTAATAGAAATTAAATTCTGCGTATGGACGTTACAGTGTCGGTCAATTTTTGTATGAAACTCTGGCATCTATTTTTAGACAATACAAGCATGGACAACATCATTTGCATGTGGGGGTGTTAGGTTGTTTGTTTAAAGTTACCTTGTAAAGTAGAGTGATATACAGGATTTCACAATAAAAAAATATCACCGAACTTTCCTCAATGTATAAATGTCGGTCAATTTGTAACGTCCAAAACCAATCGTCGTAAATTATCAATTTTATGTTCGTATCATATCTAACACCCCTCAATGGGTAAATAAACGTGTCCAAAACGCGTCATCAGTTTGTGTGTACACAACTCTACCACCAGCAGGGAGAATATAGAGGTAAGTGTTGTCGGTCAATCAAAAAGTCAGAGTAACGTCCAGAACATTCCATCACTCTATTGATAAAACCTCTAAAGTGAAACCATGTACTATTGTGATGATTGCAAACAATAAAAAATGAATGTTAATCGAAAGAAAAGACGGAAATTGCCGTATTGACGCAGCTAGCGGCCCGTGTTATGAAATGAGTATATGGACGTTATACCTTGACATTTTATCGTGTTTTGGATGTTACTATTTGACATGGTCAACTTGTCTATACCAAATGTTCTACGATTTAATGTAATTAATAACCATGATGTATACCCCAGTATTTGATATCATACCATTTTCTCTGTAAATGAACACAGCAATTCTAGTTTGTCTATTCTGTCACCAAATATCTCCTTTGTTGTGTTTTGGACGTTACGTTTGCGGACGTTAGGTAATGTTGTGGATGTGACATTGACATTAGTTTCTACTTGAATGTGTAACATCCAAAACTGATTTTATATTATCTCTAATTGAAATAATATGAGAGACAAGAAGATTAACAATTAATTATCCTTTTTTGGTAGAAATTGAGTTGACCAAAGTATGAGTTTGCCAGTACTCCCGATAAATAAGAAATATTATCAATACATGGATGTTTTCTTTGTTATGGATGTTACATTTGACACAAGAATTTTGGAACAAACAATTATGTGTTAAAGTCTGAAACATAAATTACTAATTAATTGATCTAAGTTTATAAAATATCCTTTAGAATGTAATTCTCATGTAAACAGTTTAATTTTTAAAAAATTAATTGTAAATAATAATGCTTAGTACCAGTATTAATGATATAAAATATATATATATTGAAAACAATAACTACAAACGATACTAATTTTGTTCTCTTAATTACTTTAAGAAAATCTCATACCCATAATTATGTTGCATTATCATTTAATTTAAATAAATACAGACATAAAATAACTACAAATTTATCAAGAAACTTTTTTTTATGTCCAAGGTTGATCAATGGCCATGGGTTTGTTAATTAAAACCATTCCCTCGAGCGTGGAGATCTTTGGCAGCTCTATGAGACCAGGCACAGTGATCTTTGAGGATATTGTGAGTGTTATCTCCTCTCCAGATTTGGCTACGAGTGGACTTAGGAGATTCTTCTATGTATTCAAAGGTAAGAACAGTGCCAATACAATTTAATATCAGTTTAGATAAAATAAAAGTAAACTGCCTTCTTACTCTTTCCCAATAGGATTAATATACTAATTATTTACTTTTATAGCGCTATAACTTTGTTATATGTGTACAAATAAACTTTTTGACTGTATAAAATACTTAATAATAATATAAAAACTTTCATTTGTGTATTTTCAGACCTTTGAGATGTCTCAGGAAGTTGTGAAGATGCCATTTTAATAGCAACAAAAGATTCTTTAGGGATCAAAAGAAGAAAAAACTTTGAAATATTATTCACTGACATATATGAATATAGTTTATTATTCTTCCAATAAATTTTAATTGCCATTTGTCAGAAGAGACTTGTATACTTTGTCAATACCTTTTCTGGTTGGGGGTCTCATTTATATACTGTAGATATACTAAGTGCTGCTAGTCTAGTTCACAAAGTTTTGGAAAGTACTGTAATAGTACAGTGAGCAGATAGTGGCTTTAAGTGATTTTCTATACTAGTTGGTTGGTGGGGCTCATGATCTTTATTTATAGTATATACTACTAGCAGCATAGTACACAAATGTTGGGAAATCCTTCTTATAATACAGTTAGCACATGTAGATAAATACTAGAAGTAAGACAACATAATTTATTTATTTCAATATTACTAATATAACCTTTTAATATTACTAGTAGTTGTTCAGTAGTTAGCAGTGAAACGAGTTCAAACCACTAAAGTACAAGTTTAAATATGTATACTAGGATAAAATGTTATAACACATGGTCAAGTGTGATGAAATGTACACTATTAACAACAATATAACAACAATTATAAAACAATACAGAAGTTATCTTGTAATTTGTGTATGTTGTGGACGTTATTTTTAAGTTGTGGACGTTACATATTTGCATATTTGTCAATTGTCAAAGAGTAACGTCCATATGAAATGTGACAAACTATTCTGATATATGTATGTCAGTTTGAAGTTAAAATGAAAAATCACAAGGATATGTTCTCTAGTTGAAAGTTTTGAGTACTATTTCAGTTTGTTCGGATACAGATAGCAACATGCTGAACTTTTATCATATAAATTTTGAGTAACATCCACAACTACAAAATATATATAATTACTTTCGTTCTGGTTATATTTGATTTTTTCTATGATTATTATTTTATAGGTATTCTCCAGTCTTATCTAATAATCATAAGTAAGTGTATTGAAATCACCCATTAAATGCATAAACTATTGTCAATAAATAAAATGTAACATCCGAAACCTTGAGGTTACCATACATAAATTTTGATTTACATAATTTTCTTGTCACAAACTATCTTTTTATTATTAAAATCATACAGAGGAATGTTTAAACTACATTTTAACACCAAAATATTTACTCTAAGTTATAATTTAATAAATCCATCATTGTGTCTGGAAATTTGCTGAATAACTGAGAACTACCCAATCTTGTTGTGTTTTTTCTCGATTTAGGTCCAAATGTGGCTTCACTAAACTTAAAAAAGATATTCTGATATTTTAAGTTTTTATAATTATTTTCGTTATCATTATGTATATGAATATACTTGCAATAAAAATTTTTCAGTGGGTTTCTCAAATTATTCTTTTACTGATAGTATGCTTTATGTTAATATATTATTTAAAATGACAAACTATATTAAACTTGTTTGAAACTACACCCACTGTGCTATACCACTAATTATATGACACGTAGCAACACACCCGTGGTGTTAATTACGTTATGCCACATGCCAGTGAGAGCCGTGTCAATTAAGTTATATGCTAAAGTGGTGACTTATCGGTCTATTGACCACGGAAGATATGTATGATTTCATTTTGATTGCGATTAGTGCCAGATGGATGCATTTTAATTGAGCCAACATTATGTGATTGAAAAGAAAAGATAAGAAAGAAAAACTGCCAGCCAATTAACAACAAATAAAAAAATCATTTAAGATATTGGTTATTCGAAGTTTCAGAATGCTTTAGTATGTAAATATCATGATGTTAATTTCATCAAATTAACGAACCGAAAACCCTACGCCAGTTCTGAGTGAATGGTAGAAAGTGTGACATACACGTATAAAGGGATGTGTATTCAGGGCTGTCATTTTACCACAGCTGCCATAGCGATTTCGTATAAAAAACAGATCAGAATTGTTAATTTACAAAATAAAACAATCCTACAATTTTAAAACTAATAAAAATTAAAGACATGTCTCTAAATAATTCCTTGTAAAAATGTAGTATTTTATTTGTATTATTTTTTACTTTCATTATTTGTTTTATTTTTTTTGAAATATTATTATCATTGGAGCTATTATTATAATATACATATTGACTTATTGATTTGTTTACAGCTTTTATATTGGATACGTGCGTATGTGCATCTGGTCAGTCGTTCACAATTAATATAACAATTTAATTACTATAATGAAGGCAGAGTTGCATGGCAATCATAAAAACAGATACCCATCATGATGGTGAGAACCACATGTGTGTCAATAAATAGTTAATTGGTGATTTATCGGTCCATTGATCAAAAAAGAACCCTGCCGGTGTGTAATTTTCATTTTGATTATAATTTGTGCCAGATGAATGAATCTTTATTTAACCCGCGGCATGTGATTGGATAAGAAATATATAGTCAAAATCAATACTAAAATATGCAGATTTTTTATAATTTTATTATTACCATCATTATTATTAATATCTATTATATATTTTATTATTATTTATTATTATTATTACTAATATTATTGTTATTATTGCTATATTACTTTATTATTATATTATTATATTATCATATTATTATTATCTGTGTATTTTTTCTTCTTTATTATTATTATTATTATTATTGTTGTCATTTCTTACTTGTTGCCCCTTTCACAACTTTTATAGTGGCTTAATTGATACGTGCTTACGTGCACGTGACCAGGCGTATCAATTTTGTAGGAAAGCGGGAAAACAACATATTTACTATTTTATTGGCAGTGAATACATGTTCTTTTTTGTTTATTTAAACCTTCCTCATGATCAAAAGCTGTTCTTTAGTAAATATAAAATCACAACCTCAAAAAGGTCACCTAGAAATTTACGTTTGCTAGTTTTTATTTCCTATGTCTAATGTGTTATTTCGGTCTGTCGTGTTAATTTGGCATACATACATTTATTTTACATTAATTTAATTTAGCTTGATTGTCAAGTAAGCTCGGAGCTTATGCATATCGTTCTCCAGTGCATTCCCTTATTAGATCTGGTACTGAATTGTGTTTCGAGAGGTCGGGTAAAGCCTGGGTCAAACTCGCGACCTCTGCCGTCTGAAGCAGCACCTTATCCGCTGTACTACTGACTCACTTTATATTTTAGAATACAATTAATTTATTATTATTATTTTAATGAGATGTGCACGAGTATAATGTTTCCACTTTAATTGCAATATAACAGTTTACGTAGATTTGTTTACAACTAAGCATAAACTCAGTGTAACTATGTTTGGGGAAAATATAAAACTAAAGTCCAAATTAAATTGAAAATTGGTATTTTTTATTTTGCCGAAATACCCAAACAAATAGAATCATAATCATATAATTTTACGCATATCTATGTTTTGTTTGATTCACGCATGCTTTGCTATTTTTGTATTTGGAGCAGTATACGCTTAAATCGAAATAAAGTACATGTTTTGTATGTTCTATAACTAATTTATATCGAAATAACACGGCAAATTACATCTTTTCGAATTGTTATTTACACAATATATAATTATTTATATTTTTGTTGCGCAAACCAAATCATGCTTAAACATGCAACTAAATTAGCCTTGAAACCGTAGATAACCATTGATGTGCCGTCTATTGTATAATAGGTATTTTAAACATTATTGTATTGATCAGCTAAATATTGATATTTATGTAATAATTGATAAATTGTTGACCAAAATAAGTTTTATCATGCGTTTTACAGTAAAACATTTATATAAACTACATGGTTTATTTTTATGTGAAAGAAAATTTATTTTTTATCTCGATTTTCAGTATCGACTTCACGATCAAATGATAAAAAAAAGAGTATATCCGAATGAACGAGTGCACTCAGTAGCGCACGAATAGTTCTGTTATCAGTTATCTTACTGTGTCTAGCGTACAGTGCTTCTGAGTGCACTCAGCGTATCTGAGTGCATTCAGCGTGTCTGAGTGCACTCAATCTATTTCATGCGTTCAGGAGTGCGTTTATTATTTAAAATCCAGCGTTTGCTTACGGTCCATGTCCGCTCCGTCAGCGCTAAATCTGCGCTCCGTTCGCGCTCCGTCTGCGCTCCGCTTACGCTCTGAGTGCACTCCGTTTGCGTGCAATTGGGGTACTTGAGCGGTTTAGGGTCTGTATATTGTCATTAAAATTTGTGACAAGTTATTGAATTGGCGAAATTGAATTGTTAATGTGATAGTTATGGCCCTTGAAACATTAAAAAATGCACTATTTGACCATGTGTTCACTCTAGCACCCGCATTTTTCATTTCGATCCTCACCAAACTTGCAAAATAGTTATATAAAACATGATATCTCTAATGAGTTTTGAACTGGCCAAATCGTGGAATTCATGTCAAAGTTATGGCCTTTGAAACATTAAAAAATGCAATATTTAACCTTGTGTGCACTCTAGCACACGCATTTTGCATTTGATCCTCAACAAACTTGCAAAATAATTATATAACCGTAATATATCAGACAATTTTTTGAACTGGCCAAATCAGATTATTAATGTAAGAGTTGTGGCCCATGAAACATTAAAAAATGCAGTATTGGACCTTCTATGCACTCTAGCACCTGCAAAAATTGATGTCTTTGGCATTGTCTCCTCTGCCACAGGTGAGCACATCCTTTCTTCCAGCATGTCCAGATAAAAAAGTCTTTGAAAAATTGTACATAAACGTCCATAAACATTAACATGTTCTAAGAAATTTGTAACCATCTAACATTTCACAGAAAGTCACTTGCTGTAGATAGAAAAAAATATCCATGGCCATCACAGCAGAGTTCAGACGTTAGCATGAGTAACTATTTTATGATTAATTTTCACCATTAATAAAAACTTTCACAGCGTCTGCCTCACATGTGGAAGGTTGTGGATTAGATTCCCAGGCTGGGTCATACCAAAGACTTGAAAAATGGTACTAGAAGCTGCGTCGCTAGGCGATTGACATTTAGAGGATAGTTCTATGTCTGGTTGGCCTGGTGTCAGTATAATGTGACTGGGTGGGGTATCATACTTTGTGTCTGTGGGATGATACTCCAGTGTGACAGTGCTCAGAATACTGTCTCAAGTAGACACCATCGTGATATGACTGAATTTTTTTTGAAAGCAGCGCTAAACACCAAGCAGCAACAAAAAAAAACTGTCATGCACATCCACTATTAGGCACCATCTTGGTTCTTTGCACTAAAGTCATGTTAATTTTATATATTCCTATTTGTATTACAGTTGACTGGTTTTGTGTTCACATGCATGGCGATATATATTTATGGAGAGGAGCACGAGTCGTGTAAGTACAAAGTGCCCCCTAGCACATACGTAAGTCCCAAAGACTACCCCTCTGCACACTACGCCCCCATCGAGGCTGTACAGCGTGCAAGGGACAGTTGGTGTCAGCCAACATACGTCTCTTACACAGAATCCATGGAGTGGTCTAAAGGTCAGGAGACAGGGTCTGCAGGCTCTAGAAGTTGTGATTCAAATGTAAACCAGTCTGGATCAGCTATGTATGGATTTCAGGCTGGTTTGGGAGTGGCATGTAAAAATAAAACACAGTCTGTGGTTAATATGGAGGACCAGTCCATGGTACCAAAGGCAGATAACTGTTACACTGACTATAATCAGACTGGTACCACTAGAATGAGAAATTACGATAATGGAACTGTAGAGCAGTCTATGTACAGTTCAAGGGCGTATAACTCTGGTGGTTTGTGGGCACAAAACTCTTCTTCTGGAGATGGTAATGAGATGATCTCGCCTGTGTGAATGACCTATATCAGCTATCTAATACTTCGCTTGCTACCTAAAAGGTGTGTGAGGGTTTTATATATACATCTATGTGTGTTCTCTTTCTAATTTTCACAAAGCATGCAATAAAACAAAAATAACAAACTTAATATGCACCTATCAATGTGGAGGGTCATTGGAGAGGAGGGGAAGGGGGTGCGAGGGGAATTGGACAATAACAAATTCCTGATAGGCTTGAATTGAACAGACAACCATACCATACCTTTTGGGGAATAAAAGATATTTGAATTGGCAAACACTTTGGGGAATTTGACTGAAGTGTTTTTACTAGGGATTGGAATTAGATGACCAGTTTTGGAATTTTATATAAATTCCTTGGGTGTATCCTCTAACCCCACCTCCAGGTTGGGAAAACATTGATAGGTGTACAACAAACATGCTATTATTAATATTCTAGTTAGCTTAATATTATTTGTCATAATCACTACCACTAAGAATTTTGACTGTGGTCTGGTTTCCATAAATTTAAATACTTTCAAATTATTCCAATTTTAAACATATCAGTAACATGTATAAGAAATCTTAAAAAAGAGGTACTTGTTGAGGATATGATTTCTGTAAAACATGGTACCACAACCTGAAGTTAATATGTCCATATAATTGATATACAGTGTCTTAGTAGCAAAAACTATCTGAAAAGCACTTGTGTCAAAGTAAATCTACAAAACCGATAAGAGATTGGCAGTTGAAGTAAACTGATATAAAATCAACAACAAAAAACTGGTCACTTGATAGAGTAGCAATATTGATAATAATATACAATGTATTCAAGCTAGTTTAGCATGTTTTATTTGTGAAAATAGGATGCTATGTAATAGAATAACTTTTTTGTGTATATGTACTGTAACATTCCTCACCTTGTATAAACATGTGTACATCAGGTGCTTGGTCACATGACTAATTGACTAACATTTGGTATACCGGTCCTGTTTTTCTTTTCTATTGTCTGTCAATTGCTGTTTTCTTGCCAATTTGCAATTCGTGTATTCTTCAAACAGTGCATTAACAATACCTGCTTTTTTGCACTGATATTTATGGAATATATTTATATTGTTCCAAGTTTTTTATATATATATATATCTGTATAACCACCGTTCTTCAACAAGTAATTATAAAACTTTCTTACATAAAGTTTTTGTTGTGAGTGGGAATGAAACCCACAACCTTAGCAGTGAGAAGTAACTGATGGATATTAAAAAATATGACAATATACTTGAATAGAAAAAGCATCGTAACAAGACAGGTTTTGTTAGACATGTTATATAATCAATGGAAAGCTGGTGCTGCCATCAGTTGATAAGGTCAACAGCATTATGACATAGTTCTGGAAAGATTTTGGAATGGGGCTTGCCTAAAAAAAACATCTTATAATCCCCTGCCAACATTCGTAGAGTGGAGCGTTGGATATAGAAATGACCATGCGTCCCCTTATATCTCCTTCAGTTGTGATTGGAATTTTAAATGGCTTGGCACAAATGTTCACTAGGACAAGACGATGTGTCACAGCTCCCTCAGTCCACTGCTGTTCGAACTGTATCTTCTTTAGTTGTGATTGGATTTTTAAATAAATTGGCACAAATGCTAACCAGCCGAAGACGATGTGTCATGCGATTGAGTTGGGTCTGTTTTTCAAAGATAATTTTTCTTTTGTTTTGGGGTTATAACTTACATATTTATGGTTCGATTTAGAACATCACACCAGTGCTCACTGTGACAAGACAATGAGTCATATTACAGTCGGCTACATATTTCAGTTTGCGGCATTTACATGTGATTTCTGTGCTCGGCGACTTTTTCATTTTGCATGATTTAAATCCACTTCTCTGGAAATGCCTCTAAGGGTTAATGAGATGACGGTGGATATGACCACATTAGTGGCAACCTTTTGTTTTCCCATATAGTCACTGTATGCCTGCGACCCTAAGGTCCAGGTGTTTATTGATTAGATTGATTGCATTTATGTCTTAGGGTTTGTTTGTTCTAAAATTGCAACAATTGTAATGCCTACTCTTGAACTGGAGTACCATACAAATTGAATGGATGTTTACATTTTTAGTTCTACTGGCCAAAGGCCAGAAGAGCTTATGCAAAAGTGCGTTGTCCATCGTAAATTCTCCCTATGATTAAGAGTTCTAAGTTTATACCAGTCATGGGGTAGTGGGATGTATAGAGGCCCTATTAGGGAACTTTAGGTTTACATAGGAATACTATGGGAAAATGGAAAATAGTCATTTTTTTGTCCATTTGTGTAAATTATGTTGTTCAATTTGAGATCTAAAGCATGGTCTAGTTAGAGTAAATTTGATTTTATTCAACGAAGAGGGTTAAATTCCCATCAGGGGGTGGGGTTGGCGGCAATATGGTTAAGATTGGGAATTTTCATAAATATTCCACTCAATAACCTTTTTTGTCAAACTTGTTCATATATGATATAGATTAACCTTACATCAGCAAGGGATTGGATATTCTGCAAATTGAGGGGCTGGGATATATGGGGACCCTGCAAGATGATTTTTACTCTAACAAAGGAATATTATGAGGAAAACTGAAAGTTTTCATTTTTGCATCCATGTGTACAAAAAACTTCCTGCTCATAACAAATCCTTGGTGGTGATTGATATTTTGAAGGGTCCTGTATTTCCTTTTCATAGCAATCTTTTTGTTCTGTATGAGTGGTCGGGGTATTTATCCATAAGGGGTTAAGTTAAGATAATATTATGAAATTTCAAAAAGTGCTACTGCCACTATGAGCCAGTAGTGTCCCCAGGCCCTCTTGGGCCTCTTGTTTATAGAAACACTGTTAACATGTAACTTATGTATCTTTCCTCTTTTAACATTAAAGTATTGTTTTTGGCATGGACTCCACTAACAGTTTAACATATACCTAAATACACATGAATGTACGTTGTAATACCTAACTTGTAGTTATTAATTTAGTTGTATACATACATGTAGTATCTGGTTGTTTGCAAATTCTCCCATATATAATTATCAAAATTGTCGTACCTTGACTGTGAACATGCATCTAAATATATATCCCAAAAACAGAAATACCATTGTTGGTGATTGCAATAATCTCCCTTCATAAGTTAGCATTACTCTGATTTCACTGCATGTATTTTCATAATCCAACGGTTTGTCTGTCCTTAATACATTATAGCATTTGAGTTGTTAAGAAGAATCCTTAACAGGATCCTACTGATATAAGCTCTCATTAGTTTACATGTATGTATTACAGCCAGTCATTGTGCAGAAGTGTTACATGATAAATCATGATATATAAGCTCTCATTACATGTATATAAATTCTCCCTACAGCCAGTCATTGTGCAGATGTGTTACATGATAAATCATGGTATATAAGCTCCCATTACATGTATGTAAATTCTCCCTACAGCCGGTCATTGTCCAGATGTGTTACATGATAAATCGTGGTATATAAACTCCCATTACATGTATGTAAATTCTCCCTACAGCCGGTCATTGTCCAGATGTGTTACATGATAAATCATGATATATAAGCTCTCATTGCATGTATGTAAATTGTCCCTATAGCAGGTCATTGTGCAGATGTGTTACATGATAAATCGTGGTGTATACGCTCTCATTACATGTATGTAAATTGTCCCTACAGCAGGTCATTGTGCAGATGTGTTACATGATAAACCATGGTATATAAGCTCTCATTACATGTATGTAAATTGTCCCTACAGCCGGTCATTGTGCAGATGTGTTACATGATAAATCATGATATATAAGCTCTCATTACATGTATGTAAATTGTCCTACAGCAGGTCATTGTGCAGATGTGTTACATGATAAATCGTGGTGTATAAGCTCTCATTACATGTATGTAAATTGTCCCTACAGCCAGTCATTGTCCAGATGTGTTACATGATAAATCGTGGTATATATGCTCTCATTACATGTATGTAAATTGTCCCTACAGCCGGTCATTGTGCAGATGTGTTAAATGATAAATCGTGGTATATAAGCTCTCATTACATGTATGTAAATTGTCCCTACAGCCGGTCATTGTGCAGATGTGTTAAATGATAAATCGTGGTATATAAGCTCCCATTACATGTATGTAAATTGTCCCTACAGGAGGTCATTGTGCAGATGTGTTACATGATAAATCATGGTATATAAGCTCTCATTACATGTATGTAAATTGTCCCTACAGCCAGTCATTGTGCAGATGTGTTAAATGATAAATCATGGTATATAAGCTCCCATTACATGTATGTTAATTGTCCCTACAGCAAGTCATTGTGCAGATGTGTTACATGATAAATCGTGGTGTATAAGCTCTCATTACATGTATGTAAATTGTCCCTACAGCCGGTCATTGTGCAGATGTGTTACATGATTAATCATGGTATATAAGCTCTCATTACATGTATGTAAATTGTCCCTACAGCCGGTCATTGTGCAGATGTGTTAAATGATAAATCGTGGTATATAAGCTCCCATTACATGTATGTAAATTGTCCCTACAGGAGGTCATTGTGCAGATGTGTTACATGATAAATCATGGTATATAAGCTCTCATTACATGTATGTAAATTGTCCCTACAGCCAGTCATTGTGCAGATGTGTTACATGATAAATCATGATATATAAGCTCCCGTAACATGTATGTAAAATGTCCCTACAGTCAGTCATTGTGCAGATGTGTTACATGATAAATCGTGGTGAATAAGCTCTCATTACATGTATGTAAATTGTCCCTACAGCAGGTCATTGTGCAGATGTGTTAAATGATAAATCGTGGTATATAAGCTCCCATTACATGTATGTAAATTCTCCCTGCAGCTGGTCATTGTGCAGATGTGTTACATGATAAATCATGGTATATAAGCTCTCATTACATGTATGTAAATTGTCCCTACAGCAGGTCATTGTGCAGATGTGTTACATGATAAATCGTGGTATATAAGCTCCCATTACATGTATGTAAATTCTCCCTGCAGCTGGTCATTTTGCAGATGTATTACATGATAAATCATGGTATATAAGCTCTCATTACATGTATGTAAATTGTCCCTACAGCCAGTCATTGTGCAGATGTGTTACATGATAAATCATGATATATAAGCTCCCATAACATGTATGTAAAATGTCCCTACAGTCAGTCATTGTGCAGATGTGTTACATGATAAATCGTGGTGAATAAGCTCTCATTACATGTATGTAAATTGTCCCTACAGCAGGTCATTGTGCAGATGTGTTAAATGATAAATCATGGTATATAAGCTCCCATTACATGTATGTAAATTCTCCCTACAGCTGGTCATTGTGCAGATGCGTTAAATGATAAATCATGGTATATAAGCTCTCATTACATGTATGTAAATTGTCCCTACGGTTCAGATGTGTTACATGACAAATCATAGTATATAAGCTAGGCCTTAAACCATTTCTATAGATGTGGTGAATGTTGTAGTCTTGTATGCTTGGTTTGTTATATATGCTCGCTGTATTCAAGGTTTAGTTGGTAGGTTGATGTCTGAGTATCCAATATGTATAGGTTATAGATCATTAATTGATCTTCTAATGACATTCAGTTTGCAGTTACAAAGCATAGCAGAGTGAATTTGTTATATATTAGCAGGTCAATAATTTATATATAACATTTGACCAGGTTATAGTTCTAACATTTTTTTAACCAATGACAAGCAATGGATTTTGAAAAACAATTGTTTTGTATCATTGATAAGTGAGTCAATTTTGTGCTGTTAGGAAACATTATTATGATTATTTTTTTTAATGCTCCTAGATTGTTATTTGTTAAAAGGAATGTTCTATCAATCTATTTCTTATACATATTGCTTCTATTGTCAAGGACTGTAGTCACAAAGATTCTTAAGAACTTTGTCCAAACTTTCTATCCTGAACAGTCTTCTGTAGCAAAGGGGCAAATGGAAAATTGGATGATTTAACTTAACCATCATACATGGTAACATGTTAACACTATCTGTGAATAATGTCTAGCTAGCTCTGTGTGGTGTGGGCTGGGGGTATTAATACAACAGTGATTCACTTCACTGGTATATTTTAAACAAGCAAGTTTGAAGATATACATGTATGTATACATCTGTGAGATGCAAATTTGAACTTTAAATATTCCAGTATGTATGCATGTTTCATTTCTGATTTGGAAAGTGGTTACAATGGAGTGATAACTGGTTGAACGACTTCCAATTTTACACATTCAATTTTGTGGTCATCTGTTCATAATTTTTAAAACCATCCAAGTAAATAAACAGTAATTCTTATTTCTGAAGATTTAATCATATTTTCAAAACTAGCGTGACACATTCATGTACTAGTTTGGTAAAAACTGTTAGGTGTTTCTAAAATATGAAGTTTGAGATTCATGTACCTGGAGATTAACATCTCCTTCTGCTCTATATACTGTTAGAGAAGAAAAAATAATTTGGTGTTTAAAATTAGTTAATTTAATGTTGTCATTCATCACTTACTTCTGATTCAAGTGGGAAAATTATCCTTACTTGCTGAGATAGGTTTGCTCAAGTACTTGTTAACCTTCAAGGATCAGGACAGAGTTGTTAGGTTAATTATTTGTTAGCCCTTGATGGCATAAAAATGATGCTAAAATATTCAAACAAAAAAACAATACATCACTTCTGCATTTTAGCTATACTTTGAGCAAACTATTATAACTGACAAAAAGTACAGCTGTAACTTAATATGAAAGTGACTCAAGGGGTAAAAAACACAAACATATATTGCAAGCTGAAGTCATAGTCCAGCAAGTAAGAAATTGTAAATGCTAGACCGACAGGGAGATGCGTTTCCACTGCATAATTATTTCAAAATGCAAAAACAAATTATTGAAAAATCACAATTTCTCTTATTACATGTATTTCTTGATCACAAAAGCGCAAACAATCTCTGAATCGCTAGATGCTTTCTTAATTATGATATACAAGTTTCTTTTGCTTACAAATGACAACAGTGTACGGCAGTGATAAATAATTGTATACCAGTTCAACAGTTGGGGTGTTTTCATTCAAACCAATCCACCATCAGGATGTATTTTCAGATATAACTTTTTTTCTGCAAAGTGTCATTAAAAATGATGGTGGCAAGTAAATATTGATCTTCAATCACTTGACTCTTACAGTTAAGTGACAATTAGCCAACCATTTATTTCAAAATAATATTGTACATTGTTATGTATTTACCAGTGATTTATAATATCGTTGAGTTCAAAGAACTCGATTTGTAGTCAGCTTTACAATCATGCATCTGTATGTACTAAGCATTTCATGAAAAACAAAGCTAAGCAATCAACATTATGATTTGTCCTTCTTGGCTAATAATTATATAAAATTTGTATGTTGTTTTTATTTCAGCAACTTCAGCCAATGATGAGCTAGAATTTGTTAAAATGCACTCGCTCTCATCACCCAGAAACAACAATAACAATTCCCCTGATCATACAGAAATCAACATGCCCATAGATACAGATGCACAGTCTACACGATCTCGCAACACGGCTGTCACAGCAGCAAACACAGACTATCACTCAGAGTACCCGACAATGGATCGTCCGCCAAGCTATGAGACAAGCATGAAAAATGCCTCGGCAGTGAATCATTATTACGCCACAGACAGACAAAGTGTTCGCAGTGTGAGAAGTGCACGAAGTACTCGTAGTACACGCTCAAAAATGAGTACAAGATCTAAAAATAGAATAGAAAGACAAGAGCGGCGAGAAGATTTGCCCTGGGTACAAATCACACCAACACCAAGTAATACAGAAACACCACAATATAGGAATTTCCCATAAGTTCTTGACAAAACTGCGATACTTTAACAAGGGTTTTTCCATATTCACATCTCTAATCAATCTTTTAGTTAAAATGCAATCTGGTTGAAAGAGAATTCCTAAAGTTATTTCACATGTGGTATATATATTTTGTGTTTGTCATTATGTGAATAATTTTCATGTGAATGTTGTGATCGAATGACTGTTAACTCATTGACCAAGTTTTATAGTTTTTATCATATGGTTAATTGCTATATGATGTGACTAGTTGTTTTGTTACGTAACTTGGTACTGGTGTTGTATGATGTATTAATATGAAGTTGTGTAGTAGTTGTGGCAGTTTGTTATTCCAGATTCTCCGATGGATAGGATTTAATAATTTGTTCAAGACAGTTTGAGTGCATTCATGTATTTTGTTCATGTTTTGAAGCTGAAAGTGAACAAATTGTCATTTAAGTGAAATAATTAACATGGATTAATCTATTTTGTATCCATGTGCATGATGTATTGATCGATGAAAGTGAATTGATCACATACAAACACCTTAAATGGTGTTTGAGGATAGGTAAATCAGTTTTTCTGATAAACCTGGAGTTCAACATTGACAGGCTGTTTAAGATGACCAAACCTCGTTTTTATTTGATCAAGTTTAGGACACTGTTCAAGACATAAGTGGACATAATGTTGGTGACTTTGTGTTCTTTCTTGCATTATTTGTTATAAATGTCAATATTTGTCATACATGCAAGTTGTAGTGAGTTACAGTTAAGGTGGTTTGATATATGAATACATGTGCATGTAAACAAGGCTAAACATATTTATCCTTTATCCTGTGAAAACTCGTTACAGAATTTGTTTAACAATATATTAAGTTTCATGACCAATTAATTTGACAATTTTGATATTTAGCTTTTTAAAAGTAATTTCACAGCAAAGAAATGCAAAAAATCTCATTTTAATAATTGTTTTTCTTTAAACAAACTTATTTGAGCTGTACATGTGTGTGTACAAAACCTGTTATAATAGTGTTTTGGTTAATGTGGGGCCAGCAATAAAGTAAGTATTGGTTTTCTATATAAATAACATGGCATAGACATATAGTTGTGTTATGCATCAAGTTGTTACGAATGGCCAATCATAAAAAATTGGTTTATTGGTTCCTTAGCCTACATGACTGCACACTTTAACAGCAAGGTCATATATCAGAATATATTGTAACAGCAATTCTATATAGACTGAAATTTATTTGTCAAATCTAAATGAGATGAAACTACACAGCAAAGTTTTGGGGTCGATGGACTTGTTTGTTGTATATGTTCATATTTCACAAAATATTAACAAATAAAATCCATGCCTGTTATATTCATTTTAAGAACATGTTCCTATTTTGGTAAAGTTTGAATGGAAACATTTAAGCAATATTTTGTTGTGAGGATAGCTTAATATTTTGGATGAGCATATTTATTTCTGTGATTGATATTATACACATATGTCTGTAATTTTTTTGTCAATGCAATCTGTATCTATCTGTCTTAAAGCATCATATCATTTATTTATTATAACAGTTTGGAAACAGTCTGTAATAAACTTATCCCATATGTTCTACAGTCTGTTACAAACATATCTCACATGATGCTCTACAGTCTGTAACAAACATATCCCATATGTTCTACAGTCTGTAACAAACATATCCCATATGTTCTACAGTCTAACAAACATATCCCATATGTTCTACAGTCTGTAATATTCTTATCCTATATGTTCTACAATCTGTAACAAACATATCTCATATGTTTTACAGTCTGTAACAAACATATCCCATGTTCTACAGTCTGTAACAAACATAGCTTGTATGTTCTACAGTCTAACAAACATATTCCATGTCCTAAATTCTGTAACAAACATGTCTTTTATGTTCTACAGTCTGTAACAAACATATCCCATGTTCTACAGTCTGTAACAAACATATCTTGTATGTTCTACAGTCTAACAAACATATCCCATAATTATGTTCTACAGTCTGTAACAAATATAAAATATATCCCATAATTTTGTTCTACAGTCTATAATAAACTTATATGTTTTCTACAGTCGTTAATAAATATATCCCATATGTTTTACCATCTGTAACAAACATATCCCGTATGTTCTACAGTCTGTAACAAACATCTCACATGATGCTCTACAGTCTGTAACAAACATATCCCATATGTTCTACAGTCTATAATAAACTGTTCCCATATGTTCTACAGTTTGAAACAAACATATCTCATATGTTCTACAGTCTGTTACAAACATATCCCATATGTTCTACAGTATGTTACAAACATATCCCATAAGTTCTACAGTCTGTAATAAAATTATCACAAAACATATCCCATATGTTCTAATTTTCTTCTTTAAAGAGAAATAAAGCAGTTTTATTAAATTTTCAGTAAATAAAGCTACTTATAAAAATTATATACCTTGTCATAGTGTCATAATGCAATCATGAAATCAAAATATTCCTGTATGTACCCACTATTTCATAGTTTTGTTTCTATTTTGGGAAAGGGCATAACTCTGGTGAATGGTTGAAAGGCATCATAACAAACATATCTTGTATGTTCTACAGTCTACAGGTGAAATAGTTAATGGCTACCACCTTTAATCGACTTTCTGCTTGAACACTCAATACCATGATTTCGAATTGATGTCCAAATGTTAAATTTTTTTATAAAATAGTTCAATTAACTTTAAGGGAGTATATCACAAAAAAACTTGCAATAAATGCTTTAAAAATGAAGTAATTAATAAACTGGATAAAAATCATCTCATTATTATTAATAGATACTACCCGAATAGTTTGGTGTATCAGATCCACCAAAATGGGACAAAATCGATTTGATTAAACTTGGAATGAAATCCCCGTTCTTAAAAAAGACAAAACTTAAATTCTGCTTGATGATCTTTCTATCATCAATCAGACGCTTTTTTAGTTAAAATAATTGTTACTTCATGTTAACCTGTATAACTGATCAAATTGAAATATGTGACTCATTTAATATGTCACAAAATATGTTGCAATTTTAAGCTGGAAATCTACATATCATACGTATGTCAATGTGGCAGTTTGTCTTTAAATGATTTGCAGAACTGATTTGACAACTAAAGTTAGATCGTAGTATAATATTTGGGGCAAGTAAGAAAACAGTGAGATGGCTAAGGATTATATCAGCATCTTATTTTAATAAAGCTAGGATAGAATCACCACTTAAATACATAAATTGAAGTATTTTTCATTCATTAAGACTTAAAAAAATAGAAACACCTGGATTATGTGAAATCAGGAAGTTTAGAAGAAATTACAAGATTACATGGGCCCCCTCAGGGGGCAGGCATGTTTAATTAGTAAAAATTTAAAAAATCTTCTTGTCAGAAACTACTGGCTCGATTTTAAAATAATTTCACAGAAATGTTCCTGGGGTGACCCTCGACCAAGTTGGTTCAAGCCATCTTGATTTATCAAAAAACATGGCAACCAGGGGGTAGGGTTAGTTAACTATATAAGCTATAGTAAAAAACTTAAAAAATCTTCTTGTCAGAAACTACTGGATCGATTTTAAAATAATTTCACAGAAATGTTCCTTGGATGACTCTCTACCAAGTTTGTTCAAGCCATCTTGATTCATCAAAAAACATGGCAGCCAGGGGGTGGGGTTAGTTTTATGTCAAATTAATGTCCTTGTTTTATAGCATAAATGTCTGTATATAGCAACTATTATAAGAAGAGGTAATAAACTCTTTAATTAAACTTTTTTTTCTCTATTTTTATACAATATTATACCAGATATAAGTTTTAAAAGATAATTCATTATAATCAATGATTGAAATATTATTCATATATCATGAACCATTTTAAAATAGGTGTTTTTCTGAATATAAAAAGTTACAGTTTTTTACTCAGACAGGGAAGGTTTACTGCTTCATAATAAAACAATTCCATATTTTTAGCTAGTTTCTTCGCTGCAAGAAGTCTGCTTGAGATTTTAGTGTCAAAGTGTACTTGAAATCTCTGAGGAGGAGCTTGATAGTTTTTGGGGGAGAGTGCACTGCGGCAAAGATTCTTTCAAGCGATAGGCTTTGGGAAGGCTTGTGTTTGAAACTCATAGGAATATTTATTGTGCTGGAACTGTGGATTGTTTCATGCACAATAGTTTAGTCTGATGCTTTAGTTTGAAACCGTTCTCAAACATAACAGGTTAGTTTTGTTCTGGAGCTGGATTTTTATCTTAGTTCAAAGACTTAGGTTTGGAACAGTCTCCAAACATATAGATAGCTATAGTAAAAACTTCAAAAGCCTTCGTGTCAGAATCTACTGACCTTATTTTTATGTAATTTCGCTGACATTTACCATGGGTGAACCTCTACCAAGTTTGAACTCTTCTATGCATCTGTTACATCTTCAAAACAAATCAAAATTCTAACTATTTGCCCATCTTGTCTATTTGGAATTTTGAGTGTACATGTATTATATAATCTACTTAAGTTGGGTGACTCAAGGTCAGTCAGGTGAGCGATATATGGCCATCTTGGTCCTCTTGTCTTTACATGTGCAGGTGTCGCAATTTGTTGACATATTTGTAAATGTTGATTAGTTGACACAAAATAATAAATCATGAATTTTTATTCTACCCAGTACAGATCAAAAATGGAATTATTATTAAAAAAAGGCCTAAATACAATATAGTCATTGTTTCTGGCTTCAATAATTCAAATTATAATTGAGATTGTATGAAATTGTGTATCATTAAATGTTTTGTTAAAAGAATTTTTTTAAAGCTCATTTATTTAGCTTGAAAACTTTACGCAGATTTGTTTGTCATCCTTTCAACTCAGTTCAAGACTATTCTGTGAAGGTGCAATATCATATAATTAAGTATAATTCACTCCCGCATTTTCAGCTACAGCCACAGTTTTTGTGATAATTGGTCACAAACTTTGTTCTACAGCCACTGTTTTTGTGTGAACATTGGTCACAAACTTTGTTCAACAGCCATTCCACATTTTCAGCTAGAGCCACAGTTTTTATGGTAAATGGTCACAAACTTTGTTCTACAGCCACAGTTTTTGTGAACATTGGTAACAAACTTTGTTCTACAGCCACTGTTTTTGTGTGAACATTGGTCACAAACTTTGTTCTACAGCCATTCCACATTTTCAGCTAGAGCCACAGTTTTTATGGTAAATGGTCACAAACTTTGTTCTACAGCCACAGTTTTTGTGAACATTGGTAACAAACTTTGTTCTACAGCCACTGTTTTTGTGTGAACATTGGTCACAAACTTTGTTCTACAGCCATTCCACATTTTCAGCTAGAGCCACAGTTTTTATGGTAAATGGTCACAAACTTTGTTCTACAGCCACAGTTTTTGTGAACATTGGTAACAAACTTTGTTCTACAGCCACTGTTTTTGTGTGAACATTGGTCACAAACTTTGTTCTACAGCCACTGTTTTTGTGATAAGTGGTAACAAACTTTGTTCTACAGCCACAGTTTTTGTGATAAGTGGTAACAAACTTTGTTCTACAGCCACAGTTTTTGTGAACAATGGTTACAAACTTTGTTCTACAGCCACTGTTTTTGTGAACATTGGTCACAAACTTTGTTCTACAGCCACTGTTTTTGTGATAAGTGGTAACAAACTTTGTTCTACAGCCACAGTTTTTGTGAACATGGTAACAAACTTTGTTCTACAGCCACTGTTTTTGTGATAAGTGGTAACAAACTTTGTTCTACAGCCACAGTTTTTGTGAACATGGTAACAAACTTTGTTCTACAGCCACTGTTTTTGTGCTAAGTGGTCACAAACTTTGTTCTACAGCTACAGTTTTTGTGAACATTGGTCACAAACTTTGTTCTACAGCCACTGTTTTTGTGATAAATGGTCACAAACTTTGTTCTACAGCCACTGTTTTTGTGATAAGTGGTAACAAACTTTGTTCTACAGCCACTGTTTTTGTGATAAATGGTCACAAACTTTGTTCTACAGCCACTGTTTTTGTGAACATTGGTCACAAACTTTGTTCTACAGCCACAGTTTTTGTGAACATTGGTCACAAACTTTGTTCTACAGCCACTGTTTTTGTGAACATTGGTCACAAACTTTGTTCTACAGCCACTGTTTTTGTGATAAGTGGTAACAAACTTTGTTCTACAGCCACAGTTTTTGTGAACATTGGTAACAAACTTTGTTCTACAGCCACTGTTTTTGTGCTAAGTGGTCACAAACTTTGTTCTACAGCTACAGTTTTTGTGGTAAATGGTCACAAACTTTGTTCTACAGCCACAGTTTTTGTGAACATTGGTAACAAACTTTGTTCTACAGCCACTGTTTTTGTGCTAAGTGGTCACAAACTTTGTTCTACAGCTACAGTTTATGTGATAATTGGTCACAAACTTTGTTCTACAGCCACTGTTTTTGTGATAAGTGGTAACAAACTTTGTTCTACAGCCACAGTTTTTGTGAACATTGGTCACAAACTTTGTTCTACAGCCACAGAGTCCACCTCTGTTGGAAAGTAGTCAGTCAGTGACTTGTTTAGATAAAATGTGTCTGGTATTAGTTAAACTGCTGGCATGAATGATGATTACACAAGCAATATTCAGCTGGTTTGGCGTACCATGTAATGGGTTAGATTGTTTGAAAAGATTTAGTATGAAATTATATGTAATGATTTGTTTTTTACTTTTTATGAAAAAAATGTTTCCATTTTATACATATTTTGCTTGTTTTGCATTATCATTTTCTATTTTTAGATCTTCAATATTTTCGTATTCAACGTTCGTTTTATTATTATTTTTTTAAAATGTATATTCATCTACTTTCACCATGTTTTTCATTGTAATCTGTTGCACAGGTAGTGTCATTGATTGGCTTCAATGGTTTGTTTTAATCAGAAATTCTTGCTAAAACTTTCCAGAATTTACCTGAGGTTTGAAAGGTTCTGAGTATGTTTTGCTAGATTTGCTTTCAGTGATGTCAGTAATGAAACTAAAGGTTCAAGTGATACAGCGTATGAAGAATTAATTGTAAATAAACTTAATGCTGGCAATTAGATCTTCTGTTGATACATATACATATACATAATACAAACTGTCCAACGTCGGATAGGCATTTTACACCATCATTTTCACTGGAATGTGTTCTATAATGAAAATGCTGTGAACTTCAGAGTTCTTTTAAAACAAAGAGTACATAATTTTTAATGTTATGGTTTGATTCGTCTTTTTCCATCTTTGCCACTGAACTAAAAATACAGAATAAGAATAGGCTTCCACCATCTTCTCAAAAATACAGAATAAGAATAGGCTTCCACCATCTTCTCAAAAATACAGAATAAGAACAGGCTTCAACCATCTTCTCAAAATTTACTCAAAACTTAAGTGGCAATTTCCTGTTATTTAAATTGTGTAATTAAATGAAAGCAGCAACTCTAAAAACAATCTGTCAGAACAACGAAACATGAGAAATGGAAAAAAATGCTAAAGGCAGTTCTGAACCTAAGAATTGTAAGTGGTCTGGAATATTGTTACTTATTGACCTCTTATTACCATTACATGTACATCAACCAATTTTTTTTTTTCATGTTATCTGAATTATTATGCTTCTAAGTTGGATTAATTTCTGGAGGTGATGTACAAAAAATCTGATTGAGTTCTCATACTTTTTTCCAGTCAGGTTGGCTTTCTGCTTATTTAAGGAACCAGCAACCAGTTTTGACTCTGTTTATCTTTCAAGCTTCCAGAAACCAGTATTGACTGTCTTTTTCTCTTTCAACCAAACAACCAGTTTTTGCTGTCTGTTTATCAATCAAGCTGCCAGTTTGAGTTCTCTATCTTTAAATAAATCAGATGTCTGTTTTGTAATATCCATATGTCAGCAAACTGTCATAAAACTGTTACTAAACTATATTAGATGATATTAAAAGCGAAATAATGATGTTGCCGTAAAGATTCTCATTTACTGTTTAATGCATAAAATTAATATAAAATGTTTTTTTTAAGTGTGTTGTTGTTTTTTATCATTCTCAGTATGTAATTAAGATGTTACTGAGGAAATGATACCAAGAGAAATTTAAAACCTTAATTGACAAAATCGTAGGACATTCAAGAATTCAGAAACACATCTCCCAGATCGGTCTTAGCATCGTTAAACCATAAAACAATCATAATACATCATTCAAGATATAATAAACCACTAACCTGTCACAGGGGAGGTTCCACTAACCTCTGACAGTGGCGGTTCCACTAACCTCTCACAGGGGTGGTACCATTAACCTTTCACAGGGAAGGTACCACTAACATATCACAGGAGAAATTCCACTAACCTGTCACAGGGGAGGTTCAACTTACCTGTCACAGGGGAGGATCCACTAACCTCTCAGGGGGAGATACCACTAACCTGTCACTTGGGCGGTACCACTCACCTTTCACTGGAGAGGTACCACTAGCATGTCACAGGAGAGGTACCACTCACCTTTCACAGGAGAGGTACCACTAACATGTCACAGGGGAGGTTCCACTAACCTGTCACAGGGGAGGATCCACTAACCTCTCAGGGGGAGGTACCACTAACCTGTCACTTGGGCGGTACCACTCACCTTTCACAGGAGAAATTCCACTAACATGTCACAGGGGAGGTTGTACTAACCTGTCAAGAGAGGTTCCACTAATCTGTCAAAGGAGAAGTTCCACTTATCTGTCACAGAAGAGGTTCCTCTAACCTCTCGCAGGGGAGGTTCCACTTACCTGTCACAGGAGAGGTTCCTCTAACCTCTCACAGTGGAGGTTCCACTAACCTGTCACAGGAGAGGTTCCACTAACCTGTTTCACTAACCTGTCACAGGGGAGGCTGCACTAGGGGAGGTTCCACTAACCTGTCACAGGGGAGGTACAAATAATCTCTAACAGGGGAGGTACAACTTACATGTCACAGGCAATGTTCAACTAACCTGTCACAGGGGAGGTACCACTAACATGTCACAGGGGAGGTTCCACTAACCTGTCACAGAGGAGGTTTCACTTACCTCTGACAGGGGAGGTTCCACTAACCTCTTACAGGGGAGGTACCACTAACATGTCAAAGGGGAGGTTCCACTACCCTCTTACAGGGGAGGTACCACTAACATGTCACAGGGGAGGTCGTGGGTTTGTGCCCAGCTTGGTCATAAACCTTTATGTGAGAAAATTTGCCTACTTCTTGCAGAAGGACGGTGGTTGTACTCAAATTCATTCCGAGGTCTTCCTCCACCAATAATATAACCTGTCATGTTTTGTAAATGGTGTTAAATCCCTTTAAAAAGAAATGTTATGTTGGACATTGACAGGACCAACATTACAATATATGTATTAAGTCAAATTCAGTTAAACATAAATCAGTTGTAACATTCTTAAGATAAATACTGCATGTGCATACAAATTTTAATTTAATAAACACTTAGCAAATGTAAACTTATAAATAGTTGCTAACTCTACTTTACAATAGAATGTACAGCTGTATTCGTTATTAAAATATATTTGATGTTACTGTACAAACATAATAGTTTTATATTGTTTTAATCTTCTGAAAAGTAGCTATTTGACATACCGTTCTGAGTCCTGTGTTATCTTTATTACGTACGATACCACACATCATGTATATGGCACACTCCATGGGCACAAAATGCATTGGTATGATTATATGTTTATTCACCATTTTTATTTTGCTATTAAAATGAATTGTAAGTGATTGAAAATGTGATGTACAACAATTGTATATATATGATTATGATGATAATTTTATGAGAACTAAATAAATAGATGTAAAACATGATGTGAAGTGTGTTTTCTTTCGAATTTTTTATTGATTCTTTTAATGTAGCTTGCAGTGTTCCTATCGGATTTATTGACATCTTGCGTTAATTATCAATTATCTGTACACTTGAACTAGAGTGGCAACTTTTGTTTTAGCTTTGTTTTACATTTCACCTGAGCGGTATGCTCGAGGTGAGCTATGTTGATAACACTTCATATATCAGTTCATGTGTCCGTCATTAAACAATTACTTCAAACTAAATCTCCTCTGGTTTTTCAAACTAGATTGGCACTTTAATTGCATTCGTAACTTTCAAAGGACAACCTCTCCTAAACTTTCATCCCAGGATCTGTTTCTAAACCAACATGGATCTGGTAACGCGGTTTTCAGCAGCAAGGCTCCGTCATGCCTATCCACCGTGCAATACATTTCACAACCCGGATCTGGTAACGCGGTATTCAGCAGCAAGGCTCCATCATGCCTATCCACCGTGCAATACATTTCACAACCCGGATCTGGTAACGCGGTATTCAGCAGCAAGGCTCCATCATGCCTATCCACCGTGCAATACATTTCACAACCCGGATCTGGTAACGCGGTATTCAGCAGCAAGGCTCCGTCATGCCTATCCACCGTGCAATACATTTCACAACCCGGATCTGGTAACGCGGTTTTCAGCAGCAAGGCTCCGTCATGCCTATCCACCGTGCAATACATTTCACAACCCGGATCTGGTAACGCGGTATTCAGCAGCAAGGCTCCATCATGCCTATCCACCGTGCAATACATTTCACAACCCGGATCTGGTAACGCGGTTTTCAGCAGCAAGGTTCCGTCATGCCTATCCACCGTGCAATACATTGCACAACCCGGATCTGGTAACGCGGTTTTCAGCAGCAAGGCTCCGTCATGCCTATCCACCGTGCAATACATTTCACAACCCGGATCTGGTAACGCGGTGTTCCGTCATGCCTATCCACCGTGCAATACATTTCACAACCCGGATCTGGTAACGCGGTTTTCAGCAGCAAGGCTCCGTCATGCCTATCCACCGTGCAATACATTTCACAATCCGGATCTGGTAACGCGGTTTTCAGCAGCAAGGCTCCGTCATGCCTATCCACCGTGCAATACATTTCACAACCCGGATCTGGTAACGCGGTTTTCAGCAGCAAGGCTCCGTCATGCCTATCCACCGTGCAATACATTTCACAACCCGGATCTGGTAACGCAGTTTTCAGCAGCAAGGCTCCGTCATGCCTATCCACCATGCAATACATTTCACAACCCGGATCTGGTAACACGGTTTTCAGCAGCAAGTTTCCGTCATGCCTATCCACCGTGCAATACATTTCACAACCCGGATCTGGTAACGCGGTTTTCAGCAGCAAGGCTCCGTCATGCCTATCCACCATGCAATACATTTCACAATCCGGATCTGGTAACACGGTTTTCAGCAGCAAGGTTCCGTCATGCCTATCCACCGTGCAATACATTTCACAACCCGGATCTGGTAACACGGTTTTCAGCAGCAAGGCTCCGTCATGCCTATCCACCGTGCAATACATTTCACAACCCGGATCTGGTAACACGGTTTTCAGCAGCAAGGTTCCGTCATGCCTATCCACCGTGCAATACATTTCACAATCCGGATCTGGTAACACGGTTTTCAGCAGCAAGGTTCCGTCATGCCTATCCACAGTGCAATACATTTCACAACCCGGATCTGGTAACACGGTTTTCAGCAGCAAGGCTCCGTCATGCCTATCCACCGTGCAATACATTTCACAACCCGGATCTGGTAACGCGGTTTTCAGCAGCAAGGTTCCGTCATGCCTATCCACCGTGCAATACATTTCACAACCCGGATCTGGTAACACGGTTTTCAGCAGCAAGGCTCCGTCATGCCTATCCACCGTGCAATACATTTCACAACCTGGATCTGGTAACGCGGTTTTCAGCAGCAAGGCTCCATCATGCCTATCCACCGTGCAATACATTTCACAACCCGGATCTAGTAACGCGGTTTTCAGCAACAAGGTCCGTCATGCCTATCCACCGTGCAATACATTTCACAACCCGGATCTAGTAACGCGGTTTTCAGCAACAAGGCTCCGTTATGCCTATCCACCGTGCAATACATTTCACAACCCGGATCTAGTAACGCGGTTTTCAGCAGCAAGGTTGCGTCATGCCTATCCACCGTGCAATACATTTCACAACCCGGATCTGGTAACGCGGTTTTCAGCAGCAAGGCTCCATCATGCCTATCCACCGTGCATTACATTTCACAACCCGGATCTAGTAACGCGGTTTTCAGCAACAAGGCTCCGTTATGCCTATCCACCGTGCAATACATTTCACAACCCGGATCTGGTAACGCGGTTTTCAGCAGCAAGGCTCCGTCATGCCTATCCACCGTGCAATACATTTCACAACCCGGATCTGGTAACGCGGTTTTCAGCAGCAAGGATCCGTCATGCCTATCCACCGTGCAATACGATAAGATCGACATGTTGGCAGAAGTGGGTTTACGTGATTGCCGAAATACCAGTACTTAGTTTAGTGAAACGGTAATAACCGCCGTCATGGTTACAAAACATAATTGAAACAATGATCATTTGCGGACTCTCATGACCTTAACATCCGATCCATTTAACGTATTAATTTGTTTTCAAATTTGATGTCTTGAATCACGTTTGACTACACCCTCACAATCCATCTACCCCGTCACTGAATCCGTCTGTATATTATGATAATATCATGCTATAAACATCATATTGAGAATGTGTGTCTCTCTGCCAGTTCTCGGTATATTGATATAAACTGAACTGTGAATTTTCTGAAAATACCATTTAACGATGTTTCATTTTAAAAAAACGTGTAATTTCTGAAGCAATATTTAGATCTACTGGCCAAAAAACATTCTCATGAATCACAACATAGATTTTGAAAATATTGATGTAGTAGTGATCACTTACTATAGTTCTATTCAATTTGTGCAAATGGGGTATCTGGAGTTAACAAAAACTCCCCGAGAGCTCAATTAGGGGACACGTGATTATAATTAATGTTAATATTTTTTGTTAATGGGGGTGATTTTACCTGTATTTTCACAGAAGCATTGATTGGTCAAGGATATCCAGTGAAATTAGTTCATAAATTATATAAACTATCCTTATGTGTAGGAGTTTGAAGTTATGAAGGGGCTAGTATTTATAGGGGCTCTGTAAGGGGTTTTTGAGTTCAACATAGGAGTATTATAGAAAAAAACCCCAGAAAATTCTGATTTTTCATCCATTTGTGTAAATACATGTATATTATTCAATTTGGGATATGAAGCATCATCAAGGCGAAAAATGTTTAGTTAAAAACAGGATTGAATTTCTATTTGGAAAGGGCAATGTAGGGGTCACAAAATGGTTAAAGTAGATGTTTTAAAAAAATCATATTGTCAAGAACCAACAAGCGTAGTTTATTAATATTTGATATTAATCATCCCTATGGGTATGGGTTATAAGTTTGTTCAAATCAAGGGACATGGGTGTATATATGCCCTGTAAGAGGAATACTTTTCAAAATCGGATGATTCTGATTGTCTCATCCATTTGTGTAAATATGATGTTCAATTCGATATCTGGAGCACTGCCTAGTCACCGAAAGTTGGATTTGATTCAGTAAAAGTGATTTAATTTCCATAAGGGACCATGAGGGGACCCATTATGGTTTGGAATATAATGCTCTATTGATAATCATTCGCTCCGCCTCTCTGTCAGTCATTATACTCTCTGCATGTACCACTTTGATAGCATGTATAATCAGTTCTTAGTTTTAGCCTTTAGTAGTAAACATCATATACACACTGCTGACTCTTGTGTTATATTAACGCCCACACAACAAAGAACATTACATGGTGTCAGAATAAAACTTATCGGATATCAATTGGATTATGTTCAATAAGAGGATTTTTGTAAGAAAAAGAAAAAGGAAATATATAGGATAACACTAATTAATAACAAATTATGGCTCTCGAAATCAAGCCGCCTGAACCATTAAGTTTCAGTGGGAATATCAGTTTGTCTGAGTAATATAAAAGATGGCAACAGAAATTCAATTATTATTTAGTAGTAAGTGGTAAAAATGAAAAAAGACAAACGTGCAAGTTGCTCTGTTTTTTGCATGTATCGCTGGCGATGGTTTGGATAGTTTTAACAATTTCAAATTGGACAATGATGGTGATAAAGATGATAGTGAAAAAGTGCAGAAAAAATTCTTTGCCTACTTTGAGCCTAGGAAAAAACACTGTAATAGAAAGATACAAATTTGGGAACATCAAGCAAGGAGACAGCACTATAGATGAATTTGTAAATGAGCTGAAAACAAAGTCAAATAGTTGTGAATTTATCAAATGATCAGGGACAGAATCATTTTTGGTATAAATGGCGAGCGACTGAGAGAACGGCTATTAAGTGCTTCAGAAAATCCAAATATGGAGCGAGTTATAGACCTCTGTAGGGCAGCGGAGTGTAGTAAAAATCAGCTTGGAGATATTTTATCGATTTATTAATATCATTTTGATATATTTATGTTGTTAATGGGATGATGCAAACAATTTTTATTTATACTATTGCATTGCATTGCACTTTTTTACATGCATGGCTGCTGGCTATCCCCACTTTTCTCTGTGCCTGTCCACCTCTGTTTCTCTCTCTCTCTTTCTATCTCTATCTTTCTCTCTATCTACTCTCTCTTTTTATTATTTTCACAATAAAAAGACATTTTCATTTCGGTTCATCAAAAAATCTATGTATATGCTGTATGTGAAAATGTAAAGAAATGTAAATAAATGGGTTACCATAATTATAATGGTAACTGAAAATTAAAAAAAAAGAAGTAATATGGCAATGATATTAATAAATATGGCATTGCTACTGGCAGCAAACAGTATGACAATGATAGCAAGTTATAATGCAATGACAGCGATATTGGAATGATATCAAACAATATGGCAATGATATTAATATTAGAATTATATCAGTTGATATTTCAATGCAGTTGTATGAAATGCTGAGCTGCAATACTACAATGACAGCAATATGAAATGGTAGCAAGCAATAATGCAATAACAACAAAAATTGAATGATTTTAAACAATATGACAATGACAGCAGAATTGGAATGATATCAATTGATATGGCAATGAAACAAAATGAAATGATAGCAAGCAATATGGTTATGACAGCAATATTGGAATGATTTCAAACAATATGGCAATGACGAAATTGATGATAAAATAACAAAATAAACATATCAAAATAAATAAACAGACATGAACGAGTCTGGACCTGAAAATTACAGCACAAAGAGGTTATTTCGCACCTTGCTGAACAGATGCCTTACAAAATTAAGCAATGTCTAAGGAAATACTTTTCAACAGCTTAAGTAACTGAAATTTGAAGGAACAGTGACCTGGATGAATAAATTTGAAAATAGGCTATTAGCCAAAGTTGCATGAATAATAGATAAGAAGCCGCAGGCCTCGTAATTTCTGAAAAGATTATTATAAAATATTGAAAAACATATTGAGACGTCCTCTCTGGCATGGGCATGAAAAATAATAAATTAACAAACTTGAAAGAACTCCATGGAAGGATGCTTCACACCAAATTTGGTGGAAATATGCCTTGTGGTTCTTGTACATAATTTAAAAATGTAAAAAGGTATCATACAACACACTTGAGCCTCTATCCCAGATTAGGTAAGAAGTTAATTTTTGCCATCAATGAAATACATTTTATTAATTTCTCTTATTTGTTGGCCTAGAAGAAAGCATAGTATTGATTTTTTAATCTGGATTATACAGGGCAGACTTTACATGACATGAAAGTTGTAGTAAGAATGATACATTGACTAGATGTATGCTTAGCACATGACTTTGTGATAAACACAAAAAATGAAAAAAGAATGACAGTGGTATATGAACTTTGTTGTTTATACACGAGGTTTCGTTGAACTATTTGAACTTGAGTATCGACTTATGTGAATTGAAACGTTTTATTATTTTTTCCGAGCGAAAATAATCAACAAAAGAAAACAAAAATTAACAAATAAAAAATGTTTAACAATTAAAAAGGACATTTTTAAAGTAAAGTTGAAAGAAAGGGAAACATTACGCAAAATATCTACTTTGTGGGAAGAAGATTGTTTCTTCTTAATAATCTCATGTAAACTGATAAGCCCCTGAGCGAGGTCAACTTTAACCCCAGGGTCCTGCCCTTAGCTCTTTCGAGAGAATATCATAAGGTGATATTGCACACACAATATCTGAGCTCCAGGCCTTGTCATTTGGAGATGAATTTTGAAATTGATAAAAACGAAAGTCTCTGATGGGTGTGTCGAATTTGATACCAGAGCTATGATTTTAGCAACGTTGAGAGAGTTTTTTATAGGTATGCTTAAAAGTTGGTGTACTGCTTTAGAGTAAAAGTCATTTAAAACAATTGTTTGCGGATGGAGAGTGATTTTACAAGTTTGTAAGTGTAATTTTTAAGATAGTATTTCCCTGAACGTGTTACTGGACAGGGATAGGTAGCCGCTGGTAAACAGCATCTTCCATATTATCGACCAACAGCATTCGAGGTTTAATTTGTATGGAATTTAAAATATGAGTCCAATATTTCAAAACTTGCTAATAGCGGGAAAAGGAAGTTATTTACCCGTCACGGCTTGGTTGGGTCAGTTGGTAATGTGTTGAGCTTGAATCCTTTTAGGCCATTATTTCCATGATGTATTGATAGACTACACTATGTATGTTGATATCATGTGGGAAAGATACATTATATATAATGATGGGTAAGCTCGAGTACTGGTTAAAATCTGATGATAGTAAGACTGGATAGCTAACACATTTGTTAGCCCCTGTTGGCAGGCAAATGATTGATAGAACTTGAATATGTAGACATTAATTTAATTGCCATTTTTGACTGGTAATAGGATGATATGCTTTGAATATTAACATCAATATCATTATAAGGATTTGATTTTTAATCATGGGCGGGAAAATATTGTTCTGTTGTAGACTTTGTCAGTCTTAGAAATTCATACTAGGAGATAAAAGTGGGATGAAGGTAAATTCAAATATGTAAGAAGGGAGATACATAAAAGAAACAATTACATTGATACTCAAATTTCTCGTAGTATTAAGTCCAATGACTTTCTGCCACTCAGAAGTGACGCAGTGGTCAACGGAGATAAACTGACCTATTGCAAGGTCATGAGAACTATGATCTCGCCAAAGTGTCAGTTGGACAGTCTTCCCATCATCAGATAATGTAATCGTCCGAATATTTGTATCAGTGGTACTAACCATCAACGTACGTATGGCCTCGTCCTGAAACAGAATGGAAAAGGTAACTGGTGTAACATGTTATGGGTGCTATTACTAATTTATACACATGGAGAGTTTATCACTTAATGCTTTACTCCATAAGCATTTTCTTTGACTCTTCCAAATTAAAAGCATGACTGTGAAACTATTAATTTTCGTTGGGGACTAATTTTTGTTGGTTTCGTGGAGAGTCTCGACAACGAAATCAAATCCCAACGAATTGATCGTATTCAAATTGTGTTATTTCTGTTCTATTTATCTGTACCTAGAACGTTGAAATACCGTTCTGAGTTGTTTGTTATCCAATATTTTCTATTTAGTGTGCGCATTTTACAATTATTTAAAAATATATATGTTTTCTTCTTTTTGTGCTTTCATTTTGTCCTGGCTAAATCCGGCAACTATATTACTATTACAGTCAATTCATTACATACAATATGTGTGTCAAAGGTCGTGTTTCCTAGAAGAAGATGTCAATTTCATAGTAGACGACACATATTACAGCAGATGTGTTCTTCCTTCATTCTTACAAGTAGGTTATTTTTAAAGCATGGACTAAATACGGTACAGATTTCTAGAAATTGTTTAAAAAAAAATAACCTTTTATTGTGTTTTCATATCTAAGCGTAATTAATATATTTAATGGGTGACCTTGCGCTGGTCTCGACCAATTAACACATTTTGAAAATCTTATGACACATCCTTTGATCAAAACTCGCAACACAAAAGCACCGACTAATTGACATCTTTACACATGATTACCCCATCGTGCGAAGGGCATTTAGTGTCGCGTGTGTAAGTACAGGCAGCGACTTAATACTGGTACAGATCTTATTTTACAAGTACACACACGCAAACGTATGTGTTTACTTCGCCATAGCTTCAAAATGATTTATTTATGCAAATTAGAATCTATAGCACTTTGGCAAGCCAAAAACATACCATCTCATGTTTGTAAAACACGAAGATTATTAAGCTACGAAACTAGTTCAAATTTGTTTACGTTTGCAACAATTTATAAATATAAGTGGCTGTTGCAAACGTAAACATAAAAAATGTTGCAAAAGTAAACTTGTGCTGTCACTTTGCATCCGCGTTACACGCTATGTTTACCCTCGTTAGTATGTTTAGAACACTTTGAAGAACATTTTTTCTTATCTTGATTTGCGTCTGTTGATACTGCTCCAGTTCTGAAGATAATGACGACTCCGCTGTGTCACGTTAATGGAGCTCCGTGAATTGCAACACGTATCACCAGATTATTATTTTCGACAAACCCCTGTGATTAGATAAGAATGAAATCGGAATGTGCGTTTCTGTATTGAAATTACCAAGTTGTGTAAACGAAATCACTCATTTTCACATACACTATCTGTGTTATTCATAAAACATAAATACAAAGATAGCAAATATTATTTTTATGCATTGCCCCTTCGCAAGGACAGTTGACGCTTCAAAACTAGGTCAAACGTGTTTGTAAACACTATTTAAATGGATAAAACAATTTATAAAAATACGTGGCATGCAAACGTAAACTTGTACAGTCACTTTGCATTCGCTTACACGCTTTATTAACCCTCTTGGGTATGTTTGTAGCACTTTGACAAGCATTCATCATACCTTGATGTGTGTCCGTTGTTACTGTTCCAAGTCTTAAGAAAATGGCGACTCTGATTGAATTTGGCCGCGAAATGTCTCACACATTTCCATATCCGGTAAAATCGGAGTGATTTTAATAGGCGGATTACACCCGCCTAAAAAGTGTATTACTTGCATGCGTGTGTTCTGATGGTAAAGATCAGACAGTTAAAGAGTTGATGTGTTAGCAACCTCTTAACTCTAGAAAGTGTATGTTGATAGCATTACCTCAATAGAGCAAAGTATTAAAATAAAATTATGAAAATCATATTTTATACTTTCTTTAAGAATTATCTCAAAAATATATTTGCTAATTTAAGCTAGCATTAACAAGGCAAGTATTGAGGGTTTCCTGTCAATTATGTTATACATGTTATATATGTAAACTCTTTTTTCAATTAATTATTTTGATTTAGTTTTCATATAATAATCTTAGAATAGCAATCTCTATGGTATAAATGCATTATAAATAACACCTGCAGTCGTGGCAACATCAAGTTGATATTAGAACATTAATTTCGGCTTGACATGTGAACAGTGATGTTAATTAATTTGGATCACACAGTGCAGCATGATAGGACCACACTGCTTACAAACTTTCTGGTGAAATTAATGTCAATTAGAGATGGCGAGTGAGAAATTAAGATAAAATGTTTACCTCAATGGATTATAAATTCTGAGTGTCAAAGTACTTAACGTAAAAATACGTATTTTCTCCTAGAAAGGGACATGTGATATAATGCTCTATTGATAATCATAAGCTCCGCCTCTCTATCTGTCAACCATTTTACTCTCTGTATGTGCTACTTTGATAGTTCTTAGTTTTAGCCTTTAGTAATAAACATCATATACACACTGCTGACTCTTGTGTTATATTAACGTCCACACAATAAAGAACATTACATGGTTAATATTCGGATTTTTCATAAATGTTTTTTCTCAACAACAAGTCCGTAAAATATGTCCACAATTAATATACAGTCATACTGATATAAGAGGTTACATTTATTAAGTAGCCACCTGTCTTAAGCAGCCACATTTCCCTATTTATAGGTTTTCATAGCAAATAAACCTGCATTATACAACAACCTGTCTTCAGATACTACGTATTTGGAGGGTATGCGTTCTTAAGCAGTAAAAATGAGCGGACGCGTCAAAAATGGCGGATTTATGCTTGTAACGTCAAGGCAAAGAAATACACGGTAATTTATTTTATGCTCATTATTTTTCTTAATGCATACTCCCAAGATGTCTTCCATCGGTAGTTCACTCCTACCTTGCAGCTATCACCATAAAAGACGCAGGAAGGAAGATTCCAGGTTCACTGTATATGTACAAAAAAAACAACAACAAATTAACAAACAGATTAAATAAAATACATCAACAAATGAATATGCAGAATGAACCTAGAACCTTGATACCTGCAGAACTACAGAGTTTCAGCAAATTCTATCGTATTACTCAAATTGTCACTTCCTACGACATGCATGAGCCACAGTGATCTTATTCTTGCCATCACCCACATGGCTCCCTGGAACCACACAGGAGTCAATTATTTAACCACAATAGTGAACATGACAAAAAATGATAAAATGAACATGACACCCATTCGGAGGATTCCTACCCCTGTGGAGGCAGAGATCGGCAGTGATTCTATTCTTAGCCGGAACCACGCGGGCTTGCTGGTAAGAAAGCCCGGAAATGTGACTTTATCTAGAACCAGGGGTGCTCAGTTGAGTACAAATTGTGACTTTGTGAAGACAGCATTACTGTTCTAACGTCGATGATGGTAACATACATGTTTCGTTTTGCACTGACCGGTAGTGCCGGTCATTAAATAAAACGTCATCAAACTTAAAAAATGTTTAACTTATTTTGTAATTATTACTATTTTGTTTTAAAACAAAATTACCCAACACCTTTAAAACTAAACTATGACACTCAATGTGATGGATCAATCACACAACATCGTTTAAATGAAAAGGTGAATTTATTCCGAGTTTTCATTATTTTTTTGGCAATGTATACTCCAGTAGAGAATGTGCTACCAGTATTTTGAAGAAAACGCGCCAAAAATTGTTCATGCCTATGTCTTTTCTTTATAGATGATTACGGAGAATCAAATTTTCTTTTTGATGTTCTTAGTTACATTGCACTAGGAAAGGGTGAAATAAATTTCCGCTTCTGCGGCTGTGACCGCTTATTTAAGGAAATGGCTTTTTTTCTGTAAGGCATTTTACCAGGAAAGGAAAAATCACAATAAAGGACACTATGCTGATTTTTTATTCAATAAAGCACTTTAACTGTTATAGTTTCACAAATACACAGTCTTGTTTTTTAACGTCCACGCGTAACTGACAATATCTGTATTTGTATTTTCCCTAATGGGAACACATCTATTCATTTATGGCATACAGTTGACGAAACCCCTCATATATTGTTGCACACATATGCATTTCAAAACAAGGAGGTCTTAAACGGACGAATCAAGTGTAATTTGGAAATACTTGGTGGTGAAAACAGTTCTGATAGTAAAATTCATGAAAACACAGCGTGTTATCATAGAAAAAAAGAAGGGGCCATTTATTGAATAAGGATTTCGGTACAAGTAAACACTCTCGATTTTCTCGAATTGCGTCTTTTGTGGTGATAGCTGCATGGTAGGAATGAACTACCGATGGAAGACAATATACTTAGTTACATCTTGGAAGTATGCATTAAGAAAAATAGTCAGTATAGAACAAAGTACCTTGTTTTTCTGTACTTGGACGTAACTTTTACAAACAAAAATCCACCATTTTTGACGCGTCTGCTCATTTTTAAAGGCTAAGAACTCACACCTTCAAATACGTTCCCCACCCCCTCCCGCTCATGCAAACTTTCACGGGCTATGTATAATTTGATGAATAGATGCAAACTACGGAGTAAAATGAATTGTAAGTTGAACTCTCACATGTTAAAGCGAAATATCGTCGATTATTATATTAAAATATTAAACATATTAAGCATAATTATTATCATTACCCTTCGAGAAACTTTTCTTTAACTCGGGTCAAGATTATTAGGATAAGTTTTCACTAAGTACTATTTCCGAATATTATTTATTTATTAAGTTTAGTGGGGTTTAGTGGGGTTAATGCCATTTTCAATATATAACACGTTATGTATGACATTTCCAGCGGTGAAAAATAAAGGTTCTTTAGACCTTCCGGTCACGGACGACCCTCCGAATATCATATATGCAAATTGTGATATCTGAATTGAAAATACCTTTGTACTCGTATGCATGTAATACCTTAATATCTCGCATGTCTAAAAAAATGGAATAGTTCTGGTAAGTTTTTCAAATTCTTGAGCTTTAAACGGTTTGATAGAGAAAAAACATCTGGGCATTTTAAAGCTATTAAACTCCAATTTTCTAATTCTAATATGAAGTTGCTTATAGTAGTAATTGGAGATTTATATTTATATGGCTGTATGTTTAGGCGCAGATTAATTTGATACATGGGCATGAATAAATAGTTGTCAAAACTTCTGAAATTTTTTTTATGTAATATTAGGCAATTGTTTCATTATAGTTATATGCCGGACCCAGTTTGCTCAAATGACTTTTAGGGTCGTGAGTTCGAATCCCTTCCGGGGGCCATAGTCTCAGTGATCATACTTGATATACGACACTGCGTCTCATGTTTATCCGTCTCTCACGGCTGATTCAAGTGGGACATTTATCAGATTCATATGGGGATGGGTTTGTTTGTGTAATTCTGTCTCAGGGGCTATGTCACTTTTAAAAGTTGAAAATCTGAGAATGACGAGAGAACAATTGGTGAGATACAAAACGCTATATGAGTATTCTTTTTCTGATAATTAGAACTCAAGACCAAAACACCTTTTTATGGTATAATATTATAAACCACCCATGTATGGGCCTCAAAAGCACACATTAGATAATGCATTTGTACATACAGGTCACCATTGTTGAGCACTCAAGTAAAATTGTGGTATTAGGCTGATCATAAAAGTAACTTAAACGTTTTTACACGATAAGAAACTAAGGGTGCTGTACACATTCAGCTAGTCGTACTGTTATATTCTTTTACAGAAACAGTCGAGGATTAAAAAAAACAATATATTGACAAAAACGAAAGTATGACCTTATTGGAGAAATATGTTTATATAAAGTATTGATCGAATAACATTAGACAATAGCGAAAACCACTTTTATATTAACTTGAACGAAATACAAATCCGTGAAATCGGTGTAAAGGGCCAAGATTACCAGCTATATTTCGATTGTCCCATTTATAGGTCAAACAAGTATTTGTAAACATCTCCACAAGTATCAGACATGCCTTAATTTAATATAATTTCGCTGACTGTACGTACGCCCCACACTTTATATACATGTATGCCCGGTGTGGAGATTAAGCCGTATGATCTACTCGATTCGAGAAAGAATAAATATGCATATTATGTTTATACTATTTGTACATATAATGAGAAACCGAAAGTAGGAAAATCCCTTTATTCTTGGAAGTACATAACTTGGTGAGCGGCCATTGATTTTATCATACACCACAAGTAAGTTTTATCTTCATATTTAATGGTCCACGTTTAATCGTGCATATTTTATGCTCTAATGTTACGAATGCACATGGACAGTTATCGGATGTTAAACTTTGAGTTGTAATGTTATCGGGCAATGTAAGAATAGTGTACACATACTTCATTAACATATTATAGTTATTGATTATTGCATTGGTACAGTGAGGAATTACGTACCACATATATATGTAGAGGAACAACTTTGTTTTGACCGAAACTTTCTCGCATAAAGAAAGCGCCCAGACAGCGCCCTTAAACAACGCCTTGGACCACTAGACCAAGAAGGAGTTTACAAGGTATGAAGGACTAGGTATTCAGTTTGAATTTAGTATTATAGAAGTAAAACTGACTGAGTTCAGTACACGAATTGTACATTAAGATTATTTTTGTTATGTAAATGTGATATTTGCTTCACTAATTAGTTCAACTACTCGTAACTCTGCTTATTATATAGTGTTGAAGCACTATATAATAGGAGTGATACATGAATATTGACCTTTCTGTCAATATAAATACAAAAGTACACATGTATCGTTGGTCTTTTCTCAATCATTCCGTTCATTTACTGTTAAAGCATGTGATGTCTGTTTTCCATGGATACATGTACATTTTCTCTTTGCAACGACATATTCTCTGTGATATATTTTGTATTCCTTGCCCATCAAAGTTGACGAGATATGTATCTTTACTTCCTTGCCCATCAGAGTTGACGAGATATGTCTCTTTACTTCCTTGCCCATCAGAGTTGACAATATGTGTCTCTTTACTTCCTTGCCCATCAGAGTTGACGAGACATGTATCTTTACTTCCTTGCCCATCAGAGTGTTTATAAATCCGTTCTCTCTTCCTCATTTGATAAGCGGACACGGCACTGCATAAACTGTCCTTTGTTGATTCTATCCTTGTTTCTAAACAATTTATGGTCGTCCTTTTCTACTTTAAAGCTATGATGTTGTTCGTCTCACTACATGTCATCTCCTTTCAACTTCATAGTTAAATATCTGGGTCAAGTCTCATAAAAACACTGAAGTTTTGATTTCATTTACCTTAAGTACCTTGCTCAATTTCTGATTGAGGGTAAGATAATTGGTAAGCAGGGATCGAAGTTATAAAACTTTTCATGCACAACTGAAATGTACTTAAAAATAATTTCCAAGATCTTTATGAAACACAATTTGCCTACGTCTCGAATCAAAAATACTAATGAAGATTTGTGGTTGAAGATATTTACATTTTGGTTAAAATGAGTCGATTTGTATTTTTAAGTTGACTATGCAACAAAGGTTTATAATCTCAGAGCCAGTACACTCAGCACTGTGTTTAAATAATAATACTTTGAGAATTTTCATGAAACCTGAGCAATATCCTTTAAACAATTTATGGTCGTCCTTTATTATGAAGTTGGTATTGTCACTATTGTCCGTATTTTCTCCTGTCAATTTTATACCATTTTTATCTCCACGGACCACCCCTTTCAGCATTATGTTTTGTTAGGAATTACCCTGTATTTATCTATCTTTAAACTTGATAATTATGAAAGTGTTTCTTCTTATTTTCTCTTTTTAATTTTATATTATGTTGTTTTTACCTCCGACTATCGCTCCTGACTCTACGTTGGGTAATCTTCCTGTATACCATCCATCTCAACTCTGCTTGTTTTGAAGTTCCATCCCCTACAAAGCCGCCCCATTCAAAATCATCATCTTTGAATATTTCATTTCTATCTCGACTTTACTAAAAAAAAGGATATATTGTACTAGCATGTTTGTTTTTTAGACACGCTCTATCTCAATAACCACTTTCCATTCATCAATGAAACTTCGTGTGAATGTACACTACGATACAGGGAACTAAAGTGGCTAAGTGGGATAACTCCATCTTTTATTTTAGACAGGACAGAAACTATTTTCGATTATATCATTCGGTAAAAAAAGTTTTTAGGCATTTACATATATGTCAGTAACCGATCTCTATACATCAATGACACTTAATTTTGTTTCATGACCATAAGGGGATCCGAAGTGTTAAAGTGGGATAGCTCCACTTTAAGATCAGACAGAATTACGGCCACTTCTACACTAACAAAATTTGGTCAGTTTTTTTAGGCCCATACACATTTGTTTGCATCAATGGAACCATAAAAGGAACTCATGGGGCCAAGCGGGATAACTCCAGTTTGATTTTACGCAGAAATATGGTTATACTTCTGTTAAATTATTAAGACATGCCCATATGTCCAAACTCCATGTGTGATTTTATGTGTGTTTCACTATCATATGGTGAATTCAGGGACCAAAGTCGGATAACTCTATTGATTTTAGACACAAGTATGGCCCTTTCATACTTCTTCATTAACATAAAACAGATTAAACAGGACAAGTGGTATAAGTTCCGTTTGATTCTAGGCATATGTATGGCACGTTTATGGTTACAATATGTTGGCAAACTCCTTTTGCAGTAGACGTTTTACTACGAGTTACACAAATGAAACTTCGTATGTGTTTTCATTACCACCTTAGGGACTCGTGGGGACATGTGTTTTATAATTGTTTTATATTGAAAGTAAATAACCTGTATTAATAATAAGTAAACTTATTCCACCCCATTTTAAATTTTGTATTTGAATAAATACTTTGCCCTTTTCCACTTTAGTACGTGTCCGAGCTCGTTGGCCCTTCCCGCATTTTTTTTATTTAAAATAATGTGTTTTCTTTCCCTCGATTTTTAATGGCCCATTTTATACTTAGACTATTTGGTTCAGAGTTTAAAGTAAAAAGCTTGTTTCTCACTATAAAAGAGGATAACTCCGCTTTGACCTTAGACAAAATTATGCCTCGTTTAATACATAGAAATGATGTTTTATAGCAAGCTCATACCTCAGTTAATGCTAGTCATACATCAATGGAACTTCACAAATGTCTTCACTTCTATTAGGTGTACAAGTAGGATAACTATGTTTTAGGTAGAATATATTCTTAGAAATTTGATTAAATTGTTTTAGAAAACTCATATCAAAGAAAATACTATAGGAATTTAATTAAATAATGGTTTATTTAATATTAAAGTAAATATTCATTTGGAGAAGTGCCATAACCTTTACTTGAATTTTGCTAAAAATGCTTAAAAACAGTAAGCGTTTTATAGCACGCACCAAATAAGTGTCATATTTGCGTCATTCTATGCTATTCGGCTCAAGCCTGGACAAATCGAACACGCTGTCCTCCGACAGCTTTTGTTAAACTTTATAATTATGATATAAATCGTAGGAAAAATAGTTGGTCAGAACACATTTTAGCTATTCTAAACCTTTGTGTGTATATATATATATAATTTATTATGATATATATATTACTATCACATATTGACGAGAAGTTTGTAACTGTTAAAATATTCTCCGTAAAAAAGAATGGCGCTTTTATATTTGTCCACATTCAAACACTTCTTCCTGAAGAATGTTTTGCAAATTCAAATCAAGTGTCTATTAAATATATGTAGTGCTTGATGACCTTGCCATTTCATTGGCAGATAAATAATTACTTTTAATCCTCTCTTTTCAGTTTCATGGTTGTTATTTTGAAAACAACTTTGGATTTTTTTAATCTATACTTTTACTGAAATCTAAATTTATATTTGATTCCATGTCTATGTGAGACGGCACTTAACCCTGATAGCAAAAAGAAAAACAAAGAAATGTGCTCAGCTTACCTGCCTTTATCGTTTCAATGTCCTTATTTACTGCCACCACTCTCTCTGGTCGGAGATGTGATTTGCTATAAAAAAGCATTTAGTTATATAGACTTTAATGTACTAATTTATTTTGGTTCGATTGTGCAGTAAGCTCATAACTTATATGAACCGCTCTCGAATCTGCTTTCTGGCTAGAGTCAGTAGCGAGTGTTGTTTTTTTAGGCTGACGGGTCAAATTGGGGATCGAACTCGTAACCTCTAGCGTAAGCGGACAACACTGTATCCACTGCACTGTAAGTTCGCTTAAAAAGAGCGACAAATCTTCAATAATTTTTCTATTTTCCATCTTCATCTTTTTCCATAGTTGTAACCAAGGCATCGCTTATATAGCTGTTGTAACCGATTTTCCATTTTGGGACCTCCCTCCATCAATATATATAACACACAATGTGTTAAAACTGACATTAAATAGTCCATCAAAAAGAGCAATATGACAACCTTGTTCCAACTCGCTGTTTTCAATGGCGAGTCAATATACGTGTTACTTGCCTATTAGTGTGAAATATTCGACTTGTATCCACATACCTCAAATTCTCTATATCTTAGCAATGAATAATGCTCGCAGAAATATGTTAGAGCATTGTGCACCAAGAAAGATAGTCTTTCATTAAAATGTACATTTACGATGCAACATGTAATTTTTATTTCACAGATAATCAAACCAACAGCATCAGAATGGCAGAATCCCTAATGCAGAAAAAAACTTTATGCATGATAATAGGTGCCAGTAAGGGATTTGGAAAGAGCATTGCTGAGAAGGTTGCTGCCAAGTTTCCAGCAGGGTCTACAATTCTTCTTCTTGCTAGAAGTGTAGACAAACTAGAGGATCTGGCCAATACACTCAGGTCATCATATCCAAATATCAAAGTCGTTTATTCCCATTTTGACCAATCGGATCTTAACCAATGTTCGAGGGATACGTTGGAGAACATTTTGATGGAGGCGGTTATAAAGGTTAGGGATTTCGATCAAGCTATGATAGTACACAACGCTGCAGTTCTTGGAGATATCTCAAAGCAGGTCACAGAAATAACGGATAAAGACGCGGTACAGAATATGTGGAACGTGAATGTCATCGGAACCATTTTAATTAACGGGACTTTCTGGTCAGTATTCACAAACCATGTTGCGGAGTCGAGGGTTGTCATAAACATAACCTCCTCAGCCGGACTACTTCCCTGTCCATCGATGTCCATGTATTGTGCAGGTAAGAATTGTTTATCGTTAATCGCCATGCACAATGTCGACTAACAAACTAAAAACGTTTCAGTTCTATTTAGTTTTACAGCAGAATAATAGTTTGAAATAGAATCTGCTGCATTTAGGCGCTTTTTATGAAAAATGTCCTCAATTTTGATATTGTTTTGGCATTTCGGCCTAAAAGAGTTGTATGGTCGGAATTTAAATATTGCTGGTTTATCATTTCTACATGTCCACGTGGCCAAAATGACATAATCTGATTGGATATGCATTCTGTCGATTTCACGCAGATGCAGTATGCATATTTTAAGGTAGACTACCGAAAGTTCGGCGTTTTGAGTGGAGACTAAGGTTATGCTATGCTATGTTCTTTCTAACAATAGTTTGCCATTGTTTCAATGCGTTGTGTCCACTTCCTATTTACCTGAGCTTAAGAACCACAGTATTTACGTCTATCAAACACTTTAGTATTGTTTCTCAATGCGTCTTTTTCTATATATAGTCTATGATCGGTTAAAAAGGCGCAAAAGCAAATATTGACGTGCATGGTAAATGCTAATTTCTTATAAAATGAAAATGTCACTCTGGCAAAGGCTCACTATAAAATATAAATGTAACTTTTATGTTTTCTCGTTTACACTTAACAAAATAAAATAAGTGCACTTATATAGTGATTGTATAAGTATAATTGTGCATATACTTTGATTTTCTTTTTTTTCTGGCATAAGGTTTGCTTGTGAGTTATTTCTTTGTATCAAAATATGTTAAAATGCAAGAACAAAAATCTAAAGGCACATACACCAAAGCAACATCAACATGATGAAAATGCACACACAATTTTAAACTGTAACTAATCAGCCATGTTTTGTACCATCATAGTTTCTTAATTATAATAATAAATTACAAATTTGTACATGTTCAATTTTTACACCTGGTCTTTACATTATTTAGCAAAAGCAGCACGTGATATGTTTTTCCTGACATTGGCAAAAGAAGACCCAGTTATGCGCGTGTTGACCTTTGACCCTGGAAACATGAATACGGACTTGGCCGCAGAAACAATGCTGAACACGATCAACGTGGACGTTCGCAAAACTCTCTCAGGTAATGTTCACAACTGCACAGGTTTTGGTTGTATGTTTTTGTTGTTTTCAGTTGATTTTGTATTTGTTTAGTTTCTGATAACGTAATTCTCATTTATTCTATGCTTTTTTGATGTATTATAGAGATTTCTCAGTGGATTATTTATGGTAATCCACTGTTTCAAACAGTGAAATTATAATATATATATAATTATTGATATAGCTGGTAGCAGGAAGTACCCGGATACAGGGGAATAATCTAAAGGATACATATTGTTCTTTACTCAAACCATCACATTCATAATAAACCGGTCTTTTTGTGTGTGAGAAGTTTGTAATGGTGACATAAATAAAGATTTCAGAAGAAATTGTGACCTTGACTTGTGACCTTGCTAATGTTGAGTTCTTTAATCAACCAAGCGTTAATTTCTTATTTTCTTACAGATCTTCAAGAGTCGGGACAACTCCGCGAATGTGACGAGGTGGCAGACAAACTGGTCACGTTGTTGGAGAGTAACACGTTTGAGTCAGGCAAATATATTGAGATTACAAATATTCAATAAGAAACGGGATTTGAAATCACCGGTCTGGCAGCGGGTGGTAGTTCAACAACGGTGTGACCATAATGATTTAAGTTTCGTTATATTTCACAACAATAAACGAGTGTCGATGTTTTTGGTGACATTGTCGGTGTTGAGAAATGCGAATGTGACGATAATAAAAAAGATTGATTTTTTTATTTTATGTTTCTTGATGAATTTAAATATTATTCAGTGAATTATATTTGCTAATATCGCTGTTAAGCGACATTATATTTAGTATGTTCGCTGTTTAGCGACATTATCTATAGTATGTTTACTGTTAAGCGACATTATCTATAGTATGTTCGCTGTAAGGCGACATTATCTATAGTATGTTCCCTGTTAGGCAACATTATCTATAGTATGTTCGCTGTTAGGCGACATTATCTATAGTATGTTTACTGTTAAGCGACATTATCTATAGTATGTTCGCTGTTAGGTGACATTATCTATAGTATGTTCCCTGTTAGGCGACATTATCAAATAGTATGTTGGCTGTTAAGCGACATTATATATAGTATGTTCGCTGTTAAGCGACATTATCTATAGTATGTCTGCTGTTAAGTGACATTATATATAGTATGTTTGCTGTTAGGCGACATTATCTATAGTATGTTCGCTGTTAGGCGACATTATCTATAGTATGTTTACTGTTAGGCGACATTATCTATAGTATGTTCGCTGTTAGGCGACATTATCTATAGTATGTTAGCTGTTAGGTGACATTATCTATAGTATGTTCCCTGTCAGGCGACATTATCTATAGTATGTTTACTGTTAAGCGACATTATCTATAGTATGTTCCTTGTTAGGCGACATTATCTATAGTATGTTCGCTGTAAGGCGACATTATCTATAGTATGTTCCCTGTCAGGCGACATTATCTATAGTATGTTCGCTGTTAGGCGACATTATCTATAGTATGTTCGCTGTTTTTTAAGTTTCAATGAAATATGATTTTATTTTCGTGAACACCGAAATTACCACGAACTTGTGGCTTTAACAAGCGTGAGAATAGCACGTCAATACCCACTCCTTGATATTAAAATAATGTTTTACTGAAAACGATAGCTGTACAATCAAGCATTGCATTGTTTCAATGGTATACCTGTCTGTGGTGTGCCACAAGACGAAATTAGATGTACACGCGGTACTTTCTATAAATATATTTAAATTATATACGGTTATAAATAAGTCATTGATTCAAAATGTATACATTATTTTTTATTAACCTTAAACATTATGTTTGGTAAAATTAAAAAAATATTACATTATGTTACTTCTATGATATCAAATTAGAGAAATTACTGTTAACATAGAAAAAGCGAGTTTGTCAGTAGTTTTCTGGAAGGCCGACATAAATATTTTTCCATGAAAATTAACATTGAATTGGAAAATTCATTTTGATGAGCTGTGTAAAAATCACAAATCATGCTTAAAGCTAAAGGGAATTTATAAATAAGTATAATAAGCGTCTGGTTAGAAAACGCGGCTCTATCCCATTTGTGCTTAAACAATTATTCCAAGGATCGAACCTTTCGATTCGAACAGAAAACACATGAATGATTCTCTTTTTACTATATACTAAATTTATTAAATAATTATTTTGATTTAATTAAAAATTATCGTTTTATCACAATCGCTTAAATTACGACGTCATGGAAGACTTTGTAGTTGTGTTGTTGCTGTTCGTTAGAATAAGAAATTATCCCCGTTTCATTTTTTCTATGTTTTTGAATTAGAAGATTTTTTTTAAATCCAGGTTTTGATGGTATTGCTATTGGTAAATTCAAATTGTTTAATATATTATGTTATTAAAGGTGGATGGTATTGTATCATTTACAAAGACTGCTGATGAGTTGCAACTGTTTATGTTAGTTAATTACTGAACTACATTCTAAAATTAAAAGTAAAGATTTCAAAAACAAAAGTTATGGATTTCAGAAAAGGGGGATCGTTACAAAAAAAGTACTTGTTTTACATATGACGGGTACAATCTAAAAATTGTAAATGGTTTTTCATATTTAAGTTTTACGTCTGGTGGTTCATTTTCTGAAGCTCAAAATACCCATGCACGACAATCTCAAAATACTATTTTGGACTTAATAAATATTTATGTAACTTTACCTATATTTTACCTAAGCACAAATCAATATATTTAATAAACTAATTTCTCATATGAGGAAATTGAATGAGAATGAAAGTTATGTAAAAATGATATACAGAATGATGCTAAATGACATGGAAGAATAATAAAAAATAAAAATATTACTGTCACTTGGATTGTATGAGGTTTGGTAACTCAAAATGTTGTTAATCCAAACTAGTTTTAAATGTAGTAAAACAATGATTACATATGACCAATTTGTACAAAATAGGCACAGCAGATTAGACAGTTCCAGCAGCCTTATTTTCGTTTTCAGCAATACTTGAATATTTTTTCACTACAAAGATCTGCCCTTTTTTTGAAAGCTAAGAAATTAACCGGCTACATATAGTGGCTGGTGTGCAGAACGGACCGAATAGATTACTAATAACGATCGAAAACGTAATTACTGTAATGTTGTTGGAAATGAATTTCATTTTGTTTTAGACTGTGATTTAGTCGATGACTTGAGAAGACAATTTATTTAATATATTACTGAACCAGACGTTTGCATTTGAGAAACAGAACTGTGTTCTTTGTAGCGAGTAATAAAATGGTTGTTGTCGCACAGTTTAGATTAACTATATTAAAACTAATTAGTTATATAGTAACGCATTATGCTAAACGGTCATGCATTGTGTTAATTTTCGGGATAGATATATCTACAACCATAATAAATTAGCGACATTCTTTTGTTACACAATTACATTTGAATATTGTATTGACTGTTATGTTGTTGATGTTATGTATTAATCCGTTTGTATCCTCATGGAATGTTTAAGCACTTTGCATTATTTGAATAAAGAATATCAAAGTTGATAAATCTAAATATGTTGTCAAGTTAGTTCATGCAAACGTTATACTTGACGTGGTAGAAAGATGCAACTGTGCGAGCGTTTTATCTGGACACTAAATTTAGATAACTAATGAATAGTTCACAGCAGTAAAGTTACAAATAACCTGGTTTGCGATAATAACTCTTTAGAGAATCGCAAAAGAAACATAATAATAATAGGAACTGAAATGATTTCTTTTGATGTTGGACAAAGATATATTTGACATTCATTAACTCTTGTTTCGTTTTGTTAAAGTTTGTGAAACTATTATATACATAATGTGTCAGTCATGTCCAACTAAAAGAACCTTCATTCTTCACTCGGATGATTTCGCAACAAATGTTAAACATGATGTAGATAAGGTAGATGTTATTACATCAGTTGTACGAGGATAAAGCTCATTCCTGAAAAGAGAAAAAGATCATAAGATTGTGTTGGTTTTTAAAAAAAAACATTTACAGCTCATCAATTACCCGTATATGGCATAAACAACCAAAAAAGCGTAGTCATTCATATCAAAATCAGTAAAAACTTAATATCAAGCCAGTTTTGCTTTACTAAAGGGTCAGACGACAATTAAGCAGAACAACAAATGTATCGTAAAGAGTAAATTATTTGAAGCCCGTCATATAAGACAATCGATTCTGAGAAAAGTAATACTATATACTATTCCGAATAATTATGAAGACTTGTTGTTATCACGTACGTTTGTTTAAAGGGATCTTTAGAATCACAAAAACTCGTCCTAGTAAAGAACATAGCAGACTCGAGTTTACTGTAAGATGGCACGCCATTAAATTTAGGCGAACGGTAATTTGAACAAAGCATGAAAAGTCATAATAATTTGATATTTACCACAAGTGCTTCGGGCAGTAGTAACAACGTTTTGGTTTTGGCATACCATTGAAAGATGAAGAGCATGCCGAGTTGTATGCTCCGATCGTGTCGAAGTATAACCACTGGCCAACCTGGAGATCGGGAAGCTGGATGCTATCAGTAATACAGTCCAGACTGTCACAGGTCGGTCCCCAGAGAGTGCTGTTAAACGTTCCACTACCATCATTAAACTTGGTGAAAAATAAACATAAGGTTTTTGGTTAAAGTATTTTAATAGCATATCAATATTTAATACATTGAACAAATTATTTTGCCCGATGCCATGAAAGCTTAGAACTTGTATGAACAGATCTCGAGTCTGCTTCTTGGGTAGAACCAGTACTGACTGTTTTAAGAGACATCAGATCGTAAGCGGCCAACACTATCCACTACACTATCACCTCACTTGCCTTGCCTTGCATTACAAAAATATACAATAGTATCTTAAAAGAATAAACCACTATGATATAAATATTTAAATACAAACATACGTACACTTTCATAAACGAGTACGCTGGAATTCTTTGTCAAACATGTCCTTACTAAAGTTTCCTGTTAGGGAATGGCCAGTAGTTCCCGCCAAACATTTATATTGCTGTCTCGATTATGCAGATTTTCGCGCCCACCTTCATTGGATCTAACATCGTTGAATGACTGCGTTTCTTAGACAATTCGAGGTTTTGTTTGCACAATGTAGGTGGGTTCAATTTTTGCGCAGGTGTGGCAAACGACAGGTTAAACCATGTGTAAAATCAATCCATGCATGTATATTCCAGGACGACACTGTCCAATCGCATAGGCAAATACTGTTATGACTATATAATTTATTCTAAGAACATTTTACCATGGATTTTAGAACATTCAAAATAATAATAACGGGTTGTAATGGAATTCAAATTAATCGTATTTGCTCTTAATGTCCTGACAAATCCAAGCTATTCTGCCAGTTCACCACACGACATCGTTACACTATATATAACTTTCTTTTTCTTTTTCAACATCATAGTAATCGAAAAGCAAAATACTAAATACTGCATAAACTATATTGCAAAGAAACATGAAGAAAATGTTATGCCGGAAGTAAAAAAAGCTCTACTGTACCGGAAGTACGTGGGGAATTCTGTTATCACTTTCTAGACATGGAACATATAATGTCCCGTAAGTCCCATCATTGAGATAATAAGACACGTTTGATACATTGTCATCATCATCTGAAATGTTTAATAGAAATCAGATAAACTGTTATGATCATCTGAAACGTTTAATAGATATAAGGTATACTGTTATCATTAACTGAAATGTTTAAATGATATAAGATATACTGCTATCATCATCTGAAACGTTTATAGATATAAGATATACTGTTATCAACTGAAACGTTCAATAGATACTACTGTTGCCATCATCTGAAATGTTTAAAAGAGATCAGAATATGATATACTATTATCATCAAATGATATGTTTAATAAAGATAAGATACACCGCTATCATCACTTGAAACGTTTAATAGATATAAGATATACAGCTATCATTAACTGAAACGTTTAATATATATATATAAGTAATACTGTTATTATCATCTGAACAGTTTAATATATATAAGATATACTGTATGAGATCAGATATGCTGTTATCATCATCTGAAGTGTTAAATAAATATTAGATATACTGTTTTCATCATCTGAAACATTTAAAAGATATAAGATATACTGTTATCATCATCTGAAATGTTTAATAGATATAACATATATTGTTATCATCAACTGAAGAGTTTTATAGATAAAACATATACTGTAATCAACAAATGAAACGTTTAATAGATATAACATACAGTTATCATAATCTGAAAAGTTTAATAGACATACGTGAACTGTAATCATCAACTGAAATGTTTAATAGAGATCAGATATGCTGTTATCATCAACTGAAATGTTTAATAGAGATCAGATATGCTGTTATCATCAACTGAAATGTTTAATAGAGATCAGATATACTGTTATTATCATCTGAAGTGTTACATGGATATAAGATATACTGTTATCATCACCTGAAACGTTTAATAGATATAAGATATACTGTTATCATCATCTGAAACGTTTAATAGATATAAAATATACTGTTAACATCATCTGTAATGTTTAATAGAGATCAGAATCTGATACACTATTATCATCATCTGAAACGTTTAATAAATATCAGATATACTGTTATCATCATTTTAAACGTTTAATAGATATAAGATATACTGTTGTCATCATCTGAAACGTTTAATTAATATATATAATATATACTATTATCATCAACTGAAATGTTTTATATATATAAGATATACTGTTATATAGATGTAGCTATTTGAAATGTTTAATATAGGTCAGATATAGAGGTAGCTATATGAAATGTTTAATAGTGGTCAGATATAGAGGTAGCTATATGAAATGTTTAATATAGGTCAGATAAAGAGGTGGCTATATGAAATGTTTAATAGTGGTCAGATATAGAGGAAGCTATATGAAATGTTTAATAGAGGTCAGATATAGAGGTAGCTATATGATATGTTTAATATAGATCAGATAAAGAGGTAGCTATATGAAATGTTTAATAAAGGTCAGATATAGAGGTAACTTTATGAAATGTTTAATAGTGGTCAGATATAGAGGTAGCTATATGAAACGTTTAATATAGGTCAGATATAGTGGTAGCTATATGAAATTTTAAATAAAGGTCAGATATAGTGGTAGCTATATGAAATGTTTAATATATATCAGATATAGAGGTAGCTATATGAAATGTTTAATAGTGGTCAGATATAGAGGTAGCTATATGAAATGTTTAATAGTGGTCAGATATAGAGGTAGCTATATGAAATGTTTGATATAGGTCAGATATAGAGGTAGCTATATGAAATTTTAAATAGAGGTCAGATATAGTGGTAGCTTTATGAAATGTTTAATAAAGTTCAGATAAAGAGGAAGCTATATGAAATGTTAAATAGAGGTCAGATATAGAGGTAGCTATATAAAATGTTTAATAGAGGTCAGATATAGAGGTAGCTATAGGAAATGTTTAATAGAGGTCAGATATAGATGTAGCTATATGAAATGTTAAATAGAGGTCAGATATAGTGGTAGCTATATGAAATGTTTAATAGAGTTCAGATAAAGACGAAGCTATATGAAATGTTTAATAGAGGTCAGATATAGAGGTAGCTATATGAAATGTTTAATAGTGGTCAGATATAGAGGTAGCTATGTGAAATGTTTAATAGAGGTCAGATAAAGAGGAAGCTATATGAAATGTTTAATAGAGGTCAGATATAGAGGTAGCTATATGAAATGTTTTATAGAGGTCAGATATAGAAGAAGCTATATGAAATGTTTAATAGAGGTCAGATATAGAGGTAGCTATATGAAATGTTTAAGAGAGTTCAGATATAGAGGAAGCTATAGGAAATGTTTAATAGAGGTCAGATATAGAAGTAGCTATATAAAATGTTTAATAGAGTTCAGATATAGAGGAAGCTATATGAAATGTTTAATAGAGGTCAGATAAAGAGGTAACTATATGAAATGTTTAACAGAGGTCAGATATAGAGGTAGCTATATGAAATGTTTAATAGATGTCAGATATAAAGGAGTACATGTAGCTGTATGAAATGTTTAATAGAGATCACATATAGAGGTAGTTATGTGAAATGTTTAATAAAGATCAGATATAGAGGAAGCTATGTGAAATGTTTAATAGATGTCAGATATGGGAATAGCTATATGAAATGTTTAAAGTTGTCAGATATAAAGGAGAACATGTAGCTGTATGAAATGTTTAATAGTGGTCAGATATACAGGGGTAGCTGTGTGAAATATTTAATAGAGGACAGATATATAGGGGTAGCTGTATGCTATGTTTAATAGAGATCATATCTACAGGTATAACTATATGAAATGTTTAAAAGAGGTCAGATATAGAGGTAGCTATATGAAATATTTAAAAGAGATTGGATATAGAGGTAGCTATATAAGAAATATTTAATAGAGATCAGATATTGAGGTAGCTATATTGAATATGTTATAGTGATATGTTTAATAGAGATAATATACAAGTATAGCTATATGAAATGTTTAAAAGAGGTCAGATATAGAGGTAGCTATATGAAATATTTAAAAGAAATTGGATATAGAGGTAGCTATATAAGAAATATTTAATAGAGATCAGATATTGAGGTAGCTATATTGAATATGTAATTGTGATAAGTTTAATAGAGATAATATACAAGTATAGCTATATGAAATGTTTAAAAGAGGTCAGATATAGAGGTAGCTATATGAAATATTGAAAAGAGATCAGATATAGAGGTAGCTATATGAAATGTTTAATAGAGATCGGATAGAGAGGTAGCTCTATAAGAAATATTTAATAGAGATCAGATATAAAGGTAGCTATATTAAATATGTAATAGTGATAAAATATAGAGGTAACTGTATGGAATGTATAATGGTGGTCAGATACATAGTAGTTGCTGTAGATATAGAAGTAGCTATATGAAATGTTTAATAGTGGACAGATTTATAGAGGTAGCTGCATGATATGTTTAATAGAGGTCAGATATAGAGGTAGCTATATGAAATGTTTATTAGAAATCACATATAGAGGAAGCTATATGAAATGTTTAACAGAGATCACATATACAGGTAGCTATATGAAATGTTTAATAGAGGTCACATATAGAGGTAGCTGCATGATATGTTTAATAGAGGTCAGATATAGAGGTAGCTATATGAAATGTTTAACAGAGATCACATATAGAGGTAGCTATATGAAATGTTTAATAGAGATCAGATATAGAGGTTGCTATATGAAATGTTTAATAGAATTCGCATATAGAGGTAGCTATATGAAATGTTTAACGGAGGTAAGATATAGAGGTAGAAATATGAAATGTTTTATAGAGTAAAGATATAGAGGTAGAAATATAAAATGTTTAATAGTGGTTAGATAAAGATGTATCTATATGAAATGTTAAATAGATATCAGATAAAGAGGTAGCTATATGAAATGTTTAATACAGATCAGATATAGAGGTAGTAACATGTATATGAAATGTTTAATACAGATCAGATATAGAAGTAGCTATCTGAAATGTTTAATAGAGGTCAGATATAGAGGTAGCTATATGAAATGTTTAATAGAGATCAGATATAGATGTAGATTTATGAAATGTTTATTAGAGATCAGATATAGATGTAGCTTTATGAAATGTTTAATAGAGATCAGATAAAGAGGTAGCTATATGAAAAGTTTAATAGAGATCAGATATAGAGGTAGCTATATGAAATGTTTAATAGAGATCAGATATAGATGTAGCTCTATGAAATGTTTAATAGAGATAAGATAAAGATGGAACTTTATGAAATGTTTAATAGAGATCAGATATAGAGGTAGCTATATGAAATGTTTAATACAGGTTTGATATAGAGGTAGCTATATGCAATGTTTAATAGAGATCAGATATAGATGTTGATTTATGAAATGTTTAATAGAGATCAGATATAGATGTAGCTTTATGAAATGTTTAATAGAGATCAGAATATAGATGCAGCTCTATGAAATGTTTAATAGAGATAAGATATAGATGGAGCTTTATGAAATGTTTAATAGAGATCAAATATAGAGGTAGCTGTATGAAAGTTTTAATAGAGGTCAGATATAGAGGTAGCTATATGATATGTTTAATAGAAGCAGATATAGAGGTAGCTATATGATATGTTTAATAGAAGCAAGATATACAGGTAGTTGTATGAAATGTTTAATAGAAACAAGATATAGAGGTAGTATATGAAATGCTTAATAGAGGTCAGATATAGAGGTAGCTATATGAAATGTTTTATAGAGGTCAGATAGAGAGGTAGCTATATGAAATGTTTTACAGAGGTCAGATATAGAGGTAGCTATATGAAATGTTTAATAGAGGTCAGATATAGAGGTAGCTATATGAAATGTTTTATAGAGATCAGATAGAAAGGTAGCTATAAATGAAATGTTTGATAGAGGTCAGATATAAATGTAGCTATATGAAATGTTTTATAGAGGTCAGATAGAGAAGTAGCTATATGAAATGTTAAATAGAGGTCAGATAGAGAAGTAGCTATATGAAATGTTAAATAGAGGTCAGATATAAAGGTAGCTATAAATGAAATGTTTGATAGAGGTCAGATATAGAGGTAGCTGTATGAAAGGTTTAATAGAGGTCAGATATAGAGGAAGCTGTATGAAATGTTCTATACAGGTCAGATATAGAGGTAGCTATATGAAATGTTTAATAGAGGTCAGATATAGAGGTAGCTGTATGAAAGGTTTAATAGAGGTCAGATATAGATATAGCTATATGAAATGTTTCATAGAGGTCAGATATAGAGGTAGCTATATGAAATGTTTAATACAGGTCAGATAAAGAGGTAGCTATAAATGAAATGTTTAATAGAGGTCAGATATAGAGGTAGCTGTAAATGAAATGTTTAATAGAGGTCAGATATAGAGGTAGCTATATGAAATGTTTAATAGAGGTAAGATATAAAGTGTTAGCTGCATGATATGTTTAATAGAAATCAGATATAGATATAGCTATATGAAATGTTTCATAGAGGTCAGATATAGAGGAAGCTATATGAAATGTTTAATAGAGGTCACTAATATAGGTAGCTATATGAAATGATTTATAGAGGTCAGATATAAAGGTTGATATATGAAATGTTTAATAGGGGTCAGATATAGAGGTAGCTTTATCAAATGTTTAAATTGGTCAGATATAATGGTAGCTATATGACATGTTTAATAAAGGTCAGATATAGAGGTTGCTATATGAAATGTTTAATAGAGATCAGATATAGAGGTAACTTTATGAAATGTTTAATAGATGTCAGATATGGAGATAGCTACATGAAATGTTAAATACGGGTCAGATATAAATGAGTACATGTAGCTGTATGATATGTTTAATAGAAGTCAGATATAGAGGAAGCTATATGAAATGTTTAATAGATATCACATATAGAGGAAGCTATGTGAAATGTTTAATAGATGTCAGATATGGAGATAGCTATATGAAATGTTTAATAGTGGTCATATATAAAGGAGAACATGTAGCTGTATGAAATGTTTAATAGTGGTCAGATATACAGGGCTAGCTGTGTGAAATGTTTAATAGAGGACAGATATATAGTGGTAGCTCTATGATATGTTTAATAGAGATCATATCTACAGGTATAGCTATGTGAAATGTTTAAAAGAGGTCAGATATACAGGAAGCTATACGAAATATTTAATAGAGATTGGATATAGAGGTAGCTATAAGAAATATTTAATAGAGATCAGATATAGAGGTAGCTATATTAAATATGTTATTGTGATAAAATATAGAGGTAGCTATATGAAATGTTTAATAGTGATCATATATAGAGGTAGCTATATGAAATGTTTAAAATAGGTCAGATATAATGGTAGCTATATGAAATGTTTAATAAAGGTCAGATATAGAGGTAGCTATATGAAATATTTAATAGAGATCAGATATAGAGGTAGCTATATTAAATATGTTATTGTGATAAAATATAGAGGTAGCTATATGAAATGTTTAATAGTGATCATATATAGAGGTAGCTATATGAAATGTTAATAGAGATCAGATATAGAGGTTGCTATATGAAATGTTTAATAGAGATCAGATATAGATGTAGCTTTATGAGATGTTTATTAGAGATCAGATATAGATGTAGCTTTATTAAATGTTTAATAAAGATCAGATATAGATGTAGCTGTATGAAATGTTTAATAGAGATCAGATATAGATGTAGCTATATGAAATGTTTAATAGAGATCAGATATAGATGTAGCTTTATGAAATGTTTAATAGAGATCAGATATAGATGTAGCTTTATTAAATGTTTAATAAAGATCAGATATAGATGTAGCTGTATGAAATGTTTAATAGAGATCAGATATAGATGTAGCTTTATGAAATGTATGAATTCATGTTTGTGTTCGTATTCATGTGTCTGTGAAGGCGTTAGTTTCCTTTTCAGTCTGTATGCGTGTCAGCTTGTACCTCATCATGCTTGATTCATGTATGTCTGTAATTGCGTATATCTGCAAGTTTTAGTGCAGGGGTGTAGCGTTTTGCAATTCAAATGTTAAGTATCCTGTATGCTTTACTCTATTTAATATTGATATACTTTTGTATGTTTTTTTGCTACCAAAAAATTGAATACTCCTTAATAAGTCTTAATGAGCTTTTGATGAATATTTTTTGAAAAGAAATTAAAATCATAAAATGTGTTGTTTACCTTCTGTGCATTCACCATTAAACCTAACTCGTTTTGAAATAATTTGGACAGCGAGGGCAGACGATGTTTGGACATAGTATGTACCCGGCTCAGCAATGACCTCTACTCCACTTCCCTCGGGAAAGTATTCGTCTAACGCGCCTCTAATGGAATCAGCAAACTAGAACAGTATAGCAGATATACGGATTAAAAATAATTAATTAAACATGATTTTGCATTTGAATTTTCATATCACTTTAAGATATTTGAAAGAAGCTGTTTTAGTGTCATTAATTTTGTTCTTAATATTTTTTTCCCTTATTTGATTATAAAGTAATGCATGTTGATAGTTATATTCTTCATTGTTTTTAATGTGGTTAGATGCCTCTTTGAACAAAGTACATGCTAGTGTAGTACCCTGTTTTACAGAGATGCCTCTTTGAACAAAATACATGCTAGTTTAGCACCCTGTTTTACTGAGATGTCAAATTGAACAAATTACGGTCTAGTTTAGCACCCTGTATTACAAAGATGCCTTTTTGATCAAAGTATATGCTAGTTTAGCACCCTGGTTTACTAAGATGTCTCATTGAACAAATTCCATGCTAGTTTAGCACCCTGTTTTAAACCCTGTTTCGATGAGATGTCTCATTGAACAAACTGCATGCTAGTTAAGCACCCTGTTTTACAGAGATGCCTCTTTGAACAAAGTACATGTTAGTTTAGCACCCTTTTTTACTGAGATGCCTCTTTGAACAAAGTACAAGCTAGTTTAGCACCCTGTTTACAGAGATGCCTCTTTGAACAAAGTACATGCTAGTTTAGCACACTGTTTTACAGAGATGCCTCTTTGAACAAAGTACATGCTAGTTTAGCACCCTGTTTTACTGAGATGCCTCTATGAACAAAGTACAAGCTAGTTTAGCACCCTGTTTTACAGAGATGCCTCTTTGAACAAAGTACATGCTAGGTTAGCATCCTGTTTTACGGAGATGCCTCTTTGAACAAAGTACAGGCTAGTTTAGCACCCTGTTTTATAGAGATGCCTCTTTGAATAAATTACATGCTAGTTAAGTACACTGTTTTACAGAGATGCCTCTTTGAACAAAGTACAAGCTAGTTTAGCACCCTGTTTTACTGAGATGCCTCTTTGAACAAAGTACATGCTAGGTTAGCATCCTGTTTTACGGAGATGTCTCTTTGAACAAATTACATGCTAGTTTAGCACCCTGTTTTACAGAGATGCCTATTTGAACAAAGTACAAGCTAGTTTAGCACCCTGTTTTACTGAGATGCCTCTTTGAACAAATTACATGCTTGTTAAGCACCCTATTTTACAGAGATGCCTCTTTGAACAAAGTACATGCTAATTTAGCACCCTGTTTTACTGGTGGAAGATCGCCTTTGGTGAATATACGGAAAAATAAATTGAATCACTGTATTTCCCAGTTACTGTATGGGGATCTCATACCCAGGTCACGGAGGTCCTTACATGAATTATAACACATGGAAATTAATTTGACATAAATACCATTGCGTGCTTTACTTTTCTATTTTATTTATCATTGGAAGCAGTTTTGAGTGTCATTTATGTCTTAAAAGTTTGGTGTTTTTTATATTTCCACCATATCAACAACACTATTTCAACGTAGTTTCCACTCATTTGCAACATATAACTAGTTCATAGCATCAATTACGTTTTATGTGGATTTAATAGCATTAATGCACGTTGATCAAATAACAAAAATCTCCGGAATATAATGACAATAAATGAAATTGAACATTATATATCTGTATAAAATCTACATGTTTATACTATTCGGAAATGAAGATACTTTTTTTTCTCCCCTCCTCTCTCCCAGTTTAATGGATCATCTATCTCAGTATGAGTAAGAGTATATACTGGCAACGAGTTCGCTGATAAATTCTTGTTACATCAATTAAACGAATAGAATGTCCAGTTCAGCATACGCATATGATGTATCCATGGTATTCGTTTCAATCGTATTCATTTTTCTATAAAATTCCCCTTTATATAAAACTCACCTGCTCGAAAGTGACTGGAACTGCGTCTATCCCTGGTAGACCGCCCCCAATATCTAGGAGTTGCATATTGAAGCCAATTTTGTTTCCGTAGTCGAACATTTCCCGAGCTCCTTTAATCATCACGGCAAACGCTTTGGCATCGTTGCAGCCGGTACCGACATGGAAACTGCCATCAGACATACAAGTAAAATATTCAGTTAAACAACATTCCGAAATATCCGTTATACATTTTCAAATTATAAGGAATAAATTAGTAGAAACTAATACATTTTAACAGCATCAATACTGAGTTATGCAACACAAACATGAAAACACAAAAGACGAAAGAAAGTAGAGTTCCAAATACACAGGTAAATCCCGTCCTGCTAAACTGCATATAAATCAATATTTAAATGACATCTCTTACATGAGTAAACGTACAATTTTGTCAATTAAAAGGTCATTAAACATTAATGTACCGGTTATTCAAGAGCATTACTGTATGTGGATATAGACATTTAGACATGGGTTTGTTATACTTAACATGTAAAAAGAAGTTACAAACGAAAAGAAACCCGTTTTCTATGCTACTTTCAACATTTAAAGGTAGCGTGAATAATGGGTCTCAGAGCATTTCAGAACAGAACCACTGGCATTCCCTTGAAACTTGCAGCTGTTTGCCATTCAAATTCATCGGACTATCGCAAAAGTTTGTCCTTAATTTTATGTCTATGGTGTCGATATCATTAAATCATACAGGCGTTTTGCATTTGTGCAAACAATTCACTTGCCTTTTGGGTACATGATGAGAACAATTTGCCAATCAATGTATGTAAACTAAAATATGCAATTCATATTGGAGACGAAGCAGAGTCTGAGACACAGTCTCTATCACAACATAAACAAACTTAACCGACATCATAAACCTCATACATTATCACTGCCATTGTCATCACAACATACACAAACTTAACCAACATCATAAACCTCATACAGTATCACTGCCATTGTCATCACAACATAAACAAATTTAACCAACATCATAAACCTCATACAGTATCACTGCCATTGTCATCACAACATAAACAAACACAACCAACATCGTAAACCTCATACAGTATCACTGCCATTGTCATCACAACATCAACAAACCTAACCGACATCATAAACCTCATACAGTATCACTGCCATTGTCATCACAACATAAACAAACTTAATCAACATCATAAACCTCATACAGTATCACTGCCATTGTCATCACAACATAAACAAACTTAACCAACATCATAAACCTCATACAGTATCACTGCCATTGTCATCACAACATAAACAAACTTAACCAACATCATAAACCTCATACAGTATCACTGCCATTGTCATCACAACATAAACAAACTTAACCAACATCATAAACCTCATACAGTATCACTGCCATTGTCATCACAACATAAACAAACACAACCAACATCGTAAACCTCATACATTATCACTGCCATTGTCATCACAACATAAACAAACCTAACCGACATCATAAACCTCATACAGTATCACTGCCATTGTCATCACAACATAAATAAACTAACCAACATCATAAAGCTCATACAGTATCATTGCCATTGTCATCACAACATAAACAAACATAACCAACATCATAAACCTCATACAGTATAACTGCCATTGTCATTGTCATCACAACATAAACAAACTTAACCGACTACATAAACCTAATACAGTATCACTGCCATTGTCATTGTCATCACAGCATAAACAAACTTAACGGAAATCATAAACTTCATACAGTATCACTGCCATTGTCATCACAACATTAACAAACCTAACCGACATCATAAACCACATACAGTATCACTGCCATTGTCATCACAACATAAACAAACTTAACCAACATCATAAACCTCATACAGTATCACTGCCATTGTCATCACAACATAAACAAAATTAACGGACATCATAAACCTCATACAGTATCAATGCCATTGTCATCACAACATAAACAAACTTTACCGACATCATAAACCTCATACAGTATCACTGCTATTGTCATCACAACATAAACAAACTTAACCGACATCATAAACCTCACACAGAATCAATGCCATTGTCATTGTCATCAAAACATAAACAAACCTAAACCTAACCTATATCATAAACCTCATACAGTATCACTGCCATTGTCATCACAACATAAACAAACCTAACCGACAACATAAACCTCATACAGTATCACTGCCATTGTCATTGTCATCACAACATAAACAAATTTAACAGGACATCATAAACCTCATACAGTATCACTGCCATTGTCATTGTCATCACAACATAAACAAACTTAACCGACATCATAAACCTCATACAGTATCACTGCCATTCTCATCACAACATAAACAAACCTAACCGACATCATAAACCTCATACAGTATCATTGCCATTGTCATCACAACATAAACAAACTTAACCGACATCATAAACCTCATAGAGTATCACTGCTATTGTCATTGTCATAACAACATAAACAAATTCAATCGATATCATACACATCATACAGTATCACTGCCATTGTCATCACAACATAAACAAACGTAACCGACATCATAAACCTCATACAGTATCATTGCCATTGTCATCACAACATAAACAAACTTAACCGACATCATAAACCTCATACAGTATCACTGCTATTGTCATTGTCATCACAACATCAACAAATTCAATCGATATCATAAACATCATACAGTATCACTGCCATTGTCATTGTCATCACAACATAAACAAACTTAACTAATATCATAGACCTCATACAGTATCAGTGCCATTGTCATCACAACACAAACAAACTTAACCGACATCATAATCCTCATACAGTATCACTGCCATTGTCATCACAACATAAACAAACATAACCAATATCATTAACCTCATACAGTATAAATGCCATTGTCATTGTCATCACAACATAAACAAACTTAACCGACTACATGAAACCTCATACAGTATCACTGCCATTGTCATTGTCATCACAGCATAAACAAACTTTACGGAAATCATAAACCTCATACAGTATCACTGCCATTGTCATCACAACATAAACAAACTTAACCAACATCATAAACCTGATACAGTATCACTGCCATTGTCATCACAACATAAACAAACTTAACTGACATCATAAACCTCATACAGTATCACTGCCATTGTCATTGTCAACACAACATAAACAAAATTAACGGACATCATAAACCTCATACAGTATCAATGCCATTGTCATCACAACATAAACAAACTGAACCGACATCACAAACCTCATACAGTATCACTGCTATTGTCATCACAACATCAACAAACTTAACCGACATCATAAACCTCATACAGAATCAATGCCATTGTCATTGTCATCAAAACATAAACAAACCTAAACCTAACCGACTTTATAATCCTCATACAGTATCACTGCCATTGTCATCACAACATAAACAAACCTAACCGACATCATAAACCTAATACAGTATCACTGCCATTGTCATTGTCATCACAACAGAAACAAACTTAACCGACATCATAAACCTCATACAGTATCACTGCCATTGTCATTGTCATCACAACATAAACAAACCTAACTGACATCATAAACCTCATACAGTATCACTGCCATTGTCATTGTCATCACAACATAAACAAACTTAACCGACATCATAAACCTCGTACAGTATCACTGCTATTGCCATTGTCGTCACAACATAATCAAACCTAACCGACATCATAAACCTCATACAGTATCCCTGCCATTGCCATTGTCATCACAACGTAAACAAACCTAACCGAAATCATCAAACTCATACAGTATCACTGCCATTGTCGTCACAACATAAACAAACCTAACCGAAATCATAAACCTGATACAGTATCACTGCCATTGTCGTCACAACATACACAAACCTAACCGACATCATTAACATCATACAGTATCACTGCCATTGTCATTGTCATCACAACAGAAACAAACTTAACCGACATCATAAACCTCATACAGTACCACTGCCATTGTCATTGTCATCACAACATAAACAAACTTAACCGACATCATAAACCTCATACAGTATCACTGCCATTGTCATTGTAATCACAACATAAACAAACTTAACCGACATCATAAACCTCATAGAGAATATCTACCATTGTCATCACAACATAAACAAACATCATAAACCTCATACAGTATTACTGCCATTGTCATTACAACATAAACAAATCTAACCGACATAAAAAACCTCATACAGTATCACTGCCATTGTCATCACAACATAAACAAATCTAACCGACACCATCAACCTCATACAGTTTCCCTGCCATTGTCATCACAACATAAACAAACCTAACCGACATCAAAAACCTCATACAGTATCACTGCCATTGTCATCACAACATAAACAAACTTAACCGACATCATAAACCTCATACAGTATCACTGCCATTGTCATTGTCATCACAACATAAACAAACTTAACCGACATCATAAACCTCATACAGTATCACTGCCATTGTCATTGTCATCACAACATAAACAAACTGAACTAACATCATAAAACTCATACAGTATCACTGCCGTTGTCATCACAACATAAACAAACTTAACCGACATCATAAATCTCATACAGTATCACTGCCATTGTCATCACAACATAAACAAACCTAACCGACATCATAAACCGCATACAGTATCACTGCCATTGTCATCACAACATAAACATACCTAACCGACATCATAAACCTCATACAGTATCACTGCCATTGTCATCACAACATAAACAAACCTGACCAAAATCATAAACCTCATACAGTATCACTGCCATTGTCATTGTCATCACAACATAAACAAACTTAACCGACATCATAAACCTCATACAGTATCTCTACCATTGTCATCACAACATAAACAAACATCATAAACCTCATACAGTATTACTGCCATTGTCATCACAACATTAACAAATCTAACCGACATCAAAAACCTCATACAGTATCACTGCCATTGTCATCACAACATAAACAAATCTAACCGACACCATAAACCTCATACATTATCTCTACCATTGTCATCACAACATAAACAAACATCATAAACCTCATACAGTATTACTGCCATTGTCATCACAACATAAACAAATCAAACCGACATCATAAACCTCATACAGTTTCCCTGCCATTGTCATCACAACATAAACAAACCTAACCAACATCATAAACCTCATACAGTATCAGTGCCATTGTCATTGTCATCACAACATAAACAAACTTAACCGACATCAAAAACCTCATACAGTATCACTACCATTGTCATTGTCATCATAACATAAACAAACTTTACCAAAATCATAAACCTCATACAGTATCACTGCCATTGTCATTGTCATCACAACATAAACAAACCTAACCGACACCACAAACCTCATACAGTATCACTGCCATTGTCAACACAAGATAAACAAACCTAACCGACATTATAAGCCACATACAGTATCACTGCCATTGTCATCACAACACAAAAAAACTTAACCGACATCATAAACCTCATACAGTATCACTGCCATTGTCATTGTCATCACAACATAAACAAACTTAACCGACATCATAAACCTCATACAGTATCACTGCCAATGTCATTGTCATCACAACATAAACAAACTTAAGCAACATCTAAAACCTCATACAGTATCACTACCATTGTCATCACAACATAAACAAACTTAACCGACATCATAAATCTCATACAGTATCACTGCCATTGTCATCACAACATAAGCAAACCTAACCGATATCGTAAACCTCATACAGTATCACTGCCATTGTCATTGTCATCATAACATAAACAAACTTAACCAGATATCGTTAACCTCATACAGTATCACTGCCATTGTCATTGTCATCACAACATAAACAAACTTAAATAACATCATAAACCTCATACAGTATCACTGCCATTGTCATCACAACACAAAAAAACTTAACCGACATCATAAACCTCATACAGTATCACTGCCATTGTCATTTTCATCACAACATAAACAAACTGAACTAACATCATAAACCTCATACAGTATCACTGCCATTGTCATCACAACACAAAAAAAATAACCGACATCATAAACCTCATACAGTATCACTGCCATTGTCATTATCATCACAACACAAACAAAGATACAGAAATCATAAACCACATACAGTATCACTGCCATTGTCATCACAACAGAAACAAACATAACCGACATCATAAACCTCATACAGTATCACTGCCATTGTCATTGTCATCACAACTAAAACAAACTTAACCGACATCATAAATCTCATACAGTATCACTGCCATTGTCATTGTCATCACAACATAAACAAACTTTACAGAAATCATAAACCTCATACAGTATCACTGCCATTGTCATCACAACATAAACAAACCTAACCGACATTATAAACCTCATACAGTATCACTGCCATTTTCATCACAACATAAACAAACCTAACATAAATCATAAACCTCATACAGTATCACTGCCATTGTCATCACAACATAAACAAACCTAACCGACATCATAAACCTCATACAGTATCACTGCTATTGTCATCACAACATAAACAAACCTAACCGAAATCATAAACCACATACAGTATCACTGCCATTGTCATCACACCATAAACAAACCTAACCGACATCATAAACCACATACAGTATCACTGCCATTGTCATCACAACATAAACAAACCTAACCGACATCAAAAACCTCATACAGTATCACTGCCATTGTCATTGTCATCACAACATAAACAAACTTAACCGACTTCATAAACCTCATACAGTATCACTGCCATTATCATCACAACATAAACAAACCTAACCGACATCATAAACCACATACAGTATCACTGCCATTGTCATCACAACATAAACAAACCTAACCGACATCATAAACCTCATACAGTATCACTGCCATTGTCATCACAACATAAACAAACCTAACCGACATCAAAAACCTCATACAGTATCACTGCCATCGTCATTGTCATCACAACATAAACAAACTTAACCAACATCATAAACCTCATACAGTATCACTGCCATTGTCATCACAACATAAACAAACTTAACCAACATCATAAACCTCATACAGTATCACTGCCATTGTCATCACAACATAAACAAACTGAACCGACTTCATAAACCTCATACAGTATCACTGCCATTGTCATCACAACATAAACAAACCTAACCGACATCATAAACCACATACAGTATCACTGCCATTGTCATCACAACATAAACAAACCTAACCGACATTATAAACCTCATACAGTATCACTGCCATTTTCATCACAACATAAACAAACCTAACATAAATCATAAACCTCATACAGTATCACTGCCATTGTCATCACAACATAAACAAACCTAACCGACATCATAAACCTCATACAGTATCACTGCCATTGTCATCACAACATCAACAAACTTAACCGACATCAAAAACCTCATACAGTATCAATGCCATTGTCATTGTCATCACAACATAAACAAACTTAACCGACTTCATAAACCTCATACAGTATCACTGCCATTATCATCACAACATAAACAAACCTAACCGACATCATAAACCACATACAGTATCACTGCCATTGTCATCACAACATAAACAAACCTAACCGACATCATAAACCTCATACAGTATCACTGCCATTGTCATCACAACATAAACAAACCTAACCGACATCAAAAACCTCATACAGTATCACTGCCATCGTCATTGTCATCACAACATAAACAAACTTAACCAACATCATAAACCTCATACAGTATCACTGCCATTGTCATCACAACATAAACAAACTTAACCAACATCATAAACCTCATACAGTATCACTGCCATTGTCATCACAACATAAACAAACTGAACCGACTTCATAAACCTCATACAGTATCACTGCCATTGTCATCACAACATAAACAAACCTAACCGACATCATAAACCACATACAGTATCACTGCCATTGTCATCACAACATAAACAAACCTAACCGACATCAAAAACATCATACAGTATCACTGCCATTGTCATTGTCATCACAACATAAACAAACTTAACCAACATCATAAACCTCATACAGTATCACTGCTATTGTCATCACAACATAAACAAACTTAACCGACTTCATAAACCTCATACAGTATCACTGCCATTGTCATCACAACATAAACAAACCTAGCCGACATCATAAACCTAATACAGTATCACTTCCATTGTCATTGTCATTACAATATAAACAAACTTTACAGAAATCATAAACCTCATACAGTATCACTGCCATTGTCATCACAACATAAACAAACCTAACCGACATCATAAACCTCATACAGTATCACTGCCATTGTTATTGTCATCACAACATAAACAAACCTCATAAACCTCATACAGTATCACTGCCATTGTCATCACAACATAAACAAACCTAATAAACCTCATACAGTATCACTGCCATTGTCATCACAACATAAACAAACCTAACCGACATCATAAACCACATACAGTATCACTGCCATTGTCATCACAACATAAACAAACCTAACCGACATCAAAAACATCATACCGTATCACTGCCATTGTCACTGTCATCACAACATAAACAAACTTTACCGACATAATAAACTTCATACAGTATCACTGTCATTGTCATCACAACATAAACAAACCTTACCGACGTCATAAACCTCATACAGTATCACTGCCATTGTCATCACAACATAAACAAACTTAACAAACATCATAAACCTAATACAGTATCACTGCCATTGTCATTGTCATCACAACATAAACAAACCTAACCGACATCATACACTTCAGACAGTATCATTGCCATTGACATCACAACATAAACAAACCTAACCGACACCATAAACCTCATACAGTATCACTGCTAATGTCAACACAAGATAAACAAATCTAACCGACATTATAAACCTCATACAGTATCACTGTCATTGTTTATTGTACGATGCATCTCAACATGTATGAAAACATAAGTATTATAAACCGAGTGGAAGTGAAGTCTATCGAGTGTTGGCCGCGCACACAGTAACTCCCGGATTCGAGCCCAAACTTGGCACGATGACCTCCAATGACAAAACTACTAGTTCTACAGAGGAAACTGACTCGAGGGCGATTCAAGATGTATAAATCAAACTAACAAACACGGCATTTCGGTTACATACACCTGTATGACCTGTATGGATTTGCGAAGAAAATGCATTCACGATTTAGACGACTGATTTACGTATGATTATAATATGATGATGATTGGGTGCCACACCGACACCATATAAAATGTATTAAGACTATTTTTATCTGGCTTCGTGTTTTATAGTTTTTTGCATAAATTCACAAACACAAATGTATTTATTTATCATTTAAACATATACCACGACTGTATCCTATGCAAATGTATAAAAATAGGAATAAAGCGAGATTATTAACAATTAAAGATAACAGTAAATATATACAATGTACAAATCATATAAAGCAGTATTATGTTTTCCGACGATTACTCATTTTACCTTAATTACCAGAATTTTATGTAATATATAATGCACTATTTCTTAATTTGGAAGGAAAATAATGATAATCTGGAAAGTATAACAATACGTTCATACATGTAAGACCATTAACACTGTTGAAAGCGATATATTGTAAAATTGCCTGTTTAGCCTTAAAGACACCATGTTTTGTCCTTTAATTTATTTAACTCGATTTTGAAGAAAGCCCAGAGCTTTATACAGCTGTACTGAGTGTTGTGTTTTGAGGGGCATCTGGTCGAGCTGTACATCAACACGCAATCGTTTGTGCTACCGCACCGCATAAAATGTCCTTACGACAAATAGCGAAGTGGACACCGTCATATTCATTTACCTTGAAATAATGTTTAAATTCAATAAAATAAATTAAACAACACACCTGATTCCTACAACATTCATTCCAAGTGCATATGCACTTTTTAAGAGACGGAAGCCTTCTTCTTTATCACATCCACATTTCTTTCCAAGAGGAAATTCAGCATTGAAAGACGAGCTTGGACGTATCCTCAACACCAATCTGAATTGAATGTAATTTGTTCCATATGGTATGAATTTTCATTTTGATATAACTTAAATAGGACGGGTATAATATACGACTATGTTCAATATATACGTGAATTGTACTTCGGTAAATTTGAAAAGAAAAGAAATAACAACAAAAAACTAAAATGCAGCTTAACCATAACATGTTAACCTACAAACTTTCAACGTAATAGACATAAAACATGAATTGAAATTAATTGCAAGACGCTGTTGGTTAGTCAGTTACAATATATAGAAATGGTAACAGTAAGTGTTGCCTGGTAATTGTTGCCTGAGCATGAATTACATATGTAAGTTATAAACGTATATTAATATGCCTGTGGTGGTCAGTTTTGTTTATTGGTTTGAATATTTAGCGTCAGTTTTGATGCCAACAGGTCTAACAGACAATCTGTGGAAAGTTAACCAGCACTTAAGCATACCAATCTCCCCAAGTAACTTATAACTTTCTCCAAAGTATAGTTTAGAAGTTATATTTTCTACGCTTCTTCTAACTGGCTTAGATGTTGTTCTACGTTCTCGTTCCTGGGTACCAGTCATGGTCTTGTTGCATAGTTTTTTATTTATAGAATTAAGCCCATGAAAGACACAAACATTGACAGATCTACAAACACGAGCGCGTGTGCGTTAGCACTGTTTGTTTCAAGATAATATTTCGCGCGCTCCTCGTTAGTTTATATTGGATTAAATGGGTTTAGGGGGTGTGTTCATCACTGAAGTTGGTTGTAAATTTGAGGGATTGCGATCACTTTGTAGTTGCATGCGGCAGCGAATCGATGTGACCTGGTACTATGGATTGGTGTCACAGAAAATCGAAAGAAAAGTGTCCGCTACAGGTAACATTTTTGCTAATCACTTTTTTAATAGTTCTTGAAAATTCTACATGGAGATAAACCTATCGCTGCTATTATAGTGCAGCACGTGGTCCAGTCAGATCCATGAGCGGAGGGTCGTGGATTTGATCCCCCGTCACGGTTATGTTTGCAAGACACCGTCTTTCCGCAAATGTTTAGTACTAGTTCTGTCAAGGAAGACTTAACTTGTTTCACAATCGAAGTAAAATAAATAAGTTTGAACTAAGCTTAGTTGCCATGGAAAAGTCGTATTAATTTGCAAAAAGTGCAATGTCGTATTTTGCTCAGTTAAAAAAGATTGGATTTACAAAAAAAATATACGCCGTTGAAAATTTTACATCTGCAAAATGTTACCAGAAAGGACAATCCCTCAAATTTACAGTCAACTTCAATGATGAATGCGCCCCCTAAATCCATTTAATCCAATGAAAACGAGAAGCGTGCGAAATATTGATTTTGAAACAAATTGTGCTTAACGCTGCAGGCGCTCGTGCCTGTGCCTGTCAATCATTTTTTATGTCTTTTATGGGCTTAATTTTTAATTAAGACTATGACAGGTACCCAGGAACGAGAACGTAGAACAACATCTAAGTCGGTTAGAAGTTACATGGAATCTAACCTACGCAGACAACCGTAAAAAAGGTATAGAAGTTACGTCAGAATAATGCCGTCAACGTATTTATGACGTCTTGATTACCTACAAGAACAAGTGCATTGTAAAACATATTTTTGAAGTGAATTAATTGAAGAAACAATGGGCTGCTTCGATTAACAGGTTTAATTTCTGTTGGTATGTAGATCTACTTTAAAATGTCCATTTCTTCATATAGGCTATATGTGAAATTTTGGCAGTTATAAACACATTTAAAAAGTAGATCTAGAATATTTTTGTGATGAAGGCCATTAACGAGGATACAATATACAGATGAACTGTTTCATAAAGTTTGTAGCAGTAATAAACATCAATCCACGAGGATAGCGTACTGGAACTCTTTCAATATTCAATTTTCCAAGTGATCTATGCTCATTTCTACGGAACAGTTCCAAAGACATTCAATTACTATTCTTGATTGGATATGTAGATATACTTTTATCTCCATTGTTAACATTAAAGCAAATCTCAGAATTTATGAACTTTAATGCTGCTTTCCTGAGATCAATACACGCTTGCTAATAAATGCATGTCTATATGATTTACATTAGATACCGATATTAAAATGAATTAAGACCTGAAACAAGATATACACACTTTAAACATTTTCATGTTTCGTTTCGGTGAAATAACCTAAATATTCATATAAATCATTCAAACTATAGTCCTACAACAAGACAACAGATTTAAATAATTTACTTTAATTCACGAATAAAGACAGTTATTTATATCTACATCGATGGTAAAACCCATAGACTTTGTAAATATTAACTATTATTTTGTAACTCACAATGTGATCATAGTATTTACATGTATATTGTAATATTATATGTATAAAATCCAAATGTTTGTAAAATCTCCAGAAATGGGGGAATAAAAGTTGATAATAAAAGAAGATTATGCCCTGGCGATGATTGGAACTCACGACTCCTGGACTGATAGTCGGACGCCTTACCAACCGTGTAACCGGACCTGGCATGGTAGTCAGTAAAATGACATATTCTCTTAAGGAACTATGTAAATACAGTTTCAACACACTTTCTAGATTCCAAACATCTAATATAAATTGTACCAATTGATAGTTTGGAACTATGGAACCTTACAAACAAATTTACAGCTAAGACAAACTTTATAAAGTAAAGGCCGGTTTCCATGAAGCGGAAAACCTACGCATTTTCGGCGCGGCTTTATTCGGCGCCGAGTCAGTATAATTTTGCATGATGACGTTTCCATTGACGAGTTTTTCGGCGTTGAATATTGTCGGCGCCGAAAGAATATTCGCTTTGGGACGCGATTTTATTCCGCGTGTCGTCACCGAAATGACGTAGTGAGGTATCCTAGATAGGAAAAATGACGTCGTTTCCTCGATTTCCGGGTCGAATTACAACAACAGTGATTATTAAATATCATCATGAATGCTTCAATCTGATTGGTTGAAATCCGAACTAATAAGGTCAAATAAAAAGGAACTATTGACAACTTATTCCTTAAAAATGAACTATTGACCACTTATTCTGTCGAAACCGGTTTCACCCGGTTACCGAGTCAATAGTTCAAACGAAACGTACTTCCGTTCTAATGCTGATAGTCCATTCAAACTCCATTTGCTCTACTTGGTAAAACAACAGTTAAACTGATCAGTTTATTATCTTCCGTAAATTAAAACTGACACTGTAGTATCACTTTTTTAACGCTAAAATACAATTCACCCATTTTCCAAAACTGATTTGTTTATATAATGACGTCATGTTGTATACGTATTGGCGTTGATGACGTTATTTTGATCAAGAGCGGATCCAGCATGTAGCTAAATACTTGTGACATTCAGTCAGGACCCACACGGTCATTTTAGTACGCAACCCTGCTCACTTAACGACAGCGTAGCAACGGTGAAAATAGTCCAGTTTCAGCATCGCAAGCTATTTTGGTCGCCATTTTTTGGGGTAAATTACGGGGGGAAATTGAAATTGTGGTCTCAATACCACGATTTCAGCTTGATGTTCGATTCGGAAAAATTTATAATAATAAAAGAAATGCTGGAATACTTTAAAAATGTAGAATAATTGCTTTGTTTGGTCAAAATATCGATTTTAACCCGCACAAAGGCCACTTTTTATGCTCCACTGTTTCGCCGTTCTTGAAAATCGCTCATTTTCGATTCACGTTTAGGCTATTATACGAATGTGTTTTTTTCTTTTTTTATACATGTGCTATAAAATCAGAGCTTTAAGTAAGTCTGCCACATTAAAACTATTATTTATAAATACGAAAAACATGCACAATACTAGTTTTTTTAACACCACTTGCTCGATTTTTGCGGTGGTGAAAGTGGCGAGTTCACGCAGATCGATTCTATATGGGGGTCGTCTCAAAAGTAAACGGAAGGCAACATTGTTATTTGTTCCTTCTTTTTTTCTGTCAACCAAAGCTATCACCCATAGCCTACCAGAGGCACTTTATTTTACGAGTTTTTATAAAATAAATTACGTCCGTTTTCAAATATTTCATTTTTATAGGTTTTCATGACAATAGCTTCATTTATCTGGTAGACTATAGTTGCAACTAGCATAAAGATATATAGAGTCTAATAATGTGTTTGATAGGTCAGGTTTGTTTATGAAACAATTAATAGAATAATTAAAACTGTATACTGTTTTGTACTCACCATTTAGAATTTAAAAAAAAATTAACAGTATTTTTATATTTTTTTTAAAAAGCCATTTTTTATAACAAAATTCTTTCCAACTTTTTTTTTTTTTTTTTTTAAATCTGTATTTACATCAAAATGTCTGATCTATGATGATGCATTGAATCAGTAAGTGCACTAAACACTGAATTGCTATTAAGTGTAAATAATGAAAAGAAAAATATCATTTTAAATATGCATGTACAACTGAGTTTTAACAGTAACTTAATTACACTCTTTATGTCTTTGGTTTAAGATGATAAACAAATTGGCCTAATTTATGAAACAATAATTTCAATATCCAAATGATCCTTGCCTGTGCATTTTTCTTTTCTTTATTAAATGTATAAATATACACACTGAACACTCACAAGAACAATTAGTATATTGATATCATTGTTTTATTTAGGCTTATTTTTTCATTGTCTTAAAAACGTTTTTTTTTTAATTTTCACCAATAGGATTTATTTCGTGAACAAGCAGCCCAATGCATCAGTATAACTGATATAACTTTTTTCCTGTGCATGAAACTTGACTATTTCGATGCTGTTCTAAAATAACAGCTTTTTCAGGAAATAAGTACCAAATAGAAGACAAGTAAAACTCAGGGATGGAGAAATTGAACTATAATTATTGCTTATCTGTTAAAAATAAATGAGCAAAATAATTCACCAACACTATTCATTTTCATTATCAACAGTTTTTTTTTTTGAAAACAACAAAGGGAATGGATGACATACAGGCCTATGCACCAACTTCACCGCAGAGGACAAATACCGGTACCAGTTCATGAAAATGGATCTAAAGTTGAAATAATCTTGTACCAGCATGCAAAGTTTATCACAGTTGGATACCTTTTCATCAAAATTAAGAAAAAAAAGAGAAAAAAAAAGGATTAAATTTTAGAGTAAAGAAGAGGTTTTTTTTACCACTCAGAGCGGACAAAAAAATATATTTTGCCCCCAGGGTCATAGTTTTTAACAAATTTGAGAGATTACCACAAACAGACCCTATTTTTCAAACATCTAAGATCAAGGCCTTGTACTACAAACTTTAACCTGCTAAAAACAAAATTTCTAAGTCTAAAAGGGATATAATTCTGCAAAAATGCAATCAAGAGTTATGGTTCTTATCTCTATGAGTTTCCTAAAGGATTTTGAACACACATGAGAAGTTCCATTCATGTCCAATGATAGGATGATGAAATAAGTACCAAATCAAAAACTTAAACTTCTAAAAATCACTAACCAAAGTTTCCAAGTCCAAAAGGGCCATAACTTTGTAAATATGCAGCCAAAAGTTATGGTTCTTAATTCTGTGCATTCCATTGATGATACTGAACACACATGTGAAACTTCATTCATATTGTATGAGTGGTTGCATAGATATTTTACCTGATAAAAAACTTTAACCTGAAAAATTAAGTCCATAAAGGGCCATAACTCTGCCAAAATGCAACCCAGATTTATGTTTCTTGTGTCTGTGTGTTCCATTGATGATGCTGAACACACAAAAAATGCTCCAGACACCATATGAATATAATAATACCAAAAATGGATGAGAAAAACATAATTTTCTGTTTTCCAATACTATTTCTATGTAAATATCAGTCCCCTTACTGGGCCTCAATATACCCCAACACCTTCATATGAACAAAATTCAAACTCTTCATCATATGGATCATTTATGCCAAATATGAATTAAGTCGGCTCATCAGTTTTGGAGAAGAAAATTTTTGAAATTTCAAAATTGTATCCCTTTTCGGGCCCCTGCTGGCCCCTATTGGATATTAAATCCCTTTAAAGAACTCAGTCTCAACTGTTATTACTGAACAATGCTTCAGACAGCATTATGATTGGAATAATACCAAAAATGTATGAGAAAAAACATAATTTCATGCTTTCTCATACTATTCCTACTTAAACATCAAAGTCCCCTTACTGGGCGCCAATACATCCTAACCCCTTTATTTGAACAAAATTCAAACTCTTCATCATATGGATCATATGTACCAAATATGAATGAATTTGACTCATCAGTTTTAGAGAAGATTTTTTATTTTTCATATTGCTATCCCATTTTGGACCCCACCTGGCCCCTTATAGATTTTAAATCCCCTTTAAAGAACTGGCTCAACAGTTATGACTTAACAACGCTTCAGTCACTAATATGATTGGAATAATTAAAAAAACTGATGAGAAAAACACAATTTCCTGTTTTCCTTACTATTCCTATGTAAACATGAAAGTCCCCTTTCTTGGCCCCAATATATCCTGACCTCTTCATTTGAACAAAATTCAAACTCTTCATCATATGGATCATTTATGTCAAATATGAATTAAGTCGGCTTATCAGTTTTGGAGGAGATTTTTGATAATTTATACCTTTTTGGGCCCCTTATGGCTATTAAATCCCCTTTAAAGCACTCAGTCTCAACTGTTGACTAAACAATGCTTCAGACACCATTATGATTGGAATAATACTAAAAAATGGAAGAGAAAAACATAATTTCCTGATTTCCTATACAATTCCTATGTAAAAATCAGTCCCCTTACCCAATGGACCCTAACTTGTTTATTTGAACAAGCTTGAAACCTCTACCCGTACTCATAGGGATCATTAAAACCAAATATAAACAAATTTGGCTAGTCGGTTCTTGAGAAAAAGATTTTCAATTACTGTTAAAAATTTCCCTATATTAAACTGGTAAGTCCCTTGCACTTTCTGAGATGATTTTTGAAATTTTGAAAATAACAACTGATTAGACCCTTAGGCGGGGTCAAGTTTGACCCAAGGGTCATCATTTGAACAAACTTGAGAGCTTCATGTAACAATTCTTTGTCGTTTCAAGCGAAATTTAACAACGGACACAGGGCTTTGCTCAAGTAAGCTAAAGAGGCCAAACTGAACCCACAGTCAGGATTTGAAAAAAAAATGTAGGGAGCCTTGCAATAAATTTGGTGAAAATATGTGAAATGGTTTTAGAGAAAAAATCATCTGAAGCAAAAGTTAACAACTAACGATAGACACAGGGTGATCACAAAAGCTCACCATAATGAGCCTTCAGCTCAGGCTAGCAAAAATTCATTCTTATTTAAGCATAATTATAATCATATATTACCCCTACATGATCTGCAAGTTCTTTTTTCACTATTTCTAGTATTAAACGGCACAAATTTTGAATTGGAAATAATCCTCTTTATATTCTCACATTCACAAGTAGCACACATGTAAATTTTAGTACAACAGGTGTATTGGTTTCCAATTTTTTTTTTGAAAGAGGTTTAATGCCATTTTCAACACATTTCAGGTTATATAATTATGGCATATCCCGGTTTATTGGCGGAAAAAGACCACAGAATGAATCTGAGTAGAACTACTGTCCTTCAGCATTCTCAGTGAGTCACATAAAAGTTTTTTTGAGCGAGCGCTACTCGAAACTAAGCGGTGAGTGGCAATTGATCTTGAGATGGCGCCTTAGACTTCTCGGCCACAGACCCCTCTATTAATTTTAACAACTGGCACCTCATCGCATAAGCTCTCGTGACCTTTGGCCAAGAAAGCTAATAGAATCTAGGGTTCGGACCATTTTCGTTTAATACTATCATTTGAGTTGCTCTTTAATTTGGTCGTTTGAACAAATTTTTATATGCCTTTTCTTAACAATATTTCTGTCATCTAACAGAAAGTAACATATTTCTCTCTTTTTTTTCCCTGAGAAGACGGTACAATCCTAACATTTACTTATCTAATAAGTTGTATTAATTTGTCACATAGAACAAAGACTTCAATTAAAAGGAAACAGTAAGTAAGCATAATTTATCTTTATTGTTTTGACTACATATTTCCAAGTGACAAAATAAAGTCAGCAGCGCATTTATCATGTAATCAGCTAGATCTTCCTTCTGGAAATTGACCAGACCTGAAAATAATAAGGTAATTATATTGGGAATGTAACTTGAAACTCAAGTTCTACCAGCACAATAAGTAAGCAAGTTTGATTGTATGTACACAAAACTCCTATATATTTACTTTATATCTAAATATAGTACAAGAGGCCCAAGAGGATCTGAACACTCTACTTGCAACAGATGCTACATGTAAAATATTTAAGGTCTAGGCCTTAAACTTTCAGGGAAAATGTTTTTTTAAAATTTCGCCTAAAATGTCACCGTTTTTTGTGCTTATAGGCCCTGTGGCGGTGGCATTTGTAGTCAAATGACACTGGTTCAAGAACTCGTCCAAGATATAATGGTTATATAACTGTCGTGCAAGTTTGATTTAGATTCAATGAAAAATGATGGTGCAATCCCATCTACAACATTTCCCCTAAACAACTCTGTAAAACAGTGACCCCTGTTGTGGCCCCAAATTTGACCCCAGGGACCCGACTTCAACAAATCTTTTAGGAGACCGCCATGCAATGCTACATGTAATATATCTAAGATCTAGGCCTTGAACTTTCAGAGAAAATGTTTTTAAAATTTTGCTTAAAATGTGCTTATAAGCCATGTGGCGTGGGCATTTGTGGTGGAATGAACTGGTTCAAGAACTCATATTACATAACTGTTGTGCATGTTTGGTTAAGATTCAAGTGAATAATGAAGGTACTATCGCGTCTACAACATTTTCCCTATATAACTCTATGTAAAACAGTGACCCTTGTGGTGGCCGCAAATTTGACCTCAGAGACCAGACATGGCAAGTCTATTAGGGGACCTCCATGCAATGCTATATGTACATATCTAATGTCTAGGCCTTGAACTTCTAGAGAAAATGTGTTTTTTTCCCCGAAAATGTGCTTATAAGCCCTGTGGGGGGGCATTTGTGGTCGAATGACGCTGGTTCAAGAACTCATCCGAGATCTATGGTTATATAACTACTGTGCAAGTTTGGTTAAGATTTAATGAAAAATGAAGGTGCTATCGCGTCTAGAAGAAAAAGGTTAACAGGTGAACAAATTAGAGAGAGGATCACAAGCTAATCCTATTTGTCAAACATCTAAAAACTTAAACTAAATATTCTAAATCTAAAAGGGATATAATTCTTTCAAAGGGCAATCAAGAGTTATGGTTCTTGTTTCTATGAGTTATTAGATGATGTTGAACACACTGAAGTTTCATCCAAATCAAATGACAGGTTGATGAATGTAGCTGCTCAAAAACTCGAACTCACTCAAAAACTTTAACTAAACTTGCCAAGTCCGAAAGGGCTTTAATTCTGCCAACATACAACCCAGAGTTATGGTTCTTGTATCTGTACAATCCATTGATAATGCTAAGCACATGTGAAGTTTCATTCAAATCCAATGATAGGTTGATGAAATATATACCTGCTTAAAGTTTTAACCTGCTCAAAAACTTAAACAAAATTTTGATGATGCTGAACACACACTGAAGTTTCATTCATATTCAATGAGTGGTTGCGCAGATATCTTACCTGATAAACACTTTAACTTGAAAAAATCAAGTCCAAAAGGGCTTTTACTGTGTCAAAATGCAACCCAGAGTTATGGTTCTTGTCTCTGTGCGTTCCATTGACGATGCTGAACACACATGTGAAGTTTAATTCATATCATATTATTATATATATATATATGAATGGTTGCTTAGATATTTTACATTATAAAAACCAAGGCCGATGCCAGGGCAAGTACAATAGCCCCCCTATTCTACGAATAGTCGATCTAAAAAGTTTTTATTACATTTTTTTAGTTTAGTCTGTTGTATCATTTAATTGTTTTTAATACTAAAATGTCAAAATCCCTCAATGGCCAAGCCAAATGCCCTCATTGTATGAAACATAAACAAAATGACCACAAATAAATAGCATATAATATCTAAAACCAAAAGTACAGAGACATATAAAAATTTACCATCTGCTTGTGAAACCCCAGTTTCTCTCATTAGACACTCAATGTTGCTAAATCCTGTGATTGATCATATTCAGTCTTCCACTGTTACATGAATCTGAAAAAAATATTGTTAGCAAATAGATTTGTTTTCATTTATAGACTATAATTCACCAAATGTTTATTTACCTACCCCATGGTATATTTATTTAATAAAAAAAATAATTTCAGATACCTGTGAAAAATAAAATCTTAAATATTGAGATGTGAGGCCTTCATTTGCATTAAGATGCATATGTCAATTAGTCACAACTGTCATGAGTGTACAAACAAGAGCTGACAGCTAGAGTTATCTAACTAACTAAATTGAGTAAGTCTCATAACTACAACACCTTGTATGAATTTTCAATCCAATACATGTACAGACTGCTAAGTTGTAGAATTTCAAAGTCAAACAATGGCCATAATATGCAAAAAAAAATCTCACAAGAGTTATCCCACTTGTTGTAGTTGGTTTCATATCTGCAAAGCCATACGTAAAGTTTCAATCAAATACATTGAGTGGTAATAAATGTTGCAATATGGACTTGACGGTACTTGCATGCAAAACATTAACGAGAATTACGAAGTCAACCAATGGCAACAACTTTCATAATATTTATGCAAGAGTAGAATTGTTCTCTTTATTCTTTGATTAGTTGAGCTAAAAATCAATATTGACAATGTGAAGGTCAGCTTTGCTTGTAGCATAAATTAATTTTAAGATTCAAATTAAACTATCATTTCATTACATGTACAAGATTTATTCATACAAATTTACATTTATTTTACAGTAGGTTAAGGCCATCCTTAAAAAAATATTTGTTTGCTGTGCTCTGACTCAGTATTTTTCATGTGGGTAGGTAGGTAGGTAATTTATTTATTTTTTGCTAAATTTGGATTTGCAGTCATTTTAAGGAAAAACGCACAGAAATCTTAAAAAAAATTAAACGCTTTGAAAGTCAATATAAACATTTGGGTAGCTGCAATTTTGAGTGAATAAGTAGGAGCATGGCAAACATCTATAAAATCTTTATTTCTCTTTAAATGATAATCTTTTTGTAATGGTACATGTGCAACTTCAATCCAGTTAGTCAGATTGAATGTAAATCTTTGTTTAGCTAAACTACAGTGGTGGTTGAGACTAGGGGTAGAGCATGATCTGCTTTGCATGCAGATGGTCATGGGTTCGTTGGTTGGTTGGTTGAATATTTAGCGTCATTTTTATGCCATCGAGGGCTAACAGACGATCAGTTAACCTAGCCACTGTTTCCTGGGATTAACCAGTACTCGAGCACACCCCATCTCCACAAGTAACTGATAACTTTCCCACTTGAATCAGTGGTGAGAGACAAATGATAATGAGACACAATTTCGTATATCAATCATCATGGAGACTGTTGCCGGGCGGGGGATTCGAACTCACGACCCCTGGATTGAGTCAGACGCGTAACCGACTGAGCTAATCGGGCCCGGCTTCATGGGTTCAATTCGGAGTCATACAAAAGACTGGTAAGAAAATGGTATTTGAAGCTTCCTCACTTGGAGTTTAGTATTTAGAGGATAGTTCTAGGTCTGGTCACCCCAGTGTCAGTATAATGTGACTGGATGGGGAATCATACCATGTGTCTGCAGCATAACAAACCAGCGTGGCAACATTTACAGTACAATACTGTCTCCAATAGACATTGTTGTGATATAACTTAATTTTTTTGAAAGTGATGCTAAACACCATACAACCAAATAAGATTAGCTTACCTCAAAGTGAACTTAAAATAAGCACTGACTACCATCTCAATATAAATGCTTAGAAGCAATACACCATGGTTCGATGTGGCACTGTGAATCTTGCAACCTGAAAATACATTTGAATCCTGTTAAAATCTTCAAGAAATATGAGAGACTGCGCACCGACTAATTTTTTTTTTTTAATATCACACTGTTTTTTTTAAAAAAATGTTTGCCATGCTTCCAACATACACATTCAATACTGCAGCTACCCAAAAGTTTTATCCGAAAGCTGCTGTTATCCGAAAGAGGGAAACTATTATCAATACCATCTGTTTTGGTGCACAGTTTGAATCAAAATTATGATTAATCAGAAGTTCCAATTCAATAAATTGATCAATACATAATTAAACATGTAAACTTGCATATTATTCATAACCTGTAACCTGACCCACACAAATTCAAGCTGTTGATAAGTGTTATCCCAACTAAATTGTGCAATTTTACTAAACAACCGTTGATGGTGTATAAGTATATTATTACTGAGTAAACTAATCACCCTTTTTAGATTGTTTCCGTGTACAGGTTTCAATTGAAATGATTGTAAAATTATTTCTTGCAGAAGCCTCATTTCTGAACAAGGTCAATGTTCATTTGATTCACTGATTAAAACTGAAGTTCAGCGAGATATTTAGCATGCACTGGGTCTCACAGGCACTGCACATGGGACTGACTCTACCTCCAAATTCCAAATGATGGCATACTTTTACAGCACCCTGACTGAATAAGGCATAGTAGGAATGTTTGAAAAAACACTATAAATCTCTAAAAAACTAAAATCATTTTTAAAATGGTTGAAAGGCATCCCATTATCATTAATAAATAAAATACAAATGGTTAAGTACACTGTATGTGAAATCCACCAAAAACAAGCAAAATTGATATCCAAATTGAAGTGATTTACTAAATAAAACCAAATTCTAAAATAGACAACACTTAAACACTGATTAACGATCGCCGCATCGTCATTCGGACTCTTTCTAAGATAAACAATTATAACATGTAAATCTGTGTTACAAATCAAATTGAAATCAAAATGAAATCATGCTACTTACTTAATATGTCCCAAAATATGTTTTTAAGCTGGAAATCTATTTTAGTCTATCCTAGGCGAGAAGCCCAAGTTAGGAAATCCCTTTTCAATATATTATTGTGGTATGTTTAATATCAAATAGATATCCTTTTGACAATACAGGGTCAATGAGTATATAAAGACATGTTATGGTGGAAAACATGTTTTTGACTATTTTGACATTAGGCTAATTTTTTATACAATTAACAGGATAAAAAAAAAATTGTGGAAGGGGATTTTGTTTAGAATAGGTATTTGCAACATCTTGAATACAGCTTGACACAAATTCAATACAAAAAATGTGTATGATTCAAAGTTCAGAGGACAGTTATTTTGTTTCTGGTAGAGTCTGTTTTGTTTTTATGAACACAATTCAGTACAGTAACAGTACTGTAACACATAAATCATTAAGTTAATTTTATTACTGACCACTGAAAAAATTATTCCAAAATATATACTTATAAATTACATTGATTGTGAAATAAATTCTCATGGCAAAATCAAAATAAATATCTTAAATCTAGTTATAAGCAAATACTGATCAAATAACTTGCTCAAACACACACAGAATTTCTAATAAGCATTGAACTCTTAATTTATACTAATTTATTTTAGTTCGATTGCAAAGAAAGTTCAAAGCTTAATTATATATGAAATCTCTCTTGAGTCCGCTTTCTGGGTAGAACCATTATTGAGTTTTATTTTTCGAGTCATCGGGTTGAGCTTGGGATTGAACCCGCAACCTCTGGCGTGAGCAGCAAAACTCCAACCACAGTCACTACACTGCCCTGACCCACACATTGATAAAGTAAAACATTTAAAATGAATTTGTTTGTTTGTATGAGATAACCAAACACGGAATATATTACTTATATTTATTTGTATAATTTTGAGAATCCCACATTCCATCAAACACTAAATAACATATTTTATGTATTAATTAATTACATTCTTAATTGGATTTTTTAAATAGCATTTTATATCAAAGTTCTCTGTACACCAAACGTTGAAAATATATCAGAAAAAGGGACCACTTTAATATCATTACTCATTGTGTACTATTTTGTAATGCTTAAAGGGAATTTATTAGGATTTTTAAAAAAAATAAAAATGCAATAAACATTTTTTTCCAATAGATCATGTCTATATAATATTATACTCATTGACCCCAAAAGGATATCTATTTAAACATGCTTAAGTAACATATTGAAAAGGGGTTTCCTAACTTGGGCTATGCGCCTAGGTTAGACTAAAATAGATTTCCCGCTTAAAATTGCAACATATTTTGTGACGTATTAAACGAGTCGCGTGATTTCATTTTGATTTCAAATTGATCCATCATACAGGTTCACGCGTTATAATATTTGTTTCATCAAGAAATACGAATGACGATGTGAAGAAGTATTAAAGTGCTGTCTATTTTTTGGAATGGGGATTCTGTTTCAAGTCTACCACTGCAATTGAAACATCGATTTTGTCACGTTTTGGTGGATTTGATATACTAAACCATTCAGATTTTATTTATTTATGATAATGAGAGGCTTTTTATCTAATTTAAAAATAATTCTATTTTTTAAGACAATTATAGCGTTTTTTCCTGATATACTCCCTTTAAGATGGAGAAGCATCATTAAAAAAACATTTATAAATTTTTTATCCATAATTTTTGTTATACTGATTCTCAACTTCTTCATCTTCAAATTGTTCAAAATGTTACTTTGCAAGACATGCTTGAGCTACCTCTATCAACACCAATATAAATTTTGCTAGTAGTAATAAATACCTCATTTTCTACATCTTTCTTTTTTCTGTTTTCTTGTTTTATCATGCTAAATCAAAGACATTATACTATTTCCCATTGACAAATATCAAAGACCAATTTAATGACATTTAGAAAAAATTATACAATATGGCTCCAAATGCTTCTCACTACAAAGTAATGCCCCCTTTTTCATGAAAAACAACTTTTTCCCATGGAAAACAAGGCCTATTTAATTTGGTTTTGAAATATTTTCAAAATGGTTCATAGTAGCTGTGATTTCTTGCTGCAGATGAGTAAAGCAAAAGTTGGTATAGCATATACTGCACTGAATAAGACATCACAGGTGTAAAAAAAGTGAGTTTTTTAGGATTTCCAACATATATGATATGCATGTATTTATGAGCATCCGAGGACTTCTTTTTTTCAAAAAAGCGCAGGGTGTCACTGCACCCTCTTTTTTAAAAAAAAACAATGTGGTCAACCAACCACTTATTGTGCATTTTTATGTGGTTTACATTCCTGCAATGAAAAAAAAATGACAGAAAAATTCTATGTGGAATTATTTTTTTACCATGGAAATCCTACACCTTATTTTATATAGAACAAAATTCAACTGTGTAGTGAGACCTATATGGCTCAGTCTCTTATATTAAGAAGATTCAGGGAATTCATAACTGATACAGGAACAGGAATTTTACAACTAATTCACTTTCACCTTTAAGTTATTAAAATGAAGTTGTATGGTTTGAAGTGACATATACTGTAGTTATATTTTTTTGTAATGTTACATTTCACCAATATTAGTGACAAGTATTGTAGATTTTACACTTAAGAAATTATATATGCCCAACAATGACTTCATTTCCACAAACACACTTAATTTGTTATTTTCTCATCTACAAATTTAAAAAAAATAATTCAAATGTAGTTTTATCATATCTAATCACGTTGCAAAACTACCATGATGAATTTAATTTATATAAAAAACGAATGAAAACTAATTGCACTCAATACTTTTTCAAAAAATAAACAGTAAAACCAAAAAAATGCCTTACGGTTACTTTTGAGACAACCCCTTTAAAACATGCTTGGCTAAATTCAACGGACCAAGTTATCTTTATCAACACACTTATATTCATAACATTTAGCAATATATTTAAGTACGAAATGATGCATGAATAATACAACTACATTTGTATATTGAAACACCGTGTACTGATTTAGAAATAAATCGTTTTCTTATTGATTAAAAAAACATAAATTGAAACAGCTTCTCACAATCGGCTTGCTTCAAATCACAGGAATCCGAATTATTCGATATTTCTTTAACATACACTGGATTAAACTGTAGGCCTTCCACAACGGACATGAAAAACTACGTACAATCATCTATGTACCATAAACGAGTATTTTCATTTGTTTTTTCCGCCAAAAAAGGAAGACTATTGCAGCCATTTCGAATAATTCAGATCTGACGGCAATCACTGCTCACATGGCCGCATTAAAATTAATGTTTCTATTGAATTAAACGAATTAAACATGTACTTACCCTATTGTTTATAATAATCCATCATCAGAAACTATTACAAAAGCATTCATGAGCAACTTTCTGCAGAAACAGCGAAGCAAATTCGTATATTGGTGCTTCCGTCTTGTCAAAATATGTAAACAAAAATGGCGTGTCATCCAAGGTCAACAAACTGGGGTTCCCCGTTGTTCCATACAAGGCTATATAAAATTGCCGATCGAAATAATTTTTGACCAATTGGATATAGTTTTTATTTTATTAACGTATTTGATTGAAATAGCCAAACTTTTGTTTATTGAAATATGTTTGTTATAGTGATTTTTGGCATGGTGTCGAGGCTACTGTCAAATCAGCTGACAGCATTTCGTTGTCGTTGACAACACTTGGACGGGTATCATCTTTCAAAAGGCGCAGTGAAAATACGACGTTTGCCTGGTATCTAATTTTTTCAAAAACGGCAAATAAGGTATAAAACTATAGATTCTGAAAATTTAAAGAAAATTTGAAGATACCCATTTTTGCTGCGCCTTTTGAAGTTTTGCCAATTTTACATTTTCAGAAAACGCCAAAATTACGAAATGTCCGACGGCGTTACAAATATAAAACCCAACGAACTTTGAATCAGTTATATTTATATATTGCATCATTATTCAATATATTTTGAAACATTAATTAAAATTTCGAGGACTTTAGTTATGTCATTATCTCTATATATTGAATTTAATAAGGTACTAAGATTTCAATTAAAAAGCGCGCGCTCCTTTAATGGGACTTTTTTGTGTTAAACTACTGTACAAAAATGAGCAGGTAATTCGGTGAATCCACGTTTTTTTGTTCTCGTGGGTCCCGACTGATTGTACTTTGAATAGTTAGAAATATTTAAAGTCAGATAATAAAATTATGAAGGTTAGGAACGTAACCCTTATAGATGAATTTGTTAGTGGAGATTAGACAAAAGCTACGAAAAAAATGCTTTTCACACCTCTGTTAAAAATGCACCGAAAGTATTAATGAATGAACTTTTATTTCTTGACTTAGATCTACCTTTTTTGTCGTTATTCAATATAATAAAACGACTGCGTCTCGGTCAATAGTTTTCTGCTTTTGGTCAATTGTTATTTTCTTTGGATAAATAATTTTAACCATTGACCGCTAAAAAGGTAGATAGTTCAGTGTATACTACCGACTGTCAACAAAATTGAAAGATGAAGTTTAGTGTAAAAGTTTATGAGAAGCTCATAGAGCTGGTCAGGGGTCATCCATGTCTGTATGACTCCTCCATGTCTGTATGACTTCCATGTCTTTATGACTCCTCCATGTCTGTATGACTCCTCCATGTCTGTATACCTTCCATGTCTGTATGACTCCTCCATGTCTGTATGGCTCCTCCATGTCTGTATGACTCCTCCATGTCTGTATGACTCCTCCATGTCTGTATGACTCCTCCATGTCTGTATACCTTCCATGTCTGTATGACTCCTCCATGTCTGTATGGCTCCTCCATGTCTGTATGACTCCTCCATGTCTGTATGACGTCCATGTCTGTATGACTCCTCCATGTCTGTATGGCTCCTCCATGTCTGTATGACTCCTCCATGTCTGTATGACTTCCATGTCTGTATGACTCCTCCATGTCTGTATGACTCCTCCATGTCTGTATGGCCCCTCCATGTCTGTATGACTCCTCCATGTCTGTATGGCTCCTCCATGTCTGTATGACTCCTCCATGTCTGTATGACTCCTCCATGTCTGTATGACTTCCATGTCTGTATTACTCCTCCATGTCTGTATGGCTCCTCCATGTCTGTATACCTTCCATGTCTGTATGACTCCTCCATGTCTGTATGGCTCCTCCATGTCTGTATGACGTCCATGTATGTATGGCTCCTCCATGTCTGTATGACTCCTCCATGTCTGTATGACTCCTCCATGTCTGTATGACTCCTCCATGTCTGTATGGCTCCTCCATGTCTGTATGACTCCTCCATGTCTGTATGACTCCTCCATGTCGGAGTATATTTTGACTATTCCCTCCAGAAAAATATTTGGAAAGAAATTACAAAAGAAATAAACGAAGAATCCATGAGTTGTAAGTACAGTTTAGTACCATGGCTGTTTTCTTCTCTTGAAAGTACGGAATAATTATTTCGACGCACCTGCCAGTGAGGATTTGTAATAACTTGTTTTAGATGTCAATAAAAGATCAATAAAACTAAAACGCATATGCGTTTTTATCCGAAAACCGCGTCGGGTTTCGGCTTCATGGAAACAGTTTTTCGACGCGCATTTCGACGCCAAAATAGTAGGCTTCATTGGAAACCCGGCTTTAGTCATTTTGATAGTTATTAAAATCATTTCAAATCAATTTCATCAACAAGCACTTTATATCTAATGTACATGTCTACTTACTTTGCATCAGAATGAATCATTTTGATTTTGTTAAGTTCGCTCTCATTGTCAAATGTCATTTGTACAACTCTGTTGTCCGTGGCATACTTAAGCATAGAGGCCTGTTTGCAGGTATTGGCATATATGATGCGTGATGGCGCCACACCCAGATTTAATATCGCCTCTATTTCTTTCTGCAGAAACAAGATACAAGCTTGTTATGAGACAAACAAAATATATCAAAAGTTTAGTTGTAAAAACATTCTGGAAAAAAGCAATGTATTACAATGACGCCATACCTGTTACGTTTAAGATACAGATATCTTATTATTTATTTAGGGATTTTTAAGTTAACATGAAAGGAAGAAATACCACTTGAACACGTGTTGGGACAGCGTTAACGCTTACTGGTATATTATCCAACACAAGTAAATGTTGGTGTGCGTTTGGTCATTATTTAGGCTACTTACACGAAAATGACGAATCAAGTTATGTCTTTATCAGACTTATAATATGAATATTTATCAAACATTCGTGTCCTACACCAAACACATGTGACTGCTTCATGCATCACATTTGTTAAGAGAATATTCTGGCGTGGCTATTTACACAGTGTTCGTCGTGGTTTAGCATGGTAGGATGAGCGAGATATGGGGCCAGTCATAAACCAGCTTTAAGCTCTCTTGCGGCGGTTGTGCCAATCGCTGACTGTTTTCAGTGACTTCGTATGTTTGTAATCTAATGACATATGTTTTGATTGTATTGTACTCTGTTTGTACGTGTGCTGTTGTAATGGAAGTGTCTTTTGAATCCGACATCTTCTGTTGAAATATGCATCTTATTTTTATATCATATTACAACATTTCAAACTTCGAGAGCGGTTCATATAGGCTCTGAGCTTTCTTTGCAATCGAGCTGAAATAAATTAGTATAAACTAACACTTCAAACAATTTTTTTTTTATTTATTGTATATAATATAAAATTATCTAAACTTTCTCAGAAAGTTACAAATAGTGTTAAGAAAAAATACAGGTCACAATAAAGAATCCATGTCAACCGTGTAAACTTTTTCTTATTGCAAAAACGTATATTTTTACACTGTGCTTACATTGTGCTTGTGAAAATAAACCCATTAACCAACTGTGAATGTTTAAGATAGTACTACCTTGCTGGCACAATCGAAGGATGCTCCTATATCTGCTAGGACCTTCAATATGGCGGTATCGGTGTTACACTTGACAGCTGAGGTGAAAAAACAACGACCACTTTGAAATGTCTTATCATTGCATAATACAATGTTGAAGGGGGGAATGTTAAAGTGACGTTTAAAATCAAGAACTCGTGTAAGCCTTTATGCTTATTAACAACCTAACAAATGGTGATCTAGACGGAGTAAGATTGAAAGGTGCGATGGTGCTTGCGAGGTAAATATTGGTATTTTTTCAATAATTTCAAGGGGTTGCGTGTTATTTAAATCTAGCCAGTCCATTCGTCTGTTTTGTAATAAAACATGTTGAAAGTCCACGGTCCACCGAATTGTCAACTGATTGTGCTATAGTATAAACATTACCAGTTGTCCTTCGATATACGGTCATAACTCTGTCCATTCTGACCCAATTTGTCAGCCAAGCTCGAACTTTGAACCAAGTTGGTGACGATGGTAATTGAGTATACTACAGTATTTCCATGGTAAATTAGTATGTTTTCTTTCAGTCGATCAGACGGCGAAACTATGTCATTTCTGGTCATGGCCTGAGGATAAAATTTCAATGATGCTTTTAGAAACCGCTCTCGAGTTCGCTTCCTGGGTTGACCAGTACTGAATGCTGTGAGAGGCGTCGGGTCAAGCTGTGGATCGAACCTGTAACCTCTGGCGTGAGCGGCCAACATTCTATTCACTACAATACAGCCCCGCTTAAAAAAAGTAAGTTAAATATATTTATAATTCTTGAGAATAAATGTTTAGTTCTCAGTTTTGTGTTATGCAAGTTAAATATTATAGTGCCGTGTAGCTATATATGTACATTAAGTATTTTAAGAAGACGTACCGTAAAATGGTTTAATTCGTGGTAACGCGTTTTCCCATTTTCTGTGTTGCTTAATGATCTCTCCGAGATCAACAGTGATAAAAGGTCCGTCATATCCCTGAAATGTCAAATAAATAGTACTGTATGTATAGCTTAGTTCTCCGAGATCAACGGAGATAAACGATCCGCCATATTCCTGAAATATCAAATAAATAGTACTGTATGTATAACTTAACCCTTCAAGATCAACCGATGAACGGTCCTTCATATCCCAGAAATATCAAATAAATAGTAGTGTATGTATAGCTTAACTCTTCAAGATCAACGTAGATGAACGGTCCGTCATATACCTGAACTATCAAATAAATAGTATTGTATGTATAGCTTAACTATTCAAGATCAACGGTGATGACCGGTCCGTGATATCCCTGAAATATCAAATAAATAGTATTGTACTTATAGCTTAACTCTTCAAGATCAACGTAGATGAACGGTCCGTCATATACCTGAACTATCAAATAAATAGTATTGTATGTATAGCTTAACTATTCAAGATCAACGGTGATGACCGGTCCGTGATATCCCTGAAATATCAAATAAATAGTATTGTACTTATAGCTTAACTCTTCAAGATCAACCGATGAACGGTCCGTCATATACCTGAAATATGAAATAAATAGTATTGTACTTATAGCTTAATTCTTCAAGATCAACCGATGAACGGTCCGTCATTTACCTGAAATATGAAATAAATAGTATTGTACTTATAGCTTAACTCTTCAAGATCAACCGATGAACAGTCCGTCATATCCCTGAAATATCAAATAAATAGTATTGTACTTATAACTTAACTCTTCAAGATCAACCGATGAACGGTCCATCATGAATCTGAAATATCAAATAAATAGTATTGTACTTATAGCTTAACTCTTCAAGATCAACCGATGAACAATCCGTAATATACATGAAATATCAAATAAATAGTATTGTACTTATAGCTTAATTCTTCAAGATCAACCGATGAACGGTTCCGTCATATCCCTGAAATATGAAATATATAATAATGTACTTATAGCTTAACTCTTCAAGATCAACCGATGAACAATCCGTAATAAACCTGAAATATGAAATAAATAGTATTGTACTTATAGCTTAACTCTTCAAGATCAACCGATGAACGGTCCGTCATATCCCTGAAATATGAAATAAATAGTATTGTACATATAGCTTAACTCTTCAATATCAACCGATGAACGGTCCGTCATATCCCAGAAATATCAAATAAATAGTATTGTACTTATAGCTTAACTCTTCAAGATCAACCTGATGAACGGTTCGTCATATCCCTGAAATATCAAATAAATAGTATTGTACCTATAGCTTAACTCTTCAAGATCAACCGATGAACGGTCCGTCATATCCCTGAAATATGAAATAAATAGTATTGTACTTATAGCCTAACTCTTCAAGATCAACGGTGATGAACGGTCCGTCATAAACTTGAACTATCAAATAAATAGTATTGTACTTATAGCTTAACTCTTCAAGATCAACCGATGAACGGTCCGTCATATCCCTGAAATATGAAATAAATAGTATTGTACTGATAACTTTACTATTCAAGATCAACCGATGAACAGTCCGTCATATACCTGGAATATCAAATAAATAGTATTGTACTTATAGCTTAACTCTTCAAGATCAATCGATGATCAGTCCGTCATATCCCTGAAATATGAAATAAATAGTATTGTACTTATAGCTTAACTCTTCAAGATCAACCGATGAACAGTCCGTCATATACCTGAAATATCAAATAAATAGTATTGTACTTATAGATTAACTCTTCAATATCAACCGATGAACGGTTCGTCATATCCCAGAAATATCAAATAAATAGTATTGTACTTATAGCTTAACTCTTCAATACCAACCGATGAACGATCCGTCATATCCCAGAAATATCAAATAAATAGTATTGTACTGATAGCTTAACTCTTTAAGATCAACCGATGAACAGTCCGTCATATACCTGAAATATGAAATAAATAGTATTGTACTTATAGCTTAACTCTTCAAGATCAACGGTGATGAACGGTCCGTCATAAACTTGAAATATCAAATAAATAGTATTGTACTTATAGCTTAACTCTTCAAGATCAACTGATGAACGGTCCGTCATATACCTCAGTGAAATATGAAATAAATAGTATTGTACTTATAGCTTAACTCTTCAATATCATCTGATGAACAGTCTGTCATATCCCTGAAATATGAAATAAATAGTATTGTACTTATAGCTTAACTCTTCAATATCAACGGTGATGAACGGTCCGTCATATCCCTGAAAAATTAAATAAATAGTATTGTACTTCTAACTTAACTCTTCAAGATCAACTGATGAACGGTCCGCCATATCCCTGAAATATCAAATAAATAGTATTGTATTTATAGCTTAACTCTTCAATATCAACTGATGAACGGTCCGTCATATCTTTGAAATACCAAATAAATAGTATTGTAATTTTAGCTTAACTATTCAAGATCAACGTGATGACCCTGAAATATCAAATAAATAGTATTGAACTTATAACTTTACTTTTCAAGATCAACTGATGAACGGTCCGTCATATCCCTGAAATATCAAATAAATAGTATTGTAATTTTAGCTTAACTATTCAAGACCAACTGTTGAACGGTTTGTCATATCCCTGAAATATTAAATAAATAGTATTGTACTTAAAACTAAACTATTCAAGATCAACGGTGATGAACGGTCCGTCATATCCCTAAAATATTAAATAAATAGTATTGTACTTATAGCTTAACTATTCAAGATCAACGGTAATAATCGGTCAGCAATATCCCTGAAATATGAAATAAATAGTATTGTACTTATAGCTTAATTCTACAAGATCAACCGATGAACGGTCCGTCATATACATGAAATATGAAATATATAGTAATGTATTTATAGCTTAACTCTTCAATATCAACCGATGAACGGTCCGTCATATCCCTGAAATATGAAATAAATAGTATTGTACTTATAGCTTAAATCTTCAAGATCAACGGTGATGAACAGTCCGTCATCAACTTGAAATATCAAATAAATAGTATTGTACTTATAGCTTAACTCTTCAAGATCAACCGATGAACGGTCCGTCATATCCCTAAAATATGAAATAAATAGTATTGTACTTATAGCTTAATTCTTCAAGATCAACCGATGAACGGTCCGTCATATACATGAAATATGAAATATATAGTAATGTATTTATAGCTTAACTCTTCAAGATCAAACGATGAACGGTCCGTCATATCCCTGAAATATGAAATAAATAATATTGTACTTATAGCTTAACTCTTCAAGATCAACCGATGAACGGTCCGTCATATCCCTGAAATATGAAATAAATAGTATTGTATTTATAGCTTAACTCTTCAAGATCAACCGATGAACGGTCCGTCATAAATCTGAAATATGAAATAAATAGTATTGTATTTATAGTTTAACTTTTCAAGATCAACCGATGAACGGTCCGTCATATACATGAAATATCAAATAAATAGTATTGTACTTATAGCTTAACTCTTCAAGATCAACCGATGAACGGTCCGTCATTTACCTGAAATATGAAATAAATAGTATTGTACTTATAGCTTAACTCTTCAAGATCAACCGATGAACGGTCCGTCATTTACCTGAAATATGAAATAAATAGTATTGTATTTATAGCTTAACTCTTCAAGATCAACCGATGAACGGTCCGTCATATCCCTGAAATATCAAATAAATAGTATTGTACTTATAGCTTAAGTCTTCCAGATCAACCGATGAACGGTCCGTCATATACCTGAAATATCAAATAAATAGCATTGTATTTTTAGCTTAACTCTTCAAGATCAACCGATGAACGGTTCGTCATATACCTGAAATATCAAATAAATAGTATTGTATTGATAACTTTACTATTCAAGATCAACCGATGAACAGTCCGTCATATACCTGAAATATCAAATAAATAGTATTGTACTTATAGCTTAACTCTTCAAGATCAACCGATGATCAGTCCGTCATATACCTGAAATATGAAATAAATAGTATTGTACTTATAGCTTAACTCTTCAAGATCAACCGATGAACAGTCCGTCATATACCTGAAATATCAAATAAATAGTATTGTACTTATAGCTTAACTCTTCAAGATCAACCGATGATCAGTCCGTCATATACCTGAAATATGAAATAAATAGTATTGTACTTATAGCTTAACTCTTCAAGATCAACCGATGAACAGTCCGTCATATACCTGAAATATCAAATAAATAGTATTGTACTTATAGCTTAACTCTTCAATATCAACCGATGAACGGTTCGTCATATCCCAGAAATATCAAATAAATAGTATTGTACTTATAGCTTAACTCTTCAATACCAACCGATGAACGATCCGTCATATCCCAGAAAAATATCAAATAAATAGTATTGTACTGATAGCTTAACTCTTTTAGATCAACCGATGAACAGTCCGTCATATACCTGAAATATGAAATAAATAGTATTGTACTTATAGCTTAACTCTTCAAGATCAACGGTGATGAACGGTCCGTCATAAACTTGAAATATCAAATAAATAGTATTGTACTTATAGCTTAACTCTTCAAGATCAACTGATGAACGGTCCGTCATATACCTCAGTGAAATATGAAATAAATAGTATTGTACTTATAGCTTAACTCTTCAATATCATCTATGAACAGTCTGTCATATCCCTGAAATATGAAATAAATAGTATTGTACTTATAGCTTAACTCTTCAATATCAACGGTGATGAACGGTCCGTCATATCCCTGAAAAATTAAATAAATAGTATTGTACTTCTAACTTAACTCTTCAAGATCAACTGATGAACGGTCCGCCATATCCCTGAAATATCAAATAAATAGTATTGTATTTATAGCTTAACTCTTCAATATCAACTGATGAACGGTCCGTCATATCTTTGAAATATCAAATAAATAGTATTGTAATTTTAGCTTAACTATTCAAGATCAACGTGATGACCCTGAAATATCAAATAAATAGTATTGAACTTATAACTTAACTTTTCAAGATCAACTGATGAACGGTCCGTCATATCCCTGAAATATCAAATAAATAGTATTGTAATTTTAGCTTAACTATTCAAGACCAACTGTTGAACGGTTTGTCATATCCCTGAAATATTAAATAAATAGTATTGTACTTAAAACTAAACTATTCAAGATCAACGGTGATGAACGGTCCGCCATATCCCTGAAATATTAAATAAATAGTATTGTACTGATAGCTTAACTATTCAAGATCAACGGTAATAATCGGTCAGCAATATCCCTGAAATATCAAATAAATAGTCTTGTACTTATAGCATAACTCCTCAAGTTCAACTGATGAACGGTCCGTCATATCTCTGAAATATCAAATAAATAGTTTTATACTTATAACTTTACTATGCAAGATCAACTGATGAACGGTCCGTCATATCCCTGAAATATTAAATAAATAGTATTGTACTTATAGCTTAACTATTCAAGATCAACAGTGATAAACGGTTCGTTATATCCCTGAAATATGGAATAAATAGTATTTTTCTTCTAGCTTGACTATTCAAGATCCACGGTGATAAACGGTCCGCCATATCCCTGAAATATCAAGTAAATAGTATTGTACTTATAGCTTAACTCTTGAAGATCAACTGATGAACGGTCCGTCATATCCCTGAAATATCAAATAAATAGTATTGTACTTATAGCTGAAGTCTTCCAGATCAATCGATGAACGGTCCGTCATATCCCTGAAATATTAAATAAATAGTATTGTACTTATAGCTTAACTATTCAAGATCAACCGATGAACGGTCCGTCATATCCCTGAAATATCAAATAAATAGTATTGTACTTATTGCTTAACTCTTCAATATTAACAGATGAACGGTATGTCATATCCCTGAAATATCAAATAAATAGTATTCTGCTTATAGCTTAATTCTTCAAGATCAACTGATGAACGGTCCGTCATATCCCTGAAATATCAAATAAATAGTATTCTGCTTATAGCTTAACTCTTCAAGATCAACTGATGAACGGTCCGTCATATCCCTGAAATATCAAATAAATAGTATTTTGCTTATAGCTTAACTTTTCAAGATCAACGGTTATGAACGGTCCGCCATATCCCTGAAATATCAAATAAATAGTATTTTACTTATAACTTAACTCTTCAAGATGAACTGATGAACAGTCCGTCATTAACCTGAAATATCAAATAAATAATATTGTACTTATAGCTTAACTCTTCTAGATCAACTGATGAACGGTCCGTCATATCCCTGAAATATCAAATAAATAGTATTGTACTTATAGCTTAACTCTTCAAGCTCAACTGATGAACGGTCCGTCGTATCCCTGAAATATCAAATAAATAGTATTGTACTTTTAGCTTTACTATTCAAGATCAACTGATGAACGGTCCGTCATATCCCTGAAATATCAAATAAATAATATTAAATAAATAGTATTCTGCTTATAGCTTAACTCTTCAAGATCAACGGTGATGAACGGTTCGCCATAAACCTGAAATATCAAATAAATAGTATTGTACTTTTAGCTTTACTATTCAAGATCAACTGATGAACGGTCCGTCGTATCCCTGAAATATCAAATAAATAATATCAAATAAATAGTATTCTGCTTATAGCTTAACTCTTCAAGATCAACTGATGAACGGTTCGGCATAAACCTGAAATATCAAATAAACAGTATTCTGCTTATATCTTAACTCTTCAAGATAAACTGATGAACGGTCCGTCATATCCCTAAAATATCAAATAAATAATATTGTACGTATAACTTAACTTTTCAAGATCAACTGATGAACGGTCTGGCATACCCCTGAAATATCAAATAAGTAATATTGTACTTATAGCTTAACTCTTCAAGATCAACTGATGAACGGTCCATTATATCCCTGAAATACCAAATAAATAGTTTTATACATGACGGTAGCAAGATTATAACGCTCGAGAAAATAGACCTGTGTCAATTGGTTGGGCATACTTTTTTTGAAAATGCTTTAAATGATCATGTTTTTTCTACGATTGAGAAGAATGGGACATTGTCATGAGTTGTACAATGTTTGAAGATACGTAGTGATACACTGCAAGCAATTGGCAGAAGTGTCCAAAAATGAAGGGGTGTCATCAAACCATGGCAATTGTGGGAAAAAACAGTGGAACTCGATCGTTTTCTGGGGCGTGTTTAACGTAAAGGAAAAGTGGAAACCGTCTGTTGTATGGGGCGATTATATTTGCAAAGAACGAGTTGAAATCGTCCGTTGTCGAGATGCGTAGTAAACGCAAAGGAAGGGTGGAAAGACATAATATCGTTATAAAACATGTAAAACTTCTCTAAAACTTTATTTCAAGCAAACATACCTCTTTGTCGAAACGTATCGCTTTTTCGTACAGTATTGTTGGTAGATCCTTCTCAATTGACACGATTTCAACAAAACATTGAGTGGCTGTGTTTTCTCCCATTCTTGTCTTAAATAAATGTCAAAAAGTCGTTCAATAGGACAATTTTCAAGGCCTTAATCTAATATATCCTGTTTATTTGAAATTTCCAATACTTTAATGAAGACAATGATAATTTATTGTTATTAATTAAAAACATGCTTGAATTGTATACTCTTTTTGCACTTGAAGATACAACTCATTAATTACATAACAACTTCATGTCTTATATGAATAACTCAGATATAACCCTACCTGTTTGCTATATGGTTAGTATGCTCTCTCCTCCACATACGTTACAATAACTAAGTGGCCGGTACATGTATATTAAATCTGATAACCGAGTGTGTGTACTACCACTATTTGATAATGGTGTATTTATATAACAATTATCATTTTAACTAACTTTCAATCAGAGTCAACAACGATCGGCAATTTCCGCCTACAATCGAAAAAGATTTTTATTTCGAACATAGGAGGAAAAATACGAGCACTGTGAGACGGTATAAAGCTCTGTGGCAACACATAGTGTAACAAAACACATAGTATAACTATTCTTATACTAAGGATTGAAACCGCAATTACACTAAGGGTTACGGTTGTGACCCTTAGTGTAACAAGTGTCACATTAACTTGTATTGACATTTGATTATAAAACGAGTTCACTTAGTGTAACAATTTTTTTCAACTAGAAATGTATTTGTCCCTGCCATGAAATGGGAGCATATAGTGTTACCCATGTGCGTTCGTTTTGTTGCATAGTGCTTTCAATATATTTCCATGTCGAATTTACACACAACATTTTATCTAAATGATATCAAAATAAAGAAGAAAAAATGTTGGTAGATTTTTGTATAATATTACTTTTCACATTATGTCAAGATCATTTATACTACAAATGGAATAATTATATCTTAGTAATAGCGGTTTCTTGAGTTATGATTGTCAGAAAAGTAATACTAATTTTATTTAGGGGGTGGGTGTTGAGGTTTAAGGAGAAAGAGTTCAAGATCAATTTCACCAAAATTAGAACAATGCATAAATACTTTTGAAATTGACATAGCCTGTTCTAGTTTTATTTTGGTTCTTAAACTATGCTTCATTTTATCCCCATCAACAAAGGGATTAATTTAAAGGTAGGCTGGTGTAGCAATATATATATTAAAATACACTGTGTTTTTATCTTGGACATTTTCATGATTTTGTAATTATGGATCATTACTAAAATTATAAAATTACCACTTAGTGCTTGAAAAAAAAACACTGTTGGAAGGTCAGTAGACACATCATCTCAAACTCTTGATACAAAATCGTAAATAAACAGCAGTCTAATATAAAATCATGGGTCTCCTTTAAATTTTCATTTTTTCCATAAAAAGAGTTGTCAGATGACAACAAAGCTCGCCGATGGGATTAAACCCACCACCCATGCAAAGATTGAGATTGGAGGCAAATACCAAAACTTAAAAGCAACTAAAGGCAAAGCTTTAACCTGGATGTCTACAGGTGAAAAATTAAGTCCAAAAGGGTCATAACTTTGCCAAAAATACAACCCCGAGATATGGTTCTTGTCTCTGTTTGTTCCATCGATGATGGTGAACACACATGTGAAGTTTCATTCATATCCAATGAGTGGTTCCATAGAAAGCTAACCTGATAAAAAACTTTAATCTGAAAAATTAATTCCAAAAAGGCCATAACTCTGCCAAAATGCAATCCCGATTTATGGTTCTTGTCTGTGTGTGTGTTTCATCGATGATGGCAAACACACATGTGAAGTTTCATTCATATCCAATGAGTGGTTGCATAGATATCTTACCTGATAAAAAGCTTTAACCTGAAAAATAAGTCCAAAAAGGGCCATAACTCTGCCAAAATGCAATCCAGAGTTACGATTTTTATCTCTGTGTGTTTCATTGATGATGGTGAACACACATGCAAAGTTTCATTCATATCCAATGAGTGGTTGCATGGATATCTTAAACTTAAACGCAACCAAACGCAAAAGTTTAACCAGGGTGTCTAAGTCCAAAAAGTGCCATAACTCTGCCAAAATGCAATCAATAGTTATCTTTTTTGTCTCTGTGTGCTCCATTGATGACGGTGAACACACACTTGAAGTTTAATTTATATCCAATGAGTGGCTGCATAGATATCTTAAACTTTAACGCAAAAGTTTAACCTGAGTGTCTACAGACGACGCCGACGACGACGCCGGGGTCGTGGCAATAGCCCTCCTTGGACAAACGTCCCGGCGAGCAAAAAAGTATTACCAGACGTTAAGAAAAATGTCTTAAATCTCTGAAAAAATTTTTTTAAATACACTAAGGCACGTGTTATTTATAACCGCATCCCTTAGTGTAACAAAATAAGTTTATATGGATGTGATTTGGTGAAGAAAAGTAAATAAAGTAAGCAAAAACATTCACTGAAACAATTTTTGCTTCTAAGACTTCTTACTTTTTGTTTTAAAATTATAATTATCCCGATATTCCACAGCATATTGACAGTCATATTTTTTAGTTGAAATAAATACGGTAAATAATCAACAATATAGAAACGACATGATTGCCCCGTCCCTGTCTATTTAATTGTTTTAATGGTGACCTTGACACCAGAATCTTGGTTTAGAACACTATACGAAGTTTCATCAACAATGGATTATAACTCAGGGCGGAAGAGCGGTAACGGTGATTTTCTACTTTTAGTAACGATGACATTGACCTTGACATGAAATGCAAATACATCCGAAGTATCTCTGAACAGCTGTGTGAAATTTCAAAAACAAAAATTGAATATATTCAGGCAAAATCTCGCAATATCTCGTTTTCGATTATCTTAACTTCAATTCATCTCAGGAACACAAATTGAAAGTCTTACATTGCAGAATGAAATTCTCATCAAAATACCATTACCAGAAACGTGTGTTTAAATTGTTGAAGTATTTTTTACAAAATTTGTAAACTGCCACTACAGTAGCGACAAATTATAAGAACTTTTTCTTCAAACCTCGATATCTTTAATTCAAGAGATACAAGTTTTCTTGAATGCACAGAACATTTCAAAAGTGATGGAATCCTAATTTGGTACTTAGGTCGGGACGTAGCGGCTGGGAGGGCTAGAATTGAGTATTTGAGAATATGGTCATGTTATTTATTAGCAAAATATCAACAACATTGCCGAGTTTGTTTGATAGTACCAGTTCAAAGACGTCACTAGTTTTGTTTGCCGATTTGAAGACGGTGATATATTTATTATTACTATTACTATTACTATTATTATTATTATTATTATTATTATTATTATTATTATTATTGTTATTATTATTATTATTATTATTATTATTATTATTATTATTATTATTATCGTTATCATCATCGTTATTGTTATTGTTATTATTATTATTATTATTATTATTATTATTATATTAATATGAGCAGTGACTTTATTACATCTATATAAGTCCTTGTAAATAAATAAGTACTATTAGTATTATCATTATCAGTAAGTGTAATAGCAGTAGTGGTAGCAGTAGCAGTAGCAGTAGCAGCAGCAGCAGCAGTAGCAATAGTAGTAGTAAGAAGACGTAGTAGTAGTAGTAGTAGTAGTAGTAGTGGTGGTGGTAATAGTAGCAGTAGTAGTAGCAGTAGCAGCAGCAGCAGTAGTAAGTAGTAGTACTAGCAGTAATAGTAGTAGTAGTAGTAGTAGTAGTAGTAGTAGTAGTAGTAGTAGAAGCCGCAGCAGCATCAGCAGCAGTAGTAGTAGTATGTAGTAATAAGTAGTAGTAGTAAGTGGCAGTGGTAGTAGTAGTAAGTAGTAGTCGTAGTAGCAGTAATAGAAGTAGTAGTGGCAGTAATAGTAGCAGTCGCTGTGCATCAGCAGCAGTAGAAGTGATAGTCATATTAGTAGTAGAGGTAGTAGGCCTAGTAGTAGTCGTAGTAGTAAGTAGTAGTCAGTAGTAGTAAGTAGTAGTAGTAAGTGGCAGTAAGTAGTAAGTAGTAGTAGTAGTAAGTAGCAGTAAGTAGTAAGTAGTAGTAGTAGGTAATAGTAAGTAGTAGTTAGTAGAAGTAGTAGTAAGTAGTAGTTGTAGGTAATAGTAAGTAGTAGTTAGTAGAAGTAGTGGTTGTTGAAGTAGTTGTAGAAGTAGAAGTAGTAGTAGTGGTAGTAGTTAGTAGTACTAGTAGTAAGTAATAGAAGTAGTAGTAGTAGGAGTAGAAGTAATAGTAGTAAGTAATAGTAGTAGTGGTAGTAGTAGTTAGTAGTCGTAGTAGTAGTAGTAGTAGTAGTAGTAGTAGTAGTTGTAGTAGTAGTACTAAGAAGAAGTAGTAGTAGTAGTAAGTAGTAGTAGTGGTAGTGGTAGTCGTAGTGGTAGTGGTAGTGGTAGTAGCAGTAGTAGTAAGTAGTAGTAGTAGTAGTAGTAGTAGTTAGTAGAAGTTGTTATAGTAGTAGTTAGTAGTAGTAAGTAGTAGTAGTGGTAGTAGTAGTAGTAGTAGTAGTAGTAGTAGTAGTAGTAGTAGTAGTAGTAGTAGTAGTAGTAGTGACAGTAGTATTAATTATCATTTATATCTTGTTCAAGACAGGGTACTTTATGCTGATTGAATATGGTCAGTAACATAATATATGTCTCTGTTATGGTACATCCCTTCCGTTTAACGCTTTGTAGGGAGATCGTTCAGACCGTTATTCCCATTTCAAAATAACCCGGCGGTATAACAGAATAACACAAGTGTTGCATGAGCAGTCTAGTTTTGTTGTTGTTGTTGTTGTTGTTGTGTTGTTGTTGTTGTTGTTGTTGTTGTTGTTGTTGTTGTTGTTTTTGTTATCATGAAGTTATATTATATATATATATATATATATATATATATATATATATATATATATATATATATATATATATATATATATATATATATTATTATTGTTATTATTATTATTATTATTATTATTATTATTAGATCTTATATTATAAAGGACTATATAATTCCTTAATATTATCAAGAACTTATAAAAATAGAAGGATAGAAAACTTCCATCTCCTGACAAAATGTTGATAAAATAGCAAACGAAGGATTGAATCTTTGATAATTAATCATTCATAATTTACAGGTAATTTCTTGTACATAGAATGTATGTTGTATGTAATCTTAGATGATTTAAAATGTTTCGATTGCGAAAAATGATTTTGAATTTAATAAATTGAGATTTGAAGTAAAAGTTCTCGTAATGTGTTGTTATTTTAACTGCATTATACAGATTTTTAAATCTGAACTACTTCAACAGTTGTAAACACAAATTGCTGAGAATGGTATTGTTTTTATGACAATTTCATTCTGCAATGAAATAATTTTTATTTATGTTCCTGAAATAAATGAAAGTTACAATAATTGAAAACGAGTATTGTGAGATTTTGCGTGAATACGCGAGCGTTCACAAAATATCAATCAGTTGCCTTTTCTTCTCTATATAACTCCTTGATATTATTAAATATATAAATGGGCTGAATCGATATCACGTATTTTTCACACAGTAAGTACTTTGTACGTGTCACCGTTTTACAATTGATTGCTTTCCGGTTTTGGATGTTGATCAATGTGATGGTTTAAATGTTATTTGTTCAATTCTCCTGTCAAGTGTCAACTTGTAATCATGGCTAAAATGAAGTCATCAATAAATATTACAAAGAAAAAATCTGAAAATAAGACAGGTATTTGTAAATAAACAACTAGCAACCCAATATTTCAACAGGTGCTGCAATATTTTTTTTTAAATAGAGCGAGTGAGTCTTTTTCCCGGATATCGTGTTTTTTTTATCCGGATACCTTTTTAATTTTTAATGATTTTTATAATAAATGATGTTAAAGATGTACATTGTACATGAGTGAAAGACAGGATCGAATGCTCTTCCGAATTGTGAAGTTCGAGAGCGTCAGTTTTTAAACGTTTCATGAAAAATTTATCGTTTTTACAGTTACCTTGTATACTGGTCATACCTAATATCGCGAGTTTAAAAAATTTTCAACAGTGTAAAGAATGGCATCAATACTAAACAGTAATAAGGTTACTTAAATGTGCTGAGTAAAAAACATTTGCCAATATGAAATTTCAAACAAATGCCGACGCTAACGGAAGTTGGAGCTTTACGCATGTCTTCGCATATTGTTATTATACTGGCATTCACGGTAATAGATATATTGCGGTATTAGGTATACAAGGGAATATACCTAATACTGCAATATACCTATTACCGCGTATAATAATAATCTGGGGAGACATGTGCAAAGCTCCAAATTCCATTAGCATCAGCATTTGTTTGCATTTCGTATCAGCAACTGTTTATTACACAGCCTATTTACATAACTGTATTACTGTTCATTATTGACGCCATTCTTAACATGGTTGAAACAAATTTAGACTCGTGGTATTAGGTATGACCAGTAAACCTCTTTTTCCATTATGTTCTTATCGGGTTAACTAAGAAAATTGCAAGATTGGTTTTTAAAAGTCAACTAGAAAATGTTGAATTCTCATAACTATAAGTACAGTTATAGTAAAAAAACAAACTCGAAACTGTCAGTTTGTATATGCTTAGATGACCCAAGCATGAATTTTAGTCTGATGGCTTGGAATCGGATTGACCTGACAATATTTTCACCGTTCCGGTCATTCGGATATTTAATTTTTACATTCTGTTTAACCAGTAATTATTGTATCAGGAGTGGTATGAAACTGATTTACACTAATTATCTTCGTTTTATGGTGAGCAGGCAACTTCATTAGGTTGATTTTGAAAATGCAGTTAAGGCTGTGACTTTAAAATCAATGGAATATAATTAAGGTTTCCAGTGTGCCGAGAACAACAATGTCGATTTTAACGCAATGACGGATGAGATGGTGCAAGAATAACTATTTGAGTGTATGTTTTGTTAAAAAATTAACACATTGGACTACTTACTGGAAAAAAATTGGGCCTGGTGTAAAATGTTGCTCACAGTTTTATAAATTTGAGTGTTATGACACACCAGTTAGTTTGCATAAGGCATAATGTATACACTTTGCAATTTTTATTTCAAAAGTATATAACCAGTGACATATCTGTAAGTCACTAATATAACCAGTATGTATTAAAAGGTATTAGTATATTTTAACACATGTTGTTGTATGGTGTTTCAGTGCTCCAGATAAGCTTTTGGCTAAATGCTTATTTTACTCCCTAAATTAAAATTCAATGCTTAAAATGAAAATTGAAAGAGTATTTTCAGATCAACTTATGGCCAAATGCTTATATTACTCCCTAAATTAAAACGCAATGCTTAAAATGGAAATTGAAAGAGTATTTTCAAAATTTACCTTTACTTCTGACCAGACACTGTTAATGTTTGCTTTAATACATATTTGAGGTTGCCTTCAATTCCATTTATTATCAGCCATGGGAATTTTACTTTCCATGATTCAATGGTATTTCTATTGACCTTGCCACCCGTGTGTTTTTTGTTTATTTTTTTGCTACTTCGTAATACATGCATCAATAACTCACTTTTGAAAGTATTGTTTTTCTTAAAGAACTGGATTAAGTTAGTAGATAATGATTGGGTTTCTGTTGTTTTTTTTTCCGTCTTCCGATGCCAGAAGCAGACGATGCCATTTATAATAAATACGATAAAGTAATCGGCTAAAGTAATGCAGGTTCGTTTATAGCAGGCCTCTTTAAAACACTTGGAAATACTCAACATGTTCCCATGTGCGTCTCAGTGACAATGATCTACGGGAAATAACTCTTATTGTATAGGTGTAACCCCACCATTGATTTTTGTTCTTTATTCTATAGTAAATAATAAAAGTTTGAAGGCTTGTCATTCATAGAGGGTCCCAAATGAAAGAAGTGAAACCTACATTTTACTGTTTGTCAACCTCTGCACTATCAAAATATGATGAGAAAAGTAGGGGTCATGTTTCATATAAGAGATTTTTTTTCTGCTCAGTGTGTGCACTGGTGACAAAGTGAAAGTAGACTTCCGAAATCATGAATTCATACCCCAATTTCCAAGCATCATTTTTTTTTTCTAAATTCACAATTCAAACATGACAATGCTATCAAAATGTTCACAATACATCAATAATGCCATTCAAATAAAAAAATGAGCATTAAAAATAGGAAAATGCATTTTTAAAGAAGAAGAATTGAGGATTATTTACAACCGCCATTATGCGACTACCCCACGGAAGCACTTCCTTTTAGCAATGGTGGCACTATGCCTATATAGTTAGTGTGGTTCCCCGATCTACCAATAAACAGTCGATTTTTATCGGTATAGGTCAGGGAACCAGACTATGTTTTACATAGCAGTAACAGTTCGCTGTTGCGTTAGTTTATTTCACGGTGTCTACTTCCGTTGTGAAAACCCCGGTCTTTGGAAATACGATACCCACAAGATCGCCAATGAAATGCTTAAATTCAATTGTTTATGCGTACCAGTACGCACATTTATTATTTTCAATGCTTTTTTTTGTCAATTTCAATGCTTATTTACGCAAATACGCACCTAATCTGGAGCACTGGTGTTTAGCAGCGCATTCAACAAGGTTTCAGTTATATGACAACATTGTCTACTTGAGACGGTATTTTATGTATCATGTTGAGTACCATGACATAGACGCATGGTATGATATCCCACTCAGTCCAGTTATGCTAACAGGTTGACAAAACCTAGAACTATGCTCTTAATGCTGAAAGCGAGAAAGCTTCTAGTACCATTTTCAAGTCTTTAGTTGCATCCCTTTGGAAGAGTAATCTTGCCTTTGGGTTAAAAGACTGAGCACTTGCAGCAGTCAGATCAGCTTTTTACAGATAAAAAGTTCACTTTGTACAGTGATATTAAAAGAAGGTAAAAACATCAATGGTGAACCTTAAAATGACATCCAGTCTGCAAAGGACTCGGGTGGGAGCCTGCTCCAGAGAGCAATGGACGCCGGATAGTAGCTGTTCAGATATGCGCTTTTTTTGCTGATAACTGGATTAAGTGATGATTGTGACCCCATGTCAAATATCTAGTTTGTTTAAAGTTGAGGATTTGGTCTGGTGTCAACTAGGTTGTTGTAGATTTTGTTAAACAAATGGACCAGGGCATTGTTAAGGTGGCCCTGGAGGGTCTCTCACATTAGATCTACCAACATGTCAGTGACACTGCTAGTCCCTGTGTTGCCTGAGAAAATAAGGCGTAAATGGACAGAGCTCTATTTTTATTATTTGGATATCCAATCTGCTGTACATAATGCCTTATTGCACTTTGCCAATTTATGTACTGGAAAAAATTCACCGACTCAGTTGGCTGTGAAACACTGTGATGTGACTTGACAGCATAAACCAACTGTTGAAATAAATCAGTGAAACATTAATTTATCAAACAGTGTTAATAAAATACATAATTTTAGTGAATTACAATGAAATTATTAAGAATTTACTGGGTGAACCATCAAAATCATAGTCGCAAACAATATAATGTATTTTGATGTCATGTTCACCTGTTACAGAAATGAATAATTGTCCACCGTGAATAATATATAAAGGAGATTTGGTGTAAACATGTTTGAAGTGAAATGCACACAAACATTTATATTTTGTTGAAAAATGGTGCATATTAATCACTTTTTGTTGTAACGATTTAAATATTATGAAATGCTTATGAATAAAGAAAATATTGCAAGATACCATGTATTTTTGTAAGGAATTTGCAATGCATATAAGCAGTGTTTTATCCAGGACAGGTCTGAGGAGATGGTAACTTGGGTTGAACTTGTTTTTCCATGAATGATCAGTGTTTTTTTTCCGGCCATTTTTATAGCACTTATTCACTGGATCATATTCCTAATTGCATATAGTGTCTTTTTACCCAATTAAGTGGTAGACATTTCCAGTTAAAGCTTCAACAATTGTTAATTGAAACTTTTCATAATTCCCTGGTAAAATAAACAAAGTTATCCCCATTCTGAATTGAGTATGACATTGATTCTTTAATTAAATGGCCAGAGAAGCAAGTGTTCATTTTAATGAAGTTGAACAAATATATTTAATGCAAAAGTTTTCACATTGTTAATGAAACCAAGGCTAAAATTCCCAATTCCAAGGGTATGGTCATCTTCCCAAAATGGTGAAAAAACCACTGATGGTATAAGGTTGAAGATAAATGTGTTGTGTTTGGTACTGATGTGTATGACTTGTCACTTCTCAGGACGCCATTCCCATTCCCAATCTTGAAGGCTGTTAGATTCCTGTTGTAATAAAGTATACTAGTCCTCACTGTGGATAGAGCAGTAAACCAAACCTCAGTGAAGAGGCTTACTGTTGACTTGATCCGGGATGGCATATCATTAATTTAAGTAAGGAATAGGAGTGGCCCAATGACCGGGACCTTATCAAAGCTTTACTTAAGTCAAGAAGGATGGCGTCAATTTGTGTATTGTTATTAATGCCTTTGGAGAGATCGTTTATTGTTTCAATGAGTTGAGTGAGTGATGCAGGATTGATAACAATGGAACCAATGTTGGCTATCATTAAGGACGCTGAAGGAGTCAAAGTGTGACTTTATGTTGCTGAAGATGATGTGTTCAAGGACTTTACATGAGATTGTAAACTTCATACAAAGTTTTGCAGTTATAAGACAACTATTTAGCAAGTGAGATAACTCTTGGTAACTTGGATTGACCATCAGTCTCAATCAAAGTTTATATTTTTTCTGACAAATGATTCGAATAGTCAAGCGTGCTGTCTTATGGACTGCTCTCATTTTAATACTTAATAATTATCTCAGTAATTTATAAAGTATGATATTTTTTCATCAATATTAGACCGCAGCGTGGTCAAGTGGTAGAGTTTCGGCCTCGCATGCGAAAGATCGTGGGTTCAATCCCCGACCAGGTCATACCAAAGACTTTAAAAATGGTACTAGAAGCTTCCTCGCTTGACGCTCAGCATTTAGAGGAGAGTTCAAGGTCTGGTCTGCCTGGTGTCATTATAATGTGACTGGGTGTCTGTGGCAAGATACTCCAGTGTGACGTCGCTCAGAATACTGTCTCAAGTAGACACCTTCGTGATATGACTGAAAAATTGTTGAAAGTGACCCTAAACATCATATAACAACAACATCAATATTATCATTAAAAGTTAAATATAATTATGTATGCAGTGTTTTTTTAAATCACCATTTTGGGAAGATGACCGATACTATTGGTGTTGGGAATTTTAGTGGGGGAATTTTAATAGGTTGTAAAATAAAATAAAAAACCCAAAAGAAATCATAAGTTTGTTTAATTTAAAACAGTTAATAGGCCCACATCCCTGTTCTTCATTGTTATAAACTGTTAAACTGGCATTTAACCCCACTTTTTGAGGGGAATTTTTCTCACATTAGGGGGGGGGAAAACATACTATTTTGAGGGGGAATGGGGCCGAACTTGAAAAAAAACCTGACTATATATTACATTATTGGTTCCTTTTGTCCTAACAAGTGGTACGCTTCATCCTGGTACGCTAGTGCAATGGTAATTTGTCCGACATTCGTCTCAAGTACCATCAAGTCCATATCTCAGTAACCATTGCATGTATTTACTTTAATTTAACACAAGCCTTCCTAGCCATCAACCCTACTACAATAACTAAGTTAGATAACACTTGCTTGAATATAATGAAAATTATTGCCCTTATTTGACTTCGATATAAATTCTGATTAAAATGTTGCGTGCAAGTACCATCAAGTCCATATCTCACTAACCACTCTATGTATTTGATTGAAACTTAACACAAGCCTTCCTAGTCACCAACCCTACTATAAAAATTAAGTTACATAACTCTTGCCTGAATATAATGTAAATTATTGCCCTTGTTTGACTTAGAAAATCTTGTTAAAGTTTTGTGTGCAAGTACCATCAAGTCCTTATCTCAGTAACCATTGCATGTATTGACTTGAAACTTTACACAAGCCTTCCTAGTCATCAACCCTGCTACAATAACTAAGTTAGATAACTCGTGCTTGAATATAATGAAAATTATTGCCCTTCTTTTTGGTTAAAATTTTGTAATCGAGTTGGATAACTCTTGCCAGATTTTTTGCAAATAAGGGCCTTTGTTTTACTTAGAAGTTTTATAACTCAGCAGTCACTGTATGTATTTGATTGAAACTTCATGAAAGATATTGCAGTTATAAGACCTCCTCAATTTTGTAAGCTAGATAACTTTTATTTGCTTGGATTTGTCATCAGTCTCAATACAATTTGTACTTCTGTAACAAACATTGGAATAGTCGAATGCATTGTCCCTCCGGCTGCTTTTGTTTATTTGATCTTCACCAAACTTTCACAGTAGTTATAAAACCATAATATCTCAGACATGTTCTGGAACTGGCCAAATCGGATTGTTAATGTCAGAGTTATAGCCCTTGAAACTTAAAAAAAATGCACTATTTGACATTTTGTGCACTCTATAAAGTCAGTGGCTCCAACCATATTCCCAAAAGTACAAACAAGATTCCTGTGTAACCATAATATCTTGGACAAGTTCTTGAACTCGTCAACTCGTGTAATTAATGTCTGAGTTATAGTTCTTGAATTGTCAAAAATTGCATTGTTTGACCTTGTGTGCATTCTAGTTCTTGCAATTTTTACTTGATGTCAGCCAAAATATAACTATAACATCTGAAAAGTTCTTGAACTGGTCAAACTGTCTTTGGCATTGTCGCCTCAGCCACAGGTGAGTGATTTAGGGCCGTTGCAGCCCTCTTGTTTGTTCAGACTATGAAACATACACCTTGCACCACATGTATACTTAACGTCTCACACCACTATTACATTTCCCATAGGACACCATTGTAACATTTATGTCCAAAACAGAGTGAAAAATTAAAATCTTCAGCATGTGTCTGGTCTTAAATTCTTCACTGGTTCAAGATATGCAATTATAAAGGAAAAAAAGTATACCTTGACCAGGTTGTTTTTTTTTTAAATTCAATGCTTTTGTGAGACCTATCAATTTCCAGAGTAATAATATGTCAACTATTCACCCTAGATGCGGTTCGAACCAACAATTCTGAAATGACACAGAATTGTCCAGAAAGCTGGTATCGGCATCAAATTTTCAGTGGTGATTTCTAAAATACTGACCATTTAACTCATGCTAGCAAAAAACAAAACATTGCAGTACAAAGCCCTGAAAAAATAAGAAAAAGAGAACTAAAGTTTTATTTCTACCTCCTTCATCTGTAGGTCCGGAGTACTCAATGGAGATAATAGTGGTGTGAGTCCTGAAATGATCACCACCGGTATTTCTTTTCTCTTACTGATAGTTTTTTTAGCTCACCTTTCTGGCCCTTTTTGTTCTATTAAATACATGCAGTCATGTTGTTGATACATATGCATGCATTGATTATTCCTTTTTTGTCTTTTAAGATAACAGTAGAAAAGGAAATGTTTACAACGATAATAAGAAAGAAGAAAAGACTGCAGGAAGCCCTGGAGTTCAAGTTACTAGAAGAGGCAACAAAGCCAAATCTTCAAAGGGGTCATCTATGTACATATTGTTTTTTGGTTTAAGTGTTGTCATAGCAACTGCTGCCATAATATTCACAAATGAAGATGTTCAGATGTATCTAGGTATAGTATGTACTCTTGTGTTATAGTATACAGTACTCTTGTGTTAAGAATTCTTCAAAGTCAACAAAAATTATAATAATGTAATTCATAATTATAATGTTAGGGGTACACTTTCTTAAATTTCAACCTTTTGCAGTTCTTAAAGCAATTTACCTTATGGTTTTATAAGATGCCTAGACCCCTGGTTACTCCAACATCACAAGTTGGTAGGTAGGTAGGTAGGACCAAAATCCATGATCTCATGCACTTTTTCATGTACCTGCTGCCGTACTAAGATAAAGAGTAAAAATATAAAAAAAAAAAGGTTGATGATTAGTGCTAATAGCTGTGACAGTGCAACATGTTCATGAATGTGATAATAGCTGTGACAGTGCCACATGTTCATGTGATAATAGCTGTGACAGTACCACATGTTCATGTGATAATAGCTGTGACAGTGTCACATGTTCATAAATGTGATAATAGCTGTGACAGTGCCACATGTTCATGGGACAATAGCTGTGACAGTGTCACATGTTCATGAATGTGAAAATAGCTGTGACAGTGTCACATGTTCATGGGATAATAGCTGTGACAGTGTCACATGTTCATGAATGTGATAATAGCTGTGACAGTGCCACATGTTCATGAATGTGATAATAGCTGTGACAGTGCCACATGTTCATGTGATAATAGCTGTGACAGTGCCGCATGTTCATGAATGTACTAATAGCTGTAACAGTGCCACATGTTCATAGGACAATAGCTGTGACAGTGCTGCATGTTCATGAATGTGCTAATAGCTGTAACAGTGCCACATGTTCGTGGGACAATAGCTGTGACAGTGCCACGTTCATGAAAGTGATAAAAGCTGTGACAGTGCCATATTATCATGAATGTGATAATAGCTGTGACAGTGCCACATGTTCATGAATGTGATAATAGCTGTGACAGTGCCACATGTTCATGTGATAATAGCTGTGACAGTGCCACATGTTCATGAATGTGCTAATAGCTGTAACAGTGCCACATGTTCATGTGATAATAGCTGTGACTGTGCCAAATGTTCATGTGATAATAGCTGTGACAGTGCCGCATGTTCATGAATGTGATAATAGTTTGGACAGTGCCACATGTTCATGTGATAATAGCTGTGACAGTGCCACATGTTCATGAAAGTGATAAAAGCTGTGACAGTGCCACATTATCATGAACGTGATGATAGCTGTGACAGTGCCACATGTTCATGAATGTGATAATAGCTGTGACAGTGCCACATGTTCATGTGATAATAGCTGTGACAGTGCCGCATGTTCATGAATGTGATAATAGTTTGGACAGTGCCAAATGTTCATGTGATAATAGCTGTGACAGTGCCGCATGTTCATGAATGTGATAATAGTTTGGACAGTGCCACATATTCATGTGATAATAGCTGTGACAGTGCCACATGTTCATGTGATAATAGCTGTGACAGTGCCACATGTTCATGTGATAATAGCTGTGACAGTGCCACATATTCATGTGATAATAGCTGTGACAGTGCCACATGTTCATATGATAATAGCTGTGACAGTGCCACATATTCATGTGATAATAGCTGTGACAGTGCCACATTTCATGTGATAATAGCTGTGACAGTGCCACATGTTCATGAGATAATAGCTGTGACAGTGCCACATGTTCATGTGATAATAGCTGTGACAGTGCCACATGTTCATGAGATAATTGTACGTCAATTAGTACTAGTCATACGTCAATAAGTACTAGTCAAACATCAATAAGTACTAGTAGTATGTCAATAAGTACAAGTTATACATCAATAAGTACAAATCATACATCAATAAGTACTAGTCGTACGTCAATAAGTACTAGCCATACATCAATAAGTATTAGTCGTCCGTCAATAAGTACTAGTTGTACGTCAATAGGTACTAGCCATACATCAATAAGTACTAGTTGTACGTTAATAAGTACTAGTTGTACGTTAATAAGTACTAGTTGTATGTCAATAAGTACTAGCCATACATCAATAAGTACTAGTTGTACGTCAATAAGTACTAGCCATACATTAATAAGTATTAGTCGTACGTCAGTAAGTACTAGTTGTACGTCAATAAGTACTAGTTGTACGTCAATAAGTACTAGCCATATGTCAATAAGTACTAGTCGTACGTCAATAAGTAGGAGTTGTACGTCAGTAAGTACTAGTTGTATGTCAAGTCAATAAGTACTAGTTGTACGTCAATAAGTACTAGTTGTACGTCAATAAGTACTAGTCAAACATCAATAATTACTAGTTGTACGTCAATAAGTACTAGTTGTACGTCAATAAGTACTAGTCAAACATCAATAATTACTAGTTGTACGTCAATAAGTACTAGTTGTACGTCAATAAGTACTAGTCATACATCAATAGTTACTAGTTGTATGTCAATAAGAACTAGTTGTATGTCAATAAGTACTAGCCATACATCAATAAGTACTAGTTGTACGTCAATAAGTACTAGTCAAACATCAATAATTACTAGTTGTACATCAATAAGAACTAGTTGTATGTCAATAAGTACAAGTCATACATCAATAAGTACTAGTCATATGTCAATAAGTACAAGTCATACATCAATAAGTACTAGTTGTACGTCAATAAATACTAGTTGTACATCAATAAGTACAAGTCATACGTCAATAAGTACTAGTCGTACATCAATAAGTACTAGTCAAACATCAATAAGTACTAGTCGTATGTCAATAAGTACAAGTTATACATCAATAAGTACTAGTCGTACGTCAATAAGTACTAGCCATACATCAATAAGTACAAGTCATACATCAATTAGTACTAGTCATACATCAATAAGTACTAGTCATACATCAATAAGTACTAGTCATACATCAATAAGTACTAGTCACACATCAGTAACAACTAGTTATACATCAATAACAATGAGTCATAATCAATAAGTACTAGTCATACATCAATAAGTACTAGTCACACATCAGTAACAACTAGTTATACATCAATAACAATGAGTCAAAATCAATAAATACTAGTCATACATCAATAAGTACTAGTCACACATCAGTAACAATTAGTTCTACATCAATAACAATGAGTCAAAATCAATAAATACTAGTCATACATCAATAAGTACTAGTCATACATCAGTAACAACTAGTTATACATCAATAACAATGAGTCAAAATCAATAAATACTAGTCATACATCAATAAGTACTAGTCACACATCAGTAACAACTAATGCAATCATTTTTAAAAATGAATATAGTTTTTTTTTTCCATTAGCTTTTAATTGTCCATTAAAGAAACATAAACGGCCCCAGGAATACCACATTAAAATTTGGACTGACTGATGTTTAAACTGGTATTAAAATGTCTCGCATTATGCATGTCTTGATACCTAATAAAAAACAAATTAAAAAGTTTTTCTGATAGAGTATTGTCCGTACATTTTAAACATCTTTTTTGAAAAGTTTCACAATTTCCACATTTCATCTGTACATTGTATATATACAAACAACCTAAAAGTGGGTATATATACCAGTGCTTTTGTTGCAGCGTACATTTGTTTTCACAGATGTTGTCTTCAAACTGCAATATTGCTTCGCGGAAAATTATGTATATTTGTCAATAGGATTGCATCAATATAGTGTTAATTACCAATTAAAGTGTTTACGTAACTTATAGAACCGCATGACCGGGGTTTCCCTGAATCAGACCACGTTATCTGTCAAAATAGCTAGTATTGTAAAAATAAATCTGAAATCACGAAACAAATATGCGTAATTTGAATTTCTGTATCTTTAAGGTTGCATCATAGCGGACACACTGAACAAACTTGATTGCATCAAATGAGATTTAATTGTATCAATAACACAAGAAATGTGCCCTGGAGAAAACACTGTGTTGCAGCAATAAGTACTAGTCATACATCAACAAGTACTAGTTATACATCAATAACAACTAGTCATACATCAATAACTACTAGTCATACATCAATAACTACTAGTTATACATCAATAACAACTAGTCATATGTCAGTGAAACTTCACATATGTCTTCACTTCCATTAGAGATGCAAGTGGAATAACTCTGTTTTAGGTGACATTATTGCACCTATATACTTAAAAGTTTGATTAATGTGTTTTAGATATCTAACTCATATCTCAGAAAATACTATTGGGATTTGATTTGAATTGGTGTGTTCAGTAGTTAAGTAAATCTCACAGGGAACAGTGTCATACCTTTTACTTGTATTTTGTTAGAATTATATACCTTTTTAGCTCAACTATTTGAAGATTAAGAGAGTAATCTACACACTCGGGCGTTGGCGTCAGCGTCATACCTTGGTTAAAGTCCCTATCTCAGTTTGCATGTTCTGACTTGAAAAGACTTCAACGTCATTAAACCTACTACAATAACTAAGTTAGATACATGTAGCTCTTGCATGAATATAACTTGTTTGACTTAGGAAATCAGGTTAAAGTTTTGTGTGCAAGTACCATCAAGTCCATATCTCACCAACCACTCAATTTATTTGAATAAAACTTCACACAAGACTTCCCAGTCATCAAATGTACTACAGTAACTAACTTAAAATTAGATAACTTTTGCATGAATATAATATAATGCAAGTTTGAACCAAGAACTTTTGATTAAAGCTTTGAGTGCATGTACCATCAAGTCAAGTCCCTATCTCAGTAATCATTTCATGTATTGCAGTGAAACTTCACACAAGACTTTTCAGTCACCAACCTTCTAAAATTACTAGGTTAGATAACACTTGTGTGAATATAATGAAAATTATTACCCTTGTTTGACTTAGAGATTCTGGTTGAAGTTTTGCATGCAAGTACCATCAAGTCCATATCTCATCAACCACTCAATGTATTTGATTAAAACTTCACACAAGACTTCCTAATCATCCACCCACCCTTCTAAAATAACTAAGTGAGATAAGTCTTGCTTGAATATTATGAAAATTATGACCCTTCTTTGACTTAGAAATTTTGCTTAAAGTTTTGCGTGCAAGTACCATCACAACAACCACTCAATGTAATCGATTGAAACTTAACAATATGGCATTGTAGTCATGAACTAAATTAATCATGTGGGATATTCTTTTGCAAGCTATGGCCTTTGTTTAACTTAATCAGCAGCCACTGCATGTATTGGATTGAAACTCCATACAAGGTATTGCAGTTATAAGACCTACTCATTTTAGTAAGTAAGATAACTCTTGTTTGCTAGGAGTTGTCGTCGGTATCAATCAAATTTGTACTTTTGTGACAAATATTCAAATAGTTGAGCACGCTGTCTTATCAACAGCTCTTGTTATACTTAGAATTGGTTAAATTTTTATAGCACAGACCCTAAAATTGTCCAATTTCAGATATCCAATGGCTATTGTTTTGTGACAAGCTTCGAAAAGTCAAGCACACCGTTGTCTAACAGCTCTTGTCATTTGTTTTAATGACTTTTTATCATTTATACAGTGAAACAATTTGGACAAATTATATTTTTTTCTAATGTTATGCTTTCTTTGCAGTCAAGCTCACATATCTGGGTTCCAATCCATTACAACATATCGTCCAATCAGAAGATAACTATGCACAAGAAAACATTCAAAATTCTGCACAACAGCATTCCTCAGTTAAAAGTCCAGGTGTTGAAGACTCTAGTCAAGATGCTAATGATAATAAAGATAAAACTCAGTTGGATAACTCTGGTGGTGAAACCAGCCAAATTCCAAATGTTAAACAGAAACAGGATTCTGCAACTGGAAGTAAGACTACCAATGACAAAAAAAGTAATGTGAAAAAAAAAGACACTGGTGGTTCAAAAAGTAAGGAAGAAGAGAAAATTAAGAATAGTTCTCTGAATGAAAATGAGAGACAGAAGTCAGATAATGGTGAAGGAGATGGTGTTAAAAAAGTCAAACCAAAAAGAAAAGATTACATGAAGTACAATATCACCAGTAGAGAAGATTACAAGATTAGAAAGAAACTTGATGCTGCTGATGAAATGCTTGAAGAGGTTTGTGTTCATTTCCAGCTCATATTTTGCATTTAAAGCTGTAATTGGTAACAATATTATGTTTTTTCCAGTACACACACACATTTAAATGCTGTGATGTGTTAGTGTTAAGATTGGTGACAATATTATGTCTCACTCCAGTACACACACACATTTAAAGCTGTGATGCGTTGGTGTAAAGATTGGTGACAATATTATGTACACAAAGTTTGGATGAGGCAACATATTGAATTAGGTCTCTTAAGCTCAACTCATTCAGCACAATATAGCTTAATGAAAGCCTGTCAGTTCTCTATACAGTCAGTATGTTTGGCATACATTAAAAGAGTACTTTTCACAAATGATGTGCTGTGTGCAACCCCGTGATCTGTACAGTGTTTGGCCTTAAAAAATATTGTTTGTCCTTTACCTACAAACCCAACAATATTGCCTCTACTCTCATAATTATATTGCATTACCATTGGACATCAGTAGTGTAGCTACTTAATATGCCCAAGGTCCAGGGCCTACACATTATTTTCAGAGGCAGTTTTTATAACAATTTTCCATTTTTGTATAGGTTCAAAATGTATTTAATTGATGTGTTGAATGGCTGTGGTGCATTTTGACGTTTATTTGCGACATGCAAAAATTAATATACGTTAAATGCACCACAGCCATTATACACACAAAAAAGCTCCCCCCCTCCGGACACCACTAGTTTGGGCCTGCACATAATGTTTAGGCTAGCTACACCCCTGGACATACTGTAATATCTGGATTGTCACTTGGGCATCGAAGTTTGAAACCACTTATAATAAGAATAATACTTTTTTGTTCATTTCCCTGGTTACACTAATTTTTTCCTGCAGTGCTCCATAAATGGTTTCTCATATCCATAAAATTGTCCACATACGAGGGGGGATCAGAAAGTTGACTTTTGCCATAACATTTTTATCTATCATTGTATTCTAATAATTCTAAGGGAGCTGGTGCCGCTACATATTTGAAGTAATTTTGCAAAAATTTGATAATTTTTTATCATTAGTTTGTTTTCTGTAGTAACTATGGAAATGTTGATTTACATAGTCGGGGGGCAGTTTTTGATTTTTTCCTATCTATACTATTCAAACAAGTGTAGCGCTGCCAAAATGGGTTTTATTTTAAAATAAAAAATATCAATGTGTGCTGTATCGTATGCTTGTTTACATCCTGTGTAAAAATGCCACCAATTATGCGCATCTCAATATGACGTCAATACTATGATGTTACAGTATGCCATTTTGTTAGAAACAAAATGACGTCGGGGCACTTGAAAATGGATAAGCACGCGGCACACCGCAGTTCCTTAAAGTTTTGCTCCATGTTAGATAATATACCTGCTCAAACAGAAAAACAAAAGTAGGAACGGTGAATCTAATGTTTCAAGGTCTCTAGTGTTTGAATTTCACAAAATTAATGTTTTTTAGAATGCTGGTAATCAGTCATTAAAAAGAAGCGAACGGGAAGTGGATTTGAAGACATATTTGAATTAAAGCATGTTTTACAGAATGTTGTGTTCAGTATACCATCTTCTGATTTCGTTAACATGTTCACTCAATGGCGTTAATGGTAGCAAAAACATATAGATAAAACAATGGAGGAGAGTATTTTGAGAAGGAGTGACTCAGTGAATTTAATACGAAAGCACCTATTTAAAATTTTGACGTTAGTTTTTGTTGAATACAACGTCATCATTTTGCCCCGACTTATCTAACTGCTATGCTTTGAATAGTGCCTCATTTTCTTGATAGTTGACGTATCATGCTAAAATTTTCAAAATATGTCCCATATACATTTATTTTAAATACAAAAACAAAATTTTGCATTGTATAACTGATATATAAGTTATGGCAAAAATCTACAAACTTTCTGATCCCCCCTCATATGCATTTATATCTTCATCATTTATATTGTTTTAAACAAGATTTCTTCAACTGTAAGAAAGGTATTATTGACTGTTAACACAAAATGTAAAATAAATATATAATAATTTACCTACCTACCTACCCTAGATGAAAATGATGGATATGTAAAGGACAAACAAACAATATTTTAGTTGTGGAGAACATCTTGATGCCATTTCTATGTCCATCTATACTGTCCCAGTGTTTTATTCTGTCTTTGACATAAAACAAAACTCAGTATTGGTTCTACCCAGGATATGGACTCGAGAGCAGTTCCTGGTTCTACCCAGAATATGGACTCGAGAGCGGTTCCTGGTTCTACCCAGGATATGGACTCGAGAGTTGTTCCTGGTTCCACCCAGGATATGGACTCAAGAGTGGTTCCTGGTTCTACCCAGGATATGGACTCGAGAGCAGTTCCTGGTTCTACCCAGGATATGGACTCGAGAGCTGTTCCTGGTTCTACCCAGGATATGGACTCGGGAGCAGTTCCTGGTTCTACCCGGGATATGGACTCGAGAGCGGTTCCTGGTTCTACCCAGGATATGGACTTGAGAGCAGTTCCTGGTTCTATCCAGGATATGGACTCGAGAGCGGTTCCTGGTTCTACCCAGGATATGGACTCGAGAGTGGTTCCTGGTTTTACCCAGGATATGGACTCGAGAGTGGTTCCTGGTTCTACCCAGGATATGGACTTGAGAGCAGTTCCTGGTTCTATCCAGGATATGGACTCGAGAGCGGTTCCTGGTTCTACCCAGGATATGGACTCGAGAGTGGTTCCTGGTTTTACCCAGGATATGGACTCGAGAGTGGTTCCTGGTTCTACCCAGGATATGGACTCGAGAGCAGTTCCTGTAAGCTCTGAGCTATCATCGCAAACAAACTAAAATAAATTAGTACAAACTTGTTTTCTTAAAATTAACCACCAATATTTTTGTTATTGTCTTGAACCAGTCTCAAATTGATGAAGAAAAAATTTAACAAAGCTTCTAAACATTTAAAATTGAATTAAAAACGCACACACCAAAAAAAACCCAACTTTATCAGACCTATTGGTCTCTGAACTAGAGGAAAAAAAGAATACAAATAACAAACTGTCATTACTGATTAAAACAAGAACATATTGCAGGATAATCTCACCGGATCAATGCAGAAATTTGATGCCATTTTAAAAACCAACCCGGAGAGTCCCAGGGCATTATGGGGGAAGGCACTTGTAAATGACCGTCTTGCTGAAAAACAGAGAAGTAACCAAATGTTGGAAGAAGGCATGAAACTAATGGACCAGGCAATGAGACTCTCACAGACTCCAGCACATCTTGTGGCCACCATTGCTAAGAAACTGGCAGAGAGGCAGACATTTAGAGGTGACTTGTATTAATTTTTTTCCTATTTAAAAAAAATGTCTTTCCAGACAGATGTCTAGACTATCTGTTATTTTATTGATGCTGTCCCACACTAGGATAGACTTCTCATGCTATGATATTTATACTATCTATGACATAACAATAGTATGTTGTAAATAGAATTATAAAATTTGACTTTTATCAAGCGATTGTGGTAAAAATATAATGATCAAAATAAGTATTCAATGTGTGTAAATAAAAAAAAAGATATAATGTTGGTTAGCATTGCTACTTTTGTCTGTATTATTGTTATCACTGAGTTATAAAGTGAGAAAGTTTGCTGTTCAGATTCATGGAAGCACGGATTTGCCCATGATAACCCTGCACCAATAGAAATCATTACAAAATATCCAAACATTTGCTAGTTTGAAAACGCTAATTTTCATTGATTTTGCTGTAAAATTTGTTTCACTAGACTGGCGTGAAAAAATTAAACATTGATATCACTGTTTTAATTCATTTTATTCAAACAAACATAAAACATATGTGACCTTTTCTCATTGAGATAGAAAACCTCCAAGTTTTTCAAATTTTACCAATAAATGTAACTTTAAGAAAGAAATGGCAAATGGGTGTCGAATTGTACAGGAAAAAAATCATTTCAATCTAAAGAATCTGAATATACTACGACTAATTTAGATTCCCAGATAATAAATTTATCTTTTTAAATCCTTAAGCTTGCTTTTTCTCACATACCCATAGTTTGTGTTTTCTGACTTCTGCCTTCCTTGTGTCTGGAATGAACAATAACAAATACCTTTAATTGCTGTTTAGATTCCATTTTTCAATAAATCACATGCAAATATTTATGATTTGAAAAACAATGGAACATTGTAAAATTGACAGGGATGATTGCTTGAAAAACTATAGCACATTGTAAAATTGACAGGGCTGATTGCTTGAAATACAGTAGAACATTGTAAAATTGACAGGGATGATTGCTTGAAAAACAATAGAACATTGTAAAATTGACAGGGATGATTGCTTGAAAAACAATAGAACATTGTAAAATTGACATGGCTGATTGCTTGAAAAACAGTAGAACATTGTAAAATTGACAGGGCTGATAACTTGAAAAACAATAGAACATTGTAAAATTGACAGGGCTGATAACTTGAAAAACAATAGAACATTGTAAAATTGACAGGGATGATTGCTTGAAAAACAATAGAACATTGTAAAATTGACAGGGCTGATTGCTTGAAAAACAGTAGAACATTGTAAAATTGACAGGGCTGATAACTTGAAAAACAATAGAACATTGTAAAATTGACAGGGCTGATTACTTGAAAAACAATAGAACATTGTAAAAAATTAAAAGGGATGATTGCTTGAAAAACAGTAGAACATTGTAAAATTGACAGGGATGATTGCTTGAAAAACAGTAGAACATTTTAAAATTGACAGGGCTGATAACTTGAAAAACAATAGAACATTGTAAAATTGACAGGGCTGATTACTTGAAAAACAATAGAATATTGTAAAACATTTAAAGGGCTGATTGCTTGAAAAACAATAGAACATTGTAAAAAATTAAAAGGGATGATTGCTTGAAAAACAATAGAACATTGTAAAACATTTAAAGGGGTGATTGCTTGAAAAACAATAGAACATTGTAAAATTGACAGGGATGATTGCTTGAAAAACGATAGATCATTGTAAAATTGAAAGGGATGATTGATTGAAGAACAGTAGAACATTGTAAAATTGAAAGGGATGATTGATTGAAAAACAGTAGAACATTGTAAAATTGACAGGGCTGATAACTTGAAAAACAATAAAACATTGTAAAATTGACAGGGATGATTGCTTGAAAAACAGTAGAACATTGTAAAATTGACAGGGCTGATTGCTTGAAAAACAATAGAACACTGTAAAATTGACAGGGCTGATTACTTGAAAAACAATAGAACATTGTAAAAAATTAAAAGGGATGATTGCTTGAAAAACAGTAGAACATTGTAAAATTGACAGGGATGATTGCTTGAAAAACAGTAGAACATTGTAAAATTGACAGGGCTGATAACTTGTAAAACAATAGAACATTGTAAAATTGACAGGGCTGATAACTTGAAAAACAATAGAACATTGTAAAAAATTAAAAGGGATGATTGCTTGAAAAACAATAGAACATTGTAAAACATTTAAAAGGGTGATTGCTTGAAAAACAATAGAACATTGTAAAATTGACAGGGATGATTGCTTGAAAAACGATAGATCATTGTAAAATTGAAAGGGATGATTGATTGAAAAACAGTAGAACATTGTAAAATTGAAAGGGATGATTGATTGAAAAACAGTAGAGCATTGTAAAATTGACAGGGCTGATAACTTGAAAAACAATAGAACATTGTAAAATTTGAAAGGGATGATTGCTTGAAAAACAATAGAACATTGTAAAATTGACAGGGCTGATTGCTTGAAAAACAGTAGAACATTGTAAAATTGACAGGGCTGATAACTTGAAAAACAATAGAACATTGTAAAATTGACAGGGCTGATTACTTGAAAAACAATAGAACATTGTAAAAAATAAAAAAGGGATGATTGCTTGAAAAACAATAGAACATTGTAAAATTGACAGGGATGATTGCTTGAAAAACAGTAGAACATTGTAAAATGGACAGGGCTGATAACTTGAAATACAATAGAACATTGTAAAATTGACAGGGCTGATTACTTGAAAAACAATAGAACATTGTAAAAAATTAAAAGGGATGATTGCTTGAAAAACAGTAGAACATTGTAAAATTGACAGGGATGATTGCTTGAAAAACAGTAGAACATTGTAAAATTGACAGGGCTGATAACTTGAAAAACAATAGAACATTGTAAAATTGACAGGGCTGATTACTTGAAAAACAATAGAACATTGTAAAAAAATAAAAGGGATGATTGCTTGAAAAACAATAGAACATTGTAAAACATTTAAAGGGGTGATTGCTTGAAAAACAAAAGACCATTGTAAAATTGACAGGGATGATTGCTTGAAAAACGATAGATCATTGTAAAATTGAAAGGGATGATTGATTGAAAAACAGTAGAACATTGTAAAATTGAAAGGGATGATTGATTGAAAAACAGTAGAACATTGTAAAATTGAAAGGAATGGTTGATTAAAAAACAATAGATCATTGTAAATTTGAAAGGGATGATTGCTTGAAAAACAATAGAACATTGTAAATTTGAAAGGGATGATTGATTGAAAAACAGTAAAACATTGTAAAATTGAAAGGAATGATTGATTGAAAAACAGTAGAACATTGTAAAATTGAAAGGAATGGTTGATTGAAAAACAATAGAACATTGTAAATTTGAAAGGGATGATTGCTTGAAAAACAATGGATCATTGTAAAATTGAAAGGGATGATTGATTGAAAAACAGTAGAACATTGTAAAATTGAAAGGAATGGTTGGTTGAAAAACAATAGATCATAATTGTAAATTTGAAAGGGATGATTGATTGATTTATTTTGAGGATTGTTGTATGATATATGCATATCAACTGCTCAAAATTAGCAGCAGAATTGAGAGATAGATAGATATTTTACAATATAGTCTGATTGATTATTTCTCAAAGCATGTTGGAACAGTTCTAGCTCTGGATTTGTTTAATCAGATGCCCCCCTAATTTACTGCTTACAGAACCTGATCCATTATAGCCTTATATATTTTTATAAATCACAAGGTTACAATACTGTAAAAAAATTATGTATTAAAGTAAAATTATATTCTTCACGTTAAAATTTATTAGAAAAGCAAAGCAATTTGTTAATTATATCTATTATAGAATAATGACTAATCACTAATTATATCTATTATAGAATAATGACTAATCACCTATTATATCTATTATAGAATAATGACTAATCACTAATTATATCTATTATAGAATAATGACTAATCACCTATTACCTCATAGCATACTAATTTATAGATTTTTGTTAAATCTCAAATTATTCTGAACATACCAAAAATTATCATTCCAGGTTATTTTCTAAATCATAAATATGATAAAATATAAAATACTGAAATGAAAAAGAAATGCATAGGTTTATTAAGTGGTATTTTTACCTAAATGGAATTTAATAAAAAACAATCAAAATCATTTTTCATTTCATAGTATCATTGTTGAATTATCTCTATATTTCATTAAGAAAATCCAACGTGTTACCGCAACAGAAATGCCAAATTAAGTAACAACACTATCACTAAAATCCAGTCAATCAAGTGACTATCCATTGTTTTTGTGTGGTGTTAATGGATACCAAAGTACTATAATCTCTGGGCTTTAATGTCAACCTTGCGCTATTGGTTTCCCACAGTATCTGGATGTATTCTGTTGTTCTGTGCATAGGCCGTGCTTAGAGCTGCCTGAACCGTAGTTTGTTACCGATTCAATAGGTAATCTAGACGTATGGTACAGTCTTGCCTGGGTGTTGTTAAGTGATCTGTCCATGATGTGCCAGTATTGCATAGTCTTTTGCCGTGGTTTACTTACTGTATTGTGGAATGGTTGGCATTCAACTGTCTTGCGACCTGCAATGGCACAATTCTTTGAAGAGTAACGTCGCGCTCAAGTTAACTTTGTCATAGCCAAGGCATGGTTTATGTATTCTAAGTGGTCTGTATGTGTAAAATGATTGTTAACTAGGGAAATGTTTTAACATGTGCACCATTGTGTAAATTGTTATGTGTATGACTGTGCACTAGAAAATCTTGTTTTCAAAACTTATCATGGTATTGTTTCAATAGCTCCAGTCAACCGTTACTAATGTACTTTATATTATTGGTCAAACACTCAATAGACAAAATAGAAATTATTATTTATTTGATGCATAATATTAAAAAATATTGCACTAAAATACCTCTGCATTTCTTCCTTGTTTCAGTATAGCATTTATTGCTCTTCTTATTGTTTTCTCTTCGCAATGTCTCTCACTTGAATATTTAAAGGCGACCTTTAGTGTCAAGCAGATTTTCTGTTTGTATGTCTAGTGCAAACATAGTATTCATCTGAATGCACATCATGTATATTTTCACTTTGCGCATGCTGGTAGGTGATAACGAGTTCTGTTAAATGTTATATTAAACCTGTAGAATAGGTTTACAGAACATATATTAGTATTAAAGGGACATTGTATAAAATTGATTTATTTACCATTGAAAACAATGATTTCCCCCTACCTGAATAATGTAATACACCACTACTGTTGTATGAGTTCATAGAAGCAAATTGAATCAACTCAAGCTGTCTGCCAGAAATGGATATAATCTCATAATGATCTACCCATTCATGAAGTAATACTCCTTAAATTTTTATGGTCTCCACAGCTATTTCCATGTACATGTAGATTGCATAATGCTACATATAAGAGAGAACATTGTCATGTTATATACAGGACTGTAAGTCATACTGCTTATGTATTATAGATAAATGCTTGTTTGCCTGCAGTATGTGTTGACGGGATAAGCCAATATGTGACAGTTGTTGATAAGTACATGTATCTGTTTCATATATTGTATGCTGTTTAGTGTTATATTCAACAATCAGGATAGTGTTAACTTAAGGCACTATTCTGAATATTGCCATGTAGGAATGTCATAGTAATATACTCAGTCCAGCAATATACTGACACATGGTCGGTGACCAGTCCAGCAATATACTGACACATAGTCGGCGACCAGTCAAGCAATATACTGACACATGATTGGCGACCAGTCAAGCAATATACTGACACATGGTTGGCGACCAGTCTCAGCAATATACTGACACATGGTCGGCGACCAGTCCAGCAATATACTGACACATGGTCGGTGACCAGTCTCGGCAATATACTGACACATGGTCGGCGACAAGTCTAGCAATATACTGACACATGGTCGGCGACCAGTCCAGCAATATACTGACACATGGTCGGCGAACAGTCTCGGCAATATACTGACACATGGTCGGCGACCAGTCTCGGCAATATACTGACACATGGTCAGAGACAAGTCTTGGCAATATACTGACACATGGTCGGCGACCAGTCTCGGCAATATACTGACACATGGTCAGAGACAAGTCTTGGCAATATACTGACACATGGTCGGAGACCAGTCTCGGCAATATACTGACACATGGTCGGCGACCAGTCTCGGCCATATACTGACACATGATCGCCGACCCGTCTCGGCAATATACTGACACATGGTCGGCGACCAGTCTCGGCAATATACTGACACATGGGCGCGACCAGTCTCCGCAATATACTGACACATGGTTGGAGACCAGTCTCAGCAATATACTGACACATGGTCGGTGACCAGTCTGGGCAATATACTGACACATCGTCGGTTACCAGTCTCGGCAATATACTGACACATGGTCAGAGACCAGTCTCGGCAATATACTGACACATGGTCGGAGACCAGTCTCGGCAATATACTGACACATGGTCGGCGACCAGTCTCAGCGGTATACTGACACATGGTTGGAGACCAGTCTCGGCAATATACTGACACATGGTCGGCAACCAGTCTCAGCGGTATACTGACACATGGTCGGAGACCAGTCTCGGCAATATACTGACACATGGTCGGCGACCAGTCTCGGCAATATACTGACACATGAACGGCGACCAGTCTCGGCAGTATACTGACACATGGTCAGAGACCAGTCTCGGCAATATACTGACACATGGTCGGTGACCAGTGTCAGCAGTATACTGACACATGGTCGGAGACCAGTCTCGGCAATATACTGACACATGGTCGGCGACCAGTCTCGGCAATATACTGACACATGGTCGGCGACCAGTCTCGGCGGTATACTGACACATGGTCGGCGACCAGTCTCGGCAATATACTGACACATGGTCGGTGACCAGTCTCGGCAATATACTGACACATGGTCGGCGACCAGTCTCAGCGGTATTCTGACACATGGTCGGTGACCAGTCTCAGAACTACAAGTAGCCTCTGAGCACCAAGTGGGCAATCTTCAAGTACATGTATAATTTTTTCAAAAATAAGACCAGGTTGAAAATCAATCCCACAATCTTCCACTTGTGAGTAGGACTCCTTGTCACGATACCACCTCTGCTGCCTTGTCATAAAAATTAATATTATTACACAAATTTACATTTCAGGCTGGACTGGTAAAGCGGCGGCCACCTGGAGATATTTGGTCAGTAAGTTTCCAGACAATCTGGAGTTCAAATATAAGTTTGGAGTCAGTTTTCTTATGGTAGGAAAGATTGAGTCGGCGAGGGATGTTTTCAAACAGGTTTGTTTTTAGCTTGCCTATTCTATAAATAGGTTCAAGTTTTATATAACATATTCAGCCATTCTTCAATTCTTCAATCTTAGAAGATATTTGGATAACCTCTCTTATCTTAGAAGATATATGGATGACCTTCTTTATCTTAGAAGATATATGGATAACTTAGAAAATATATGGATAACTTAAAAGATATATGGATAACCTCTCTTATCTAAGAAGATATATGGATGATCTTCCTTATCTTAGAAGATAATGGATGACCTCCCTTATCTTAGAAGATATATAGATGACCTCCCTTATCTAAGAAGATATATGGATAACCTCCCTTATCTTAGAAGATATATAGATGACCTCCCTTATCTTAGAAGATATATGGATGACCTCCCTTATCTTAGAAGATATATGGATGACCTCCCTTATCTTAGAAGATATATGGATAACCTCCCTTATCTTAGAAGATATATGTATAACCTCTAGTATCTTTGAAGATATATGGATAACCTCCCTTATCTGTACAACTTCTCTTATCTTAGAAGATATATGGTTAAACTCCCTTATCTTAGAAGATATATGTAAATTCTCTCGTATCTTAGAAGATATATGGTTAACCTCCCTTATCTTAGAAGATATATGTACAACCTCTCTTATCTTAGAAGATACATGGATAACCTCCCTTATGTCATTCCTTTTCATTTCATTTAATTTTCAAGATAATGACAAGAGTGATATGGAAAATTTATGAAGTATTTTATTGCAGAACAAAAGATTGATTAATTGAATATTTAGCATCATTTTTATGCCATCGAAGGCTATCAGATGATCAGTTAACCAGCTAACAACTGTTCTCTGGGTTTCTGGTAAACCAGTGCTTGAGCACACCCATCTCAGCAAATAACTGATAACTTTCCCACTTGAAACAATGGTGAGAGACAAATGACAATTAGACGTCATGTGGTATATCTATCATCTCAGAGAATGTGGTCGGACGGGGATTCAAACTCACAACGTCGACATTGATAGTCAGATGCGTTACCAGCTGAGCTAACATGGCCAGCTCTTAAGAAATGGAAATGACCACAGATTTTTTACTTATTTTATGGTAAAACTTATTTACAGATACTTGAAAAATATCCGGATGATGGGTTTGCCCTGACACACCTGGGCTTCATAATAAAAACAAATGATGGCAACAATGAAGAGGCCATTCCTCTTCTCCAGAGGGGAATAGACTCCAATGTTCCTGGTACCAGTGACGGACGCTTCTTCTACCACCTTGGAGATGCATATAGCAGAGTGAATCAAACAGACAAGGTGTGTCATTGTGTCAGCAGTTTAAATATTATGAAATTACATTTTTTTTACAAAAAAATGCGTCAACTGGCTTTTATTACATATAAGTTTATACAAATTTATTTTAGCTCACCTGAGCCAAAGGCTCACAGGTGAACTTTTGTGATTGCCTGGTGACAGTCGTCTGTCGTCCGTCGTCTGTTGTCTGTCGTCCGTCGTTAACTTTTAGCTTCTAACAACTTCTCCTCTGAAACCACTGGGCCAATTTTGATATAACTTCACAGAAATGTTCCTTGGGTGACCCTCTACCAAGTTTGTTCAAGTCATCTTGATTTGTCAAAAAACATGGTTCACAGGGTGCGGGGGCAAGTTTAATTAATAAAAACTTAAAAAATCTTCTTGTCAGAAACTACTGGCTTGATTTTAAAATAATTTCACAGAAATGTTCTTTGGGTGACCCTCTACCAAGTTTGTTAAAGCTATCTTGATTCATTAACAAACATGGCAGCCAGTTGGGGTTAGTTTTATGTAAAATTACTTCCCTTGTTTTATAGCATACATTTCTGTATATATAACAATTATTATAAGAAGAGGTAATAAACTCTTTAAATAAACTTTTTTTTTGTATATAATTATACAACATTATACCAGATATAAGTTTTAAAAGATAATTCATCATAAAAAGATGAATGATACAATTATAATCAATGACTGAAATATTATTCATATATCATGAACCATTTTAAAATAGCTGTTTTTCTGAATTTAAAAGTCAGAGTTTCTCTGGTTCTGACAGGGATGGTTTACTGCTTCATAATAAAGTAATATCATATTTTTAGCTAGTTTCTTTGCGGCAAGAAGTCTGCTTGAGATTTTAAGTGCCAAAGAGCACTTGAAATCTCGGAGGAGGAGCTTAACTGTTTTGGGGGGAGATTGCACTGCGACAAAGATTCTTTCAAGTGATAGGCTTTGCAGAGATGCCAACTCCTCCGATTTTGGCGGAGTGAATCCGATTTTTGTACGAAAAATCCGCTCTCCGATTTTCCATGAATTGTCTCCGATTTTTAAAAAAAAATGGTCCGGGATAAATTTCATAGGTAAAACAAATAATCAGCACCGTTTACACTGACACCGGTTTTGATGTTCGGACATTTCCGTACACGCTACGTCACTTCTAGAAGCGCTATTAATTAGGTTATCCGGAAAATACCCGAGTATTTACGAAAACAATATCGGATGATCCGGAAAGGCCGATCAACAACCTTCAAAATCCAATATGGCGGATGCAACACCGCCAAAGAAAAAAAAGTACGAACATAAACAAACATTTATTAAAAGTTACACTGATGCATATCCTTGCTTTTCGACATCGAAGATAAGGGTGCATTATTGCATTCTGCAAGGTCTGCAATGCAGAAATTATGTTATCTCACGGTGGGATGGGTGATTTGAAAAAAACATTGCTACAAAACAACACATCACCCGCTCAACTTGTCAGTCGTCGTCAAGGAAAATATCGACAATGGTTGCGACAACTCAACCAGTGGATGAGTCGGTAATTAAATCCCAATAAAGCTTAATTTGAATGTTCAATAAAGCCTCGCTATTCATCAGTTTGTCAGCTTTTTTAATTTATTCTATAAAACTCGATCACTCAATCCTCTTTTTCATCAGGTATATATTTCTTAATAAATACATGACTTTTTATCACTGAAAAGTGCTGAAATGCCATCTCCGAGCATCTACAACTTGAAAAAAATTCTGGGGGACCCCAGACCCCCCATAAAACCATAACTTTCGACCACACTCCTATTTTCAGTAATTAAGGGTTGGCATCTTTGGCTTTGGGAAGGCTTGTGATTGAAACTCGTAGGAATATTTATTGTGCTGGAACTGTGGATTGTTTGATGCACAATAGTTTAGTCTGATGCTTTAGTTTGAAACCGTCCTCAAACCTAACAGGTTAGTTTTGTGCTGGAACTAGACTTTAATTTAGGTTTGGAACAGTCACCAAACCTATAAGTGTATATTTATGCTGGAACTGAGCATTGTTCCAAGCATACAGTTTTGTTATTAATTTGAAACTATTCACAAACAATAACTTTATTTACATGCTGAACTTGACTTTGTTTCATGCCCTTTAGTTTAGTTTAAAGACTAAGAATTGAAACAGTCTTCAAACATATAGGGGTACTTTTATGCTGGATAAACAGTGTTTCAGACATAAGCTTTGGTTTGAGTTTGAAATAAGTCTTCTTGTCAGAAACTACTGGCTCGATTTTAAAATAATTTCACAGAAATGTACCTTTGGTGACCCTCTACCAAGTTTGTTCAAGTCATCTTGGTTCGTCAAAAAACATGGCGGCCAGGATGTTGGGTAAGTTAATTATATAAGCTAAAGTAAAAACTTAAAAAAATCTTCTTGTCAGAAACTACTGGCTCAATTTTAAAATAATTTCACAGAAATGTTCCTTGGGTGACCCTCTACCAAGTTTGTTCAAGCCATCTTGATTCGTCAAAAAACATGGCGGCCAGGGGGTGGGGTTAGTTTACTATATAAGCTATAGTAAAAATTTAAAAAATCTTCTTGTCAGAAACTACTGGCTCGATTTTAAAATAAATTCACAGAAATGTTTCTTTGGTGACCCTCTACCAAGTTTGTTTAAGTCATCTTGGTTTGTCGAAAAACATGGCGGCCAGAGGGTGAGGTAAGTTTATTATATAAGCTAAAGTAAAAACTTAAAAAATCTTCTTGTCAAAAACTACTTGCTCAATTTTAAAATAATTTCACAGAAATGTTCCTTGGGTGACCCTCTACCAAGTTTGTTCAAGCCATCTTGATTCGTCAAAAAACATGGCAGGCAGGGGTTGGGGTTAGTTATAGTAAAAAGTTATAGTAAAAACTTAAAAAATCTTCTTGTCAGAAACTACTGGCTCAATTTTAAAATAATTTCACAGAAATGTTCCTTGCAGGTGACCCTCTACCAAGTTTGTTCAACCCATCTTGATGATTCGTAAAAAAACATGGCAGCCAGGGGGTGGAGTTAGTTTATTATATGTACTATAGTAAAAACGTAAAAAAGTCTTCTTTTCAGAGACTACTGGCTTGATTTTAAAATAATTTCACAGAAATGTTCCCTGTGTGACCCTCTACCAAGTTTGTTCAATCCATTTTGATTCGTCAAAAAACATGGCAGCCAGGGGGTGGGGTTAGTTTACTATATAAACTATAGTAAAAACATACAAAATCTTCTTGTCAGAAACTACTGGCTCGATTTTGAAATCATTTCACAGAAATGTTCCTTGGGTGACCCTCTACCAAGTTTGTTCAAGCCATCTTGATTCGTCAAAAAACATGGCAGCCAGGAGGTTGGGTTAGTTTACAATATAAGCTATAGTAAAAACTTAAAAAATCTTTTTGTCAGAAACAACTGGCTCAAATTTAAAATAATTTCACAGAAATGGTCCTTGGGTGACCCTCTTCCAAGTTTGTAGAAGCCGTCTTGATTTGTAAAAATACATGGCCACCAGAGAGTGGGGCAAGTTTAATTAGTAAAAACTTAAAAAATCTTCTTGTTAGAAACTACTGGCTCGATTTTAAAATAATTTTACAGAAATGTTCCTTGGAGGAACCCCTACCAAGTTTATTCAAACGGTAGTGATTTGTCAAAAAACATGGCAGTCAGGGGATGGGGTTAGTTTACTATATAAGCTTTAGTAAAAACTTAAAAATCTTTTTGTCAGAAACCACCAGATCAATTTTAAAACAATTTCGCAGAAATGTTCTTTAGGTGACCCTTTACCAAGTTTGTTTGAGCCATTGTGATTTGTTAAAAAACATGACCGCCACAGTGAGGTGCTAGTTTACTATATAGGCAGCTATAGTAAAAACTTCAAAAGCCTTCTTGTCAGAATCTACTGACCTGATTTCAATGTAATTTCACTGACATTTACCATGGGTGAACCTCTACCAAGTTTGAACTCTTCTACGCATCTGTTACATCTTCAAAACAAATCAAAATTCTTGCCCAATTCGTTTTTCTGGAATTTTAAGTGTACATGTATTATATAATCTACTTAAGTTGGGTGACTCAGGGCCAGTCAGGTGAGCGATATTGGGCCATCTTGGCCCTCTTGTTACTTGATTGAGTGTACCACTCTTGTGTTCGCTTCCTGGGTACAACCAGTAGTGAGTGTTGTTTTATGAGAGGCATCAGGTTGAGCAGGGGATGGAACCTGCAACCTCTGGCATGAGCTGCCAACACTCTATCCATTATACTACAGCCCCATTATATATGACATTGTCCTTCAAATTGTTCATCTAAGTATTATGACATTGTGTGACAATTACTCTGTCTTTATTGTTTCCATCAACATATATGTTATCACCATCAGTTTTATTATAGTAACAAATGTTTTAATAGCACCTCTCAACACATGACATGTTGTACATGTATATCAAATACTGTTAAAAAGGTAGCCCATTAAACGTTATTCAGTGTCACTTTAATTACTTTAGATATTCGTGTTTTTTCTGGTACCTCAGTTTAACTCAAAACGTGAAGATTGAACTTCAAACTATGCTAAATAAACTCCTATGTTTTGTTAATATCTCATATTGGGCTGGAAGTTTTCACACTGGTTATCAGACCCAAGAGGAGTTGATCAGGGTACTCTTTGTCAACTTCTGTTAGGAACTGCTTCCGATTATCTTGTTGAACTTTTTGTGCCACTTAACTATGTGCATGATTGCTGTATCCAAACTAGCATGACTGCTCATTTTCTCCCTAATTCAACGTTTAGCTTTACCTTCATCAACAGAACATATTTTTTAAATATACAGTTGTTACTCACCAACTTTAACTCTTTTATTTCGAAATTCCGGTGATCTCAAATTTGAAATTCGGTCCTGTTTTTTCTCCTTCTATTTCTATATTAATTAAGTCCGGATATATCAAACTCCAACAATTCCAATTATTCACTATTTCGAATTTGTTCTTTGGTCCCTCCATATTAAAATCTATTGATTTCTCGAATTTTTTTTATCACCGCGTGAAGATGAAAGGCAAACCACCGAAGGTGATAATTGCTGATCCCATACCTGTTATTTATCGCTTCATGTATCTGTACTGGCAGGTAAGTTAATTGGGTCATCAAATTGTTATGATACAAACACAAGCGAGACACACGCTAATTAGGCAAACAGCGCTGATGCTTGTTTGGGTTAAAGCGATAACACGGAAAATTGAGTGAACGAAATCAAACACTAATTGACATTTAGCATATTTGAGTAAATCTTGACAGTCGTCTGATATGAATATAAACTTAAGATCTTCAAACAAGAATCATTATTCACAATGTCTAAAAGTAATCTCATGAAACACATTTTGTTTTTCTATTATATCACACTTTATTTTTACAATGTACACGCACTGGGAAAATAGACAATTACACATGGATAACAACATACAACATATGTTTGCGTAGAAGAAAATGACGCATATAAACAGTAGAATTTACCATGATTTAAGATGAATCCATATAACAACGTGTTTTATTGAGTTAAAAACAACAAATATAGGTATCTACATGTACACATATATTTCCAATGATTTATGAAGTGGGTGGGGTAACCGTGAAAAGATGCACAAAGGTAGACTCCTGATAAATTGAAGACTGGATATTTCAAATTATTTTTACGGTCCCAGGGAATTCGAAATAACGAGTTTCGACTGTAGTATGTTACAATACTGATGAAATACAAATTAATGATATGCATGTAGTATGAAATATGAAATAATAATGAAGTTGTCTGTGATATTTAATTAGTATACTCAAAGTCAATTAACTAATCAGTTGTGATACATGTATAATGTTTAACTTATTACTTGGATTTATATTAAAAATAATTACTAACAATCACATGACATTCTACGGCATTCTATCAATATCAAGGACCACAATGGAAATAAGAGAAAAGTCTTTCTTTTTGCTGTGTTATCCTTTGTATTAGTGTGCATTTCATAGCCTTTGTGTGACTGTATCGTTATGATAATTTTGTTATATTGTTTATGCATCATGTTGTATGTACATTTATTACCAAAATAAATATATCTAAGGGAAAAAAATCATCATCAGATTTCAAACAGGACTTTATCATCATGTTTAGTTTGAGCTCAGCACTTCTCTCTCTGTTTGCCAGGACAACCAGTACAGAGTGTTGCACTTATCTCTCTGTTTGCCAGGACAAACAAGTACAGAATGTTGCACTTATCTCTCTGTTTGCCAGGACAAACCAGTACAGAGTGTTGCACTTACCTCTCTGTTTGCCAGGACAAACCAGTACAGAGTGTTGCAGTTATCTCTCTGTTTGCCAGGACGAACCAGTACAGAGTGTTGCACTTATCTCTCTGTTTGCCAGGTAGAACCGGTACAGAGTGTTCCACTTATCTCTCTTTTGCCAGGTTGAACCAGTACAGAGTGTTGCACTTATTTCTCTGTTTGCCAGGACAAACCAGTACAAAGTGTTGCACTTATCTCTCTGTTTGCCAGGACAAACCAGTACAGAGTGTTGCACTTATCTCTCTGTTTGCCAGGACGAACCAGTACAGAGTGTTGCACTTATCTCTCTGTTTGCTAGGTAGAACCAGTACAGAGTGTTGCACTTATCTCTCTGTTTGCCAGTACAGAGTGTTGCACTTATCTCTCTGTTTGCCAGGACGAACCAGTACAGAGTGTTGCACTTATCTCTCTGTTTGCCAGGACGAACCAGTACAGAGTGTTGCACTTATCTCTCTGTTTGCCAGTACAGAGTGTTGCACTTATCTCCCTGTTTGCCAGGTAGAACCAGTACAGAGTGTTGCACTTATCTCTCTGTTTGCCAGTACAGAGTGTTGCACTTATCTTTCTGTTTGCCAGGTAGAACCAGTACAGAGTGTTGAACTTATCTCCCTGTTTGCCAGGTAGAACCAGTACAGAGTGTTGAGAGGCCATCAAGTGATACCTGGGATCAAAGCTGCAATGAGGGTAGTGCAGTGGATACAGTGTTGGACACCCATGCAAGTTGTTGCAGTTTTGATCCCAGGCTCGACCCGGTGCCTCTCAAAATAAAATAGATGTTTTACCCAGGAAGGGGACTTGAGAGTGGTTCATATTAGCTATGTGTTATGGTACTAACACCCTATCCACATTAATGTCTGACCACTGCACATGGTCATCATGGATGTTAGCTTGTCATCAACTAAATATTTATGATGAAATATCCTTAATTCTATGAAATAGGCCTATGAAATATATCAGATCGGGGCAGACAGGGGGCTATTCCTGTCCCCCCAGCAGCGATCTCTGTACAACGCAGACACACCCATCACAGGGAGACCATGGTGGACACCGGAACAGACAACTTACAAAAAAGATTTAAAGGTAAGTCAGGGTTTTCCATGTCCCTCACTTTTTAATCAAATGTCGCTAAACATTCTCAAATCTGTCTATGAAGTCTCACCATATGGGAAACAAATGACCCCCTATCATATGCGTTCCACAGGGACAAACAATACTGTTAACCAATGATCATATATTTCATTTGAAAGCAGTAAGTGGTACGTTGTAAACTTATTAAAGAATACAACTTTAAACACAATTCATGCTCAAAGTCCACCTGGGTAGAATCAGTCTTTGACATGTTCAGAATGGCAATGTCAGAACTACAGTTCTGTCTTCATCACACTTTATGACTGAAAGGTTGTTGAAAAGTTGATTTATTGGCATGGTATACAATATACAGTCCAAACTCATTATCTCGATATTGAAGGGACTGCCAAATAAACTTGAAATATCCGAAAATTGGCATAGATTTTGTCTCAAGGTCAATATGTTTATTTTTTATCACTTAATAATTGTCTTACATCAACTGTAATTTCATTTTCATACATGTATTATGGTCTGTACAGTAGAATTACACTATCATGATAAATGCTGGTACCCGGGTCCTTCTCAGCAGTGTGAGATATAAATTGAGGCTGATTAATTGAATCAAATGATATTCAAACAATTTACATGCAATCACCCAATTCAATGACACAATGTTTGCAACATTCTGTCAGTCATTAAAACTGACTTCCTTTGCCGTTGACCTGTTATTAGTGTTGGTTCTAAAACAAACTGAAAAATGGCATGTGTAGATTTTGACACAATGTGCAAAAACACAAAATATAGGTCAACAATAATTATATTGAGACAAACATTCAATTAAAGGTGTGAAATGATCAATCAGGAACTAAAACTGCAATCGAGATAGCTGAAATATCAGCACAGAATATATTGACTTACACAAAGAAGAGGAAAAGTTATGGATGGCAAAAATTATCAATATCGAGATAACGAGTTTCAACTGTAGTAAAATGTAGTAAATGTGTAAAATATACTTTCTTAACAGTTCAATTGTTTATATCAGCTTTTAGCAAAAAGTTGGAAGACAATCAGAGAGGAAGGGCTAGCACAGATGGATTTGAAGAAAGGTTCCTTTTTAGCAGAGGAGGAAAATTTGAGGGAGAAAGGAGATTGGAAGCAGTTTGTTCTGTATCAAAGGGGTAACGAATAAACTTTCTTTTACTTTTAAGTCATTTTAAGTAAAATGCCACCATACAGTTAAAAACCCAGTTGTCATAAATGTAAACTTCCCCAAATTTTGTGGGGGTCTCTTAGGTTCAAAGTTAAAAATAGGTTACACAATCTTCCACAATCACAAAGCTCTTTGTATTTATGCATTGCCTGTACATTTGTTGTAAAAACAGACTTTCTTGACAGTCAAACTTTTGTCAGTCACGAATTATAAACAAGTGTCGGAAACATTAGCTCCTCCTATCAAATGTCAGCCAATCAAACTGTTGCTGATTTAAGAAAATCTCGAATTAAAGGGATTATATTGGCAAGTAACACGAACATGCTGTTAATCCAGACTTCTCCTGTATGCAGTGTGCACAAAATAATGCTTATGTATTGATGTATAACCTTTATTTACTTGAAAGTTATCAAATTAACAGTAATTGAATATTGGCCAAAACTTTAATATGTCCCGCAATAAAGTATTGCGCACTGTTTACATTGAACTCCGTAAACTTCCCTAACAAAGCTTCGAAAACGAGATTGGGAACGAGTCTTCACAATGTTATCCGATGATTGATCGGAAACCCGAAAGCGGTTCGTTGAAAATGGCGAATGTAAACAAAAACAAAAAACGTGGCTTCAGAAACCTGATGTTTGTAATAAAGAGGTTATGCAATTAGACACTTTAGACGCATATATCTCTAAGTTATAAGTGTATCATTATGCTGGGCATGTGTTTTTAGGCCAGGGAATTGACGGTAATATGCCAATATAATCCCTTTAAAGACATACTGTTTTTTTGCATAAAATTTGTGGTTATTATTATTTTACACTACGATGGTCCGCAAATGAAACTTCAAAGCCTCTCAACAACAAAAACAAATCTCAATATAAAATTTGCGAAAACTATTTGCTACTTATTATGTTGTTTACAAATTGTTTTCATAAGTGACGTTTATTTACATATGGTTTAAATAATTTTAGCTTAAAAGATGAATGCCATGTTGGTTTGAACATTTAAAAAGTAATGCAGGTCATGTACAATGTTTTAATCAACAAAACAAACCCTAGACTGAATTGTAGATAAAATATACTTACACATAGCTGGAGCAATCATGTCTCATGGACACATTTTAGTTTTTAGCTCGCTTTTTTGAAAAAAAACGAAGAGCTATTGTCATGACCCTGTTGTTGTTGTCGTCTGCCGGTTAAAGTTTTATGTTTTTTTCTGTTTCTGAACAAACTTCTCGTGTTTTGGTGACTAAACTCATAAACACATTCATATTATGTTATAAAAACAATGAATATAGCTAACTTACCTAAATGTCCATACTTTGGACTTTAAAACCTTAGGTTAAAGTTTTTTGTATAGATCGGGTTTGGTAAATAAAAGTTTTATTATGTTTAGTTCCGTTTTTTCTCTGTTTTGAACAAACTACTCACGTTTTGGTGACTAAGTTTCATATACACACTCATTTACCGGTAGCTTGGGTTTGATTTTTAGTGTTATTTCTCAGTAATACTATTTATTCTGTAAACTGGTCACCATCAACTAAAAAAATTTACATCATGACCTTGACCTATTTAATGGACTTGGTTAATACTGTCATTATCTGGTTTAAAGTTTTATGCACCCAAAACTGTTATTGGATAATTGTATAATCATTGTACATGTAAAATTATCAAGATTGATAAGTAGATCACAGATTGGAAACACTTTGTATCATTGTTTGAATTTGGCCATTGTCCCATTATATTAAATCAAATACTCTGCCCCATTTCAACTTTGTTACCGACCCCAACACCCTCACCCCTTGTTCGACAACACTTTCATTCTGTTTGAGATTTCATGTCCGGTTTGTAATTTTGTCACCTATGGATAAATTTCAAAAACACATGGCTCAGTTCATCAGCATAACATGATAATGTGTCATGCCCAAGACCCACGCCTTCACAGTTTAACTTTGTTTGACGACACTTTCAGTCTGTTTGAGATTCAATGTCCGGTCTGTAACTTTGTAACCTATGTATAAATTTCAAAAACACTTCAAGATGCTTAATTCATCAGCATGACATGACGACATGTCACGCGTAAGACCCACACCTGTAACTCAAAGGTCGAGGTCACTCTTTAAGATTGTTTGACACTTTTGAGTCTGTGTGAGATTTCATGTCCGGCTTGTAACTTTATTATGCATTGATGATTCTTTTATAAATATTTGCTTCAAATGATCAACATAACATGATGATGTGTCGCGCGTAACATCATTACTCCCACTTCAAAGTCAAGGTCACAATTTAACTTTGTTTGGTGACATTTTTAGTCTGCTTGAGATTTTGTGTCCGGTCTGTTACTTTGTCATCTATGGTTAAAGTTCAAAAACACTTGGCTTAGTTCACCATCATAACATGACGACGTGTCCTGCGTAAGACCCAGACCTGTACCTTAAAGGTCATGGTCACTCTTTGAATTTGTTTGACAACACTTTGAGTCGTTGTGAGATTTTGTGTCCAGCCTGTAACTTTGTCATGCATAGATTGATATAATAAATACTTGCTAAAAATTATCAACATAAACATGGCGACATGTCTGTGTGTAACACCCACTTCAAAGGTCAAGGTCACAATTTAACTTTGTTTTTTTAAATTTTGTTTTGAATTAAATCAATACTCTGCCCCATTTCAAGATTATTACCGACCCGAAGACCCTCACCCAACCCCCATCCCTGCCCATTTTTTAGCTCACAGGTGAGCTTTTGTGATCGCCTGGTGTCCATCATCAGTCATCCGTCGTCTGTCGTCCATCTTTCACTTTTAGCTTCTAACAACTTCTCCTCTGATACCACTGGGCCAATTTAAAAATAATTTGACAGTTATGTTCCATGGAGGACCCTTAACCAAGTTTGTTCAAACCGCAGTGATTTGTAAAAAAACATGGCCACCAGGGGGTGGGGCTAGTTTACTATATAAGCTATAGTAAAAACTTCAAAAGCCTTCTTGTCAGAATCTACTGACCTGATTTCGATATAATTTCGCTGGCATTTACATGTACCATGGGTGAACCTCTACCAAGTTTGAACTCTTATACGCATCAGTTACACCTTCATAACAAATCACAATTCTAACTACTAGCCTATCTCTTTTTTCTTGAATTTAGATTGTACATGACTGTATTATATATATAATCTACTTAAGTTTGGTGACTTAAGGTCAGTCAACCCCAAGACCCCACTTCCTCCAACTTTTTTTTTTTTTAAATTTTGTTCTGTATTGAATAAGATACACTGCCCCATTTCAACTTTGTTACCAACCTCAAGACCCCACCCCCACCCCCTCCAATTTTTTTTAAAATTTTTTTGTTCTGTATTGAATTAGATACACTGCCCCTTTTCAGCTTTGTTACCGACCTCAAGACATTCTCCCCCTCAAACTTTTTTTATTGTATTAAAACTGCACAGCCCTGTTTATTAAACTTTAGCACATACACCCCAACATCCACAATCATATTTTTAAAAAAATTGTATTAGATTAAATACATTTCAGCTTAAGTACTGGCTAGCTAGCCAGATATAGACATAGTGTATATTCTGCCCTTATAGTTCTACTTGCACATACATGTCTCTACTATTTTGCTAATATGAAAAATGGTTTCATTTATACAGATATAACCGTTTTTCTGATGGTACATTAATGATATACTGTTCTGTGACAAGGCTAGAATAGTTGAGTTAATGCTGTTCTTTGACATCCCATTTTTTTTGTGATATTTTTTAAATTTATTTTATTTTTCAGTAATAGTATTGATTTTTTAAACTAATCACCATCATGTTTAAAAAGTTAACTTCACTGGCTTTGACCTACTTAATAGATTTGGAAAAAATATGAGTGTCTGCACCCGCTTGCGGTGTTCTTGTTAATCTATCATAGATGATGGTCGTTTATCACTCAGTTTAAACCATTTCACAGCTTTGAAAGTCAAGTGTAGTTACAGTACAAGACTATTTTCAACTCAATTGTTTTTATATTTGTAAACATTATGTTACGGAATCTGTAATTTACATAATAAACTGCCAATGAAATATGTTTAAATCATCTTCGAAATCCAATCAAATCAAAATTGAATATTGATTTTAATAAATAATGCTATCTATCGAACTTCCAGCAAACTGAAATAAATGTATATGAACCATATTTCCAATAATTACCAAGTAATATCATGACTGGTTCACTACATTGATTAATCATTTACTCGGTAGATAGACAGCTGAGGTGGAGATTTTCTTTTTACATGTATGTGATAAACTAACTCATTTAGTCAATATGAAATGGCGACTTAATATGTGATAAAGAGCCTTATAGTTTATATATTGTTATATATATGACAAACTGTATTATTTTACTATAGTATGTAGGGTACTGTTATCTATTCAAACGTTATCTTGTTATCTTTCTCCTGTACATTTGTATCAGTGTTTGTACATGCACTGATATCAAATACCACTGTGTAGTCTGGTGATGACAGTATTAAAGTATGATTATCTTCCATCAGTTATAATGCCCCAACCATTTGTAGAATAGTAAAGGGGCATTTTGTGACTGTTATACTCCTCAGATTGTGTCCCTGCCATTTGTAGAATAGTGAAGGGGCATTTTGTGACTGTTATACTCCTCAGTTTGTGCCCCCGCCATTTTAGAATGGTGAAAGAGAATTTTCTTTCTGCTATTATGACTCCTCAGATTCTTTGTGCCCCAGTCATTCATAGAATGGTGAAGGGGTATTTTCTGACTGCTATACTCTCAGTTTGTTTCTGCCCCAATCATTCATAGAATGGTGAAGGGGCATTTTCTGACTGCTACACTCTCAGTTTGTTTCTGCCCCCACCATTTGTAGAATGGTGAAGGGGCATTTTCTGACTGCTGTACACCTCAGTTTGTTTGTGCCCCCATCATTTAAGAATGGTGAAGGGGCATTTTCTGACTGCTATACTCCTCAGTTTGTTAGTGCCCCCATTTTAGAATAGTGCAGGGGCATTTTCTGACTGCTATACTCCTCAGTTTGTTTATGCCTCCACCATTTTAGAATGTTGAAGGGGCATTTTCTGACTGCTATACTCTCAGTTTGTTTGTGCCTCCATCATTTTAGAATGGTGAAGGGGCATTTTCTGACTGTTCTACTCCCCAGTTTGTTTGTGCACCCATCATTTTTAAAATGGTGAAGGGGCATTTTATGACTGCTATACTCTCAGTTTGTTTGTGCCCCCACCATTTGAAGAATGGTGAAGGGGCATTTTCTGACTGTTATACTCTCAGTTTGTTTGTGCCTCCACCATTTGTAGTATGGTGAAGGGGGATTTTCTGATTGCTTTACTCTCAGTTTGTTTGTGCCTCCATCATTTTAGAATGGTGAAGGGGCATTTTCTGACTGTTATACTCCCCAGTTTGTTTGTGCCCCCATCATTTTTAGAATGGTGAAGGGGCATTTTCTGACTGCTATACTCTCAGTTTGTTTGTGCCCCCACCATTTGAAGAATGGTGAAGGGGCATTTTCTGACCCATCAATTTTAGAATGGTGAAGGGGCATTTTCTGACTGCTATACTCTCAGTTTGTTTGTGCCCCCACCATTTGTAGAATGGTGAAGGGGCATTTCTGACTGCTTTACTCTCAGTTTGTTTGTGCCTCCACAATTTATAGAATGGTGAAGGGGTATTTTCTGACTGTTATACTCTCAGTTTGTTTGTGCCCCCACCATTTGTAGAATGATGAAGGGGTATTTTCTGACTGCTATACTCTCAGTTTGTTTGTGCCCCCATCATTTGTAGAATGGTGAAGGGGGATTTTCTGACTGTTATACTCCCCAGTTTGTTTGTTCCTCCACCATTTATAGAATGGTGAAGGGGGATTTTCTGACTGCTTTACTCTCAATTTGTTTGTGCCTCCACCATTTTAGAATGGTGAAAGGGGATTTTCTGACTGCTATACTCTCAATTTGTTTGTGCCTCCACCATTTTAGAATGGTGAAGGGGCATTTTCTGACTGCTATACTCTCAGTTTGTTTGTGCCCCCACCATTTGTAGAATAGTGAAGAGGCATTTTCTGACTGCTATACTCTCAGTTTGTTTGTGCCCCTATCATTTGTAGAATGGTGAAGAGGCATTTTTTGACTGCTATACTCTCAGTTTTTTTTGTGCCCCTATCATTTGTAGAATGGTGAAGGGGGATTTTCTTACTGCTATACTCTCAGTTTGTTTGTGCCCCCACCATTTGTTAGAATGGTGAAGGGGGATTTTCTGACTGCTATACTCTCAATTTGTTTGTGCCTCCACCATTTTAGAATGGTGAAGGGGCATTTTCTGACTGCTTTACTCTCAGTTTGTTTGTGCCCCCATCATTTTAGAATGGTGAAGGGGCATTTTCTGACTGCTATACTCTCAGTTTGTTTGTGTCCCCACCATTAAAGGGCATTTTCTGCCTGCTGTACTCCTCAATTTGTTTGTGCCTCCACCGTTTTAGAATGATGAAGGGTCATTTTCTGACTGCTATTCTCTCAGTTTGTTTGTGCCCCCATCGTTTTAGAATGGAGAAGGGGCATTTTATGACTACTATACTCTCAGTTTGTTTGTGTCCCCACCATTTTAGAATGGTGAAGGCGCATTTTCTGACTGCTATACTCTCAGTTTGTTTGTGCCCCCATCATTTTAGAATGGTGAAGGGGCATTTTCTGACTGCTATACTCTCAGTTTGTTTGTGCCCCATCATTTGTTGAAGGGTGAAGGGGCGTTTTCTGACTGCTATACTCTCAGTTTGTTTGTGCTCCCATCATTTAAAATGGTGAAGGGGAATTTTTTGATTGCTTTACTCCTCAGTTTGTTTGTGCCCCCATCATTTAAGAATGGTGAAGGGGCATTTTCTGACTGCTATACTCTCAGTTTGTTTGTGCCCCCACCATTTTAGAATGGTGAAGGGGCATTTTCTGACTGCTGTACTCCTCAGTTTGTGTGTGCCTCCACCGTTTTAGAATGGTGAAGGGGCATTTTCTGACTGCTATACTCTCAGTTTGTTTGTGCCCCCATCATTTGTTGAAGGGTGAAGGAGCATTTTCTGACTGTTACACTCCCCAGTTTGTTTGTGCCTCCACCATTTTAGAATGGTGAAAGGGCATTTCTGACTGCTATACACCTCAGTTTGTTTGTATTTCCACCATCATTAGAATGGTGAAGGGGGATTTTCTGACTGTTATACTCCCAAGTTTGTTTGTGCCTCCACCATTTTTAGAATGATGAAGGGTCATTTTCTGACTGCTATACTCTCAGTTTGTTTGTGCCTCCACCGTTTTTAGAATGATGAAGGGTCATTTTCTGACTGCTATACTCTCAGTTTGTTTGTGCCTCCACCATTTATAGAATGGTGAAGGGGGATTTTCTGACTGTTATACTCCCCAGTTTGTTTGCGCCTCCACCATTTTAGAATGATGAAGGGTCATTTTCTGACTGCTTTACTCTCAGTTTGTTTGTGCCCCCATCATTTGTAGAAGGGTGAAGGGGCATTTTCTGACTGCTATACTCTCAGTTTGTTTGTTCCCCAATCATTTTAGAATGGTGAAGGGCATTTTCTGACTGCTATACTCTCAGTTTGTTTGTGCCCCTATCATTTGTAGAAGGGTTTAGGGGCGTTTTCTGACTGGTATACACCTCAATTTGTTTGTGCCCCCACCATTTTAGAATGGTGAAGGGGCATTTTCTGACTGCTATACTCTCAGTTTGTTTGTGCCCCCACCATTTGTAGAAAGGTGAAGGGGCGTTTTCTGACTGCTTTACTCTCAGTTTGTTTGTGCCCCCATCATTTGTAGAAAGGTGAAGGGGCGTTTTCTGACTGCTTTACTCTCAGTTTGTTTGTGCTTCCATCATTTTAGAATGGTGAAGGGGCATTTTCTGACTGCTATGTTCTCAGTTTGTTTGTGCCCCCATCATTTGTAGAATGGTGAAGGGGCATTTTCTGACCCATCATTTTTAGAATGGTAAAGGGGCATTTTCTGACTGCTATACTCTCAGTTTGTTTGTGCCCCGACCATTTGTAGAATGGTGAAGAGGCATTTTCTGACTGTTATACTCTCAGTTTGTTTGTGCCCCCACCATTTGTAGAATGGTGAAGGGGTATTTTCTGACTGCTATACTCTCAGTTTGTTTGTGCTTCCATCATTTTAGAATGGTGAAGGGGCATTTTCTGACTGCTATGTTCTCAGTTTGTTTGTGCCCCCATCATTTGTAGAATGGTGAAGGGGCATTTTCTGACCCATCATTTTTAGAATGGTAAAGGGGCATTTTCTGACTGCTATACTCTCAGTTTGTTTGTGCCCCCACCATTTGTAGAATGGTGAAGGGGCATTTTCTGACTGCTATACTCTCAGTTTGTTTGTGCCCCCACCATTTATAGAATGGTGAAGGGGTATTTTCTGACTGTTATACTCTCAGTTTGTTTGTGCCCCCACCATTTGTAGAATGGTGAAGGTGTATTTTCTGACTGCTATACTCTCAGTTTGTTTGTGCCCCCACCATTTGTAGAATGGTGAAAGGGGATTTTCTGACTGTTATACTCTCAGTTTGTTTGTGCCCCTATCATTTGTAAAATGGTGAAGAGGCATTTTCTGACTGCTATACTCTCAGTTTGTTTGTGCCCCTATCATTTGTAGAATGGTGAAGGGGCATTTTCTGACTGCTATACTCTCAGTTTGTTTGTGCCCCCACCATTTGTTAGAATGGTGAAGGGGGATTTTCTGACTGCTATACTCTCAATTTGTTTGTGCCTCCACCATTTTAGAATGGTGAAGGGGCATTTTCTGACTGCTTTACTCTCAGTTTGTTTGTGCCCCCATCATTTTAGAATGGTGAAGCGGCATTTTCTGACTGCTATACTCTCAGTTTGTTTGTGTCCCCACCATTAAAGGGCATTTTCTGCCTGCTGTACTCCTCAATTTGTTTGTGCCTCCACCGTTTTAGAATGATGAAGGGTCATTTTCTGACTGCTATACTCTCAGTTTGTTTGTGCCCCCATCGTTTTAGAATGGTGAAGGGGCATTTTCTGACCCATCATTTGTAGAATGGTGAAGGGGCGTTTTCTGACAGCTTTACTCTCAGTTTGTTTGTGCTTCCATCATTTTAGAATGGTGAAGAGGCATTTTCTGACCCATCATTTTTAGAATGGTGAAGGGGCATTTTCTGACTGCTATACTCTCAGTTTGTTTGTGCCCCCACCATTTGTAGAATGGTGAAGGGGCATTTTCTGACTGCTATACTCTCAGTTTGTTTGTGCCCCCACCATTTGTAGAATGGTGAAAGGGGATTTTCTGACTGCTATACTCTCAGTTTGTTTGTGCCCCAACCATTTATAGAATGGTGAAGGGGTATTTTCTGACTGTTATACTCTCAGTTTGTTTGTGCCCCCACCATTTGTAGAATGGTGAAGGGGCATTTTCTGACTGCTATACTCTCAATTTGTTTGTGCCCCCACCATTTGTAGAATGGTGAAAGGGATTTTCTGACTGTTATACTCTCAGTTTGTTTGTGCCCCTATCATTTGTAGAATGGTGAAGAGGCATTTTCTGACTGCTATACTCTCAGTTAGTTTGTGCCCCTATCATTTGTAGAATGGTGAAGGGGCATTTTCTGACTGCTATACTCTCAGTTTGTTTGTGCCCCCACCATTTGTTAGAATGGTGAAGGGGGATTTTCTGACTGCTATACTCTCAGTTTGTTTGTGCCTCCACCATTTTAGAATGGTGAAGGGGCATTTTCTGACTGCTTTACTCTCAGTTTGTTTGTGCCCCCATCATTTTAGAATGGTGAAGGGCATTTTCTGACTGCTATACTCTCAGTTTGTTTGTGTCCCCACCATTAAAGGGCATTTTCTGCCTGCTGTACTCCTCAATTTGTTTGTGCCTCCACCGTTTTAGAATGATGAAGGGTCATTTTCTGACTGCTATACTCTCAGTTTGTTTGTGCCCCCATCGTTTTAGAATGGAGAAGGGGCATTTTATGACTACTATACTCTCAGTTTGTTTGTGCCCCCATCATTTTAGAATGGTGAAGGGGCATTTTCTGACTGCTATACTCTCAGTTTGTTTGTGCCCCCATCATTTGTAGAAGGGTGAAGGGGCGTTTTCTGACTGCTTATACTCTCAGTTTGTTTGTGCTCCCATCATTTAAAATGGTGAAGGGGAATTTTTTGATTGCTTTACTACTCAGTTTGTTTGTGCCCCCATCATTTAAGAATGGTGAAGGGGCATTTTCTGGCTGCTATACTCTCAGTTTGTTTGTGCCCCCACCATTTTAGAATGGTGAAGGGGCATTTTCTGACTGCTGTACTCCTCAGTTTGTTTGTGCCTCCACCGTTTTAGAATGGTGAAGGGGCATTTTCTGACTGCTATACTCTCAGTTTGTTTGTGCCCCCATCATTTGTTGAAGGGTGAAGGGGCGTTTTCTGACTGTTATACTCTTAGTTTGTTTGTGCCTCCATCATTTTAAGAATGGTGAAGGAGCATTTTCTGACTGCTGTACTCCTCAGTTTGTTTGTGCTTCCACCATTTTAGAATGGTGAAAGGGCATTTCTGACTGCTATACACCTCAGTTTGTTTGTATTTCCACCATTTTTAGAATGGTGAAGGGGGATTTTCTGACTGTTATGCTCCCCAGTTTGTTTGTGCCTCCACCATTTTTAGAATGATGAATGATCATTTTCTGACTGCTATACTCTCAGTTTGTTTGTGCCTCCACCATTTTTAGAATGATGAAGGGTCATTTTCTGACTGCTATACTCTCAGTTTGTTTGTGCCTCCACCATTTATAGAATGGTGAAGGGGGATTTTCTGACTGTTATACTCCCCAGTTTGTTTGCGCCTCCACCATTTTAGAATGATGAAGGGTCATTTTCTGACTGCTTTACTCTCAGTTTGTTTGTGCCCCCATCATTTGTAGAAGGGTGAAGGGGCATTTTCTGACTGCTATACTCTCAGTTTGTTTGTGCCCCCATCATTTTAAAATGGTAAAGGGCATTTTCTGACTGCTATACTCTCAGCTTGTTTGTGCCCCCATCATTTGTAGAAGGGTTTAGGGGCGTTTTCTGACTGGTATACACCTCAGTTTGTTTGTGCCCCCACCATTTTAGAATGGTGAAGGGGCATTTTCTGACTGCTATACTCTCAGTTTGTTTGTGCCCCCACCATTTGTAGAAAGGTGAAGGGGCGTTTTCTGACTGCTTTACTCTCAGTTTGTTTGTGCCCCCATCATTTGTAGAAAGGTGAAGGGGCGTTTTCTGACTGCTTTACTCTCAGTTTGTTTGTGCTTCCACCATTTTAGAATGGTGAAGGGGCATTTTCTGACTGCTATGTTCTCAGTTTGTTTGTGCCTCGTCTATTTGTAGAAAGGTGAAGGGGCATTTTCTGACTGCTTTACTCTCAGTTTGTTTGTGCCCATATCATTTTAGAATGGTGAAGGGGCATTTTCTGACTGCTTTATTCTCAGTTTGTGCCCCCACCATTTTAGAATGGTAAAGGGGCATTTTCCTGACTGCTGTACTGCTCAATTTGTTTGTGCCTCCACCGTTTTAGAATGATGAAGGGTCATTTTCTGACTGCTTTACTCTCAGTTTGTTTGTGCCCCCATCATTTGTAGAATGGTGAAGGGGCATTTTCTGACTGCTATACTCTCAGTTTGTTTGTGCCCCCATCATTTGTAGAAGGGTGAAGGGGCGTTTTCTGACTGCTATACTCTCAGTTTGTTTGTGCCCCTATCATTTTTAGAATGGCAAAGGGGCATTTTCTGACTGTTACACTCCCCAGTTTGTTTGTGCTTCCGCCATTTTAGAATGGTGAAAGGGCATTTCTGACTGCTAAACACCTCAGTTTGTTTGTTCCTCCACCATTTTTAGAATGGCAAAGGGGCATTTTCTGACTGCTATACTCTCAGTTTGTTTGTGCCTCCACCATTTTAGAATGGTGAAGGGGGATTTTTTGACTGCTATACTCCTCAGTTTGTTTGTGCCTCCATCATTTTTAGAATGGTGAAGGGACATTTTCTGACTGCTATACTCTCAGTTTGTTTGTGCCCCTATCATTTGTAGAATGGTGAAGGGGCATTTTCTGACTGCTATACTCTCAGTTTGTTTGTGCTTCCATCATTTTAGAATGGTGAAGGGGCATTTTCTGACTGCTATGTTCTCAGTTTGTTTGTGCCTCCACCATTTGTAGAAAGGTGAAGGGGCATTTTCTGACTGCTTTACTCTCAGTTTGTTTGTGCCCCCATCATTTAAGAATGGTGAAGGGGCATTTTCTGACTGCTTTATTCTCAGTTTGTGCCCCCACCATTTTAGAATGGTGAAGGGGCATTTTCTGACTGCTGTACTCCTCAATTTGTTTGTGCCTCCACCGTTTTAGAATGATGAACGGTCATTTTCTGACTGCTTTACTCTCAGTTTGTTTGTGCCCCCATCATTTGTAGAATGGTGAAGGGGCATTTTCTGACTGCTATACTCTGAGTTTGTTTGTGCCCCCATCATTTGTAGAAGGGTGAAGGGGCGTTTTCTGACTGCTATACTCTCAGTTTGTTTGTGCCCCTATCATTTTTAGAATGGCAAAGGGGCATTTTCTGACTGTTACACTCCCCAGTTTGTTTGTGCTTCCACCATTTTAGAATGGTGAAAGGGCATTTCTGACTGCTAAACACCTCAGTTTGTTTGTTCCTCCACCATTTTTAGAATGGTGAAGGGGGATTTTCTGACTGTTACACTCCCCAGTTTGTTTTTGCTTCCACCATTTTAGAATGGTGAAAGGGCATTTCTGACTGCTAAACACCTCAGTTTGTTTGTTCCTCCACCATTTTTAGAATGGCAAAGGGGCATTTTCTGACTGTTACACTCCCCAGTTTGTTTGTGCCTCCACCATTTGTAGAATGGTGAAGGGGCATTTCTGACTGCTAAATACCTCAGTTTGTTTGTTCCTCCACCATTTTTAGAATGGCAAAGGGGCATTTTCTGACTGTTACACTCCCCAGTTTGTTTGTGCCCCCACCATTTGTAGAATGGTGAAAGGGCATTTCTGACTGCTAAACACCTTAGTTTGTTTGTTCCTCCACCATTTTTAGAATGGTGAAGGGGGATTTTCTGACTGTTATACTCCCCAGTTTGTTTGTGCCTCCACCATTATAGAATGATGAAAGGTCATTTTCTGACTGCTATACTCTCAGTTTGTTTGTGCCCCGACCATTTGTAGAATGGTGAAGGGGCATTTTCTGACTGCTATACTCTCATTTTATTTGTGCCCCCATCATTTGTAGAATGGTGAAGGGGCATTTTCTGACTGTTATACTACCCAGTTTATTTGTGTCCCCATCATTTGTAGAATGGTGAAGGGGCATTTTCTGACTGCTATACTCTCAGTTTGTTTGTGCCCCCATCATTTGTAGAATGGTGAAGGGGTATTTTCTGGCTGCTATACTCTCAGTTTATTTGTGCCCCCATCATTTTTAGAATGGTGAAGGGGCATTTTCTGACTGTTATACTCCCCAGTTTGTTTGTGCCCCCATCATTTGTAGAATGGTGAAGGGGTATTTTCTGACTGCTATACTCCTCAGTTTGTTTGTGCCCCCATCATTTGTAGAATGGTGAAGGATCATTTTCTGACTGCTATACTCTCAGTTTGTTTGTGCCCCCATCATTTGTAGAATGGTAAAGGGTCATTTTCTGACTGCTATACTCTCAGTTTGTTTGTGCCTCCACCATTTTAGAATGATGAAAGGGCATTTTCTGACTGCTATACTCTCAGTTTGTTTGTGCCTCCACCATTTTAGAATGGTGAAGGGGGATTTTTTGACAGCTATACTCCTCAGTTTGTTTGTGCCTCCATCATTTTTAGAATGGTGAAGGGACATTTTCTTACTGCTATACCCTCAGTTTGTTTGTGCCCCTATCATTTGTAGGATGGTGAAGGGGCATTTTCTGACTGCTATACTCTCAGTTTGTTTGTGCTTCCATCATTTTAGAATGGTGAAGGGGCATTTTCTGACTGCTATGTTCTCAGTTTGTTTGTGCCTCCACCATTTGTAGAAAGGTGAAGGGGCATTTTCTGACTGCTTTACTCTCAGTTTGTTTGTGCCCATATCATTTTAGAATGGTGAAGTGGCATTTTCTGACTGCTTTATTCTCAGTTTGTGCCCCCACCATTTTAAAATGGTGAAGGGGCATTTTCTGACTGCTGTACTCCTCAATTTGTTTGTGCCTCCACTGTTTTAGAATGATGAAGGGTCATTTTCTGACTGCTTTACTCTCAGTTTGTTTGTGCCCCCATCATTTGTAGAATGGTGAAGGGGCATTTTCTGACTGCTATACTCTCAGTTTGTTTGTGCCCTCATCATTTGTAGAAGGGTGAAGGGGCGTTTTCTGACTGCTATACTCTCAGTTTGTTTGTGCCCCTACCATTTTTAGAATGGTGAAGGGGGATTTTCTGACTGTTACACTCCCCAGTTTGTTTGTGCTTCCACCATTTTAGAATGGTGAAAGGGCATTTCTGACTGCTAAACACCTCAGTTTGTTTGTTCCTCCACCATTTTTAGAATGGCAAAGGGGCATTTTCTGACTGTTACACTCCCCAGTTTGTTTGTGGCCCCACCATTTGTAGAATGGTGAAAGGGCATTTCTGACTGCTTAATACCTCAGTTTGTTTGTTCCTCCACCATTTTTAGAATGGCAAAGGGGCATTTTCTGACTGTTACACTCCCCAGTTTGTTTGTGCCCCCACCATTTGTAGAATGGTGAAAGGGCATTTCTGACTGCTAAACACCTTAGTTTGTTTGTTCCTCCACCATTTTTAGAATGGTGAAGGGGGATTTTCTGACTGTTATACTCCCCAGTTTGTTTGTGCCTCCACCATTATAGAATGATGAAAGGTCATTTTCTGACTGCTATACTCTCAGTTTGTTTGTGCCCAGACCATTTGTAGAATGGTGAAGGGGCATTTTCTGACTGCTATACTCTCAGTTTGTTTGTGCCCCCATCATTTGTAGAATGGTGAAGGGGTATTTTCTGGCTGCTATACTCTCATTTTATTTGTGCCCCCATCATTTTTAGAATGGTGAAGGGGCATTTTCTGACTGTTATACTACCCAGTTTATTTGTGCCCCCATCATTTGTAGAATAGTAAAGGGGCATTTTCTGACTGTTATACTCTCAGTTTGTTTGTGCCCCCATCATTTGTAGAGTGGTGAAGGGGCATTTTCTGACTGCTATACTCTCAGTTTGTTTGTGCCCCCATCGTTTGTAGAATTGTGAAGGGGTATTTTCTGGCTGCTATACTATCAGTTTATTTGTGCCCCCATCATTTTTAGAATGGTGAAGGGGCATTTTCTGACTGTTTTATTCCCCAGTTTGTTTGTGCCCCCATCATTTGTAGAATGGTGAAGGGGTATTTTCTGACTGCTATACTCCTCAGTTTGTTTGTGCCCCCACCATTGAAGAATGGTGAAAGGGCATTTTCTGACTGCTATTCTCTCAGTTTGTTTGTGCCCCCATCATTTGTAGAATAGTGAAGGGGCATTTTCTGACTGCTATACTCTCAGTTTGTTTGTGCCTCCACCATTTTAGAATGATGAAAGGGCATTTTCTTACTGCTTTACTCTCAGTTTGTTTGTGCCTCCATCATTTGTAGAATGGTGAAGGGGCATTTTCTGACTGCTATACTCTCAGTTTGTTTGTGCCCCTATCATTTTTAGAATGGTGAAGGGGTATTTTCTGACTGCTATACTCTCAGTTTGTTTGTGCCTCCACCATTTTAGAATGATGAAAGGGCATTTTCTTACTGCTTTACTCTCAGTTTGTTTGTGCTTCCATCATTTGTAGAATGGTGAAGGGGCATTTTCTGACTGCTATACTCTCAGTTTGTTTGTGCCCCTATCATTTGTAGAATGGTGAAGGGGCATTTTCTGACTGCTATACTCTCAGTTTGTTTGTGCCTCCACCATTTTAGAATGATGAAAGGGCATTTTCTTACTGCTTTACTCTCAGTTTGTTTGTGCCTCCATCATTTGTAGAATGGTGAAGGGGCATTTTCTGACTGCTATTCTCTCAGTTTGTTTGTGCCCCTATCATTTTTAGAATGGTGAAGGGGTATTTTCTGACTGCTATACTCTCAGTTTGTTTGTGCCTCCACCATTTTAGAATGATGAAAGGGCATTTTCTTACTGCTTTACTCTCAGTTTGTTTGTGCCTCCATCATTTGTAGAATGGTGAAGGGGCATTTTCTGACTGCTATACTCTCAGTTTGTTTGTGCCCCTATCATTTTTAGAATGGTGAAGGGGTATTTTCTGACTGCTATACTCTCAGTTTGTTTGTGCCCCGACCATTTGTCTGTCAACTTTGTTTTCAGCGAATAACTTCTATGTATTTCATTAATATTTGTATATAGCTATACAGGTCAGGTTTGATATTTGCCAAATTTAACAAATTTGGCCCATTTTGAATTGATTTTTGGTAAAATCTACCAACACATAGTGCTATGGACACTTTTCTAATTTAGTTTATTTCAGTAGACAAAGTAATTTTTATACAATTAAATTTAGGAAAGAAAAATGAGGAGAACTGTAAAAAGGCTCCTAAGACCTGTGCCTTGATAGACCAGATTCCAGATGCAGGGGGCTGCACCCGGGGACAGGTGAAGTTTTCTGTGATGCACCCAGGGGTTCATGTGTGGCCTCACACTGGGCCTACAAATTGCAGACTGCGGGCACATTTGGGACTTGTGGTTCCTGAGGGACCCAGGATAAGAGTTGGCAATGACATGGGGTAAATATGAATAATACTTTACTATATGGTTGCTGCAAACAATCTTCATTAAACATTATGCAGAAACTATTTTGATTTTTACTCTGACTTTTCAAAGAGTATTGTTTTTACCCAAGTTTCTTCTTTACAGCCACATGTACTGTACTGTTCACCTTTACTGGTTTATAATTGTTTTTAACTCACCTGGGCCAAAGGCTCCAGTTGTCCATCTTTCCTTCATTCAACAATTTCTTTGAACGACTTCTCTAAAACCGCTTGACAGATTTTTATCAAATTTGGTTTGAGCATTTTTACATGCAGCTCTCTCAAGTTATTCAAATCCTTACCTTGGGATCAAATTTGACCCCCACCCCATGTAACAATTAATACACTTTTAATGTGATACTGTTTAATACATTTGTAAAACATTTGGCATACACAATTTTTCATTACATTTCCCATTTGATCAACTTGAATCACTGTCTCAGCCTTGTGAGATGTTTCTTTCATCTTGACAACGGGTCGTCTGTGACAGCTGTCCCTCAGGTTCAACACAGCTGACATTTCTCTGCAGTGGGTGTACGTTTAAACTATTAACATCCGTATACATTTTTGTGAGAAAATTTACCAGTTACTCACAATGGCTCTTCTTCAATTTATTCCTAGGTCTGCCTTGCACAAAAGAACTGCTTACCATTTCCTGTTAATGGTATTTTTGAAGAGGATTAACTCAGAGAAAATTTGAGTAGAATCTATTTTTTTCTGGAAGTTACCGATAAATTTACTTACATTTTTTTCAGAGTTGCTCCAATGGAAGTTCAGCCATGGAAAACTCGATGATTTGTAATAAATATAATATAAATGCTGGTTAAACATGCTACCTATATATACCACAACCTTTACTGTAGCGTGCAGTTTGTGAGAGAAAATCTCACAAATCCCTTAACATTATTTAATATTGTTTTTACAGAACATGGAAAGAAGGAGAATTTATCATTTTTGATGATTCGTTTGAACATGAAGTGTGGCATGATGGGAAGGAGTTTCGATTGGTCTTGATCGTTGACTTTTGGCATCCAGAATTGACACAACACCAGAAAAGAACAATGGCTCCCATCTAGATCATGTAACTTCACATGAATGATAAAGATGGGGTAGGGCTGCATAGTAATCGCAGTGTCCGTCCTTCCTTCCATCCAATATTTCGTGTCCGGCATGTAACTTGGTCATGCACAGATGGATTTTATTTATACTTGCTACAAATGATTAACATAATATGACGACGTGTAGCGCATAAGACCTACACCTGTACCTCAGAGGTCAAGGTCACAATTTAACTTTGTTTGATGACAGTTCCAGTCTATTTGAGATTTCGTGTCCGGTCTGTACATGTAACTTTATCATGCATAGATTGATTTTATCAATATTTGCTACAAATAATCAACATCACATGATGACATATCACGGGTAAATTCCAGAATCCCACTTCAAAGGTCAAGGTCACAATTTAACTTTTAAGACATTTTCAGACTGTTTGGGATTTTGTGTCTGGTCTGTAACTTTGTCACCTATGGATAAATTCCAAATATATTTGGCTCAATTCATAAGCATGACTTGACGACATGTCACATGTCGCGCATATGATCCACACCTATACCATAAAGGTCAAGGTCACACTTTGAGTTTGTTTGACAAAACTTTGAGTCTGTGTGAGATTTCTTGTCTGTCTTGTAATTTTGTCATGCATAGATGGATTTTATAAATACTCACTACAAATGATCAACATAAAATGATGACTTCGCGCCACATTTAGACCCAAATCGAGAAAAACACTACCCAGACTCCCACTTCAAAGGTCAAGGTCACACTTTCAATTTGTTTGTTAACTCTTTATGTCTGTTTGAGATTTTGTGTCTGGTCTGTAACTTTGTTACCTTTGGATAAATTTTAAAAAAACTTGGCTCAATTCATCAGCATGACATGACATTGTGTCACATGTAAAACCTACACCCGTACATCAAAGGTCAAGGTCACAATTTTAGTTTGACAACTTTGAGTGTGTGTGAGATTTCTTGTCATGCATAGATGGATTTTATAAATACTCACTACAATTGATCAACATAACATGATGACATGTCATGTGTAACACCCAGACTCCCACTTCAAAGGTCAAGGTCAAAGAGCGGGAGGTAGTCTAATGGATAGAGTGTTGGCCGCTCATGCCAGTAGTTGTGGGTTTGATCCCCAGCTTGACCCGATGCCTCTCATTAAATAACACTCAGTATTGGTTCTACCCAGGAAGTGGACTCGAGAGTGGTTAATTTAAGCTCTGAGCTTTCATCGCAATCAAGCTTAAATAAATTGGTATAAACTAAAGGTCACGTCACACTTAAACTCTTTCAGTAGATATTTGAGATTTTGTGTCCGGTCTGTAACTTTGTTACTTAAGGATAAATTTAAAAAAAACTTGGCTCATTTCATCAGCATGGCATGACAACTTGTTGCACATTAGACCAACACCAATACCTCATTTCAGTTTGTTTGACAACACTGAGTCTGTGAGATTCTGTGTCTGGTCCTTAACTTTGTCATACATCGATGGATACAAAAACACTTGGCTCAGTTGGTCAACATAACATGATGAAGTGTAAGACCCAGAACCTTTTTTCAGAGGTCATGGACTTACTTTCAGTTTGTTTGATATTTTGTGTCTGGTCTATAACTTTGTCTTACTTGACTCACTTGATCAAGATGACATGACGATTTGTTGCACATAAGACCCAGATCATTACATGTACCTCAAAGGTCAAGATCACACATCGAGTTTGAGATTTCAATCCAAACTGTAACATTTATCATACATGGGTGGATTTCAAAATCACTTGGCTCAATTGATTAACATGACATGACAATGTGTTGTATGTAAGACCCAGAACCTTACCTCAAAGGTCAAGGTCACATTTTCAGTTTGTTTGATATTTCATGTCTGGTCTGTAACTTTGTCTTACATAGATGGGTTTTAAAATAGCTTGACACAAGTGATCAACATGTCATGACGTGTCACCTGTATAACCTGTAGAAATACCCAGACCTTTATATCAGATGTCATGGTCACACTTTAATGTAAAAAACATAAAAGTGTGTGTCTAGTCTGAAATGTCAGTCCATTACTCTTGATATTCATGGATAAATTTAAATCCCTACCTATTGTAAAAGATATCATAATTTTCACAGACCATTTCGGGGGCATGTGACATTTACCAGTGGCATTTCTTGTTTTTTTATATGTACAATAATGTTTTTGAGTCCAATACACCAGGTGACAATTTTTGGTTATTTGGTGTAATATGATCTTAAAGTACAGAAGATCTTTTGTGATGAAGTTCAATTATTATATTTTTTTCCTTTCATACAAGATTGTTATTTGAATGTGAAGACATTAGATGGTGATATTTTTTAAAAATTTATTTCATGTATTCATAATTGTTGATATTGATAATAGTTTATTTTTATGAAGAGAATTGCTATCTATTAACAGAATATGATTTGCGAATTTTATGTATAGAACAGGATTAAACAAAACTTTTTATTAATGGATGATGCTGTCTTTTCATAGCATATTGCCATAATACCGTGTCTGTTTATAAAACAATATAATACAAAATCATGTTAATTAATAGAGTGTGATAATACCATGTTTATTATAGGGTGTGATAGTACCATGTTTATTTATAGGGTGTGATAATACCATGTCTATTTGTAGGGTGTGAAAATACCATGTCTATTTATAGGATATGATGATACCATGTCTTTTTATAGGGTGTGAAAATATCATATTTATGCCTGTAGAATATTGTTATGTCATTTCTATGTAAAATATGATAATGAATATCTTTTTATGCCCCACCTCCTCCAAAACTGGAGGAGAAGTTAGGGTTGTAAATCACTGGTTGTAATATAAGAATCTTACATGGGTTTGAGGTGGGATAGAACATTCCATCCCGAGGGATAACTGTTTTGGCAGAAATGAGGTTCTGCTGAGTAATCCCATGTTCCCATAAAAATATTAATCCAAAGGTAAGGAAGTTTTTATCCAAACCGAAAGAAACAATGAATGATTCTTTGTCGTGCATACTGAATAATTATTTTAATAAAATATATCATTACATTTTTACTACAATCGCTTATAAGACATCACCTTATATAATCCACATCATTTATTTTATACATCACGTCACAGATGATTATGACATCACAGCCCGGGATAAGGCTATAAGATTATAAGAATCTTACAGGGGTTGGAGGTTCAGATAGAAAATCCCGTCCTGAGGGATAACTGTTTTGGCGGGAGTGATGCTCTGCAGAGTTCCTGTGAAATCAGTTTTCCCAAGGAACAGATTTTTCTATTCAAACAGAAAAAGCCATGAATGATTCTTTTTTTTGCATATGGTACATATTGAATCTTATTTTTACTTGGATCTAATTTATCATTATAGAAATTACAATGGTCGCTTTCAAGACATTTAATTATATTATGATTTACGTTATATTTATAATACATTACGTCATTTAGATGGTTCAATCGCTACAGCGCGAGAATTTTTTCTCAGACCTAGGGTGAATTAGAAATAATTAGCACAGTAAAGATGCAGATATCCTTGTCTGGTATACAAGAATAAAATATCTTACACCAGTAGAAATACATATATTCCTATCTGGTTTACAAGAATGTTGTTTCCTGGTTTACAGGAGAATGATATTTACACCTGATTAAGATATTGTGAAACAACTGGGTCAATTTTGATATAACTTCACAGAAATGTTCCTTGGGTGACCCTCTACCAAGTTTATTCAAGCCATCTTGATTTGTAAAAAAACATGACTGCAAGGGTGCTGGGCAAGTTTAATTAGTAAAAACTTAAAAAAAAATTTTTGTAAGAAACTTCTGGCTCGATTTTAGAATAATTTCACAGAAATGTTCTTTGGGTGACCTTCTACCAAAGTATGTTCAAGCCATCTTGATTTGTCAAAAAACATGGCAGCCAGGGATGGGATTAGTTTACTATATAAGTTATAGTAAAAACTTAAAAAATCTTCTTGTCAGAAACTACTGGCTTGATTTTAAAATAATTTCACAGAAAAGTTCCTTGGGTGACCCTCTACCAAGTTTGTTCAAGCCATCTTGATTCGTCAAAAAACATGGCCGCCAGGGGGCGGGGCAAGTTTAACTAGTAAAAACTTAAAAAATCTTCTTGTCAGAAACTACTGGCTAGATTTTAAAATAATTTTACAGAAATGTTCCTTGGAGGACCCTTCACCAAGTTTGTTCAAACCTTAGTGATTTGTCAAAAACATGGCCGCCAGGGGATTGGGTTAGTTTACTATATAAGCCATAGTAAAAACTTAAAAAATCTTCTTGTCAAAAACTACTGTCTCGATTTTAAAATAATTGCACAGAAATGTTCCTTGGGTGACCCTCTACCAAGTTTATACAAGCCATCTTGATTCGTCAAAAACATGGAGGCCAGGGGGTGGGGTTAGTTTACTATATAAGCTATAGTAAAAAATTTAAAAAATCTTCTTGACAGAAAGTACTGGCTTGATTTTAAAATAATTTCATAGAAATGTTTCTTGGGTGACCCTCTACCAAATTTGTTTAAGCCGTTGTGATTTGTTAAAAAACATGACCGCTACAGTGAGGTGCTACAGACCCTTAACCGCTCAAGTACCCCAATTGCACGCAAATGGAGTACACTCAGAGCGTAAACATAGCACGAATGTAGCACAGACAAAGTGTGAACCGAGCGCGAACGTAGCGCAGATTGAGTGCTGGCGGAGCGGACCTGGACCGTTAGTGAACGTGCACTTTTAATAATAAACGCACTCCTGAAGGCATGAAATAGATGGAGTGCACTCAGATGCGCAGTTTATGCACTACACACTAGACACAGTAAGATAACTGATAACAAAACTATTCGTGCGCTACTGAGTGCACTCGTTCATTTGGATACACTCTTTCTTCATTATTTTAGCGTGAAGTCAGTAATCAAAATTGAGATAAATAAGAAATTTTCTGTTCAAATAAATATAAACCATGTAGTATATATAAATATATTTTGATATAACGCATGATTAAACTAATTTTGGCCAACAATTTGTCAATTATATCATAAATATCAATATTTAGCTAATCAATATAATAAAGTTTAAAAACCTATTATACAACAGACGACACATAAATGGTTATCTATGGTTTCAAGGCCAATTCAGTTGCATATTTAAACATGATTTTGTCTGCGCAACAAAAATATAAATAAATTTATTTATTATGTAAATAACAATTCGAAAATATGTAATATTAAATCACTATTTGCCTTGTTATTTCGATATAAATTAGTTATAGAACAAACGGAACATATATTTTAATTGGATTTAAGCGTAAAAAGCTCCAAACACAAAAAAAACTAATGCATTTGTGAATCAAACAAAACATAGATATGCGGAAAATTATATGATTATGTTTCTATTTGTTTTGAGTATTTTGGCAAAATAAAAATTTATACCCATTTTCAATTTAATTTGGAGTTTAGTTTTATATTTTCCCCAAACATAGTTACACTTAGTCTGTTCTTAGTTGTGAAAAAAATGTATGTAAAACTGTTATATTGCATTTAAAGTGAAAACAGTATACTGGTGCACATCTCATTTAATTATGCAAATAATAGTACCAAATTAATATCATTCTAGAATATAAAGTGAGTCAGTAGTGCAGTGGATAGAGTGCTGGCTTCAGACGGCAGAGGTCGGGAGTTTGACTCGCGCTCTACCCTTTGACCTCTCGAAACATTCCAGTACCAGATCTAATAAAGGAATGTACTGGAGTGATATATGCAAAAGCTCCAAGTTTACTTCACAATCAAGCTAAATTAAAATAATGTAAAATAAATGTATGTATGCCAAAACAACAGGACAGGCCGAAAAACACGATAAACACAGGAAATAAAAACTAGTTAACCCAAATTTCTAGGTGACCTTTTGTCATTTGTGATTTGAGGTGGTGATTTTATATTGACTTAAGAACATTAGAAAAGGAACAGCTTTTGATCATGTGGATGGTTTAAATGAACAAAAAAACATGTATTCACTGCCTTTCAAATAGTAAATATATTGATTTCCTACAAAATCGATACGTCTATTCAAGTGCATGTAAGCAAATAACAATTTATCCAATATAAAAGCTGTGACAGTGGGCAACACATAAGAAATAACAACAATAATAATTATAATAGTAATTATAATAACAATAAATTATAGTAATAATTATAAAGAAGAAAAAAATACTAAGATAATAACAAAAATAATAATAAAAATGATAATAATATTAACAATAATTATAGCAATAAAATAATAACAATTACGATAATAATGATTATAATAGTAAAAATAAAGGATAAAAAGTAATAATAATAATAAAAGCAAAATTCTACGATAGTATTAATAATAATACAAGTGATAATAATAAAAAATAATTATAGTTGTAATAATGATAATTATCAATAATCAATAATAATGATGATAATAATAATAATAAAATGCTACGATGATAATGATAATAATATTAGTAATAAAAAGTAATAATAATGATGATAACAATGATATTATGAAAAAATCTGCATTTTTTTAGTATTGATTTTGACTATATATTCTTATTCAATCACATGTCATAGGTTAAATTAAGATTCATTAATCATGGGTTTACATACTAAAGTATCGTTCTGAAACCTCGAATAACCAATATCTTAAATGAATTTGTTTGATTGGCTGCCAGTTTTTATTATATCTTTTCTTTTCAATCACATACTGCGAGTTCAATTAAGATTTGTCTGTCTGGCACTAATTATAATCAAAATGAAAGCATCCAAAGGGTTCTTCCGTGGTCAATAGACCGGTAAGTCACAGCTTTGGCATATACTTTAATTAACACGGCTTTCACTGGCATGTGACATAACGTAATTAACACCACATGTTTCTGTATTGCTGCATGTCATATAAGTAGCGGTATAGCACAGTGGGTATATTTTCAAACAAGTTTAATATAGTTTGTATTTTAAATAATATATTAACATGAATCATACTATCAATAAAAAAAATAATTAAAGAAACACTGAAAAAAAGTTAATTTCAGGTACATATATATACATAATGATAACGAAAATATTTATTAAATCTTATAATATAAGAATATCTTTTTTTAAGTTTAGTGAAGCCACATTTAGACCCAAATCGAGAAAAACACTACAAGATTATTATATTTCAAAAATAATTTATTATTTTATATGTCAAATCCTATCGCACAAATTATAATAATTTTTTCATCACCCAGGCAGTGCATAATTTTATTATTGATTATAAAGCTGATTTTAATTTGATCATTAAAAAAAACGGTGCCATTATCCACATATTGTTAGGTCACTGCTTATACTGATCAAATGAATGGATTACTGTTAATCCAAAGATGTATAAGCGGTATTGAATTATTAATAACAATTACATTATATATATGTAAATTTTGTGGACAACTTTTTTTGCTTTCCTGTGACAAACAGTATATCAAAGAAGTTACTGACGCAAACACATTTCGGTCTGGATAGTAGAAGTTGGTAGAACGTGCGATATTCTTTGATCACACAGACCGTTGATCACATATCAAAATATAGACTCTTCCATTAATCTTCCCTACTTTCAGAAATGGTTTATCCGAAATTTACAACCTTTCGCCCAGCAGGTGAAACAATATGTAGACAAACAATTGGATTATGAATTCAATTACCTACATTTTATTTATTGCTCCATTTTTAACAACTTAAATTAAAAAGTCAATATCGGATCATTTAAAGAGTTGAGATGTTGCGATTGGTTATGGGCCTGAAACTGAACTGAGTGAACTGAACGCTAAACGGACGAAGCAAACGCTGAGAGGAGTATAAAATAAAGATAGTATACATCGCTTGTGAGTGAATACTTGCATTTGTGAGTGCATTAAATTAACCGCACTTAATCGAGTGCACGCAAACAGAACATAAACGGAGCGCGAACAGAGCGCAAACGGAGTGCAATTATGGGGTTCTTGAGCTGTTTAGGGTTTGTAGTTTACTATATAGGCAGCTATAGTAAAAACTTCAAAAGCCTTCTTGTCAGAATCCACTGCCCTGATTTCGATGTAATTTCACTGACATTTACCATTGTTGAACCTCTACCAAGTTCGAACTCTTCTACGCACAATAAAAACAGGAGAAAAAATTTACAGGGAACTATATTTGAATACGTCAGGCAACAACCAGCCCCATTAACTCAGTCGGTAGAGCATGAGACTTCTAGTCTTGGAATTTCAGATATGATTCCTTGATCTGGCCAACTAAAAATACTTGCAGTTGTTAGGATAGGACTTAATACAGAGAGTCTTGCAGGTATTGCTTGATTCAAAATCTAAGTTTGAATGTTTGCCTTTTTTTTTTTATACATGTGGGATAGGGGTCCTCCGTGGCCATGTGGTATGTATACACTATACTCAGCATACATTTTACCTCTAGAAACAAGCATTTATAAATGCAAATAAGTCCAAAACATACAACAAAATGAATATATTTGCAGAAAAAGTGTATTTTTTTCATATTTTGGCAGCCATTATGTGCATCATTTATATTGTTTTTACTTGAATCAATACTAAATTTTTACCCTAGATAATTGTTATTGATAAAAGCTCACCTTTAGATGAGCGTTATTGATAAAAGCTCACCTTTAGATGAGCATTATTGATAAAACCTCACATTTAGATGAGAGTTATTGATAAAAGTTCACATTTAAATGAGTGTTATTGATAAAAGCTAACCTTTAGAAGAGTGTTGTTGATTAAAGCTCATTTTAGATGAATGTTATTGATAAAGCCTACCTTAAGATAAGTGTTATTGATAAAAGTTCACATTTAAATGAGTGTTATTGATAAAAGATCACCTTTGGGTGAGTATTATTCATAAAAGCTCACCTTTAGATGAGCATTATTGATAAAACCTCACATTTAGATGAGAGTTATTGATAAAAGTTCACATTTAAATGAGTGTTATTGATAAAAGCTAACCTTTAGAAGAGTGTTGTTGATTAAAGCTCATTTTAGATGAATGTTATTGATAAAGCCTACCTTAAGATAAGTGTTATTGATAAAAGTTCACATTTAAATGAGTGTTATTGATAAAAGATCACCTTTGGGTGGGTATTATTCATAAAACCTCACCTTTAGATGAGCATTATTGATAAAACCTCACCTTTAGATGAGCATTATTGATAAAACCTCACCTTTAGATGAGCGTTATTGATAAAACCTCACCTTTAGATGAGAGTTATTGATAAAAGTTCACATTTAAATGAGTGTTATTGATAAAAGCTAACCTTTAGAAGAGTGTTGTTGATTAAAGCTCATTTTAGATGAATGTTATTGATAAAAGCCTACCTTAAGATAAGTGTTATTGATAAAAGTTCACATTTAAATGAGTGTTATTGATAAAAGATCACCTTTGGGTGAGTATTATTCATAAAAGCTCACCTTTAGATGAGCATTATTGATAAAAGCTCACTTTTAGATGAGAGTAATTGATAAAACCTCACCTTTAGATGAGAGTTATTGATAAAAGTTCACATTTAAATGAGTGTTATTGATAAAAGCTAACCTTTAGAAGAGTGTTGTTGATTAAAGCTCATTTTAGATGAATGTTATTGATAAAAACCTACCTTAAGATAAGTGTTATTGATAAAAGTTCACATTTAAATGAGTGTTATTGATAAAAGATCACCTTTGGGTGAGTATTATTCATAAAAGCTCACCTTTAGATGAGCATTATTGATAAAACCTCACCTTTAGATGAGCATTATTGATAAAACCTCACCTTTAGATGAGCGTTATTGATAAAACCTCACCTTTAGATGAGAGTTATTGATAAAAGTTCACATTTAAATGAGTGTTATTGATTAAAGCTAACCTTTAGAAGAGTGTTGTTGATTAAAGCTCATTTTAGATGAATGTTATTGATAAAGCCTACCTTAAGATAAGTGTTATTGATAAAAGTTCACATTTAAATGAGTGTTATTGATAAAAGATCACCTTTGGGTGAGTATTATTCATAAAAACTCACCTTTAGATGAGCATTATTGATAAAAGCTCACTTTTAGATGAGAGTTATTGATAAAACCTCACCTTTAGATGAATGTTATTGATTTAATATAAAAAAAAGCAAACGTCTCCGGTAATTAAGAATAGCTGTCAAATACGTGCAAAATGAGATACAGAACACATTTTGGGTCTAGAAATTCCAATATGTTAATGTTAAATGTGATTGTTTTGATACACGGCAGTCTTTATTTTTACAACAATCCCAGTGTCTAAATTATCAAAAAACAGCTCCCCACTAAACCACTTCCGAAAGTTATTGTTTTAAATTCTTTTCAACATACATGTTACCATATGAGATCTCTTTGCTCTCGTGTTTGTTACTTTCATAATTTTTTTTATAATATTGTATTGTTCGAACTTTTAGCCATCTTGTTTTACTCATTAACATTATTTTCTGTTTTGTTTTATTAACTTCTTAAACTTAAGAAAGTCTTTGAAACTACGCACAATGTATTTTTGGTTAAGGTTGAGATATTCATGTGACAGATAATTTGGGATCACAACCAAGGTAATGGCACATTATAAAAGGAAACTTAAGCTTTTTGGCAAATGCATACCGTATGCTTACTCTAGACCACCAAAACATTATATATATATATTTATGTATGTACTAGTTTAAATAGTGTTTTTGTTATGACTATCAGATTGACTATTACAAATGTCTTGTCAGTGTGTAAGTGGTATAATACTGTGAAATCATTAATTTTCATGGGGTACTAATTTTCGTGGATTTTGTGGGAAGTCTAGCCAACGAAATCAAATACCCACAAATTTAGTTTACGCAATAATGTTATGCTGTCAATATACATTACCTCTCTTTTCATATGCATACATGCATCGCATTGAGGTAAATAATCCATCCTTTATTTATAACTTTTCTTTCGTCATATTGCATCAATATTTACTTGATGATTTTGTAAATAGTGCAATAATTTTTTATTACACATATCATCTTTAATTCATAGACGTGTGTGTGTAGCGAGATGAGTTATAATCAAATGTCAGAGTTGCGAAAAATAGATCGTCAGCTTGCAGCAAAATGCTATCGAGTTGAAACAATGTGACGTATAGGCCTACGGTAAACATTGTAAAAAAAGTGTAAAACATTATAAAAGGACAGTATGCGTGCATACAAAGAAAACTAAAACACAAAATTCAAGTGAAGTTACATCTTCTAAACTTGTTTCATTTTATGATTAAATATATGGTGATACATTTTTAATGAATAAAACAAACAAATCCCTTAAAATATGCAGCACATTAGTTTACTGACGTGGCTCTATTGTTATTTACACTGGGCCTGTGTTCTGAAACCCTTTCTGGATTAGATGTCGTTCTTCTCCTTTCCTCACCTGGTGTTTGCATAACAAATAGTTCTTTATCGTACTTTTATACTAGGGTACTAATTAGCATGTGTCAACTCTTATTTGCACAGCGGTGTGCGATAAATCCTGACGCGCGACGTGTCAATTACAGCAAAGGTTAACAACTGGAACGCACTATGTGATGTCGAAAGTGTAAAAAAAAAATTTTTTTTTAAATTGGTTTACAACGAATTTAAGTCCCCACGAATATGTCTTTGAAGTGGAAACAATGAAATTTAATACCCACAAAATAATTGATTTCACATTATAATGATTTATAAATTTTGAGTTGAAATAGAGGGAAATGGCTGCTGTTATACTTGCATGTGGTATGTATTGACATGTATATGCTATATATTGAGTTTAGCACCAATGTATAGAGAGATATGGCTGCTGTTATACTTGGGTGTGGTATGTACATGCATGTATGTGCTATATATTGAGTTTAGCACCAATGTATAGAGAGATATGGCTGCTGTTATACTTGGGTGTGGTATGTATATGCATGTATGTGATATATATTGAGTTTAGCAGCAGTATATAGAGAGATATGGCTGCTGTTATACATGTGTGTGGTATGTATATACTATATATTGAGTTTAGCACCAATGTATAGAGAGATATGGCTTCTGTTATACTTGCGTGTGGTATGTTTATGCATGTATATGGTATATATTGAGTTTAGCACCAATATATAGAGAGATATGGCTGCCGTTATACTTGTGTGTGGTATGCATATGCTATATATTGAGTTTAGCACCAATATATAGAGAGATATGGCTGCTGTTATACTTGTGTGTGGTATCTATATGCTATTTATTGAGTTTAGCACCAATATATAGAGAGATATGGCTGCTGTAATACTTATGTGTGGTATGTATATGCTATATATTGAGTTCAGCACCAATTTATAGAGAGATATGGCTGCTGTTATACTTGTGTGTGGTATGTATATGCTATATATTGAGTTTACCACCAATGTATAGAGAGATATGGCTTCTGTTATACTTGGATGTGGTATGTTTTTACATGTATATGCTATATATTGAGTTTAGCATCAATGTATAGAGAGATATGGTTGCTGTTATACTTGCGTGTGGTATGTACAAGCATGTATATGCTATATATTGAGTTTAGGAACAATATGAAGAGAGATATGGCTGCTGTTATACTTGGATGTGGTATGTATATGCATGTATATGCTATATATATTGAGTTTAGCACCAATGTATAGAGAGATATGGCTGCTGTTATACTTGCTTGTGGTATGTACATGCATGTATATGCTATATATTGAGTTTAGGAACAATGTATAGAGAGATATGGCGGCTGTTATACCTGCGTGTGGAATGTTTATGCATGTATATGATATATATTGAGTTTAGGAACAATGTATAGAGAGATATGGCTGCTGTTATACTTGTGTGTGGTATGTTTATGCATGTATCTGATATATATTGAGTTTAGGAACAATGTATAGAGAGATATGGCTGCTGTTATACTTGTGTGTGGTATGTATGTGCATGTATATGATATATATGGAGTTTAGCACCAATATATAGAGAGATATGACTGCTGTTATACTTGTGTGTGGTATGTATGTGCATGTATATGATATATATGGAGTTTAGCACCAATATATAGAGAGATATGGCTGCTGTTATACTTGTGTGTGGTATGTTTATGCATGTATATGCTATATATTGAGTTTATCACCAATGTATAGAGAGATATTGCTGCTGTTATACTTGCATGTGGTATGTACATGCATGTATATGCTATATATTGAGTTTAGGAACAATATATAGAGAGATATGGCTGCTGTTATACTTGCGTGTGGTATGTATGTGCATGTTTATGATATATATGGAGTTTAGTACCAATATATAGAGAGATATGGCTGCTGTTATACTTGGGTGTGGTACATGTATGTATATGCATGTATATGATATATATTGCGTTTAGCACCAATATATAGCAAGATATGGCTGCTGTTATACTTGCGTGTGGTATGTTTATGAATGTTTATGATATATATTGAGTTTAGCACCAATATATAGAGAGATATGGCTGCTGTTATACTTGCGTGTGGTATGTATTTACATGTATATGATATATATATGGAGTTTATCACCAATGTATAGAGAGATATGGCTGCTGTTATACTTGCGTGTGGTATGTATGTACATGTATATGATATATATGGAGTTTAGCACCAATGTATAGAGAGATATGGCTGCTGTTATACTTGGGTGTGGTATGTATATGCATGTAAATGATATATTTTGAGTTTAGGAACAATATATAGAGAGATATGGCTGCTGTTATACTTGCGTGTGGTATGTATGTGCATGTATAACATATATATGGAGTTTAGCACCAATATATAGAGAGATATGGCTGCTGTTATACTTGAGTGTTGTATGTATATGCATGTATAAGATATATATTGAGTTTAGGAACAAAATATAGAGAGATATGGCTGCTGTTATATTTGCGTGTTGTATGTATATAGATGTTAATGATATATATGAAGTTTAGCACCACTTTATAGAGATATATGGCTGCTGTTATACTTGCACATTCATTGTATATGCATATGATATATATTGTATTTTATTTGTTAAATTTTAAATCTTACAATTGCTACACATCCAAATCTTTGTCTTGCTATATTAAACATGTGAGTACCAAGCATACTGTGAATAAAAAGTAGTGCTCAAAGATACAAACATAGTGATCGGGCTTGCCTCCCATGCCCTTGGGTCTGATGCTCTATCTTCAGACAATGGACTCCATCTTTTGGTGTTGCCTGTACAATTATGATATAACACTTTGTGTGTATATTTAGTTGATATGTGTTGTTTATACAATTAATGTTTCTAGTTAATGTGTTTTTAATATTTAATGTCACCACAGCTATTTACACCTTTGAATTACTCTAGTTTTAGGGAAAGGGGAAAAGGAAAGTGAATGAGTCGCAAAATTAATATTCAGATTTTATAAGGTTTCTATGGTAAAGCTCTGACTTGTTGGGTTTATTTGAAAGATTTAGGTTACCGGTATTAAGAGCAGAGAATGAGACCTGCAATTAATGATAGACTTGCATTTTACCACTGGAGACCTTGTCTCTCTGTATAACAGCATTTATCTACAGCAACAGGTCTTCTGTGGCGGAGTGGTCTAAGGCGCCGTCTCAACATCACTTACCTTTCACTGCTAAGGTCGTAGGTTCAAGTCCTGCTCGCTCCAAAAACTTTATGTGAGAAAGTTTCCAGTTACTTGCGGAAGGACGATAGTTCTACTCAGTCTGATACAGTCTCAGGTCTTCCTCCACCAGTAAAACTGGATATGCCATATAACCTGAAATGTGTTGAAAATGGTGTTAAACCCCATTAAAAAGAAAAAAAAAATTATCTACAGCAATAAAAGTGTGTTCATTGTTTGTTTCCATTCATTTCTGTTAAATGCTTTGGGTAGGGTAGGGCTAGGATTGAAGTATCTTTTGGGTAGGGTAGGGCTAGGATTGAAGGGATGCAACCAGGCTGTCATAATTATTTTTTGACATTTTAACAAGCCCTACATTGTTCCAGGGTTCTACATGAGTGGTGGTAAAATATGACCTCTGTGACCATCTTGTGCACAAGAGGGAATAAATTCAATTGAAATTTGTTGAAAGTCTGCAGTTCTGCAGGTATAAAGGTTCTAGGTTCATTCTGCGTATTCATTTGTTGATGTATTTTTTCAAGTCTGAATATTTATATGTTGCATTTGTACATATAGGGTGAGCCAGCAATCTTCCTTCTATTCATCATAGTATAACATTTTTGTGTTGGTATACAGTAACGCCCCCCCCCCCCCCCCCAATTGATTTGGCCAAGCTTGCTCTTTTTCAGACCATTGACTTTTGGCATAGTTATGAGGGCCTTTAATTAATTTTATGGTACCAGTAATTTTGTGTGAGAATGTTACACTTCTTTTCAGCTCTACTGATCCCAAACTTCAAAACTGATTTTGGCCAGTATGAAGTCTAGTTTCACATATCTTGGTTGCATTCTGGTCCATTAATCTTTAGAAGAGTTCTTTCAGTATTTGTTATTCTTCATGACCGAGTGGTCTAAGTCGCCATTCTCAAGATCACTTTATGTGAAAAAGTCTGCCAGTTAGTTGTGGAAGGACAGTGGTTCTGCTCAGATTCATTCTGAGGTCTTCCTCTGCCAATAAATCTGGAAAATCTGGATATGCCATATATATAACCTGAAATCTGGATATGCCATATATATAACCTGAAATCTGGATATGCCATATATAACCTGAAATCTGGATATGCCATATATAACCTGAAATCTGGATATGCCATATATAACCTGAAATCTGGATATGCCGTATATAACCTGAAATATGTTAAAAATGGCATCAGACCCCATTCAAAAAATGAATAATTATGTAAATCTGGTTAGCCCCTCCTAAAGTTTTTTAAGCTGTTTTTTTTTGCCAGACATTTTGTAAAAACAATGATGTTAAAAAGAGTACTTACTCAAATACAACTTCTTTAATTAGGAATTAATTCCTTTAGCACTTTGAATTCCCTCTTTCAAATCTACAAAAATAGCCAAATGAGAAAAAGAAATCAGTATAAATAAAACTCTGTATAAATGTCATATTTTGTTTAAGCTTATTGTAGTTTTCAATTCTACATTTCATAGAGCTTATAATATAAATGTTAAAAAAAATGAAGCCACTTAAAGGAAATATTCCAGGATTTTTCAAAATTTGTTGGAAACATTTTTTTCCAATAAATCATGCTGTGATGTACTCGCATCCAAAGATCTAAATTTTATCAATTACACAAGTGATCAAAACCATGTACATGATTATTTAAATAGTATACGGAAGAAAGCAGCTTTTGACATTCATGCAAGCGTTTTTTATATACAGATCAGGTTAAAGTTCTCAGTTCAACAAAAATTTCTGTAATAAATTTGGCTTTGGAAATGCCTTGTAATGTGTGTTCAACTTGTTATTCGTGTTTGAGAGATATTATTAAACATCACACAATCCTCCAAGTGGTGATTTTTATGCTCCCCAAAAATGATTGGGATGCATATAGTGATCGCAGCGTCCATCCATCCGTCCTTCCGTCCGGTATTTCGTGTCCGGCCTGTAACTTTGTCACATTTAAATAGATTTTGTTGATACTTGCTACAAATAATCAACATAACATGACGACGTGTTGCAAGTAAGACCCACACCCGTACCTCAAAGGTTAAGGTCACAATTTGAGTTTGTTTGACAACACTTTCAGTATGTGTGAGATTTCGTGTCTGGCCTGTAACTTTGTCATGCATAGATGAATTATATTGCTACTTGCTACAAATGATAAACAAAACATGACGACGTGTTGCAAGTAAGACCCACACCCGTACCTCGAAGGTCAAGGTCACAATTTGAGTTTGTTTGACAACAGTTTGAGTTTTTGTGAGATTTCATGTCCGTTCTGTAACTTTGTCATGCATAGATGAATTTTATTGATATTTGTTATAAATGATCAACATAACATGATGATGTGTTGTGAGTAAGACCCATACCCGTACCTCAAAGGTCAAGGTCACAATTTGAGTTTGTTTGACAACACTGAGTCTGTGTGAGATTTACTGTCCGACCTGTAACTTTGTCATGCATAAATGGATTTTAGAAATACTTGCTACAAATTATCAACATAACATGACGTGTCGCGTGTAAGACCCATACCCATACCTCAAAGGTGAAGGTCACACTGAGTTTGTTTGACAACACTCAGTTTGTTTGAAATTTCGTGTCTGGCCTGTAACTTTGTCATGCATAGATGGATTTTGTTAATACTAGCTACAAATGATCAACATAACATGATGATGTGTCGCGTGTTACACCCAGAATCAAACATCAACGGTCAAGGTCACAATTTAACTTTGTTTAATGACACTTTCAGTCTGATCGAGATTTCGTGTTCGATCTGAAACTTTGTCTCTGTGGATAAATTTCAAAAGCACTTATCTCAATTCATCAGCATGACATTACAAAGTGTCACGTGTAAGAGCCACATGTGTACCTCAAAAGTGAAGGTCACACTTTGTGTTTGTTTGAAAACACTTTCAGTCTGTGTGAGATTTCTTGTCTGGTCTGTAAATTTGTCATCTATGGATAAATTTTAAAAACACTTGGCTCAGTTGATCAACATGACATAATTTAGTGTCGAATTTAAGACTCAGAACCTTTCCTCTAAGGTCAAGGTCACTCTTTCAATTTGTTTGATATTGCGTGTCTGGTCTGTGACTGTCTTTAACTTGGCTCAATTTATCAAGATGACATGACGACGTGTCATAAGTAAGACCTAGACCTGTACCTCAAAGATCAAGGTCACACTTTGAGTATGCATGACAACACATTGAATCTGATTGAGATTTCTAGTCTGTCCTTTGAACTTTATCATATATGGATGGATTTCAAAAACACATGGCTCAATTTATCAATTGATCAACAATTGATATGTAACTTACATTTATTTTTAAATTTTAAAATAGCTTGACACAAGTGATCAGCATGTCATGATAATGTTTCACCTGCATTTAACTGTTGAAATACCCAGACCATAACATCAGATGTCAAGGTTACACAGAGGTCAAGGTCATGCTTTAATGTAAAAACCATGAAATTGCATGTCTAATCTGAAACATCAATCCATTACTCTTGATATTCATGGATACATTGCTACCTATTATATCATATATTGTTATTTTTCACAGACCATTTGGGAGGCATGCGACACTTAACAGTGCCTTTTCTTGTTATTTTTTACTCTGGCTTTCTTTTATCTAGCTCAAGCTAGACTTCCAATATTTAAAATGATTGTTTTGTCTCTTAATAACATTTTACACTAAACGGTCATTCTCTATTGGTACATATTCATAAAATAAACAAACAAAGCAAACTCATTGTTGTTTCTTTAAATCAAACTTGCGGCGCCATTGATGCCTTGCATCAATCTTTGTCTTGTATAATTATACTCACTGACCTCATATTGCCTTGCATCAATCTTTGTCTTGTATAATTATACTCACTGACCCCATATTTTGGCATGCATCAATCTTTGTCTTGTATAATTATACTCACTGACCCCATATTGCCTTGTACAATCTTTGTCTTGTATAAATATACTCACTGACCCAATATTGCCTTGCATCAATCTTTGTCTTGTAAAATTATATTCACTGACCCCATATTGCCTTGCATCAATCTTTGTCTTGTATAATTAAACTCACTGACCCCATATTGCCCTGCATCAATCTTTGTCTTGTATAATTATACTCACTGACCCCATATTGCCCTGCATCAATCTGTGTCTTGTATAATTATACTCACTGACCCCATAATGCCTTGCATCAATCTTTGTCTTGTATAATTATACTCACTGACCCCATATTGCCTTGAATCAATCTGTGTCTTGTAAAATTATACTCACTGACCCAATATTGCCTTGCATCAATCTTTGTATTGTATAAATATACTCACTGACCCCATATTGCCATGCATCAATCTGTGTCTTGTATAATTATACTCACTGACCCCATATTGCCTTGCATCAATCTGTGTCTTGTATAATTGTACTCACTGACCCCATATTGCCTTGCATCAATCTTTGTCTTGTATAATTATACTCACTGACCCCATATTGCCTTGCATCAATCTTTGTCTTGTATAATTAAACTCACTGACCCCATATTGCCTTGCATCAATCTTTTTCTTGTACTGTTGTACTCACTGACCCCATATTGCATTGCATCAATCTTTGTCTTGTACAAATATACTCACTGACTCCATATTGCCTTGCATCAATCTGTGTCTTGTATAATTATACTCACTGACCCCATATTGCCTTGCATCAATCTTTGTCTTGTATGTTTATACTCACTGACCCCATATTGCCTTGCATCAATCTTTGTCTTGTATAACTTTACTCACTGACCCCATATTGCATTGCATCAATCTTTGTCTTGTATAATTAGACTCACTGACCCTATATTGCTTTGCATCAATCTTTGTCTTGTATAATTAGACTCACTGACCCCATATTGCCTTGCATCAATCTGTGTCTTGTATAATTATACTCACTGACCCCAAATTGCCTTGCATCAATCTTTGTCTTGTATAATTATACTCACTGACCCCATATTGCCTTGCATCAATCTTTGTCTTGTATAATTAAACTCACTGACCTCATATTGCCTTGCATCAATCTTTGTCTTGTACAGTTATACTCACTGACCCAATATTGCATTGCATCAATCTTTGTCTTGTACAAATATACTCACTGACCCCATATTGCCTTGCATCAATCTTTGTCTTGTATAATTATACTCACTGACCCCATATTGCCTTGCATCAATCTTTGTCTTGTATAATTATACTCACTGACCCCATATTGCCTTGCATCAATCTTTGTCTTGTATAACTATACTCACTGACCCCATGTTGCCTTGCATCAATCTTTGTCTTGTATAATTATACTCACTGACCCCATATTGCCTTGCATCAGTCTTTGTCTTGTATAATTATACTCACTGACCCCATATTGCCTTGCATCAATCTTTGTATAGTATAATTATACTCACTGACCCCATATTGTCTTGCATCAATCTTTGTCTTGTATGTTTATACTCACTGACCCTATTGCCTTGCATCAATCTTTGTCTTGTATAATTAGACTCACTGACCCCATATTGCCTTGCTTTAATCTTTGTCTTGTATAATTAATCCACTGACCCCATAATTCCTTGTGTCAATCTTTGTCTTGTATAATTATACTCACTGACTCCATATTGCCTTGCGTCAATCTTTGTCTTGTATAATTATACTCACTGACCCCATATTGCCTTGCATCAAGCTGTGTCTTGTATAATTGTACTCACTGACCCCATATTGCCTTGCGTCAATCTTTGTCTTGTATAATTGTACTCACTGACACCATATTGCCTTACATCAATCTGTGTCTTGTATAATTGTACTCACTGACCCCATATTGCCTTGCATCAATCTTTGTCTTGTATAATTGTACTCACTGACCCCATATTGCCTTGCATCAATCTTTGTCTTGTATAACTATACTCACTGACCCCATGTTGCCTTACATCAATCTTTGTCTTGTATAATTATACTCACTGACCCCATATTGCCTTGCATCAGTCTTTGTCTTGTATAATTATACTCACTGACCCCATATTGCCTTGCATCAATCTTTGTATAGTATAATTATACTCACTGACCCCATATTGTCTTGCATCAATCTTTGTCTTGTATAAATATACTCACTGACCCTATTGCCTTGCATCAATCTTTGTCTTGTATAATTAGACTCACTGACCCCATATTGCCTTGCTTTAATCTTTGTCTTGTATAATTAATCCACTGACCCAATAATTCCTTGTGTCAATCTTTGTCTTGTATAATTATACTCACTGACTCCATATTGCCTTGCGTCAATCTTTGTCTTGTATAATTATACTCACTGACCCCATATTGCCTTGCATCAAGCTGTGTCTTGTATAATTGTACTCACTGACCCCATATTGACTTGCGTCAATCTTTGTCTTGTATAATTGTACTCACTGACAACATATTGCCTTACATCAATCTGTGTCTTGTATAATTGTACTCACTGACCCCATATTGCCTTGCATCAATCTTTGTCTTGTATAATTGTACTCACTGACCCCATATTGCCTTGCATCAATCTTTGTCTTGTATAATTGTACTCACTGACCCCATATTGCCTTGCATCACTCTTTGTCTTGTATAATTGTACTCACTGACCCCACATTGCCTTGCATCAATTTTTGTCTTGTATAATTATACTCACTGACCCCATATTGCCTTGCATCAATCTGTGTCTTGTATAATTAAACTCACTGACCCCATAATGCCTTGCATCAATCTTTGTCTTGTATAATTGTACTCACTGACCCCATATTGCCTTGCATCAATCTTTGTCTTGTATAATTAGACTCACTGACCCCATATTGCCTTGCATCAACCTTTGTCTTGTTTTGAGAATTGGGATTTTGTTTCAAGTTTACCACTTAGATTCAGATCATTTTTGTACCGTTTTGATGGATTTGATATATCATTATGACTCAGATTTATTTTACTGAGATGCTTTGTAACCACTTTTTATAGATATTTTACTACCTTTAAAAACTAAGAAGAAAGATATGGAGTTGGATTATGCTTTCCCTATTTGAAATCATTTCATGGAGGATTTGAAATTCCAATCGGGGAAATAAAATCCTATAGGAACCATGTGTTTATACACTGAACGGAACAGCTAACCGGTCACCTGACATTTAATGTGCCTGACATTTTATGTACTTTCTCAAAAATTATTAAAGCAATTTCCTTAAAACTTGAATAAGAAAGAACATTTAGGCTAATGTAAAATGAATGCTCATTATCTGTAACAGTTAATATTGTTTAGAAATTTGATTAACGCTACTCAATATTTTGATGAAAGTATTGTAAATACAAACCTGGGTGGTTAGTTGTTCCGTTCAGTATAGAAATATGTCCCAAGTCATCCAATACTTTGTAAACCTATAAACGTCACTAATTCCTGTAACAAATGGTAACTGGGTATATATTTATTTACCGCCGCCCCACCCCCTCCACCACCATTTTCCAGTGGTATATAGTAATCGCAGCGTCCGCCCATCCATCCGGCCAGTAACTTCGTCATACAGTTAATACTTGCTACATATGATCAACATAACATAATGAAGTGTCGCGAGTAAGAACCGCACCCGTACCTCTGTGTGAGATTTCGTGTCCAGCCTATAACTGTGTCATTCATAGATGGATTTTGTTAATACTTGCTGCAAATGATCAACATATGACGATGTCGCGCGTTTACTTCTTCACCTATGGATAAATTTCAAAACATTTGACTCAATTGATCAACATGGCAACATTAAGGTGATAAACATTAATGCATTCAAAGCAGCCTTAATAGTAACATTGAATAGACTATTAATATTAAATGACAGAAAATGGGCTAATATAACGTATATACCATTAAAAAAATTAATTGATTTTGGGTACTTTTACATTTTGAAAGTAATGGAAACTGTTTCAAATTCGTTTTGGTAAGATGTACTCAAGTCATTACATACATTACTAAAAATAAAGAAACCTCAAATTGTGGATAATATATTCCAAACACCAATCTTTTTTAATGAAAAAATACTTATTGGAGGAAACCCAGTGTTTTACTCAAAATGGTACGACAACGGGGTTACATTTGTCAACGATTTCGTAAACAATACTGGTGACTTTTACTCAGAATCGGAATTTAAAAATATATTTAATGTAAAAACAAATTTTATAAAATACCATGGGTTAGTAAATGCTATAAAAACGTTCATACAAGAAAATAATATGATTCTAAATAAAAAATGTATAAGACCAATCCAACCTCCAACATAAAGTGATATTACAAAATCTAAAAAAGGTTGTCAAGACATAAACTCATAAACACAGAGACATAAAATACTTAATAATAACAATGATGAACCTACATCAAAGTTAAAATGGCAACAGATTTACCTCATAGATGTAATATAGGACAAGTTATTTGTGTCGCCTTTTAATAACAATCTTAGCACACAACAACGATGGTTTCAAACCAGAATAAATCACAGGATTCTACCATGTAAAAATGTCTACACACATTAAAAATAACTGATAGTCCTCTTTGTACATCCTCAAACCAGAACCTCGCAACACAAACATTTCTTAATAAACTCAGAACCTGGTTCTCTGCCATAAATGTAAATTGTACATTTATGAGAAAGGCTTTATATTTAATACCAATATAGAAAATAACATGTCACTAACAGAATTCCAAACTATTATCGAAATAAAACACTACATATTTTCTACAAGAAGACTGAATGGAACACTATCCGCAGTTGCTTTAAAAAATAGACCGAAATATACACTTCTATCACTCGAAGAAATAGCAATAAAAAACGGAAAAAATAGATACATTTAAAGCACAGTAGCACAAATTTCTGAATATTTAAATCAATACCATGCTTGATAATGACAATATGTAAAATAATCTCTAATACAAACAATGTTAGGACACTCAAAGAAATTTAGCACTGGCACATGACAATGTTTTCACTACAAATTATATACGTATATTAATACTACAGGACTCAACATGGAGAACATTGTTCAACATTTTAAGTGTTTAATTTGCCATTTATCTTCCAAAATGGTGCAATCATACTATGACGTTTTAGGGAAACTTATATATAGCATATGAAAAATCATAAAATAATGCCAACACGTCGGCATACTATCAAAAAAGCATTGACAATTCTACATGAATAAATTGGGCGTATGCATAACGTATTGAATGTAAACATAGCATATGTATAACCTATAAGTAACCTTTCACTAACTTATATATAACTTATGACAGCCTATCATAGCGTATGGCCAGCGTTCTCGACTTATGTCCAGCGTATGAGTAACTTATGAGAAACCTATGCGCAGTTGCCGACGATCACGTGATGTATGGCGCCGATCTCTTCAGTACTGCATTCATACAGTAGTCAGCGAGCTATCAACATGGCACCCAAGAAAACGAGGAAGACAGCAACAAAGAAGTCTGACAGGGGCCGAGATAGAGGCAAGAAGAACACATCTACACCATCATCATCACAACCATCATCACCATCATCGTCCAAAGCCGTCGATCCACCTGCTCATGAACAACTCCTTGCTGTGCCCAAGCTGGCCGCTCAGTCACCACGTTCTCAGTCTCCTCCTTCATGTGATGGTTCCCGTGCCTCTTCTGTTGACTCAGTTCCACTCAAACTTCAGCTGTTGCTCAATGCAGAGACGTAATAAACTGTTACACTCTAACTTCAGCTGTTGCTCAGTTCTCAAAATAAACAGATCCACTCAAACTTCAGATGTTACTCAGTGCTGGTAATAAACAGTTCCACTCCAACTTCAGCTGTTGCTCAGTGTTTTAAATGATCGGTTCCCTACCAAACTTCAGCTGTAGCTAAGCGCTGGTAATAAACAGTTCCACTCAAACTTCAGCTGTTGCTCAGTGCTGGTAATAAACAGTTCCACTCAAACTTCAGCTGTAGCTAAGCGCTGGTAATAAACAGTTCCACTAGAACACCAACTCTTGCCCAGTGATCGTAATAAATTGTTTCACTCTAACTTCAGCTGTCGCTCAGTGCTGGTAAAAAAACAATTCCTCTCAAGCATCAGCTGTTGCTTAGGCAGTGCTGGTAATCAACAGGCAGTGCTGGTAATAAACAGTTCCACTCTAACTTCAGCTGTTGCTCAGTGCTTGTAAAAAACAGTTCTACTCTAACTTCAGCTGTTGCTCAATGTTTGTAATAAACAGTTCCACTCAAGCATCAGCTGTTGCTTAGGCAGTGCTGGTAATAAACAGTTCCACTCAAGCATAAGCTGTTGCTTAGGCAGTGCTGGTAATAAACAGTTCCACTCAAGCATCAGCTGTTGCTTAGGCAGTGCTTGTAATAAACAGTTCCACTCAAGCATCAGCTGTTGCTTAGGCAGTGCTTGTAATAAACAGTTCCACTCAAGGATCAGCTGTTGCTTAGGCAGTGCTGGTAATAAACAGTTCCACTCTAACTTCAGCTGTTGCTCAGTGCTGGTAATAAACAGTTCAACTCAAGCATCAGCTGTTGCTTAAGCAGTGCTGGTAATAAACAGTTCCACTCTAACTTCAGCTGTTGCTCAGTGCTGGTAATAAACAGTTCCACTCAAGCATCAGCTGTTGCTTAGGCAGTGCTGGTAATAAACAGTTCCACTCTAACTTCAGCTGTTGCTCAGTGCTGGTAATAAACAGTTCCACTCAAGCATCAGCTGTTGCTTAGGCAGTGCTGGCAATAAACAGTTCCATTTAACTTCAGCTGTTGCTCAGTGCTTGTAATAAACAGTTATACTCCAACTTCAGCTGTTGCTTAGTGCACATAATAAACAGTTCCACTCTAACTTCAGCTGTTGCTTAGGCAGTGTTTGTAATAAACAGCTCCACTCAAGCATCTGCTGTTGCTTAGGCAGTAATTGTAATAAACAGTTCCACTCAAGCATCAGCTGTTGCTTAGGCAGTGCTTGTAATAAACAGTTCCACTCAAGCATCAGCTGTTGCTTAGGCAGTGTTTGTAATAAACAGTTCCACTCAAGCATCAGCTGTTGCTTAGGCAGTGCTGGTAATAAACAGTTCCACTCTTTCTTCAGCTGTTGCTCAGTGCTGGTAATAAACAGTTCCACTCAAGCATCAGCTGTTGCTTAGGCAGTGCTGGTAATAAACAGTTCCACTCTTACTTCAGCTGTTGCTCAGTGCTGGTAATACACAGTTCCACTCAAGCATCAGCTGTTGCTTTGGCAGTGCTGGTAATAAACAGTTCCATTTAACTCCAGCTGTTGCTCAGTGCTGGTAATAAACAGTTCTTCTAAAACTTCAGCTGTGTCTCAATGCTGGTAATAAACAGTTATACTCTAACTTCAGCTGTTGCTCATTGTTGGTAATAAACAGTTCTACTATAACTTCAGCTGTTGTTCACTGTTGGTAATAAACAGTTCCTCTGTAACTTCAGCTGTTGCTCAGTGCTGGTAATAAACAGTTCCACTCAAATTTGAGCTGTTTCATAGTGTTGGTAATAAACAGTTCCACTCAAACATCGGATGTTGGTCAGTGCAGGGACGTAATAAGCTGTTCTGCTGTAACTTCAGCTTTGCTCAGTGCTGGTAATAAACTATTCAACTCTTACTTCAGCTGTTGCTCAGTGCTGGTTATAAAAAATTCCACTCAAATTTCAGCTGTTGCTCAGTGCTGAGACGTGATAAACTGTTCCACTATTACTTCAGCTGTTGCTCAGTGCTGGTATTAAACATATCCACTCAAACTTTAGTTGTTGCTCAGTGAGGAGACGTAATAAACTGTTCCACTCTAACTTCAGCTGTTGCTCAGTGCTGGTAATAAACAGTTCTTCTAAAACTTCAGCTGTGTCTCAATGCTGGTAATAAACAGTTATACTCTAACTTCAGCTGTTGCTCATTGTTGGTAATAAACAGTTCTACTATAACTTCAGCTGTTGCTCATTGTTGGTAATAAACAGTTCCTCTGTAACTTCAGCTGTTGCTCAGTGCTGGTAATAAACAGTTCCACTCAAATTTGAGCTGTTACATAGTGTTGGTAATTAACAGTTCCACTCAAACATCAGATGTTGGTCAGTGCGGGGACGTAATAAGCTGTTCTTCTGTAACTTCAGCTTTGCTCAGTGCTGGTAATAAACTGTTCAACTATAACTTCAGCTGTTGCTCAGTGCTGGTTATAAAAGTTTCCACTCAAATTTCAGCTGTTGCTCAGTGCTGAGACGTGATAAACTGTTCCACTATTACTTCAGCTGTAAAAGTTGCTAAGTGCTGGTTATAAAAGTTTCGACTCAAATTTCAGCTGTTGCTCAGTGAGGAGACGTAATAAACTGTTCCACTCTAACTTCAGCTGTTGCTCAGTGCTGGTAATAAACAGTTCTTCTAAAACTTCAGCTGTGTCTCAATGCTGGTAATAAACAGTTATACTCTAATTTCAGCTGTTGCTCATTGTTGGTAATAAACAGTTCTACTATAACTTCAGCTGTTGCTCATTGTTGGTAATAAATAGTTCTTCTGTAACTTCAGCTGTTGCTCAGTGCTGGTAATAAACAGTTCTACTCAAATTTGAGCTGTTACATAATGTTGGTAATAAACAGTTCCACTCAAACATCAGATGTTGGTCAGTGCAGGGACGTAATAAGCTGTTCTGCTGTAACTTCAGCTTTGCTCAGTGCTGGTAATAAACTGTTCAACTCTAACTTCAGCTGTTGCTCAGTGCTGGTTATAAAAGTTTCCACTCAAATTTCAGCTGTTGCTCAGTGCTGAGACGTGGTAAACTGTTCCACTAATACTTCAGCTGTTGCTCAGTGCTAGTTATAAAAGTTTCCACTCAAATTCCAGCTGTTGCGCAGTACTGAGACGTGATAAACTGTTCCACTATTACTTCAGCTGTTGCTCAGTGCTGGTATTAAACATATCCACTCAAACTTTAGTTGTTGCGCAGTGAGGAGACGTAATAAACTGTTCCACTCTAACTTCAGCTGTTGTTGAGTGCTCGTATTAAACAGATACACTCAAACTTCAGCTGTTGCTTGATGTGGAGACGTAATTAACAGTTCCACTCTAACTTTAGCTGTTGTTAAGTGCTCCAAATAAACAGATCCATTCCAACTTCAGCTGTTGCTTAGTGCTGGCAATAAACAATTCCACTAAAACATCACCTGTTGGTTAAGTATTACTAGTAGTAAACAGTTCTACTCAAACTTCAGCTGTTGCTAAATACTGGTAATAAACAATTCTACTTAAATTCAAACTGTTGCTCAGTGCTGGTAATAAACAGATCCACTTCAAATTCAGCTGTCGCTCAGTGCTGGTAATAATCGGTTCCACTCAAACATCAGCTGTTGCTTAGGTAGTGCTGGTAATAAACAGTTCCACTCTTACTTCAGCTGTTGCTCAGTGCTGGAAATAAACAGTTCCACTCAAACTTCAGTTGCTGCCCAGTGCTGGTAATAAACGATAATACTGAAACATCAACTGTTGCTCAGTGATAGTTATAAACAGTTTCACTCAAACTTCAGCTATTGCTCAGTGATCGTAATTAACATATACCCTCCAACTTCAGCTGTTGCTCAGTGCTGGTAATAATCGGTTCCACTCAAAGTTCAGCTGTTGCTCAGTGCTGATATGTAATAAACAGTTCCACTCTAACTTCAGCTGTTGCTCAGTGCTGGTAATAAACGTTTATACTCAAACTTCAGCTGTTGCTCAGTGCTGGTAATAAACAGTTCCTCTCAAACCTCAGCTCTCTCTCAGTGCTGGTAATAAACAGTTCCACTCGAGTTTCAGCTGTTGCATAGTGTTGGAAATAAACAGTTCCACTCAAATATCAACTGTTCTTTAGGCAATGCTGATAATAAAGAGTTTCACTCTAACTTCAGCTGTTGTTCATTGTTGGTAATAAACAGTTCCACTCAAACATCATCTATTGCTCAGTGTTGATAGTAAACAGTTTTACTTGAACTTCAGCTGTTGCTCAGTGCGGAGACGTAATAAACGGTTCCACTCTAACTTCAGCTGTTGCTTAGTGCTGGTAATCAACAGTTCCACTCAAACATCAACTGTTCCTTAGGCAATGCTGGTAATAAAGAGTTCCACTCTAACTTCAACTGTTGGTCAGTGATAGTAATAAAATAGAAAATTTGAGTAAATTTTACTATTTGTCTATAGTATACTTACGACAACATTACATATGCTAATACTCGATTTGCCATAATCCACGAAAACAGAAAGACTTAACTATCCTCTTATAAGTAACGAGTTACTATCCTTTGCTATAAATACGCGCATGCGCGAAAGTAACTTCCTCTTTCTGAGGAGGGGAGGGCTTGTAATGTTGTCGTAAGTATACTATAGACAAATAGTAAAATTAACTCAAATTTTCTATATTCGTCTATTTATATCTTACGACAACATTACATATGCTGACTTTAACATAAAAGCCTGGGGAGGAGAGGATAGATAAGTCAAAATAAAAGGGAACAGGGGAGCCTGTAAAAAATATCTTAAGAAACTAAGATATGTCATGTAAAAATCAGTTATGAGTTTTAACATAGAACTAAACTGAATAAACTGTAACAGTGCTACAAAACTTACATACTTTGCAGAACCATCTGGAAGGGCTGTAACATCTCCGGAGTAGGAGAAGACAAAAGTGTCTAGTTGTAGAAGACCTTCATTCCAACAAGTACAGCTTGTTATCCATTCCATATTATAAAGTAGCAGAAATAACTTACTCTGCCTGTATAGACTGAAAAAACTCTAGTCAAAGATACCTGGAGACACGGCAGTCAAAAGGTCAAAAATATTTTTAGTAATATATATCTATCATATATATACTTACATAAATCTACAGCATCAGAACTTCAGAAGTTGATTAGGAGATCCATGTATTGATATATTGATATATTATGTTAGAGAAACATAACATAAATCACAGATTAACAAATATCAGTAAGATGAAAATTAAAATGTAAATAAATTTATTTGATCAGGAATCCTGATACATAAAACACCCACCAAAAGGAGTTCGATTTATGTAGTCTAAAACCATAAAGTTTGTCAAAACAAACTCCATCTAGAGGTTCACCTCTGATCACAAACTGAGCTGCCACAACAGAACCTAGAGTCAGTAAATATTAAAAGATGAGTAATCTCTTAGATAGAACTTAGTAAAGGAGTTATGGGAACTCCAGTAACATGCTCATAGGATACGATCCTGAGAATTAGAATTCAGCCAAGCAAGAGAAGAAGACAATGTTCTAACTTCGTGTGCTGTTGGGTTTGCTCATGGAAGTACTACTTCTTCCACCTCATAAGAAGACATAATAGTCCCTACAATCCTTCTTGATATGAAAGCAAGAGAAAACTATCTTGTGGTTTCTGGGAGATAAGGAACGAAAAGCCGTTTCTTGTACTTGCGCCATGCCTTAGAGCTATCTCAGAAGATTTTAATGTTCTCACTGGACATAAACCAGAAGAAGAAATCTCGTTACCTGAGGTGTTTGTAGGTAGGGCTGGAATAACCAATGGTTGAATAGCAACCAAAGGAGGTTAATGCTATGAGAGAAACCCTGGAAAGAAAAGCAACGTAATGGAAGGGCCACCGACCGCGAAGTAAATGGAATCTTCAGTTCCTGGTAATGCATGTAGCTCACTACGTCAATACCTGAAGTTATAGCTAACAGGAAAGTAGTTTTAAAAGTTAATCCCCATCTCAAACAAGATATAAGTGGTTCGGATGTAGGACCTGAAATAGCCTACAGGACCTGAAGACAGTCCCCTTTTGGAGTGACATAAAAAGAAGCCGGATTCTCTAACTATGTTAGAAAGTAGACGACTATCGGACTTTCCTGTAACCTGCCTAAGTGATACAGAAATGGCTGAACAATAACCTTAAACTGAAGATGGTGAAAGACCTTTATCTTTGAAAAGTGACACAAGAAATCTGATAGATAATTGAAAAGTGTGATTGCATGGATCCAATGACCCTGACTCACCCTTTTCCAACCAACCTTTTCATCTGTACTCATAAAGACATTTGTAGAAAATACAGACTGAAAGCAACTCGAGTAGCAAATCCTTCTGTTTCGAGATGTCGTTAGATAAGAGACAGGCGTAAAGATGAAACACTTGTCTTGGCGTGAACTAGCCGATCAAGAGCTAGACACAGCAGGCCTCATCTGAAAGGGAATACTACTGGAGGAGCCACTAATAGAGAGAACAGTATAGGAAACCATGGATGTCCAGTCCAAAATGGTGTTATCATCAGCAGCAAACCGTCTTCTCTCTGTGCTTTCAGAAGTACCCAAGATAGAAGTGGAGGTGTAGGGTATGCATTTTAGTCTACAGCACCCGGTATTCCCAGGCGGTTTGAACATCTGACCACCTGCTTTCGAGATGGACGCCTTAACCACTACACCACGAAAGACGGTATTACTCGAACAGACCCTGCCAAGGAATTGACAGAGCGTCTATTGCCCCTGACAGGGGATCTGAAACTCGAGAAACAAGGTTGGGAGTTGATTGATCAACCGAGTAGCAAAGAGCTCTATATGAGGTGTGTCCCAAAGTTGGAACACCTGATTTAGTGTAGATCGATGTACCGTCCCTTCTTTATGAAATATCTGGGTTTACCTGGAAAGGGAATATACTAGAACATTAAGTTTGCCTGTAATATACCTGTCTCTGAGAGAGAGTCCTACTTGGGAGTACCAAGTCAGAGTCTCCTTTGCAAAGTTCGAGAGCTCCTGAGCATGAGCACCCCCCCCCCTTCTTGTACACATAAGAAGCTAAGGTTGTGTTGTCGGTGGTTAGCGCGACCGAGTGACCTCGTACTTGTAGGGACGGAAATACTGCCCTCATCTCCAATATGTTTATATGGCTCGTTAATGAATAAATGAATGAATGAATGAATGAATGAATGAATGAATGAATGAATGAATGAATGAATGAATGAATGAATGAATGAATGTATGAATGAATGAATGAATGAATGAATGAATGAATGAATAAAAGAAGTTCCCTGGCTGAGGCAGAGGGAACTGAAAGAAGATGTTCCAGATTTACATGAAATAATCTTAATCTTTCTAGAGAAGGATCCAAAAAAGTTTCCTGTAGTAGGAAATGTGCTCTTAGGCACGTAAATATTTGACAAGAAACCAATACCGACTTGTTCCCATTGGGAAAGAAGTCCAGCTCTAGAATTAGACATAGAAGATGTCTTGAGTGTTGCAGAGCCAAGTCCCTGGAATTGGCGGTTAGAAGCCAGTCCTCCAGATAAGAATGGAGACAAATATCCGTATAATGCACCTGGGATCATGAGCACTTTACTATTCTAGTGAAAACGTAAGGTGCTAGTGATAGACTGAAGGGAAGAGCTCGAACTGATAGGTTGAACCTTGCAAAGGGAAGCGAAGGTATTGTCTGAATCTGGATGTATAGGAAAGTGAACGTAATCAACTTACAGATTAAGAGAAGTTACCCACTCGTTCTTTTGTAGATCCATCGATAATGGTTCTCCATCCCCCTGTTCTTTTGGAACTATGAAAAGGCGACTGTAGCACCCCTGCTTGGGAGAGGAGGGGGATACCGGTTCAATTGCAGCGAGACAGAAAATTCTAGACAAATATGTCGAAATCTACTGCTTCATTGGATCCCAGAGAATTACTACCCATCTTGGGTGAAAAGAAACCGTTGGGGTTTGACCCAAAAAGGAATTAGATACCCCCACCGGATCACCGAAAGGGTCTAAGGGTCTGCGAAAAATAATTTTCCCCGGCTTCTGAGAAGGTAGAAAGTCTACCTCTTGAGGGAATGTCTAGCCTTGGGATCTTCAAATTTAAGTTGGAAGAACCCAGCAAATCTGGAAAGAACCTGGAAATTTCCAGAAAGGGCACCCCTATTGGTCAGGCACTAGACCTCCTCTGCCCTCGCCCCTGCCTCTGTATGACTTGCTTCCTTTATGGTTAAAAGTAACACTGGAAGAAAGATCCTGAGGAAAATGGGCCTTGAGACTCAACTACTGGAGTCCTACTGAATGGAGCTTGAGGAGCTATAAATTGAACCATACTGGAGGTCTGGTATGAAGTTTGGCCATGGCTAACCGCTGAAACGAGGGGTTCTCAAACTCTATTCTACGAATCTTAACCACTTCTTGGAAATTAAAGTCCAAGAAGTGTATGAGAGTTAAATGGTCCATCCTCCAGACTAGAAACCAGCTGTTGGTTTAGAGAACTCTGCTCCAACAGAAAGTCCGACTCCCTAAAGAAAGGAAATTTTGAAACCCTGACGAAATACTCCATCATATTGGCGTTGTCCTTTACCATTGACTATAGGAATAGATGCAGCTCGAGGAGAGCTTCAGGTGACGGTTTATGGTCCTGCCGGATAGACAAGATACCACAGATGCTATAAAGCGATGGGTTCGCCCCTCTGTGTTACAGGAGTGCGAACGACTATCCTCAGGGAAGCGGACACCGATCGAGTGCTGTTGACCGGCGAACCCTCTTGCGGAAGAACAACCTCCGCGCCCATAATATCCGAGAGAAATTGGGCCTGAACTTCTAAACATGCCAACGAATGTAAAGAATTAATTACAGTTCTTCAAATCCGTGCCCAACCTGTCTGTCGTAATAGCCTTAGAAAAGTGAGAGGAAGGGCCATAAGGGACCATATCTTCCTCTCTAAGCTCTGATGTAAAATAGTCATCAAATGAGGTACCTGACAACTCTGTGGTAGCGAAAGGATAGAGTTAGGCGGAGTGTCAGTCTTAAATAAAATTCTAAGGCTGAGTTGCCCTGAGCAGTAGTGTGAGTATAAACCACTGTGAGACAAAGTTCAGGGCCAAATCTATCTCTAAGCAGAGAAAACATCTCTGAGTAATGGGGAAAGGGTGTTCCCGATTTCTCGACCAAATGGCCTTGTTATCAATGGAAAGAGAAGCAACCATCGCCCCTGGAAAGGGGACAGGCGGTTGGTTAGCAGGGAGTGAAGGGACTACGTGGTCAGGAGTGAAACCCCTGGAAAAATTAGTTCTAGTTGAGTGAGAATGTACTCGAAATCTCTGGATTGCGGTACCAGCCCTAGCCCTATGAGACTCCCTTTAGACTGACCCGTAGGTCGATGGTCTAACTGAGGGTGTAACTCCAACACCAAAGATGCCTTCCTTCAAGAGACATTGCTCCATTGGAAGGCCCTTATAAAAATTAGGGAAATCTCCTCATGGTTAAAACACCATTGTTTTATAGAGATTACCAAGATTATTAGAACTAGTGTAGAGACTCCCTATAGATCTGTCCCTGGATTCCCTATAATAAAAAGGGTAAAAGAAACCGAAAGTCGGTGTCTCCTCCCTTAGATGAAGAACAAGAAATTTTACCTCTATTTCTTTTATGTTCCCTTCCGCTCTCACTGGAAGTCTTCCCTCTATCGCCTTCTGTTCATGTCCTTGTTCTGCTGCCGTGCGCTGCTGGGACAGTGATAGCTGACTTTGAGGGAAATCTCTCGATCGTCTTCTGTTCAAGTCCTTGTGCTGCTGCAGTGAGCTGCTGGGACAGTGATAGCTAGCGAATGTGGAGGAGCTCCTGGAGTTTCTCCGACCACCCTTTACTCTCTGGGTTGTGGTACTAGACCTAGCCCATTGAGACTCCTTGTAAACTGACCCGGAGGTCGAAGGTCTACGGAGGGTGTAGCTCCAACACCAACGGTACCTTCCTCCAAGAGACATAACTCCATGGGAAGGCCCTTGGAATCTGAGGGATATCTCCCCGTGGTGAAGATACCTGGGTTACGAGATATCCCTGGATTTCCAAGATTTGAGCTTTGTTTGGACATTTTGTACAAACGCAGGTTGTACAAATATCCTGAAATATAAAACAAAATTGGCGAAGAATTTCGCCGATTAGTTTACAAAAATTATTTGTAAAAACAGTTAAATGACGAAGAAACTCGTCGACTATTTACTTTTTAATAATTTAACAGTGAAATTCTCGCGAAATTAAACTGAGAATTAAAACTGTAAAGCGAATGTATTCGCTGAAAAGAAGTAACACAACTACAAACTAATGAATGTGCTACTTAATTAAACAATAAAACGCACTATATAACGAAGAAACCGTGGAAAATTAGCAATTTTAACGAGTGAATTCGAATTACCTACCTCGCACGAGGGCACGAAAACAGAAAAAGGAAGTTGCTTTCGCGTATGCGCGTATTTATAGCAAAGGATAGTAACTCGTTACTTATAAGAGGATAGTTAAGTCTTTCTGTTTTCGTGGATTATGGCAAATCGATTATTAGCATATGTAATGTTGTCGTAAGATATAAATAGACCAATCAGTTCTGCTCAAACATAAGCTGTTGCTCAGTGCTGGTTATAAACAGTTCCACTCAAACTTCAGCTGTTGCTCAATGACCGTTATAAACAGTTCCATTCAAATTTCAGCTGTTGCTCAGTGCGAAGATGTAATAAACAGTTCCACTCATACTTCAGTTGCTGCTCAGTGCTGGCAATAAACAGTTACACTCAGACTTCAGTTGTTGCTCAATGACCGTTATAAACAGTTCCACTCAGACTTCAGCTATTGCTCAATGACCATTATAAACAGTTCCATTCAAACGTCAGCTGTTGCTCAGTGCAAAGATATAATAAACAGTTCCACTCATACTTCAGTTGCTGCTCAGTGCTGGCAATAAACAGTTACACTCAGACTTCAGTTGTTGCTCAATGAACGTTATAAACAGTTCCACTCAGACTTCAGCTGTTGCTCAGTGCTGGTTATAAACAGTTCCACTCAGACTTCAGCTGTTGCTCAATGACCGTTATAAACAGTTCCATTCAAACTTCAACTGTTGCTCAGTGCGAAGATGTAATAAACAGTTCCATTCAAACATAAGCTGTTGCTTAGTGCGAAAACGTAATAAACAGTTCCACTCACACTTCAGTTGTTGCTCAGTGCTGGCAATTAACAGTTCCACTCAAATTTCAGTTGTTGCTTAGTGGGGAGACGCAATTAACTGTTCCTATCTACCTTCAGCTGTTGCTCAGTACTGGTAATAATCAGATCTACCTTTCTTGCTGTTGTTGCTAAGTGCTCGTAATAAACAGTTCTACTCAAACATCAGCTGCTGCTCAGTGCTTGTACATAATAAACTTTTTCACTCTAACTTCAGCTGATGCCCAGTGCTCGTAATCAACAGTTCTCCTCAAACTTCAGCTGTTGCTCAGTGTTGGTAATAAACAGTTCTACTCTAACTTCAGCTGTTGATCAGTGCTCGTAAAAAACATTTCTAATCAAACTTCAGCTGTTGCTCAGTGTTGGTAGTAAATTGTTCCATTGAAACTTCAGCTGTTGCTCAGTGTTGGCAATAAACAGCTCTAATCTAACTTCAACTGTTGCTCAGTGCTCGTATTAAAAAGTTCAACTCAAACTACAGCTGTAGCTCAGTGTTGATAGTAAACAGTTCTACTTGAACTTAAGCTGTTGCTCAGTGCAGAGACGTAATAAAATGTTCCACTCTAACTTCAGCTGTTGCTCAGTTTTGAAAGTAAACAGTTCTATTTGAACTTTAGCTGTTGCTCAGTACGGAGACGTAATAAACAGTTCCACTCTAACTTCAGCTGTTAATCAGTGCTGGTTATAAACAGTTCCACTCAAACTTCAGCTGTTGCTCAGTGCTGAGACGTAATGATGTGTTCCACTCTAACTTTAGCTGTTGCTCAATGATCGTAATAAACAGTTCCATTCAAACATAAGCTGTTGCTCAGTGCGAATACGTAATAAACAGTTCCACTCACACTTCAGTTGTTGCTCAGTGCTGGCAATTAACAGTTCCACTCGAATTTCAGTTGTTTCTTAGTGCGGAGACGCAATAAATTGTTCCTATCTACATTCAGCTGTTGCTCAGTACTGGTAATAATCAGATCTACCTTACTTGCTGTTGTTGCTAAGTGCTCGTAATAAACAGTTCTACTCAAACATCAGCTGTTGCTCAGTGCTTGTAATAAACTTTTCCACTCTAACTTCAGCTGTTGCCCAGTGCTCGTAATCAACAGTTCTCCTCAAACTTCAGCTGTTGCTCAGTGTTGGTAATAAACAGTTCTACTCTAACTTCAGCTGTTGCTCAGTGCTTGTAAAAAACATTTCTACTGAAACCTCAACTGTTGCTTAGTGTTGGTAATAAATTGTTCCATTGAAACTCCAGCTGTTGCTCAGTGTTGTTAATAAACAGCTCTAATCTAACTTCAACTGTTGCTCAGTGCTCGTATTAAACAGATCCACTTAATCTTCAACATCCGTTGCCCAGTGGGGAGACGTAATAAACTGTTCCATTTAAACTTCAGCTGTTGCTTATTGCTGGTAATAAACAGTTCCACTCTAACTTCAGCTGTTGCTCAGTGCTCGTAATAAAAACTTTAACTCAAACTACAGCTGTTGATCAGTGCGGAGACGTAATAAACTGTTCCACTCAAACTTCAGCTTTGCTCAGTGCTGATAATAAACAGTTCCACTCAAACGTCAGCTGTTGCTCAGCGCGGACACGTAATAAACTGTTCCACTCTAACTTCAGCTGTTGCTCAGTGCTGGTAATAATCAATACTACTCAGACTTCAGCTGTTGCTTATCGCGGAGACGTAATAATCTGTTACACTCTAACTTATCTGTTGCTAAGTGGTGGTAATAAACATTTCTACTTAGACTTGAGCTGTTGCTCAGTGTGGAGACGTATTAAACTGTTCCACTTTAACTTCAGCTGTTGCTCAGTGTATGTACTATAATTTCAGATATTGCTCAGTCCTTGTATTAAACAGTTCTACTCAGCCTTCAGGTGTTGCACAGTGCGGAGACGTAATCAACTTTCCACTCAAACTTCAGCTGTTGCTCAGTGCTGGTAATAAACAGTTTTCCTCTAACTTCAGCTGTTACTCATTGCTCGAAATAAAAAAGTTCTACTCATACTTCAGCTTTTGCTCAGTGAGGATACTTCATAAACGTCTCCACTCTAACTTCAGCTGTTGCTCAGTGCTGGTAATAAACAGTTCCACTCTAACTTCAGCTATTGCTCTGTGCTGGTTATTAACAGTTCTACTCAGACTTTAGCTGTTGCTTAGTGCGGATACTTAATAAACTGTTCCACTCTTACTTTAGCTGTTGCTCTGTGCTGGTAATAAACAGTTCCACTCAAACTTCAGCTGTTGATTAGTGTTGGAAATAAACAGTTCTACTTGAGCTTCAGCTGTTGCTCAGTGCTAGTATTACACTTTTCTACTCAGACTTCAGCAATGGCTCAGTGCTGGTAATAAACATTTCCATTGAAACTTCAGCTGGTGCTTAGTGCTGGTAGGTAATAAATAGTTCTACTCATACTTCAGCTGTTGCTCAGTGTTGGTAATAAACAGTTCCACTTTAACTACAGCTGTTGCTCAGTGCTGGTAGGTAATAAACAGTTCTACTCAAACTTCATCTGTTGCTCAGTGCTGGTAATAAACAGTTCCACTGAAACTTCAGCTGTTGCTCAGTGCCGGTAATAAACAGTTCCACTCAAACATCAGCTTTTGCTCAGTGCTGGTAATAAACAGTGCTACTCAAACTTCAGCTGTTGCTCAGTGCCGATAATAAACAGTTCCACTCAAACTTCAGCTGATGCTTAGTGCTGGTAATAAACATATCTACTCAAATTTCAGCTGTTGCGCAGTGCTTGTAATAAACAGTTCCATTCAAACATCAGCTGTTGCTCAGTGTCGGTAATAAACAGTGCTACTCAAACTTCAGTTGTTTCTCAGTGCTGGTAATAAACAGTTCCACTGAAACTTCAGCTGTTGCTTAGTGCTGGTAGGTAATAAACAGTTTTACTCAAACTTCAGCTGTTGCTTAGTGCTGGTAGGTAATAAACTGTTCTACTCAAACTTCTACTGTTGCTCAGTGTTGGTAATAAACAGTTCCACTTAAATTTCAGCTGTTGCTCAGTGTTGGTAATAAACATTTCCACTCAAACTTCAACTGTTGCTTAGTGCGGTTAATAAACAGTTCTACTCAAATTTCAGCTGTTGCTCAGTGCTGGTAATAAACAATTCTACTGTAACTTCAGCTGTTTTTCAGTGCTGGTAATAAACAGTTCTACTCAAATTTCAGCTGTTGCTCAGTGCTGGTAATAAACAGTGCTACTCAAACTTCAGCTGTTGCTCAGTGCTGGTAATAAACAGTTCTACTGAAACTTCAGCTGTTGCTTATTGCTGATAGATAATAAACAGTTCTACTTAAACTTCAGCTGTGGCTCTGTGTTGGTAATAAACATTTCTACTCAAACGTCAGCTGTTGCTCAGAGCTGGTAATCAACATTTCTACTCAAACTTCAGCTTTTGCTCAGTGCTGGTAATTAACAGTTCAACTCAAACTTCAGCTGTTGCCCAGTGCTCGTAATTAACAGTTCTACTCAAACTTCAGCTGTTGCTCAGTGCTGGAAATAAACAGTTCTACTCTAACTTCAGTTGTTGCTCAGTGCGTGTTATAAACAGTTCTACTTAAACTTCATGTATTGCTCAGTGCTTGTAATAAACAGATCTACTCAAAGTTTAGCTTTTGCTCAATGCTTGTTATAAACAGTTCCACTCAATTTTCAGCTGCTACTCATAGATGGTAATTAACAGTGTCACTCAAACATCAGCTGTTGCTTAGGCAGTGCTGGAAATAAACAGTTCTACTAAAACTTCAGCTGTTTGTCAGTGCGCGTAATAAACAGTTCTACTCAGACTTCAGCTGTTGCTCAGTGCTGGTAATAAACAGTTCCACTGAAACTTCAGCTGTTGCTTAGTGCTGATAGGTAATAAACAGTTCTACTTGAGCTTCAGCTGTTGCTTAGTGCGGTTAATAAACAGTTCTACTCAAATTTCAGCTGTTGCTCAGTGCTGGTTATAAACAATTCTACTGTAACTTCAGCTGTTTTTTCAGTGCTGGTAATAAACAGTTCCACTCAAACATCAGCTGTTGCTCAATGCTGGTAATAAACAGTGCTACTCAAACTTCAGCTGTTGCTTATTGCTGATAGGTAATAAACAGTTCTACTTAAACTTCAGCTGTGGCTCTGTGTTGGTAATAAACATTTCTACTCAAACTTCAGCTGTTGCTCAGAGCTGGTAATAAACATTCTACTCAAACTTCAGCTTTTGCTCAGTGCTGGTAATAAACAGTTCAACTCAAACTCAGCTGTTGCTCAGTGCTCGTAATTAACAGTTTGTTGTATTATCTATGCATGTGTTCATAACTCATGATTACTCTTTAATATAGTCTATGTTGTAGTTACTTCCCTTTACTTAGAATAAGAACTACTCTTATAATTTGCCTCTATAATTACATGCGTTTCCATACCATGAATCACTTGTACTTTGATACTGAGCATTAAACATCTTAGTTAGAGCACACGCCTTGTGTCGTTCATTTTAGTTCCATTACTTCAATAGTATTATTATGTGTTCCTGTGTATACCACAAACACAACATGGTGTCAGAAGTTACAGTTTGAATTTGTGACATTTGTGCATTATTATTTTGGATTAATCACAAATTGATCAACATTCATAAATTTAAATAACAATGGAACTTAACGGTGTACCAACACCAAAAGTGGACTGGACTTCCACAAACTTGCCTGAAGCATGGCAACAATATAAAGATCATGTAGATCTTATCTTCAACGGTCCTTTAAAGGATAAAGACGAAGAAACGAAATGCACATACTTACTTTTATGGATTGGTCAGAAGGGACGAGATATCCATAAATCGTGGAATTTAACCGCAGAGGATAATAAGAAGCTGGACACATTGTTCAAGAAATTTGGGGAATACGTTCAACCCAAACTTAACTCTGTATTTAAACGTTTTCGGTTTAACAATATATGCCAAGGTGAATTGTCTATTGAAGATTTCATCACAAAACTGAAAATTGCAGCCAATGACTGCAAGTATGATAAACGGGATGAGATGATCCGAGACAGAATAGTTTTCGGAGTAAGTTCCAACAAAATCCACGAAAAACTTATTACGGAAGGTGATAGATTATCCATGGACAAAGCTATTCAAATAGCACAAACCTATGAATATATTCAGACACAGCTGAAATCAATGGAAAGACAACATGACATCAGCGACGTCAAGCAGCCACACTGGAAAGGGAACAAGAGCCACACCAAACATAGGAATACCACCCGCAATCCAGTACACCACAACAAAAGGGACATAAACAACACCAAATGTGGAAATTGTGGACAGAAACGGACACACCCAGTATGCCCAGCTAAAGGCAAACAGTGCTTATTTTGTAAAAAATGGAATCACTTTCAAACTGTGTGCCTTGCCAAAAAGGAACGTCGTGTTCATGGCATTAGGAACAACGGGGAGTATAGTGAAAGTGACAGTGATGATTTTCACGTAGATGTTATTAATTCAAAGGACAATCAGGTATTTGCTGATATTCAGGTTGGTCCCAAACATACACCAATTCCTTTCAAATTAGATACTGGTGCCAGTTGCAACATTTTGACAGAAAAAAATTGGCAAACACTCAACATAAAAGCCTCCCTAAAGAAAGCTAATTGCAAGCTAACCGCATACAATGGTGCAAACTTGAATGTACTTGGTAGTATCACATTAACATGTAGATACAAATCACACTCTGAAGAAGTTGATTTCTATGTCGTTCGTACAGATAGGTCACCAATCCTAGGTCTCCAAACCTGTATTGAATTTAATTTGATTAAGATTGTGATGTCTGTAGATATCCCCAGTACACCCCTCACTAAGGTTACTGTTTTGACACAGTACAATGCACTCTTTCGTGGTATTGGTCGTCTTCCTGGGAAATGTTCTATCAAAGTAGATAAACATTGTACGCCTGTAGTACATCCTCCCAGACGTGTCCCTGTAGCCATTCAGGACAAAGTTCACAAGGAACTAGAAAACATGGAAAAGGCTGGCATCATAGCCAAGGTTAACACTCCAACACAATGGGTCAATTCAATGGTAGTAGTTAACAAGCCAGGTTCAGACAAGGTTCGAATCTGCATAGATCCTAAAGACCTTAACAAAGCTATCTCAAGACCACATTACCCAATGAAAACCCTGGATGATATCCTACCCCAGCTCTCAACTGCTAAGGTTTTCACAAAGCTTGACTGTACATCAGGCTACTGGAGTTTATTACTTGACGACAAGTCATCGTACCTTACAACGTTCAATACATTTTTGGGCCGTTACAGATACCTTCGTACTCCCATGGGTCTAAGGTCATCACAAGATGAATTCCAGCGCAAAATGGATGAATGCCTGGAAGGTCTCAAAGGTTGTAGCGTCATTGTTGACGATATCCTAGTCTGGGGAGACACAGTAAAGGAACATAATGAAAACTTAAGGAATGTCCTTGAAAGATGTCATGAAAAACATATTCGTTTGAATGCTGACAAATTAGCAGTAGGAATATCGGAAGTCCGATATTTTGGTCATGTTCTGTCCTCCCAAGGGCTCAAACCCGACCCTGAGAAAATATCTGCAATCAGAGATATGGAACCTCCCAAAGACAAGCCAGAACTCGAAAAAATCTTAGGCATGGTTGTATACCTATCAAGATTTGCCCCAAACCTGTCAGAGGTCACACAACCCCTCCGACAAGTACTAAAGAAAGATGTTGTTTTTCACTGGCAAGAACCTCAGGTTAAGGCTTTTCAGAAAGTGAAAGACATATTAACCAAAACACCAAGGTCCTATACTGTCATATTTTGACCCCACAAAACACATTGTTTTGCAATGTGATAGTTAAAAATTTGGTCTAGGTGCAACACTGTTACAAGACGGTAAGCCAATAGCTTACGCAAGCAAGTCACTTACACAATCTGAGATAAATTGGGCACAAATAGAAAAGGAGCTATACGCTATTCTATTTGGCATGACTAGGTTTAGACAATATGTATATGGTCGCCATATAACAGTACATACTGACCATTTACCGCTTCTAGCAGTCATGAAAAAAGCAATCTATGTAGCACCAGCTAGGTTACAGCGTATGATGTTACAACTACAAGGTTATGACTTCGCTTTAGAGCACCGACCAGGAACTCAGATACCCCTGGCTGATACCCTCTCAAGAAAATTTCTACCCAACACATATCCAGAACTGTCCGAAGCAACAAACCTTCATGTACATTTTGTCACAACAAACTTGCCGTATAGTAACAGAAAGTTACACGAGATAAGATTACACACAGGTCAAGACCCTGAGTAAGTACATCTAAAACAGGTTATTTTGTCAGGTTGGCCGGAAAAGCGCTCAGATTGCCCTACCCAGCTACATGATTACTGGACTTATAAAGATGAGCTCAGTGTCATGGACGACATTATCTTCAAGTGTCAAAGGTTAATTATTCCTTCGAAATTAAGAACAAGTATGCTTAACATTCTACATACTGGTCGCTTTGGAATTGAAAAATGTCTGAGACGCGCTAGAAATACAATGTTTTGGCCAAACATTACTGCCGATATCACCAACCATGTTGGTAATTGCAAAATATGCATTGAACACAGATGTTCAAACCCAAAGGAACCTCTGGTATCTCATGAAATCCCAGAGTACCCCTGGCAAACTGTAGGCTCTGATGTATTCACATTAGATGGTCAAGATTATCTTCTGGTATGTGACTACTACTCTAACTATTTTGAATTAGGGAAATTACACAACACAAACAGCTCTTGTGTAATTAAGCACATGAAAACTTGGTATGCCCATCACGGGATTCCAACTAAACTAGTGACAGACGGAGCTAGTTACTACACATCGCAACATTTTCAGGACTTTGTAAGAGATTGGGACATTAACCATGTTCGATCCTCTCCACACTATGCACAGTCCAATGGTTTAGCTGAATCTTGCGTCAAGATAGCTAAACAAATGATCAAAAAGTCCAAACAGTCCGGTACAGAACTTTCAGTAGCATTGCTAGAATACCGGGCAACCCCACTAAACTCTGGTTTTTCCCCAGCTGAATTGTTAATGGGAAGGAAAATAAGGTCGCTCTTACCTACTGATCCTAAACAGCTGATTTCAAGTACCCCAAATCCCAAGACAGTAAGAGAAAAACTGTACAAAGAAAAAACTAAACAGAAACAGTATTACGACAAAAATGCGAAATCTTTACAATCCCTTAAGATTGGAGAACCAGTTAGGATTAAACACGGAACTTGGAAACCCGCAGTTGTGATAGAAAAACACAACAATCGTTCGTATACCGTACGTACACCTGAAGGTGGAGAATACTGTAGGAACAGGCGTCATTTACTGAAAACAAATACCTCATCACAATACCCCCATTCACCCCCAGCAGAAACAAACCAGAAATCAGACAAACATGTACCACCATTAGAGTCTTACTCAAACCCCTGTGAATCTCATTCACCAGATACAGAAAATGAAGAAAATCTGATCACTGTTTACCAGAATGTAAATTCCCAGCCCAGTGAAAATAGCATTACGCCACCTGAACTATCAGCAAATGCATCAAATTCATGTTTACAACCAAATGTTTATGTGACAAGATATGGCAGATCAGTTAAGCCAAAAATAATAGAATCTTTGTGAAACTAGATAATCTCTCACATTTACAGTTCAGTGCAATGCTAAATCAACAGTCAGTGGCTATTAATTTACAAGAACTAACAGATTCCCACCACGCTGTTTAAGTGTTATCTGGACATAGTAATTGAGTGGAACTAATGAGACATTACGGACATAATTAAACTCCACATGTTGCCACACGCGTTGGATTAATTATTTTGATAGTAATTTGTAATGTAACATACAAAGAATTTCATTCACAAGAATTGTTCATTCATTTTCATAAGAAAGGAGATGTTGTATTATCTATGCATGTGTTCATAACTCATGATTACTCTTTAGTATATTCTATGTTGTAGTTACTTCCCTTTACTTAGAATAAGAACTACTCTTGTAATTTGCCTCTATAATTACATGCGTTTCCATACCATGAATCACTTGCTACTTTGATACTGAGCATTAAACATCTTAGTTAGAGCACACGCCTTGTGTCGTTCATTTTAGTTCCATTACTTCAATAGTATTATTATGTGTTCCTGTGTATACCACAAACACAACACAGTTCTACTCAAACTTCAGCTGTTGCTTAGTGCCAGTAATAAACAGTTCTACTCAAATTTCAGCTGTTGCTCAGTGCTGGTAATAAACAATTCTACTCAAACTTCAGCTGTTGCTCAAAGCTGGTAATAAACATTTCTACTCAAATTTCAGCTGTTCCTCAGAGCTGGTAATAAACATTTCTACTCAAACTTCAGCTTTTGCTCAGTGCTGGTAATTAACAGTTATACTCAAACTTCAGCTGTTGCTCAAAGCTGAGACGTAATAAACTATTCCATTCTAACTTCAGTAGTTGCTCAGTGCTACGACGTAATAGACTGTTCCACTCAAACTTCAGCTGTTGGTCAGTGCTCGTAATAAACAGTTTTAATCAGACTTTAGCTGTTGCTCAGTTCTGGTAATAAACATTTCTACTCAAACTTTACTGATTACTCAATGCTGGTTATAAACACTTCCACTCAAACTTTAACTGTAGCTCACTGCTGGTAAAATAGTTCATCACAAACCTCAGCTGTTGGTCAGTGCTTATAATAAACAGCTCTTTTCAAACTACAGCTGTTGCTCAGTGCTGGTAAGAAAAACAGATCTACTTAAACTTCAGCTGTTGCTCTGTGCTGGTAATACACAGTTCCACTCAAACTTCAGCTGTTGCTCAGTCCTGGTAATAAACATTTCTACTCAAACTTCAGCTGTTGCTCAGTGCACGTAATATACAGCTCCACTTAAGGTCTCACTGAACAATTACCTCCCTTACATGACGGTAGCAAGATTATTAACAGTTTAAAGATGCGTAGTGATACACTGCAACAAATGGGCAGAATTGTCAAAAATGAAGGGGTGCCATCAAACCATAGCAACCTGGTCAACCCCATGTTTTTTCTGCATATTTGGACCAACAGAGGACTATCTATGGGAATAAGGCACTTTTAGAACCATTGGTAATGTATCCAGTGTTCCAGAAGTGCATGTATCTATATGTAGAACAGTACAAAATTAATTGGTGTGTGAGACGTTGAATTCAAGAACCAGATCATTTTCGGTAGACGCTGGGAGGAAACTGCATTTTTGTGACTCAGATTTACTTATGTCACTTTCTATGGGAAATACTGTATTTGAAACTCTAAATGGAAAAATAAATGTATCTTTGTGAAAAATGGATGACTTTGAGTGAAATAGAGAAGTTGTCACACAGGCAAAACCAAACTTGAAGCTAAAACATTAAAGCAAATAGGGCAATGAGACTGAGCAGCTGAAACTTTGTCATGGAAATGTTGGAATCAGGAATTATTTAATTCAATGGAAGGAACACAAAGTGAGATCATCTATATAACTGAAAAAGAAATGATCATGTATGCAAATATGCTTTGCTGCATCATGTGATAAGACTTGATTTTAGCCATCTATCTCAAAATCCTGGCTAAAATGAATAGAAGTTTGCATTTAAAAACACTTGAAAGTCACACAGAGAGACAGTGATGCTAATATATCACAACAAAAGCATATCTAGAGCATTCACTACATCCAGATTTCATGATTCATGTAAGTTAAACCATTTTTTGTGTTAGAAACTCTTTATTTATGTATAAGTCATACCCCACCCACATAAAAATGGTAACATTTGTCGCGATACGGTTTCCACTCTTTAGCGCATGCTTTTTGACAGTAAGGTTGGTCGTGTATGAGCAATATTGTTTTTATGTCGCTGTTTATCAATTAATATTATATTGATCATGAATTATGGAGAAATTTCCTGTTTCATTATTTTGTCATTGATATTTGTTATCAACAGCTCTGTATCCAGTTTTCGATATACCGACCGCCAAACTGTCACGTTTCATTTTAATAGTATGGCGTATGACTGCCATTTTTGTTTTACTGTCATTTTTTTCTCCTCATTGTTGATATTTATGCGGCTGGGTCTGGCTTATACACAGTATTTACCTACTCTTGACCATTCAGGTAAATGGTAAAATGCGACATCTTTGAAATGACGCGAAACAGATTCGCGTAATAATTTCTCAGCATTTAGTTAACCTGTGCTTGAACTTTTGTACCATCATCTGATTTCTTTCGGTTGTTCTTCTTACTTTTTTTCTAAATAAAAATACATGATGCTTAATATAGATTTATATATATATATGTTTTTTCACTGTCATTTATTGAATGTGTATGTACAATATTTTTCTCCACATTCAACAGTATAGCATTCTCCAATATGACAATTTCTAATTTTCATATAATTATTGCAACAACTCTTATTTTAACGGCCTATTTTTTGAAGCCAGTTTTGGAAAATCTGTAAAGTAACGAGTCATCTCGCGACAAGTATTTCTTATCGCGATATTCTTTGATATATTTATTTCAAACTAATTTGTCATAAAGAGATGCGCTTTAGCAAACCGTCTTTTTGCAATGAGCTTATCGGTCCAGCCAAATATGCTGTATCCATATTTTGTCTCATTTTCATTTGTTGTTTCATTTTCTTGCTTTAAAGTGACTTTCATGCACACTTTACTTTCATTTGCTATTTATGTTGATAAAATAAACAAAATAGTATTGGAATTTAATATATGCCTGATACCTCAATTGGTAAGGGATATATTCATAGTTGATAATGAATCTAATGCATGTACACAAGTATGTTATTCATTCATGTATTGAAAAACGGGACATGGTTAGTGTCAGTGATATGCAAATTATTGCTGGGCACCTTCAACCATTAATATTTGTTATAGATATAAAAAAACTGTCAAATATATAGTTTTGCAACAAAACAGAGCATTATTTGAAGCAAAAACAACTATTTATCCATATATGGTCATGTATTTTGACACTTAAGTTATGTAATGTTGCATATACAATAAAATGAATATGCAGTCAGATAGATACACTATAGGAGGCAATACAAGGACATTTTCAAAGTATTTCTTTTTCTAGAATTATTTTTATTAAGGTAAAAATTTTGGCAGTTTTTCCTGTTTTCAAGTCGTCCGAAACTGATTTATGCATGTGTGACCGCCATCTTATTTTGGTGCATGAATTCGAAAACAGTTGCGCGATGAATTCAAAAGGCGTATTTTTATATTTAGAAATGGTAAAGGTTTGTTCGACAAAAATTTCAGTCACATGTCATGACAATTTCTACTCTTCAAGGTCTCACTTAACAATTACCTCCCTTACATGACGGTAGCAAGATTATTACGCCCAAGAAATTAGAGCTGTGTAAAGCGGTTGGGTAATTGTTTTGTTAAAAATGCATAAAATGTCATATTTCTTTGTGCATATGGGAACATTGGAACATTTTTATGATTTCTGCAAAGTTTGGGTGACCCTGGGAACTGTTTGATGATGCTATAACAGTTTAAAGATGCGTAGTGATACACTGCAACAAATGGGCAGAATTGTCAAAAATGAAGGGGTGCCATCAAACCATCGAAATTGTGAAAAAGCAACCTTGTCAACCCCATGTTTTTTTCTGCATATTTGGACCAACAGAGGACTATCTATGGGAATAAGGCACTTTTAGAACCATTGGTAATGTATCCAGTGTTCCAGAAGTGCATGTCTCTATATGTAGAACAGTACAAAATTAATTGGTGTGTGAGACGTTAAACTTCAGCTGTTGCTCAGTGCTGGTAATAAATGTTTCTTCTCAAACTTCAGCTGTTGTTCAGTGCTGGTAATAAACAGTTCCACTTAAACTTCAGCTGTTGCTCAGTGCTGGCTAAACAGTTTCCCTCAGACGTTTCTACTCAAACTTCAGCTGTTGCTCAGTGCATGTAATATACAGTTCCACTTAAACTTCAGCTGTTGCTCAGTGCTGGTAATAAACGTTTCTTCTCAAACTTCAGCTGTTGCTCAGTGCTGGTAATATACAGTTCCACTTAAACTTCATCTGTTGCTCAGTGCTGGTAATAAACAGTTTGACACAATCTTCATATGTTGCTCAGTGCTGATAATAAACAGTTTTACTGTAACTTCAGCTGTTGTTCAGTGCTCGTATTAAATGGTTCTACTCAGACTTAAACTGTTTCTCAGTGCTGGTAATAAACACATTCACTCAAACTTTAGCTGTTTCTCAGTGCTGGTAATAAACAGTTCTACTCAGACTTCAGCTGTTGCTCAGGGCTTCTAATGAACATTTCTACTCAAACTTCAGCTGTTGCTCAGAGTTGGTAATAAACAGTTCAACTCAAACTTCAGCTGTTGCTCAGTGCTCGTAATAAACAGTTCTACTCAAACTTCAGCTGTTGCTCAGTGCTGGAAATAAACAGTTTTACTCTAACTTCAGTTGTTGCTCAGTGCTCGTTATAAACAGTTCTACTCAAACTTCAATGTTCCGTATCGCCTACTGTTGTCTTTTGTTTCCTTGTCGTGCTAAGAGGTTCCATATCACCTTCTGTCATTTCCCATTTCCTTGTCATGCTACGATGTTCCGTATCACCTATTGTCCTTTTCTGTCCCATTGTCATGCTACGATGTTTCGTATCACCTACTGTCATCTTCTGTTTCCTTGTCATGCTATGATGTTCCATATCACCTACTGTCATTTTACGTGCCCTTGCTATGCTATAATGTTCTGTATCATCTTCTATCATTTTTCTGATTCCTTTTAATGCTACGATGTTCTGTATCACTTACTGTCATTTTCCATTTCCTTGTCATGCTACAATGTTTCGTATCGCCTACTGTCGTCTTTCGTTTCCTTGTTACATGTATGCTAAGATGTTCCGTATCACCTGTCATTTTCTGTTTCCTTGTCATGCTACGATGTTCCTTACCACCTATTGTCGTTTTCCTGTTTGCTTGTCATGCTACGATGTTCCGTATCACCTACTGTGATTTTCCGTTTCCTTGTCATGCTACGATGTTCAGTTTCACCTACTGTCATTTTCCGTTTCCTTGTCATGCTACGGTATTCCGTATCACCTACTGTCATTTTCTGTCCACTTGTCATGCTAAGATGTTCCGTAACACCTACTGTCGTCTTCTGTTTCCTTGTCATGCTACGATGTTCCATATCACCTACTGTCATTATCCGTCCCCTTGTCATGCTACAATGTTCCGTATCACCTACTGTCGTCTTCCGTTTCTTTGTCATGCTACGATGTTCCATATCATCCTACTGTCATATTCCGTTTCCTTTTCATGCTACGGTGTTCCGTATCACCTACTGTCATGTTCTGTCCCCTTGTCATGCTACAGTGTTCCGTATCACCTACTGTCATTTTCTGTCCCCTTGTCATGCTACGATGTTTCGTATCACATACTGTCATTTTTTGTCCCCTTGTCATGCTACGATGTTCCTTATCACATACTGTCATCTTCTGTTTCTTTGTCATGCTATGATGTTCCGTATCACCAACTATCATTTTCCGTCCCCTTGTCATGCTACGATGTTCCGTATCACATACTGTCATTTTCCGTCCCCTTGTCATGCTACGATGATTCTTATCACCTACTGTCGTCTTTTGTTTCCTTGTCATGCTACAATGTTCCGTATCACCAACTATCATTTTTTGTCCCCTTGTCTTGCTACGATGTTTCGTATCACCTACTGTCGTCTTCCGTGCCTTGTCATGCTACGATGTTCCGTATCACCTACTGTCATTTTCCGTTTCCTTGTCATGCTACGGTGTTCCGTATCACCTACATGTCATTTTCTGTCCCCTTGTCATTCTATGATGTTCCGTTCCGTATCGCCTACTGTCGTCTTCTGTTTCCTTGTCATGCTACAATGTTCCGTATCACCTACTGTCATTTTCCATTTCCTTATCATGCTACGATATTCCTTATCACCTAATGTCATTTTCCGTTTCCCTGTCATGCTACGATGTTCTGTATCACCTACTGTCTTTTTCCGTCCCCTTGTCATGCCACGATGTTCCGTATCACCTACTATCTTTTTCTGTCCGCTTGTCATGCCACAATGTTCCGTATCACCTACTGTCGTCTTCTGTTTCCTTGTCATGCTACGATGTTCCGTATCACCTACTGTCATATTCTGTCCCCTTGTCATGCCACGATGTTCCGTATCACCTACTGTCTTTTTTCGTCCCCTTGTCATGCTACGATGTTCCGTATCACCTACTATCTTTTTCCGTCTCCTTGTCATGCTACGATGTTCCGTTCCGTATCACCTACTGTCATTTTCTGTCCCCTTGTCGTGCCATGATGTTCTGTATCATCTACTGTCGTCTTCCGTTTACTTGTCATCCCTGTCATAACAGCCATGCCAAATGTAGAACAAAAAGTCCTTTGTCAGACTGTCATTGCATACAATTACATCATGCTAAATTCAAGATTTCATTGGTGTCAAACTATTGGTTTTTCATCCTTCATAATACAAGCAAAAGTTTTTATATTGTATATTCTGTTTAAATCATTCTCATTGGTGCGAATGCCTGATGTCATAAGACGTACAAGAACATATGGGAACTTGCATATCTGATGAATGCCTTGTGTAACAAGAGGTACAAGAACCTATGGGAACTAGCCTATGTGATGAATGCCTGATGTAACAATAAGTACAATAACCTAATGGGAACTGAACTATCTGATAAATGCCTGATGTAATAAGAAGTATAATAACCTATGGGAACTAGCCTATATAATGATCCCTAATGTGACAAGAAGTACAAGAACCTATGTGAATTAGAATATCCGATGAATGCCAGATGTAACAAGAAGTTCGAGAACCTATATGGAAACTAACTTATCTAATGAATGCCTGATGCAACAAGAAGTACGAGAATCTATGGGAACTAGCTTATAGGATGAATGTCTGATGTAACAAGAAGTACGAGAACCTATAGGAACTAGTATATCCGATGAATGCCTGTTGTAACAAGAAGCACGAGAATCTATGGGAACTAGCTTATCTGATGAATGCCTGATGTAACAGATGTAACAGGTAGTACGAGAACCTATGGGAACTAGCCTATCTGATGAATGCCTGGTGTAACAAGTAGTACGAGAACCTATGGAATTTAACCTATATTATGAATGTCTGATGTAATAAGCAATACCAGAACCTTTAAGAACTAATCTATCCCATAGATGCCTGATATTACAAAATGTATGAGAACCTATGGGAACTAGCCTATCCGATGAATCCCTGATATTACAAAATGTATGAGAACCTATGAGAACTAATCTATCCGATAGATGTCTGATATTACAAAATGTATGAGAACCTATGGGAACTAGCCTATCCGATGAATCCCTGATATTACAAAATGTATGAGAACCTATGAGAACTAATCTATCCGATAGATGCCTGATATTACAAAATGTATGAGAACATATGGGAACTAGCCTATCCGATGAATCCCTGATATAACAAAAAGTACAAGAACCTATGTGAACAAGTTCTAGTAGTATTTGTCAGTAAGATGTGTTTCGTGACTGTGGTGATAGAAATAATCTTTACATATTTTACAATTTATAATTTTTGTAAGTAATATTAACGCTCAAACGTACGAGCTCAGCTGGCTCTTCAACAATACCGTAGACAACTCTAACAACACAGTGAACCCTTTATAGCGGGGAATAAACATGTTTTTGCAATTGATATTTTTGTTTTAATCTCTATCGAAATTATAAGAATCTCAAATGGATTTGATGTTCAGATGGAATAATCCGTTTCTGGGGATTTTTTATTGGGTTCAATGCCATTTTCAAAACACATTTCCCGGTATATATGGCATATTCAGTTTTCCCGATGGATGTAAGACTAAGAAAAAATCTGAATAATATCAACGTTCTTTTGTAAGTAACTGGCACAGCTTCCCATATAAGGGACCGAACTGAACTCGGAACTACGGCCACAACGGTGAAAGGTATACATGTGGGCAGAAGTATTGCAGCAGTATTCGCGTTAGTGTGACATATTGCCTGTCTCTGGAGCCTTTTAAAGATTTTTATTTTGCGTCTCCTGAGACAGCAGATCAGATATCAAAATAATAAAAAAGCTGTCAATTCACTCCTTATCTAATCAGGCAACAATCGCGTCTAATGATTTATATCAAGTACATGTATCTATGAACACCATTCGATCCTTATCTAATCAGGCTACAATCGTGTCTAATGATTTACATCAATTACATGTATCTATGTACACCATTCACTCCTTATGTAATCAGGCAACAATCGCGTCTAATGATTTACATCAATTACATGTATCTATGTACACCATTCACTCCTTATCTAATCAGGCTACAAACACGTCTAATGATTTATATCAAGTGTATGTATCTATGTACACTATTCAATCCTTATCTTATCAGGCTACATTCACGTCTAATGATTTTTATCAAGTGCATGTATCTATGTACACCATTCACTCCTTATCTAATCATGCTACAATCGCGTCTAATGATTTATATCAAGTGCATGTATCTATGTACACCATTCACTCCTCATATAATCAGGCTACAATCGCGTCTAATGATTTATATCAAGTGCATGTATCTATGTACACCATTCACTCCTTATCTAATCAGGCTATATTCGCGTCTAATGATTTACATCAAGTACATGTATCTATGTACACCATTCACTCCTTATCTAATCAGGCTACATTCGCGTCTAATGATTTACATCAAGTACATGTATCTATGTACACCATTCACTCCTTATCTAATCACGCTACATTCGCGACTAATGATTTACATCAAGAACATGTATCTATGTACACCATTCACTCCTTATCTAATCAGGCTACATTCGCGTCTAATGATTTACATCAAGTACATGTATCTATATACACCATTCAATTCTGATCTAATCAGGCTACATTCATGTCTAATGATTCATTCACTCCTGATCTAATCAGGCTACGATCGCGTCTAATGATTTACATCAAGTGCATCTATCTATGTACACCATTCAATCCTTATCTAATCAGGCTAAATTCGTGTCTAATGATTTATATCAAGTACATGTATCTATGTACACCATTCACTCCTTATCTAATCAGGCTACATTCGCGTCTAATGATTTACATCAAGTACATGTACATACCCTACAGTACCCCAATTGCAAGTAAACGGAGTGCATTCAGATACGTTGAGTGCTCTCAGATTCGCAGTATATGCACTATACGCTTGACACAGTAAGATAACTGATAACTAAACTATTCGTGCGCTACTTAGTGAACTCGTTCATTCGGATACACTCTTCTTTCATTATTTTAGCGTGAAGTCAATAGTCAAAATCGAGATAAATAAGAAATTTTCTGTCCACATAAATATAAACCATGTAGTATATATAAATGTTATTTTGGTATGACGCATGTTAAAATTAATTTTGGTCAACAATTTGTCAATTATATCATAGATATCAATATTGAGCTAATCAATATAATAAAGTTTAAAAGCATATTATACAATAGACGACGCATCTACGGATTAAAAGCCAATTTAGTTGCACATTTAAACATGATTTGGTTTGCGCAGCAAAAATATAAATAAATTTATATATTATGTAAATAACAATTCGAAAATATGTAATATGAAATCACTATTTGCCTTGCTATTTCGATATAAATTAGTTATAGAACATACAGAACATATATTTCAATTGGATTTAAGCGTATACAGCTCTAAACACAAAAAAAATCAATGCATTTGTGAATCAAACAAAACATAGATATGCGGAAAATTATATGATTATGATTTTATTTGTTTGAGTATTTGGCAAAATAAAAATTACCCATTTTAAATTCAATTTGGAGTTTAGTTTTATATTTTCCCCAAACATAGTTACATCGAGTCTGTGCTTAGTTGTGACAAAAATGCATGTAAAACTGTTATATTGCAATTAAAGTGAAAACAGTATACTCGTGCACATCTCATTAAAATATGAAAATAATAGTACCAAATTAATATCATTCTTAAATATAAAGTGGGTCAGTAGTGCAGTGGATAGAGCTGACTTCAGACGGCAGAGGTCGCGAGTTTGACCCGCGCTCGACCTTATGACCTCTTGAAACACAATTCAGTGATAGATCTAATAAAGGAATGCACTGGAGAATGATATGCATAAGCTCCGAGCTTGCTTCACAACCAAGCTAAATTGAATTAATGTAAAATAAATGTATGTATGCCAAAACACGACAGGCCGAATCATAATGATGATAATAATAATATTATGAAAAAAATTGCACTTTTTTAGTATTGATTTTGACTATATATTTCTTATTGAATCACATGTCGTGGGTTAAATTAAGATTCATTAATCTGGTACAAATTATAATCAAAATACACGCACGCACGTATCCAATATAAAAACTGTGACAAATCAAGAAGTCAATATATATATCTATTATGATAACAGATCCAGTGATAATAATATTTAAAAAAATAAAACAAATAGTAAAAATACAAATAAGTACTACATTTTCATTAGTTTTAAAATTGTAGGATTGTTTTTATCTCGTGAAATTAACAATTCTGATTTTTAGTTTTATCTGTTTTTTATCAAAAGATATGCTGACATTCATCTCCTGCAGATTGGGAATGTAATTGACTTGTTTATTTAACCCACGGGACTAATGACAGATAATAAACGGACAAAAACTGCAAACTGTCAAATCTGTCAAATATATTTGTAATTTATAATAAATGCATTTGTTACGTAAAATAAAACAAATCAATCGTAAGTATATTGCCCATGCATGCACGTTGTTTTATTTTTGTTTTAAATTTATCTATTTTACATCAAAAGTCAAGATCCAGAATGCCAGCTGTGGTAAATTGACAGCCCAAGATACACATCCCTTAATACGTGTGTCACACTTTCTGCCATTCACTCAGTACTGGTTATATTTTATAACGTGGGGTTTTCGTTTCGTTAATTTAATGATATTAATATCATGGGTTTGCATACTAAAGTATCGTTCTGAAACCTCGAATAACCAATATCTTAAATGAATTTGTTTGATTTGTTGTTAATTGGCTGGCAGTTTTTCTTATATCTTTTCTTTTCAATCGCATACTGTGGGTTCAATTAAGATTCGTCCATTTGGCACTAATTACAATCAAAATGAAAGCATCCGCAGGGTTCTTCCGTGGACAATAGACCGGTAAGTCACCGCTTTGGCGTATAATTTAATTGACACGGCTCTCACTGGCATGTGACATAACATATTTAACACCACGGGTGTCTATATTGCTGCGTGTCATATAAGTAGCGGTATAGCACAGCGGGTATATTTTCAAACAAGTTTAATATAGTTTGTATTTTAATTAATATATTAACATGAATCATACTATCAGTAAAACAAATAATTTGAGAAACACTGAAAAAAGGTTAATTTCAGGTTACATATATATATACATAATGATAACGAAAATATTTATTAAATCTTATAATATCAGAATATCTTTTTTAAGTTTAGTGAAGCAACATTTAGACCCAAATCTAGAAAAACACTACAAGATTATTATTTTTCAAAAATCTTTTATTATTTTATATGTCAAATCCCATCGCACGAATTATAATAATTTTTTCATCACCCATGCAGTGCATAATTTTATTATTGATTATAAAGCTGATTTTTGTTTGAACATTAACAACCATCAGTGACATATCCAGATATTGTTAGGTCACTGCTAATACTGATAAAATGAATGGATTACTGTTAATCCAAAGACGTATAAGCGGTATTGAATTATTAATAACAATTACAATAATTTAGTTTATGTTGATGATGTATCTATAAATTTTGCGGATAACTTTTTTTTGCTTTCCTGTAAAAAACGGCTTACGGTATATCAAAGAAGTTACTGACGCAAATACATTTCGGTCTCGATAGTAGAAGTCGGTAGAACATGCGATATTCTTTGATCACACAGACCACTGATCACATATCAAAATATGGACTCTTCCGTTAATCTTCCCTATTATCAGTAATGGTTTATCCGAAATTTACAACCTTTCGCCCAGCGGGTGCCACAATATGTAGACAAACAATCGGATTATGAATTCAATTACCTTGACTAAATCCCATAGATACATTTTATTTATTGCTTCATTTTTTAACAGCTTTAATTGGAATCATTTTAAGAGTTGAGAGGTTACGATTGGTAATGGGCCGGAAACCGAACTGAGCGGACTGAACGATAAGTGAACGCTGAACGAACGAAGCGAACGCTGAAAGGAGTATAAAATAAAGATAGTAAACATCGCTATTGAGCGAATACTTGTGTTTGTGAGTGTATTAAATTAACCGCACTTAATCGAGTGCACACAAACGGAGCGTAAACGGAACGCGAACGGAGCGCAAACTGAGCGCGAACGGAGTGCAAACTGAGCGCAAACGGAGTGCAATTATGGGGTACATGAGTGGTTTAGGGTCTGTATCTATGTACACCATTAACTCCTTATCTAATCAGGCTACATTCGCGTCTAATGATTTATATCAAGTACATGTATCTATGTACACCATTCACTCCTTATCTAATCAGGCTACAATCGCGTCGAATGATTTATATCAAGTACATGTATCTATGTACACCATTTACTCCTTATCTAATCAGGCTACATTCGCGTCTAATGATTTATATCAAGTACATGTATCTATGTGCACCATTCACTCCTTATCTAATCAGGCTACATTCGCGTCTAATGATTTATATCAAGTACATGTATCTATGTACACCATTCACTCCTTATCTAATCAGGCTACATTTGCGTCTAATGATTTATATCAAGTGCATGTATCTATGTACACCATTCACTTCTTATCTAATCAGGCTACAATCGCGTCTAATGATTTACATCAAGTGCATGTATCTATGTACACCATTCACTCCTTATCTAATCAGGCTACATTCGCGTCTAATGATTTATATCAAGTACATGTATCTATGTACACCATTCAATCCTTATTTAATCAGGCTACAATCGCATCTAATGATTTATATCAAGTACATGTATCTATGTACACCATTCACTCCTTATCTAATCAGGCTACAATCGCGTCTAATGATTTATATCAAGTGCATGTATCTATGTACACCATTCACTCCTTATCTAATCAGGCTACATTCGCGTCTAATGATTTATATCAAGTACATGTATCTATGTACACCATTCAATCCTTATTTAATCAGGCTACAATCGCATCTAATGATTTATATCAAGTACATGTATCTATGTACACCATTCAATCCGGAAAGCATATTGAAAGTTTAATTTTGCAAGAAAATTTTATCTGGTATTATGTCGCATGAATACCTTATTAGGTTTGTACATCAATAACAGTTAAGAACCTTTATTAATATTTGGAATCAGAACCACCATGGTGGAAACTGTTAGACAGTTAACAATCACCACGCGCACACAATTCTGTTACAGGGACACATGGCAATATTAAATTCGTTTTTACTCTTTATATGTTTGTTGTAAGTTTTTTTATATATATATATATATATATATATATATATATATATATATATATATATATATATAATGTTCTTAGTTTAAAAATAAGAATGAAAAAAGAACAACATAAATATAAAATTTAACACCATATATGTACAATTGAACAACACAAATGTTGGGTTTGAACAATAAAAATAGTTACACAATATTGCAATGTTCGACTTGCCATGGTTTGTAGCATATATATATATATATATATATATATATATATATATATATATATATATGTGTGTGTGTGTGTGTGTGTGTGTGTGTGTGTGTGTTGAATTTGTGTCAAAGTCTGACCAGACAGATTTCTGTTAAATCAAACAAATTTAAGTATAATTATAAGTAAATTCTTAAATTTGAAAATAAAGACAGCCAGGTGATAATGATTTTAGACTCACTCCAGTAAACTGCATATGGTTTAATTAATTTTGATTATGTCACTATAGATGACCAGTCGGAACTGATTTTAGTTTTTATTTAAGTAAAATTCAAGACCGTGTCGGTGAAACAGAAGTCAGATCGCCAACGCTTGCAGGTCTTTACTTTTTCTGAAACAAATAAGAACATTTCTTGCGTTTATACCGGTATATATCTATTTATCTTTTATATCATTATTGTAAATAATCAAGCGAAATCAATCCTAACAATTCAAATCTACATATATTATAACGCTTAGTCAAACAAACTAACAATACATGACATTACAAAGTCTAGAAAAAGCATCTAACAATTCAAATCAAATTCCATTATAGGACCTAGTGTTTTGTCAAACCAATTTTATGTAAAAAAAATTAAAAACAAGAAAAAGATCTAATACAATGCCAGTAATATCTGTTTATTGTTTGATTTATTTCTGCTAGCTTATATAAAGTACATGAATAAAAAGAGAAGAAAATTGAGAAATAAAAGATGTCCCTGTCGCGAATGATCATTTTGGCAGTGATCAACATTGCAAATCTTGATTACGGTGACATGAGCAAGTCTATGCTTTTGGCATGAAGCCCGTTTAAAACAACTAACACTTTAAATCTATTATCCAATATAACGTGCAGCCAAACGAAAGCATAGTCAACTGTTTAGCAAGCTGTTCGAAAATACGTACATTCATTATAAACGAGAAAGCAGTATACTTGGAATATTCATAAATCAACACACGCAACTGGAATTTCACATTAAAAAAGTATAGACCTAGATATCTACAATAGAACATGGACAGTTTATAAAAAGCAAAGTAATTGTAAAGCCAAACATACATGTATCTTGATAAATAAATAGAAACAAAAAATGTTTTAAAGTAAATACAATTAACGTTAAAGTTGTAGTCAACTGAAGAACAAATTGTAACATTAACACTGAATAATTGTGTAATGCACGAATATTTCAGTTGCATCTGCCAGAGTCAGTGGGATGGCCGGTGGTATCAAACAATATGGAATCTCTCTAAATGAATTGATAGCTCGTATTGTATACTCCATAAAGACCTGTCGGATAAATACAGGTGACCGATATGAACAATTCGTGAATTTCTGTTGAGCTCAATATTGTCATTGATTCTGGAACATCAACATCATATGCACGTGCAGTTGTATGACGTATATCGATGACGTCATCAAATCCAAATCGGGAGCCGACAATGATTGTGAACGTAACCGGAACTTTGTCAGATATGACAAATACATGCGTCCAGTCCATGTGAAGTTTCCCACCAGCCCTGGACATAGTCAGCGGAATGCCTAGAAATACATTAAGAGACATAATGTATCAACATCTAAACTAATCTTACTGTGAAGATATGTGCAGTGTTGCGGACCTGTGCCACATTTTTTCGCAATATATCATCGATTAATGTACAACATAAATACGGTATGATCTAAATATAACTTCTCGCACTATTTCTCACTTTTTGGGGGATAGGACAATTTCTGAAATAAAATGTCTTAGAAAATATTCTAAGTATCACTTAATTCACTGTCTTTTGAAAAATATCCACATACATGTACTGGTCATTTTGCATTTTTATGGACGGAAATTTCCTGCTACGATAGAATACTTAAAATACATATATACGTCGCAAAAAATTTGTGGTCGAAAAATGATAAACATATAATTTATATCAATTAAAAGCATTGAATACATGTTTGAACATTTTATACTCTCCGCTCTCCATGTCCGACTAACCTTAAATATATATAACGTATACAATCGCAAATAAAACCATGTTCCATTTATTTTCTGCAAGGGAAAGCAGACACAGCAGAGAACAGTCCATTTTATATGCATATGTCAAAGACTTACCAGAAAGTTTTGGGCTACCATGAATAATGAAGATGTCTCCGGATATAGGATCACTTTTATATTGGCCAGAATTAATTGCCCTTACTTCGGCTGTATACACGCTGTCAGAATGGAGTTGTAGTCCCAAGATCGTTGCCATTTGTCGTCTGTTGCTACTTGTCCAATCAACAACTTTGTTTTTGTTTTGGAGCAGACGATATTCGTATCTTAGAATATCTTGCTTGTCATCAAACCCAGACCACTGAATTTGAATGCATGAGCCATTGGACTGTACGGAAATATTTTCAGGTGTGAGGTCATTGTCGGTTATTACTTGTTTACTTTCTATGTCAGAACTAACAAATGTCACGTGCGCGCGATTGCTATCGGTGGGTTTAATGGATACAATTAACGGATGTGACGTCAATTCTACGGAGAGCTCAACATGATTGATGCATTTCACCTTAACAAACAAGTGTGTACCATGTTGTATTGATCTCGGGACTAGCAAACATACATTGTTTCTCTCTGCGGGTATGAACGCTTCCACATCGTCAGAACCAGCATAGCGACCTGAAATATGAAACGTTAAGATGCATCTAATCAAGGTATTACAACCGCATACTTTTATATATATCGTCCTATATGCTCGTATATGGTATACAATTTAAATGTATATTTTGACTTTTCTACTGAATCTGTATGAGGATACATAGAATTTACAAATGTTACCAATATTAATATAAATCAGTGATTAATATAATTCGTCTTGTAGCATTATCTCAATAGCTCTATGTTAACTACCTATTGCACAGAAGCAGTATTTAGTGCCGCTCTCTAAATCATCTACCGCCCAACTTGCTTTGACTACGACTTTCTTTGTGGAGTTTGTGTCATTGTCTTTGTTGTAATTCGTCACGAGTATTTCAGCTGCAAGATCTCTCAGTATTGGAGGTGTTCGGTCCATTGTTACGACGTTTGAGTAAAATATAGAACGTAAACCGGCGTAGTTCTCCGCAATAGCAGTAACATACACGTCACTTCCGTGAGGCGTATTTACATGCAGCACTTCATTGTTTCCACCGTGCACCGGGGACAGTGTTCTGACTTGAAATCCACCTGGCACTGAACCTGCACCTAGCTCAACCTAAATAAAATAAAAATAAATGACAATGATGAAGTCCATAAATTGTGCATATATGTACATTGTGGAATCGCAGCCATTTATTTTTAAATCAATATATAAAGATACATGTAATAGGTATCACTTATCTTACATACCTTATATATGGAGCTTTCTTCGTCCATGACCATAATGTTAACTGCCAACGAGTAAGGTCCTATTTGACGAATTTGCATTGCTGAAGAATTCTGTCCAGGAATCATCTTTAGGCATTCGCTCAAATTGATCGTTGCCGAAATATTTGACGTGGAGCTGATCCAGAGTGTGATGTTGCTCGATCCAGAAAACGGAGAGATAAAAGTATAGTGAAACTGGCGTAGACCAGCGTGTTTCTGTACAAGCGGTAACGTTAAATGGAGTCGGTCGATGCTTACATGAACTCCTACGTTAATGTCTTGCGAGGCTATCGTACCATTAAATTTATACATTGCGTTCTTTATGAAATCATTGGTGATGTGTAATTCAATGTCTTTTGTATCAAAGAATAATTCCGTTTTTGTTTTAATAAGACTGTAAGTGTCACAAGTTACAGCTTCGGGCGGAGTAAGGTCTACAGTTCTACCTTTTGAACTGACCGTACCGCTGACGTGACCTGCACCGTCATAAGCCTTGACTAGTCCGTAGTAAGTTTTGTTGTGCTCCATGCCCAATTGATTGAAAGTGAACCGGGTCTGTAACCCAACATCAATGAACTTGCCGCTAGCCGAATTGGCATCAACATCATCAACAATTGCAACTTCATAAGATCTAACACATGAGTAGTGATCAACAAATCCGTGCCAAGATAAACTGAATATTGAACTGGACGATTGGAACGTTGCGTCTTTATGTCTGTCTGTGTTGAATACGACACCAGCAATAGGTGTGTCCATATCTATGACGAAACCGTCGGAACTGAATGATGTTTGCAAACCGACGTTATTGTAAGCACTCACAGTAAAATAGTACCGAGTGCCATGTTGAAGCGAAACGTCCGTTATTGTCTTGTTTGTATTCAATCCCATGTTTGTTGTTTGGAAAATGTCGTCAGCTGCAATATAAATAACATTGTGTAATATGTATGTATATACTAATTTCCTTTCTACTTACATGGCATTATAAGACAAAATATATACTTTACAACCAATAAACAATAATAAATATATACTTTGTCTACCCTATATCTAGTCAGTGTCAAAATGGATCGTCCGTGTCCGAGTGGTCTAAGGCGCCGTCTCAAGGTCCCTTACATATCATCGCTAATGTCACAGGTTTGAGACCCGCTTGCTCCAAAAACTTTATGTGAAATAGTTTGCCAATTAATGTGGAAGGATGGCGTTTCTACTAAGATTTATTCTGAAGCCTTCCTCCACCAATTAAACTGGATATGCCACATATAACCTTAAATGGCGTTAAACCCAATTCAATGGCAAAATACAAGATAACATAATTATATGATTCAATATTTTTTTCCAATTATTAATACACATTTGTTGCATTTTAAAACAATAAACTCTATTTAACGACGCACCTTCTGCAGTTGTTCCAAGAGCAAGGGTATAGTAGAGTAGTGCACCTTGTTGCTCAGAAAAGACTCCGTCCCAGCATGCCGTGATTGTATGCATCCAGTCTATGAAATCAAAATCCTTACTGCAGGTTACGTCAGAGTCTTTAATAGATTGCCCACGCCGTAATCCGGGTGGCGATTGGTCAACCAGTATTGGGTTGGATTTGAAAACTGCAAAGCTATTGGACGAATACCAAACGCGTGTATAAATGATATACTCCTCGCCATGGATAAGGCTGCGATTTAATGGTAAACAATGGACAACCTCATTCGTCAACCCAACATCGTGCCATGGCCGTTCACTAGTAAGGTCAAATACGCCTTCTCCAACTGGCTGTTTGCTTAACCCTATACTCCATTCATATCGCTGGATTGAAACATTCGATCTACGACTGTTCAACTTCCAATGGCCAGACAGACACGCAGACGAGGCGGTGATGTTGAGACGGTTGAGAGGCAATCCACCAAATACATCAATTGTTGGAAGATTGTTTGTTTCAACCTCTGATGCATTAAAAGAAAGACATGTTAAATTTGACGATACATCTGCGCATGGTTGTCCAAACACAGCACACGTGCAATCCTTATTGCAGAAATGAATGTCACAAGAATGCTTTTCAATTTCGAGAGTACCTGTATATTTTGACAAATCATGACCTCTCAATGCATCTGAAAGTGACATTACTGATATTCTAGAAACAGTGCTATTGAGTCCAACATTATTTTTAGCCCAAATAGTTAAAATCAGTAAATCGTCCGGACGTATTGCACGTGCTAGTTCAAATGTTAGCCTTTGTTCATCAGATGTCTCGTTTGAACGATAGGAAACAATGCCGTCACTAAGCTCATTGCCATTGTATGCTCTGCTGACGGTTATGAAGTAAGTATCAATTTCTGATTCTGGGTCTTTGAAACCATACCAGGTTAAGGTGAGCCTTGACTTTATATCACCGGATGGGTCGATGTAGTTTTCCCAAGACATGGGGTATTTGAAACCACCAACATGCGGTGGTGTTGAATCAATCAAAATATCAGAACTTATTTCCGAGGAACATATTCCAGCCTCATTGCAGCATGTAACAATAATTTTATATTTATCACCGTCATGTAACCAGTTTTTTCCATCAAGATGTATTGTAACAGTATTCTCAGAACCTATTTCTATATGTTCAACTGGCGTGTGACCTTCGTGATGTGTCACCAATGAAATGACATGTTTAGTTATTGGGCTTTCCCTGTCTTCAAATTTCCATATCACTCGCAGTACCGATTTCTCCCACTGAGCTGTCTTTCCTCGAACGTTATTAGAATTAAGTAGAAATTCTGGTTTCTGTATAACTACAGGGGGAGAGGTATCAACCATAAACTTATCAGACGACTTAGACACATTCATGCCAACCCTGTTAAAAGCTTTAACGTTGGCATATAACTCTGTATTGGAAGGAAGATCAAGTCCCGTTTTGATGACACTGGATTGTAAAAGGCAAGTAAAATATGGCACAATATCGCAGATATTGCTTCCTGTACCAATACAGGCCTCAAAATGATCTAATCCTGAATGTGGATCTTCAAAGCTAGCCCATTGAATATGAACTGAAGTGCTGAAAAATATTTAATGTAAGAAATATGAAAGCAATCACAGTTTCATTGCAGCATAAAGTTACATTACAGCATATTATTGTTACATATAATAGTGATGACTGTTTTTTTACCATCAACCTTGATGGCTAGACCAGGCTAGTTCAGTCGGTAACGAGTCATACTTTCAATACATGGTTCGCTCCGACCATAGCTTTAATGATAATTGGTCATGAACTGTGCTCTAGGACAATGAGTGAATAGTCAGACCTGCAGAAATGAGTTACATGCTGGCTAACCGTCTTTCGGACCCAAGGAATGATGATCAGGTATGCTGATCTTCCCCAGTTAAACATATATAATACTGTTCGTACTGTTGAAAAAAGGCAATTATACAATAGCCAGTTAAGATGCACTTTTCAATATTTATAACAGTTACTTCTCTATAGGGTTATTTTAATTGTGTATAGAAATGATAATGATATATGATCTCTATGATTTAATTTCAATTTAAGGATCTTGCACAAGGGGAAAATTATTAATTCATGTTGAGAATCGTCCATGTGTAGATGACTTACTGGTGTGGTTGATATTTCTGGTGACCTTCTCCTGACCCAACTCTTACTAGTCCTTGTATCGGTGGGGAGTTGTCAAGAACGATTCCGTCTGACGACAGCGTTCTACAAAGTTCCGCTCCATTACACGCCTCTACGGTTATGTAATATTTACGACCAGGCGTAAATGATGCTGACCAAGTCATATCTAAAACGATATATAAGAAGTCTTGCATGGATATGTTTAATTTTTTAAGAAAATGTTGACAAGTTTATATAACAATATTTTCAAATTTGCATACCATTAAGTATATTAGTGTTTTATTTTTTATCACCATGTTCGACTGACTTCTATATCATGGAAGGTCTCTCGTATTCGACCTTATGTTTGCTATTCTAAGATAACTAAAAATATGTGAGTCGTTTATGATGTCATTAACTGACGATACATGCAAACTGTGAAGTCAAAATGTCTTAATTGCTTGCAGGAATCTTTGTTTTGTTTTAATATCAATAAATCGCTTGTCATTATGATCTTTCTAATTAGAAATAGTGCTTACTTAACGTGTAATGTTATTACAACCGAGCAACTCATACTGTTGGTGGTCTCTTTCTTTAATGAAGACTTTTTTTCAGTATAAAATATATTTAATCAGAACAAGAATGCACTATATTTTCAATTTGATAATATACCAGAGCGTAGACCGACATCAACGAACGGTTCCACATCATTTCGAAATGGCCGTGACCCGAGAGCTGCCCGGAAGTACGCAATTCCACTGTGGACGTCAATAAATCCTTTCCAATGTCCTCTTATTTGGCTAACATCGAGTTGAAAGTCGACATCATTCTAAGGATTGTTTTTAATTTAGTATTATTGAATTTTTCATTGATTAAAGACCAAAAGATCTATGCGGCAACAAATGTAAACGTAAATAATATATCTTCTAAATTTTTATTAAATCAGTTTAGAAATATAATCGCTGCTTGTTAACACATAAAACGAAGTTTACTTCATGTGTTTATAAAACAAATTTGTCTTATTTTTTACGCAGTTTTACATGTGTGTTGATAGTTTATTGAAAGTGAATATTTTACTGATAGCTACACTTTTTGAGATACAAATGTGAATTATATAACAAGCTTTATTTTATATTAAATTTCAATGTTGTATAATAAAGATTGTGCTATATACGTTAAATAATTCATGTAATACTGCATATCGCACGTAAATATAGCTTGCGTAAAATAAACATGGACAAATACCTGATATTTCCAGGATCCTTCCATCACGTGACCACCTGTGGGTGGGGTACGGTCTAATTCGAAGTCTGTATATGCTACCGGAGACATAAGTCCAGCTCTGTTAACGGCCTAATAAACGTACACGAAATAGTTAATCTCCTAATGTATCAACTAGTTAATTGGAATTTGTACTAAATCTTATACAAGGTCATCCATAATTGTGTGAATTCGTTTTACTAGTGTATCACTGAATGAAATAGTAGCTGCAGAATTCCCAGTCATGTAAAGCAATCCATGTAACAAATAATCGTTAATTTCTGCAAAAAAACTGCACAACAGTGAGAATTCAAGGAATGCAATTACACTTTAAAGAGTTTCTAGTTGGACCAAGTGTTCAGCAATGGGTCTACTACCGTTTGCAAAGCTTAATGAAGTACATTTGAAATTGTGCTATTTCATGTTTAGTTTTATATACCTTACCACCATACCTTTAATATCACGTAATAAACAACTCCATCCTGTAATTCTTGGCCAGCAATTGGAAGTTGTATATGGTCATCGTAGTACTTCATTGCAGCGAAAATATCTTCAATATCTTGATGTGTTCCAAGGCCAATTTCAAAATGGTCTATGCCGCTGTGCTTGTCCTCAAACCCAGTTAATTGGATTGAAATGATATCCGAGTTGATATAAAACGTGTTGTAAAACCCATCACCTAGTAATATTTTACCGACAGTAGGAGTAGATGTGTCAACTATCAATTCCTGTGACGACACCGTAGTGGAATATCCCGAATGATCAATGGCTAAAATAAAAAAGAGACACGTAATAATGCTGAGTTTAAAGATTGTCCAAACGTACAAGGAACTATTTATCTATGCATTGATAAATAATTGCTAGACAATCGTTAAACTTTTAATCGAAACAATCGCTATTTTAAATCAGCTGTTGGGTTAACGAATTGGTATATGGAGCAAGTAATGAGTGAGCTGACCAGTGAATGTAGTACAGGGAATGATCTGCATTTATGTCATTTTAGTCTTTAAACGTAAATCAAATTAATTACATGTCTGCCACACCCGTTTTTTTTAGATGTTTGATACATTATCGATATCAAATGACAGAAATCGTTATTCACCTATACCTTTAGAAATTAGACGTGTATTTCTAAATATGGAAGCTCCATCATCTATCAATATAGAAACATATCAGCCATACCTCGTACAGATACGTAGATAACTGATCCATCTTCTATGTGAGCATTTCGTTCCACAGTGGATTGTACTAGTCCGACACATGTGAAGTGTTTTATATCAGAACCACCGGGCCGACTGCCTGGAAGTATTTAATAAGAAGCTCATCTACACAATTTATTATCTCATAACTTTCAAATAGTATCAATGACGTGATTTATTAATGGCAATGTAATATATACACCCACGATTCCTTTTCACATACTATTGACTTATTAGATAAGAAGTTAAAGAAGTTAAAGAAGTTAAACAAACCTACCGATTGAATAACAATATTGCTGAATACCTCCTTGGTATCCGAACGCTGTAGCATTGATGTTATCCTTAAAACCAGTCCAAGATATCAAAATGTCGTTCATATCAGTTAGATATCCAGCGTGGTGTTTTACATGAACCACACCACCTGTTGGAGGAGTGTCATCGAGAATAAAACCATTACTGCATCCCCTCAACTCCTCTAGTGTTTCTGTGAAAAGTTCCCTCGTCACAATTGTCTTGTTTGAATGTGCACAAATGTAGTACAGTACATCTGTTTCAATCAGTTCAGGATCAAATGTAACATATCCGGTAGTCGATGATGTTTTTATACAATCAGTGTTGGTACTACATTTATCCGGTAAATGCTGTGACCTCATAAGATACCACGTAATATCGCGTTCTGATCCATAAGTTACTGCCCCGGCAACTAGTGAAGAAGTCGTTCCAAAATTTAGCTCTGCCTCATGGAGATCCTTGTATTTGTCGCCAGGATTGGAACTGTGTAAAATCTTATAAAAAGAGCAATTACTGACATGTAATATTGTATGCAACCTATCGAATAAATACGTGAACAGTAAAATGTTGGATGTTCACGCAAGAGGTTGCGTGTTCAGTACTACTTGGAGACGAAATCCAGAGCTATACAATTTCGAGCTTGGTTAAATCACACGTACTTATCAATAGTAACCTTATTTTTCTCTTATCACTATCTTTGCAGATTATATATCGACAAAATAATATAGAAAGTATTCAGACTCTTAATTTCGTTTCTAACTTTTAAAGGGGCATAACTCTAGTAGCCATTCTTCTTCCTGGCTGTGTGGTCATAATGGACTGAAAGTGTTAAGTTTATCTTTAATCACATCATTTATACGGTAGGAAACAAATCCATGGACAATTGTTTTGTATTTACAAACGGTTTTACTTATATTTTTAATACTAGCGTGGCACCATTTGTTTTATATTAACATATTGATATGATGTATGCCCAAAGATGGATTTGATGTGTGAAATAATCAATTTTAACATGACCATGTTTCCGTTATATATGCGATTCAAGATACTTTTTGAATAAAGCATGCTTTAAGAAACCATAAACCTCACTTGTAGGACTGTTTTCCAAGTGTCAAAAGAAGTGTCGAAGTCATAGATGACATCGTTGCTGTATGGTCCATCTGAATGTATGTGAAGTTTGTTACACACCACAGCTGCTTGTCCTGTTGTAGCGAAGGCTCGAACACAACCAAACAAATGAGCATAAGGAAGAACTGGCAGCGTCACACACTCAGACACCTGTAAGGTACATTATACTAATAACATTAGTTGAACTTTACACATTATGTACATGAAGGTAAATATAACATTTTAGAAGTGAGTTTGTAAAACATAGACATTGTACTGTCAAACATATGTTTTGTATATACATATGTACAATGGAAAGGATAAATAAAAATACTGCGTTTCTGTTTATCATAACTAATTAACTGACAACAGTAACTACAAGTCTGAATATACATGTAATATGAGGAAGCCTAAATGATAAAGCATACTACTGTACAAACAATCACATATCTAGTTATTCATTAAGTTAGAATGATTACTGCTATGAACTTACTAGAAAAAACGTGAAACAAAAACGTAGATTTTTCCTTTGGTTATCATTATTATTTTATCTAGTATGTCTATAGTTGGTTCTAATAACGTCATTGCAATTTCAAAAGCAAGATATTGGATAAACAAATCGATTTGAAGCTGCATTACATTTTTGTCATGTTCCAAACAGAATATTATTCTTACGATCTTTTGTCTTCACAAGTGAAATGTTATCCAAGTAATTTTGTTTCCCCTTACCTTGTAAAACGAAAGAACGTTGCCCTGTAATGTTTTCCAATCCAGTAGTGCGTGGTTTGCCTCCGACGTTTTACTTATGGTCCATTGATAAAAGCTTATATCACTATCAGATTGAAATGGTTTCCATTGGAGATTTAAATTGTAACATTTCTTTCCTTTTGGTATGGATATTTCGCAAGTATCGATTGTTCCAGCAGGTGTCCGAGTTTCTATTTGGAACACATCTGATGTGACGGGTGTCAAACAGTGTAAGGGTGTGCATGGTCTAACGGCAATTTTGTATCTTAAGTGCAATTGGAGGTCGATGTCTCGAAATATATGGGTTTCATTTGAAACTGTTTTGCTAAATATGATAGGTGTTAACGAGTTATTAGATTCGGCTGAAATCACAGCCGCCTCATACAATACTGCCGGAGTTGATCCATTTGTTGAATAAAACCAGTTTATAGATACTGTTTTCGCGGGAAGTAAGAAATTGGAGAATGGACATTTTATAATATTAAACGCAAATGTACCATTGATTTTAGGGTTAGTGACTTTAAAAGTGATAGTTGGTTGTTCTGTATACGGCACGATTCTACAATATATTTTATTAAGAAAATCTGTTGCGGTTGATATCTTAGCTTCCTGTGAAGACACGTCTATATCTAGGCCGTTCACATCTTCTGTATACATGCGAAAAGTCGCTCCAATTTGCAGCGGTATTTCTATTCTGTACGTATGTGAAGCATTTAGTATTTTTATTTCCTTCTGAAGGATTGGTGGACTGGATAAACAGTTTGAACCAACGCTGACTTTCAAACTTGACAATACTGTGATTTCATCCCATATCGTTATACCATTGGAAGAAGAAATCGTATGTCCACCCGAGCATGTTGATCTAACGAGGAAGTAATATTTCACTCCTTGTTTGAGTTCCGATGATTTTATGCAATCATGGTTACTGTTATTGGTAATATGGAACTGAATTATATCGTCTGTCGCATTATTTGTACCCACCCCCAATTCGACTGAAATGGATTCATGATGTTTAAAGCCTATCCATTTTGCGCATAGTGTATTTTCTGTAAAGTGTACGTTAACATCGTTGTTGATAAGTGCGTCCTTATTTGTAGTATCCGGATCAATATCTGTCACAATAGCATGACCTGGCGGATATCTGGATGGTATGTGAAATATTGGCGTTAAAAGTTTAGTTTTATGTCCAGCATTATTATAAACGTAAAATGATATATAGAAACTAAGGCCTAAATCCGTGTCCTGTCGTTGCAAGCGGCTAAGTGGATACGTAAAACAGCCTCCGTTGTACGCTGGGCATTTCTTAGACGAATGAAGTCTCCATTCCAATAAAGGAGTAACAGCAACACCGTCGTGTTCTGAAATGTTAAGATAACAAGTTTGATTTTTTTATTATTTTAGAAGAGCAATTAATGTTGTTGTAAATGTTGAATGGTGTATGGTGTATGTGAACCGTCCTCTAAATGCTGAGCGTCAAGCGAGGAAGCTTCTAGTACCATTTTTAAAGGCTTTGGTATGACCCGGCCGGGGATCGAACCCACGACCTTCCGCATGCGAGGCGGACGCTCTACCACTAGACCACGCTGCGGTCTTGAAGAGCAGTTAAATGTGATATAAATGCATATCAATATAAATAGTGCTATTTAAAGAGTAAATGGAGTGATTATCATTATGTGTTCAGTATTTTTATAGACATTTAAAGGTATTGAATAAATTACACTTTTCAAAATTACAACTTAAACTATTTAAAGAAAACTACAGCATGTTCACAAAAACATATATTTCGAATGTAAGATGAACAATGTTTACCAATTTGGAAGAATATTTGTTGAATCTGTTGCCTTTGTTCCATATCATAAAAGGTATCATTGTTCCATCCTACAAGAATGTGATTGGCTTCAATCTGAACTTTAGGAATAGCTTTGTACAATGGTGGAGTTTCGTCGATTATGATAGGTCCTATAGTGGTGATCTTCTCAAGTCCAGCTTTGTTTGTAGTCCTAATGAATATATAGAATATCTTATTTGAACCTACGCCCTCGTGTCGGCGTTTAAAGAATGGTTTCTTGGCCGTTGATATGTATTTCATAATGCTTGGATTCACTGCTTCCGATGGATTGACCCCAAAGCCAACAAAGTGGTCTTCAATTTGACTCCCGTCTTCTTCAATGTCCCACTTGATATATACGTGATCGTTTGGTATATAGATGATAATTTCCGGTGTGTATATAGGGAGATTCAGGCACATAAATTCAGAGATATCTTCGTCTTTGCCATTAACATGCTGCGTAGGAACACTATCTGCGATATCATGATTTGAAGAATAATTCAAACAAAGCTGAGAGCAGGCAGATTACGGATGAAGTTGGATTTTCGAAAGTGACGAAAGCATTAGCCAAGGCTGTCCATTATGACATATTACAGATTCTGACCATTTGCCGTTTTGTATCGTAACATTACGTAGCGCTGGTGGGGAAATATCTCGGGTTATACCATCAGAACAAACAGGGTCAGACGGAGACATAGCGTTGTTTAAGGCGAGAACCGTTACAAACATCTTTCCTGTAAAATTAGCCGGTATTCTAACGGATTTCTCGGTGAACAATATTTCATTAAAATAATCAATGTCGCTTCTGTTGTTGTAGTTTAACATATCTTCTGACACTAAACACCTATTTGCCAAACCTAGCCTGTACATTTTAATGCCACTTTCATGGTCGATAAAGCCGTGCCATCGTACCATTATGTAGTCGTCACTTGTGTAATCAATATCGGGACTATCGAGAGGACCTGTAAAATATATGAGTGATACTTGGTCATTATATATCATTTAAATAAATCTGGAACTGGTAAACTACATAACGTTGCAATAAATTATTGGCAAAAAACAAAGTCAAAGTTTTTAACGTGGATTTTCTTTTTTTCTATATAGCTTGGTAAGTTAATATCGACCGTATGCCGTACCTTCAAACACTACTCCTGGTTCTGGTGGTGAGTCGTCAACAAGAATGTCTACATGTTCAATGTTGGTCAGCATGGCGTTATTTGTTACTTTCACTTTGAAATAATAATTTCGGTTGTGATTTCCCTGGTTTTTGTTGATTGCCTTTAATTTGTTAAGGGAAATGGAGTAGTTGAACATTTCGCATGGACCGACATCGGGGCAATAACATACCTCCTCTATCGATGAACAGTTGTTCTGAGAGTACAGAAAATGTGAATGATAATGATGCAACTAACAAAATATATGTAAGTGAAAAAATAAACATTGAGAAAACGTCAGTAATTTCGAAATCTCCACGATTAAACATTTTATGATTAATTTATAATCACTTGTCAGTGATTTTTATGTTATACACATTATTTGAATATTAATAGTTTAACGTTTGCTAAGTGTTTCATAAGATTATATCCGTATTTTCTAAGTTAAACTTGAACATTGTCTAACAAAGTACATATTATAGTTATTATTGCAACGCTTTGCGACAGCATGGAAATGTCGTTAGTTGTAAAGCTTATGTAACCGATTGACTTATAACATTTAGTTGGGTTCAGTTTATTATTACTCTTAATGCTTGAAAGTCCTAAAATGATTAATTTAGTTTATGAATTATAAACAATCATTAGACTTAATACAATAAATCAAATTAAATTAAGCGAAACAATAAACCTCTTTAATGGTACCGCCACCGAGCGTTCCTGTTGCAAGCTCGCTCCCAAGTTCTGATTCTCCAAACGCCCACTCCACTTTCCTGATACCACTGTGTGGATCAAGCGCTTCAAAATATAGTTGCATGTTTGCCAAGTCCTTACTGTCGTGGACATATAGACTTTTGTATCCATCTTTTCTAAGCCATATATTATTGATGTGCGGTACGCTTCTATCAATATGAACAATTCTGCTATCTCTGTATGTATTGTTAGCGATATCAACGGGACGTATGTAAAGGGTGTACGTCTGTCCATCGGCAAGGTCAAAATGATGACATAATGTTTGGTTTTGAAAGTTTGGAACATTAGTTTCTTTAGACATGGAGCCATTATTTAAACTCCAGGAAAACATATACTTAGTAATTCCATAAACATTAGGAGTTCCAGAAACAGGTAATGACCCCTTTGACTGTTCATAGACTCCTGTAATCAAACCATTGGTGTCAGATTCTATAGGGTTAAGTAACTGGTTATCTAAATAAAATTTATTGAAAAAGTAATCTTTCCAACTGATACAAACGTCGTTATGATGAGTTTGCCATCTCAGTCCTGTTTCAGAAGAGGCAGATGTTGTTATAAATTGTTTGTCTGGATTTGTCTCTATATACGACGTGTTGTCATACAAGACAAACCTCCTGGCTTGTTTAATGTTGTCTGCAACATCTTTCACTTCCAGCGTTATACAGTAAAGTTTAGGCGTATCTGATGTCATGTTAAGTGCAACGTGTGTGTAGTTAACAACGAGCTTTTCCGGAAGTAAGTTTTTGGTATCAACTTTTGATTGTCCTTTAGATGGCATAACCTCATTTACACTAATTTGATATGATTCAATTCCCGATGCATGTACCTGTTTACCACCTGACGGAATAGGGTCTGAGTACCCCGAGAAATCTAGAATGATGTCCGACGATCGGGTGATACGAGTATCTACACGTAAAGGATCACTGGAACAAAGACCACGTTCGAGACAATGTACAGGAGGGGCATTATCGTAAATATAACATATTTCTCTTGTGGTAGTCGTCTTATGATATGGAACTGGACCGAGTATATTATTGGATCGTATATCTTTTTTGATTAGATATCCACCTCCTTTGGCTTCAAATCTTAAACACATGCTGCAAGAATTTATGATAGAAATTATTTTGCTAAAATAAATTGATCTACGAAAATTAATATTTTAAACTTATTACATTGTTGTGAAAAATAATAAATTTTGTCATCAAATAAATTAGTAAATTAATATGAATTCAAATTCTAGCGCTTAAGCTTTCAATGCTGTAATTGTATCGTTTCCTATTTAGCTTACTGTATCAAATCAAATGAAGCAAATCTAAGGAAATGTGTACGTTTTAACATATTAGTAATTCAACCTTCATGATATGATAGCACGTTTTAACAAAATTTGAAATCTTACCTTTCGCCGTTAAGTAATTTAACTCCAGAGGTAGTAAGATTATCGGACGAAAACCATGGTGCTGTGGTGGCATTAACGCTTTTGTTTTCATCCTTTAACTGACTGTTGGTTGATAGTAATACTTCTGAACCTAAACAATACAATATGTCGATAATGTTAACTTTTTTTCGTAAAAGTAAGAACAATACGAAATAGTAAAATAAGGTTTAAAGTAATTGAAACCTTTTTTATTTTTATATTATTCCGACAATTGAATACTTTTTCATTCATATCTTATGAAGCTTATTTAGTGCTGATTGATAATAGAATATCGTTCAATCCAGTGCTAGAGGGCATGATGGGTTAGGGTTCATTATTTCTCGTGACTGTGCGGATTTAACAAAACCAAATTTAATATTTTCTTCTTTTGTTACGTACTGTGATTCCACTGGATCGTTTTTATCAGATATTGTAATTTTATAAATATTACATTCCTGTGTTGGTGCTACTAAATTGCCAATCTGAGAATAATAATATTGACTTATGCAACGCCGAGGTTGATGTTATTTTTCTCAGGTTGACAACTTTCACTAGCGCCGTCACGAATTGTGAGATTTATTTTATCATACCGAAAAAATTAACGCACGCAGTAACATGTTTACGCCGATATGGCTGTTTAGGGGTCTTGTTCAGAAAAATGTGGTATTGAATTAGTTCATGTATTATTTAAACAATATTTTATTGGTAAATAAAAATACTTATATTTTCCAAACTGCTATGTGAAATATATCTGTAAAAAATGATTTTTGTTTGTAAATTTCAATGTTAAATTTTGATGGATGAAATATTTTTTCAAAAATTTATGTTAAAACATTCAGATGCTCCTGTAACATAATTTATAGGCATAGTGCCACCATTGCAAAAAAGAAGTGCTTCCATGGGGTAGTCGCATAATGGCGGTTATAAATAATCCTCAATTCTTCTTCTTTAAAAATGCATTTTCCTTATTTTAATGCTCATTTTTTTATTTGAATGGCATTATTGATGTATTTTGATAGCATTGTCATGTTTGAATTGTGAATTTAGAAAAAAAAAATTATGCTTGGAAATTGGGGTATGAATTCATGATTTCGGAAGTCTACTTTCACTTTGTCACCAGTGTACACACTGAGCAGAAAAAAAATCTCTTATATGACACATTACCCCTACTTTTCTCATCATATTTTTATAGTGCAGAGGTTGACAAACAGTAAAATGTAGGTTTCACTTCTTTCATTTGGGACCCTCTATGAATGACAAGCCTTCAAACTTTTATTATTTACTATAGAATAAAGAACAAAAATCAATGGTGGTGTTACACCTATAGACATCCGGTTCAATTTTTGTGAATTTATATAAAATCGCATTGTCTGAAACATGCTCCGCTAGAACAGTTCTTCTTTAAAGTTGTAAATTCTGCAAATTCACAAGTATACTTCCACAGAAATACATGAAATAGTTTAGCATTGTACGTTCCCAGAAAACGAAGCAAAACGTTTAATATTCATTGTTTGTCAACTTTTCTTGTCTGACAGATAAAATGGCATTGTCAAATCAATACTAAACACAAAGAGCGTTTCGTGATACGGATTTTTAAAAAAATGATTAAACTTTTGAACAGTACGTGCATCAAATTTGCGTATGTGTTATTATTTTGCCGGTTAATATTACCCTGCAGTATTAAAACAATTGACTGATCGGTTATGGGAAATTTGACATACAGACTTTAACTGATGTATAATAAAGTAAAATAGTGAATGGGTTGTCCAAATGATTAGATACGTTTAGACAAAACGACTCATGCTATAGATTTTATTTTAATTTTACTTTCCCCGTTGTAGTGGTAATCTGTTCGTTTTAGATGGTTATTTGTTCTTGTCGAGTTCTTTTATTCTGTCATAAAAGGTAAAGAAAAATTAAGTGTCAGTTCATTTTGTGACATAACCTTCACTAGTTCACTTATAAATTGCATAATACATACTACATAAAATAGCTCATTGCAAATATTTTGCTTCGAGTAATTCAATTTGATTGGGTAAACCTGTAAAACTGATCATTCGCCTAAAATAAACGAAAATACGCAATAACTAAAATTAAATCTTAATAAAAATATATTCATTACATACACTGTGTAAATCACTCGATATATTTGTAGCCAAAATCCACAAAATGTGACATGATACTTCATACAAGTTACAATTTATTAATATTTTGCCCTTAAACAATGTATTATTGATTATGACATTCGGATAAAAATTATAGTTATGATATAATGTGTGCGTATAACTTTGAATACATGTTCACACCTTACTACATAGTAAGACAACTCTTTATCACTGGTTGCTGGGTGTAATGACGTGAAGTTAACATTTGAAATTAATTAACTTACGAGAGTCTAATAAAGTATATACTTTGAAACTTATATTTTGGTATAAAAAAGTACTACATGTACCTTTTATTGTTTTTTTGTAGACATACATTGTTGCATCAGTCACCCCAAAATTACTCTCAGTAATAAAATCAGGACGGGTGGCAGTTATGTTCACAGAGTACTCTGCTGAAAACTCAAATTCTAATTGTGAAGGTTGGTATTTGCCATAGAAATCAGTGAGATAGCGACAATCAGTTGATGATGAATTGCTCATTGCTCTCTTTCTTTCTCCGTTTGGACCTGTAGCTATGGTATTGCACGTCAGGATAGAAGGCGATTCTATTGGCTGACACGATGTTTCATTGGGTGTAGATAACCTTCTGAATCCAGGAGCACATTGACAGTTCTTAGTAAGTTCGTCACCACAAGTGCCGGGCCAGCAATAGTGGTTGTTGAAAGAGCACATGCCTGAAAGGTCAAATGCTGATGAACTATTTTAAATTCATGTCATTATTTTTAACCAAACACAGTTTTATAGCACCTTTTTTTTCTTTGAAGGAACATACTGTCAATGTTGATATCGAATTTTATATTAAATATAACTATACTATATAGTGTTCTCCAAGTATTTCACTCTGAAACGTCATATTTCAGAAAAGATTAGATCTATATAGATGAAAGTAAGAATTGAATTCTTAAAGTTGCAAATGAAAGTTTCTTGAATTCCATGTATCGTATCAGTACAAATTATACAACTGAAATACCTTTTATACTTTGTCATACGCATGTATGGTCAATGGAATGTCAATAAGATTCCTTTCAACCGTTTACAATTATTATAATTCTTCCCCCTAAAAAATTGTGATAGTCTAATTGCAAAATGCAATATGCAGCTAATACAAATATAACTAGAGTCAGTGTCGAGTGAATCAGAACAGAATCCCCATGTATCCTAATAGTGACAATATCTATTAGTAAATGAAAATTCTCATGTATCATAATAGTGATAATATCTAAATGAAAATTGTCTGTATCTTAATATTGATAATATATCAATGAAAATCCTCGTTTATCCATATAATGATAATATCTTTATGCAAATCCTCATGTATCTTAATTATGATAATATCTTAATAAAAATCCTCATGTATCCTCATTATGATAATATCTTAAAGAAAATCCTCATGTATCCTAATAATGATAATATCTTAATAAAAATCCTCATGTATCCTCATTATGATAATATCTTAATGAAAATCCTCATGTATCTTAATAATAATTATATCTTAATAAAAATCATCATGTATCCTAATGATGATAATATTTTAATGAGAATTCCCATGTTTCCTAATAATGATATCATTTCGATGAAGATTCCTGTGTATTCTAATAATGATGATAACTCAATGAAACTCCTCATGTATCCTAATAGTGATAATATCTTAATAAAAATCCTCATGGATCCTCATTATGTTAATATCTTAATGAAAATCCTCATGTATCCTAATAATGATAATATCTTAATGAAAATCATCATGTATCCTGATGATGGTAATATTTAATGAGAATTCCCATGTATCCTAATAATGATAATATCTCAATGACAAATTCCAATGTATCCTAGTGATGATAATATTTCATAAAAAACCCATGTACCCTAATAGTTATAGTATCACAATGAAAATTTCTATGTTTCCTTATAATGATATTGCCTAACATTGCCATGAATCCTGATAATGATAATGTCTTAATGAAAATTCTCATGTATCCTAATAATAATAATATCTTGATGAAAATCCATATGTATCCTTATAATGATAATATCTCAATAAAGATCCTCATGTATCCTAATATGAATAATATCTGAACAAAAATTCTCATTTATCCTAATGATTATATCATTTCAATTAATATTCCAATGTATCCAAGTGATAATATCACAATGGAAATTCCACTGTAACCTAATAATGATAATATCTCATTAAAAATTATCATGTATCCTAATCATGATTATATCTCAATAAAAATGCCCATGTATTCTCATAAAGATAACATCACAATGAAATTCCCACGTATCGTAATAACGATAATATCTCATATTCCCATGTATCTTAATAGTGTTATTATCTCAATGAAATTCCCATGAATCCTAATAGTGATATTATCCCTATAGAAATTCCCCTGTATACTAATGATGATAATATCTCAATAAAAAATCATATGTGTCCTAATAATGGTAATATCTCAATGGAAATACCCATGTAAAATAATAATGGTAATATCACAATGAAAATACCTAAGTCTCCTTATAATGGTAATATCTCAATCAAAATTCCGATGTAACCTAACAATACAATGAAAATGTTCATGTAACCTAATAATGATACTATCTAAATGTAATCGTCATGTATCCTAATGATGATATTATATAAATGAAAATTATCTGTATCCTCCTAATAATGATAATATCTAAATGCAAATCGTCATGTATCCTAATGATGATAATATATAAATGAAAAGTATCTGTATCCTAATAATGATACTATCTAAATGAAAATCTTCATGTATCCTAATGATGATAACATTTTAATGAGAATTCCTATGTATCCTAATAATGATAATATCTCAATGGAAATTCCCATGTATTATTATAGTGATAATACCACAATGCAATTTCCCATGTTTCCTAATAATGATAATATTTCGCTGAACATTGCCATGTATCCTGATAATGACAATGTCTAAATGAAAATCCTCCTGTATCCTTATAATGATAATATCTTTATGAACACCCTCATGTATCCTAATATGAATAATGTCTGCACGAAAATTCTCATTTATCTTAATAATTATAACATTTCAATTAATATTCCAATGCATCCAAGTGATAATATCACAATACAAATTCCAATGTAACCATATATTAAAAATATCTCAATAAAAAGTCTACTGTAACCTCATAATGATAATATTAAAATTATCATGTATCCTAAATAAAAATGCCCATGTATTATCATAAAGAATATATCTCAATACAAATAATCATGTATCTTAATAATGATAGTATCCCAATGAAATTCCCTCGTATCATAATAATGATAACATCACAATGAATTCACACGTATCCTAATAATGATATTATCTCAATGAAATGCCCATGTATCCTAATAGTGATATTGTCTCAATAAAAATTCCCATGTATACTAATAATGATAATATCTCAATAAAAATTCTGATGTATCCTAATAATGGTAATATCTCAATGAAAATACCCATGTAAAATAATAATGGTAATATCACAATGAAAATATCCATGTAAAATAATAATGGTAATATCACAATGAAAATACCTAAGTCTCCTAATAATGGTAATAAGTCAATGAAAATTCAGATATAACCTAATAATGGTTATATGTCAATGAAAATTTTGATAGAACCTAATAATGATAATATCTAAATGAAAATACCTATGTATCCTAATAAAGATACTATCTTAATGAAATACTATGTATTCTTATAATAATAACATCACAATGAAAATTCTCATGTAACTTGATAATGGTAATATCTTAATGAAATACTATGTATCCTAATAAAGATAATATCTCAATGAAAAATCCCATGTAACTTAATAATGTTAATATCTTAATGAAAATACCTATGTATCCTAATAATGATATTATCACAATGAAAACTTTCATGTAACCTAATAATGATAATATCACAATGAAAATGCCCAAGTATCCTAATAATGGTAATATCACAATGAAAAGTTCACTGTATCATATGATGGTGAAAACGCATGTGGAAGATGGTGAACACGCATGAAGGAAATTGTTTTCCTCGTCATAGGTCAACTGGTCTCGAGGCCATCCCCAATTGACCGTTTCTTATAAATTAATATCATAGTAATGACAATATCCCAATGAAAAGTCCCATGTATGCTATTAGTAATATCACAATAAAAATTTTCATGTACCCAGATCATGATAACATTTCGATGAAAATTCCCATGTATTCTAATAATGATAATATCTCAATGAACTTTCCATTGATCCTTAAAATGATATTTCAATGAAAATTTTCATAATAATGACAATATCTCAATTAAAAATCCCATGTGTCCTAATAATGGTAATACGTCAGTAAAATTTCCCATGTATCATTATAATGATAATATCTCAATGGAAATTCCACTGTATCCTAATAATGATATCTCAATAAAATTCCACTGTATCCTAATAATGATATCTCAATAAAATTCCATTGTATCCTAATCATGATAATATCTCAATGAAAATTCCACTGTATCCTATTAATGGTAATATCTAAATGAAAATTACGTTCACAGAGTTTTCCATCACTGGTAACTTTGTAGTAAATACGATTGTCGTCACAGCTGTCACACAATGCATCTCTTGAGTTTGTACAATGCCGTTTCGCACAATTTGTTATTTTGGTACATTCTGTAAAACAAACACAATTCAGTTATAAGCTTTTTAGAAGTACATTCTGTTTATAAAGAAAACAAAATAACATTTTGAAACATCACCGGATTGCAAATGTATATCTTAAAATAAGCTCATTTCCCATAAATAAATTTGTTTATTGCTATGAGTTCTTTTGAGTCAATATAAGTACATATCCAGAGTGGACGGTTCGATCCCCGATCAACAACACGACTTGTGTTTTGTCCATATACAAAACACTTGATCAACATTTGTTAAAAACTGGTCCTTCTAAGCAATATCGTGATCTGTTGGGGTGCGAACAAGTTTTAATGTATTTTACAATTGATGTTCATATATTATATCAACAGAATTCAGACCACACCTAACTAATTTCAATGTCGTCGGACTCGCTGCATGTTAAATCTTTATCTATGAAACAAAAAGAAAAAACATTTTCGTTCGTACCTTCAAATATTTTTTGCCAAAGATAAATAAATACAACGCACAATTTTCGTTTTATTTGAAGAAATTGATCGGTACGTGAATTATACACAACCCGGTTATAATTCATTTGTAATTAGCGTCTGTTTTCGCAAACTCGAGTATACACTATAACTCAATCCTCAATCAGATAGTTTGATTATTTTTTTAACGTAGAACAGTTCGTCTAACTGATAATATCAACTTTTTTTAAATACTTCAATCTAATCGAACCCTTTTGTTCGAACCAATTTTGTCCATGCTGTGATAAAGTAAGTTATCTTAGTTCAGTAGAGGTTTATTTATTTAATTTAACGATAAACATTGTCTTGTGCTCGATTAATTGTTTTGGTTTCAAACTTTGTAAATCGAGTTGATCTATTACGGAAATCGCTATCTCCGTCACAAAGCTATCTTTCGTTACACTCATTTACCTCTGCAACAGGCTAAATGTCAGGATTTTTAACAGAACTTAGTAATAACACTTTATGTAGTTTAAAGCATATTGTAGGAACCACACAACATAAACAGAAACAAATCATGACCATTTTATATTAGAATAAACTAGGAATAATTTTCTTTTTTATTTTACGCAGAGCAAATTTCCGAGTAATACGCAGAATTTAATGGAAGATATCAACACGATCTTCGTTGTTATGATGAACACATTGTTTTAATTGATAAACAGCGTGATGCCCTGTTATAGTTGGAGAGCAGAAAGAAATATCTAATTGTCAGTTTGCCTGTTGGATATGGATGGTTAGGAGTTTGCTGTTCAGACAATACGAGTGTTGTTTTCTATGCATGGAAGCCATTTTGAATGGAAAGTCACGTGAAGCTGAAAGTAATCCAGAGCCAGTGCCATTAAGATGAATGTTATGAGTCAAATGTGTTTGAGAGTTGGGCTTTCGTGAGTCTGCAAATAACTGTTGTCCTTTCAGATGATATTGAAGACTGTGAGAACGCGTTTTTAAAGGCGATAGCCAAGAAAAATATATTGCCTAGTAAGTGTTAAGGTACGTGAAAAGCAGGACAGCCCATATACTAGTATTAATGCATCGCCAGATATGCAAATAAGCGTTGCCAAGGAATTTTCTTGTAAGTATATAGATATCGAATTAAAAGAGACAGCCCCCAACGTCATGCCCACTCCAAAAAAAAAATCCGTTTAAACCGACAGCTAACAATAATGGGAATCTGTCAGTACCTCAGAGGTTATTTAGCGACTGTCTTTATTTGCATATGGAGTTGCATTGCGTTGATTGCTGACTGAATCTGATGAGAAAACTATAAAAAACATTTGTTTGGACCATTGATTGTAGTCATAAAAAGCTAGCAGACAATTCATGCCATGTTCCTAACAAATTTCAACAATTCTACGTGTATAACAACTTTATAAAATGCACAGAAAAGCTCCTGCTTTAACTGCTGAAAAGTTAACAGAAGCTACGAACAACTAGCCAATGTTATCTCATTTCCATTAATGAATACACCTCAATACACGTCAAGTCTTTAAAAAGATTAGAACAATCCAGATTACCTGTACATGTTTCTTGTATTTTTATTAAGCCGATATCAAAGATTGTCACTACAGTGACTTTAGACACAGTGATGAAACAAGTAGGTGATGTTTACTTTGTTAATCTAGATATACACTCCACAAGATATGGTGAAAACAAGAAATTTCATACAAAATATTAGATTGTCAGTGCCAATTATGCTCTACAGAATGGCCCATGGAAGAAGTTTAGGAACTCTCAATTTTGCTGGAGTGTTCCAGTTGATGATTATCCTATACGCGCAGAAAGAAATTCAACGTTAATAGCTGAAATTACTGAAATATTAAACCGAGCAAGGAGAGGTTATTAAACGATATGTAAGTTACGTAAAATGCTCAAAGTCTATATTGAGACACATGACCAATGGTTTGACTGATCGTTTGTGAGCCTTCGTCGGAGGATGAAGATCAAGGACGGGTTGATGAAAAGGTAGCAGATATCTTACTGAGCTATGATGATCCCAATCTTTTGTTAGACTTGCGGGCAATGAGTGGCAACGATAGTCACTTTAATACATTTTATGGTTCAATGGGACAATATTTTAAAGATCAATTGCTCCAAGTTCACGAGAGGAGGCATGGCGAAGAAATGTATATATCCTTTGCTTTATCAATAGAAGATATGAAGTCGGAGTTCCTGCTGGAAAACCAATACCGTGGGATTTCAGCCAACTATCCAATTTAGGCATTCTGTAGAACTGTTACGAATTCCCAGACGGCTTCGCTAAGCAAATAACGATATAGACTCAAAAGTACCTTTTCTTTGTTTGATGACAGATGGTGTACCAGATTACCGTGTGACTTATGAAACTGTGAAAACTTCCTTAGTTGAATTGTTCATAAGCTAAGATTTGGATATGCTGATTGCTTTGAGAATTGCTCGACATAACATTTGGGTAAACCAGGCAGAACACTGCATGTCAATTCTGAATGAATTTAGCGCTCCACTATCTCGTGATAAGATGGACGATGCCATTGAAATTTATTGAAGAATAAGCCGTCTTTAAATGTTGTGAGAAATATTGGCTCTGTGAAACTAGGTTTAAAAAAGACTTTTAAAGCAAGTGTTGAACAAGTAATATATACAGTCAATGATAGGTTGGAAAAATGAATTGAAAGGTGAAAAAATAACTATTCAACTGAGTTTCAGATGAAATAATTGAGAATTCGCTTCAAGTTGTAAAAGTTGCAGCATGTATACCAGCTGAATATATTGTACTTGCATCCTCCAAAAGCCAGGGGCTGAGAAAAAAAAATAAGTAAAAATTTATATCACGATTGTACTATATCTTTTATATATTAACACACTAGACATAATTTAGTTGCTGTAGCCTACGACCATATTCTTGCCAAAAAACAACGTAGCTCAATAGTGAATGTTATTTTGGGTACATTATGTACACAATTACTATACATATATACATTAAATGTTAATTTCATGTATTCTTATAAGTATTTTCCTTAAAAATGATAAAATATTAGTCGATAATATCTTGTACAATTTTCACCAACAATCATCTTCAAGATGTAATGTGTACGGCATGTTAACATTTAAGCCTTTAGACGGATCAATGCATAATGCCATTCATAGCATACTCACTGTTTATTTAGTCATAAAGTTAAAAATATAAATTTTGGGATAGAATTATATTCTGATTAAGGTTATATTAATTTATTGCAGCCATTGACTGATCATATGTATGGACACTAAAAAGTTGAATAAAATATCTCATTACATTTTAGGACTGTATAGAGAAGCATGGGATTACAAACCATTACTGTTTCTAACTCAGGAAATGTATTGCCGGTGACTGCATGTGCGGCACTATTAACCCCATGCCATACAAAGAGTTGTTTGAAGCATTAAACGTTCTACCAGAACCGAAACGAGATGCAGTTGGAGAGCTTTATTTGCCGTTTGATCAGGAAAGATATTGACTGCAGTAAAGTCAACTATAATTTTATGTAGTAATCTTTAAATCTTCACTCCTATTAAAGTAACCGATTTGTCTTCAGGTCTGCATGGCGCAAATATGACACTGAAAAATAACAATATGTGTGCAGGTCCTTTATTTCGTTTCTATTTTAATTAATTGTTTAGCGTCATTTTTAGGCCATCGAGGGTTAACATCTGACCAGTTTACTTAATTTGACCACCCTTTCTTTGGATCCTGGAAGGCTAACTAGTACTCAAGTACAGAGATCTTCACAAGGAACTGATAACTTTTATGTTTGAATCAGCGGTGAAAGTTGAATGATAATGAGACACAATGTCGTATATCAATCATCACGAAGACTTTTACCGGGCAGGTATTCGAACTAGATTCTGGATTGATATTAACTGGGCTCGACCTTTTCTTTTTTGAAAAGCATAACTATTATAATGGTAATGGATAAAAACACAATATTTCCCATATATTCAAAGATACCATCATTACCACAGGTATTTTGTATGATTTTTGTAATAAAATTTCTGTTTATGTGACATTTTAACAAACCTATAACAAATAACCTAATTTGGAACGGTCATTGGTCTATTTATCAACAATTAGCATTTGAAATTGTGTTTAAGCATGGTTCACGTAAATGAAGCTAGCATAACAAAAATAGAAATTATTTCATGAAGAGCTGCTAAATAAAACTAAAGCAGATTTAATTATGCCTGCTGTAATAGACTCGGACAAGTTGGAAATCTAGTCCGACTTGTGTGTTGCTAGCAAAATTACATACCCTTGAAGTGTTGAAAATGCGATAATATGATCATGTAACATATCAACTTTTTGTTGCTTATATAAAGACTGTATGTAATCCTGAACAGTCATTGATTGAGTTGTGTACACATGAATTGTAAAACATTTTTTTCTAATGCCTTTTTGAGTAGTTATAAATATTTTGTACGATACTTCAATGGGCATAAGAGCAGTTCAGTTATGGTAAAGGGTAACCTGGAGGAAGTGTATGTCCCTTTCCCGCTGGTGGTGATAATTCTACTCTATTCCGGCTATTTGGATACGGGGAACACTCCGAAAAAGGACAACTGCTGAATTTTACCCATTTCTTAGAAATATATTATTTACAAAATAATTTGTGACTTTAAAACGATTTGATTAAAGAAACACACACAATAAACTTAGACTTAACCATAAGATGTATTAAAAAGTTAACCACAATCGCGTTTCACTCACAGTATTACGAGTCATTACGTAGTTGAGAGTGTCCCACCTACTACAAATGAGAGTAGGTGGTGTGTCTATTGCAGGGGCCAAGCTTGGTCAAAGTAAACATGCAGGCCTAGAAATTTTGATGGGAGCTCTGAGGTAGGCCTAATTTGTCTTATTTTTTTTAAATGCCAATGGTGAATAATCAGGGGTTATTTTCTTCATTTTACGTTCGGATAAAACAAGCTTCTTAGGAATTCAAATCGGGTACCTCTTTTACACTGAAAATCCATAAAAACGTACACACAACTCTTATTAACTCTCATTGTATAGATATACCATCAATTTAAAATATGTTACACTACACTACAAAATCATTCCAGGTTTTGAATGGTTGTCTGCAATTTATTAAAAAACAATGGTTTACAATATCCAGTTTAATGCAGGTCAATGCAATATAATAAAAACTGGATTCGTTGCCGCCAGGAATAATAAAAGTGTCATGTAATGTGTTTTATGTATCTTGCAGCTACACTGTTACTTTTTTTATCAAAATACATGCTGGGACAGAGTATAATAGTCTGTCCCCGCTCACCTCACCCAACCTGAACATTTTGGTCGGGGATCATCTCCAAAACTTGCTTTTCTATAAGATAAATCATCCTCTTGCGACCGTTCCATAGCTCCAACTGATATCGCTGTACTGTTTAGATACAGTATAATGGCCTATTTATAAATAAGTTAAAGAAAGGAAATCGTAGAATACCGTATGTTAAAATAGAGCGTAGAATACAGAAGGTATCCGATTTTGATGAAACCCTGCACCATATTGCTTTATATCGACTTGTTTTATTATGAAAAGGGTACCTAATCTTAATACTTAAGCTGGTCTCCGTAAAAGCAAGCCAAAAATGGCTATTACAGGCTTAAATAGGAAAACTAGAGGCATTATTCTAGTAGCGCATGCGCACACATTTTTACTTAGTTTTTTTAGATACTGGAAGGAGTTATTTAAGGGAAAGTGAAAAAAAGATGTTTCAGTATGATTAAAAAAGTATGAAAAAATCTAAAACCAAGAAAAAAAAAACGTTCGTATTGTCGTATGCATTTTTCAAGTTTAGAATTCGAGGACCTAATTTTTTGGCGTAGCATACCATGAAATATGTTTCTTAACATGCTATTATCTCGTTTGTCTTTGTTTAGATCTAGTTTTCCACTTTTCCACTGAGTTTTATGTGAGTAAATGATCTTTATTCAACATATTTTTAATACTGCACATTCTGGTAGGTTAATTATGTCTGACTAAGCCTAATTTACTGATAACCGCCCTCGACCACTTTCTCCTTCATATAGAAATGATATCCAAGATGGTGGCACCCATGAAAACAAACAGACAGCCAATTCTGCTTTTGTTTGCAATGGCATCTACTACCATATGCTACATAATCTCGCTCATTGACCCATTGGTTTTACAGAAGGATGCCTTCACAGCCATTTCATTCAATGCCCTCCCCCCATGTACAGAACTTCTCCTTCGCAGAAAACTGGAACATACTCCAAAGTAAACACAGCATGATAAGTGATAAGAAATGCCTCATATTCCTTAAACTACTGGCAGGGGACATACAGATGAATCAAGATCCAGGAAATCGGTCCATATTTCTTTGTGGTGTATGCGGCAAACCTGTTTCATGGATACAAGAGGGCGTAGGTTGCAACAACTGCAGTGTTTGGTATCACAAATCCTGTGAAAACTTATCTTCAACAAACATGTCGTACTTGGCCTGTTCGAGTGTCGTCTGGCACTGTTGTAATGTGATAGTTTGAACGTCGACAGCTTCACGTTAAATAGCTTTGAACCTTTTTACAACTAATGTTTACATGCCACTTTCTGGAACTGACACGTCTTTTTATTTAGTCGCATCATCCTGCTTGAGTCCTCTTCATACAAGTAGCCCACACTCATGGAGGGCTAACACTTAAAAAAAAACATGGAACATTGTCCTCTGCTAGCTCAAAGAAAGTCAGAGCATCAAGAAGTGAATCTACATCTGCAAAGCCTAATATCCCAAGAAAACCAAACAAACCTCGTCTGCTACTGTCAACTATTGTGGAATAAGAAATAACAGGTCAGAGTTTGTTGCATCCTTGGACTACATCATGCCAAATCTTGTCTGCGAAACAGAGTCGTTGTTAAAAGGCGTGAAACATGGTTGTGATCCAGAGAAGACAGAAATGACCGAACATCTGGGTTGGGAGGTGGAGTCTTTACCACAACAAAAGTCAAGCAGCACAAAGACATATACCGAGTATGTTTTATGTTTATTCTACATGCCACATAGAAACATGCACGACATAGTCAATCTCAGCAGTTTCCCAAGCCAACAAAGAACGACACATCATACTTGCTTGCGACTTCAACTGTCCAGATATTGACTGGGAGATGTGTCAGTAAAGAAGGGTGTTGCAGACAGAGAGACACAACAAGCTCTGATAGACTGTTCTATAGAACATGAGCTTACTCAAGTCCACAACCAACCAACGAGAGATTCCAACATGTTTGATTTGGTATTCACCAACAATCTATCGCTTGTCAAGTCCTCCACATCTGTGCCAGGTGTAAGCGATTACTACATGATTGTCAGAGACATCAATATCATCCCATATTACATACGCCAGAAGCCTAGAACTTTCTTCATTTTCTCGAAGGCTATTTTGGATGATATCTTTGCTGACATGAATCTACTGTTTGATTATATCACCAACATCTTTCCTCATCTAATACCTCATCTATCCAAAATCGTTAGGAGATTTTTAAATCAGAAATCAACCAATCTATGATACAAAACACCCCTACAAAAACAAGCAATAAAAGGAAATCAGTACCCTGGTTCAACAGAGACCTGAAAAGGATGGTGAGACGAAAATCAAGGCTTTACAAACACGCCAAACAGTCCAACCAGTGAAATGTATTCAAGACCTTCCAAAGACAGTGCAAGGCTGCATTCAAGTAAGCAGAGATAGACCACATCAACAATGCCATTCAGAAGGGTCTCGATAAGGAAAACACAAAGCCTCTTTGGAAATATATAAAGGCTCGGAGGCAAGACAGCGTAGGTGTGACGCTTGGAAGCTTACTGAATGGAAACAAGGTTAAAGCTCAGATCCTGGTTGATCAATTCAAGTCCGTCTTCACTAAAGAAACTGGCGACTCCATACTCACTGACACAAAGAAGAGAGCCAAACATCCAATATCTCCACTCACAGTTACAACCAAGGGTATCGAGAAACTTCTGAAGATTAACACTTCAACAGCACGAGGACCGGACAAAATTGCAAACATCATGTTAAAGACATGCGCCTATCAACAAGCACCTGCCTTCAGGACCACAATCCAACTCTCCATCAACACAGGTAATCTCCCATCCGATTGTCTCAACGCCAATGTGGCACCAATATACAAGAAAGGCGAAGTTCACCTCCCTGAAAATTACAGACCCGTTTTCCTGACATGTGTTTCATGTAATCTACTAGAACACATAATCTGCAAACATATTATCGATCATCTTGAAAAGAAATCATTACAACATTAAGTCATTAATTCTTGTGAACACACTACTCTTGACAATAGTTCACGACCTTGTGCGAAACTCGGACAAAGAGGCACGGATCGACATGGTCATTATTGACTTTTCCAAGGCATATGACACAGTCCCCTTACTACTAATAGGACAATGCAGATTGTGGTCGATGGTGAAACATCTGTGGACTCAGGAGTACCCCAGGGCACAGTATTGGGGCCCTTACTTTTCCTTTGCCATATCAACGACCTCCCAGACGCAATGCAGTCATCAGTTCGTCTTTTTGCCTACGATTGCCTACATTATCGAGTCATCAAAGGCATAGAAGAACACAACACCTTCCAAGAGGACTTACGACAACTAGAGACATGGGCCGACACATGGTGTATGGGTTTTAATGCAAAGAAATGCTACTTGATGAGTATGAACAGTTAATAGTCACATTTCTATGAACTTGACAAAACCATACTAAAACCAGTACCAGAAAACCCCTATCTTGGAATGACAATATATGAAGACCTTAAGTGGAGCGCCCACATCACCAAGATCTCCGAAAAAGCAAACTCGGCTTCATTAGAATGAACTTGAAACACTGTCCACCATCATGAAGGAAAATGGCATAATTTTCACTAGTCAGATCAACCTTAGAATACTATTCTGTCGTCTGGGATCCTTATCAACAAAAGGACATCTTTATACTAGAAAAAGTACAGCGTTAAGCTGTTCGCTTCATCACAGGAGACTACAAGTCACGGGACCAAAGTAGCGTCACACGTATAATGAACGACCTACAATTACCACCCCTTCAAGACCAAAGGAAAGCACAGAGGTTATCCTTCTTCTATAAGGTGGTCGAGGGGCTGGTGCCAGCTGTGCAATGTCTTGACTATTTAACCCCTGTCCGCGACAAACGTCAAATTAAAGCAAGAAAATTCATAGACTACAAATCGGATTATATTATTGAAAAACATACATCAAATAACAGTAAATGCTTTAAATTAGTGCAGTGCAAAAACATCTCGTTTAAGAACTCTTACTTTCCAAAAAACTATTATAGACTGGGACTAGTCAGTGTTTCCTCATTTCAGTACTTTTTATGCAAATTTTATAAACACCCAGACGCTGCCACAAACGTCAAACGTTAAAACGTCAGATCTGTTGCGAGATATACACTGGGTGCATATCGGCGAGACACAGAAAGATTATGACCCATTCCTAGATGAGAACAAGCAGACAACAAAAAAACATTGGTAAGTTTTATGTCGATTTATTTGGCTAATTTTACAATAAAATCAATTTTCAAAATGTTCAGTGTTCCTTGTTTGTTGCGAGAAGTGAGCAAATGGTCTGTGACACCTGGAAAATAAATAGATAACAATAAAACCAAGTATTCAAATGTGTTTATTTATTTTCAAAGACTATCAAAAGTATCCAATTAACTTTATCATGATAAAAACTAAAGGAAATAGTTAATGATTCCATTCATGATCTTTGGTGTGATTTGAAATAAATTGTGACTGAGCAGTAAAAAAGGTATAGCCTAATTGAACTTCTTGTTCTGATTGATTGATGAATATCAAGCGTCAGTTTTATGTCATCGATGGTTAGCAGACGATAAGTTAACCTAAGGCTAACCACTGCTTTCTGGGATATTTGACGTTTAACCAGTACTCGAGCACACTCAATCGCAGCAAAGTAACTTGCTGTGCTCAGACCCGGTATTGTTAATGTGAGTTTGTAAGTAGTTTATTCTCTTTTTTACCTCTTGATTTTTGCGTATTCTTTTCAAACAAATATTGACAGAAATCATGAAAAAATCGACGCTTTGAAAGTCGATAAACACGTAATTTTGATCCAGTAGAAGCACGGCAAACATTTTTTAAGGACAGCCTCAGTAAAAATTAAATTTCAATAAATCTAAATCATCACTATTTTCACGGAATTTACTATGAAATATTTGTATAATTTTAGATGAAGACAGTGAATAAATTGCAGTCGATGATTGTGTAGTGCAGTGACCAGTGACTGGGAAAAATTGGAGACAATGACCCATAAACAATATTATGTGAAATTTAAAGTCTATGTGACATTTTGAAAAATCAAGGTGATAATATGCTGATAACATGAATATGAAATAAACATTTAACTACTCAAAAACAGTAATTATGTCATTAATTATATTATATTATAGTATGCACTGTATTTGAAAACTGATTACATGGCCAGCGATTGATTATGTTGTTAATGTTTATGACATATTATGTAGCTTAATACATACTAAGCAGGGTTGGGTAGTGAGGGTTGGGTAGGAGATAGACTTGAGTGGGTCCAGGCTACGCACTGGGTACCTGTAAACGGAATGTAAATTTGTGAAAGTGACTGTCACTTATATTTGCCGTAATATTATTATATGGTTTACAATATCACTAATGAAAGAAGTATGTTGACTAGTTTAATAATGACATTATAGCAATGTGTTATGGTCGTCTTTGTCTCTTAATACTAAAACTCTGATCGTCTGTCAATCACAAAAAAAACACCAAAGGCCATGCAATTTCTCACAGCTTTGTCTTTAAAATAGACACTTGTTTTTATGCATCCAATCGTATAGTGTTCAATAACCCTGATTTCCTTAACAATATTGCAGCATAGCAAAACAAAGGAATTTAAGTTGAAAGGTTTTGGAAATAAATCCAAAAAATTAGATGAGTTAACTGACAGTGACATTAATAAGTCACTCAATGAGGGCATATTGGGAATAAACTCTCCATTGGTTGTCTTAAATATGTTACACTTGAATTTTTATTTGGTTTTAGGGATGCGGGTGTCAAGGATCAAACACAAATACATATACGGTTCTGTCATAAAAATGTTAAAAGCGTTAACTACAGTAAAACAAAGTGTGCTGGGCTTTAGTATCGACTTATTCGGAACAAACTCTAGAAAAATTAACTTACCAATCAACAGTTCACCATTTCCGTCTTCATTTGACCCAGCACATCAAGCGGCATCTTCCATGGATTCCTTTGCTTACGGTCAGCAAGTGATGTCAACATATTTTGGGACAACAACAATTGGAGTCACTTTGATATTAGCAGCAATGGTGATAATGAAGAGCCACCACGAAAGAAAGTTAAGCGCATACTGCCTACCATCTACTCTGACAGCGACAGAGAATAGTCAGGACTTTTGGTCAATATTGAGCTGACAGTGATTATCTGACATAATAAATTGTATTTTTCTCAAATTCATTTGCACAGTTCGTCTGATATGCTGTTGAAACTGCTGGCAGCTATTGCTGTTTTAGGTATTTGTTGTTGTAACTGAGAGAATCTCACAATAATAAAGAAAATATATGACAGTATCTCACAATAATGTATGCCAGTGTCATTCTTTAACAACTTGGAATAGTTAATTCTAAAGAAAAGTGGTCCAGTTTTCAATAGTCGAAATTTGCCATCTAATCTGCATCACATAATGATGCAGATACGTTTTAAATATAGATTTGAAAATACGCGACAATAGTCAAAATGGTTGACTTGACCGTATCACTGCCCTATCTAGGCGGAAGCGTTAGTTTCGTTATGAATACATAACTATCAACCTGGTTTCTTCTCAAATGAGATTGTTGGCTATTTGTACATTAAACTCTTATTGAAACAATAGAGTTTAATTGAAATAAGAACAATATTAGTTATAGTTCATTGACGCATAGAGCGATGTCTTGTATCATAGTTACTGCGTATTGATTTACACGAGACTCCATATAAGGAAATCGTAGTATTTCGCTCGAGGAGTGGCGTGGGTATGTGTTTTCAACATAACCACGCCCCTCCTCTCGTGAATGAATTCACCGTCATTAACCCAGACAATGGAATAATCTCTATTTCTTCACCAAATCACATCCACATATTAAATAAATTATGTTTCACTAAAGGTTGCGGTTATAAATAACCCTTAGTGAAACGGAAATATACTTATGGTCGGAATAAGAGTTTCTGCACCAAATCACATCAACATAAATAAATTATGTTACACTAAAGGTTGCGGTAATAAATAACCCTTAGTGTAACGGAAATATACTTATCGTCGGAATAAGAGTTTCTTCACCAAATCACATCCACATAAATAAATTATGTTTCACTAAAGGTTGCGGTTACAAATAACCCTTAGTGTAACGGAAATATGCTTATCGTCGGAATAAGAGTTTCTTCACCCATATCACATCCACATTAAAAATCATCAAGGGATGCAATTATAAATAGTATATATTGTAACAAAAGGATACTTAACGTCGTGTTATTCACGAAATCAATTCCACATAAACTAATAACTCTAGTGAAACTAAAATACACCATTCGTCGTAATAAGATTTTTCTTCATTGAATCACATCCACATCAAACTTATTTTGTTTACTAAGTGTTCTAAGTTTTCTAAGTGTTGCAGTTATAAATAATCTTTAGTGTAACAAAAATGGACGTTTTATCTTAACCTCTGGTAAACGAATTTATTTAAATATGAGGTGAAAAAAAACACGGAAAATTAAAGGAGACCCATAATCTTATATCATATTGCAGATTTTTACAAAAGTTTGAGATGATAAATGTCTACTTATTTTTCATCAATGTTATTTTTTCAAACACTAAGTGATAATTGAAACAGTAATGTTCCATAATTACAAAATGTTCAAGATAAATTTAATAATATATTGCATCGTCAGCCTAGCTTTAAATTAATATTTTTGTAACGATGGTGATAAAATGAAGCATATTTTAGAACCAAAATAAAACTAGAGCGGACTGAGTCATTTTCAACAGTTGAAAATCTGGCAAAAGAGAGAACAGTTGGTGAGCGACACATAACAGTGTTTATGCGTTGTTCTAATTTTGGTGAATTGATCTTGTCATCTTTCTCCCTAAACCTCGACCCCAATCCCCTAAACAAAATGAGCATTCTTTTTCAGACAATCATAACTCAAGATACCGCTATCACTAAGATAGCATTATTTTATTTGTAGTATCAATGATCTTTGCATGACATACTATAAAATGTAATATTACACACAAATCCATCATCATTTTTCTTCCCTATTTTGATACCATTTAAAAAAAAATTGTGTGTAAATTCAATATGGAAGCATATTGGAGGCACTATGCAACAGAACAGACGGACAGACGGGCTAACATGGGTAACACTATATACCCCTATTTCATAGGTGGGACACATAAATTTCTAGTTAAAAATGTTACACAAAGTGAACCCGTTTTATATTCGAATGTCAATAATACATGTAGAAAACATACGCTTAGTATGTGAATACACACAGGGTCGCAACCGTAACCCTTAATGTAACAAAACCCATTTTTGTTACACTAAGGATTGCGGTTATGGCCCCTTGTGAAATAAAAATTGATTTTGTTACACAAGGAGTTGCGATTTCAACCATTTGTTACTCAATGCTTCCTTGATTTGTAATCTATTGGAGATAATAAAAATGATCGAATAATATCATAACCAGCCTTTCAAGCATTCTTCTATATTTACTTCGTTGATTAGTTTGATAACGTCATGTTGGTTTACAAAGTAAGTAAGCTGCTAGCGATGACACATTTGGAATTTTTTTGAGTCACCAAGTACTCTTATCATTAAATGCGTCGGCTGGAGTTTAAATTGTATTTGATCGTCGATCAACAACTCTTATATGATAAGCATACTTTATAGTATATCAAGATCTTCACGGGAACAGACGTTGAGCCCGTTATGCCCGTTTATTTGTGTAAACAGTCTCTGTTATCGACGAACCTAATGTTTAAACAACGATAAACAACGACGCCTTCCGTAGTGAATTTAGGTTTTTGCCGTTACTACTATAAACTGATTTATTTTTTTATCAAGTGTTTGGCATAATAAAGAAGTGATCTAATATTAAGGTTCGGCTCAAACAGAACCTTGTCTCACTGCATTTTTGTGCCGAACCTTGTCAATTTTGTAGAAAAGTAACCTCTATGTACAATTTAGGCGATCAGCACTACTTGATATGAAAGCTTAATGGAATCATTGAATATTTACTACGCGGGTCAACATAAGCAGCGTATTTACAGGAATATGCTAACGTATTAGAAAATATTGTGGTCCCCAGTTGTCATAGAAACCTTCGTCAAATATGAACAATGAGGATATTTCTGATACAAATGTAAAATCTCAGGTTTATATCGTTTTATTTCAAACACGTATCAGCATGAAAGCGGTCACATGGTGACACTTTAGTTTTTGTAGCGGGTCATTAGATTCCCATGGAGGGTAGGCAAAACAAAATATCAAACGTGTTTGAAAGGGATACTAAAAAACTTCAAAATCATCAGTTTAAAGCGAAAAATTATGTTTTTAAAATCCAGATGAACATAAGAATTCAACACTGTCATCCTCTTTGAAATAAAGCAAAATCCTCTCAATAAAATGAGTGTATCTCGATACATAAATTCATATTAATGCTACATAAATGGCATAAAACTTACTTGATAATTAATGTGGAGTGACAGGTAGAATGCTGTTTACTGATAAAAATTAAACCGCCAGCTTCGAAACTACTTATGTTTATAAGATTCCTAGCGACGCACGATTTTTTTTATAAAACGTTACTCGTAGAAAATACCTACTCTAAATAAGGTCCGATGTTGTTTTAATTAAAGGAAAGGTTGTCGATGAAATAAATCAGTTGTTTTGATAGTTACTGGCCCCCTACCAAAACATGCTAACGTCTCCCCCCTATATATCAAACCGACCCCACATGAAACAGCGTCATTTTTAAGATAATAGACTTTCAATCGTGCACAGTTATTAAGCCATTGCGTTCGTTTTATGGTAGTTATCCGTTGCTATATACAGAAATTTATATAGTGATATTCAACATAGACATGTCTGGTTTTTGTTTGATGTCAATCTCTGTCATGCATCTAGAAATGAGTCCATAAGGCACGGATGCTCCCGCTTCATATTAGTAGATGTTACCAAATAATAAGTTGATGTTAATCTCTATCATGCATCTAGAAATGTGTCCATAAGGCACGGATGCTCCCGCTTCATATTAGTAGATGTTACCAAATAATAAGTTGATGTCAATCTCTGTCATGCATCTAGAAATGTGTCCATAAGGCACGGATGCTCCCGCTTCATATTGATAGATGTTACCAAATAATAAGTTGATGTCAGTTTCTATCATGCATCTAGAAATGTGTCCATAAGGCACGGATGCTCCCGCTTTATATTAGTAGATGTTACCAAATAATAAGTTGATGTCAATCTCTGTCATGCATCTAGAAATGTGTCCATAAGGCACGGATGCTCCCGCTTTATAAAAGTAGATGTTACCAAATAATAAGTTGATGTCAATCTCTGTCATGCATTTAGAAATGAGTCCATAAGGCACGGATGCTCCCGCTCCATATTAGTAGATGTTACCAAATAATAAGTTGATGTCAGTTTCTATCATGCATCTAGAAATGTGTCCATAAGGCACGGATGCCCCCGCTTTATGTTAGTATGTTACCAAATAATAAGTTTATGTCAATCTCTGTCATGCATCTAGAAATGTGTCCATAAGGCACGGATGCTCCCGCTTTATATTGATAGATGTTACCAAATAATAAGTTGATGTCAGTTTCTATCATGCATCTAGAAATGTGTCCATAAGGCACGGATGCTCCCGCTTCATATTAGTAGATGTTACCAAATAATAAGTTGATGTCAGTTTCTATCATGCATCTAGAAATGTGTCCATAAGGCACGGATGCCCCCGCTTTATGTTAGTATGATACCAAATAATAAGTTGATGTCAATCTCTGTCATGCATCTAGAAATGTGTCCATAAGGCACGGATGCTCCCGCTTCATATTAGTAGATGTTACCAAATAATAAGTTGATGTCAGTTTCTATCATGCATCTAGAAATGTGTCCATAAGGCACGGATGCCCCCGCTTTATGTTAGTATGTTACCAAATAATAAGTTGATGTCAATCTCTGTCATGCATCTAGAAATGTGTCCATAAGGCACGGATGCTCCCGCTACATATTGATAGATGTTACCAAATAATAAGTTGATGTCAATCTCTATCATGCATCTGGAAATGTGTCCATAACGCACGGATGCTCCGGCTTTATATGAGTAGATGTTACCTAATAATAAGTTGATGTCAATCTCTATTATGCATCTAGGAATGTGTCCATAAGGCACGGATGCTCCCGCTTCATATTAGTAGATGTTACCAAATAATAAGTTGATGTCAGTTTCTATCCTGCATTTAGAAATGTGTCCATAAGGCACGGATGCTCCCACTTTATATGAGTAGAATTTACCAAATAATAAGTTGATGTCAATCTCTGTCATGCATCTAGAAATGTGTCCATAAGGCATGGATGCTCCCGCTTCATATTGATAGATGTTACCAAATAATAAGTTGATGTCAATCTCTATCATGCATCTAGAAATGTGTCCATAAGGCACGGATACCCCCGCTTTATGTTAGTAGATGTTACCAAATAATAAGTCGATGTCAATCTCTATCATGCATCTAGAAATGTGTCCATAAGGCACGGATGCTCCCGCTTCATATTAGTAGATGTTACCAAATAATAAGTTGATGTCAATCTCTGTCATGCATCTAGAAATGTGTCCATAAGGCATGGATGCTCTCGCTTTATATTAGTAGATGTTACCAAATAATAAGTTGATGTCAATCTCTATCATGCATCTAGAAATGTGTCCATAAGGCACGGATGCTCCCGCTTCATATAAGTAGATGTTACCAAATAATAAGTTGATGTCAGTTTCTATCATGCATCTAGAAATGTGTCCATAAGGTATGGATGCCCCCTCTTTATGTTAGTATGTTACCAAATAATAAGTTGATGTCAGTTTCTATCATGCATCTAGAAATGAGTCCATAAGGCACGGGTGCTCCAGCTTCATATTAGCAGATGTTACCAAATAATAAGTTGATGTCAGTCTCTATCATGCATCTAGAAATGTGTCCATAAGGCACGGATGCCCCCCCCCCCCCCCCCCTTTATGTTAGTAGATGTTACCAAATAATAAGTTGATGTCAGTCTCTATCATGCATCTAGAAATGTGTCCATAAGGCACGGATGCTCCCGATTTATGTTAGTATGTTACCAAATAATAAGATGATGTCAGTCTCTATCATGCATCTAGAAATGTGTCCATAAGGCACGGATGCTCCCGCTTTATATTAGTAGATGTTACCAAATAATAAGTTGATGTCAATCTCTGTCATGCATCTAGAAATGTGTCCATAAGGCACGGATGCTCCCGCTTTATGTTAGCAGATGTTACAAATATCGAACTTTACCTTTATATTACAATTATACCGCTACACGCCACAATTAATTGACAAATATCAAACTTTACCTTTATATTACAATTATACCACTACACGCCACAATAATTGACAAACATCAAACTTTACCTTTATATTACAATTATACCGCTACACGCCACAATAATTGACAAACATCAAACTTTACCTTTATATTACAATTATACCGCTACACGCCACAATAATTGACAAACATCAAACTTTACCTTTATATTACAATTATACCGCTACACGCCACAATAATTGACAAATATCGAACTTTACCTTTATATTACAAGTATACCGCTACACGCGTCAATTAATTGACAAACATCAAACTTTACCTTTATATTACAAGTATATCGCTACACGCCACAATTAATTGACAAACATCAAACTTTACCTTTATATTACAAGTATACCGCTACACGCCACAATTAATTGACAAACATCAAACTTTACCTTTATATTACAAGTATACCGCTACACGCCACAATTAATTGACAAAATCAAACTTTACCTTTATATTACAATTATACCGCTACACGCCACAATAATTGACAAACATCAAACTTTACCTTTATATTACAATTATACCGCTACACGCCACAATAATTGACAAACATCAAACTTTACCTTTAAATTACAATTATACCGCTACACGCCACAATAATTGACAAACATCAAACTTTACATTTATATTACAAGTATACCGCTACACGCCACAATTAATTGACAAATATCAAACTTTACCTTTATATTACAAGTATACCGCTACACGCCACAATTAATTGACAAATATCAAACTTTACCATTATATTACAATTATACCGCTACACGCCACAATTAATTGACAAATATCAAACTTTACCTTTATATTACAATTATACCGCTACACGCCACAATAATTGACAAACATCAAACTTTACCTTTATATTACAATTATACCGCTACACGCCACAATAATTGACAAACATCAAACTTTACCTTTAAATTACAATTATACCGCTACACGCCACAATAATTGACTAACATCAAACTTTACATTTATATTACAAGTATACCGCTACACGCCACAATTAATTGACAAATATCAAATTTTACCTTTATATTACAAGTATACCGCTACACGCCACAATTAATTGACAAATATCAAACTTTACCATTATATTACAATTATACCGCTACACGCCACAATAATTGACAAACATCAAACTTTACCTTTATATTATATTACAATTATACCGCTACACGCCACAATTAATTGACAAATATCAAACTTTACCTTTATATTACAATTATACCGCTACACGCCACAATAATTGACAAACATCAAACTTTACATTTATATTACAATTATACTGCTACACGTCACAATTAATTGACAAATATCAAACTTTACCTTTATATTACAATTATACTGCTACACGTCTCAATTAATTGACAAATATCAAACTTTACCTTTATATTACAATTATACCGCTACACGCCACAATAATTGACAAACATCAAACTTTACCTTTATATTACAATTATACCGCTACACGCCACAATAATTGACAAACATCAAACTTTACCTTTATATTACAATTATACCGCTACACGCCACAATAATTGACAAACATCAAACTTTACCTTTATATTACAATTATACCGCTACACGCCACAATTAATTGAACACAGAAGCTAATCATCGGTAACGCACATTTTAACAAAAATTATGTCGAAAAGATACCATAACAACTGCAAAAAGTAACCGAGTTACACACGGACGAACGACAGAACGGACGGACTGTGTTACACTTACTGCCCCTTCACCATTCTTCAAAATTTGGCGCATAAACATGTAAAAAAAAATACATATTTGTTATTCTTAACATTACGTTGCGGTATTGGCAATAAAATACCTGATGTAATTCTCAATCATTCTTCCTTAAATGATACTGTTTGAAAAAGAAAGAAAATAAGTTTTCAAGTTTACATCTAATCAATTTCTTATTATACACGTCTGAAACAACAGACAGGGAAGTTCCCGCCGTGGTGGGTCGTGTTGTTCCGTAATATTCCGAGTAATGGGACCCGACCTCGGTCAATGCATTTTTGCAATCTAGTACCATATTGATTCAGACTTCAGTATACATTTTGTTGATTTGAACAATTTAATTGACTGATTCGGACCAAGTCATTGGCCGATGCAGACCACATTGTCGGTTATTTAAGACTAACAATCGATTGAGTTAAAGTAATTTATGAAACATTCCCAGTAGTACTTGATGAATTAGATAGTTTATGAACACATACTAATACATTTTTATGAAGATAGCACTGTGCCTTTAGTAACATAAATATTGCTTGATAATTAATATCAAGAGAAGTTTTGTCGTTATCTAATCAATGAAACTTGATTGTTATACAAATGACTAAAGTTAAAAAATAATAAGTCCATGTAATGTTACTAGTAATTAACGTTAAGATTTTAATGTATGCAAGTGTTTAAGAATAAATGTCAACGTGAGTTTAATACCATTATAGTCTGGTCGTCAAACATTTAGACCCGGAAAAAAATGGTATAGAAGCATATTTGGTATCAAAATACGCATAATTTTCAGTAGAATAACATATCCAAAATCCGCTAAAATCAGCTTTGGGGAAAAAATTTTTTGAGGGTTTGAATATTTTTTTATTTTTTGGCATATTTTTGAGCAGAAAAAAGGTATTTTTTGCAAATTAGAAGTCTTAGACGAAATGATGTTACGTTTAAACATCGATTTAGCAAAATATATGGTTTCTAGGCTATATATCTATAGTTGTGTAATGTGTATAGGCAAAATTTTCCTACCATTTTGAAGAAAGGGTCGGTGTCTGACTGAAATTCGATATATAATACTACTCTACAAAATGAGACGTTTGTTGTATTTATTAAACAAATAAATGTACAATTTACTGCATTTGATGTATTTGAAGTCCGACATTCTATAATGTGCACTTTTTTATTCCAATAGCTTTGATAAAAAAATACTAAATGTGTTCAATAATTGAATGTACTGAATTAACCCAAACCGCAGTATGGGGTTACACCTTCCCGTCAACCAAAGGTCGACATCCTGAAGTTAGATCTTTCCAAGGGTCGGGTGCCTTTAGAAAAAAAATTCAAAGCTATGTATAAATGATACTTGTGTGCAATGTATTAGGTACTAAGTAGAAAAAAATGAACGTTTTTAGTCGAAATCGTCATCAAAAGTGACTTCTTCTGCGTTTTTGCAGCTTTCACCTCTGCAATCTCCACAGGCTGTAACGCATTTGAGTCCGTGTTTGCGACAAGAACAGCTGTTGGTTCCGCATGGGTTCTTCGTTGTTGACTTACATTTACAGCGCACAAAACTCAGCAAACTCTCTGGTGCTGCATCCAAGTCTGTGAATATTGGAGTTAGATTGTTGTCATCAACTTTCCACCCCCATTGTGTTGCATCCAAAAAGTCATGTGATAGCTTTAGCCAAAGTATTACTTGAAGGTGTACACGTAAACTGTGAAAATATGCTGCTCTCTCTGTGGGAGGAAGTTTATGTGGCTCGAGAGTTGTCTTACTGGTTGATACTATTTCCATGTATCTCATGTATCGCACATTTGTTAAAGTATCACCATCTTTGCCTCCATATAACATTGTAAACAGCTTTACTCCTGCTGCTCCAACCTGCTGTTCGGTTGCCTCTGGGCTGCTAATAGTCTGTGACAAGGCTTGTATTTCTTCTGACTTTTTCATTTTCTTCAACAGGCTAGTTTTCCCATGTCCATATGTTGCGGAAGTGGTGTCGCAGCCGCTCCATGCGTGAATGAATAAAAGATTTGATAAAACTTTACTGTCATCTTTAGCAGTTAGGTCTCGGACTTTCCACACTGTCAAGCCTTGTTGTGATCTGTTGGTGTCTGAGCGGAAATAAACGTCAGACATGTCTTGCCTCCAGTGGTACATCAGAAGAACTAGGATATCTGTATCATCAGCTACAACGGTAGTTTCTCTCCCTTCTCTTGCAAATTGAAGTGCACACTCTACTATCATTGTGTCAGCATCCCCAGTGCTGTTGCGCACAACTTGTCCATCATCTTCCAGGCTTTTACTCAGCAATGCGATAAACTGACTCTTGTTGCTTTCGTTAGAGAGGAAAGTCTGTTGGTCACCATGGGCCTCGATAGACTCGGAAAGTTGTATATCTGCACATGTTTTACCCCGTCTTTGCTGATGCTCATGATCCTTGATAGATGGTCCGTGTCCATAGCCATCAAATACAACACAACAATCATCATACCTTGTTCGTACATATTTCACATATTGGTTTACTATCTCTTTATAGGTCACTTTCTTCTGCCACTTCACTCTGTGTAGAAGGGCACCGCCATCAATAACGTACATGGCGCCAGGGTTTTGCACTGAAAAATTGACACCGTTTTGCAGGAATTTTGTGATTTGCGCATGAATCTACCTTTGAAGAGAGATGTTGGTATAGATGTAAGCTCGTATCTAAAATATGGCACCATGTCACTTTCACGCTGTGCAATTGCAATCAATCGCTGGAAAAGATGATTCGGGTCGATGTGCACCTTTTGCTTGTCAACTTGTATTCCTGGGGAAAGGGATTCTAGGGATTTAACTTGATCACTTCTTTTGATTGACGCTTCGGCCACGTTAACGTCATTAAGTTTCTGCTGGACGTATTTACCAACCTTTTCTGTCTCATGGCAGTTTACACCATCCCCTTGAGATGCTGTTAATCCTGATGATAGGGAGCGCAGCCGAGTTTCATTTTGGTCAAAGGGCTCATGTTGGTCGAACCAAGCTTTAACAGTGTTCAGATCAGAATAATCCCTGTTGCTCCTTGACTCTCCAAGTTCTACATGTTGTTCACTAGTTTTATGCTTGGCATTGGTTATAGATGTCATGGCCTCGTGGACGGCAGCGCACTTGTGCATACTCAAAACCCACTGTAAGAGAACTGTCTCAGTTACTCCGCGTCCTCTTGTAAGCCCTCCTCTGCTCTTAATCGACCTCATCATAACCTGCTCGATAGTCAGGTCTGTCCATAGTCCTGCCCAAAAGCGATTGCTTCTGCGCACTACGTGGAATCCATGCTCTTGGAAGCAACTGTATAGCCAAGGGTGGTCCGTCGGCAAGTCAAGCATAAGTTGTAGATATAGACGCGAACTCTTTGCGTAATTGATGTGTCCTGTTGCGGCGAATAAGTTTAACATCTTTGTCAAGGCTATTAGATGTAGGTTCCAATCCCCTGTTCTTTCAGCGCGTATGAATAGCTTAAGTACCTCAACATATTCAATATATTGAAGCCATAGGTTTGCTGTCGGGGAGCTGGCACTCAGATTCTCCTTATGTTTTGCTAGACATTGTTCCAATTTCTTCAATTCAATGGATTCAGCTATCGAAGAGATTGGCATTGACTTCTTCATGGTTCCATCGTATAATTCTCTGATCGTTTCAACTTCTTCATTATTCAATCGACCTTCAGTTGCTTGTTCTTCATCTGTTAAGTCATTATCTTCCTCTCCAGCAGTTAGCGGCAAAGTTGCTGCCATCAACTTATTTACCAGTGCACCCTCCACTAAAAAGTGCCCTCGAAGAGCTCTAGAAAAAGCCTTCCCAGTCATCATTTTAGCTACAGCATTAGGTCCATATACTGTCTCCAATGCATCTTCTAGCCCGGATCCTTTCATCATTGTTCCTATGCTTCCCATGAAGCTCATCATAGTATGGAATCCTCCCAGTCTGCAAACGATGTTCATTGACTTGGCTGTGACGATTTCTGTTGCTTTTAACCATAAGGGTTGATCAAAAGTAATGCATGGAGTTGGGATATTTAACTTATGGGCCTGTCGTTCAATATAAACTAAAGTAGAGTAAATACAGGATTCATCTGAGGGGTTTAAGTCAATTATTGGTAAAAGTAGAACTTCCAACTTTGGAGTTAGATTATGATCACCAGAGAACACATGTTGCATAAAGCCTGACCAGTTCGGTCTTGGTTGGGTCTCGTTGCTGAAAATACTTCCAGAGTGCCAGAGCAGATCAGAACTTAGATCGGATGACAACGTGTACGGAGTTTGTAATTGAAGCAATGGCTTGTATTTCATCGATGCCAGCCCTTTTCCTTGCTCATTGACGTACTGAAAAATTTCTACCCCTTTGTCCTTCACCAATTCTTCTGGTTTCATTCGTTGTTGTCTGTTGATCACACGAGATCTTGATACTAGTGGTCTATTATCTCTAGGAGATGAAACAGCAATGATTCCCATTCCGTGGAATGTTCCTTAACCATCTAGTGTGCCTACGTTGTGGTCTACATTGTCAGCTACCCATTGCGTGAATGTTCCAGGAAAGTATTCTGAGAGAAGGTGTTCAAGGTTTTCGCTCTGAATGAACGATGGCTTATATCTGGTAACTTCATCGTAACTGATAGAGAACCCTAAACGGGACAATTCGTTGTTCAGCCATTTTGATCCAAACACATGATCAACCTCAACTCCTAAACCAAACAACGTTGGTGTGATAACCGATCTTGGGCGAGCTGCCTGGAGAATACAGTGTCCAATGCTGTTCTGTTTCAGCTCTGAAGGTACAATATACATCAAAAGTGTCTGGAGGTGTTGTGGTATCCAGCTCTTGCTCTGCTCAGCATTCGCAATGTCATCATTTGTTGGATATTTCTTTGGATCGTACTTACTTTCTCTGATGGCTGACTTAATTATCTTGGCAGCAGCTATCACAATACGATTTGCTTCATCCTGAATGTCATCTTTCTTTTCTGAGTACCATTTTTCATTGATTATGTAGCTAGCCATGTTACGGAAACAAACGACATTGCTGCGCCCTTCAATCTCAGCAAAGAAAATAAACTCTTTATAACGATCTTCTAACTTTTGCTTTAGTCTTTTTATGGTGTAGACATCTGCACCGCCGCTGAACTCGACCATCTTACCATGCAATTCAGAAAGAGTGTATAAATCTGCATTACCTTCAGATTCCAGCCAATTGCATAAAGCCTCAAACCACTGTCTCATGTCTTGATCTTCTGGTCTGCCTTTCATTGTTGTCGACTCTGGTGTGACCTTTTTATTCAGCATGAACCTTGTGTAACAGTTACTGTGATAGATAGCTTCATCAGCAACTAAGTCAATGCATCCGTGAAGACGATTTTGAACCTCAGCTGCCCACGTGTCTCCTCTTGTGTCACACCACTCTAGAACTTTATCACCGAATTGGAGGGTTGTAACTTGGTATATTTGTGCTCTGTCAGGATGACGAGGATCAACTTGAGCATGTTTACCACAAAACATGCAATCATCATTCCAGTTAAATGGCGACAGGCTTGACCGTAGTTTTTTGGCAGCTGGCTCTTCAACACTACTACTGGGGGAACTGAGAGATCTTTTTTTATCAGTGAAATCCCGTCGGCATTTTGCATGTACCAAAACTTTACCAATTGGTGATGTACTTTTACGCTCATTTAGATACTCAGTTAGATCTGTAAGGCCTCGCTTTTCACTATAGCTGATAAGAGTTAGCAAACCTTTTTTTGATACAGTCACAGATTTCTCATTCTCACTAAATGTCCCTTTACATATCACACAGCAGTTTTCACCTTCAATGTTTGACATATTTCAGGAAATATTGGTTTCAGAACCTACAAATAATTACAAGATATGTTTTTTTTTATTCATAGTCAGTCTATTAACAGCATGAACTACAATAAATTATAGAACGTTTTATTGTGTAAGTTTTATTCTTTATTATTCAGATGATAAAAAGTAATTATTGTAGTTTGAAATCTTATTATGTTGATAATAATGTTTGTTACAATATGTCATATATATATTTTATTATAGCATATGAAAAAAAATCAATGAGATTACTAGCGTCTGTCGCCAACTGCAGTCGTAAATGTATAACAGTGATCGATTATTTGCAAGTACAAAGTTGTATGTAATCACTGCCTGATTTGCAAAATTAATACAAATAATCTAAGTGCTCTACAAACAATTGATTCACTTAGTGTATTGTTTAGTGTATTGTACATTTTGTGAACATACATGTTTTGCTTTCATTGATATATGTTATTGATGGCGTGATAGATTGAAGCAAAAATCGAGTAACACAACAAAGGTCGGCCACGGGTCAATTATTAGACCATGAGACGTCACAATACACTATTAATACCTAATTGATACCTGTTGTGAGGTTGGGTTTTGTTGTGAGCTTCTAAAATACTTGAAATTTGTACAATAATTGTGTTAAACTTACCTAAATCTTCACATGATAACATGACATAACGCCGTGTGACAGGACGCCATCTTGAATGGCAACTACACAGGAAACCCAAAAGACTATAAAGCGCTCGGGTAAATAAAAAATTCTTTTTTACTTACAAATTACGATGACACGTCAGCTTTATTATCAAAAAAGTGTTGTTTATAACAAGTGTTTCATCATAAATACACTAAAATAAGTACAGATTATCTAAAACTTTTATAGTTCCACCAAATATTACATGAGCGAAAAAATTTTTTTTAAACCGTTAAAACTTTTTTTCCCCAAAGCCGATTTTAGCGGATTTTGGATATGTTATTCTACTAAAAATTATGCGTATTTTGATACCAATCATGTTTCTATACCATTTTTTTCCGGGTTAGGCCTAAATTTTATGTTTGACGACCAGACTAATTATTTTAGACCTGTTTCTGTAGTTATATTACTTATTCCGAATCAGTAATGCATTGTGGTTAAAATCAGCAATAGACCGAATCGATCATAATCTGAATGCGACGAATCCCTCGTCTCCATTTCAATGACGCGTGTTGAAGTGGCTTAAAACTAAGCACCATGTAACTATAAAGTAATTTTACATGAAATTGTCAACGGATATCGAGTTATCTCCCTCTCTTAATTTTTCGTTATAAAATGTCAGCCTATAGCAACAGAATCCGTGCACGCAAACCCCATTTTACGCCATCCTACATTGCAACGTCAATATGGTGTCCAAGCGTACAATACAATCGTTGGCTGGTAGGTTTCTTAAGTTAGGTTACCGAGTTGCAGTCCAAGAAATTACCACACACATTTTTAAACAACAAAGTTAACAAACTGTCCGACGATAATGTATTATTGCTTTGTATGGTAAAAGTTAAATATAAATGACATTAATTTTGCACAAACACATCAAGCAAAAAATAATAGTGAAAGCAAAAGTAATAATACTCAGGTAAAAATGCCACGCATGTTAAACGTACGTGGCATTTTTACCTGTATTCAAAAGCAAATGTGTTAATGTTTTGTGAGTTGTATTTGTAGGTATGGTCAATTAATCAACTGTGTTGAGCAAAGGCAATAAAGCGGTAACATGTTGAGTCATTATTACAATAGTGTCAGCTCGATTACGAATACATGTGGAGACTTTACATTGTAAATGACACTTGTTTAAGGTTGAATTTTTGAGAATTACGTAAGATGTAAAACAGATATCCATTTGCTAAATATCGATACGTAAACTAAATAATTACAGATCTTTATTTTTCTAATTTGTATATGCATGATTCAAAATTACATCAGACGTGAATCAGATTTTCTTTGACAAATATCGCCATGTAAACCTAAGTATCTGTCAGTTTGGTAAGAAATATCCTCAATATCATTTTGCACATGTTTTGTTCAGAGATTGTCTCTGAATATTTCATCAGTCCAGAGCTCTAGATAAGCGTGCGTACTGCGTTTTCACGCATTGATTTTTCAAAAAAACGCATTAAAATTTAAAACTGTGCGTATCGTGACGCATTTCAAAATCGCGATCCCGTATTGATTTCCGATTCAATGCGTAATCCATAGGAGTGCAACGATTCACGCTGTTGTAAGTCTAACAATCATAAGGAATTTAATGCATCGTACATTGAGTGAGAAAGAATGAAACATAAACACAGTACCTTTCTATAAATAACTCACTCAAATACTATAGTATGTTGACCACGTGATCAGTGTACATTTTTTCCTAACTTGTAATCTCGCGAGACAGTTAATAGAAGAGAACTTCGTCCAATGGATGCGTGAAATAACACCATGTGACATTTTCACGTGACATTTATTTGCCGCTCTTTCTTGAAGCCGTAGTAAATATTTCCTTATTTGGAAATCTACTACGAGGCAAAATGTAATAATTTTCATTGACCATCGATAATATGACGCAATATATTATAAGGGGATGAATGCACCGGTATTCCCGGTCAGTTTAACGCTTAAAAAGATATAAACAGTGAGATACGTCGAGAAAATGTCTTTTATACTTTAATTATATATTCCAATCGAATATTCGTTAATCGAGAGGGTAATATCCAAAGCGAAAGTTACCTGAATCGTTGCAGCCCTAAATCCGCTCTTTAGACTTTTCTGCGTTTGACACATGACCCGTTCTATGTTAAAAATGGCGTCCAAAAAGAAGACAGTTAAATCTGGGCGACTTAAAAAGGATTCTGCGGCGGATACCCCGTCATTGTTTTCGTTTTTTCCTCGCAGAGAAAATCCCAACGAGGGTAATATATTTTCAAAACAATTCATCGAAGAAATCATCGATTCAGTCATGGAAAGTTCGCAAGAAACCAAAAAAAAGAAACACACTGCCAGCGTTGTCTCGGAAAAAACGGTAAATTCCTGGTTACGAAGTTTCCCTTGGCTAATCGTAAACAATGAGGGAACTGAGAAAACCTTGAAATGTAAATCATGTATAGAGAAAAAAGTGTGTTCACCATGGGCAGGAGAAGGTTCTCATAACTTCCAACGAAACAGTGTGGAAAGGCATAATAAATCGGCAGAGCATAAACAGGCTGAAAGAGAACTGTTAAATGACAAAAAAACTCAGCAGATTAACACATGTGATCAATATGAAACTGAAGATGTAAAAGAACCACAGGTAGTAACTGATGATGATATTAAATTGTTCAAAACTGTGTTCTATGCCTGTAAAGAAGAGCTTCCTTCTGATAAAATCAATAGTTTGATTGATTTGCAGAATATTAATGGAGCGCATATCAAATACAAGAACTTAAGCTATGCTACTGTCAATGAAATACAATCTTGTATTTCTAGTGTTCTTGAAAGAGATCTTGTAGAAGAAATTAAACAGTCTGAAACTTACGCTGTGATGATAGATGAAAGCACAGACCTGTCAATTCATAAACACCTTGCGATTTGTGTTCGATACGTTAAAAACGGTGAAGCGGTCACCAGGTTCCTTGCTAATGTAGCAGTTGTAAATGGAAAAGCTCATACTATTGTCACCCACCTTGTAGAATGTTTCACAGAGCTTGGACTTGATCTAACAAAAATGGTATCTCTTGCTACCGATGGGGCCTCAACAATGACTGGAAAACATACTGGAGTGGGTGTGCAGATGAAATCCAAGTATTCACCCTTCTCAGTACAGACCCACTGCATAGCACATCGGTTAAACCTGGCTGTTAGTGACTCTATCAAGAAGTTAGAAGTGCTCAGGAAATTCAGAACTAACTTTAATTCACTCTACTACTTCATGAGTGGGTCAAGTAATCGTGTTGAGAAGCTAAAGGAAGTTCAAAAGATATTTGGTGAACCTGAACTCACAGTTAAGGAGCCACACAGTGTGAGATGGTTAGGGCTAAAGAATGCTGTGGAAGCTGTGTTTCAAAGTTACAGCTCTGTGATTGCTACATTGGCCCACTTTACTGAAGATAAGTCACAAGCAGCAGCTAAAGGACTTTTAAAGTACTTCTCGGAATACAAAACTGTACTGCTTGTTTCCTTCATGCTAGATGTACATGAAGTTTTGGCCATACTTTCGAAGGAACTGCAGAAAAGAGACTTAGTTTTCAGTGAGATACAGCCATTAATGGAAGGAACTTTGTCAAAGTTAAAATCATTAGAAACAACACATGGTGATGCTGAGAAATCTATGAGAGACTGTCTAGAGATCAAAGAAGAAGATGGAACCCAACATGCCTTTCTAGAAGGGGAAAAACTCAAAAGATATTCTGTCAACATTGAATCAGAACTATCTAGCTTAAAAACAACCTATATTTCTAACCTCAGAAAGAATATTGAGAGTAGATTTAAGAAAGAAGACAGTGAAATATTTAAAGACTTTAGTCTTCTGTTGGAACCCAGTGTTGTTAATACAGTTACTGATGAGGTAAGTGGGGCTGCCCTCACAGCTTTAGGGTCATTATACAGTGAAAAAGAGGTGGCAGTAGTTTATGGAAATCTAGAAGAAGGCACTGCAGAAGATAAGAAAATAGTGGATAAGTTGATAGATGAACAAAAGCTGGAGAAAGAATGGCCAATTCTAAAAGGTATGATATCTGGATCATACAAAGATCTAACAACACAAATACTTTGTAAGAGAGTAATTAAGTTACATGGTAACATGATGCCAGAATTTTCAAAGCTTTGCAATATAGCCTTATGCATATCTGTCACTAGTGTGGAATGTGAACGTAGTTTTAGTGCACAGAATAGAATCAAATCTAAATACAGATGCTCACTAAAAGCTGAAAATCTACAATACCTTTTGAACATTCAAATGAATAGTGCAGATTTGTTAAACTATGACCCTGTGAAAGCTGTACGTCTTTGGATTACCAAGAAGAAACGAAGGAAGGGTAGATTGTGTCAAGCTTATAAGCCAAGGCCCAAGAAGGCTAAGAAATCATGCACTTAAGCAAATAACATTTTAGTTTACTGTTCAAAGTTCAAGTTCTTTATGTGGCACAGGTAGTGCACAGTTACTGTTTAAAACTTATTAGCACAGGAAGTGCATACACATTTTTACAAGATTCAGATCATTGTTCAAGATAGAAGGATCTGAAATAAATAAAATTTTAAATCAGTCACAGTAGTTACATGGATACATACCCTTTGGATACCCTTAGCCATTTGAAGTAAGTTACAAGTACAAGTTTTGATATAAAATACAGTTATGCGACCAGATATATTTTTTAATTTTTCAGCATTCAATTTGAAAAAATCAGCATTGAATTAAAAATCAGGGGGTGAAGGACCCCCTGAAATAAAAGCTTATCTAGAGCACTGATCAGGATGCATCTGTGAGAAAACATTCGCTATAAACGATCTTAAAAATACGAATGTCGTATGCCTAATAATACTTTCTAAATATTATCTGAACGATTCTTACCGATACACCCTTTACCATAACCAGCAGAGTAATATTGATTTTCACACTGTGTACACTTGATGTTGTCCGGGGAACCACCACACTGTTTCTGACCGGACATGCAGTTGGCAATATAGATATGCCTGCATGCTAAAAGTATAATTAAAGGTAATATACATACATGTACGTACAAATTATCAAGTTTTACAGATTTTCTGTTTGTAAAATATGTTTTTTAGTTTGATAATATTTTATTACAGCAAAGAGGTTGGGACACACTTTCTCACAATATTCGTGTTCTGGGTTCTGCTTTAATACACTATGACTATAAAAACATTAATCAGAATGATGATAGTAAATAATACTGCATTGTAAGCACTAGAATAGATACCGCTATGTAAAACGTTAGCTTCAGTTTTATCATAATAATTATTATATACTTCTAATATATTTGGACTCATGAGACAAAGGTGTTAGTTTTGCTGTGGGTTATTTGGTAGTATTGAATGGTATAATATTCTTACTCCCACAACAACGACCGGTTCTCCAAATTGGACACTGACATCTACCGCCGCTGAATTGATGTTCATTCAAGCAATACTCGTTGCAATTTCCTTTGCCAGTTTTATCAATGTGCCAGAAACAAGATTCGCCACTTCTAGTACGTGTTCCTCCTCCGCAAGAATGGGAACAAGGACCCCAGCTTTGCCAAACTGTGTCATAGTTGCTGCATCCATCTATAGAACAGTATTGGTAAATAAAATAAAAGCGTCATGAAGAATTACAATTTATCTGTTGTCGTGTGTATGTAAAATGTGAAAAGAAATATTTATTATTTGTCGATTAATGTACACTATTACGATTTACTTAACGAAATTAACTGATAGATGTTTCGGAACTGTTAAATGAAGTACAGTAGCAGTTTTCATATTTTTGTTTCTTTAACATGGTTTGTTTTTATTATATTTTGAAAACTGATACCTGAAGCGTAAGACCATTACTAGCAGTTTGTATTTCCTTGTGGAATAAAATATTTAAATAAACATTACAAGATTCAGTGACATAATTGTGATTATATTGATTTATAATTAAGTGATTATAGCTAATGATACATATTTATCCATTTACTGACCTGAGTGCTGAGCAAGGATCATAAACAGCACAACCACTAACATCGTGCCAACACAATTGTTCTCTCTCTATCTTTTCTCGGTGTGTTTTACCAGAGCATTTGCCAAAACTCTGCAGATAAAATGATAAATGTATTTCAATACTTTTCCATAAAAGTGTATTTTCATTGATTCTCGCCATTTTCGTGAATTAGTGCGAAATTAAAAGTACCAAATCCTAAATACAATGTCGACTTCGTGCGGTTGAATGTGAATATATTCCTGTTATGAAATGAACATAATAGATGTATTTAAGGACAACAGAACACATCCAACTCATTCAGCTTTGTAAATGTGTTGAAGCTGTTTTTAATAAGCCTAACACATGATACGGAAATAGTTATTTTTACATGAATTATATATAACATACATGTAACATGAGCTACAAATATCAATATATCTTTAATCTTGGCACATACATACAGACTTGCTGAAAATGAAGAAAATCTGCAGCATATGCTTAATGAGTTAAATAGCTGGTGTAGTATTAACAGTATGACAATTAATTTTACTAAGAGTAGCATCGTACATTTCAGACCATTGTCATTTGCTAAATCAGATATTGTATTTACTTGCAGTGACAATGTTCTATAATGTAACTGCAAAAATAGTGGCTCAAAGTGCTGGTCGTGCTGTAGGTTTACTTATTGCCAGGTATAAAAGCTTAGGTGGAATGCCCCATAAAGTATCTACAATTTTGTTTGATTCACGTGTTTGGTCTGTTATATCGTATGGAGCTACAGTATGGGGCGTTAAATCTTATTCGTGTATAAATTCAATACAAAATAGAGCGATGCGATTTTTTTCTGGGAACTGGCAAATATACACCTACTGCAGCCATTTCAGGCGGTATGGGTTGGGTCCCTTCAAAAGTCAAACAATGGAAATGTATAGCCAGACATTGGGTACGCAACATATATACAATTGATACAAGATTAAATAAAAGAATATTTATTTTGGCACGAAATAAAGCTTATAACTCTTGTAAAAATTGGGTTTTCACAGTTATAAATCAATTTGATAGTTTACAGCTTCATATTCATACATACTCAAACGTTAACAAAATTAAATTTGTTGATACTGTATTCGGAAAGCAAGTGTAAATCAAACAACTAGTATACGTGGTAACTAAGAACTTATAGGCTTTTTAAAAATGATTATGAAGTAGAAAATTATTGTAAAATTGTGCTACCAATGAAGCATAGATCAGCGTTTGCAAAATTCAGATGTGGTGTTGCGCCATTAAAACTAGAAATTGATCGATATGAGGGTATTAATGAGAATGACCGGTTATGTCCTTTCTGTAATGATGCTTTAGTAGATGAGTGTCATGTTATTTTAAAATGTGCCACTTATTAAGATATTAGGACAGATCTGATGCTTAAAGCAGTAAGCATAGATGCGAACTTGAATAATTTTGATAACTGTAATAAAATGAAGTTTCTCTTTTCCAATAAAGATATGACAATAATATGTGCCAAAACCTGTTCTACAATACTACAAAAAGGTAGAAATATTTTATATAAATAATGTTATATATCTTAAAATGTAAAACAAATTAATTTTATATTATGTTGAGAAATCGGTGCTAATCAGGTCATTCCAGATCTGATCTGGGGTGATAACTAATCTTTTAAAATATTTTTTAAAAAAGTTTTTAACTATATAGCGATGCATTTGCATTGATTTTTCCTTTCATGATTTAACAAAAGTTATTTTAACACACTTTTAGGTCTAGAGTCAAGATTAGCGCCGGTGTCTCAATTCTTACAGTGTATAATGCTATATAGTATACATCTTTTTCTTAAACAATGCATGAATAATCTGTGATAGATGTATATATTTTATGTCAATTAATTTTATAGCAATAGTCTCTTGTAATCCTAATATTGAATGGCTATGTTCGTTGTATGTGTTACTGTATGTTTTATTAATGTGTTTGTACATAGATGAGACTTAAATAAAGATATATATACATTTAAATGTGTTCCATTGGACAGGCTGTTAAAGAGCCAGTCCTAAATTACTGAACAAACAGATTACCATTATTTTTCGAATTATGTCACTGAGTTGTCGCTATCTTACAAAAGAAAATAATACATTATAATAAGGTAATTCAACACAACTAGTCTTGATGAAACCGCTTAGCAGCATAATAAAATAAGATATGTTTATACCGATATAAAGGTCAGAATATACATATCCTTATTAAGAACACCACCAAATATGAACATAAATAAAAATGCTTAACTTAAACGATAAAAAACAAGAAATGAAAACAAAATTGCATCTCTAAGCGGAAACGTAAGTGATTGATGTGTTTATAAATGATTTGAAATCGTTGTCACTTTCGACTCTACTCTAATTTTATCACAATAGTGATGTATTTTGTTAATTCTGACCAATAATAAAACAGTGCTAATATTAATTAAAAGGTTAAAATTATTTTCATAATTGAAAAACACGGTTATTATATATTATTATTATTCTACATAATACATGAATTATGCCGCGAGTCGATGTTTGAGGCCATGGTTAATTCCTGTATATTATATAGACTGCTACCTAGAATAATATGTCACTTATAACACCTGAATAATATGTCACTTGTAACACCTGAATAATATGTCACTTGTAACACCTGAATAGTATGCCACTTGTAACATCTGAATAGTATGTCACTTGTAACACCTGAATAATATGTCACTTGTTACACCTGAATAGTGTGTCACTTGTAACACCTGAATAATATGTCACTTGTAACACCTGACGACATGTAGTGTACAATAGTAATATATTTTACCAGCTGTTTTTTCAAGTAGGTAAAAACGCGCATTAATGAAACCAGTAAAGAGGATATAGAACCAATTTAAACGTTTCATATTGTTTTACATTTCTTACTACGACGATATATAATTTTATCTATTATAGCAGTATCTGCGTCATTCACTTGAAATAAATATCCGATAAAGGAATACGCGTGCGATATACACTCCTGTTATGGGCGGTTTATCGACACAGATTTTTATATGTAATTACATAGGACCTTGTTAAAAATAGTAAATAAAGTAATTGAGTTATATATCAAAAGCTTAGTCCCTGATATAATATAAAACTACATTAAATAACCTTAAGTTTCATTTGATGTAAGTTTTATTTATTTATCTTAATATTTTCTAGCTTCCGATAAAGTTGTATAAGTTGATGATATAAATTTGCCATATTTTCTGTATAAAGTATATTGAAAATCTCTTATTCTTAACATTCTGTGTTTTTGGGGAGCAATTTTATCAACTTTCCTATTGTCTAATCACTTAGTCCCTGTTATAGTGGAACACTGCAAGTCGTGTAATTAGATAGATGGCGAGCAAAATATAAAAAACAACAAGATTGGATGGCATAGCTGATTTATATAGACAACTAATTAACTCTCAATGTCTCCAATAAGGCAAGATTATGTATACACAATGAATACTACTGTTGTACGATAATAAGATTTAAAATGTACCGGTAGTGATGGAACTGCTTTTTTTATGTCTGAAATTAAAGTGAGCTGAAATCTAAATTTTCTAAGCTTTCATACAGGCAAACAGTCTTGATTATGGCAATTCTAAACCAATAAAAAATGTGCATTTCGTATACACGTGTCTCCAGAATCTGGCTGATCTGACAAAATGTTCGCCACGTTGCCAGATTTGATACACGAAAAGTTCATTTAACACAATAAAAACATAATTTCCATATCATAAGTTAGCATGTAAAGAATGTCACAATGTCATAGTTCAGCTGCAAATTAACATTAAAACTCGAAATAAAGTAGAAATAAAGATGCCAGATTTGAGGTGGGCAGATTTTCAAATCTTCCCACTCTGTCAAATTTAAAGGAGGGAAATTTGAATACGATTTCCTATTTGAACATACACAGCATTATTTGAAGGTAAGACATTATTAAAATTATTCTTAGTGAATAGTTAGCATCATAATTTGTATTTAAAGGTTGGGAAAGCTTTACATTAGTCCCGAAACAGATATACAATGTGGCTTGTTGACGGCAGAAATCTGGCAACAGAGTTTTTGGAAGGTCATTCAAGGATACTTTCATTTATCCTTAAAATCAAAGGCAATGGAACATGTTAATAATGATTATACTTATGTAAAAAGTAACATATAAATTTAAAGTATTATTTAATTTACACATAGTATTAAACTGTGCAGAAATAATAATTGAATAGATATTTTCGTTTACCCAACATAGTGCCAGATTTCATGTCGAATCAATATTTGGATTTATGTTGGTATTTCAATCTACAGTCATAAGGTGAGTTCATATATAGTAAATATGGATGATTATGTATATAATCATTGTTGTTCCATTTAGAAATAGTCTTATTAATGTCATATTCTTTTAATATGATTGTTTATGAATTACCCCAAGGCGGACAGTGTTACTGGTAATGGCAGTATTCACAAGTAAGTCTTATGTAATACTATACAGATAGTATAATCCGGATCTTATTCTGTTACAATATTCAAAAAGTATGTTTTCTATACATTAATGTGGTATAATTATTATTTTGATGACAAAATTATTAGTTGCTTCCAATTTTTCCAATTTGTTTTGAAAATGCATTATTTTTTCTCGGTTTTATATCACAAAAAAATGTCGTATAAAATACTTTAGTAATTTTGAATAGGCGTGGTGTGGATGTTCCTGCTTATATCGTGTGTTGTGTGGATGTACGTGCTTATATCGCGTGGTGTGTGGAGCTGCGTGCTTATATCGTGTGGTGTGTGGATGTACGTGCTTATATCGTGTGGTGTGTGGATGTACGTGCTTATATCGGATGGTGTGTGTATGTACGTGCTTATATCGTGTGGTGTTTGGATGTACGTGCTTATATCGTGTGGTGTGTGGATGTACGTGCTTATATCGTGTGCTTATATCATGTTTATGTTCTGGTACACTTATTTAATTTTTATTCATAATTCAGAAAGATTTATTTCACTTTTTGATATTTTAAAGGGACATATACATACAAGTCTTTGGAACTGCGCTTAATATATTCGAACTTTGAATTAGTATTAATTGGTATAATTTTTATTCCCACCTTTGAATGAACAAGTAATTATTCAATCATTGATGAAAAGTACTGATGCATCAGTTTGCAATACTTTTTGAATTGATTTTCAAATAAACAGAGAATAGAACTGTGTACTTTTAAATTGAAATTAAGAATATTTGTATTTTAAATACAAATCAAACAATTATTATTTTATAATTAACCGAATACTAAAATTTAAACATTCCTATGTTTCTTATCACTTTATATTTATGTAGGCAAAGTATCAAACAATAGGACGTTTCAACGTTCTTTATAAGTTGACTTTACTTTTATACCCCCCCCCCCCCCCCCCCCCCCCCCATTCCCTGGAGGGGCAATGCAGTCATGCGTGTATAAAGTATATAAAGTTTTTGACTTTTTCGTTTCGGAAGAAACAGAAGACAGATCTGCTCGCTAAATGACCGGTTAAAAGTCCGAGGGTAAATACAAACTCATACATACATACAGAATACAGAGAAATGAAAGATACTGTGTATGTTGTAATTATTCTGACCAGGAAGATGAATAACACTTTAAATATGTATGCCTATGTCTTTATGATCTTAGAAAATACCAAAAAACTTATATATTAATCCTTTAAAATACCATATAATAAGATGCTATTATCAAAGGTTAAGTTGATTGAATTGATAAAATCTACAAATAAAACTATTTTGATTAATCAAGCTTAATACATCTAAAACGGTCGAAAAGACATAATTAATACTTCGGTTCATCTTCTGTAAAGGATATGATAAAACCAAACTTAGTGATATACACTTAGAGATATATCATAAAAGTCCAGTCATGTGTTTATACGATTAATGGCCTGATCGGATACCGACAAAAACTTGGTTTTATAACGTTTTCTACTTTTTCGAGTAAAATATTTTTATCCCAGTAACAGGCACGCGCATATATTTAAATTTGTTTGTGCCGAGGAAATAGTAGTGTAAACTTTATCATGACTCATGTTGTTACATAAAGGCAGAGGTATATAATTACATGTTCAATATGTTAAGTAACCGAAAAAGGCAATAAAAGATACTAACGTTTGAAACGCCTTTGATCGCTATTTTTATTTTAGTTTAGTTTGCGTGATATCGATATGTTTATACAGTTTAACAAAACAGAATGGTATCATCATCATCATCATCGTTATCATCATCATCATCATCGTGATCATCATCATCGTCGTCATCGTCATCTTTATTGCTGTCTCTCTCGTTCTCTCTCTCTCTCTTTCTCTCTCTTATATAATCAAGCATGTGTCGGTGTGATACTATATTTAGACGTACCTCTTATATGGGATTACAGAAAGAAGTACAAAATATTATATAATAATGCGTATGCGCCTCACTTATATACATTTACCATGCAAGCACAAGTATTCTCGCTTATATAATCCACATAACCATGTAATCCAAACCATTAGCATTAACCGACTAATTGTAAGTTGACATTTATTCGCTATTATGCTTGCACTGACTGTAAAAGGGGTCCTAGATCAAATTCTTAGGAATAATACGCTCTGCTTTAGTTTATAATGCAAGTCAAAAAAGGTCTTTGTTATATTTATCTTGAAATACGATTTGATATCGTTTGCAAAGTTTTTAAAACTTTTTTAAATGTCTTATAAATGGTTAAATTTTCACGTGAGCCTTTAACTTGTTTGTACAGCAATGGGAGGTGTATAGTAATGATAATAATAATAATTATGATAGTTATAAAAATAATGATAACGATTATAATAATGACAATAGTTTTGATGAGAACTATCTGATTTATTAGAACTGCTAAGAATTTTTACTCCATTGTAAATAAAAAGCTTTGAACTGATTAATAGAATTTGCATAATTTTTGGTTAGGTGGCATGAGCGACCGAACCCTATATAAGGGTCACTTTAGAAATTGTCTCTGGGCGCTGCCATATTGAAACGTCACGACCACGTGTTAACAAAACAGTGCATTATGGGAGTGTACAAACCGTAATTGATACTAAACCCCGGCCATATTTACCGGCTGAGCCGACCACTTTTCGGCTACATGAAAAATGCGAATGCGGTGTGTGTAACAAATGATTGTGGCGTTTTATTATCATTTTGCATTTCCTTCTACATATTTAATAAAAAAATATTGAAAAAAATGCCTTAATTGAGGTCTTTAAACTTATCATATTTGAAAGTTTGTTGCTAAATGATTTTCAAATAACCATGTATTTAATCAATTATTATGATATGCTGAACCCATAACAACGGAAATAATAACAAAATCAAGCAGCTACAGTTGTGTATTTACTCGATACAACTGAAATATATTTTCTTTAGGCACCACTATATTGGAAACAGGATGCACTTCCGTGCTCCTCCCGTGGGGGTATTATTTACTATAGAATACTTCCAATCTCATTATCATATATGTATTTAAAGCATTTTCATTGGACCACATCAATTTTTTAAAGACTTTTATTTTTCGATAAAACCCTGGAACCGGACTACTTTTACGTTTCTCGCGTAATCAAAGAAGCATCAAAATTTTGATGGTCGATTTAACAATATACGAACTTAAATGACGTTAACTACGGTTCCACGCTTATTTAAATAACAAAATACAACAAAAACAAATGTTATATCTAGTCCTAGCTGTTTTCATCGGTTTATTGTTTTATAAATTTCTTTGGTTCAGCGATTTAACCGGGCGTCACAATCAGATCATAAGTTGTTTTGAGAAACAATGAAGTAGGTCATAAAATGTTCACATTTGAGATGTATAGTAAACCATTGAACACAACCCTGGTTTACCGAACGTGAATACTAGTCGTTGACAAAATTTTTCACATACCAATTTATTCTACAGGAAAAGTGAAATTAAAACATGTACATGTAGTTGAAGTTCAGAAGCAGACGATCGTGAGACAATGTATATACTCATACCTTGCACGTTTAAGTCGTTTGAAACGTTCCAAATTCGGATTCTCCACCAATGAGCGTGGCTTTATATGACCTCCGTAAATATTGACACATTTTTTAAAAACAAGCGTGTAGACAAAAACTAAACAATGTGTGTTTATTTCCTGGAATTATTGATTTTTTATTTGTCTAAAACAAGAGATAAAAGGCTTGTGTTTTATTTTTTCACCGCAAAAATATTTCGTCATTTTACAATAAACCATCTAATGATACAGAGTTCATCTGATAATGGAAATGATAGCCGTTACGATATTATTGTATATTAGATCTCGAGAATTTGATGTCAACGCGTTACTTTGCAGCGTATAGTTATTTTTTTTCATTCACTTGAGAAGTCTCAAATTAAATATAATCATCAGGATTAGAATTATAAGGATGAAACAGCATATTTAATTTAAGAAAGATAAGAACAACCACGCACAGGGTACTAACTACACGAGTAATACCAGGATCCGATTGACACAGCCAAATTTAGGTTGCAGGAGCAAGCCAAATGTGGTGTGCTTAATCATTATGCATTTCGATTTGCATATTTAAAAAAAAAATTCTCGAAACTTATATTATATAATTTCTAACGTACTTACTATTATGTTCTTTAAAATTTACTACTGTGATCATATATATTTCAAAAATATTTAGTATACATATTTTTAATCAATTTGTGGATATATATTTTTAAAAATACAATTAAAAAATTACTGTTGTTCTTTTTTCAAAACTTGTACATGTTCGGCGATATGTCTGATTCTTGCAACTTGCTGAAAATACGGCACACCGGTAATCTTACCTCGTTTTTAAAGGTGTAAATCCACCATTGATTTTTGTTCTTTATTCTATAGCAAAAAATAAAAGTTTGAAGGCTTGTCATTTATAGAGAGACCCAAATGAAACAAGTGAAACTTACATTTTACTGCTGCACTACCAAAATATAATGAAAAAAGTAGGGGTCATGTGTCCAAGGAATTATATAGAGATATCTATAAAAGTCCTTGGTGTGTCATATAAGAGTTTTTTTTCTGCGCAGTGTACACTGTTGACAAAGTGAAAATAGACTCCGAAATCATGTTTTCAAATGCCAATTTCTAAGCATCTTTTTTTTCTGAATTCATACCTGAAACATGACCATGCTTTCAAAATGTTCAAAATACATCAATACATGTAATGTCAATCAAATAAAAAATGAGCATTAAAAACACGAAAATGCATTTTTAAAGAAGAAGAAACAAGGTTATTTGTAATCGCCATTATGTGATTACTCTACGGAAGCGCATCCTTTTTCCAATGGTGGTGCTATGCCTATAAGAAATCTATTTTTTTTTTCTAATCATCTATTTTTTAAGAACTATCAATTTGCAGCAATGCTACCAAGTATCGACCGACATGCAATTTTGATGTACTTGACTAATTTTAAAAAAAAAACTCTAATTGCCACCTCTTTTTTAAGACCTTACCATTGGATGCTTTTTAAAATCAGCCAACTTGTTTATATAAGGCGGAAGAGAGTTTCACAAACACTATCGCCAGAATTTTGAAACATTTCAGAATTTGGCTAAGCTGTTAGAGTAAATGACTCTTTGAGATATGCAGGAGGCTGGATCTAAATTCATTAATATTTTGAGTCTGAGATTTAGACTCAGACTCAAATTGTCAAAAAATTAATATTGAAATAACATCTATGAAAAAAAGCAAATTACTTTTAAATATATTTTCAGAAACAAGCAGTTTCAACGATTATTTAACAGCAAATGTTGCAAGATTACATGAATAACCCACAATTGTATGTTTACAGGGATTCTCAGACTCAAATTATTAATGAATTTAGGCTCTTGTCATTTTAGTATCTATACATGAGTACTACTTATTGAAAATTTAAATCTTTCAGAAAACATTATCTATTTTAGCTCAGTTAGTAACTATTTAGAAGGAGTATCGTATTTTTTATTAGAATAAGTCCAGCAGCTCTCTTTTGAAACCTAACAATTTTATCAACAAGTGAAACATTACAATTTTATCTACAAGTGAAACATTACAATATTCCAAAATAACACAACAGTTATCTAAATGTGATAAAATGTTAGCATTAAAAACAACTTACGCATTGGTACAAAAAGAAATACTTTGATGCGAGATAAAGTAATGAATTGCATTTCGTCATAACATTGATTGTCGACTTGAGTATGCCAAGATCATAACTCCAAGTAAATTCTCATGTATACTTATGTTAATAGCTTCAGCTTTGTAACGGTTCAGGTGAGAGTCATTCCATATACGGTTAAATTTGCTTTTGAAAAAATATACATTACTTTAAATTTCGCTGAATTGGTAGACATTTAATAGTCTTTTAATGAACTTATTCCGCCAATTTCTACCGACTATTTCATTTAAGTTGCCATCTCCTTAAATAGTCTCCCTTGACCGTATTCAACTAACGTGCATGGTATTGTATCGCTTGAGCGTTTTGCGTCAGTGCTTTTTGTCGTGGCCATCAGAATGCCCACTTACATATATTGCTGATATAGTAATAAATATTGAAATTATACTTATATGTTCATATTAATGTTTTACATACAGCCAATAGTATTGTTTTGAAAAATAAAATGTAAAAAACAAAGATCCAGCCTTGTGAAGTAGCAAATCTATAAGATCCAGACCGGTGACACAGATAATGGCAAGTCATTTATAAATACTTTAAATAAATGGGGGCCTAAGACGGGGCCTGGGGTACACCAGTTTTTACCATTCGGAACTCTGAAGTTATACCAGAAACTTGAGTATAATGAGTTCTATTTTCTAAATATGAAGATAACCATTTTATCGTATTTCTGTTTAACTTTTTACATTTTCAGTTTTTGAATCAGCACATCATGGTCAACTAAGTCGAAGGCCTTGGACAAATCGAAATATAATGTACCAATGATTTCAGCCCTATGTCAGTATAATGAGATTTGGTGGGGTATCCTACCATGTGCCTGCTGCATTATATACCAGTGCGGTAGCGCTAAGAAATGATCGTTCGAAATAGGTATACATTTATAACATTAATCTTTGAGAGTAAATTACCGATAGAAACCAATAAATTGGAATTTAACGACCCGATAACAAATACCCGAGTGTGTGTTTAGTGTTTTACAAACAATATTTATGATGTGGCGATATATTTTTTTATTAAGTGTCATCATATCAAACTACAACATAAAGTGCTACGGTATATGTAATAACAATGTATTACACAACAGTTTTTTTTACAAATATCGATATTTGGAGACATTTGCTGTGATAGAGTTAAATCATACGTTGTGTTTGTTGTTGTATGGTGTTTAGTATCAATTTCAACATTTTTTTCAGTCATAGCGCGATGGTTTTTACTTACGACAGTAGTCTAAGCGCTGCCACACTTGGATATAATGCCGCAGACACATGATAGGTATCCCACCTAATCACATTATATTGACATAGGTCTCACCTGACCTAGAGTTAACCTTTAGATGCTGAGTGACAGTCGAGGAATCGTCTAATTTTCTCCTCAAATAATTGGCATGACCTGAACGGGGATCGAACAAACTCTGATAGCATGACAGCATTATTTGGTTTTAATTCGAAAAACAACATATGTTAACCAACTTGTGAATGTCGATTTGACAGTCGAACGGAAAGACAACAACAAAAATAAGGCAGTCTATAATAATACAAGTGAATAAAATCAAAATAGATTCAAAATATTTTTTTTTCAAATTTTAAGCACAAAGTATGAAACTGAAGCCATTGATTACTTCATTTTGAAGAATTGATATAGACACCATTATGTATTGAATATGTTTTATATTCATTTAACCATGTTGTCTTAGTTAGCATTAACACTTTTACAAATAGAAGAAAAAAAACATCCCTTGATTACATCATTTAAACTTTAATTTATTTACCTTTAAGATCTGCTGTCAGCCCTTATCCATCCAATTACTATATTGGTTTATGTTACGAACAATATATTTTAAAAACACTCAGGAAGCATTGTGTAAACATTTGTAAGAAACCAATATGATTGGCTCATTATATTATTTATCAAGCCAATCGTTGCCGTCCTACAATACATAGTGCATATCTATTGATAAGGCGCGAGTATGTTTATATGGCCTTGCGTGATATGGTTATACTTTTAGTAAAATCAAGTTATTGCCTGTCTATCATAATCCAGCATGCGTGATTAAATTCATATTTCTATTTTACTTACATTGATTATGAAATAAGCTTATCACCCTCTTATGTAAAGTATTGTGATCGTTCTTACATGTAATAAAAACTATTGTGATCGTTCTTACATATGAGAAAAACTATTGTCAATTATAAATGTCATCAAATGTTGAGTATTAGATAAAATTTGCTGAACGTCTACGAAAAAGGACCAAGGTTCTAGGTTCATTCTAATTATTCATTTGTGATTTTTCTAATGTCTCAGTAAATAGGTTGTTATGAACCTAAATAATTAGCATTGAATCTTCGTTTCTGTTGTCGTCATATAACTTTTGAAATGAAAACACCGCTACCGTTATCACAAATAACGTACGGTACTTTCTAGACTCTTCTACATTGATTTTTCTCTCAGCAAACCTCCCTACTTTCCCGATATCTATAAAAAATAAAGATTTAATCAATAACTTACTCTTCAGAACGAATATGTTTACAAACACGAGATAACAAAAGTACCTGGTTGTTGAAAAATACCCTTTAAAAAGCTCATTTATCAACTACAAAAATCCCGTTAAGCTATAAAGTTAATCCCCTTAAATGTAAGCTTTGTCCATGACATATGAACGTCTACAATTCTTTTGAAGATAATATAATCAAAGTTAGGTATACTCCACGGCGTTTATTTTTTTTAAATAGATGACGTCTTCACTAATCCAGCACTCTTTGTTAGCTCTACTTGCCAAAGCCAGCTGAGCTATTGCCAGTCGTCCGTCCGTTCTTTAACCGTTTTCTTGTAGAAGCGATTGCACCTTCTTTTTTTTTCTTGAATCTTACCCAAACTTGCACGGAAGTTATATAACCACACTATCGCAGACGGGTTCTTCAACAAGCGTGATTCAACCACAAACGCCCCGCCACAGGGCTTATAAGGACATTTTAAGCGAAATTTAAAAAATAATTCTCCAAAGGTTCAAATCCTAGACCTTAGATATTTTACATGTAGCATTGAATGGAGGTCCCTGATGTCGGAGCTCTGGTATCGGATTTCGGGCCGCCACAGGGTATACTGTTTTATAGGGAAATGTTGTAGGCGCAATAGCAACTTCATTTTTTATTGAATGTTAACCAAATTTACACAGCAGTTATTAAATTACAAGATCTCGAACAAACGTTAAAAACATTTTCTCTGACAGTTCAATGCCAAGATATAAGATATTTTACATTATTTTGCATGGATGTTCCCTAAAAGGTTTGTTGAAGTCGGTTCCATAGGGTCAGATTTGGGCCACCACAGGGGTCACTGTTTAACATACTTTATATAGGGAAAATGTTATAGACGCGATAGCACCTTCAATCGTCATCGAATCTTAACCAAACTTACACAGCAGTTATATAATAAAGTATCTAGCATGAGTTGTTTAACCAGCACGATTTTACCACAAATGCCAGCGCCACAGGGTTTATAAGTACATTTTAAATGAAACTTTTAAAAAACATTTTCTCTGACAGTTCAATGGCTAGATATAAGATATTTTACATTATTTTGCATGGAGGTCCTCTTAATGTTTTTTTGAAGTCGGTTCCCTGGGGTCAAATTTGGGGTCGCCACGTGGGTCACTGTCTTACATAGAGTTATATAGGGGAAATGTTATAGACGCGATAGCATATTCATTTTAATCGAATTTTAATTTAATTGCACAGCAGTTATATAACTAAAGATTTAGCACGAGTTGAAGAACCAGTGCGATTCGACCATAAATGCCTCCGCCACAGGGCTTATAAGCACAGTTTAAGCGTACATTTTTAAAAACATTTTCGCTGAAGGTTCAAGGCCTAGGCCTTAGGTATTTTACATATAGCATTGCAAGGAGGTCCGCTAAAGATTTGTTGATGTCGGGTTCGTGGTGTCAAATTTGATATACAATATAACAATCTAAATAAGTTGTTGTTGTATGATGATTGTACAGACATCTTGCCGACCACAACTAGAACTGTTCTCTAAATGTTGAGCGCAAAGCACGGAAGCTTCTAATACCATATTTCAAGGCGTCTGGTATGAACCTGCCAGGTTTGAACACACGACCTTTCGCATGCGAGGCGGACGCTCTACCACTGAATCAACGCTGTGGTTAAAATGAAATGTAAAAATTATCAATAAAAGGGGTAATCGCTATATGTATAAGATTTATATAAAAGTGCATTAACTTTTATATGTTAGATTAATTATAGTGAAACAAGCCACACAGCTATACAAATCACAAATCATACTGCAGAGATAACCATGTAACTGTGGTAAGATATGCATATCGATAGAGAACTCAGTCCAGTTATATAGCCGAACAGACGAACTAAAATATACCATATTGATAACAGCATAACAAGTAACAACCCTGACAGAATTGACAAGTTACCACCGAAAGATAACATTCTTACAATAACCTTTTTACTTTGCAAATGTGCGCAAATTTAAGACGTTTTCACACTTTGGGCTGCATGTAAAGAATATTAATATTGTTATATTAAGGATTAACATAGCTTACGTGTGATTGACAGACCAACTCTGTATATTCAAGTGTATTTAAAGAGACGTAATGCTGTCAACTTTTTAGTTCGACTATTCAAAGAATAGGGGTTATTGTATTCACCTCGGCGTCGGCGTTGGTTTTCCAGGTTAATGTTTTTTATCAGGTAAGAGTTGTATGCAACCACTTATTTGATATGAATGATCTGCAAATGTGTGTTCAGCATCTCAATGAAATACACAGAGAAAGAAACCATATTCCTGGGTTGCATTTTGGCAGAGTTATGGCCCCTTCGGACTTAATTTTTAGGTTAAATTTTTTTATCAGGTAAGATATCTATGCAGTCACTCATTTGATATGTATGATTCTTCATATGTGTGTAAGCATCAACGGAACGCATAGAGACAAGAATCATAACTCTGGGTAGCATTTTTACAGAAGAATGGCCCTTTCGGACTTTAAAAATTTGATTAGAGATTTTTTAAGCAGATTAAAGTTTTTGAGTTGGTACATATTTCAACAACCTATAATTGGACGTGAATGAAACTTCTCATGTGTGTTCAGCATCAACTAGGAAACCCATAGAGACAAGAACCTCAACTCTCGATCGTATTTTGGCAGAATTATTGTCCTTTTAAACTTAGACATTTTGTTACAGCTTTTTAGCAGGTTAAAGTTTGTAGTACAAGGCCTTGAGCTTAGATGTCTTACAAACAGAGGCGTGGCAATCTCTCAAATTTGTTCAGAACCATAACTCCGGCAGCAAAATTGGCACATCCTAAGGAATCAAATTGTTAAATAGGGAAAACTTATATGTAACTTAAAGTTATAATTGATATAAAATTCAGGAGTTGTAATCATAGCTTAATTTTACCACCCCTGAGTTTTATATTAATTGTTTTCCATTTGGTACTTATTTCCTGAAATAGCTGTTGTTTTAGAACAGCATCGAAAAAATCGAACGCACTGCCCTTCCAACAGCTCTTGTTTTACTCATGTTCACACATCAAATGATACTTTCACTATTGACGTATAACATACGAACATATCAATCACCAAGTATCACGGTCTTTTGTCATATAACGTTACACCACGAATATATGACTCGTTTGAACATGTGTTGCGGGTGTGCACACATGCGGGGGTTAAAATATTTGCTTCATATGAAGATATAATTTTCAGAAATAAAAAATGCCATATTTCCCTTAAAATAAGCATGACATAAAATACAAAACCATGCGATCAAACAATCAATAAACGAATGTAACTTGTTGCGATTTCTCCACCATATATATGTTTTTAAATTAACAAATCATAACTAAAACTGGTTAATCGACGGTAGAAGATGATCAAGACTATACCGTATTAAAAAATAAAGCGTAGAATACAGAATGTTTATATGTTTTTATTGGTACCCTACGCCATATTGCGTTGTATTGATTTGTTTCATTTTGAACCGAGTACCTAACAGGAAATCACCTGTACGTCCAGTACCACCGACACCTGTAGTTCGATTAATATTAGAATTAAACACAGAAATATACATATTCGTCATTTTTTTTAAAAAAAGAACAGTGTCAATAATTTGAGATTTACTTCCAGTTGTGTCATTAATATCAAATAAATATGGCACTTCAAGTTTATCAAATATACATTTGTCAGCAAAGATATATATTCATCAACTGTTAAATTTTCATGATATTTTTCCTTCCTGAACCGGTTCAATGATAAATATATTGCGTTCGTCTATCCACTCAGCGTGCATTTTACGCGCTGTGATGTGACATTTAAACAATTTGCGTTATATAATTTCTTTAAATGTAAGCGTGATAAAAAAATTGAAAACGAATTACTAAATCTATACAGCGAAAATGACAAAAACAAATTCATGGTTAACTTAAAAAATCTTATATTCAATAAAGGAAAACACAGCAAGCAAATGATAATCATGCTTTTTGGGGGGCAAAAGAGTCCTTTATAAACATACCAATTGCGTTCCCCTGGGTCTCAGTATTTGGCACTTGGGATGTGGATTACTCTACTAAATACAAACATTGACATTACAAAGATAATCCATATAGTAGTGTGTGGTTGTTTTTTATATAATACTGTTAAATACAACAGAACTCGCATCATTATTTCTTAGATCGATCCATCGAAAGTATTTAACAATTGTATGTGAAGTCGGCTACAATAAACACTTCGTTAAATTTCAGTCATATAAAGAAAGAAAACAAGTGGTTAATAATGATAATGGAATAATACGCATTGTTACAGTAAAACTATCATATATATTAGAGACTCTCTAACCAAGCAACGTAATACATATTAAAATTAAGTGATGAAATTTCTTGATAGCCTGGTTTTTTATTTCAAAAGTTACTGGAGTACGAAATGTCATGAACAATATAGTCTAGTCAGGGGCGTAGCTTGGCTAAAAACGATGTGTAGGCACAGTTTTTGTGGGAGTGCCCGGGTCAAGTCTTCCTGAATTTTGTTTCAGCTAGACTGTCGTAGGTGTGTTTTGGCGTGTATTTCATATGGGCCTGGTCATCCTAAATATTAACAATGAATTCACTGTTTTGTAACCAAATCAATTGATAATAAATATAATGATTTTGGTTTGTTGCTCGATAAAAAGGGAAAATAAAGTACCTTTCTGTCTGATGGTTTCAAGTTGATATTATTGTCATGCAACAGCTGTTATAATGCTTATAGTTAACACAACACCGATTTTTTTTCTCATTTTTTTCAGAAAGTGTAGGCACGTTACAGTGCCCACACTGCTGGTGCCGGAATTTCTTGAGTAAACTTTGATATTTTAAACAACTGATAATTTAATTATTTTCGTTCTCAGTTACGTTTATATTACAATTACTTAATCTTTTTATCACTATTTCAATGCCTACCTTCTTCTGTCTCTAGTTTATGAACAGAGCATCTAGATTGTATTTTACACATATAAATCGAACGCCGGATTGGCGGCAACATTCTGTTAATGTCTTGGAGATGGTCCATGTCTGCTTTTCAGATTTTGTTGAAGAAGCAGTACGAAATTTAGTGATGCATATCGTTACAATGTTCCGGTTTGATATTTTTATTATTTTTTGTTAAATTAAAGACAAATTATGTCTAAATGTCATCTGCTCAACCATTCATAGCGTTTTATATGCAGTTGTATTGTGCACATCAGTGTGGCATTGTACTATTTTGGTAATTTAAAGGTGGTAAGGTGATATTACTAATGATCATACTGGTACATGATGAATAACTTAAACGGTATTTTAGTTGGGAGGTATTGTAGTAAACAGAGTGGTGACCGATCACGTTTGAAGTTGCGGGTTCAACTGATGGTATCTAAAAATAGTTTAAGTACAGGTTCTACCTTGTGCTAGCCATTCTGAAAACAATGAGGACAAAAATCACTGACTTAATTAAATTATAAGGATTTCAGACGAGATAGTGTTTATATTAAAACTTAGAATTGGCAACGATACCGGATTGCATGATAACAATCACATTAGGTAGACCAGCTATCAGAACGTTCAAGTACTTTGATTGTTTAGCCAGGCATAGTCCAGCTTATGTCGTCGTGATCAAGATGCGTGAAAGTAAAAGCAGAAACGTGTTCTCTGACTCATCTTTATACCTGGAATGGGATTTATATATCCATAACGAAACGTCGTTACCTACCTATTCACTTTATCTACCTATTCACTTTATCTACCTATTCACTTTACATATAAGCAAAGTAATCAATTATTGACGACTCCATTACGTAGTTAACTACCGTTACGTATAAACTATTAAAGACACCTTTGTTGTGGTCATCTTCATTATAATGGCATATCGTCAAAACGGTCACACGCATTCCAGCAACCTCTTGACACGTGTTTCCTTTCCAGTAAAATGCAAAGTTTCGTTTTCTTGGTAGAACAATCAGGCTACTGGCAACTACATCCGACCTGTTGAATAAAAACATAAGTTTTTGAAAGATTACATGTTTATGCTAGTTTTTCGCAGAGTTTCCCTCTTCAAATATGATATTTACATTTCTATTGCGATAATACTACAATATATAACAATATATATATAATGGAATACGGACCTTAAAATGATCACCTGATACATCTTGACTGTTTAATCCTAGTCACCAATGTTGTTTATCACACAATGTATATACAATAGTAAAATAGTTAAAGTCAGTTCTCTAAATCTCAACTTGAGTAGAGCCTTGATGGTAAACCGGAATGACCGATAATGACGTACAACATAATTTTGAAAGCTGCTAGAGTCAGAAACTAACGCAACATTTTTGATAAACTTTATAGTTACTACCATTACGGAAACAATGAGACTGGTATGTACATTACTTTTGGTTTATTTTTGTTAATACTAGTATTTAGTGAAGAATTTATACGCGGTACACTCGTAGATGGCAATTATGGTCGTGACACAAACGTTTATTTCTGCTGCAGGTACTTATGAAATATTGCAATAACAGTGCAGGTCGGAGTTACCAGTATTGTCTACTTTTATTGTAACTAGTAGTACCTGTAGTAGTAGTAGTAGTAGCAGTAGTAGTAGTAGTAGTAGTAGTAGTAGTAGTAGCAACAGTAGTAGTAGTAGTAGCAACAGTAGTAGTAGTAGAAGTAGTAGTAGTAGTAGTGGTAGTGGTAGTAGTAGTAGAAGTAGTAGTAGTAGAAGTAGTAGTAGTAGTTGTAGTAGTAGTAGTGGTAGTAGTAGTAGAAGTAGTACTTGTAGTAGTAGTAGTAGTAGTAGTAGAAGTTGTAGTAGTAGTAGTAGTAGTAGTAGTAGTAGTAGTAGTAGTAGTACTAGTAGAGTAGTAGTAGTAGTTGTTATTGTAGTAGGGTTAGTAGTAGTCTTGTTGCTAAATGGTTGATATTGTCAATATCCGACTGTCATATCTGGGCCTAGTTGTTCAAACAATGTTAGATTGAGATGGATTCGATGCATGATATTTTGAACATAAAATATTTCATCGGAGTAGCAGAGCATATACTTTTTACAATAATCAAATCCTAGCACTCCTGGTTAAAGAGGAGAAAGAGATTATTATATTTAAGTTATTTCTATATAGGTATATATGAAATTAGTGATACCCATGTGGTTAATTTGTGTAAAGTTATCGACTTTTTCAGCACATATTGTTTAGTAGACGGCCGCCAGTGTAACGATATAATTAAAGTTTATCAAAAATGTTTCGTTAGTTTCTGACTCTAGTAGCTTTCAAAATTTTCATTTTGTCATTACCTTTACCGACTTTAAATAAATAGTATAGAGACGGATGTATAGATATGTGTCTGAACTATAATAATATTTTAAATGTTGAATTTGCTTTATTAGAATCAAGGAATTATAAACATATCCTTGTTTTATAGAATTAAATATGATTTCGTTTGATTCATCATTTTTAATAAAAAATACTAACGTATGTGTTATAATAATGGCAAATGTTTTGTCAATTTCATACTTGCCAGATATTGGCGGTGTTGGTTTCATGTTGTTGTTTTTTTGACAATGCTATTTGCATGTTCAAATTGCTTCAATTCCGAATAAATGGTAGTACCTGGAATAGGGTACTATTACATTCCAAGTATTGGTATGTTTAATATGCTTAATAAAAACAATAAATTACTTTGTTTAATTGTTTAATAATTTAGTTATAAGTTTAAACAATACTTTTTATCACATAAGTACATATGTTAGCAAACATTTAATAATGAAGAAATAAAGTCATACAATTAACACATTATGTTGAAAAGATACAGAAACAGCTTTCATTAAGGACGTCTTACCTGTAGGAGGTAATGGACAGGGACAAAATAAACTCTCAGATGGGTTGAAACAAATTGCTCAAACTTTGGTCAAATTTGATCTACAACGATCGCATGCTTTGAAAGAAGTTAATGACCTACATATAAAAGTAAGGGACAATGCTAACAACATTGATCACAGTCTTGACTCCCGTTCAAATAGAAATAACAATATTAAGAGTCAAATAAGAAATCTAAAGGAAAAGATTGACGAAAACTGTGCTGTAACAAGCAAAAAAGAACTATTAATTCGTGATCATGATGCGTCTGTTCGTTCCGTTCAAGACAAAGTGGAAGTGCTGGAGAAACGGTTAAATGAAAGTAACATAAGTAGTATGAAAACGTCACTTAAAACATTTACCCATGACTTCAGTGAAAAGATGGACAAACTATGTACAACAATGGAATCAACACTCGCTAACCTGATTGAAGTTAATGAAAAAGCATTTCATAACAACGGACATACATTAAACACTTATGTGGCCACTTCAAGTAAGCCAACTACTACTTACATAGCAAAGAGTGGAAAATACAGAAACAACGAAACAGGTGGAGATGCAACAGAGTGTCACATTGACTTGACCCGGAATGACTGTACACACGGTACTACAAGAAACATTGAACCAACTCCGAATCAATCCTTTGACATGGAAGTAAACGTAGACATTCAATCAGAGACTCGCGGCCGATTCAAAGGGGTGCTTCGTAAGAAAGCAAAATCCTACATTGTTACAGGCATCGACCTTGATAGCGACGAAGAAGGTCTTAAAGACTTCTTAGATGATCTTGGAATAACGTTTAAATCAGCGAAGTTTCTATATCCCCGCAGAACAGATAGCAAATCTGCACAAATTGTGGTAAATGAAGATCAAGATCATATAATCAACGACCCAGACAACTGGCCGCCTGGTATTGTGTGTAGGCCATGGATGAATATATCTGACTATAGGGCACGGTTTACTCGAATAGAAAACTCCAATGGATACTAATAAGCAATCAAATACAATATCTCTGAATATAATGTCTTGGAATGCAACCGGAATAATGACTGGTGTACTATATTTGCTAAATGTGCTACAGTCTAAATCTATTCAAATTTGAGGCATTTCTGAACACTGGTTGTTTCCCCAAAGTCAGTACTTTCTTGATTATCTTAGTCATGACTACTGCTCTAACGTAGTTCTAGATGGCGACTGCAAAACATTAAATAGCAGAAAAATTGGAAAAGGCGGTGTTGGTCTGTTGTAGCATAAATCATTAGACAGTAACATTGAAGTGATTGACACTAACAGCGATCGAATTGCTGCTTTAAAATTAACTTTGAAAATTCAACATTATACATAATTCAAGTATATTTGCCATGCTCTAATCATAGCCTTGACTATTTTACGAATGAAGTTGATAATCTAAATGACATGTGCGCTATATTTACTGGCAATGGCAGAATTATCGTAATGGGAGATTTTAACGCCAAAGTTCCGGTGTCGACTGATCAGATTTCTTTAACTGCTAGAGATCGTTACCTAGTACAAACAATGTTAAATCATAATCTCACTGTAGTAACTAATTCAGAACGCTGTACTGGATCGAAGTTCTTATTCGTTCCATATGGTGACAAACAACCGAGTCTTATTGACCATATATTTGTGGACGAAACCCTTATATTTGATATAAGAAAATGCTATATCGACAAAGAAGGTCCACTGAATGTCTCCAGACACCTTCCTGTCTTCATCTCGTGAATGTTCCATTGCGAAATAAACAACGAGTTATTAAAATCAGAAAAGTTTTTAAAATCCTGCTTCAAATGGAACTGTCTAATTGAAAAGGAAAATTACAAGAACAAAGTAACTTAATTATTAGCAGACAGTACGGTAGATTACGATAAAGTAGATGACGCTTACGATAGATTAGTGTCATGTTTACAGGTGTCAGCTGAAACTTTAATTTTAAAGAGAGTATTCAAGAAATATTTAAAGCCATATTGGTCAAAAACTGTAAAGGAATATCATACCACAATGAGACACAACAGATCAGCCTGGATTGCAGAAGGCAAGCGACAAAACTCACGTTCGTTTGAAATTTATAAAAAGTCGAAAGCTGAATTTAAACGTAAACTAAGACAGGCCGCGTCTGAATTTGAAAGAGAAGAACTTGAAATAATTGACAAATTAGCTGAGTTAGATCAAAAAGGGTTTTGGAAAGTAATTAACTCAAGAAAATCTAAGAAAAAGGTTAAAAAGGGCAATGAAATGGTCTTTGATGGCAAATTAGCAAGTACTCATGATGCGATTGTCGAAGGCTGGAGGGCATACTTTGCAGAATTATATAGGTTTTCAGAATCGGATGAATTCGATGAAGAATTTAGACATCAAGTTGATGAAAATGTTAAACTGTTTGTAGACAAGAACTTGGATGATTCTGACTCAAAATTCTCAGTCCAGGAATTACAGAAAATAATAGATAAACTTCCTGTGGGGAAAGGTTCATCTGTGGACATAACATATGAGCATATCAAATACGGTAGCATACACCTGGTCAAATGTCTCAGTCGATTGTTTAATGCAATATTGAAACACGAACTTTTGCTATTAAAAATTAAACAAGGTCTCACAATTACGCTCCACAAAGGAAATGGGAAATCCACAACTGACCCGAACAATTACAGGGCTATTTCTCTACTGCCTGTTATATCAAAACTTTTCGAAAAGGTCATTCTAAATCGCCTAGAATCTGACAGGTTTATGGAAAAACTCCATCCTCTTCAGTATGGGTTTCAGAAAGGTAAAAACTGTAAAATGGTATCATTTATTCTTCAAGAATGCAGAAACTATTGTTGGGAACGAGGTAATGACCTATATACTTGCTTTATGGACGCAAAACAAGCATTTGATCGAGTGTGGATAAACGGTTTACTATGTAAACTACACGCGTTTGACATTAAAGGTAAAATTCTGAGGATAATTGCAAATATGTTTCATTCTATATCCAGCAGGGTGTTATCTCATGGCCTACTTTCAAAAGCCTTCAATATCAAACAAGGAACGAGACAAGGCAGTATTTTGTCTCCTTTCTTCTATACCGTGTTCGTCAACCAACTTCTACATGACCTAGATTCATCAGGCTATGGTTTCAAAATAGACAATGTGTCATTCAGTGCTCCAACCCAAGCCGATGATATCGTTCTTCTGTCGATTACGAAACGTGGAATAGACAAAATATTGAATATTTCCTGTAAGTACGCAAATAAATGGCGATATATTTATAACCCTCTTAAGTGTGCAGTAATGGTGATGAGTCCGAGACAAAGACATGGGTTTAAACAAAAATACGAGTTTAAATACGCAGAAGTTAAGTTAAACCAAGTAAAAGAATACAAACATTTGGGAACTGTACAAGCTGACCATGGTAGATACCCTGCAAATATTGATGGAACTAAGCAGACTACCAGGGGAACTTTTCTCTCCCTCACAAGAAAAGGCGTCCATTCAAATGGAGTAAATCCCATAACATCGGCCAAGTTATACACAGCCATGGTTCCTCCATGTGCTCTCTTTGGCTGTGAGCTGTGGAACAACATATCAGTATCAAGTTTGAATGTTCTTGAAATTAGACATCACTTTTGCCTAAAATCAGCACAAGGTCTACCATAACTTATTCGCTCAGACATGGTTATAGGCATGCTTGGTCATACGAGCATTGAAGCATACATAGACTTACAAAACACTTATTTTCTTTGGATCCCTGTGCAGAATGGAAACGACAGATTTGGTACAACAAATTCTAATAGGACGGATATTTCAATACAAATCTAACTGTACTGTAACGAAGCTTGGTTTCGTCCCGGATTTAGTTCGGTTATTGATTAAGTATGAACTGATTTCTTCCTTAGATGAATATCTAGTGTCTGGTACTTTTCTATCAAAGTTTCGTTGGAAGAGTGAGTGTCAATCCACCATCTTAAAGTACGAAGAATCCTTATGGATTTACAGAATGTGTTTAAGTGATGACTTTATACGTTTCCGTCGCTTAAACAAATTCTTAGCTCCAGCAAACAATTGGCGTGTCGCTCTTGAAAAACCAAATACACTTGAGTTAATGACGTTTATAGCGAAACTACAATGTCAACAACCTACACAATTGCCATGTCCGAAATGTGATCAAATAATCACCGACAAACTACAGCATCTTCTTGTTGACTGCTTGGATCATACAATAAAACTGTTGAGAACTAAATACTGGAAAGATGTGATAAATAAGTTTAGTAAAGCTCTGTACAACATGCTAAATACAACAGACAACGAGAAATTAACTTTATACGTGATTGGTATGATAGATGATAAATTAAGTGCTCAATATAGAATGATATTCAGACGTTATGGTACATAATGCAACATATATTAAACATATTTATGCTTCTTAATTGTATCCCCATTCTTTGTAACTGATGATGTGTATACTATGTCATTAGCGTGTATTACAAGTTAAAGTTCATGCTTCTGCAATAGAACTATTCTTTTTATGTTTGTTAACATGCCTGTAGTTTTGTTTAATATGTGTGTTTAATGTTCATATCAAATAATCTTCATTAACTTGGAGGAAATAAAGATGATAATAATAATAATAATAATTTGATAATAACAATTTTATCTGAGTTTGGAAATCTTGACGCTGTCATCCTCAAGCAATGTTAAGACAAAAACCTTAACTTTTCAATGTGTAATGCCGAAAAGAATCACAATATATGTCAGTTTTAATTCTTACGTATGTGTAGCATAGTAAACGTCTTTTTTAACATTGAATATAGAGTATCTATCTACAAAATAGCAAATGAAAATAATGTACATTGCACTTAAAGGTGTTTGACTTAAAAAGAGTACGGATTACTGCCACATGTATCGTCAAAATGTGCACCTCAGTTAATTTAATGTTTTGTGTTATATAAGTCAAGTGTTTAGTGCGAAAATATATTACATTCATACAGACCAATAAGGTAGATACATGTATACTAGATTTGCAGATAGGATAGTGACAGTTTCTTTAAAAAGGTGAAGCACTTAACTTCTATTTTGATAGGATTTATTTTACAAATTTGGCGTCACCTAGATGTATGTTTGATATGATCACTTTCAACGCGCCTTTCAGACATAATTCTAGATTAAGTTATAGACTTACATACTGAGACTCACTGATTGAAGTACAATGTTTCAGTCTATGCACAACTGTGTTCTGTATATGATGGAAAATTATCGACCATCATATTGGTGTGCCAATTTGTATCTATCCAAAAATCTACTTATAAATTTAAACAGTACAATGTCATATGAATACAGTCACTTATGACGGGGAAAGACTGCAAACATGGGAAAAAAATTAATATTATTTTAATTAAGTTGCGTTCATTAGTGCTAAAATAGACATTTGAATTTCATATTATATATGTACATATTGTATTAATAAAATTACATTTCAGATAACACATATGCGAAAACAAAATTTAATAAACCAGGTCAGATGATGTCGGCCAGGAAAGACAGTGTTTTAGTATGGTATTCTAGATCAATTATAAGACGCTTTTTGTGTACTCACTCAATGGACGGCTGATAAAAATTTATCTTTCATATACCGAACACAACTTTGCACTTGGTAGTATTTTCCATGTTTGTACTAGTCTAGATTGCCTTTCATTTTCACTTGTTTACCTGTAAGTGGTCGCAGTTAAACCACAAGTCTGATTAGGACTTTTCCTGTGTACTATAAATGAGAGCTAGATGTATATCGAACAATTATGAACAAGCTATCGCATGATCATACTCGTAGTAAATACAATAGTTTTGTATAAAATTTGATAACAGTCTATGATATAACAAGAGTATACCGTCCAGTATTTATCACTTAATGCCTCCGATAGAGGAACAATCTTAATTCCAATTTCTGCAGGATGCTGATCTGAGCCTTATCGTGTTATGTGTGTACCCGCTGTGTGGTCGGCCCCCTAACTACCAACAAAGGCACTTGTGTCTAGTTGAACTGTATCGTAGTTTGTACCAGAATATTGCTATTAATGTGGCTCCTTATCATAAGCAAAGACATATTTAATGCTGAATTTACACGTGTAGATAGGCGCACATAAATAATTTCACGTATATGAGCTGTTAAATAGTTTTACACTTATTACTTTTACTTTGATTGTGAAACAAGTTATTGCAACTAAGACAAATCACGCTCAGTCTTTCTGGGTAGAACCAGTACTAAACACATGCGGATAACGTGTCTTGCTCAAGGACACCAGGCATAGCCGTGACTGAGGTTCGAACCCACGACCCTCAAGTCCTGGGGGTCAATGCTCTACCACTGAACCATGCACTCCAAATTGTTATTTAAATTGAGATATTATACCATACGCTTAAACGTGATCATCTATTATAATTGTTTAATTCATCATTCTTGTGTGTCGATTCGTTTTCACCTGAACCCATCTCTTTTACTATGGTATGATGTTTTTAAATAAAGCTTAGTTAAGAACAAAATTTAACAAACTAGATCAGCGTTTTCCAGCGTGTGCATTCTATATAGAACGTATATTGCATATATTAACTGCAAAAAGTAAATACATATGCCGGTGTTTATCCAATTTGTTGTTGTCAACAGGTGAAGATTTAGGATATTTTCAAGATTGATATACTAATTTTCTAAAAATCCCGTACTGAATAAACATGCAGGACTGGTACTAAATATAAAAAAACTATTATTGTCTAATGAGTTTGTTTACTTACAAAGGTTGACGTATGACTAAACAGTTCCGTCTCCATTGTATTTGATTTCTATCCACATATACTTCCATTACAACATGTTCAAAACATAAAGTTTGCTAAAATGGCAGAAAAATGACAAAAATAAAACTATCTCTCTTTGTTAAACATATAATTAAATAGCTCAATTGGGTCTAGAAGAGTAAACAGCATGTTTTTATGATTGTATGTTCTTAATTTAACGGTGACCAGTGTACCTTGTTCCTAGGATCCGCTAGAAGGTCTCACTGAACAATTACCTCCCTTGCATGACGGTAGCAAGATTATTACGCCCAAGAAATTAGAGCTGTGTGAAGCGGTCGGGTAATTTTTTTTTAAAAAATGCATAAAATGTCGTATTTCTTTGTGCATATGGGAACATTGGAACATTTTCATGATTTCTGCAAAGTTTGGGTGACCCTGGGAACTGTTTGATGATGCTATAACAGTTTAAAGATGCATAGTGATACACTGCAACAAATGGGCAGAATTGTCAAAAATGAAGGGGTGCCATCAAACCATCGAAATTGTGAAAAAGCAACCTGGTCAACCCCATGTTTTTTTCTGCATATTTGGACCAACAGAGGACTATCTATGGGAATAAGGCACTTTTAGAACCATTGGTAATGTATCCAGTGTTCCAGAAGTGCATGTCCCTATATGTAGAACAGTACAAAATTAATTGGTGTGTGAGACGTTCAAGAATCAGATCATTTTCGGTAGACGCTGGGAGGAAACTGCATCTTTGTGATTCAGATTTACTTTCTTTTTGAAAATATGTCACTTTCTATGGGAAATACTGTAATTGAAACCTCTAAATGGAAAAATAAATGTATTTTTTGTGAAAAATGGATGACTTTGAGTGTAATAGAGAAGTGTCACACAGGCAAAACCAAACTTGAGGCTAAAACAGTAAAGCAAATAGGGCAATGAGACTGAGCAGCTGAAAATTTGTCATGGAAATGTTGGAATCAGGATTTATTTAATTCAATGGAAGGAACACAAAGTGAGATCATCTATTCAACTGAAAAAGAAATGATCATGTATGCAAATATGCTTTGCTGCATCATGTGATAAGACTTGATTTTAGCCATCTGTCTCAAAATCCTGGCTAAAATGAATAGAAGTTTGCACTTAAAAACACTTGAAAGTCACACAGAGAGACAGTGATGCTAATATATCACAACAAAAGCATGTCTAGAGCATTCACTGCATCCAGATTTCATGATTCATGTAAGTTAAACCATTTTTTTGTGTTAGAACTCATTATTTATGTATAATTCATACCCCACCCACATAAAAATGGTAACATTTGTCGCGATACTGTTTCCACTCTTTAGCGCATGCCTTTTGACAATACGGTTGGTCGCGTATGAGCAATATTGTTTTTATGTCGCTGTTTATCAATTAATATTATATTGATCATGAATTATGGCGAAATTTCCTGTTTCATTATTTTGTCATTGATATTTGTTATCAACAGCCCTGTATCCAGTTTTCGATATACCGACCGCCAAACTGTCGCATTTCATTTTAATGGTATGGCGTATGACTGCCATTTTTGTTTTACTGTCATTTATTTCTCCTCATTGTTGATATTTATGCGGCTGGGTCTGGCTTATACACAGTATTTACCTACTCTTGGACATTAAGGTAAATTGTAAAATGCGACATCTTTGAAATGACGCGAAACAGATTCGCGTAATAATTTCTCAGCGTTTAGTTAACCTGTGCTTGAAACTTTTGTACCATCATCTGATTTCTTTCGGTTGTTCTTCTTACTTTTTTGTCAAATAAAAATACATGATGCTTGCTATAGAATATAGATTTTTCTCATTGAAGATGATGTTTTTTCAATGTCTGTTATTGAATGTGTACAATATTTTTCTCCACATTCAACAGTATAGCATTCTCCAATATGACAATATCTAATTTTCATATAATTATTGCAACAACTCTATTTTAACTGCCCATTTTTTTATGCCAGTTTTGGAAAATCTGTAAAGTAACGAGTCATCTCGCGACAAATATTTCTTATCGCGATATTCTTTGATATATTTATTTCAAACTAATTTGTCGTAAAGAGATGCGCTTTAAGCAAGCCGTCTTTTTGCAATGAGCTTATCGGTCCAGCCAAATATGCTGTATCCATATTTTGTCTCATTTTCATTCATCGTTTCATTTTCTTGCTTTAAAGTGATTTTCATGAACACTTTACTTTCATTTGCAATTTTTATTGATAAAATAAACAAAATAGTATTGGAATTTAATATATGCCTAGTAGATACCTCAATTGGTAAGGGATATATTCATAGTTGATAATGAATCTAATGCATGTACAAAAGTATGTTATTCATTCATGTATTGAAAAAGGGGGCATGGTTAATGTCAGTGACATGCAAATTATTGCTGGGCACCTTCAAACATTAATATTTGTTTATTATAGATATAAAAAAAGTCAAATATATAGTTTTGCAACAAAACAGAGCATTATTTGAAGCAAAAACAACTATTTATCCATATATGGTCATGTATTTTGACACTTAAGTTATGTAATGTTGCATATACAATAAAATGAATATGCAGTCAGATAGATACACTATAGGAGGCAATACAAGGACATTTTCAAAGTATTTCTTTTTCTAGAATTATTTTTATTAAGGTACAATGGCTTAAAATTTTGGCGGTTTTTCCTGTTTTCGAGTCGTCCGAAACTGATTTATGCATGTGTGACTGCCATCTTATTTTGGTGCATGAATTCTAAAACAGTTGCGCGATGAATTCAAAAGGCGTACTTTCATATTTAGAAATGGTAAAGATTTGTTCGACAAAAATTTCAGTCACATGTCATGACAATTTCTACTCTTCAAGGTCTCACTGAACAATTACCTCCCTTGCATGACGGTAGCAAGATTATTACGCCCAAGAAATTAGAGCTGTGTGAAGCGGTTGGGTAATTTTTTTTTTAAAAATGCATAAAATGTCGTATTTCTTTGTGCATATGGGAACATTGGAACATTTTCATGATTTCTGCAAAGTTTGGGTGACCCTGGGAACTGTTTGATGATGCTATAACAGTTTAAAGATGCGTAGTGATACACTGCAACAAATGGGCAGAATTGTCAAAAATGAAGGGGTGCCATCAAACCATCGAAATTGTGAAAAAGCAACCTGGTCAACCCCATGTTTTTTTCTGCATATTTGGACCAACAGAGGACTATCTATGGGAATAAGGCACTTTTAGAACCGTTGGTAATGTATCCAGTGTTCCAGAAGTGCATGTCCCTATATGTAGAACAGTACAAAATTAATTGGTGTGTGAGACGAGAAGGTTAACCAGTATGACGCGGGCTCTATCTCTGCTTGTCACTGGCTACTTCCCCTGATATTCAGAAGTGAAAGAATCATGACCGTAGAACAAGGCTCATGCCCAGTCATTACAAAACAAGTGGCAGTGCGGATATTCAAATTCACAAACTCTTTCCGACCATGGCGCAATATTTCAAGTTACTATTCAGAGTATACTGGTAGTATGCTCGTATAAACATTTGCCATGTATTTTAAGAAACAAGCAAATACTCAATTGAAAGCTTAATATAAAACAAACATATAGATTCACAATCAACATACATACATATACATAACATTACACAATACGAACCGTTTATGTGGTAGATGCATATTTAATATTGTCAATATGACAGTTTTAATGTTTCTTATCATGATTATTTAATCTTAAGTTTTAATTATTCTTAACCATGTTTTGCTTGTACATTTTCAATATTCATTTTTATTGTTTTCTGATTTGATAAAACGTTCTGTTCAGTGAGCCATTATCAGTTAAAGAATAGAAAGCTTATAATTATGATACTAAACTAATTAAAGTATTGCTAACATTTAAAAGCAAACAAAACAATAACACAATACATTGAACTGGTGGCGAAAAGCACGTTACTGTATGGTATCACAGGTAAAAATGCCACGTATGTTTAACATATGTTGGACAAAACATATGTTAAACATACGTACGTTTAACCTGCGTGTTACTATTTTTATGAATTACGTACGTTTTGACAGAAATATATGTTAATCGCGCGTGGTACTATTTATATGAGAAACGTTCGTTTTGGCACGTACGTTTAATTTATACCAGTCATTTACAATTGAATTGATATAAGAGTGTTATATAATATCATTTTCATTGCGACAAAGATCTTTTTCGCAATGAAAATAATATTATATAACACTCTTAGACTTGGTGTTTGAAACTCGTAGGAATAACGTTTGTGCCGGAACTTGGGATTGTTTCATGCACATAAGTGTGGTTTGATACTTTGAGTTTGAAACCGTTCTCAAACATATACTTTTATTTTTGTGTTGGAACTGGGCTTTTTTTATGCGCATAAACTTAATTCGAAGATTTAGGTTTAAATCTGTATTCAAACATATACATTTTATTTTTTGTTCTGGGACTGGGCATTGTTTAAAGCCTATGGTTTTGGTATTGGTTTGAAACAGTTCTCAAACATATGCTGTTCAGACACGATGTTTGAACAGCTGGTCACATCATATAAACAGAAATAGTGTTGAGTAACCATTTTTCAACGCTATATTATACTGTATACAGATGATTAGTTTGAACATTTGTTTGTATGATTTCTAAATATTAAAATCATTTTATTTTTGTTTGAAGTTTACGAAATTCAATCATGAGACAAATGGCCTGAGGAAAATATATATATTATATAGTTTAAACAAGATTGTGTAACATACTATTAGTTTCAAGCTTGACTGTTTCATAGCTTTATCCAGTGAGGACACGGTCGCCTTTCATAAGATTCCATTGTAAGTTTAAGAAACTTACACCAACATCGTGACATACATCTTTATTGAATATCTTCGAAATTCTATTCTTCATTACATGACTGGCATACAGGAATACATCAAGTATATTGCCAGTTTTCTACATTTGTTTCTACTTTATTTTTTATTTTACTAAACAGCAGTTACCTACAGGACAGACCTCTAGGCTGTTGCTGAAAATATGCTCTTCTTGTCAGTTCAATTATGATAGGTAACATATGCTTTTATTTCAACGCTAATGATGAAACAAGAAAGCAGAAATTAAAACGATTTTATTATAGAAATTGCTAGTTGATTTAAAAATGATTTGCTTACTGTTCCTAAGTCATCCAAGAACTGTTCATACAAAGCTTCATTGTCGACATGCGGTAAGGCACAGGCATCCGCTGCAAACTTTCGTGTTATTGAAAACCAGTCATTGGAAGCTAGGTTTTCTTCGTAAGCAACTGTCCTGTACCTGTCTTGTCCTTCTGTTTACGAGATTATGAATGTATATTTCTGTGTGTAATGATTGCTTTTTGTAGCTCTTTGTATACTGATTTTGAAAAAAACAACACAGTTTTACAAGTATTTACAACCACATGTTGTCGAAATGTTAATATAGATATTTCATTTTGTTATTTAGCTCAAAATCGAGCTTAAATAATCTAAATATATTGCCAATCATTAAACAAATCGTGTATTCATCCATTTACTATAACAAGACGTGTTATACAATATAAACTAGCTTGAATTAGGATTTGATCGATACTGCCAAAATTAGATCAAACATTATAAGTGACTTAAAGTGAGCTGACATTTTCGAACCCATTTTGAACATAAAGCTCCATGATCGAGGAAATACCTAAATGAGATTTCCAGACACTTGTGTTGTTACTGAACATACAATTATATAATAAACGGTCAGACAATCGTGTACTTACACCGACTTAATGTAAATGCCGAAGACTGCAATGCTGCTGGAGTGCTACCTGCAAAACAACATTGTATAAAGTGACCTATCAGCTGTACGATAAGGAAGATATGTAAAAACACATTAAAACAAATAATTACATTTATATATTATAACAGTAACGCAATAATTAAAAAAGTGTATAACATCTCAATAGTATATTTACCATTACACAATATGTATTTGTTAAAGTAAGTTTCTGACACAGAAATAGGTTTAAATGGGGTGTACTCACGTTTCATGTACTTCTTGTTACGAAAAGTAACTTTCCAATGATATTTACAACGGTAATAAGATTATGCATGCAATAAATAGCTGTAACAAATAGTTTTAGACACCCTTCAACGTTCCTGTCAGTATCAATAGTTAGTTCCAGACCATTAAATAGTGGAAGAAGTCGTTGCCTTGGTATTACTGCCATAAAATTTGAAAACGTGTGAACACCGATGTATTCATAAGAACAGAGACCATTACATGCACTGCACTGCACACTTACTTGTGAGTTTAACATCATCCAGAAGATTATCAAGGTTGGATGCAGGACTGAATCTTAGAATTGGCCGAAAGTCATGGCCCAAATTTCAAAATGGCGCGAACGCGGAAAGCTTAATCGTCAGCGGAAACGGAAAATCATCTCAAGAATTGTATAATTGTCTATTATTCGAAAAAGTATTTTCTTGTTCTTTATCTGATAAAGGGCTTAGGAATTAACTTTTTATGTTCTATCATTATTTAAGGCTCGTGTAATGTAATATTTTCTCTGATGTTGTCCTACATATAGAACAATTAGAAATAAATATATTAAACATAGTGCTTTTCCAAATATCAATAGTTTTAAAAACATTATGTCATAAAGGAATAAAAAAAGTATTTTTAATCTGGCAAAATTTATAACCGAAGCTCTAAAGCTAAGGCAAGAAACTTAATGCAATTTGATTGATTCTTGATATGATTTTTTAATTATAGATGTATAAATACCATGACTGCTTCAGTTTGAATATGTGATATATATATGATTTGTTTGTATTTCATATTATTGTATGTCTATGCCATATTTAAATTAATTTGAATGAGTAACTGGCCACAGGCAATGTTTTGTTGATATGCCAATAAACTTGTAAACTTATAAAATTGAATTATTTAAGGCTCATGTAATGTGATATTAATGTTTTTTTTAAGATTCGATTTTTTATGCCCCGGTGGGCACACAAATGGGTAGTTAAGTGTCTAGGGTAAAGGGTTAGTAATTTTTAATGGACAGTTGAAAAGCAGTTAAAAAATAATTACGTGGCTGTTTCTAGACACTTAAAAACAGCTTTTATGTGGCTTTTTTTCTTTTACGTGGCTAAAATTGTCTAAAATTTAGCCACACAAGTACACTATTGACGCAAAGAAGCCACTTAAATACCCATTCGTGAGAACTTCCGTCCGTCCTTCCGTCCGTCCGTCCGTCCGTCTGTCCGAATATACATTTTTACCTTGTGGCCTCAACTTCTCTTACACTTTCCATCTAGTTCTAATCAAAATTGCTATACATCATCACCATCACCGGATCACGCGCATATTGTCAGTGGGAGTTTCCATTTAATATTTGTTCATATTTTGAGGTGTATTTTGTGGAATTATATGAAAAATGTTTGTTTCGAAGAGAAGCAGATTTTCTCTTCATTAAAATACCATAACATCTGCTAATACAATACAATGTACCACACATGGCACTGAACAATGTTATTTAGATAAGAGAGTAATGTTTATTTGTATGGGACATTCGTTTTCAAACTGTCTGTTATTTCATAAAATACATGAATTAACTATACCTTATCAAACACAAATTTTAGCTCTTTACATGAACCTTGAGCATCGTCTTTAGTTTGTTTGTAAACATCACGATCTGAAAATGATACAATGGGATGGCAGGTATGCATATAAATGAGTTTGTCAGCGTTTCAAATTATTGAAAACCTTAGGTAGGTAGGTTGGTACAGGTAGGTAGGTAGGTAGGTAGGTAAAAGTTAACAAAGTTTTGTAATATTATTCTCACGTAAAATGTTGAGAAATTTTTAATCCAATACCCGACATGTTTGGTGATGTCGGTGACACAGAGGCAACAACTGTACTTTACTTTGTTTTATAACAGTAATTATATATTATCAACTTCCCAAACTTTTTCTGGAGATAATTTATACTTACTATTATGGTTATGTTTGTTTTTTTCTTCCATTGTATTAGATTTGGCTTGGTGGTTCAAACTTAAGTCTGTACATCATTTCCAAAATGAATGATATAATTATAAAAAAATAATTTTGGTTCTCTTTCTTGAATTTGATGATTCTTTAATAAGTTCAAGAATTTCAAATGTTAACCAAGATTCACTAAGTAATGTTAAGCACACATCTTGTTTTATTGATACGACAGAGCCAGTAACTGTTGTCTTTAAAATTGCGCCATGCATCATTTATTAAAAAACCCTGGTTTAGTGTAATTTACCTAAATGTAACAGTTTGTTTTGATGATTTTGTCCTTTGTAGGGTTTTCTGGTATAGAACGTTAGTAGAACGACAAGAGGATAAGTTAAAGACATGCACACCCTTCATCAGAAAATCGTTCTTTAAACTTCCGAATGTTTGAAAAAATAATAAGTACTTATATATTTATTACATGCTTCGGTTATTACTTTGTTAGGAACCTCGGCAGTTTCTATGTCGCTACAAAATCTGCGGCACATATAGGCTACATACAAATACATGCTTATATGGCCTTAATAATACTGTCTCGCCTGCAAACCAGTTATATGTTGGACACGAAGATATCATATAAGTTTCAACCTTGGTCTTATTTCTTATGTAAAAAACTATGATTGAATATTCATTTATGCCTTCTTATAATGTGCGTACTCTATATTTTTAGGCGATTGTTTCAAAATATACTAGTATCTATATTAAAATATCCTGATCTAAAAATATTCCAAATGGGTTGATGTAATGCATTTTCGTTATTTTACAGGTGTTTACTCTGTAGCAAAATGACCAAGGGTCGACAACTCACGAGGGTAGAATATAAGTATACTCAAAATAAAATTTACAATTTACAATTTTATTTTTACATGAATAGAATTACGAATACATGTATATGATTATACAATATATACAAATTAAAGCTAATTACTCATCACCAAAAAATTACAGCTGGTTTAAAATGTCCTATGATGGAAATAACACTTTTTTATAGCGATCAAAACTGCTTACATCATATGAATGTTATAACCGTTATTAAAATACACTAATATTGTATTTAAGATACTACCACTGCGTCCAGATTATCGTAGATTTAGCGTCAATCGTCCGTCGTGACGATGGCTATATAAACAGGACTGTCTTCCCTAAAACTCTGTACTGAGTTATCTGGCTTTACGTCGCCTCGTACCGACTATCTTCGACTGTACTCCGACGCCAGGATCGTCAAGTCGTCAACGATTATGTGAGTTGCTGTCCTTATGACGGTACTACCACCACCTGACTTCCTGTCACGTCTATACGTCGTTAACGTAGCGGACACATGTCTCGTGTACATCTAAAAACGGCTATCTGCCGTTATGTAATGGAACAGTTACATGCTGAATCCTACTCGTCACAACGATTCCGAAAGTTGTTTTTTTGCTAGACTAAAAGAAGTTTCCATAATACAGTCATATATATATAGTAAAACACTCCACATATCTTTGTGAATTTCGTGCAAATTATGAATCAACAACTTTAAATATATCGTTACATGCGGATTTTATGCTATTATGCTCAATGTAAATTTAAATTAGTTTTATCAATAATAAACCCGTTTAATTGTTTTTACTTTCTGAATACGTATTGGATTTTCATGAAAAATTCGTCAAATGATTTATTCTTAAATCAAAAACGAATATGTTAAAATATCTTAAAAACGTTACTCCTATCGAGCTATCGATACTTTTTAACAAACCCACGATACCTGCTCTAAATATAGCCTATATCATTCCAAGAGACACGTACTAGCTGACACTACTAAATTAGGCCACAACAACCTAACTATTTTGTTACATCAAGTTTTTTATATCTTGTATGCTATTCTTGCATGTACCTCTAATAGTATCTGGCTCACCTGGGTAAACTACCAAGATTGTTAGTATTACGTAACGTCAGTGTTATATATGTTTGGATGAGAGAAAACAGTCTTATAACGATTTGAATTGTGTGTAAAGAAATCACTCAGAAGAGCCTCGTTGTTTGTACGTACTATTAACAACCTACACCACAGTGTCTTTATAGCTCGACCGTATCATGTTTAGTATTGAAATGCCTCAGGGACTTCCTTGTTGGTGAACTTTTAATACATAATGAACGTTTGTTTTCGTGTTTATATTAACTTTAACTGTGCACAGTTATGCTAATTCTTATAGCAGTGTTGTCAGTAACTACAGTTTATATGTTAATCCAATGGTTTTAGCCAAAATAATTGATACCTATAAGTTTAGGTAACCACATCAATCCCGCTGTATACATTCGCCTTTGTTTACAAAATTACAGCGGCGGACATCATGAATGTTGCATTATGGAATTTTTTACCATAGTTACGAGTGATGCTGAATAGCCACACTATATATAGAAATGAACTGCATATTAAACATGCCTATTGGCCGCCCTGTGGTACTAATTTATTTGTTTAAAATTTGTAAAGATTGTCATTTTTAAATACCTTTTTAATATTCACTGTTTAATAGTTAACATTAAATTTTAAAGATTATGAAAAGCAGTGCAACCAAGCGGGTCACACAATCTGTGTCAACTGTGCACTTGGTTAATTTTTACCCGTTTACCCTAAAGTAACCGGATTTACCCTGGGAAGCTGGTTGCAGCCTCCCATTTAGTATAAAAAGGCACTTTTCTTTCAGTTCTTGGTCAGTCTTAAGTATCTAAATCTTTTTGGGAGTAAATCAATCTACACTATCTTCAAGACTTACGATTGACAGCTTTCTTTTTTCAATGGTATTTTCTAAAGTTATTTAAACCTAACATTAAGGGATAAAACAGTAAATTCTATAAACACACAATTTAGTTTAATATAAAATAGTATTTCTTTGGGAGACTCATTTTTACATCAGAAATACTGTTGTCAATAATAATAGTGTAAAACAGTGCTATTTTAAGTAACGCCTATTATCACGGCTACCGTGCATTATTTATTGTTACATTTGAATCAAGTGTAATAATAACTGTGTATTTATGGTATATAGGTCATTTAAGTATATCTATACAGAAATAAATAAAAAGTTGATAACCATGAACAAGTCTTGGGATTTTAGTTATAAACCGAAAACAAGTTTTTTACCCAACAATTTTAAACAGTGGTAACACTTCATTGGAAGCTGGAGCACAACATTCGAAGTGTCAGAAATGTGGAATTTATATTTTTTTCAAATATCAATTTCAGTGATACAAACCCAACGTCTAGTATTATTAATATAAAGCTGCACAGTTGAAAACATTTTTTTTACACGTCTGAAAATATAGGACTATATTTAATTATCAAAATGAATGATTCAAAAACGACGATATCGAGCGAAAAGTATTTTTTAAGCAGCCGCTGACAAAAGAAATTGAGGATGTATTTCATAACTCAAATATGAGTAATTTACCCAATGTACCAGACGACAGGATTGCCATTTGTGAACATTGCAATGACAATATGCGGGCCAATACGTCTTTCCCGATGAATGCAGGAAGTGAAGAGAAAATGCAAGAAATGAGCCAAGCATTCTAAAACATGTGGTTTTAGAGCTGAATGCCCTCAAGCAGAATCAAAATAACCGGTCGAACATAGAACCAAGAGTACCGACTATTGAACGTACCACCTATCAACACGGACCTGGTGAAATAAGACAAGGAAACAACCAGGACATACTCACAGAAAACACTTAAGCAAGTACGAGTGTAGAACATCTCACGTATACTTACAACCAAGACAGAGTTTTCCCCGTGTCTGTTAATACTCGATATAGAAATGTGACGCAAAATGATGCCCACGTATACCCTATTGATCGGAGGTTACCAGTAACTTCTCACTGCCACGTTTGGAACGTGCTAACTATAATCGAGTTGCACCAAATCAAGGTGACTGAGTACAGGAGACCGATGCCTCTAGGCAACTTATCCGCGAGTGCTGTAAAAATCCCAGCTTTTACAGGAAAAGAAGAATGGGCCGTATGGATTGCTAGATTCGAGGCGATAGATCAACTTCTGCCTCGACTTGAAGGTCAAGCAACTCAATTCATATCGGAGCTAAACAGTAGGTTCAGTGTAATTGAGACGACCCGCTCATTTGCTGCCAAATTCAGCAAATGTTTACAAAGACATGGTGAAACAGCAGAATAATATGCAGCTGACCTAAAAAGATTGTATGATAAAGGTCATGGCTACAGAGATCGCATAACACGGGATGAAGATTTAGTTCGTCGTTTTCTAGATGGACTCATATATGATGAAGTACGATTTGAAGTAGAGTACCACAAAAACCCGAGAATATCGATGATGCGGTTTTCCATGTAGTAACACTCATACAAACTAGAAATATAGGCGACTATGATAGAGGAAATAAAACGAATATAGAAGAAGCCCAGAAAATGCAATATAGAGATCAAGTTAGAGTTCAGAGGCCAGTCAAACAAAACATTGAATGCTTTAACTGCCATAAAACGGGTCAATATACTCGAGAGTGCCCTGAAAAAAGAACGAATGGTAACTACAACGGACCAGCTCTTACGGTCAAAGAGAGGCCTAATTAGAGTCGATTAAAGGCCAAACAAAAACAGGTTGATTGTTTGATTGAATATTTAGAGTCATTTTATGTCATCGAGGACTAACAGACGATCAGTTAACCTAACCACTGTTTCCTGGGATCCTGAAAGGTTAACCAGTACTCGAGCACACCGCATCTTCGCAAGTAACTGATAACTTTTCCACTTGAATCAGCGGTAAGAGACGAATGATAATGAGACAAAATGTCGTAAATCAATTATCACGGAGACTGTTGCAGGGCGGGGATTCGAACTCACGACCCCTGGATTGATAGTCAGACGTGGGCCCGGCTAAACAAAAACAGAAAATGGAGGAATCTCAGAACATGAAACTATACTGAGGGAAAAGTCTATTGTCGCAAGACAGCCACCAGTAGATTTACAGAAAAGAAGTCACTGTGATGGGGTATACATAGAACGGATCGTGTAGGATCAGCCTATGTTGTTCACTGCAGATACTGGTGCTTCTCAGACTATCATATCAACACGGGCGTATGACAGAATGGAAGAAAGTAATAGACCGGCTTTAAAGAGTTCTTCTCGTTTGAAGGGAGCGGGAGGTTCCCCGATAAAAGAGAGAGGGGAAGCGATAATTTCACTGAAGTTGGGACCACAAGAGATTGTCAGAAAAGCTATAGTAGCTGAGATAGAGGACGATGCTCATGTGGGATACGATATACTGAAAGGAGGTGAAAAAGGGCCGGCGGACATTCTTCTGAGTAAAAAAACAATCGTTTTAGATAGTGCCGATATACCGTTCATACAAGTATGCAGAAGTCCGAAAGGGTACGGTGGCCGGCAATACAAGCATACCGGGTAATGCAGAAGCATTGGTAGATGTCTTTGTTGAGAGAGTAGAGGAAGACGATAATGGTAAGAAATTGGATTACGCGGTGGAGCCTACAGATAACTTCAGAGCTTGTTATAGGCTTCTAATGGCATCAGCATTGGTAGATGTTAGCAACGAGAAAACGTGTAAAGTACGAATTCTGAATTCGTTTCCTCCAGAAATAGTTTTATGGCAAGATGCCGAAATACGCAAGGCAGAAAGAATAGAAAGAGTAGTAAGTGTAGTGATTGAACGAGAGGACACTGAAGATAATGAAAATTGTAATCAAGTAAGAAGAATAAAAAAACGTGCTAAAGAGAACGTAAGCAATTTCCCTTAATTTACAAAAGCCAACCTACTTGAGTTACCTGAGCGTCTCAGAACATTGTTCCAAAGGTCGACAGCTGGCAAATCCGAACACGAAAAAGAAGTAGTGGCTGGTTTGCTAAAAAATACCAGACTATTTGTTGGAGCAATGAATGGAATATTGGACTGACAGATCTAACCGAACACCCCATCAGCACCGGCGGTGCTGCACCGATCAAGCAGAGACCTAGGCGAGTACCTCTTGCGTATGCCGAAGAAGAAAAGAAAGCCACTGAAGATCTTTTGAGTAAAGGGGTTATACAGAAAAGTACCTCACTATGGGCTTCACCCATTGTTCTAGTTCGGAAGAAAAGTGGATCTATACGACCATGTGTGGATTACCGAAGAGTAAATGCACTTGTTAAATCGGACGGTGTTTAGCTACCACGTGTACAAGATTGTCTAGATGCCGTGGCTGGATCATCATTGTTTAGTAATTTCGACTTAAAAAGTGTATACTTCCAGATTCCATTAAAAAATGAAGACATACAAAAACGTGCATTCTGTTGTAAAATTTTGGCACTATAAGATGACCCGAATGGGTTTGGTTTAAACAATGCCGCGAGCAAATTCCAAAGAACAATGGAATTGGCTCTCCAATGATAACAATGGGAGACATGTCTTGTGTACATTGATGATATTATTGTGTATGGAGTTGATTTCAACCAACACATACAAAGAGTGACACAAGTGTTTGACAGCATTAACCAAGCAGGTCTTAAGTTGAGGTCTGAAAAATGCAATATGCTTCAAACGGAAGTTGTGTTCCTTGGACACGTAATGTCTAGCGAGGGAGTAAAACCAGATCCAAATAAAATCACTAAAATAGTGCAGTAACCTAGGCCACAGAACGCAAAACAAGTGAAGAAGTTTGTAGCATCCGAATTATACTACAGACGGTTTGTAAAGGACTTTGCAAAAATAGTAAGGCCACTGATAGAACTCACCAAAAAGGATAAAGAGTTCATTTGACAACACTTGTGAAGAAACGTTCAAATCGCTGAAAGAAATACTGGTTAGTCAAGCAATAATGGGGTATCCGTTTAATGACGGTAAGGATTTCTATCTAGATGCACCAGGAGTGGCAATAGGGGCGGTTCTAGGTCAAATTCAACAAGGGAGAGAAAGAGCCATCGCATATGCGAGCAGAGTGATGAACAAAGCAGAACGAAATTACTGCATAACCGAAAAAGAGCTTCTTGCAGTTGTCTACTTCATCCAATATTTTAGGCAGTACCTTCTTGGTAGACGGTTTATTGTGAGAAGTGACCATCAAGCCCTGGTTTGGTTATTCAGTTTGAAAGAGCCAAGTGGAAAGATAGCAAGCTGGATAGAAATTTTAGCTCAATATGATTGCTGCATCGAATATCGTGCAGGGACAAAACAGGCTCATTGTGATGCTTTATCTCGATGTTCGAGCCCAAAAGATTATTCGTTTGCCGAGTTAGACATGAGTGCACCATTAAAGTGCGGACCTTGTAAGAAATGTCAGAGACGAGCAGATAGTATGGTACTCATCAATAACAAGGCCACGGCAAGAGATGCTGTCTATCAAACTCGGGCAGTAACCTTAAAACCTGAACCTGTTGCAGGACCATCAAATAATAGGAAGTCAATGTAGAATATAAAACCAAGTTGGTTGTTGACTTATTATCCAGAAGCCGTTAAGGAAATACAGATGAAGGACACTGATATTGCAGCAATAGTGAGGGCATTGCAAAATGAAACAAAACCTACAATCGCAGAGATAAATGTCATGAGACCTGCTACCAGACACTACTGGATTTATTTGGGACACCCTGAAAGATGGAGTCCTGCGTAAAATATTCAAGAAGGCCAATGGAACAGATCAATATTGTCAACTAGTAGTGCCGCGTGAGCTAAAACAAGAAATTTTGCATCAAATGCATAATTCACTAACGGCAGGATACATGGGATAGAAAAAAACCAAGGAAAAGATTTTCGAAAGGTATTATTGGTACATGTACAATATGAAACATGACAAAAGCTTTTACGTAAAGAAATGTGATGTATGTCCCGCTGACAAATTGCCAGCGAAATCTCCTAAAGCACCAATGGGCAGTCTAAGGACAGGCACACCACGGAATGTCCTAACGATAGACTTCATGGGACCATTTCTAAAAACTAAACGACGGAACCGATATATATTAGTGCTAACTGATCACTTTTCCAAGTATGTTGAGGTAATTACTGTTCCATATCAAATAGCAGAAGACTGCATATTTAAGATCCTGAATGAACACATAGCACGCTGGGATTCACCACTCTCAATACAGTGACTCAGGTTCCACATTTGAAAGTAGAATTTTTCAAGAATTATGCAAACTCCTTGAGATCAAGAAAACAAGAACCAGCGCTAGAAACCCCAGAGACAAAGGGCAAACTGAGCGATTTAACCGCACATTTATAAAGATGTTAAAAGCGTACCTAGTTGGAGAGCAAGATAATTGAGATTTATACATACACTGTCTTTCTGGAGCTTATAGGGCAACACCTCATTAGTCAACTCGACTATCTCCAAATATCATGACTTTGGGTAGAAAGGTAAGACTACCAGCTGAAGTGGTTTATGGACATTAAAATAAAGAACAAATTGGATTTCCTTCTATGACTATGTGGTAGATATGGAGTAATTTGATTTTTGCACATGAAGTTGCCAGAAAGCACATAGGACAAAACGCTAAACGAAGCAAGGAAATTTATGATGCAAAACTAGCTTTCCAAGGTTACCAGGTTGGAGACATCGTCTGGTGTCTACATGAATAGCGGAGAGTTGGAGAGAATCCAAATTTAGAGAGAAAAAATTGACGGTCCTTATCCAATAAAGGAAAAACGGTCAAATTTGAACTTAGATATTCAACTCATTAGTAATGGGCATGAAAGGGTAGTTCATCATAACAAACTTAAGCATTATGAAGGTAAAAACCCACCAAAATGGGTAATAAAAGTTCAGAAAAAACTGATCCACAGCGATTGTTGTGATAAATAAAACACACAATAAAAAATAAAAATAACCAGTTAACTGTTGTATATTATTATCCCGTGATCAACACATATGTATATGTTTCAAATTGTTTAAGTGTAAGGTAGATATAATTTATAAACAGTATGGAAAGCAATAACTCTATATTACAATATCACAGACTATAGATACATGTTAACGCAGATATTTCTAGACGTGAAATAGACTTTTCGGCATGGGATGAGAAAATTAATGACATCAGATCCCCCTGTTTATCTTAAGAATATGTATTTTATCTTAAGAATATATATTTTGAAATACATTTATGCTTATCTTTGTTCTAAATGTTCAAGGATGTTCAATCTGAAACGTTTAAAACAAACTCACGGACATGTGATGTATACGCGGTAGAGTGTTTGCAGTTGTTGTCAATTAGAAACAAATATATATAAATATTTACGTGTATGTACACGTCGTTGCAGAATAAGAAATAACCAAGACGTGCTCGCTGTTTCAAAGTAATAAGCACTGGTGTACTCCAAACGCAACAATTTAATCGGCTGTCTTACATTGGGTTCCTTGGTATTTTTAAGCTTCATTGACGAAAACCACGTATCGAGGTAGGGCTTACCGGTGTCAGAAGTGTGGAATGGTTGACAGGAAAAACAGGACAATGGCCATTATCCTTAAACACCATGTATCGCTAGACCAGGTACTGTTTTATTGTTCCTTATGCAACTTCCGTTGCCTAGAAAAAGAAGCACTGATCAGTCACATGACAAATTATCGTCGGCACTAGGAGGAAGTGTCCAAGTATAGTGACAGCGACCAGTCAAGGGTATTGAATAGGTCAACCAACCAATCCAGTGAATGTACACTCATTCATGACAATGTTGTCGAAGGAAGAGTCAGCGAAGTGGTTTAAACAGAGTGACTGCCCTTTTTAGGAGAAGGTGCTGTATCCGACCACGATTTAGGCTTGAACGCAGGAGTAGGCCTACCAATCGCCAAACCTCAGTCATTTCCGGGCTTGTTGTACACTCCACACAATGTAATGCAGCATGCGTCAAGTAGGTGTGTGCCCTCTACTAGTCAGAGTCCGTTGTCCCTGATCACTCCATCACCTAACGGAGCACACAACATGGATGCTGTTAACCCTACCGCACCAGCGGCTACAGTGAGAACAAGCAGCACAATTTACAGAAGTCTGTAGCCACAGCCTCGCAACCATGGACAAGCACGCAAACGTACTTTTTTTTCGACTTCTGGTTGCGACTTTATGCAACAGCCACTGGATGCGCTCGAGGCCGTGAGGATACCAATGCCGTTCATCCAGCCAATCCCACAAGTTGTTGCTAAACAGTGACCAATCCATCCATTCATATGAATCAATTTGGCCATCAGCAGACGTCAGTTAACAATTCTATAATTAATCCAGGAATTTTGTCGATTTTTCTGCACAACTCGAAACGATTAATCTTCAGGACATGTATCATGTGGGAAAGGAAACTAATTCCAACCTCTGCCGGTTTTGGGGTGCACAGATGGTATTAAATACACCAAAGGCAATGGAGGCAACTCCGCTGCTGGACGAGTGTTTCTCGCCCGTCGAAGATTTGACGGTCCAGTTGCTTTCCACGGATGACGCGTGCGACCCCCTCATGTTCGAGGCTGACAAGGCTGAGGTGCGTCAATCAGATGATGGAACACATGAGGCACCATCCGCCAAGAGGAAATGAGGCGAGGATTTTACCTCAATCGATTCGGCCATAAAAAGGCAGCAAGCTCTATCGTTGAAGCAATTGACAGAAACGGTAGAGCCATTCGTTGTCAGGGCCGATCCCTTTCGACCGTGGCTGAATAGTTGGCGAGATTGGGCCAGTTGATCAGTAAACCAAAGGAGACCCACGCAGATTCTCAGACGACCAGGGAGAAAGACGGCAAAGATAACCGCTCTGTCCTATAGAGCGTCGTATCAAGACACAAGGCAATGAAATGAAATTTAAATCGGCGAAAATATACCTAATCTTATTATCTAGTGACATTAACCATTTCCCATGACTTAAAACAGACAAAATGCATTTTACCTATGTTCAATGTTTTAACTTTAGTATTGACTTTTGAATATCAATAATAAGTGAACTTTAACTTACATATTCAAATGGGATGCTGATAAGTGCTATTTGTCCTTATTAACTTTCTAATCTGAATGTGAACTGTTTCACATGAACATGTGTTGTTTTTTTTATGAAAAAAATAGAACTACCATAGCAAATACGGCAATCGGAGTTTTGCCTAAGAGACAAGAGAATAATGAAATACCCCATGGAGTTCTTTGTTGATGAACTTTAATGACATAATGAACGTTTGTTTTCGTGTTTAAATTAACTTTAACTATGCACAGTTATGCTTATTCTTATAGCAGTGTTGTCGGTTACTACAGTTTATATGTTAATCCAATGGTTTTAGCCATACCTATATGTTTATGTAACCACATTAGTCCCGCTGTTTAAACTCGACTTTGTTTACAAAAATACCTTTTTAATATTTACTGTTTAATAGATACCATTTAAAGATTATGACAATCGGTGCACTTGGTTAATTTTACCCGTTTACCTTTAAAGTAACCGGATTTATCTGGGAAGCTGGTTTCAGCCTCCCATTTAGTATATAAAGGCCGTTTTCTTTCAGTGTTTGGTCAGTCTTATCTAAATGTTTTTGGAAGTAAATCAATCTAGGCTATCTTTAAGACTTACGATTTTTCGGCCTTCCTTTTTCAATTTTACTTTCTAAAGTAATTTAAACTTAACAATAAGGGATAAAACAGTAAATTCTATGAACACACACATTTGAGTATAATATAAAATAGTATTTCTTTGGGAAACTCATTTTTACATTAGAGTACATCAGTGCTATTTTAAGTAACGGCTATTGTTACGGCTACCGTGCATTATTTATTGTTACATTTGAATCAAGTGTATCTCGTGTATAATAACACTGTATTTTATGGAGGGTATTATCTGCCATAATTCAGATTTCTTAATTATATATTTTAACTTACTTATTTACATTCACTCAAGTGGCAACTTCTAACTTCTATGTACGTTAATACAAATTACATTCACTTAAATTCTAACTGCTTGGTTTTACATATGTCAATGTGTGTTAATTGCATATTGCAAATTATAGTATTATTGTTTTTCCAATGAAAATGTTTAATGTGAAAAAAGCTATCTTTATAGCTTGTTACCGATGGTTAATTCTTTAATTCTATATATCATAACCTACAGAGCCACCTAGCGTCTTAATTTGTCTAATTTCAACATTATGACGTCCAGCGGCGCTGTCTTTTTATTCCTCAACAAAACCAACTACTGCTCCCTTTCAATGTAGCGAACATTATCGGCCATCATGCGGTATTATGTGAAACTGACCTATTGACGTCAATGAAAATAAAATAAAATAAAGTAAGCAACACAGAAAAACAGAATTAAAATACATGTTGCTGATAGGTAGGGCTCTGTTCATAAAACCACAGATCATAATATAGAACAACTATAGAGCGGCTCAATTGCGGATTCAGGACGAACAGAACAACCGGGGCACGTCCCCTAAACTATAACAAGTATAGTTGATTGAAAATTTGGAGCTAGTACATAGCACGCCCCCTTCAATTGAATGTTCTCTCCCCAAAGCCACGATTTACCAATCCGCCCAGTTACACACACGTGTTGCACTATGATATCATGAATGTTTACATAACCATTGGCATAAGCGTAGGAGAGTAAGCGAAGCCATTTCCAGCTCTGAGGGAGACCGGCCTAAATTTTCACCAACAAAAAATAACATAAATTAGTTTATCGAAACAATCTTTAGCTTAATAGTTTACAAAAAGCATGTCCCTGTGTGATTTCATCGCGATTCCTGTATTATACTGTACATAATGTATTTTTTAAAAAAAATAAGGGGCTACTGTGATTATTTTTTTGCTATATCTATTTAAGCCTGTCTTGTATACAGCCGTATAAGATAAATTTATGTGATACATTTACTAAAATCGTGTGTGTAGTGCAGTTCTCCTGAAATAGATCTGCAAATGCTTATAAGTTAGAATAAACAAAAACAGTAAATAACTACAATAAATTATAATATCCTAAAGGTTCACTAGAATTCAGCATGTGGCGTCTCAAATATCTAAATACTCCAACCCCTTCCTATTAACGATATCGACAGATTTTTAGTAGAGACATGGTGTAACGGGTGTAGGAAGTAAAAGTAATACAATTGATTTATATACCACCCACCCATCCCACCACAAGACTAAAAGATTCTTCCCCTATGGATATAGCCTCATTTCAAAGAAGAAAATATGGTGGGTTTTACATAACTTGATATTATTACATTTGTTCATGAAACCGCAAACAAAGAGCCGGTAAACAATATCATATAAAAAACAATACTAGTTTGAAACGTTTACCTGTTCCAATGGTATTAAATTCTGTAGTTGAAGAATGTACTGTAAGAAAAGGTTTAAATAGATATTTCAATACTTTGATTAACGATAAATAATTGATTAAACAAGTACTTACACAAAAGTAAACTTTAAGGTAAAGGTAAAATAGAAACTATAATAATACTGGAATTAATGATTACTCATTAATTAAACAAATACCTAAATTGCTTCAATACCCTTTTGGAGAACATTTTTGCATTTAAGATACACTTTAGACAACCGCTATCCTCATTCATAAGCACTAATACAACAGTACCAAAACAGTCTTCTTATTCAAAGAATATGCACTAATACAACAGTACCAAAGCAGTCTTCTCATTCATCAGCACTAATACAACAGTACCGAAACAGTCTTCTCATTCATAAAATATGCACTAATACAACAGTACCAAAACAGTCTTCTCATTCATAAAATATGCACTATTCTCATTCATAAAATATGCACTAATACAACAGTACCAAAACAGTCTTCTCATTCATAAAATATGCACTTATACAGCAGTACCAAAACAATCTCCTCATGCATAAAATATGCACTTATACAGCAGTACCAAATCAGTCTTCTTATTCATAAAATATGCACTAATACAACAGTACCAAAACATTCTTCTCATTCATAATATATGCACTAATACAACAGTACCAAAACAGTCTTCTCATTCATAAAATATGCACTAATACAACAGTACCAAAACATTCTTCTCATTCATAAAATATGCACTAATACAACAGTACCAAAACAGTCTTCTCATTCATAAAATATGCACTATTCTCATTCATAAAATATGCACTAATACAACAGTACCAAAACAGTCTTCTCATTCATAAAATATGCACTTATACAGCAGTACCAAAACAATCTTCTCATTCATAAAATATGCACTTATACAGCAGTACCAAATCAATCTTCTCATTCATAAAATATGCACTAATACAACAGTACCAAAACATTCTTCTCATTCATAAAATATGCACTAAAACAACAGTACCAAAACAGTCTTCTCATTCATAAAATATGCACTTATACAGCAGTACCAAAACAGTCTTCTCATTCATAAAATATGCACTTATACAGCAGTACCAAATCAGTCTTCTCATTCATAGAATATTCTCTAATACAACAGTACCAAAACAATCTTCTCATACATAAAACATGCACTAATACAACAGTACCAAAACAGTCTTCTCATTCATAAAATATGCACTTATACAGCAGTACCAAAACAATCTTCTCATTCATAAAATATGCACTAATACAACAGTACCAAAACAGTCTTCTCATTCATAAAATATGCACTAATACTGCAGTACCAAAACTGTCTTCTCATTCATAAAATATGCACTTATACAGCAGTACCAAAACAGTCTTGTCATTCATAAAATATGCGCTCAAACAACAGTACCAAAACTGTCTTCTCATTCATAAAATATGCACTTATGCAGCAGTACCAAAACAGTCTTGTCATTCATAAAATATGCACTAAAACAACAGGACCAAAACAGTCTTCTCATTCATAAAATATGCACTAATACAACAGTACCAAAACAGTATTTTCATTCATAAAATATGCACTAAAACAACAGTACCAAAAAGTCTTCTCATTCATAAAATATGCACTTATACAGCAGTACCAAAACAATCTTCTCATTCATAAAATATGCACTAATACAACAGTACCAAAACAGTCTTCTCATTCATAAAATATGCACTAATACAACAGTACCAAAACAGTCTTCTCATTCATAAAATATGCACTTATACAGCAGTACCAAAACAGTCTTGTCATTCATAAAATATGCACTAAAACAACAGTACCAAAACTGTCTTCTCATTCATAAAATATGCACTTATGCAGCAGTACCAAAACAGTCTTCTCATTGTTAAAATATGCACTAAAACAACAGTACCAAAACAGTCTTCTCATTCATAAAATATGCACTTATACAGCAGTACCAAAACAGTTTTCTCAAGAAATTTGATTATAACATTAGAAAAATAACATTCTTTCATTTTGAATTTCATTTGCGTCGTTAAATGATGTTTTGTTCTGCAGTTGTGTTCTTTTTAAATGTTCATATTACGTGTTGCTATTTAAGAATGATTCCCCAATATATATATACTAGTATATTTATATATATATTCATACTAGTACATTTGCATTTTTATATATATATATATTCATACTGGTACATTTGTGTGTATATAAATAAATTCCGTTGTTGTGAATTTAATTATCTCCCTTTATGAAATAAAATATATATGAATTCACTGTATCTATATGATCCAACGGGTTTATAAATCTGTCCTTTATATAGCATGTGCGTAGTCATGAATCCTTAAAAGGATCCTACTCATATAAAGCTATCATTTCATGTATGTAAATTTGTCCACCCTGTCCAGATGTGTTGCATGTAATTCCATAGTATATAAGTCATGGTCGACACCAAATTTATCGGTTTGGCAGAGGCCTTGATATTGTATCTATAGTTTGCATTGTAGCTAGGCGTACTCGCCGTAGTCTATTCTGTACATTTATGAATTGGTTATTCACAAATAATTATCTCCATATTTATATCATGCATTGTGAATGAGCATCTGCAAAGATCCAAAAAATCGTAAATTCCGTTGTGAATTTAATAACTCCCTTTATATATATAAATATATAATATATATATATACATACATACATACATACACATTCATATACATATATACACATACACACATATACATACATATATACATACATACCCAAACCTATACACCGGCATACACACACACACACACACACACACACACACACACACACATATATATATAAAGACATGTGGTCTTTTGTGGGGTCTTTGAATGACACCTTGGTGTGGGGTTTCTTCAAGGGCCCACATTTTCTATATATAACGGATATATATAGCCCTTATAAGCTAGTATCGTACATGAATGCTGATGCCCCACAAGATATACATATTACTTTATATATATATATAGACCACATAAATGCTTATATGGCTCCTGTTACAAATTTCAACAGTTAGATAGCGATAAATGACTCAGATTGTGATTAAGTTTTAACATTTTTATGTTGCAAATGAACCGTTAACTTCATAGCTTGTATGTTCCACATAAACAAAATGTATTTGCAGTACAGTTTGCGCAAACACTTATGTATGTTCAATCATACCCAGGTAACCCTGTATATAAATATTTTTGTCATGATTGAAAACATTCTTAACAGCATTTTTGTGGAAAGTTAAGTTAAATGGAAGGTTTTACATCATTTGGCATTTTATAGTAAATGTAGATGTTAATAGCTATGTAATTAGTTATATATTTTTAATCTAGTCTCGTATAATTTAAACTGAATCACATTGTATTTTAAGGTCACCTGAGAATTTGTCTCAAGGAACCTTTTACGATCGCATTTTTCTGTCGACTTCTCAAAAACGTAAGTTCAATCGTAATAAAAGGTTGTATGCAGCTTTGGAACCAAAGGGTGAATCAAAATTGTGAATTGCATGGTCCTCACTCCACAGGGGCCTTTTGGGCGGGGCCCAAACTGTCAAATTCAAGGTAAACTTTGAAAATCTTCTTACTATAGGAAGCACTGGGAAACAAATGGTGAGCATGATTATGGACGTACATGATACCTTTATAAGAATTGCATGTCCCTGGGTCTCATGGTTTGGCCCTGGGGGTGGGGCTTAAAATATTTTAGAGTTAAAACAATTCACATTTTCGAATCCTCCTCAAAAACCATAAACTCAGTTGTAATGAATTGTATACAGCTTTTATACCTAGATAAGACTTGTGCGAATGCTTTTTGGTGTGATTTGTTGTTGCTAACATGACGGTTAATACCTATGTGAAGTTCATGGTCCCCACCCCATGAGGTCTTGGGGGCAGGGCCAAAACAGTCGAATTCAAGGTATATTTAAAAATCGTCTTATTATAGGAAACACTCAGAAGAAAAATGTGAGCATGATTATTGACGACTAAGGTTCCTTTATCAAAATTGTTAACTTTATGCTTCTAGGTCTCGCCGTTTGGCCCTGGGGCGAGGCCTACTTTACTAAATCTATATAAGAGAAATTGACAAAAGACCGAAAGACAAAATATGGAAAATAGTTCATATAGCTTTATGTCATCAAGGATAATCAGGTGACCGTTAAGGCCCATGGGCCTCTTGTTATGAAAAGTGATGTCTTGCTATATGTATGTACAATGATAATATCATAGTAAAAGAATAAACCTACACTTTTGCAGATTAATCTACAAATAATGTCGGAAATTGGAGAGCTTAGTTAGATTTCTGAAATGTTAAGTAAGAAGGCAATTCATTGGGATTTAGAAAAGAATGTGGTGTGTTTGATATTTCTTTTGTGTATATGTATAAATAATCTCCTGCATTCAATACAGAGTCCATATCAATCCTTTTCCAACAGTGGCTATCAAATGGTTTTAGTAACGCATTTGCAAAAAATGCTAAACAACATGGTACACACTGTCTTCCCTGTGAAAAGTGACTGAATATTCGATGACCCTGGTGAAAATTGCCATTTACAAGGAATTTTGTAAACTGGTAACGTGGTGGACCAGGATTCCATTCCACATCTCCACATAAAATCAACATAAAAGTTATCAACATGAACAACCTATATGAAAGCTTGACAAACACATCTTTATATTCTGGCGTTTGACTTTTTGATAAAGTATTGATCGACACATGCTTCCCATAAAAACTACCAATTTTACATCTCCACTGCTCAATATCTATCCCCATTAGTTCATTAAAAAAAGAGGAATATACCGCTTTAAAGTGCCTTTTAATAATGTGCAAGCAATCACCAACATTGAATGAATTATTGTTTATTTCAGAAATATATAATTCTTAAAAAAAACACTAATATACAATTCAAATGAGTCATCTGAACTCTTAACTTGTCCAACTCCTCAAGCAAAATTTCAACGATTCAGCTCCAGATATACATTATGTTTTAACTTCGAACTCCATATTTTGTTTTTCCATGAATCATCTTCAGTCTGGCAATCATATATTTTGTGCTACAACTCCAGTCAATTTTAATATCTCCAGTTGAATACAGTGTCGCCGGTGTTAACGAATCACTTTTTATTTAATACTCACAAAATCTAAGTTCAAATTGAAAATTATGGTTTGTTCACAGTCAAATTATAGAGAAATTATCTATCTCGTATTTTGTGAAGTTTGTATTTTGAATTCGATGTTACAATGCCTACAACGTTTGTTTATCGACGTTTATCGATAGAGGATCACTTCCGGTAGTAACGAATCGCTCATACTATAAGATGAGATAATGTCCGAGTGCTGTTTAAAAAGTACTGTGCAGTATCAAACTACTAGTTTTACAGAAACTATCACCTAAAAGTTGCAGAAATCGATTGTTTTTCTTCAGTTTATTCTTTGCCGACCTGTGGGGACTTAACACCAAACTGTTTATTATATTGAAAATTGTCGAAGTATGAAATATGAATCAAGCAATATTTTTAGACCTAAGTTGTATAAAATAAGCCCATACATTGCCATAAATTAACACATTCACTCCTTAGATCGATTTGAACATTTGGAAAAAATAATCTATAACATTTGGAATACAATTCATCACCTAAGTAGACCGGTTGCCCTTTTCACGTAACTTATTGATTCGCTACTCCTGAAAAGACGGTAAATGCATTACCATTTTTTTAAAGACATACATATCCGATTGTTTTCTTTTTTGTAGTGAGGCATGAGCACCAAAATGACAATATTTAAATATGTTAACTTTGACTTTTTGTCTAGGCATGTGTGTACATTGTTTGTGTTTCTCCGATAGCAGTAATTTGGATTACGTCATTTTCAACACATTCTTTTCGAATGAGTTACTAAAACCTATGTAACTAATTGAAAACATTGACTTCTTTTTTCGCAATTTTTGTCAGTTGTTGTTTAAGGGTTCATCTTCAAACATATGAAAATCAAAATCTGAATAACAAATTATTTTGTAATGTACAATAGGTTAAAATGCAAGTGATTTGTTACCACCGATCATTCGTTAACAACGGCAGCACTGTAGTTATGATTTATGGATAACGAAACGCATTCAGCACAAAATGTTCCTGATTCTCCGAGAATATACGACACATATCAATAACTCTTTGTACAAAACAAAACAAACATGACCTACTTATAGATTTACGTGTGTATTGACTTTAGTTATGTTCGATTCTCATATAGCTTTCAATCAACAATATAAATTATCAATTAATAGCATTATAAACGGTTTTGCGTGACCTAGATTTAATCAATCTAAACAATACAACACAGTTCTAATCACAACAAACATAACGGTCGGATGACCTAATAAACGGTTAAATATGTTTGGATAAACTAATTAGCAGCAAAAAATGAGTAGCTATACAACAGTTTATGATAAGGGTAAATATATAAATGAAATGTATGTATATTTAAATCAATTACTTTGAGCGGTGGATCTGTTCATCAACATCAAAACACTGCTTGCATAAGATGACAGATTGGCGCGGGTTTTTTTTATCAACGACAAAAATAGCCCCGAACCTAATTTCTTTATTTTAATATCAAAATAAAAAGAGGACATTCCGTAGTGAATGAAATTACACTAACAATCACTATTTACTCAAACTACGAGTTATTATATCGAAAACATGTTAATATTTCACCCCGTTAATGATAACACCTGATAACAGTCGAATGATGTTAGAGATTATAACCTCCCACCAGATAACGTCACTATGCATAGTAGTAAATGCGTAAAACAATTTTTTTATCAATAAAAATTGCCGTGTTTTTAAGTGCACAGCGAGATAAATGTATTCTTCTACATTTCCATGGAAATTGTATGCTTCCCGTATCGTATCTTTGAATTTTTATACAGAAAAAATCCGCAATATATAAAAAAAACTTTGAATCTTTTGTTGTACAATACGTCCTCTGCTACGGCAAATGCGTTTTGAAACTTGTGAACTACTTTATCGGTCGGATGAATATGGCGGTTCCTGTCATACGTTACCTTTATAACAGATTGCTAGGGCTGCACGACAGCTATGGTAGTCAGAGCTTCGCTCGCCTTCCAATCAATGTAAAAGTTAATATTAACTTATTATGCCATAAAGTTTGAATGGACAAGGCTTTCTGTTCAATTGTATGAAGTTGCTTCATTAAAAAACTCGCTTGACCATTACACCAAAGGTATAAAGTGGTTTGAACTGATTTTTGTCTTGTCATGTCAACCGGTTGCGGTAGGTCCCACAAATAATATTTATGCTTTACGCATTTTGTTCCAGTATATAGCACGAAACATTTGTATAAACGTTACATTTTCAATCAGCTGAACAGTGTCTCATACTAATAGCCGATTTTTATATTTTATGAATATTGACCTTAACTTTAAACCAAACACCCCATATACAATCCCAAATCTATAAACCCAATACGCTTTTTTGAAACTACGTCATTCTATTCTTAGAAGGAACCTACCGTATATGGGATGACAGCACGCTTATCTGTTACATACGTTATTCATTGCAATGGATTAAATATTAATGTGTTACATGTGATGTACAAGTCTTAACTATAAATAGAATGACGTAGTTTTACAATAGCGTATTTGGTTTATAGGTCTCCGCACAAGGGATTACCAAACCAAGCTACAAGTGAATTGTCTTTCTTACTCAACATGGAAATCTTTTGAGAGCACTTGCCCTTCAAACGACATTAAGCAATCCCAATTACAAGAAAAAAATGAATGACTAGTGTTTTACGGCGTACCAACACATTATTGGTTATTCGACACCAACAGGAATTAAGATTCCAGGTTCAAGGTTCACTCTACATGTACAAACACAACGAATTGACTTACAAATTAAAAAAAAATACATTAACAAATGAATATGCAGAATGAACCTAGAACCTTGATACCTGCAGAATTGCAGAGTTTCAGCAAATTCTCTTGTATAACTCAAATTGTCGCTTCCTACGATATGCAGGAGCCCCTGTGATCCTATTCCTTCCATCATTTATATGGCTCCCTGGAACCACACATGGGTTGGTAATTTAACACTAGTGAACATGACAAAAAAATGATAAAATGAACGTGACACTCTGCAGAGATCGACAGCGATTCTATTCTTAGCCGGAACCGCACGGGCTTTCTAGAACAAGACACATCACTGTAGGCCATAAAAATATCTGGTTAAAATGTTACCTGTTAAATTTTAATATTTAATTACATCAAATAATCCTTCTCAATCTAGCCATAAGTTTTTTATATATGTGAACTCTTACACTTTGTTACCAAAGATGGTAGATTTCCTGTTTTTGACTAAACGGAGACAGTTAGATTATCACTTTAGGAACACAAATTGCTCAAAATTAAATTCTCTACAACATATACGAACATCAAATGCACGTGCTACAACATGACCTAAGTTTGAGGCCCGCTGGCGACTCTTTGCGGCCACTTTTTAAAAAAATAATTTTACCAACCTCAAGAGCTACTCACTACCTGTCAAACCCTTTGTTTTTGTTAAAAACGTCACACGAGTGAGCTCAGTACCGGGATTAGAACATGACACCCCAAATTGCCAACATTTTTTTTGAGTTGCACGTGTTAGCACGGGCCAGTTCTGACTGAACGAAGACAGAAAGCTGAACACTCTAAGAACAAAAGTTGATCAGAATCACATGTTCTACAACATATATGAAAATGAACTCAATGTAGGTGCCTCTCATTTCCTAGCACGTGTTACCAATTTTGACCCGAGCTATACAAAAAAACATAAGTTATTTTTCGAAACGGTAAAACTAAACTAGCCTTTATTTGACAAGATTGAGCTAATAAAAAAACATATTTTTACCCTAGGTCTATTATTTCTATTTTTGCACTTACACAGGCACGGGTTTCAGATTTTTTTAAAACTTGACGCAACTTTATAAAGTTCGCCGAGACCTTTAAAATGATACCAAACTTGAAAAAATCGAACCGGAAATGGCCTCCCGGCACAGGTTCAAGCCCTTTTTGACCCTCCGGCTGACAGTATGTGAGTTGGGGTTATGGCTCTACTGGCTAAGCAGTTTGAGTTAGCCACATAGTTTATAGACAAAAGTTGCTAAGAATTTAGTTCTCTATTACATTTATGAGATAAACTCAATGCACGTGGCTCTCAAAATGGCGCACGTGCCAGGGTGACCACCTCAGTTCTAAGCCATGGGAATGAGATTGATCGAGTGCATTCGGGTCAATGAGGTACAGCAAGCATAAGATCTATTCAATACCTGTCGAACGACGTCAAGATCATTAAAAAGGAATTTCGAAAGGAAATGGCCTCTTAGCAGGGGTTTGGACATGGCACCTATAATTGACCAAATATGTTGAGTTGGGTTGAATTGTTCAGGTATACACGGGACGCGTTTCTGACTAAACAAAGACAGATAGCTTATCACTTTAAGAACAAATGTTGCACGGAATGAAATTATCTACAATATATTTGAACATGACCCAAATGCATGTGCCTCTCATTTTCCGGCACGTGCTACAACATGACCTAAGTTCGAGGCCCGCTGGCGACCCAAAGCGGCCATCTTTTGAAACAAAAATGGTACCAGCCTCAAGAGCTACTCAATACCTGCCAAACTCTTTATTCTGATTAAAAACCTTTTCAAGAATGAGCTCAGTACAGGGGTTTGAACATGACACCCCCATTCCCGACATGCACGTGTCGGCACGGGCGCGTTTCTGGTAGAACGGTGGTAGATAGCTTTGTATTTGTTTAAGAACAAAAGTTGCTAAGAATTGTTAAATCTACAACATATTATAAACCCATTCCATGAGTGATTTAATTTTTCCGCCACCTTTCAGAGTCCAATCTGAACTTAGAACAGCTGGCGCCGCCTTGAAACTGAACCATTAAGGCATACCTACACAATGATACCGAGTTAAACAAAATCAGTCAAGGAATGAACAGCAGCGATATCAACATGGCAAGTCTTAGCATGGCTTCTTTTGAAAAAGTCAAAATTCATAATAGTTTTACTCTTTATGCTGTAGCGCACGTGCTTCGAACATGCACGTGCAGTTGTTGGTAGTCGTTCAATTCATACAGGGAACATCTACGTACACTCTGATATCCAGATTGATAGGTAACATGTGTTACATTAACAGCAAATTTATCAATCGTAGTTGTATTTGTAACATGTGTTCCACTAACAGCAAATGTAGCAATAGTAGTAGTAGTCGTAACATGTGTTGCACTAACAGCAAGTGTAGCAATTGTAGTAGGAGTTGTAACATGTGTTGCAATAACAGCAAGTGTAGCAATTGTAGTAGTAGTTGTTATATGTGTTGCACTAACAGCAAATTTAGCAAACGCGGTAGTAGTTGTAGCATGTGTTGCTCTAACAGCAAGTGTAGCAATCTTAGTAGTAGTTGTTGTTACATGTGTTCCACTAACAGGAAATGTAGCATTCGTAGTAGTAATTGTTACATGTGTTGCACTAACAGGAAATATAGTATACGTAGTAGTAGTTGTTATATGTGTTGCACTAACAGCAAATGTAGCAATCTTAGTAGTAGTAGTTGTTACATGTGTTGCACTAACAGCAAATGTAGCAATCTTAGTAGTAGTAGTAGTTGTTTCATGTGTTCCACTAACAGGAAATAAAGCATACGTAGTAGTAGTTGTTATATGTGCAGCACTAACAGCAAGTGTAGCAATCGTAGTAGTAGTTGTTACATGTGTTGCAGCATATGTAGCAATCGTAGTAGTAGTCATAACATCTGTTGTTCTAAAAGCAAGTGTAGCAATCGTAGTAGGAGTTGCAACATGTGTTGCACTTACAGCAAATGTAGCAAACGCGGTAGTAGTTGTAGCATATATTGCTCTAACAGCAAATGAAGCAATCGTAGTAGTAGTTTTAACATGTGATGCATTAACAGCAAATTCAGCAATCATAGTAGTAGTTGTAACATGTGTTGCACTAAAAGCAAATCTAGCAATTGTAGTAGTTGTTGTAACATGTGTTGCACTAACAGCAAGTGTAGCTATTATTGTAGTAGTTGTTACATGTGTTGCAATTACAGCAAATATAGCTATCTTAGTAGTTGTAACAGTTGTAACATGCGTTGCATTAACAGCAAATATAGCTACCGTAGTAGTAGTAACTTTAGTAACATGTGTTGCACTAACAGCAAACATAGATACCGTAGTAGTAGTAACTATTGTAACATGCGTTGCACTAACAGCAAATATAGCTACCGTAGTAGTAGTAACTATTTTAACATGTGTTGCACTAACGGCAAATATAGCTACCGTAGTAGTAGTAACTATTGTAACATGCGTTGCACTAACAGCAAATGTAGCTATCGTAGTAATTGTTGTAACATGTGTTGCACTAACAGCAAGTGTAGCTATCATAGTAGTAGTTGTTACATGTGTTGCACTAACAGCAAATATAGCTACTGTAGTAGTAGTTACTATTGTAACATACGTTGCACTAACAGCAAATGTAGCTATCGTAGTAGTAGTAACTATTATTGTAACATGCGTTGCACTAACAGCAAATGTAGCTATCGTAGTAGTAGTTTTAACATATGTTGCACTAACATCAAATGTAGCAATTGTAGTAGTTGTTGTAACATGTGTTGCACCAACAGAAAGTGTAGCAATTGTAGTAGTAGTTGTAACATGTGTTGCACCAACAGCAAGTGTAGCAATTGTAGTAGTAGTTGTAACATGTGTTGCACTACCAACAAGTGTAGCAATCGTAGAAGTAGTTGTAAAATGTGTTGCACTAACAGCAAATGTAGCAATCGTAGTAGTAGTTGTAACATGTGTTACACTACCAGCAAGTGTAGCAATCGTTGAAGTAGTTGTAAAATATGTTGCACTTACAGCAAGTGCATCAATCTAAGTAGTACCTGTAACATGTGTTGCACTAATAGCAAGTGTAGCAATCGTAATAGTAGTTGTAACATGTATTACACTTACAGAAAATGTAACAATCGTAGTAGTAGTTGTAACATGTCTTGCACTACAAGCAAGTGTAGCAATCGTAGAAGTAGTTCTAATATGTGTTGCACTAACAGCAAGTGTATCAATCTAAGTAGTACCTGTAACATGTGTTGCACTAACAGCAAGTGTAGCAAGTGTAATAGTAATTGTAACATGTATTGCACTAACAGCAAATGTAGCAATCGTAGTAGTAGTTGTTATATGTGTTGCTCTAACAGCCAGTGTAGAAATCGTAGAAATAGTTGTAGCATGTGTTGCACTAACAGCAAGTGTAGCAATCGTAGAAGTCGTTGTAACATGTGATATACTAACAACAAATGGTGCAATCGTAGTAGTAGTTGTTGCATGTGTTGCACTAAAAGCAAATGTAGCAGTCGTAGTTTTAGCTGTAGCATGTGTTGCACTGACAGCAAATGTAGTAATCGTAGTAGTAGTTGTTACATGTATTGCACTGACAGCAAATTTAACAATCGTAGTAGTAGTTGTAACATATGTTGCACTTAAAGCAAATCTAGCAATTGTAGAAGTTGTTAAAACACGTGTTGCACTAACAGCAAGTGTAACAATCAAAGAAGTAGTTGTAACATGTGTTGCACTGACACCAAAAAGTAGCAATCGCTGTAGTAATTGTAACATGTGTTGCACTAACAGCAACTGTAGCAATCGTAGCAGTAGCTGTAGTATGTGTTGCACTAACAGCAAATGTAGCAATCGTAGTAGTTGTTGTAACATATGCTGCATTAACAGCAATTGCAGTAGAAGTTGTAACATGTGTTGCACTAACAGCAAATGTAGCAATTGTAGCAGTAATTGGAACATGTGTTGCACTAACAGCAAATGTAGCAATCGTTGTAGTAATTGTAGCATGTGTTGCACTAACAGCAAATGTAACAATCGTAGCAGTAGCTGTAGTATGTGTTGCACTAACAGCAAATGTAGCAATCGTAGAAGTAGCTGTAGCATGTGTTGCACTAACAACAAATGTAGCAATCGTAGTAGTTGTTGTAACATGTGCTGCACTAACAGCAAATGTAGCAATTGTAGTAGTAGTTGTAACATGTGTTGCACTAACAGCAAATGTAGCAATTGTAGTAGTAGTTGTAACATGTGTTGCACAAACAGCAAATGTAGCAATTGTGGTAGTAGTTTTAACATGTGTTGCACTAACAGCAAATTAGCAATCGTATTAGCAGTTGTTACATGTGTTGCACTGACAGCAAATTTAGCAATCGTAGTAGTAGTTGTAACATATGTTGCACTTACAGCAAATGTAGCAATCGTAGTAGTAGCTGTAGCATGTGTTGCACTAACAGCAAATGTAGCAATCGTAGTAGTTGTTGTAACATGTGCTGCACTAACAGCAATTGTAGTAGTAGTTGTAACATGTGTTGCACTAACAGCAAATGTAGCAATCGTTGTAGTAATTGTAGCATGTGTTGCACTAACAACAACTGTAGCAATCATAGCAGTAGCTGTAGTATGTGTTGCACTGACAACAAATGTAACAATCGTAGTAGTAGCTGTAGCATATGTTGCACTAACAACAACTGTAGCAATCGTATTAGTTGTTGTAACATGTGCTGCACTAACAGCAATTGTAGTAGTAGTTTTAACATGTGTTGCACTAACAGCAAATGTAGCAATCGTTGTAGTAATTGTAGCATGTGTTGCACTAACAGCAACCTTAGCAATTGTAGTAGTAGTTGTAACATGTGTTGCACTAACAGCAAATGTAGCGATCGTTGTAGTAATTGTAGCATGTGTTGCACTAACAGCAACTGTAGCAATCATAGCAGTAGCTGTAGTATGTGTTGCACTAACAGCAAATGTAGCAATCGTAGTAGTAGCTGTAGCATGTGTTGCACTAATAACAAATGTAGCAATCGTAGTAGTTGTTGTAACATGTGTTGCACAAACAGTAAATGTAGCAATCGTAGTAGTCGTTGTTACATGTTTTGCACTAACAGCAAGTGTAGCAATCATAGTATTAGTTTTAACATGTGTTGCACTAACAGCAAATGTAGCAATCGTAGTTGTAGTTTTAACGGGTGTTACACTAACAGCAAATGTAGCCATTGTAGTAGTAATTGTAACATGTGTTGCACTAACAGCAAATATAGCAATCGTAGTAGTCGTTGTTACATGTTTTGCACTAACAGCAAGTGTAGCAATCGTAGTAGTAGTTGTAACATGTGTTGCACTTACAGCAAATGTAGCAATCATAGTAACTGTTGTAACATGCGTTACACTAACAGCAAATGTAGGTATCGAAATAGTAGTTGTAACATGTGTTGCACTAACATCAAATGTTGCAAGTGTAGTAGTTGTTGTAACATGTGTTGCACTAACAGCAAATGTAGAATGGTAGTAGTAGCTGTAGCATGTAATGCACTCACAGCAAATGTAGCAATCGTAATAGTAGTTGTAGCAATTTTAGTAGTAGTTGTAACATGTGAAGCACTAACAGCAAGTATACCAATTGTAGTAGTTGTTGTAATATGTGTTGCACTAACATCAAGTGTAGCAATTATTGTTGTACCTGTAACATGTGTTGCACTAACAGCAAGTGTAGCAATTTTTGTAGTAGTTGTAACATGTGTTGCACTACCAGCAAATGTAGCAATCGTAGTAGTAGTTGCAACATGTGTTGCACTACCAACAAATGTAGAATCGTAGTAGTAGTTGTAACATTTGTTGCACTAACAGCAAGTGTAGCAATCGTAGTAGTTGTTGTAACATGTGTTGCACTAACAGTAAATGTAGCAATCATAGTAGTAGTTGTAGCATGTGTTGCACTAACAGAAAGTGTAGTAATGGTAGTAGTAGGTGTAGCATGTGTTGCCTTAACAGCAAGTACAGCAATCATAGTAGTAGCTGTAGCATATGTTGCACTTATTGAAAGCTATAATTCTTTAGACTACTGTTGTTCAATATATTTTGATCGATTGATTGAATAGTAAGCGTATTTTATGCCATCTAGGGCTAACAGACGATCAGTTAATCTAACCACTGTTTCCTGGGATTCTGGTATGTTAACCAGTACTCGAGCATATCCCATCTACGCAATTAACTGGTAAATATCCCACTTGAATCAGCGGTGAGAGACAAATGGTAATGATACGCAATGTTGTATATAATTCACGGAAGCTGTGGTCGGGTGGTGATTTGAAGTCACGACACCTAGATTGAAAGTCAGACGCGCTACCGACAGAGCTAACAGAGCCCTGCAAAAATCTGATCTCATGAATTATATAGTCAAACATGCTATTTAAAAAGTATTCAGAAGCTAAAATATGGATTTATTAAACTAGCAGATAGTTGCTTACAGTTTATATTTGCTTCAATAGTTTGGGTCATGAATTTGCATCAATGGCTATCAGACGCTCAGTTTCCTGATTCTTTCCTGAATTCTGGAAGGTTAACCATTACTCGAGCACACCCTATATCGGCAAGTATATGATTCTCTTTCCACTTGATCAGCGATGGGAGACGAATGACAATGAGGCACAATGTCGTTTATCAATAAACATGGAAGTTGTGGTCGAGTTGGTGATCTAATCTCTAGAACCCATGGATTGATAGTCAGACGTGATGCAGACAGCGCTAACCGGGGTCAGTTTTCTTTCTCTCTTGTTCAGTTTAACAGTAAATAATTTCAGTAAAGCAGGTAAAAGCATACATATAGAACACTTCAACAGTTAAGATATTCATACTTTACCTAATAATATTTTCATTATTTTTATTATATTATACTGACACTGGTATCAGTATGAATCATTCATAAAATAGACACGTATACAATATTGGCATAACTTTAAGCTTGTTTACATACAAATTCATCCATTTTATCTTGATTTCAATCTCAGAACTTTTTGATTACAAGGTTCGTGTATTGCGCAGTTTTAATGTATTGTTAGACATTAGTTAAACTATTTCTAAAATATTATAGTTTAGTCAAATGTAAAGTACAACATGAGACGTCAGTTTATTCCTTAATCATATACAAAATAAAACTCCAAGCAAGAATAATGAGAGAGAGAGAGAGAGAGAGAGCGCGACCAACCGACCGAATATGGCTTATAAAATAATACCATACTTGTTTTGTATGCTCCCCCAAATGGGGGAAGCACATAGTCGCCGCTTCGTCCGTGCATGCTTGCGTGCGTCTGTGCGTCCCCAAGTTCTTGTCCGGGCTATTTCTCTACAACCTCTGGTTTGAATTTTATGAAACTTGATAGGATGCATTACTACCAAATTGAGATGCGCATGTTGTCTTTGTGTTCCGGTTCGATGATTTTTCATGGAGTTATGGCCCTTTGATTAAGTATATGACCAAATTATTGTCTACGCTACTTCTGAAAAAAAAAACTCCCCAACAGCGGATTCACATTCATGAAGACTTAATAGAAATAATCAGCCATGTCCATTTTCTGCCAAACAAATTATGAAATATATTGATAAAAGTTTATTAAGTTTTTGTTGTATTTTAATTCCCCCACTTTTCATAATAAATGATTTTAATTCGATTGCAATTTAAGTAAATTGTTCATCTAATCCTTTTAATCCTTTGTAGTAAATGCTTGCTGAAAATTGCTGATTGACTGACAGTTTGTACATATGGGAATTAAAGAGAAGTGGCAAATGGATTTGAACTCTGTCGTGAGTGGCCAATAATATCCAAGTCACTACAACCCGCTTTTCAAGCCAACTGCGAAAGGCAGATATTGTCTATATATTCTGACATCAAAAACACCAGGATCAAATATGAACTTAAAATTAAACCCAGTGTACAATAAAGTTGTTTTCTTGGCTTGGTGACAGCCATAACTGCTATACATCCCCAAAATCATGGTTAAATTTTGTTAAAACCATAAGAATAAGAAGAGAACTCTCCGATGTAAGCAGATTGGTAGGTATTAGTATGTGCATGGTAGTCTTTAACCTGGTCTACGATAGGAAAGTTATGCAAATCTCCAATTTCCCTGGCAACAGGGACGCATTTCTTGGCGTTGATGACACCAAAGAAAAACTAGTTCAATATCTTCTAGTCAGTCTGTAGACAATATGCAGTATATGTGTTTCAAACAAGCACAGCTATGATCTGCTACTAAATGTATATGAAATATCATGATAAAACAGTTGATACATATGTCCTGGTATAAATCGTTAATTTAAGTTCATAGGCTGGTTTGAATGTGGATTGGGTTGGGTTTAGAACTGTAAAAATACTTCTCGTATGCATACCGTTTCATATCAACTTAATAAACAGAGGACGAGATACCTGCCAGCTTTTTATTCATTCACTGCGTGTGACTAAACTTTATTATTTAGTGGGAAAAGAAAAATAGAGAGCAGGGCAGACCGGGAACAATAAGGAAATTTAAACTATATTCACAACTTCCGAATCAGAATCCATGAAGGTGTTATGCCAGTTATAGAGTGATTTGTATTTGTTCCAACAAGCACGTCTTCAAATTAGTCCTTAAAGTTATTTTTCACACATAAGAATGGCCAACCTTTGAACCGACAGCTCAGCTATATAACGCACCAAACAAATAGCTTATCGCAATAGATTTTGCAGGGGTATAGTTCATTCCAAGCCCAAAAACATTGGAACCAATTTGGTCGTCTCTCTACATGCTGACAAAGTGTATTTCAGATGTAAATGTACAAAGGCTAGAGTACTGTTTACATCATAGTTATATACAAAGAGCTGTTGTTTATATGTAAAATAATCTTTAATATGTTCTAGCATTGACTGATATGTGCACCTAATGTCATATTGATTTACCCACCAACCACTTTAATTTGCATATAGATACAAATCTTTGCTTTATTTAAAACATTATTTTAGCAATTTTGCATCGTACTCGTCCGACCATACCCGTTATGTAAAGTTTGATGAAAACGTTGAGAAAAAATATATATATTATCTAAGTAATAGAGATTTTTGCTAACTTTGAAGATTTTAGCTTTTATAGTTTGCATTTTCTCTCTTTTATAATATTTTGTCGCAATAAAACGATTAAAATTATTAAATATAAATATAATTTGATATCATTGGTCATAAAAAGTTATAAGTTTTCATAAAATTCTGTAAATTTAAGGACAAACGTGAAATTTGTCAAATTTTGGGGCCATTTTGGCGGCCATCTTGGATTTCTCTGGCATTTTTGAAAGTCTCGCGGTGAGTCTCTGTCTTAAAAATAATTAGTTGACCTTGTACTATCTTTGTGCCAAGTTTGGTGCTTTTCTAAAAAAAAGGCACAATTCTCTCACTATACTGCATCATATTGTCAAGTATATCTTGTTTGCTTTTATGTTTTCTTTTGATAAAAAAGTATCTTAACCATGCAAAACCCATGTATTGTGTTAACAAAACAATTTTCATATTTAAGGGAAAATTTAATAGATCACTATGTAGAACTTAACTTGAGTTTAGGACATAGTCACTGTTTGGATATTTTACTAGTCAGATCGGAAAACCATCAGGACTTTGTGAAATTCAATTTAATTTTGAACTATTTTATGAAAAGAATTATTATTTAAGTTTATTCACAAAGAGTCTATGATATGGATACCGCTTTTTAAGTGTGATTTTAGTGAATCATATATCATTTAACTTAGATACAATACTGTGAATTTGATTATTATCTTGATTATCATTGAAACTGTTTTTATCATAAACTTTAGAAACAATTAAACCAAGTGGCGCCGTATTTGCTTACTGTGACCTTCAACATAATAAATTTATTTAGTGTCTTCAACTTTATCTAAGTTTACAACCACAACCATTCATTACCTGGAATGTTTTCACAGTGTAATACATGTTAAATTAAGGGTATATATATACATATCTCGTACAATGAGATATTAATCAGAGTTGTGTGCAAGTTTTTATGGATTTTCAGTACATAAGAGGTACCCGATTTGAATCCCTAAGAACACTTACTAGAACGTAACCTGCAGAAAATGGTGTTTTAGATATTACAAATGTACTCCCCACAACAGATACACCGGCGTAGCTATACGTAGGCACTGCAGGCCAGAACATGCATTTATTCCAGAAAAATAAAATCCGTAAGTAATTGATAGATGTTTTACATAGATAAAATACACGCAAAAACTCTGATTTTTAAAAAAAAATGGTGGAGTACTGTAATGGCCAACATTAAACTTATTTGACAACCTAATGAAAAGAACCTAAAAAATAACTTCAAATTATTTAGCTCAAGCATTTAAACTTAGAAATGAAGTGGTCAATTTATAAGTTACAATGAATAAAATGTCTGATAACGGTTATCAACAAGGCATGTTAAATTACGCTTGTATATTAGGTCATTAAATGGTAATATTTCTTAGGTAAGACAAATTAGCTTTTTGGTAAAGAAGTAAAATTTTGTGCGTTTGTTTCATGTTCTTGATATTTTGCACATTGTGCAAACAAATAAACTTGGTTTTCATACCTGACAATTATTGGAACAACGGAAATCAATTTACGTTTAATCATCTCTTTTAACATTTAAAAACAATAAATAAAAGACGTGCCGCTTTTTGTTGATTAAAGGTTGACCGACCACATCATGCAAACAAATTAACCTGCCTTTTCATACATTACAATTATTGAAACAATGGAAATGCAACGAGTACTAATAGAGTACTATCCGCATGTGAATATCAACGGATCTTCAATATCAAGTTTATATACCTCTTTAGTTTATTTTTTTACATTTATAGGGATTTTCCCCCAGCACCTGACTTTAAAGTCCGAAAGAAGAGATAAGTCTTTCAGATAGTGCTGGTTAAATTGGTATAAAAATGGAGATGGAAAATTGAACTGAATAAAATGTTTAAACCAAGTGTCTGATTCTACAGACCGTAACATTGTCCGGATGAGTATTAAATTCGAACATGGCCAAACACGACGCACTACGTATGGTTCGGTTTCGAATCTTTACCGTTTCCCCCACCTTGTTGTTGCTCTTGTTGTTATTGTTGTGGCTGTTATTCGGTATTTGCAAAAGAGATAGTATATGTTAATATTTAGCGCAAAATATTTGCTTTATTTAGTTGATATGTCATATTTTTCAATACAGTTTTACTGTGAATCAAACATTGATGTTTTTTTTAATGAATTATCTCATTTTTGATTTTTTGAATTAGTTTTTCAACTTACAATACTTATTCAATAACGTATGACCATACACACCCTGCAAACATTTGCGCAGAAAAGTTCAGTTGTGTCCCATAGCAACTTGAATCGTAAACATTTACATACCCAAATCACGTGACTGTTTGCTGAACTTTGAACTGAATGTCTACAGAACTTTCAACAGAGAGCTAAGATGTCACTACACGATATGTAAAATACCCGATACTATATATATTGTTAACGCTAGTTATAACGAGATATTTTAGAAGAACTAGGCCTCAGAATGTCCAATGTCGTGTATATTTCGATTACTCCGTTGAAAAGAGCCACTGTTAACATGACAAACTTGAATGTGTACCAGAAAGCCAATTTTCCTCATGGCGGAATACCTCAGATGCATGTATTAGGCTGTATTTATTTATGTAGTACCAGGACAAACTCCAAGTTAGAGGTCCTACAGCAGGTGTTTTAAACAATGGGCCCGTAGTCTTAGTGTTCCAAATTCCTTTAATTAGTTATGACAAAACACTTTGCTCTTTTGTTCAATACAAGTGAATTTGTTATCTATATTAAAATGTTCCACCGTAACATCTCTAGCCACCACCCCGACACTGTCAACTTTCCATTATGTTCATCCGTTCCCTCACTTATTGTTTATACTACTCTTTATGTCAGCCCTCACATAAAAGAAAAACAATCACACTACAACATGATGTTACTTTTTAGGTATTAGAATGCGTGGCTCAAGTAGCTAAATACAAATGTAATGTCAATTTTGTCCATTGATCTTTTGAGCTGGGATATGAATTTACTAATATATTTGTGACAGCTTATAACATACCCCGGTACATAAACATGTCCGGTATTGGAGCGAACTGTCTTACCCTACTTTATACAATTTCATTTAGATCTAAACTTGTCTTAATCCAGATAAGTACGTATTTGCACCTGTATTCAATATGGTACAGTGCTTTAAAGCCCTAAGGTTTTGTTTGTGTGAATGATATGAATGTGGTACAATGAATGTTGATCAGACATGTACAATGGGTTTCGTTATTACGTATATACAATTTACAGAACAGCATATGGAGATTAACAGAAAAACGAAATTAAAATACGCTTGGCAATTATGTCTCAGCTTGCCACAAATATATAAAATAAATTGCACTTCAACCATTTACAAAATATCTTTCAAAAATAAAGAAGCATTTAAAATGTTGCATACATACGTGCCATTTACAAACCAATCTAACTGAAGATGACACACGCAATAGATATCATCAAGACACAGTGGGGGCATTATTTACATTTACAATACAATTGTATTTAATGCATACAAACTCCTTTATATCAGTAATGCTTGGCCATGTTAAAATGAACTATCGACACCTGGATTGATAGTCAGACCCTCCATTTAAAGATCAAAAACATTTGATTACTACCACTGATGCCACTTCAAATTATTCTAATACTGCTGGGTCAGGCCCGGTAAGCTCAGTCGGAAGCCCGTCTGACTATCAGTCCAGGAGTTGTGAGTTTGAATCACCGCCCATCCAGCCACAGTCTCTCTGATGATTATAAACATCATTACGGTTCATTGTCATTTGCCCGTCAATACTGAGTAAAGTGGCACACTGTCAGAACTATGTTACACAATGAGCCTTTCTCGAAGTTCTATCAGAGCCACTACGAAGACAGTTAACGTTCCACCACCACAACAACAACCACTGCTACTACTACTACTACAAATAATACTACTTCTACTACTACTACTACTGCTACTACTACTACTACTAAAAGTACTTCTGCTGCTACTACTACTACTACTACTACTACTACTACTACTACTACTACTACTACTACTACAAATATTTTCTTTACTTCAGAAATGGACTAGAATGAGAAAATTATCCCCCTAAGATAGTACAAAAATACCACAAAATTATGTTTATTGGTCCAGGAAGAGTTGTTTCTAATATTTGAAAAACGCCAAATGTGACATTCGAAATTTAAATAAGCACCTGCAGTCACTCTTTTCTCTGTTTATGTCTATACTACTAATACCAAGACCAATACTATATATTTATCTATTTTCCTTAAAGTCAAATTTCTTCTGAGCACCAAGATTTTACGCGTAATTGAACAGAATAAACTTATAAAAGACGACATAGACAGAGATGTATTCCGAAACCGTCGATAAGCTATGAATGGCGAAACGAGTACCCTTAACTCTTTGCACGGATCGTCTGCTTAAATATCTATATTTCGTCTGCTACAGGTAATCACTATCGGAAATGTCCGGAATATAACGAGCGATACTCGCCGAGACTTTCCTGACATTTTGACAGTTTCCGGTATTTTGTTTCGCTTTATTGTTTTACTTTATGAAATTTAAAATAAATAAAACAGTAAATAGAACTTGTTTGTTAATTTCAGCGATAATGAATACACTTTTTTTTATGTTTAATGAGATGGCAACTTAATTGTAATCAGCGAAAGTAAATTATAAATATATAAAGAAATAGATAAATATTTATTAATAGGGAATATATGTAAAACAAAACATGATAGAACACTGATAGAGTATTGCGTTATTTTTTTTATCAATAGAATCTAAAAGCTGAAATTTAACTTAATAGATATACTTATGGAAGGATGGTTCTAATCGGATTCATTCTGATGTCTTCTTACACCAGTAAAACTGGATATGCCATATTTAATTTTAATATGTTAAAACGGATGTTAAACCCCAATAATAAAATAAATTTGTTTACAGTCGTGAGTAATTTGATAATGTTAATATAAACAATTTTGAATTAATATTGATTACTTTACAAGGGAAAAACGGCGAAAAATACGTACCACCAAGAGACGCTGTAAATGAGAAATTACGGTACTATATCAAATATATTAAACGAAAGCTATATATATATCTTTATTTCCTCCAAATCATACAGGAGAGCATACAAACAATAATATACATTGTTGACAAAAGACAAATGAATAAAAGGTAATACTATACAGATTGAATACATATATAAAGTAACGATAATTTACAATTGACAAAACGATATACAGTCCATTTGATAGCTATAATATCATGCACACACACAGACAAACTCGCTCGCACACAAACACACTCACTCACGCACGCACACATAAATTCACAGACGCTAAATAAATTATCTTCATATGAAATAACCCTATCGAAACGAAAATTAAGAATTATTAATATGAAAAGCAAATTCATTTGAATCCATATTGGTACATATTCTCTTTATAATATGGCTACATTATCGAAACGAAATATAAGGTAACCATAGAGAACGTTTAATATGGTTTAATAAGCCAGTTTGCACGATTTTGATTAATATTTGATAGTTTATTAACTGCATGATATATTACTTATAACTGCAATACCACATGTTATGAAATGCTAAAACACATATTTTTAAACAGTCCAAGCTGTCTTTTTCATTTAAGAAATATTTCATTCCTGTAAACATATGTATTAATTGTACACGTGTTAGCATATACATTTATTTTTATATAGCAAAACAATATTACACCAAACCTCACATATAATTTTTGCCATAAATTATCCCGTTTGCTATTGTTATAAATACAATAAAGTAGAACATGTTCAACTAAGTATGAAGATGGCAATCCACATTTGGAACAATTTTGCTGAAATGGTCTTGAGAAAAACCTACACATTATATATGCCATTGTACTACATGATTCTGTATAAATCCTTTCAGTTTTACTCAGTTTCCAGAATAAGCACAAATCAAAGTTACAATGGATAAGATTGAATCAATTGAGAGATTCATCATTTTGACATTTATTTAGTAACTGTTTGTTTTCGAACCCATAAACAGCCGTATTTACTTTTTTTTCCATTGAAATTTTGACGGAAAAACACTTGTCTGAGAATATTCATCTAAGTACGATGAAATATCATATTTTTTACAAACAATTTTTATATCGGCAATGAAACCATTAACTTTAGTAGGTATTAACTTATAGTCAAATAAACGATTAACAAATATTTGCTTTGCTATGAAGTATGGTGACAACCTACAGAGCTGACCTAAAAATATTAGTTTTCTTTTATCAATTTCAGCTTCCATTGATAGGCATCCTAACATTCTTAGTACTACGTCTGTTCCTGTTTACTTTGGTATTGACTGAATGTGTTTTAAGCAGAACCTATGTGCTCTTTCAATAGTAAGTATATGGGCATTAGTAAGATTATGCCATAGCTCACAGCCGTACAAAGCTTTCGGCAAGACAACCGACTTATATATTTGTTTCGCCGTTGCTGGGTGAATTCCCCCAGAATATACGCCACAATTTATTATATTTAAAAAAGTACTCCTAATTTTGTAGTTCGCTTCCTTTATAATGTCATTATTATTCTCGTATTTATTGAAAAGCACACCTAAATGTGTATACTGCTCCACTTCATCTACTTTACTGTCCCCAAGAATCCATTTACGTGTGTTCAATTATTATTAACGAACGCTGCGAACTACTTTAATTCTATATGTATTGCTTTTTTCCCTTTGTTTCTGTTGTTTCTTTTATGTTTCTAATGCTATAACTGTATAACGTTAATCTACCGAACGTTCAACTAAATTCAAAACTTATTCCTACCAGTCAAACTTTGCTTTCCTCGTTTTATCCTGCCCCATTTTGTCCCTTATTTAAACTTATTGTACATGAATCAATCGTCTTTTTACTTATCTTTACATGCCATACAGCTTACAATTACGCAATTTATCTAAATTTTAACACTTTGCAGTGTTTTCTGTCAGATTATGTAATAATATAAATTTCACATTTGGCGGTCACTTTGGTGGCCATCTTGGATTTAAGCCTCGCATGCTATGTATATATGCTATTCAAAAATAAAATCGTTTAATAAATTCAATAATGACTAAACTTTCATCTATGATCCTCTAAATATTGATTTAATGCCTTGTGGACAAAAAGCGTCATTTGTTAAAATAACGTTAACAAAATTTTCACGCATACAAAATTGTTCAATATTATATCACATATGAGGTCAAAATTTGTTGTGCGAACAAACGTCAACATTATTCTAAAATGCATGCATATAAAGGGTATCATCCGGACAAAAGTTTCTTATTTCTTTCCAAATTTTGACGGACAAAGTGCATCATGCGGACAAAGTCAAAGTATGTATATTTTTTTTCTGCGGACAAAAAGGCATAGTACCACCATTGCAAAAAGGAAGTGCTTCCGTGGGGTAGTCGCATAATGGCGGTTATAAATAATCCTCAATTCTTCTTCTTTAAAAATGCATTTTCCTTATTTTAATGCTCATTTTTTTATTTGAATGGCATTATTAATGTATTTTGAACATTTTGATAGCATTGTCATGTTTGAATTGTGAATTTAGAAAAAAAAAATGATGCTTGGAAATTGGGGTATGAATTCATGGTTTCGGAAGTCTACTTTCACTTTGTCACCAGTGTACACACTGAGCAGAAAAAAAATCTCTTATATGACACATGACCCCTACTTTTCTCATCATATTTTGATAGTGCAGAGGTTGACAAACAGTAAAATGTAGGTTTCACTTCTTTCATTTGGGACCCTCTATGAATGACAAGCCTTCAAACTTTTATTATTTACTATAGAATAAAGAACAAAAATCAATGGTGGGGTTACACCTATAAGAGAGACTTGAGTGAAATGGGGGTGATTTTCCAAAATGTTAATTGTAGGTAAAATAACCTCTTTTCTACACTCTCATAGTATTAAATGACAAATTGGAGACATTTGCTTCATAAAAAAACACATTTTGGCAAGTGTATGCCTCAAATAAAGCATATATGTGCATATTTACATTGAAATTTCATGAAAAATCACAAAATTTTGAAGATTTTTTATTTTGGATGATTTAAATGTGCAATTTTTAGCATGTACATTGTATTGAATAATGTATTTTGGTAAGATAATGTCTTCAGTGTATCATGAAACTGTTTTGGTGCAAAAATTTTAATGGAATTAGGTAAAAAAAAAAATTTTTTGGGTAAAATTAGTCAAACACATCAAAATTGCATGTCGGTCAACATCTCGCGCCTGTATATAATGATCATGTAAAAAGTGGTGTTTTGACAAAAGTTTCAGTATTTAATAGCTGCAACTTGGCAGTATTACTTCAAATTGGTAGTACTTAGCAAAAATGAGGTAATTATGTAATTAAAAAAAAAAGAGTTTCCTTATAGGCATAGTACCACCATTGCAAAAAGGAAGTGCTTCCGTGGGGTAGTCGCATAATGGCGGTTATAAATAATCCTCAATTCTTCTTCTTTAAAAATGCATTTTCCTTATTTTAATGCTCATTTTTTTATTTGAATGGCATTATTGATGTATTTTGAACATTTTGATAGCATTGTCATGTTTGAATTGTGAATTTAGAAAAAAAAAATGATGCTTGGAAATTGGGGTATGAATTCATGGTTTCGGAAGTCTACTTTCACTTTGTCACCAGTGTACACACTGAGCAGAAAAAAAATCTCTTATATGACACATGACCCCTACTTTTCTCATCATATTTTGATAGTGCAGAGGTTGACAAACAGTAAAATGTAGGTTTCACTTCTTTCATTTGGGACCCTCTATGAATGACAAGCCTTCAAACTTTTATTATTTACTATAGAATAAAGAACAAAAATCAATGGTGGGGTTACACCAAAAGCGTCAAGCGGAAAAAGTATGTTGTCTATAAATCACATCATCATTAAAGTCAGGTAAAGAGAAATATCTTATTACATTATAGGTGCAGAATGCAAATGATTTCCAGCAGTTGTTTACGGACCTTGCTTTTCTCGAGAAACTTATTTATAGTTCACCGACATATTTTACGAAGAAATGTCAAAAGATTGTCCTTAGGATATTTGTTTGTAATTCCTTTCATAGTACTGTATAAAAACACAAGGTTAAATGCAAATGATTTCCAGCAGTTGTTTACGGACTTTACTTTTCAGGATCAACTTATATATAGATTCACCGACATGTTTTACAAAGAAATTTCAAAATATCGTATAGAAACACAAGGTTAAATACAAATGATTTCCACTAGTTTACTGACATTGGATTTGAGGATAAATTTATAATTAGATTCACCGGTATATTATACGAGGAAATGTCAACATGTTATCCTTATAGCTTAACAAAAAATCATTACATGTTTTTGAAGTAATGCAATTGGTATCCTAGAGTCTCGTTTTGTTATGTAAATTATTTGCACCCCACTCTCACTCAACTGATATCGTGTTTGGCAGGTTAATAAGAAGTTAAAATAATCTTTAGAATTAAGCGAAAAGGAGTGGTAGCAACAAATGTAACTAGAATATCGTCTTACTAAAAAATCACAACACCTGCCTTACCTGCCAATACCTGCTTTTGCAATAGTGGATACTATCGGATAAAAGGGAAATTATACACAAAATGCAACCAATAAAACAACACAGACGACCCGAGGGTTGGTTGAGACTGTCCATGAGTGTTATTATACCACATGTCTGAAGACCCCAGCACCGACTATACACTGCTGCCACAGAACACCTAATACTATTGTACATTTTGCGTTTCTCCATCTAATCTTTAGTACTTATGAGCAAACTAGTCCAATATTGCAAGCTAGAAAAGTAGAGTTGTATCATTTAAGCAGCAATTGATGTTAATTTAATAAATTGTGGCGGTAGTGTTATGGCTATTCACTCCAGAGGTTGCCGGTTCGGTACCCAACTCGACCCGATGCCTCTTATTATACAACACTTTATACTGGTTCTAGCCAGAAAGCGGACTCGAAAGCTATTCGTATAAGTTCTGAGCTTTATGCGCATGAGAGTTGAAATGATTTAGTATTAACTAAATTAACAACAAAAATAAATAAGACGCATATATTGTAGTTGGTATATCTTGCTTGCATATGATTAGAATAAATAATTTTAAATTTAGATTATATATAGACCGCATAAACACTGTCAAATATTGTCAAATTACTATTTTATTTTAACGAGACAATAACCAGAGTACCCGGATACAAATGCGACATAATATATAGGAAAAGGTAAAGTCCCTGCGTTTTGTAAATTATGCATAAACACTTAAGGTAAAATGCAAATAACTTGCAGAATCGGATTACATACTTTGTTCACTTAAGGATAATTCGGTATTCGAATAATTGGTATGTTACTGTGAAAAACATTAAAGTGTGTTTGTTTATGAATAATCAACGTCCCTTTTCACGGCATCGACTGAACTAACCGGTCACGACATGGGACATTAAGTAATTGCGTTATAAATTGTTTTTATTATGTTTACTTTCTTACATATTTATGTTTTTGTTGACAACTTAATTTTAGTATGGTTTGTCTGGTAGTTTATCAGTGCATCTTGTTTTTTTTCTTATTTATTACATTTTATGTGGGTTTTTTTATGATAATCAACTGTATGGATAACAATTCTGTGCGAACATTCCATTTTTATAGCAACACTAAACTTTAATTTGCTGAATCTTTTTCATCTGTGTTTGCTTCTTCTTCTGCTTATTTTATTAATCGCTTTTAAGCGTTAAATATTTAAGCGTTATACATCGCGTTATTCTTTTGCTAAGCAAAATCCAAAGTATAATATTTTGCGATATACCTCTACCCACCCGCAATTTACACACATTTATAATGTTTGAATTTTACATGTTTGAAAACTAATAGCGATTGTTATTGATTATAATATACTAAGTTATAATATTTCAAACACTTCAATAACTATAGTAAAATAGGAGAATTGTTTGACCGCCTTTCCAAATGAATGTAACTTGGTATCATTTGATCGAGTTTAAATTTTTTTATGCATCGTTGGATAATAAATGCACCTCTACTGCAACATAATCATCATTGACACAACAGATGAATTTCCTACAGAAACGCATTTGTTGAACATATTTACGATAGCCCTTCATATCTAAATCGTGATTTTGGGTTTTAAAATGGTGTTTTTTAACATAATTTAATTAAATATTTTAAAATTGTATATGCCTGCGTTGATTATCGATTGTTTAACAGACCTAATACAAAATATATTTATGATTAATCAATTGGAAAGATCTCCATGGCTCGGTAAAGTTAGTAGAGTAGCAGAATGAAAATTGGAAAAAAATGAAGGTAGTTTTTATCATTTACTTTAGCACAGTAACATGCATGAACGTACAGAAAGGCTTAAGAAACGCGTTTTTTTACAAACAATCACAACGCGAACGTTTAAAGGGAACATTTTCTCATTACACCAACATTAAATTCTTATTTTTTTAACCGTATTTACGTTTAAACTAACAAATGATGAACCGGATTCTCCTCGCTGCACATTTTTGCCTACATAGTCTTCAGCGGAATAGCAATTTATAAAAGAATAATTTTTCCAGTAGAACAGCAGAATAGCAGAATGAACAATTATCATTCATACGAGCAGAAAGCAGGGTAGCAGAATGAAAATTGGAAAACATGTTTTTTTGATAATTTCTAATAGTACAGCTACATGCATGAACGTACAGGAATGCTTAAGAAACGGGTTTTTTTACAAGCAATCACAACCCGAAAGTTAAAGATGAACTTTTCTTCATTTCACCAAAAGAAAAAGAAAATTTCACCGAACTAACAATGATGATCCGGATTTCCGTCACTGCACCGTTTTGCTTATAGCGTTTTCAGCAGAACAATAATTTAGCAAAACAATTTGTTTTTCATTTTTAGCAGAACAACAGAATAGCAACAATTCAAAATTTGAAAAAAAAGTTTTTTTTATCATTTATTTCAGCGTAGTTACGTGCATGAACTTATAGGATGGCTTAAGAAACGTTTTTTTACAAACAATCACAACCCGAAAGTTAAAGATGAACTTTTCTTCATTTCACCAAAATGAAAATTCTCAGTTTTTTACCGAATTTGGATTAAACAATGATGTTCCAGGTTCACCTCTCCACCATTTTTAACATTTCTGATATAATGTCTTCAGCAGAATAGCAATTTATCAAAAACGTTGTTTTTTTTTTCATTTTTACATCAGAACAGCAGAATGGAAAAAAAGGTGGGTTTTTTTAATCATTTATTTTAATACAGTTACATGCATGAACACACGGGAAGTCTTTTTTACAAACAATCGTTACCGGAGAGTTAAAGGGACCTTTCGCATTTGACCCAAAGGAAAATACTTTTATTATTTCATAGAATCGACTTTTAAACTAACAATGATTATCAGAGTTCACCTCCATGTACTACACCATTTTTGTTCATAATGTCTTTAGCTTAATGAGCACACGTACATAACGTGTTCCAGCTTAATGATCATGCGTCTTTGTTCATTATTCCAGAGTGCTCAATCCACGAGAGACTGAGAATTGTGAAATAAATGAATGTTGCATTTTATGATTTAATTTAGTCAAGTTACATGCATGAACATACAGGAAGACGAAAGAAATGTATTGTTTACAAACAATCTTAACCCGGAAGTTAAAGGCGAACTTTTCTAACTTTACCGAAATGAAAATTCTCAATGTTTTACCTAATTCACGTTCAAATTAACAGATGACGATCCGGATTCGCCTCTCTGCACCAGTTTATACCTTTTGTTGACAGTGTCTTAAGCATAACAGAAATATAGGAAAAACAGCAGAGCAGCAGAATAACAGAATGAAAATTGGAAAAAAATGAAGGTTGATTTATTTTAGTATATTTATATGCAAGAACATACCGAAAGTCTTAAGAAATATTTTTTTACAAACAATCACTACTCAGAAATTAAAGGGGAACTTTTTATCATTTCACCAAAACGTAAACTTTCATTTTTATAACGAATCTACATTCAAATTAACAATGCTTAGCCGGGTTCACCTCCATGTACCATTTTACACTTTTTTTGTTCATAATATATTCAGATAAAGTTACAAACGAAACGTACACTTGCACAATCCGTTCAACACATATTTTTTATATGGCATACTAGCATCAACTTGTTCATGTTGAGGAAAACCTCAGAATCATTGATTGATTGATTGAATGTTTAGCGTCATGTTCTGCCATCCAGGGTAAACAGACGATCAGGTAATCTGAACCACTCTTTTCTTGGATCCTGAAATGTTAACGAGTACTCGAGCACACCCATCTCCGCAAGTAACTAATAACAATCCTAATTGTATCAATGGTGAGAGACAAAAGATAAAATGAGGCACAAGGTCGTAGTATATCGCCAAGGAGACTCTGGCTGGGCGGGGATTCGAACTCGCAACTCCTGGATTGATAGTCAGACACGCTGTCATTTTACTGTTTTTATTCTTTGTGAAAGTTAAATGTGCTTATCGATTGGCCCAGTCTCTTTTGGATTCATATTTTGAGTTCTAATATAGTTTCAATCGAATCCATAATGTTATCAAAGATTTGGAAAAATTGGATAGCATACATAACACACATCGTAAAACTTTATATTTACGAAATATATTCGATTAATTCGGTGACTTTTGTTATGTATGTACATGCAGTTATGCTATTTGTGTAATATTATGTATTGCTATAAACAGTTAATACGTTTAAACAGAGACCAGTGCAACTCACATTGATAAAGGAATTGTATTATCATAATACACATATTACTTTATTTAGTAACAAAGATGAACATGTTTAAAGCAGGTTATTGACTTCACGCGTAGGTCATAATCGGCCCGATTCTTTTGGCGTCAAATTTCACGAGAGGGCAAACGTCGGACGTCATTTCCGTTTCGTTTGGTTTGTTCGGTTTCATAAGTTATCTAAAGAGCTTGACGTGATTTATATATATATATTTAAGATACTAAAATCGAGAATCGGCATATGTGAAAAGAAATCAATGATTGAAGACACCGCGTATCTCGATTTTGTCGTTCGAATTCCCGAGTTTCTTACAATTCTCGAGTTTGAATTAAATTTTATTTCATTTATTTGAACTATTTAGCCATAGTATACGACCGTCAGTTGTAATTACTCCCCTTGAGTAGTGCAACCGAACATGTGTATTACAGACACGAGAGAGCCGGGCCAGGAGATGATAATCGGCTAGGAATTCATAATTGCCCTCGGGCTAATGCCCTGTGGTGAAATCAGTACATCCCATACGGTACTAATCAATTAAATCACCAGAGAACCAGCCCGTTTATGTGCAGAACTCGCATGAACAGATTAACAGCTCAGACTAAAAGGACGCACATAGTCTGGTGAAATTTCTCATATATGTGCTTGAAATCGATGTAAGAGGTACGGCGTGTTTATGAACGGCAACCGGGCTAAATGAGTTAACTGCTATAACCTACATCAGAAACAATCGGTTACCAAAACATATTTTACCTTTTGACTGAGTTATAAGGTAAAAGGCCACCACAAGCAAAAGTGTTAACTGGACGAAATAATAACAAAAGCATTCATATTAAAGACATCTGTTGATTGTTTTGACCATCGCTACTGGTTTATCGCAAATTACCAATGACAAGAGTATAAAATAATAACAAGTATCATTCAATGAGGGCATTGGGTCAAAGGTCAACAACTGAAATATTGAAGAATTTGCTCAAAATATGACATACTATTTAATTGTTTTAGCCTTATACAAGGCAACTCATAAGGGTTTTTGTAACACGTGTCTAATGTCATTATACAAACTTAAGCACAACATTTTCTTATGTTTTGATGCAAATACCAGGTATACATTTAGTTCCACAGACTTAAAAGGCCAAAGGTCACAAAATAGTATCATGAGCAAAATTTTAAGCTGGAACTGATATATATATATATATATATATATATATATATATAAAATAACAATATTTATATTTAAGATATTTGTTATTTATTTTACCAATATAATTGATTCATTTTAAATATATCTTTGAATGTGTATGAAATGATGTGTATCATCCATTAAGTTCATTGAATCAAATATTGAAGAGGGAGTTGTTAAAAATATGTCGTATTCTTTTATTAGATTTTTAGGTTTATTATAGGATATTGATCAAAATAAGGTAAAATGTTTGCATCATGTCATCATACACACAAAGATCTACTGTATATTTTCTTATTTATGAGTATATTAATATATACGTTTTGGAATGAACTTGGCCTTACATGCCTGTTTTCGGTATTTTGTACAAAATGCAGCTGCATGTAATTTAATAGATGTGCTGTATGTATCAACTTTTTAGAGGTTATGCTTATTCACATGTAGGGATATTAAGACAATAAATGTGGCATAAGGTCTGTCCAATGGCATTACAGTAGTGTATCACAATAACTGTTAAGCTTCACCACTAAGGTCCTAGCACATTGAACGCGCTGGTCCTCGAAATATTTGTATAATAAGGTTGTAGCAATACGATACGTGGAATAAAACACTACCTGATGTTTGGGAAATCTAATGGGACCTCTCATATTTAACATTGAATTTGATTTGTATTGAGATTGCAAAATATGATTATTAATCAATATATCATAAGCATAAATTGAATTTCGAAATCAGGTTCCCAAATAAGACTTACACCCCCTACACCATTATCACGAAACCTTTCATTTCTAAAACCCTAACAAATAATACCAAATTGAAAATTGGTGTGTCAAATCAATCATTGAAACTGTCTCTGAGAAATGATGATAAACACAATGTGTTACCAGCAACAGAAAATACAGCACTAAAGAAAAGAAAATTATATTAAAGTCACACCCGGACTTGGTAGCTCTAAAATTATTGGTATTAAAAATAACACAAAAATATATTGAATTAGGCATAAATATCCGTCAGGCTAAACGGCAAAAGTCACTTAGTCTAGTAGAACTGGTTACCTCACTGCAGACTCTTGTATTGTATGGTCCATGCACTAACTTAAATGATGCAGAATGCAATAATAGTATAGAATAATTAAATTAAAAAAATAAACTTTCACACTGAACATTTTCTTCACCAGTAAGCAGTTATATTTAATTATTATGATATCTGGAGCATTTCCAGACAAATGTATAATGGGCTTTTTGTCATTTCTCAGCGCAGCAGTACTTATAAAAGACACTTTAAAGAGGGTAATATATAAACGTTTAAATATATTTAAGTTGAAAACTGTTACAGTTGTACTGCAAGACTAAGGAAATAAATACAATGATTAAATTCCTATATATGTTAAATAATAACTCTTGGAAAATCAGTTTTGTTTGCCGAATCTGACGGTTTTAAATCTGAGCCAAAGTTTAGTTTGAACAGAAATGAAGCTGATATGATATGATATCTAAATCATTTAAATGTATATAAGGATAGCTAAACTAATTATTGAAGTCCTATTCAAATGCCAATAGGAATTGTTGGAATTATTATAGCAACTACTAGTGCATGTTTCAGAATATCGGCTGTTATCATTTTAAAGAAAGACTAAATCGAATGCCTTCATTTATTGTCTGGTTTAAATACAATGATATGTTCTGAGAGAGAAAAGAAAGGGTACATATAGCTTGCAATCTATTACTGCACGTAATATACACGTTGATGATCATTGTATTTAGCAAATATGAGAGTGTCGTAGAAAACACAACTTTATGTTTACGTAGAGTTTGAAAGGTAACTTTATAGTATATCAATCAAAAAAGAACTAAAATACTAAACAAGCAGTGTGTAATGATTGTAATTGGTCAAGAATATCATGTACATGCATGAAAGCAAAGCATAGTGAATATCGAAGAAATATTGATTTACCACAGTTCTTACAACATGAACTGTTTTCTGTTCTTCTTGCTCAGATCTAAATATCTGGTACGGCTTATGACCTTCCTAAACACATGATGTCGGTCATATTCTAGAGTTAGGAGTAATTAACAGTCAAGTGATAGCTTGTCAAAGGCAAAAGTAGACCAAAAGGTATTCAAAACCGTTGAAATCTTGTGGATATGTTTATTGTCAAAATAGTATCTTCAGCTTTTCCATCAAATATGGTCATTTTGCCCTCAAACTGGAAGGAATTCATTGATCTTACTAAAATATGTAAAACACATTTAGTATAATATCTTGATGACTTAACTGGAACATGAATGCAAACATTTTACAACTGGTGGAGTTCCCTGTGATTTTTCTTACAGCAAACCACGGAGAAACAGATACAATAGCGTATCTTAATTCTGTGATTTACATCCATTCAAGTCAACATGTGTTGTAACAGTAAATCAGTTATTGTACGAAATCAACACAGCAATACATAAGAATTATACTGATCACTAAGGTCATATTATTTGGAACGACCCATACGTCAAGTGTTTTTATCTGGCAGTAAATAAGATATACAATGCATAGTTATTAAATTGTAATACAAATTAAGTGTACCTGATATAGTTCATGAAAAGCAGACTATCCAAAAGGCATGTCTTAATATTCTTATAATTCCATGTTAATGTACTTGAAAAGTCCATAACTTAACTTATTATATATAATGTTGTTGCGATCTTGATGATAGCTGTCGAAACAACATATACCTGCGAATTGTTAAGATATTTCAAAACATAATTCCAGTTATGAAGTTTAGTTGAAATACAAACTTATACGGTTTGTTTATGGACACATGGGTACAATTTAATCAGATTTATCAGCGTTGCAATAAGTAATGTAATAGACAAGGTTTGGTTATTTTAATTCAGATTAACTATTCTTCGCTACATCAAACTTAGTTTTACTGCAATAACTTCTTTAATCTTTTGTCAATCAAAACACAGATATACCAATATTATATTAATGTAAAGATAAAAAATTATAAATGTTTTAAAAGTTTAGATAATACGAATGGTTTGATTTATCAAATCCACCAAAACATGACAAAATCAATATTTAAGTCAGATTGGTAAACTTGAAACAAAATCCCTGTTTTAAAAATATACAGCACTTAAATATTGCTTGACGACCTTCACATCATCATTCAGTCCCTTTCTAAGATGAAACACATTTTACAACGTGTAAACCTACATGACGGACCAAATTGAAATCAAAATGAAATCACATGATTCATTTAATATGTCACTAAATAAATTGCAATTTTAAGCGGGAAATCTATTTCAGTTTGACATAGGCGCAAAGCGCAAGTTAGGAAATCCCTTTTCCCTTAGGAAATCCCGTTTTTGCATCTTTAAATATATATCTTTTTGGCAATACGGGGCCAATAAAAGTGCTGGAATCCTACAACAGTTTAGTAAGGACTCCCGGAAAATGACTTCGTGAACGTCGTACCGAATTAAATATGTGGAAAATCCTGCATAATAAACTGCGGGAACGTCTTCTAGCAAATGCTGGGAACTTGCAATAAATTCCACTATTCAAAAATGCACAGTACCATCGCCATTAAAACAGTGATTAAACGCTATAAATGTATTAAAGTATTGCAATAAATTAAAAGAACAAATATTAAACTACAACTTCATACCTTTGTATTAATATTGCATACATTATAAAGTATTTATTTTAGCGATAAAACTTTATCAGTAATGAATTCTTTAGATGTTATGTATCTAGTAACCTAGTTACAGGCTCCCATAATGCTTTACTACAACAACAACAGCATGGTTGACTCAGCAATGACAGATGCTCTTTTGAAAGTGATACATCGATTTAAACATCCTAGCTTAGCAAAGGCCAGGACGCCAGATATTGTGGACAACTTGATTAGTTAACCTTTAGTCTATGTGGAACTCAACATATTGGCGACATGGATAATTTAGAAAGCGGGGTATTTTACAGAAAAGTTGGAAAACCTCAGCTGGAAATATTTCGCCATCTTGTAACATACCAAGACCAGGGTCCGATTTCAACTTGACAAACATACTACAGCTGTCGCAAACCAAGGTTAACCGGTTGCATACTGTTAGTTTTACTCTTATGTATATTGTTGGACAATGTCGGACACTAAAAGAGTAAAATTATACGCTACAAAACGCCCCAAAGTCGAGACTTTTGTAAAACCCGAAACGTGGTCGAACAAAAAAAATTTTAACTGGAAGTTTTACAAATTTGCAATATCTGCAGTCCCAGGGCGTTTTCTCCCATGAACAACGGGTTTCAACATAGATAGCAGATAGGAAATCCTTTCGGTTGTATAAACCAAGATAAAAACCAACATTGAATTGTGTTTTGTGTTATTGTTGTTTTTCAGTTTGAGTCAGTTGTATTTATATAACGTCAGAGCCAAGTGGCCGACGTTTGTTTACCGGAATTTAGAGCCAGGTTGTCTAAAGTCATTATTAATCAGCCAGTGTTTAGAACCATGTGGCCTGGTTATCCCGGATTGACAAGTGAATGAACCATCATACTTGTAAACATAAGTGTATAAGATATTTCTTTATTATTGCCAGGGTTGTAGCATATAATATATTTTTCTTAAATATTAGTTTATCCAGGATTAGCTACGATTGTAGGGTTTAAACTGGCATTTCGGATGTATTACTAATTTCTATTTTCACAAAATTAATAGGTAAAATATCTTCATTTTGCCAAGGAAGTAGAATACAAATTTAGCTATTATATAATTATATGTTCAACACTTGGGTATAATACAGTTTATAAAGTAAACCATATTTCTACAATATTGCCAGGGTTGCAGTATTAAAGTTGCATTCTTTATTAACTGACTATATTAAGTGTTCAATCTTTGATAAACATGGCCCATATTCATTCAGTCCGTAATAATTTCTGCGGGGAAGAAGAGCTATTAGCGATCTCTGAGGTAGGTAAGAAGAAAGCCAACTCTATTATTAATATGAGGGAATCTGAGGGAAATATTACATTAGATATGCAGAGGTTGACATTAGCCAGTGTATCAATAACATTTCAGATGTTGTTCATAATATTTCATTCCCGTGTTTTGGGTGGACATTTAGTACCCAATCCAAGATTAAGAAGCGTAAAGTACAATCGTTTGGTAATTCGTCTCGTGATGCTAAAATATTATTTCTAACATTTAATCGCGAATTGAAGTCTGATAACTCTATCGAAAAAACTTACAATTTAAAGTATAGAACTTATTTTGTTAAAGCCGAACGAAGTGCGAAATGTCAATTTTATAACAAAGAAAAGGCAAAGTTATCAAATTAAAGTAAACAATTGCTTCGTAAGTTTTTGAAATCTTTAAATAAATTCAAGAGAAATGACAGACCACATTCAGCCCTGATCGGTTTGCGAGATATTTTGCTGATATATCGAATCTGCCATGGAACTAATCTAAAGAGCAAACAATTAATGGTTCACGGGATGAGCAATTAAATGGGCCAATATTTGACAGAGATAAACAGCAAATAAACAGAAAGTGTGAAGTATAAAAAGTTTTTAAGGACTTTACACATTAAATCGCATTGTCATTGAACTTGTAAGCATAAATTGTTATCTTTTTTGTTGCAGGAAGTATTACAGTGTACCATTACCCCACAAGCTGGTATGTGATAACGTTTTTGTTAAGTTATTTATGATTGCAGTGACTAGATATGACAGGCAGCCATTAAATATGTTTTATGCCATTTTAATACATATTAATGTTCACATTACAATATTATTTTCCCTATCTTGCTATTTCTGTAACCAGAACTATTCCTTTTTAAAGAATCATAATAATAGTATAAAAAATGAATCAGGTTTCAATAAATAATGACGATAGGCAGAGGAGCATTATTATGGTCTATACACAATGGAATTTTACAATCTGCCAATACTCATATTACCCCATTTATCACAAACATTAATGAGGTGTCCATAGGTTTATAACAAATCAAATGCCTCTTTTGTTGAAAGCTTTCTACGTTGAATAAATTTATAATTAATCTAATGCAGAATTAACATTTGAATCCCAAAAGCTCATACGCCAAAGTTTTTTTGTAATATTACTACAAAAGTTTAAAGACAACTATAATGTGTCTTTTATATCTTTTTCCATATTTGAATGTACCAAATAAAGCCTTTGATGGTAAACTTGCCCAAAATGACAAATAGTTAGCGGGAAATGAAAAATACCGAGATATTCCGTATACATTGATATTCATGCGGAACATCTCAGAGTTTATTGCATTCTTGGCTTGTCGAGCATAGGCGATTGCGGCAATGGTGTAAGGGAGACAACTCAATTTCAATTTTGATATAAAACCTTATTGCGCACTTTACACATATTTCACCTCTAGTACGATAAATGATTAATTTTAATGGGCTTTATTTTGCAAGGTCCTATATAGACCTCACAATCCATAAGGACCCCACAAGAAAGGTCTAAGATAGACCGATACCCCGTAAATGCTAGTATTTCTTAGTATATATATATATATATATATATATATATATATATATATATATATATATATATACCAATACACATATATTTATATATGCACATATCTAATAATGATTATTTAACAAAAATATGTTATTAATTGAAAACAAATTTATAGAATAGAAAACATTGTGTATCCACCGTGTATCCTTACTAAATAGGACATATTCATTCATCATTAGACTCTTTTTTTTTAAAAAAATTGCAACACGTTTTATATTGCCACCGGTTTGTTATACTCAAGTCGCAATTCACACATACAGAATAAATTTGCAATTCATGTCTCTCTGAAATGTACTAAACAGCTGAGTTTACTTAATACAGCAAATTATAGTAATTAAATTCAGAATAATTATATATAATTACTCTAAAAATAAGATTACCGGAAGTGTAAATGTATAGATTATGTCTAAAAAATGGTACAAATTGATATCTCATGTCTTTAAATATGCTTTTTTGTATACCATTCCTTATCACAATACACTATCTGTAAGTATTATTTTATTAACTGGGAAGGAAAAATGTGAGATGTGGAAGACCACGTGTTCGGTTGAAAGAAAAATATGTGTTATCATTATATAATCAAGTTTATAGAGTGTATGTATTTAACTGTGCAGTAGGACATGTAATGCAATTGTATATATATTATACTTTAATATGGTTTCCAATATGACTTTATGTATATCTTTCATTATTTCAAATCCCTATAAGTAAGTCGTATAAGTTGAGAAACAAAAGACAAACACAGCTCAAAATGAACCATACAGAAAGGCACAGAATCTGTTAGAATGATATATTATCAAAACATTTATTCTATTTTTTTATTTTTTCCCACATACTAGTATAGCCACATGCATACCACAATATCTTTGAAAATCCAATATGGAAGTCAAATGTATACATCTTTGTTACATTAAAAATATTGTATATGCAAGTCTATAGTTGTTTTGTGTTTTAACGTAATTTTTGGAAATTGATTATATATCTACCCATCACTTTTCAAGCAAGGAGCAACTTAATTTTCCTTATATAAGTCCAATCTCTCTTTATAAATGATTATCACTCCTTATTAAAAAACTGAGACATATGTATATACCTATAAAGTAATCGATAACTTCCAACTAGACTCAACGGTGAGAGATGAATGATAATGAGATATTCTCAAGTAACCGATAACTTCCCACTAGACTCAGCGAAGTTGAGTCGTAATTTTTGCATTTGTAAATCCACACATCCGTCAAATGTGTACGTGGTGAAATATGTTTCGATTCTGTACATTAGGTAAAACTCAACTAAGGTTGAAAATTACGCGATTTTGCTGCTTTAAATTGGAACGTCAAAAAGGAAACCGAATCCAAATGAAACCTCACATACAAATTGAGCTCTGAAAAAAATACACATTCTTATTGGAAATTACTTCTAGTTTCATAATATACTAATTATACCACTGATTTCGAAAATAATTCAAAAGGTAAATTCCTCCTTTACTTAGATTTTATGACACACTTTGAACCAACAACATTGCGGACGCAACTCCTCCCAAAATTTTAAACCGAATCCAAATGAAATCTGATGTGCAACAAGTTCATATGCCTGGGATATTGGGGTTCAGATGATTATATTTATTGATTTATGGTCCTTTTTTATTTTCGCTTAATTTTCGCTCTATACATGGCGGACACTGTTTATTTTGCTCAGTCCATGGCCCTTTTGAGCAGGGGATATGAATTCGATGACTTTTCTTGTTCCATATATTTCCGTTGTTTATGCTGATGTGGTAGCTTTATCCTGTTAATACTATATCTTCTGTTGAAATTATAGTTTTATATATGGCAACGACGGCACTCCGTACGAGTTATTCATTTAATATACGCAACATTAATATTTATTTGACCAGTATATGTTGTGACTGATTTGTAAGTTATAAAACACTTTTTAATTATATTATCCTTTTTATTAACTGAATGTTTATTTGACTTTAAATTGTTTCTTTCAGTACAACATATGAAGGAAATTGAAAAAGAATCAAATACGTATTAAACGAGGTAAAATATGTAAAGAGCGAGATATTCGTTTTTAATTTATTATGTATAAGAGTAATTCGACTTCCAGTTCTTTAAATACTCTAATATTGAAATTATTGTATTGGAAAAGTATTATTGTAATATACTTTTTAAAATTTTGAGTGAATAGTTGATATAAAAGTCTCATCAATGTTAATAATATTTCGACAATGTGTATAATGATTATCTTGTCAAAAATAAAGTATAGCTTGAATTGAGGCTTTGGTCGACTTTAAGTCTCAATAAACAGATGTAACAACAACTTTCCCTTGAAATGCGAACGTATTCATTATTTTTGTAGTATAATTTAATGCACTACTGTGGTTATGGTTTTGTTTGACTCAACTCAATATAAAACTTTTATATCATATTGAATTCATTATGATTATTCTGTGTATTGATTACTTTTATGTTATCTTGTTGTATTAAATATAATTTTATTTATTATACAATTTTTTTATGTTTTATGGAGACAGTTTTCCAGTTAATAAAAACTATTAGAAATATGAGCTTAAAATACAAATCGATAAAAGTCAGATACATTTTTAATTATTTATTAATATTCCGTTTCTGTTTATTAATAAAAAATACTTGCTCTTCACGTAATGACATCTTAGAAATACATACAAATAACAAAGATGTTGACAAAGAAAGCAGAAAACATTTAAAATGATGTAAAACTAGAGGATCTAATATAATTATACAAACACAAGCATTTATTATGCAGCAATTTATATCAAGCAAATTAAACAAAAAAAAAACATGTAAAAATCAGAATAGAAGTGATTCAAGGTATTTAAATATAATGTTTCTAGATCTATGTAAAATACTTTATGCAACTAATCACATACTAACTGTGCAATGGACGGAATGTTCCATTCATTTTCTGCATTTCAGCCACTTCACAGACGTGAGAATTCAGTTAATATTGAACCTCTAAATAAGTTTATAGGCGGCATTGTGTATTTCGTAAAAACCTGTCGAATACGTACAGGTGATTGATATAAACAACTCTTGAATCGGTGTGGATCCCAACATCGCCATAGATCCCGAAAAATCGACGTCATATGCTCGAGCAGTTGTATGACGTATATCGATGACGTCAGCAAACCCAGCTCGAGAGCCAACAGTGATTGTGAACGTAACCGGAACTTTGTCAGATATGACAAATACATACGTCCAGTCCATGTGAAGTTTCCCACCAGTCTTGGACATAGTCAGCGGTATACCTAGCAAAAGTGAATAAAATTAGATCTGTATTAATGTTAACTTTAAAATGTAAAACCTTTTTCCATATTGAAACAAGTAGATCCTATATCTTTTGTAAGCGTAATATTTAGAGTATTGGCAAAACGGGAATATATTTCCAAATTATCACTTTTTATCGCAACTGTATATGTTGTTTGGAGACCGTTATTGTTCGCTCCATACTTAGACTCTCTGTCGCTATTTTTAGATCTTATTAACAATAAAAACCGAGTTTCCTATTTTCATATTTGGTTATGTGATTCCAAGGGATACTGTTGTCAAATATTAGAACAGAATTCAAGAATATATTAATTTATATTTCCATTCAATTATCTTGCTCAGGGAAATAGATATTATATCATAAAAGTAAAAATCATCCTTTATCTAATTTTGGCCTCCTGGTCTTTATCAAAATAACGAAAAGTAATGAACACAGCTATATGACACCCAATTTACCGACATTTGATTGGTTATGATGACGTGGTGCCGTCTCATCCTGTTAGGAACACGTTACTGATGTCACATAGCTAATGATCAGGTGGCCAAATATTTTAATAATGAGGGATTTTTCACAATAAGCCAGATTTTATTATACATCTACTTCCCTAAGCAAGATGTTAGAATGGAAATATAAATTAGTAGTTTTTATTCATATTTCTTAAATTAAGTTTATCAACAGTTATATCACTATTTACGTTCCGACCCCGACAATTAATTTACGGATATACACGGAGTATTCATGAGTGCCAGTAAATACTAACACACACTATACAGACAAATAATACCATGACCGAAACAAAAGGGTAAAAATAGAAAAAATATATAATTTTATTTTTTGCAGGAGTGGGGTGTATTTCTAGACTTAGTGAGACATCACCATATTTAACTAATTGATTTTATTTTCTTGTCTGCGAATTTTCAATTAGAAGTTCTTAACCATTAAATAAATCTACATAATATAGTTTTACGTTTAACCGATAAAATAGATCTACATATTAAAGTTTTACATTATAGTTGTATAAAGAATGGTTTGATGCATTACTATGAGTAGCATTAGTATCAGCATTGATATCCCTCCTTTTAATCTGGCTTATTGTGAAGTTAGTAATGATTGTTTTTATTTTACAAGCATCATTTAACCGAATGTAGGGATGACTGAATTAACTCAAGTTTAGGCTGTGAAATACTATTTTATTAAAACTATTTTAAATTTTGCTTCAAATTATTGCTTAGATATTGCGATTGATTGTATCTTTTGACAAAAGTATAAGCAGAATAATAGGTTAGTATCTTTCTCTAAAATATGTATTAGATTGTACTTGAAATGACATCAGTGAATCGGAAGAACCTCGTTTTGCATGTATATATATATCTGCCAATATAACATGTAGAGCATGAAAAGAAGGAAAGATTATAGTAATGTGTATTTTTAAGGCCACGGTGAGTATTTAGCAAAAATTAATATGCTAAATATTACTTTAAACTTTGCTTTTTTAACATAATTTCATATATAGTTTATATAGTCATCTTTATACGCATTATTTAAAGTTATGTTTATACGATGAAATGCAGGTTTACTACATATAAAACAAGTGCATTTTATTCAGAGATAAAAAATACAATATTCATTAATTGTAATATCTTTAATGTTGCTATCAAATATTTACCAGAAAGTTTTGGGCTACCATGGATAATGAAGATGTCGTCGGATATAGGATCACTTTTATATTGGCCAGAATTAATTGCCCTTACTTCGGCTGTATACACGCTGTCTGAATGTAGTTGTAGTCCCAAGATCATTGCCATTTGTCGTCTGTTGCTACTTGTCCAATCAACAACTTTGTTTTTGTTTTGGAGCAGACGATACTCGTATCTAAGAATATCTTGCTTGTCATCAAACCCAGACCACTGAATTTGAATGCATGAGCCATTGGACTGTACGGACATATTTCCAGATGTATGGTAATTGTCGGTAAATATTTGTTTACTTTCAATGTCAGAACTAACAAATGACATGTGCGCGCGACTACTATCAGCAGGTCTAATGGACACTATTACCGGCTTTGACGTCACTTCCACGGTGAGCTCAACATGATTGATGCATTTCACCTTAACAAACAAGTGTGAACCATGTGGTATTGATCTCGGCTCTAGCAAACATAAATTGTTTCTCTCTGCGAGTATGTACGCTTCCACATCGTCAGAACCAGCATAGCGACCTGAAATATGAAACGTCAATATGCATCTAATCAAGGTATTACAACTGCATATATATCGTCCTATATACTCGTATATGGTGTACAATTTAAATGTATATTTTGACTTTTCTACTGAATCTGTATGAGGATACATAGAATTTACAAATGTTACATTATATTAATATAAATCAGTGATTAATATAATTCGTCTTGTAGCATTATCTCAACAGCTCTATGTTAACTACCTATTGCACAGAAGCAGTATTTTGTGCCGCTCTCTAAATCATCTACCGCCCAACTTGCTTTGACTACGACTTTCTTGGTGGAGTTTGTGTCATTGTCTTTGTTGTAATTCGTCACGAGTATTTCAGCTACAAGATCTCTCAGTATTGGAGGTGTTCGGTCCATTGTTACGACGTTTGAGTAAAATATAGAACGTAAACCGGCGTAGTTCTCCGCAATAGCAGTAACATACACGTCACTTCCGTGAGGCGTATTTACATGCAGCACTTCATTGTTTCCACCGTGCACCGGGGACAGTGTTCTGACTTGAAATCCACCTGGCGTTGAACCTGCACCTAGCTCAACCTAAAAAAAATAAAAATAAATGACAATGAAGAAGCCCATGAATTGTGCATATATGTACCTTGTGGAATCGTAGCCAATTATTTTTAAATCAATATATAAAGAGACATGTAATAGGTATCACTTATCTTACATACCTTATATATGGAGCTTTCTTCGTCCATGACCATAATGTTAACTGCCAACGTGTAAGGTCCTATTTGCCGAATTTGCATTGCTGAAGAATTCTGTCCAGGAATCATCTCTAGGCATTCGCTCAAATTGATCGTTGCCGAAATATCTGACGTGGAGTTGATCCAGAGTGTGATGTTGTTCGATCCAGAAAACGGAGAAATAAAAGTATAGTGAAACTGGCGTAGACCAGCGTGTTTCTGTACAAGCGGTAACGTTAAATGGAGTCGGTCGATGCTTACATGAACTCCTATATTAATGTCTTGCGAGGCTATCGTACCATACAATTTATACATTGCGTTCTTTATGAAATCATTGGTGATGTGTAATTCAATGTCTTTTGTATCAAAGAATAATTCCGTTTTTGTTTTAATTAGATTGTAAGTGTCACAAGTTACAGCTTCGGGCGGAGTAAGGTCTACAGTTCTACCTTTTGAACGGACCGTACCGCTGACGTGACCTGCACCATCATAAGCCTTGACTAGTCCGTAGTAAGTTTTATTGTGCTCCAGGCCCAATTGATGGAAAGTGAACCGGGTCTGTAATCCAACATCAATAAACTTGCCGCTAGTCGAATTGGCATCAACATCATCAACAATTGCAACTTCATAAGATCTAACACCTGAGTAGTGATCAACAAATCCGTGCCAAGATAAACTGAATGTTGAACTGGACGATTGGAACGTTGCATCTTTATGTCTGTCTGTGTTGAATACGACACCAGCAATAGGTGTGTCCATATCTATGACGAAACCGTCGGAACTGAATGATGTTTGCAAACCGACGTTATTGTAAGCACTCACAGTAAAGTAGTACCGAGTGCCATGTTGAAGCGAAACGTCCGTTAGTGTCTTGTTTGTATTCAATCCCATGTTTGTTGTTTGGAAAATGTCGTCAGCTGCAATAATTAATACTGTGTAATATGTATGCATATACTAATTTCCTTTCTACTTACATGGCATTATAAGACAAAGTATATACTTTACAACCATGTCTACCCTATATCTAGTCAGTGTCAAAATGGATCGTCCATGGCCGAGTGGTCTAAGGCGCCGTCTCAAGGTCCCTTACATATCATCGCTAAAGTCACAGGTTCGAGACCCGCACGCTCCAAAAACTTTATGTGAGAAAGTTTGCCAATTACTGTTGAAGGATGGTGTTTCTACTCAGATTTATTCTGAAGCCTTCCTCCACCAATTAAACTGGATATGCCATATAAAACATGAAATGTGTTGAAAATGGCGTTAAACCCAATTCAATAGCAAAATACAAGATAACATAATTATATGATTCAATATTTTTTTCCAATTTTTGATACACGTTTGTTGCATTTTAAAACACTAACTCTATTTAACAACGCACCTTCTGCAGATGTTCCAAGAGCAAGGGTATAGTAGAGTAGTGCACCTTGTTGCTCAGAAAAGACCCCGTCCCAGCATGCCGTGATTGTATGCATCCAGTCTATGAAATCAAAATCCTTACTGCAGGTTACGTCAGAGTCTTTAATAGATTGCCCACGCCGTAATCCGGGTGGCGATTGATCAACCAGTATTGGGTTTGATTTGAAAACTGCAAAGCTATTGGACGAATACCATACGCGTGTATAAATGGTATACTCCTCGCCATGGATAAGGCTGCGATTTAAAGGTAAACAATGGACAATCTCATTCGTCAACCCAACATCGTGCCATGGCCTTTCTCTAGTAAGGTCAAATACGCCTTCTCCAACTGGCTGTTTGCTTAACCCTATACTCCATTCATATCGCTGGATTGAAACATTCGATCTACGACTGTTCAACTTCCAATGGCCAGACAGACACGGAGACGATGCGGTGATGTTGAGACGGTTGAGAGGCAATCCACCAAATACATCAATTGTTGGAAGATTGTTTGTTTCAACCTCTGATGCATTAAAAGAAAGGCATGTTAAATTTGACGATACACCAGCGCATGGTTGTCCAAACACAGCACACGTGCAATCCTTATTGCAGAAATGAATGTCACAAGAATGCTTTTCAATTTCGAGAGTACCTGTATATTTTGACAAACCATGACCTCTCAATGCATCTATAAGTAACATTACTGATACTCTAGAAACAGTGCTATTGAGTCCAACATTATTTTTAGCCCAAATAGTTAAAATCAGTAAATCGTCCGGACGTATTGCACGTGCTAGTTTAAATGTTAGCCTTTGTTCATCAGATGTCTCGTTTGAACGATAGGAAACAATGCCCCCGCTAAGCTCATTGTCATTGTATACTCTGCTGACGGTTATGAAGTAAGTATCAATTTCTGATTCTGGGTCTTTGAAACCATACCAGGTTAAGGTGAGCCTTGACTTTATATCACCGGATGGGTCGATGTAGTTTTCCCAAGACATGGGGTATTTGAAACCACCAACATGCGGTGGTGTTGAATCAATCAAAAGATCAGAACTTATTTCCGAGGAACATATTCCAGCCTCATTGCAGCATGTAACAATTATTTTATATTTATCACCATTTTGTAACCAATTTTTTCCATCAAGATTTATTGTAACAGTATTCTCAGGACCTATTTCTATATGTTCAACTGGGGTGTGACCTTCGTGATGTGTCACCAATGAAATGACATGTTTAGTTATTGGGCTTTCCCTGTCTTCAAATTTCCAAATTACTCGCAATACCGATTTCTCCCACTGCGCTGTCTTTCCTCGAACATTATTAGAATCAAGTAGAAATTCTGGTTTCTGTATAACTACAGGGGGAGAAGTATCAACCATAAACGTATCAGACGACTTAGACACATCCATGCCAACCCTGTTAAAAGCTTTAACGTTGGAATATAACTCTGTATTGGAAGGAAGATCAAGTCCCGTTTTGATGACATTGGATTGTAAAAGGCAAGTAAAATATGGTACAATGTCGCAGATATCGGTTCCTGTACCAATACAGGCCTCAAAATGATCCAATCCTGAATGTGGATCTTCAAAGCCAACCCACTGGATATGAAGTGAGGTGCTGAAGAAAATATTATATATAAATTTATTGTAACAAATATGAAAAAAAGAAAAAGCATCGAAAAAGCATCTACTATAATGGCAGATTCAGGCCACCTCAATCCATGGGTTAGACCTGTTCAAAATCCTGCCGGAATATACATTTTCTGTAATTTTTTAGATGAATTTTTCTCCGTGACTATTATACTCGTTCTCTCAAAGCTAAATGAGCAGGTAGAGGTAAATGCCATGTAAATGTAAATTTCGATTTCAGAAACGACGAATAGCTACATAAATTGAAATAATATGAAAATGGCAAACACACAACATGTAAACAAACTATATATAATGACACATGCATTCTTTATTCTATTCTTATTTATTTCTCTGTATCAGTATAAATAATTGTGTATAGACGTGATATGTAAATGATATTAATACCTCAATTGAGTGGATACACATAACTATAAACAGAGTGTATTATTGATTTATGCTATTAAAAATCGTCCATGTGTAGATGACTTACTTATGTGGTTGATATTTCTGGTGACCTTTACCTGACCCAACTCTTACTAGTCCTTGTATCGGTGGGGAGTTGTCAAGAACGATTCCGTCTGACGACAGCGTTCTACAAAGTTCCGCTCCATTACACGCCTCTACGGTTATGTAATATTTACGACCAGGCGTAAATGATGCTGACCAAGTCATATCTAAAACGATATATAAGAAGTCTTGCATGGATATGTTAAATTTTTTAAGAAAATGTTGCCAAGTTTATATAACAATATTTTCAAATTTGCATACAATTAAGTATATAAGAGTTTTATTTTTTATCAACATGTTCAACTGATTTCTATATCATGGAAGGTCTCTCGTATTTGACCTCATGTTTGCTATTCTAAGATAACTAAAAATGTGTGAGTCGTTTATGATGTCATTAACTGACGATACATGCAAACTGTGAAGTCAAAAAGTCTTAATTGCTTGTAGGAATCTTTTTTTTTTCATATCAATACATCGCTTGTCATTATGATCTTTCTAATTAGAAATAGTGCTTACTTAACGTGTAATGTTATTACAACTGAGCAACTCATACTGTTGGTGGTCTCTTTCTTTAATGAAGACTTTTTTCAGTATAAAATATATTTAATCAGAACAAGAATGCACTATATTTTCAATTTGATAATATACCAGAGCGTAGACCGACATCAACGAACGGTTCCACATCATTTCGAAATGGCCGTGATCCGAGAGCTGCCCTGAAGTACGCAATTCCACTGTGGACGTCAATAAATCCTTTCCAATGTCCTCTTATTTGGCTAACATCGGGTTGAAAGTCGACATCATTTTAAGGATTGATTTTGATTTAGTATTATTGAATTTTTTATTGATTAAAGACCAAACGATGTATGCGGCAACAAATGAAAACGTAAATAATATATCTTCTAAACTCTTATTAAATCAATTTAGAAATATAATCGCTGCTTGTTAACACATAAAACGAAATTTACTTCATGTATTTATAAAACAAATTTGTCTTATTTTTACGCAGTTCTACATGTGTGTTGATAGTTTATTGAAAGTGAATATTTTACTGACAGCTACACTTTTTGAGATACAAATGTGAATTATATAACAAGCTTTATTTTATATTACATTTCAATGTTGTATAATAAAGATTGTGCAATCTACGTTAAATAATTCATGTAATACTGCAAATCGCACGTAAGTATAGCTTGCGTAAAATAAACATGAACAAATACCTGATATTTCCAGGATCCTTCCATCACCTGACCACCTGTGGGTGGGGTACGGTCTAATTTGAAGTCTATATATGCTACCGGAGACATAAGTCCAGCTCTGTTAACGGCCTAATAAACGTACACGAAATAGTTAATCTCCTAATGTATCAACTAGTTAATTGGAATGTGTACTAAATCTTATACAAGGTCATTCATAATTGTGTGAAATCGTTTTACTTGTGTATCACTGAATGAAATAGTAGCTGCAGAATTCCCAGTGATGTAAAGCAATCCATGTGACAAATAATCGTTAATTTCTGCAACAAAACTGCACAACAGTGAAAATTCAAAGAATACAGTTACACTTTAAAGAATTTCTAGTTGAACCAAGTGTTCAGCAATGGGTTTACTACCGTTTGCAAAGCTTAATGAAGTACATTTGAAATTGTGCTATTTCATGTTTAGTTTTATATACCTTACCACCATACCTTTAATATCACGTAATAAACAACTCCATCCTGTAATTCTTGGTCAGCAATTGGAAGTTGTATATGGTCATCGTAGTACTTCATTGCAGCGAAAATATCTTCAATATCTTGATGTGTTCCAAGGCCAATTTCAAAATGGTCTATGCCGCTGTGCTTGTCCTCAAACCCAGTTAATTGGATTGAAATGATATCCGAGTTGATATAAAACGTGTTGTAATACCCTTCACCTAGTAATATTTTACCGACAGTAGGAGTAGACGTGTCAACTATCAATTCCTGTGACGACACCGTAGTGGAATATCCCGAATGATCAATGGCTTAAATAAAAAAGAGACATGTAATTATGCTGTGTTTAAAGATTGTCCAAACGTACAAGGAACTATTTATCTATGCATTGATCGATAATTGCTAGACAATCTTTAAACTTTAAATCGAAACAATCGCTATTTTAAATCAGCTGTTGGGTTAACGAATTGGTATATGGAGCAAGTAATGAGTGAGCTGACCAGTGAATGTAGTACAGGGAATGATCTGCATTTATGTCATTTTAGTCTTTAAACGTAAATCAAATTAATTACATGTCTGCCACACCCGTTTTTTTAAAGGTGTGATACAGTATCGATATCAAATGACAGAAATCGTTATTCACCTATACCTTTAGAAATTAGACGTGTATTTCTAAATATGGAAGCTCCATCATCTATCAATATAGAAACATATCAGCCATACCTCGTACAGATACGTAGATAACTGATCCATCTTCTATGTGAACATTTCGTACCACAGTGGATTGTACTAGTCCGACACATGTGAAGTGTTTTATATCAGAACCACCGGGCCGACTGCCTGGAAGTATTTAATAAGAAGCTCATTTACACAATTTATGATCTCATAACTTTCAAATAGTATCAATGACGTGATTTATTAATGGCAATGTAATATATACACCCACGATTCCTTTTCATATACTATTGACTTATTAGATAAGAAGTTAAAGAAGTTGAACAAACCTACCGATTGAATAACAATATTGCTGAATACCTCCTTGGTATCCGAACGCTGTAGCATTGATGTTATCCTTAAAACCAGTCCAAGATATCAAAATGTCGTTCATATCAGTTAGATATCCAGCGTGGTGTTTTACATGAACCACACCACCTGTTGGAGGAGTGTCGTCGAGAATAAAACCATTACTACATCCCCTCAACTCCTCTAGTGTTTCTGTGAAAAGTTCCCTCGTCACAATTGTCTTGTTTGAATGTGCACAAATGTAGTACAGTACATCTGTTTCCATCAGTTCAGGATCAAATGTAACATATCCGGTAGTCGATGATGTTTTTATACAATCAGTGTTGGTACTACATTTATCCGGTAAATGCTGTGACCTCATGAGATACCACGTAATTTCGCGTTCTGATCCATATGTTACTGCCCCGGCAACTAGTGATGAAGTCGTTCCAAAATTTAGCTCTGCCTCATGGAGATCCTTGTATTTGTCGCCAGGATTGGAACTGTGTAAAATCTTATAAAAAGAGCAATTACTGACATGTAATATTGTATGCAACTTATCGAATAAATACCTGAACAGTAAAATGTTGGATGTTCACGCAACGTGTTCAGTACTACTTGGAGACGAAATCCAGACCTATACAATTTCGAGCTTGGTTAAATCACACGTACTTATCAATAGTAACCTTATTTTGATAAGTTTTCTCTTATCACTATCTTTGCAGATTATATATCGACAAAATAATATAGAAAGTATTCAGACTCTTAATTTCGTTTCTAACTTTTAAAGGGGCATAACTCTAGTAGCCATTCTTCTTCCCGGCTGTGTGGTCATTATGGACTGAAAGTGTTAATTTTTTTCTTTAATCACATCATCTGTACGGTAGGAAACAAATCCATGGACAATTGTTTTGTATTTACAAACGGTTTTACTTATATTTTCAGTACTAGCGTGGCACCATTTGTTTTATATTAACATATTGATATGATGTATGCCCAAAGATGGATTTGATGTGTGAAATAATCAATTTTAACATGACCATGTTTCCGTTATATATGCGATTCAAGATAATTTTTAAATAAAGCATACTTTAAGAAACCATAAACCTCACTTGTAGGACTGTTTTCCAAGTGTCAAAAGAAGCGTCGAAGTCATAGATGACATCGTTGCTGTATGGTGCATCTGAATGTATATGAAGTTTGTTACACACCACAGCTGCTTGTCCTGTTGTAGCGAAGGCTCGAACACAACCAAACAAATGAGCATAAGGAAGAACTGGCAGCGTCACACACTCAGACACCTGCAAGGTACATTATACTAATAACATTAGTTTGCCTTTTCACATCGGTATTATGTACATGAAGGTAAATATTACATTTTAGAAGTGAGTTTGTAAAACATAAACATTGTACTGTCAAACATATGTTTTGTATATACATATGTACAATGGAAAGGATAAATAAAAAGACTGCGTTTCTGTTTATCATAACTAATTAACTGACAACAGTAACTATAAGTCTGAATATACATGTCATATGAGGAAGCCTAAATGATAAAGCATACTATTGTATAAACAATCACATATTTAGTTTTTCATTAAGTTAGAATGATTACTGCTATGAACTTACTAGAAAAAACGTGAAACAAAAACGTAGATTTTTCCTTTGGTTATCATTATTATTTTATATAGTATGTCTATAGTTGTTTCTAATAACGTCATAGCAATTTCAAAAGCAAGATATTGGATAAACAAATAGATTTGAAGCTGCATAACATTTTTGTCATGTTCCAAACAGAATATTATTCTTACGATCTTTTGTCTTGATATGTGAAAGTTATGTTATCCAAGTAATTTTGTTTCCCCTTACCTTGTAAAACGAAAGAACGTTGCCCTGTAATGTTTTCCAATCCAGTAGTGCGTGGTTTGCCTCCGACGTTTTACTTATGGTCCATTGATAAAAGCTTACATCACTATCAGATTGAAATGGTTTCCATTGGAGATTTAAATTGTAACATTTCTTTCCTTTTGATATGGATATTTCGCAAGTATCGATTGTTCCAGCAGGTATCCGAGTTTCTATTTGGAACGCATCTGATGTGACGGGTATCAAACAGTGTAAGGGTGTGCATGGTCTAACGGCAATTTTGTATCTTAAGTGCAATTGGAGGTCGATGTCTCGAAATATATGGGTTTCATTTGAAATTGTTTTGCTAAATATGATAGGTGTTAACGAGTTATGAGATTCGGCTGAAATCACAGCCGCCTCATACAATACTGCCGGAGTTGATCCATTTGTTGAATAAAACCAGTTTATAGATACTGTTTTCGCGGGAAGTAAGAAATTGGAGAGTGGACATTTTATAATATTAAACGCAAATGTACCATTGATTTGAGGGTTAGTGACTTTAAAAGTGATAGTTGGTTGTTCTGTATACGGTACGATTCTACAATACATTTTATTAAGAAAATCTGTTGCGGTTGATATCTTAGCTTCCTGTGAAGACACGTCTATATCTAGGCCGTTAACATCTTCTGTGTACATGCGAAAAGTCGCTCCAATTTGCAGTGGTGTTTCTATTCTGTACGTATGTGAAGCATTTAGTATTTTTATTTCCTTCTGAAGGATTGGTGGACTGGATAAACAGTTTGAACCAACGCTGACTTTCAAACTTGACAATACTGTGATTTCATCCCATATCGTTATACCATTGGAAGAAGAAATCGTATGTCCACCCGAGCATGTTGATCTAACGAGGAAGTAATATTTCACTCCTTGTTTGAGTTCCGATGACTTTATGCAATCATGGTTACTGTTATTGGTAATATGGAACTGAATTATATCGTCTGTCGCATTATTTGTACCCACCCCCAATTCTAGTGAAATGGATTCGTGATGTTTAAAGCCTATCCATTTTGCGCATAGTGTATTCTCTGTAAAGTGTACGTTAACATCGTTGTTGATAAGTGTGTCCTTATTTGTAGTATCCGGATCAATATCTGTCACAATAGCATGACCTGGCGGATATCTGGATGGTATGTGAAATATTGGCGTTAAAAGTTTAGTTTTATGTCCAGCATTATTATAAACGTAAAATGATATATAGAAACTAAGGCCTAAATCCGTGTCCTGTCGTTGCAAGCGGCTAAGTGGATACTTAAAACAGCCTCCGTTGTACGCTGGGCATTTCTTAGACGAATGAAGTCTCCATTCCAATAAAGGAGTAACAGCAACACCGTCGTGTTCTGAAATGTTAAGATAACAAGTTTGATTTTTTTATTATTTTAGAAGAGCAATTGATGTTGTTGTAAATGTTGTATGGTGTATGGTGTATGTGAACCGTCCTCTAAATGCTGAGCGCCAAGCGAGGAAGCTCCTAGTGCCATTTTTAAAGTCTTTGGTATGACCCGGCCGGGGATCGGACCCACGACCTTCCGCATGCGAGGCGGACGCTCTACCACTAGACCACGCTGCGGTCTTGAAGAGCAGTTAAATGTGATATAAATGCATATCAATATAAATAGTGCTATTTAAAGAGTAAATGGAGTGATTATCATTATGTGTTCAGTATTTTTATAGACATTTAAAGGTATTGAATAAATTACACTTTTCAAAATTACAACTTAAAATATTTAAAGAAAACTACAGCAACTAATGACTAATTGTCCATGTTCACAAAAACATATGTTTCGAATGTAAGATGAACAATGTTTACCAATTTGGAAGAATATTTGTTGAATCTGTTGTCTTTGTTCCATATCATAAAAGGTATCATTGTTCCATCCTACAAGAATGTGATTGGCTTCAATCTGAACTTTAGGAATAGCTTTGTACAATGGTGGAGTTTCGTCGATTATGATAGGTCCTATAGTGGTGATCTTCTCAAGTCCAGCTTTGTTTGTAGTCCTAATGAATATATAGAATATCTTATTTGAACCTACGCCCTCGTGTCGGCGTTTAAAGAATGGTTTCTTGGCCGTTGATATGTAATTCATAATGCTTGGATTCAATGCTTCCGATGGATTGACCCCAAAGCCAACAAAGTGGTCTTCAATTTGACTCCCGTCTTCTTCAATGTCCCACTTGATATATACGTGATCGTTTGGTATATAGATGATAATTTCCGGTGTGTATATAGGGAGATTCAGGCACATAAATTCAGAGATATCTTCGTCTTTACCATTAACATGCTGCGTAGGAACACTATCTGCGATATCATGATTTGAAGAATAATTCAAACAAAGCTGAGAGCAGGCAGATGTCGAATGAAGTTGGATTTTCGAAAGTGACGAAAGCATTAGCCAAGGCTGTCCATTATGACATATTACAGATTCTGACCATTTGCCGTTTTGTATCGTAACATTGCGTAGCGCTGGTGGGGAAATATCTCGGGTTATACCATCAGAACAAACAGGGTCAGACGGAGACATAGCGTTGTTTAAGGCGAGAACCGTTACAAACATCTTTCCTGTAAAATTAGCCGGTATTCTAATGGATTTCTCGGTGAACAATATTTCATTAAAATAATCAATGTCGCTTCTTTTGTTGTAGTTTAACATATCTTCTGACACTAAACACCTATCTGCCAAACCTAGCCTGTACATTTTAATGCCACTTTCATGGTCAATAAAGCCGTGCCATCGTACCATTATGTAGTCGTCACTTGTATAATCAATATCGGGACTATCAAGAGGACCTGTAAAATAGATGAGTGATACTTGGTCATTATATATCATTTAAATAAATCTGGAACTGGTAAACTACATAACGTTGTAATAAATTATTGGCAAAAAACAAAGTCAAAGTTTTTAACGTGGATTTTCTTTTTTTCTACATAGCTTGGTAAGTTAATATCGACCGTATGCCGTACCTTCAAACACTACTCCTGGTTCTGGTGGTGAGTCGTCAACAAGAATGTCTACATGTTCAATGTTGGTCAGCATGGCGTTATTTGTTACTTTCACTTTGAAATAATAATTTCGGTTGTGATTTCCCTGGTTTTTGTTGATTGCCTTTAATGTGTTAAGGGAAATGGTGTAGTTGAACATTTCGCATGGACCGACATCGGGGCAATAACATACCTCCTCTATCGATGAACAGTTGTTCTGAGAGTACAGAAAATGTGAATGATAATGATGCAACTAACAAAATATATGTAAGTGAAAAGATTAACATTGAGAAAACGACAGTAATTTCGAAATCTCCACGATTTAACATTTTATGATTAATTTATAATCACATGTCAGTGATTTTTTTGTTATACACATTATTTGAATATTAATAGTTTAACGTTTGCTAAATGTTTTATAAGACTATATTCGTATTTTCTGAGTTAAACTTGAACATTGTCTAACAAAGAACATATTATAGTTATTATTGCAACGCTTTGCGACAGCATGGAAGTGTCGTTAGTTGTAAAGCTTATGTAACCGATTGACTTATAACATTTAGTTGGGTTCAGTTTATTATTACTCTTAATGCTTGAAAGTCCTAAAATGATAAATTATGTTTTTGAATTATAAACAATCATTAGCTCTAATACAATAAATCAAATAAAATTAAACGAAAAAATTAACCTCTTTAATGGTACCGCCACCAAGTGCTCCGGTTGCTAGCTCGCTCCCAAGTTCTGATTCTCCAAACGTCCACTCCACATTCCTGATACCACTGTGTGGATCAAGCGCTTCAAAATATAGTTGCATGTTTGCCAAGTCCTTACTGTCGTGGACATATAGACTTTTGTATCCATCCTTTCTAAGCCATATATTATTGATGTGCGGTACGCTTCTATCAATATGAACAATTCTGCTCTCTGCATATGTATTGTTAGCGATATCAACGGGGCGTATGTAAAGTGTGTACGTCTGTCCATCGGCAAAGTCAAAATGATGACATAATGTTTGGTTTTGAAAGTTTGGAACATTAATTTCTTTAGATATGGAGCCATTATTTAAACTCCAGGAAAACATATACTTAGTAATTCCATAAACATTAGGAGTTCCAGAAACAGGTAATGTCCCCATTGACTGTTCATAGACTCCTGTAATCAAACCATTGGTGTCAAATTCTATAGGGTTAAGTAACTGGTTATTTAAATAGAATTTATTGAAAAAGTAATCTTTCCAACTGATACAAACGTCGTTATGATGAGTTTGCCATCTCAGTCCTGTTTCAGAAGAGGCAGATGTTGTTATAAATTGTTTGTCTGGATGTGTCTCTATAAACGATGTGTTGTCATATAAGACAAACCTCCTGGCTTGTTTAATGTTGTCTGCAACATCTTTCACTTCCAGCGTTATACAGTAAAGTTTAGGCGTATCTGATGTCATGTTAAGTGCAACGTGTGTGTAGTTAACGACGAGCTTTTCCGAAAGTAAGTTTTTGGTATCAACTTTTGATTGTCCTTTTGATGGCATAACCTCATTTACACTAATTTCATATGATTCAATTCCCGATGCATGTACCTGGTTACCACCTGACGGAATAGGGTCTGAGTACCCCGAGAAATCTAGAATGATATCCGACGATCGGGTGATATGAGTATCTACACGTAAAGGATCACTGGAACAAAGACCACGTTCGAGACAATGTACTGGAGGGGCATTATCGTAAATATAACATATTTCTCTTGTGGCAGTCGTCTTCTGATATGGAACTGGACCGAGTGTATTATTGGATCGAGTATCTTTTCTGATTAAATATCCACCTCCTTTGGCTTCAAATCTTAAACACATGCTGTAAGCATTTATGATAGAAATTAATTTTTCTAAAATAAATTGATCTACGAAAGTTAATATTTTAAACTTATAACATATTTGTGAAAAATAATATAGTAAGTCATCAAATAAACTAGTAAATTAATATGAATTCAAATTCTAGCGCTTTAGCTTTCAATGCTGTAATTGTATCGTTTCCTATTTATAGTGTGCTTAATGTATCAAATCAAATGAATCAAATCTAAGGAAATGTGTACGTTTTAACATATTAGTAATTTAACCTTCATGATATGATAGCACGTTTTAACAAAATTTGAAATCTTACCTTTCGCCGTTAAGTAACTTAACTCCAGAGGTATTTAGATTATCGGACGAAAACCATTGCGCTCTGACATTAACGCTTTTGTTTACATCCTTTAATTGACTATTGGTTGACAGTAATACTTCTGAACCTAAACAATACAATATGTCGATAATGTTAACATTTTTTCGTAAAAGTAAGAACAATACGAAATAGTAAAATAAGGTTTAAAGTAATTGAAACCTTTTTTATTTTTATATTATTCCGACAATTGAATACTTTTTCATTCATATCTTATGAAGCTTATTTAGTGCTGATCGATAATAAAATATCGTTCAATCCTGTGCTAGAGGGCATGATGGGATAGGGTTCATTATTTCTCGTGACTGTGCGAATTTAACAAAACCAAATTTAATATTTTCTTCTTTTGTTACGTACTGTGATTCCACTGGATCGTTTTTATCAGATATTGTAATTTTATAAATATTACATTCCTGTGTGGGTGCTACTAAATTGCTAACCTGAGAAAAATAATATTGACTTATGCAACGCCGAGGTCGATGTTATTTTTCTCAGGTTGACAACTTTCACTAGCATTGTACGTTCCCAGAAAACGAAGCAATACGTTTAATATTCATTGTTTGTCAACTTTTCTCGTCCGACAGATAAAATGACATTGGCATTGTCAAATCAATACTAAACACAAAGAGCGTTTCGTGATACGGATTTATTAAAAATGTTAAAACTTTTGAACAGTACGTGCATCAAATTCGCGTATGTGTTATTATTTTGCCGGTTAATATTACCCTGCAGTGTTAAAACAATTGACTGATCGGTTATGGGAAATTTGACATAGAGACTTTAACTGATGTATAATAAAGTAAACTAGTGAATGGGTAGTCCAAATGATTAGATAAGTTTAGACATAACGACTCGTGCTATAATTTTTTTTTTATTTTACTTTCCCTGTTGTAGGGGAAATCTGTTCGTTTTAGATGATTAATTGTTCTTGTTGAGAGTTCTTTTATTCTGTCATAAAAGGTAAATAAAGATTAAATGTCAGTTCATTTTGTGACATAACCTTAGAAATAAATCACTAGTTCACTTATAAATTGCATAATACATACTACATAAAACAGCTCATTGCAAATATTTTGTTTCGAGTAATTCAGTTTGAGGGGGTAAACCTGTAAAACTGATCACTCGCCTAAAATAAACGAAAATACGCAATAACTAAAATTAAATCTTAATAAAAATATATTCATTCCATACACTGTGTAAATCACTCGATATATGTGTAGCCAAAATCCACAAAATGTGTCATGATACTTCATACTAGTTACAATTTATTAATATTTTGCCCTTAAACAATGTATTATTGATTATGGCATTCGGATAAAAATTATAGTTATGATATAATGTGTGCGTATAACTTTGAATACATGTTCACACCATACTACATAGTAAGACAACTCTTTATCACTGGTTGCTGGGTATAATGACGTAAAGTTAACATTTGAAATTAATTAACTTACGACAGTCTAATAAAGTATATACTTTGAAACTTATATTTTGGTATAAAAAAGTATTACATGTACCTTTTATTGGTTTTTTGTAGACATACATTGTTGCATCAGTCACCCCAAAATTACTCTCAGCAATAAAGTTAGGTTTGATGACTGATATATTCACAGAAAACTCTGCTGATAACTCAAATTCTAGTGTTGATGGTTGGTATTTGCCATAAAAGTCAGTGAGATACAGACAATCAGTTGATGATGAATTGCTCATTGCTCTCTTTCTTTCTCCGTTTGGACCTGTAGCTATGGTATTGCACGTCAGGATAGAAGGCGATTCTAGTGGCTGACACGATGTTTCACCGGGTGTAGATAACCTTTTGAATCCAGGACCACATTGACAGTTCTTAGTAAGTTCATCACCGCAAGTGCCGGGCCAGCAATAGTGGTTGTTGAAAGAGCACATGCCTGAAAGGTCAAATGCTTATGAACGATTTTAAATTCATGTCATTATTTTTAACCAAAAACAGTTTTGTAGCACCTTCTTACTTTGAAGGAACATTCTGTCAATATTGATATGAATTTTATATTATATATAGCTATACTATATAGTGTTCTCCAAGTATTTCACTCTTGAACGTCACATTTCAGAAAATATTAGATCTATATAGATGAAAGTAAGAATTGAATTCTTAAAGTTGCAAATGAAATTTTCTTGAATTCTATTTATCGTATCAGTACAAATTATACAATTGAAATATCTTTTACACTTTGGCACACGCATGTATAGTCAATGGAATGTCAATAAGATCCCTTTCAACCGTTTACAATTATACTATTTCTACCCAAAATAAATCGTGATAGTCTAATTGCAAGATGGATTATGCAGCTAATACAAATTTAACTAGAGTCAGAGTCAAGTGAATCAGAACAAAATCCCCATGTATCCTAATAGTGATAATATCTAAATGAAAATCCCCATGTATCCTAATAGTAATAATATCTATTAGTAAATGAAAATCCTCATGTATCATAATAGTGATAATATCTAAATGAAAATTGTCTGTATCCTAATATTGATAATATCTCAATGAAAATCCTCTTGTATCCTTATAATGATAATATCTTTATGCAAATCCTCATGTATCTTAATAATGATAATATCACAATGAAAAGTCCCATGTTTCCTAATAATGATAACATTTCGATGAAAATTCCCATGTATTCTAATAATGATGATAACTCAATGAAAATCCTCATGTATCCTTATAGTGATAATATCTTAATGAAAATACTCAAGTATCCTAATAATAATAATATCTTAATAAAAATCCTCATGTATCCTCATTATGATAATATCTTAATGAAAATCCTCATGTATCTTAATAATAATTATATCTTAATGAAAATCATCATGTATCCTAATGATGATAATATTTTAATGAGAGTTCCCATATTTCCTAATAATGATAACATTTCGATGAAGATCCCTGTGTATTCTAATAATGATAATAACTCAATGAAAATCCTCATGTATCCTAATAGTGATAATATCTTAATAAAAATCCTCATGTATCCTCATTATGATAATATCTTAATGAAAATCCTCATGTATCCTAATGATGGTAGTATTTTAATGATAATTCCCATGTATCCTAATAATGATAATATCTCAATGAAAAAGTCCAATGTATCCTAGTGATGATAATATTTCATAAAAAAAAAATGTACCCTAATAGTGATAGTATCACAATGAAAATTCCCATGTTTTCTTATAATGATAACATTTTGCCTAATATTGCCATATATCCTGATAATGATAATGTGTTTATGAAAATTCTCATGTATCCTAATGATAATAATATCTTAATGAAAATCCATATGTATCCTTATAATGATAATATCTCAATAAAGATCCTCATGTATCCTAATATGAATAATATCTAAACAAAAATTCTCATTTATCCTAATAATTATATCATTTCAATTACTATTCCAATGTATTCAAGTGATAATATCACAATGGAAATTCCACTTTAACCTAATAATGGTAATATCTCATTAAAAATTATCATGTATCCTAATCATGATTATATCTCTAAAAATGCCCATGTATTCTCATAAATGTTATATCTCAAAACAAATTATCATGTATCTAAATAATGATTATATACCAGTGAAATTCCCACGTATCCTCATAATGATAACATCACAATAAAATTCCCACGTATCATAATAACGATAATATCTCATATTCCCATGTATCTTAATAATGTTATTATCTCAATGAAATTCCCATGAATCCTTATAGTGATATTATCCCTATAGAAATTCCGCTGTATACTAATGATGATAATATATCAATAAAAAATCATATGTGTCCTAATAATGGTAATATCTCAATGAAAATACCCATGTAAAATAATAATGGTAATATCACAATGAAAATACCTAAGTCTCCTTATAATGGTAATATCTCAATGAAAATTCCCAAGTATCCTAATAATGATAATATCTCAATGAAAATTCCCATGTATTATTATAGTGATAATACCACAATGAAATTTCCCATGTTTTCTAATAATGATAATATTTCGCTGAACATTGCCATGTGTCCTGATAATGGTCATAGTTGATCGCTTTATTTCCTTTTTTATTTGCTTGTGTTTAAGACAGGCAGGTAAAAAATAAAAATGTATGGTGTTTTAAGAGCTAATTCATTGTTTTGGTTGATATATAAACACTTTAAGTGGATACAATTATTGTATCGAAGGTGAATTTAAATCGCAAAGTTACAGTTAAAGTAGAAATAATATGAAACATCACATCATATTGGCAGTACAATATTTTTGTGCATTAGTTTATATATCAGAATTACAGTAATTTAACCTTATTACCACTGATTTATTCCTAAAAGCAATTTTACGGCAGCCACATATACTTGAGTTAAAACAACGTATTGAAGGACACAAAGTCTGCAAAACTCTGTGTCTACAGTAATGCACTCTAAATAAAAGCATGTTTGTTGTTGTTTTGTGTGTTTGTTTTATTTTTTGGGTGGGGGAGAGGTTTGTGAGAGTAGACTTACATATATGTTTACATACACCTCAGTCATAGTTTCAGTGTTTTCACTCGTGACATAAAGTCTTCGCGACGTACCTGACATCACACATGGTGTCAGGATTTTATATATATTACCATAGTGTACGATGGTTCTAACTAATTTCAAAGTTTAATGTAGGTTAACCCTATATAAAGATATTTTTGAACTTTGTAACACCACTGAGTAAGAGGGTTTAGATTGTTTTGTTCTGTTATGTTTGCACCAGCTTAGCAAACTAATAAAATATGTTGGGGTAAACAATCAATGGTATTATTCATGACAAGATACACGTACATTACAGAATAAATAATTTATTTTCACATGTATGTATACATGACACAGTAAAACAGCATATTTGCAGTTTAATGGGTGATGTCATACTAAATTTTGACCGATAAATGTACGGTCAATTACATTAAAATTTATATTACAAAGTATGCGTACATGTGCATGTGTAAAGACACAACGAAACGGCATATTAGCATCACATTTATTATACATGTATAATTATATTCTTTTTGTCTGTCTAACAAATACGGTATTTCACACTGTAACTTTACCAGACGCAAGCGTAGCTCAAAAGGTGGCGTACATGTATTAAAGCTCTACGAATAAATTGCTACCCGAATTTTATCATTCAAAAACATACATTGCCTATAACGCTGTCAAACAAGTTAAATTAAGAAAAAAATAATTTACAGAAACTAACTTTAAACAAAAGATACAAAAAATAATAATACAGTAAATAAATGAGAAAAACATAATTTCCTTTTTTCCTATTTAAAAATCCAAATCCCCTTACTAGATGCAAATGGAATTTAGCCCCTTTATTTAAACAAATTCGAAACCCAATTATTCAAGGTCATTTTAACCAAATATAAATGATTTTGGTTTGTTGACTCTTGAGACGATTTCTGCTTATTCACAATTTCATCCAGTTTTTTTGCCCCTGCTGGCCCCTATTGTTCTGTGACAGAAAAATCCAGATTGATAAAAAGATTTCGTTCAAGCAAAACATACTTCAAGTTCTTGTAACTATTTGATATCCCTGCTATTTCTCGGCTGAAGAAATCGTTGGTGATCATTACGTTTCAACTGGTGTTCAGACGACATTAGCTCATTGAATTACACTGTTACAATCAGAAGCTGGTGTTACTGACCAGCTGTGTTCATCTGGAGAACCTTATCTGTAGGGAACAAGTAACATTATCATTGACAGGGTGTAGTTTGTTATCATTTACTTTTTTTACATTTAACAAGTGCATACAATAATTTTTGAAAATGACATATTTTATATCATTAATCACAAGAAATAAAATAAGTAATTTAATAATGTTTTTTTTTTTATCTTTTAATATTTTATTTCTTATTTTACACATACATATATGTACATAGCAACACATTGTCCAAAACATAATAGAAGAAGATTAGAGTGAACTATTATATTATACCGGCATGTTAAGATTTACAACTTTTATATTAACAAGTACATTCAGACTATTTTATATATTCTAACAATGAATATTGAAACTGTTCACAATAATGAAATTTCTTTCCAAATAATAACAAAAAAACACAAACAAACAACATAATAATTACTTGTTTTGCATTCTACTAATATACTTACTTTCTTTTAATTAAACAATGCCATAATGCGTTATATAAATAATAAATATTTTTATTTATAAAATGAAAAATAAGTTGGCTTAAGTAGAGTGTAAATATATATATATTCATATGCATTTGAATAACACTGAAATATAAATTGTCCCCCTAATTTATTCAATTTGTTAATGTATATATATTTCCAGTCCCCATCATTTTCATTATCTATTATTCTTTTGACCCATCCCGCTTTTATTGATTTTATTAACATATTTACATTTAATAATGTTATCAAAAACAATTTTTAATTAATATTGACCATTTGCTAAGGAAAAAACGGTGAAAATCGTCTGAAAACGAGGGACTATATTAAAACAAAACAAAGCCAAAATAAAAACTGATACTTCATAGTATATGAGTGTACAGATTTTTAATAATTTACGCCAGTTGTTAAAAATATTAGATAGGCACGCTGCGAACTACCTTATATTTCCAATAAGTATTTAATGAATCTGACCTGCTGTCGTCTACCCAGCAGTAAAGAAATATATTTGTCAAGTATATCGTCTATAATTAATGTATTCACGTTTAAAAAAATATTTATAAATTTTCCTTTGACTTATACATTTGTTTTGGTATTAATTAATGTTTTAAGTAACTCTATTAAAAAAACACTCCATTATTCCCCTATGTACTGACGGAGGTCCGACAGTAGTCCGATATCAAAATAAATAAATATATTTATATAACACAAATAAGTACTGAAAGTTGCTATAACTCACTTAAATCAAATATGTATCACTGTTCTGTGCCTTGTCTCTTTATTTTCATTCTTTTCAATAACATGAAAACTTAAAAATGCTTTGAATGTCGGCTCAACGTTGGCCCGACGTAGACAAATTGTGCCACTGTTAGAGCTTGTTACCGACATCGGCCCAATGGGGTGTTGCTGGCGGGTTATATATTCGGTTTTAATTTTCAAAGGTTTGACCATTAGTTTACCAATGCCACACTATGATGACTTATAAACCAAAGTTCTTATGTATGGTATATATTGAAAATGCAATATCAAAATTATAAATAAACACAGATTGAACGACAATTTAAAATGTGGCGGATTACCAATTTGCATATTTTTACAAAAAGCCATTTAATTTCTACTAGGATTAATTATTAAATGTCAAAGAAAAATAAACCTATACTTACAGATTGCGTTCCTTACTGTGCAGTTTGTACTATTCAGTTATCTTCCCAACTCTAGTTGTTACGAACACTACCGTTTTTTTTGTTTTATAAAAGCACGTCCTAATATAGACATAGACTACATCGGCATATGCATACAATAATATAATATTTTTCTCTCTGTGTATGTATTTGTTAATAATGTTTTAAACATTCAGTTACAAGATTGCTGGTCAAGTGAGCTTCATTCACAAAGACACAGCTCTTTTGACCATGTGTTTGGCTTCTTCTTGCATAACCAACATTGTTCTCTATAACTGTATAATTGACAGTTAATACAAATAACAGGAATGCTACCAGTCTATAAAGTTCTCAATCTGACACTCATAGCTACTGCAATGATTATAATAGTGGTTTTCCGCCATGGCAGTTGATTTCACGAATCCCTTCTGACCCATTGTTAGCCGACGCTGGTAGCCCCATTTGCAGGTGTTATAGTTATTTGCGCAATACCAAACGCATAAATAAACAGGTATATAAACAGTAAACTGTTCAATTGTCAGAAGATTAGATGCAGACTATGTAAACATCTACCTTTTATTATTAATAAAAGTAGGTAGTAAATGTTAGTATTTTCCTGATAAAATGTAGTTGAACTAACTTATAGATTAACAGATTAATAATGACAGATGTGGATTTAATAATGAAATATAGCTATCTCAATGAAAATAAACATAATAAATAGCAAATTAAACAAAATCTCAACAGGGTTTCAAATAAATCCTGATATTTTATTGATTTAAAATCTAATTTTTAAAAGGAAAATGTTTGGAAATGTTTTTTGAAAAACATGACATATATATATAAGTAGAACATATCACGAATATACTTGATTGGCGACCAAATTCGACCCAAATCCTAACCATTTTGAGAAAATCTAAGGCTACATCGGTTGTCTTAATTGGATCTCTTTTTTATTAATGTAATTTCAGAACGTCGTATGTTGCATAAGCAAATAAAATTGAATTCAAGAAGTAAAATAAACTGTTCAAGGACTAATCATCTTAAAGTTTCAAGAACCGACACTATATATTTAGCAACCAAGTATTTTAAATACAAGCCATTTTAATTAACTATGGTTCAATTAATTAAATAACTGTTACTCGAGAATCACTTTTGTTACTCGAAACTCACTTTCCTTACTCGAAACTCACTTTCCTTACTCACTTTTGTTACTCGAAACTCACTTTTGTTACTCGAAACTCACTTTCCTTACTCGAAACTCACTTTTGTTACTCGAAACTCACTTTCCTTACTCGAAACTCACTTTCCTTACTCGAAACTCACTTTTAATAGAAACCCTCTGTGCAGGCACAGATGTTGTGGGAGTGCCCGGGTCATATCTTCCTGAATTTTGTTTCAGCTAGACTGTCGTAAGTGTGTTTTGGCGTGTATTTCATATGGGCCTGGTTATCCTAAATATTAACATTGAATTCACTGTTTTATAACCAAATCAATTGATAATAAATGTAATGCTTTTGGTTTGCTCATTTGATTAAAAGGAAAAATAAAGTAGCCTTCTGTCTCATGGTTTCAAGTTGCTATTATTGTCATGCAACAACTGTTACAATGCTTATAGTTTACTTCCTACAACACCGATTTTTTTGTTTTATTTTTTCAATTTCTCAGAAAGTGTAGGCACGTTACAGTGCCCATAGGAAACTAGGCCACTGCTAGTCAAGGAATTTCTTGCGTAAACTTTGATATTTAGGACAAACTGTTAATAAATTATTTTTGTTCTCAGTTACGTTTTATATTACAATTACTTAATCTTTTTATCACTATTTCAATGCCTACCTTCTTCTATCTCTAGTTTATGAACAGAGCATCTAGATTGTATTTTACACATATAAATCGAACGCCAGATTGGCGGCATTATTCTGTTAATGTCTTGGAGATGGTCCATGTCTGCTTTTCAGATTTTGTTGAAGAAGCAGTACGAAATTTAGTGATGCATATCGTACTGCTTGTTCCAGTTTGATATTTTTATTATTTTTTGTTTTGACAATTAAAGAAAAATTATGTCTAAATGTCATCTGCTGAACCATTCATAGCGTTTTATATGCAGTTGTAATTGTGCACATCAGTGTGGCATTGTAGTCAAAACTATTTTGGTAATTTAAAAGTGGTAAGGTGGTATTATTAATAACCATACTGGTACATGACGTATAACTTAAACGGTATTTTAGTTGGGAGGTAGTGTAATAAACAGAATGGTGACCGATCATGTTAGAGGTTGCGGGTTCAGCCGATGGTATCTAAAATAGTTTAAGTACAGTATTCTACCATCCTGAATACAATGAGGATAAAAATCACTGACTTACTTAAATTTTAAGGATTTCAGAAGAGATAGTGTTTATATGAAAGCATAGAATTGGCAACGATACCGGATTGCATGATAACAATCACATTAGGAAGATGTATGAATATTTATGAACGATACCGGATTGCATGATAACAATCACATTAGGAAGATGTATGAATATTTATAAACGATACCGGATTGCGATATAACAGTCACATTAGGAAGGTGTATGAATATTTATAAACGATACCGGATTGCACGATAACAATCACATTAGGAAGGTGTATGCATATTTATGAACGATACCGGATTGCACGATAACAATCACATTAGGAAGGTGTATGAATATGTATGAACGATACCGGATTGCATGATAACGATCACATTAGGAAGGTGTATGAATATTTATGAACGATACCGGATTGCATGATAACGATCACATTAGGAAAGTGTATGAATATTTATGAACGATACCTGATTGCGTGATAACAATCACATTAGGAAGGTGTATGGATATTTATGAACGATACCGGATTGCACGATAACAATCACATTTGGAAGGTGTATGAGTATTTATGAACGATAGCGGATTGCACGATAACAATCACATTAGGAAGGTGTATGAATATGTATGAACGATACCGGATTGCACGATAACAATCACATTAGGAAGATGTTTGAATATTTATGAACGATATCGGATTGCACGATAACAATCACATTAGGAAGGTGTATGCATATTTATGAACGATACCGGATTGCATGATAACAATCACATTAGGAAGGTGTATGAATATTTATGAAGGATACCGGATTGCACGACAACAATCATATTAGGAAGGTGTATGAATATGTATGAACGATACCGGATTGCACGATAACAATCACATTAGGAAGGTGTATGAATATTTATGAACGATACCGGATTGCACGATAACAATCACATTAGGAAGGTGTATGAATATTTATGAACGATACCGGAAAGCACGATAACAATCACATTAGGAAGGAGTATAAATATTTATGAACGATACCGGATTGCACGATAACAATCACATTAGGAAGGTGTATGAATATGTATTATCGATCGGCTATCAGAACTTTCAAGTACTTTGATTGTTTAGCCAGGCATAGTCCAGCTTATGTCGTCGTGATCAAGATGCGTGAAAGTAAAAGCAGAAACGTGTTCTCTGACTCATCTTTATACCTGGTATGGGATTTATATATCCATAACGAAACGTCGTTACCTACCTATTCACTTCATCTACCTATTCACTTTATATATAAGCAAAGTAATCAATTATTGACGACTCCATAACGTAGTTAACTAGAGTTACGTATAAACTTAAAAGTATTAAAGACCTCCGTGGCCAAGTATTCTAGACGTTGTCGTCCAATGACCATTTACACCCCCATCCATATGATTCTTGCTCAGTCCAAAATATTTGTCACAAAGTTTGCTTTCACCTATAAAGTTGGATTTTTATGCTGTATAACCTGTCATGTTGTTTTGGAAATGACGTTCAATTCCATTAATAATTGGTACATGTGCAATTGATGATGTCATAAAAGTTTTAACAATATAAATATAATAACATGTATACTAGTCTTCAGACATTATAGCTTATCAAAACACGACTAAATTAAATTTTGATAAAGGATATTTTACTATTTCAGAATGTTATCGACATGAAGATAGTTTACTTATACTTGCACTCATTCGTTTTAGAGATATACGATAGGTTACTTTTGTAAACATTTTTTATATGTATAATTACATCACAGAAACTAACCATAATGCTCCCAAGAACACAAAAGAACGATAGACATATAGATATTAGAAGGTTTGCATACATTTGTTAATCTGTCACAACTTTGAAACAGAGTCGGTTTTCATTAAAGTCCCCTTGAGTAAATTGTTAACCCATTTATCCGACAAAAACATCACCAATGTTACAATAATAACATTAAAAAAGACCAAATCCAACAGAACATTCTCTTTGAATGTATGGATAATTTCCAGATTGCGTGTCTTTGTTGTGGTCATCTTCATTATAATGGCATATGGTCGAAACGGTCACACGCATTCCAGCAACCTCTTGACCGTGTTTCCTTTCCAGTAAAATGCAAAGTTTCGATCCCTGGTAGAACAATCAGGTTACTGGCAACTACATCCGACCTGTTGAATAAAAAAATAAGTTTTTGAAAGATTACATGTTTATGCTAGTTTTTCGCAGAGTTTCCCTCTTCAAATATAATATTTACATTTCTATCGCGATAATACTACAATATATAACAATATATATGATGGAAGACAGACCTTAAAATGATCACCTGATTCATCTTGACTATCTAAGCCTGGTCATCAATGTTGTTTATCACGCAATGTATATTAAATAGTTTATTGGTTTAGGAGATGTCCTTTGAAGTTAGTTCTCTAAATCTCAACTTGAGTAGAGCCTTGATGGTCAACCTGAATGACCGATAATGACGTACAACATAATTTTGAAAGCTACTAGAATTAGAAACTAACGAAACATTTTTAATAAACTTTAATTATATCGTTACACTGGCGGCCGTCTACGAAACAATATGTGCTGAAAAAGTTGGAACTTTACACAAATTAACCACATGGGTATCACTAACTTCATACATACCTATATAGAAATAACTTAAATATAATAATCTCTTTCTCCTCTTCAGGAGTGCTAGGATTTGATTATTGTGAACAGTATATGCTCTGTTACTCCGATGAAACATTGTATGTTCAAAATATCATGCATCGAATCCATCTCAATCTAACATTGTTTGAACAACTGGGCCCAGTTATTGACAATATCATCCATTTAGCAACGAGACTGCTATTAACCCTACTGCAACTACTACTACTGCTACTCTACTACTACTACTACTACTACTACTACTACTACTACTACTACTACTACTACTACTACTACTAACTACTACTACTACTACTACTACTACTAACTACTACTACTACTACTACTACTACTGTTGCTACTACTACTACTGTTGCTACTACTACTACTGTTGCTACTACTACTACTGTTGCTACTACTACTACTACTACTACTACTAACTACTACTACTACTACTACTACTACTACTAACTACTACTCCTACTACTACTCTACTACTACTACTACTACTACTACTACTACTACTACTACTACTACTACTACTACTACTGATACTACTGCTGTTACTACTACTACAGGTACTACTAGTTACAATAAAAGTAGACAATACTGATAACTCCGACCTGCACTGTTATTGCAATATTTCATAAGTACCTGCAGCAGAAATAAACGTTTGTGTCACGACCATAATTGCCATCCGGGAGAGTACCGCCATGTCCGTTTGATTTATCATCATCTTCATTGTCACAGTGTATAAATCCTTCACTTAATCTTAGTATCAACAAAAAAAAAAGTAGTGTACTAACAGTCTCATTGTTTCCGTAATGGTAGTTAATACAGATTGTACCATTATCCAGTACGGCTTGATTTTGTTCCGAGTGGTAAATAACATCCATATCGGTATATAAGTTTTAATCAAAATGCGCATTTAGGCAAATGTGAATCTACATTGTTTGTGTATGTGTATTCTTTCAGATATACAAAACAGAAAATAGAAAGGAAAAAAACTTACTGTAAATGTAATTGCTTGTTATTATATGACAAATATTCTGGCTACGTAAACAGGCACTTTGACTGTTATTATATGACAAATATTCTGGCTACGTAAACAGGCACTTTGACTGTTGTTATATGACAAATATTCTGGCTACGTAAGAAGGCACCTTGGCTGTTGTTGTATGACAAATATTCTGGCTACGTAAACAGGCACTTTGACTGTTGTTATATGACAAATATTCTGGCTACGTAAGAAGGCACCTTGGCTGTTGTTATATGACAAATATTCTGGCTACGTAAGAAGGCACTTTGACTGTTATTATATGACAAATATTCTGGCTACGTAAACAGGCACTTTGACTGTTGTTATATGACAAATATTCTTGCTACGTAAGAAGGCACTTTGGCTGTTGTTGTATGACAAATATTCTGGCTACGTAAACAGGCACTTTGATTGTTATTATATGACAAATTTTCTGGCTACGTAAGAAGGCACCTTGGCTGTTGTTATATGACAAATATTCTGGCTACGTAAGAAGGCACTTTGACTGTTGTTATATGACAAATATTATGGCTACGTAAGATGGCACTGTGACTGTTGTTATATGACAAATATTCTGGCTACGTAAGAAGGCGCTTTGACTGTTGTTTTATGTCAAATATTCTGGCTACGTAAGAAGGCACTTTGACTGTTGTTATATGACAAATAATCTGGCTACGTAAGAAGGCACTTTGGCTGTTGTTATATGACAAATATTCTGGCTACGTAAGAAGGCACTTTGGCTGTTGTTATATGACAAATATTCTGGCTACGTAAGAAGGCACTTTGGCTGTTGTTATATGACAAATATTCTGGCTACGTAAGAAGGCACTTTGGCTGTTGTTATATGACAAATATTCTGGCTACGTAAGATGGCACTGTGACTGTTGTTATATGACAAATATTCTGGCTACGTAAGAAGGCGCTTTGACTGTTGTTTTATGTCAAATATTCTGGCTACGTAAGAAGGCACTTTGACTGTTGTTATATGACAAATATTCTGGCTACGTAAGAAGGCACTTTGGCTGTTGTTATATGACAAATATTCTGGCTACGTAAGAAGGCACTTTGACTGTTGTTATATGACAAATATTCTGGCTACGTAAGAAGGCACTTTGACTGTTGTTATATGACAAATATTCTTGCTACGTAAGAAGACACTTTGACTGTTATTACATGACAAATATTATGGCTACGTAAGAAGGCACTTTGACTGTTGTTATATGACAAATATTCTTGCTACGTAAGAAGACACTTTGACTGTTATTATATGACAAATATTCTGGCTACGTAAGAAGGCACTTTGACTGTTATTATATCTGATCCTTTATAATCATGCAGATCATTCAGCCTTGCTCGATCCTGGAATACGGTGCTGCAGTAGTCTATATATAGAACCTGATGTCTCCCGAATCAGGTCTATAACCCAATGAAAAAAGCCAGAAATTATATGCCTGTTCCAAAAATCATAATGATCTTACGCTTACTAACGAAGACGTCATTCAAACTTTCCATCAAGCAACGAACCAATCAACGTGCTCGTTACAATTGCTATTTAACGAACACACTCAGGAAAACAGGGTCCATTTTACAGACTAATGCTGAAAGGTGTCGCATCTGTATCTTTCATTGACCTTTACAAACAGACTATATATACCTGGGGCTATTGTCTTTTCATATAAATTAATTAAAAATTGTCTCAGAATATTCTCAGATAAAATATTACCTGATGGACAGGCCAGTTAAGACCAGAAGAAGGTGTAGTGGGTGATGTCTTCACGTAAAATTCCGTCCTTATGTGCCCATGATCGAGGTGTCCTGAAATGTTTATTTAAACAAAGTGACTTCTAAGTAACATTCTAAAATAAATTTATTGCAATATCCGTGCTTGAATGAAATATATAGACTGTTTCATGAATATTAATTTCCTAAACTGTATTTGCATGCTCGCCTCTGCAGTTCAATTAACGAATTTACATACATATTGACTCAATCTCTTGATAAAAGTTACAGTAATAAAGTGTGTTGCGTGTTCTTGGATTTCGTCACGTGTGTGAATCACGTGACTTATATATGATTTATAGGTAAAATTCACAAAAAAGTAAATAATTAGGGAACATGGCTTTTTTTGCGGACCTACCTACACGACAGTTGCTTGTATTGAATCAAGTAAAAAAAGTGAAATCGTATGGTATAGAGACGGATGTATAGATATGTGTCTGAACTATTATGATATTTTAAATGTTGAATTTGCTTTATTAGAATCAATGCATTATATACAAGTCCTTGTTTTATAGAATTAAATATGATTTCGTTGATTCATCATTTTTATTAAATACTAACATATGTGTTATAATAATGGCAAATGTTTTGTCTAAATAATAATTTCATACTTACCAGAAATTGGCGGTGCTGGTTTTATGTTGTTGTTTTTCGACAATGCTAATTGCATGTTCAAATTGCTTCAATTCCGAATAAAATTGTAGTACCTGGAATAGGGTACTATTTACACTTCAAGTATTGGTATGTTTAATATATTTAATAAAAACAATAAATTACTTTGTTTAATTGTTATTGGTTTAAACAAAAAAAAATTCACATAAGTACATATGTTAGCAAACATTTAATAATGAAGCAATAAAGTCATACAATTAACACATTATGTTGAAAAGATACAGAAAAGCTTTTAAAGATTGTGTAAAACTGAGTCCTTAACATGAGTATATAGTTATTGTTCAATCGACCGCTGGCATAATACAATCATTTACTGGTCAAGAAGAAACTCACTGACTCAAATGTTCTGTGTAAAGAGTAAATATTCATAAAAAAGAAAAAACAACACATTTGTACTATAATTGCTACCTCAATGCAACAAGTATATAATCTAGTAATTCATATATCGAAAAATTGAATTTTGCATTCTTAATAGTATTTGATAATAACAATTTTATCTGAGTTTGGAAATCTTAACGCTGTCATCCTTAAGCAATGTTAAGACAAAACCTTAACTTTTCAATGTGTAATGCCGAAAATAATCACAATAAATCAGTTTTAATTCTTATGTATTTGTAGCAAAGTAAACGTCTTTTGTAACATTGAATATAGATTATCTATCTACAAAATATAATTCTAAGCAAATGAAAATAATGTACATTGCACTTAAAGGTGTTTAACTTAAAAAAGGTACGGCTGTATGTTCAAAATGTGCACACCTCAGTTAAATTGATGTTTTGTCAACATGTGTTATTTAAGTTAAGGGTTTAGTGCGAAAATATAATAAATTCATATATACCAAGAAGGTAGATACATGTATACTAGATTTGCAAATAGGAAAGTGACAGTTTCTTTAAAAAAGTGAAGCACTTTACTTCTATTTTGATAGGATTTATTCTACAAATTTGGCGTTACCTTCATATGATCACTTTCAACGCACCCTTCAGACATAGTTCTAGTTTAAGTTATAAACTTAGATAATGGGATACACTGATTTAATTGCAATTTTTCAGTCTCTGCACAACTGTGTTCTGTATATGATTGAAAATTATCGGCCATCATATTGGTGTGCCAATTTGTATCTATCGAAAAATCTACTTATAAATTTAAACGGTACAATGACATATGAATACAGGCACTTATGACGGGGAAAGACTGCAAACATGGGAAAAAAATTAATATTATTTTAATTAGGTTGCGTTCATTAGTGCTAAAATAGACATTTGAATTTCATATTATATATGTACATATTGTATTAATAAAATTACATTTCAGATAACACATATGCGAAAACAAAATTTAATAAACCAGGTCAGATGATGTCGGCCAGGAAAGACAGTGTTTTAGTATGGTATTCTAGATCAATTATAAGACGCTTTTTGTGTACTCACTCAATGGACGGCTGATAAAAATTTATCTTTCATATACCGAACACAACTTTGCACTTGGTAGTATTTTCCATGTTTGTACTAGTCTAGATTGCCTTTCATTTTCACTTGTTTGTCGACGTTACCTGTAAGTGGTCGCAGTTAAACCACAAGTCTGATTAGGACTTTTCCTGTGTACTATAAATGAGAGCTAGATGTATATCGAACAATTATGAACAAGATATCGCATGATCATACTCGTAGTAAATACAATAGTTTTGTATAAAATTTGATAACAGTCTATGATATAACAAGAGTATACCGTCCAGTATTTATCACTTAATGCCTCCGATAGAGGAACAATCTTAATTCCAATTTCTGCAGGATGCTGATCTGAGCCTTATCGTGTTATGTGTGTACCCGCTGTGTGGTCGGCCCCCTAACTACCAACAAAGGCACTTGTGTCTAGTTGAACTGTATCGTGGTTTGTACCAGAATATTGCTATTAATGTGGCTCCTTATCATAAGCAAAGACATATTTAATGCTGAATTTACACGTGTAGATAGGCGCACATAAATAATTTCACGTATATGAGCTGTTAATTAGTATTACACTTATTACTTTTACTTTGATTGTGAAACAAGTTATTGCAACTAAGACAAATCACGCTCAGTCTTTCTGGGTAGAACCAGTACTAAACACATGCGGATAAAGTGTCTTGCTCAAGGACACCAGGCATAGCCGTGACTGAGGTTCGAACCCACGACCCTCAAGTCCTGGGGGTCAATGCTCTACCACTGAACCATGCACTCCAAATTGTTATTTAAATTGAGATATTATACCATACACTTAAACGTGATCATCTATTATAATTGTTTAATTCACCATTCTTGTGTTACGTTTCGTTTTCATCTGAACCCATCTATTTTACTATGGTATGATGTGTTTAAATAACGCTTAGTTAAGAACAAAATTTAACGAACTAGATCAGCGTTTTCCAGCGTGTGCATTCTATATAGAACGTATATTGACCTCTTCGAAATCCCGAATTCTCGTCGCGTGCGAGAGCGAGATTTCGCGCGAGACTATGAGCTCAGGGGAATTCGTTTCACTGTGGTCGCTACTGAAACTATGTAGATTTCACGTAAGTAAATTGAATTTTCATACATTAACAACACAAATATATATAAAAGCAGTTTAATAAAGTTTGATTTTAGAGAATATGCTAACTATCAATGATGAACTAATGAAATGATGCTGTTGTTGACCATGATTACCTTTTTATTGTGTCTTATTACTGTTGTAAGTGGGTGGTGTTAGCATAATGTAAAAATGGTATGTGTGTCTGGTAAATAAGTGTAAATTATTAAGAAAAGTTATTCTTGCAGAAGAAATTAATTAATTTGTTTCAAGATCATAATTTATTATAGATATATAAAGACGAGTTAGAAGTTTAAAACTCCGTCTCTGAGGCTGTTAGTAACCTAGTTTCAAAACCGAAACGAACATTCCCGTGTAATTATACTGTACATGTTTCATAAAAAAAAATATTTTTTTTTACTCATCAACGATTTATTAGTGACTTAAGTTTATTTTTATATGAATTTTATTTCAGTTCAATTAAAATGCCGTTGGATGACTATTGCTGTGTGTCCTTGTGTAACCACAGGAGAAGTAAAGTTCCACCACGTTCTACATTTTTACAATATTTCAAAAGAACCCAACAGTGGCATTCTATGATCAAACGGAGTTATACGGATTAAAATGGCAAACTTAAGATATGGATACCCACAACAACTGATGAAAAAACCCAACTATCCTCCATCTCAAATATCGACAGTCTGGAAATTTTTTGTACGGCCTTCCATATTTCCAAAACAGACGGAATATGCTTGTTTTTCATGTTTAAGTCTTAAAAAATAATAAATGTATTCATCTAAAATATCTGAATTAATATATAAGCATCATTTTCAAAAATGTATCTTTATGGAATTTTTTGTTGAGTAGTATTTTTAATATTTGCATAACTTGCACTGTTTTTTTTTTTGTTTTATCACATTGTGAATTTTACCTATAACTAGCCCATATGACATCGTTACCCAGTCTACTAGTTACCTGGACAAATATGATTTTTTAACCTTTGATAGATAGTGTCATGTTGAATATATTTGCCTACAGGCATATTGCACAAAATGTATGCTACTGTCCAGTTACTGGCATCCTGCTGAGCTTTCATAATTCACCAACACGACAGTCACACCATGTGGTAATGAGAAAAAACATGCATATTGTACCCCAAATTTGCATAGTTCACCACAGGTTTTATGACCCCAGGGTTTAAGATAGGATGTATGTTATATTGCATAGTATTATAGACAATTACTTAATAATTTAAACATTTTCAGTTATTTAGGGGGTAAGAAATTATGTAACGTCCGTCCCCTTTTTATAACATTCATCCCCTATATTAGAGTGACATTGAACAAAATCTCTAATTTTTTGTTCTTTTTTGGGGGGATAAATTGTTCATATCTTAGTTGCAGTCTGCAAACATAAAATACTTAATACATTGAAAAAAGTGAAATTGATTCTATAAGTTCAAAAAAATAGAATGTATATGCAGGTGGGGGAGGAGGAGGCGGACGTTCCATTTCCGTGTATGTCTTTCCAAAATGACCATTTTTTTTACATTTTATATAGTACCACGGTATAACAGCAGGTGAATGTGTATCATTCTATTTATCTTCTTGGAAGAATATATATCAGGGATGCAGACGTTACAGTTTTTGTCACACATTGAAATTTTCTGATTTTATGTATTATTTCACAAATACACTATTATTAAAGCAAATATATCTCCTCGTGGTCATGCATTACAATATGATACATGTAAATGTTGTAAATATGATAAAATCAAAGTTGTATGTATATTAATTTGTGTGATTTGTGTCCGTAGTATATGATGTAAATTTATAATAAATATAAAATTTTTCGTTAAACCAATAAATGTATAAACAAAATAAAATGTATTTTAGTTACGTTTCAATCCCAAATAATAACAATCCAATTCTATCACACACTTATAAAAACAAATACCGTAAGTTTATGATTGTGACACCTAATCATGGAGTGAACTACTGTAAAGTTTATACATTAATCTATGTGTGATACGAAACCTCAACTTGGTGGTACGAAACGTCTGTAATTCATTCAAAGCTCTCTTAAATAAAAGAAAATCATAGATTTTTGGCAATAAACTACATTAAGGTTATATTGATATGTAATAGTAATAATGTTTTTTTTAAAGCATTCACCTACGTTTTAAACAAAAAAGGACCATTTAACTGTGCAACATGCATGTCGTCATAAAAAGACCGAATTATTGATAAAATCAGTCATGTCGCATGAACTATTTAACAAATAAAATATAACCATTCCCTATTTGTAAATGATAGTAGGGATATTGATAAAAAAAGTTAATATTAAACTTCTCAAGTTTACAATTTATCTCACCCATCACCAGAAATCAAGCATTAATTAAAGTATACAGACACGCACAAAACGATAAAAAGTAATTTTATTTTATCATGAGAAACTTATTTTTTTATTTTCTTTCATATCTTGTATTGTTTTCGTTCTTTTCATGACTGTTTTATGTAACTTTGTTATAATTAACTACTGTCAGAAACACCACTGCGGTTTGTTATGGTGTGATGCAATTCCCCTGAGCTCAAGTCACGCACAGATCTCGTCACGCACGAGAGCGAGATTTCACCTTTTCGAATTGGAGAATTGCATATATTAACTGCAAAAAGTAAATACAAATGCCGGTGATTATCCAATTTATTTTTGTCAACAGATGAAGATTTAGGATATTTTCAAGATTGATATACTAATTTTCTGAAAATCCCGTGCTCAATAAACATGCAGGACTGGTACTAAATAATATTATAAAAAAACTATTATTGTCTATTAAGTGTTTTAACTTTTTGACTAATGAGTTTGTTTACTTACAAAGGTTGACATATGACTAAACAGTTCCGTCGCCGTTGTATTTGATTTCTATCCACATATACTTCCATTACAACATGTTCAAAACATAAAGTTAACTAAAATGGCAGAAAAATGACAAACATTAAACTATCTCTCTTTGTTAAACATATAATTAAATAGCTCAATTGAGTCTAGAAGAGTAAACAGCATGTTTTTATGATTGCATGTTGTTGAATTAACGGTGACCAGTGCATCTTGTTCCTAGGATCCGCTAGAAGGTTAACCAGTATGACGCGGGCTTTATCTCTGCTTGTCACTGGCTACTTCCCCTGATATTCAGAAGTGGGAGACTAATGACCGTAGAACAAGGCTCATGCCCAGTCATTACAGAACAAGTTGCAGTGCGGATATTCAAATTTACAAATTCTAGATTGACTGTCAAACTTGTTTCCGACCATGGCGCAATATTTCAAGTTACTATTCAGAGTATACCGGTAGTATGCTCGTATAAACGTTTGCCATGCTTATGAATATATATTTTAAGAAACAAGCAAAATACTCAATTGAAAGCTTAATATAAAACAAACATATAGATTCACAATCAACATACATACATATACATAACATTACACAATACGAACCGTTTATGTGACAAATACATATTTAATATTGTCAATATGACAGTTTTAATGTTTCTTATCATGATTATTTAATCTTAATTTTAATTATTGTTAACCATGTTTTGCTTTCTTTAAAATTTACATGTACATTTCCAATATTCATTTTTATTGTTTTCTGATTTGATAAAACGTTCTGTTCAGTGAGCCATTATCAGTTAAAGAATAGAAAGCTTATAATTATGATGCTAAACTAATTAAAGTATTGCTAACATTTAAAAGCAAACATAATAACACAATACATTGAACTGGTGGCGAAACGCACGTTACTGTATGGTATCACAGGTAAAAAATACCGCGTATGTTTAACATATGTTGGACAAAACATATGTAAAACATACGTACGTTTAACATGCGTGGTACTTTTCCTATGAATAACGTACGTTCAAACCGTACGTTAAACATATGTTTAACATACGATAAACGTAATGCAGAAACGTATGTTAAACGCGCATGGTACTAGTTATATGAGAAACGTTCGTTTTGGCATGTACGTTTAATTTACGTTAAACGTACGTTTCAAATGCGTGGCATTTTAACATGTGTTATACCAGTCATTTACAATGGAATTTATATAAGAGTGTTATATAATATTATTTTCATTGCGATCTTTGTCGCAATGGAAATAATATTATATAAAGCTCTTAGGCTTGGTGTTTGAAACTCGTAGAAATAACGTTTGTGCCGGAAATTGGGATTGTTTCATGCACATTAGTGTGGTTTGATACATTGAGTTTGAAACCGTTCTCAAACATATACTTTTATTTTTGTGTTGGAACTGGGCTTTGTTTCATGCGCATAAACTTAATTCGAAGATTTAGGTTTGAATCTGTCTTCAAACATATAAATTTATTTTTTGTTTGGGACTGAGCATTGTTTAAAGCATATGGTATTGGTATTGGTTTGAAACAGTTCTCAAACATATGCTGTTCAGGCACGGTGTTTTAACAGCTGGTCACATCATATTAATAGAAATAGTGTTGAGTAACAATTTTTCCAACGCTATATTATACTGTATACAGATGATTAGTTTGATCATTTGTTTGTATGATTTCTAAATATTAGAATCATATTATTTTTGTTTGAAGTTTACAAAATTCAATCATGAGGCAAGTGGCCTGAGGAAAATGTATATATTATATAGTTTGAACAAGATTGTGTAACATACTATCAGTTTCAAACTTGACTGTTTCACAGCTTTATACAGTGAGGACACGGTCGCCTTTCAGAAGATTCCATTGTAAGTTTAAGAAACTTACACCAACATCGTGACATACATCTTTATTGAATATCTTCGAAATTCTATTCTTCATTACATGACTGACATATAGGAATACATCAAGTATATTGCCAGTTTTCTACATTTGTTTCTACTTTATTTTCTATTTTACTTAACAGCAGTTACCTCCAGGACAGACCTCTAGGCTGTTGCTGAAAATATGCTCTTCTTGTCAGTTCAATTATGATAGGTAGCATATGCTTTTATTTCAACGCTAATGATGAAACAAGAAAGCAGAAATTAATACGATTTTATTACAGAAATTGCTAGTTGATTTAAAAATGATTTGCTTACTGTTCCCAAGTCATCCAAGAACTGTTCATACAAAGCTTCATTGTCGACATGCGGTAAGGCACAGGCATCCGCTGCCAACTTTCGTGTTATTGAAAACCAGTCATTGGAAGCTAGGTTTTCTTCGTAAGCAACTGTCCTGTACCTGTCTTGTCCTTCTGTTTACGAGATTATGAATGTATATTTTTGTGTGTAATGATTGCTTTTTGTAGCTCTTTGTATACTGATTTTGAAAAAAACAACACAGTTTTACAAGTATTTACAACCACGCGTTGTCGAAATGTTAATATAGATATTTCATTTTGTTATTTAGCTCAAAATCGAGCTAAAATAATCTAAATATATTGCCAATCATTAAACAAATCGTGTATGCATCCATTTACTATAGCAAGACGTGTTATACAATATAAACTAACTTGAATTAGGATTTGATCGATACTGCCAAAATTAGATCTAACATTATAAGTGACTTAAAGTGAGCTGACATTTTCGAACACATTTTGAACATAAAGCTCCACGATCGAGGAAATGCATAAATGAGATTTCCAGACACTTGTGTTGTTACTGAACATACAATTATATAATAAACGGTCAGACAATCGTGTACTTACACCGACTTAATGTAAATGCCGAAAACTGCAATGCTGCTGGAGTGCTACCAGCAAAACAACATTGTATAAAGTGACCTATCAGCTGTACGATAAGGAAGATATATAAAAACACATTGAAACAAATAATTACATTTATATATTATAATAGTAACGCAATAATTAAAAAAGTATATAACATCTCAATAATATCTTTATCATTACACAATATGTATTTGTCAAAGTAAGTTTCTGACACAGAAATAGGTTTAAATGGGGTGTACCCACGTTTCATGTACTTCTTGTTACGAAAAGTAACTTTCAAATGATATTTTCAACGGTAATAAGATTATGCATGCAATAAATAGCTGTAACAAATAGTTTTAGAAACCCTTCAACATTCCTATCAGTATCAATTAAATTGAAACAGACCATTAAATAGTGGAAGAAGTTGTTGCCTTGGTATTACTGCCATAAAATTTGAAAACGTGTGAACACCGATGTATTCATAAGAACAGAGAACATTACATGCACTGCACTGCACACTTACCTGTGAGTTTAACATCATCCAGAAGATTATCAAGGTAGGATGCAGGACTGAATTTTAGAATTGGCCGAAAGGCATGGCCCAAATTTCAAAATGGCGCGAACGGGGAAAGCTTAATCGTCAGCGGAAACGGAAAATCATCTCAAGAATTGTATAATTGTCTATTATTCGAAAAAGGTATTTTCTTGTTCTTTATCTGATAAAGGGCTTAGGAATTAACTTTTTATGTTCTATCATTATTTAAGGCTCATGTAATGTAATATTTTCTCTGATGTTGTCCTACATATAGAACAATTAGAAATAAATATATTAAACATAGTGCTTTTCCAAATATCAATAGTTTTAAAAACATTATGTCATCAAGGAATAAAAAAAGTATTTTTAATCTGGCAAAATTTATAACCGAAGCTCAAAAGCTAAGGCAGGAAACTTTATGCAATTTGATTGATTCTTGATATGATTTTTTAATTATAGATGTATAAATACCATGACTGCTTCAGTTTGAATATGTGATATATATATGATTTGTTTGTATTTCATATTATTGTATGTCTATGCCATATTTAAATTAATTTGAATGAGTAACTGGCCACAGGCAATGTTTTGTTGATATGCCAATAAACTTGTAAACTTATAAACTTGAATTACTTAAAGTTCATGTAATGTGATATTAATGTTATTTTTAAGATTTGATTTTTTATGCCCCGATGGGTCGAAGACCCTGACTGTCCGTCCGTCCGTCCGTCTGCCCGTCCTTCTGTCCGAATATACATTTTTACCTTGTGACCTCAACTTCTCTTACACTTTCCATCTAGTTCTAATCAAAATTGCTATACATCATCACCACCACCGGAACACGCGCATATTGTCAGTTGGGGTTTCCCTGTAATATTTGTTTATTTTGAGGTGTATTCTATGAAATTATATGAAAAATGTTTGTATCGATGAGAAGCAGATTTTCTCTTCATTTAAATACCATAACATCTGTTAATACAATACAATGTAACACACATGGCACTCAACAATGATATTTAGATAAGAGGGTAATGTTTATTTGTATGGGACATTCGTTTTCAAACTGTTGCTTATTTCATAAAATACATGAATTAACTATACCTTACCAAACGCAAATTTTAGCTCTTTACATGAACCTTGAGCATCGTCTTTATTTTTTTTGTTAATATCACGATCTGACAATGATACAATGGGATGGCAGGTATGCATATAAATGAGTATGTCAGCGCGTCAAATTATTGCAAACCTTAGGTAGGTAGGTTGGTACAGGTAGGTAGGTTGGTAGATCGGTAAAGGTAGGTAGGTAGTTTGGTACAGGTAGGTAGGTAGGTAGCTTGGTACAGGTAGGTAAGTAGGTAGGCAGGTAAGTAGGTTGGTGTAGGTTGGTAGGTAGGTAGGTAGGTAGGTAGGTAGGTAGGGAGGGAGGGAGGGAGGGAGGGAGGAAGGTAGGTAGGTAGGTAGGTAAGAGGTAGGTAGGTACATGTAGGTACAGGTAGGTAGGTGGTAAAAGTTAACAAAGTTTTGTAATATTATTCTCATGTAAAATGTTGAGAAATATTTAATCCAATACCCGACATTTTTGGTAATGTCGGTGACACAGAGGCAACATCTGTTATTTACTTTGTTTTATTACAGTAACTATATATTATCAACTTCCCAAACTTTTTTCTGGAGATAATTAATACTAACTATTATGGTTATGTTTGTTTCCTCTTCCAATGTATTAGATTTGGCTTGGTGGTTCAAACTTATTTCCAAAACGAATGATATAATTATAAAAAAATAATTTTGGTTCTCTTTCTTGAATTTGATGATTCTTTAATCAGTTCAAGAATTTCAAATGTTAACCAAGATTAACTAAGTTATGTTAAGCACACTTCTTGTTTTATGAATACGACAGAGCCAGTAACTATTGTCTATAAAATTGCGCGATGCATCATTTATTTAAAAAAAAACCTGGTTTAGTGTTATTTACCTAAATGTGTAACAGTTTGTTTTGATGATATTGTCCATTGAAGGGTTTTCTGGTATAGAACGTTAGTAGATGGGCAAGTGGATAAGTTAAAGACATGCACACCCTTCATCAGAAATACGTTCTTTAAACTTCCGAATGTTTGAAAAAATAAATAAGTACTATATATATTACATTTTTCGGTATTACTTTGTTAGGAACCTCGGCAGATTCTATGTCACTACAAAATCTGCGGCACATATAGGCTACATACAAATACATGCGTATATGGCCTTAATAAGTCTCGCCTACAAACCAGTTATATGTTGGACACGAAGATATCATATAAGTTTCAACCTTGGTCTTATTTCTTATGTAAAAAGTCATAACTGAATATTCATTTATGCTTACTAATAATGTGCGTACTCTATATTTTTAGGCGATCGTTTCAAAATATACTAGTATCTATATTAAAATATCCTGATCTAAAAATATTCAAAATGGGTTGATGTAATGCATTTTCGTTATTTTACAGGTGTTTACTCTGTAGCAAAATGACCAAGGGTCGACAACTCACGATGGTAGAATACAAGTATACTCAAAATAAAATTTACAATTTACAATTTTATTTTTACATGAATAAAATTACGAATACATGTGTATGATTATACAATATATACAAATTAAAGCTAACTACTCATCAACAAAAAAATACAGCTGGTTTAAACTGTCCTATGATGGAAATAACACTTTTTTATAGCGATCCAAACTGCTTACATCATATGAATGTTATAACCGTGATTAAAATACACTAATATTGTATTAAGGATACTACCACCGCGTCCGGATTATCGTAGATTTAGCGTCAATCGTCTGTCGTGACGATGGCTTTATCAACAGGGTTGTCTTCCCTAGAACTCTGTACTGAGTTATCAGGATCGTCAAGTCGTCAACGATTATGTGAGTTGCTGTCCTTATGACGGTACTACCACCACCTGACTTCCTGTCACGTCTATACGTCGTTAACGTAGCGGACACATGTCTCGCGTACATCTAAAAACGGCTATCTGCCGTTATGTAATGGAACAGTTACATGCTGAATTCTACTCGTCACAACGATTCCGAAAGATGTTTTTTGCTAGACTAAACGAAGTTTCCATAATACAGTCAGATATATATATAAATGGTAAAACACTCCATATATCTTTGAGAATTTCGTGCAAATTATGAATCAACAACTTTAAATATATCGTTACATGCGGATTGTATGCTCTTATGCTCAATGTAAATTAAAATTAGTTTTATCAATAATAAACCCGTTTAATTGTTCTAACTTTCTGAATACGAAATGGATTTTCATGAAAAATTCGTGAAATGATTTATTCTTTAATCAAAAACGAATATGTTAAAAGATCTTAAAAACGTTACTCCTATCAAGCTATCGATACTTTTTAACAAACCCACGATACCTGCTCTAAATATAGCTTATATCATTCAAAGAGACTCATCTGGGTAAACTACCAAGATTGCTAGTATTACGTAACGTCAGTTTTTATATATGTTTGGAAGAGAGAACAGTCTTATAAAGATTTGAATTGTGTGTAAAGAAATCACTCAGAAGAGCTTCGTTGTTTGTACATACTATTAACAACCTACACCACAGTGTCTTTATAGCTCGACCTTATCATGTTAAGTATTGAAATGCCTCAGGGACTTCCTTGTTGGTTAACTTTAAATACATAATGAACGTTTGTTTTCGTGTTTATATTAACTTTAACTGTGCACAGTTATGCTAAAATGCTTATAGCAGTGTTGTCAGTAACTACAATTTATATGTTAATTCAATGGTTTTAGCCAAAATAATTGATACCTATAAGTTTAGGTTACCACATCAATCCCGCTGTTTACATTCGCCTTTGTTTACAAAATTACAGCGGCGGACATCATGAATGTTGCATTATGGAATTTTTAACCATAGTTACGAGTGATGCTGAATAGCCACACTATAACTAGAAATGAACCGAATATTAAACATGCCTACTGGCCGCCCTGTGGTACTAATTTATTTGTTTAAAACTTGTAAAGATTGTCATTTTTAAATACCTTTTTATTATTCACTGTTTAATAGTTAACATTTAAAGATTGTGAAAAGCGGTGCAACCAAGCGGGTCACAGAATCTTGGTCAACTGTGCACTTGGTTAATTTTTACCCGTTTACCCTAAAGTAACCGGATTTACCCTGGGAAGCTGGTTGCAGCCTCCCATTTAGTATAAAAGGCAGTTTTCTTTCAATTCTTGGTCAGTCTTAAAGTATATAAATCTTTTTGGGAGTAAATCAATATACGCTATCTTCAAGACTTACGATTGACGGCCTTCTTTTTTCAATGGTATTTTCTAAAGTTATTTAAACCTAACATGAAGGGATAAAACAGTAAATCCTATAAACACACCATTTAGTTTAATATAAAATAGTATTTCTTTGGGAGAATCATTTTTACATCAGAAATACTGTTGACAATAATAATAGTGTACAGCAGTGCTATTTTAAGTAACGCCTTTTGTCACGGCTACCGTGCATCATTTATTGTTACATTTGAATCAAGTGTAATAAAAACTGTGTATTTATGGTATATAGGTCATTTAAGTATATCTTTACAGAAATAAATTAAAAGTTGATAACCATAAACAAGTCTTGGGATTTTAGTTATAAACCGAAAACCAGTTTTTTATCCAATAATTTTAAACAGTGATAACACTTCATTGGAAGCTGGAGCACAACATTAAAAGTGTCAGAAATGTGGAATTTATATTTTTTTCAAATATTAATTTCAATGATACGAACCCAAGGTCTAGTGTTATTAATATAAAGTTGCACAGTTGAAAACATTTTTTTTTACACGTCTGAAAATACAGGACTATATTTTATTATCAAAATGAATGATTCAAAAACGACGATATCGAGCGTAGAGTATTTTTCAAGCAGCCGCTGACAAAAGAAATTGAGGATGTATTACATAATTCAAATATGAGTAATTTAACCAATGTTCCAGACAACAGGAGTGCCATTTGTGAACAATGCATTGACAATATGCGGGTCAATACGTCTTTCCCGATAAATGTCGGAGGTGAAGAGAAAATGCAAGAAATGAGCCAAGCATTCTAAAGGTTGTGGTTTTAGAGCTGAATGCCCTCAAGCAGAATCGAAATAACCGGTCGAACATAGAACCAAGTGTACCGACTATTGAACGTACCACATACCAACACGGACCTGGTGAAATAAGGCAAGGAAACAACCAGGACACACTCACAGAAAACACTTAAGCAAGTACGACTGTAGAACTTCTCACGTATACTTACAACCAAGACAGAGTTTTCCCCATGTCTGTTAATACTCGATATAGGAATGTGACGCAAAATGATGCCCACGTATACCCTATTGATCGGAGGTTACCAATAACTTCTCACTGCCACGCTTGGAACGTGCTAACTATAATTGAGTTGCACCAAATCAAGGTGACTGAGTACAGGAGACCAATGCCTCTAGGCAACATATCCTCGAGTGCTGTAAAAATCCCAGCATTTACAGGAAAAGAAGAATGGGCCGTATGGATTGCTAGATTTGAGGCGATAGCATAACGATATCGGTGGAGTAACGAAAACAAAATAGATCAACTTCTGCCTCGACTTGAAGGTCAAGTAACTCAATTCGTATCGGAGCTAAACAGTAGGTTCAGTGTAATTGAGACGATCCGCTCATTAGCTGCCAAATTCAGCAAACGTTTACAAAGACATGATGAAACAGCAGAAGAATATGCAGCTGACCTAAAAAGGTTGTATGATAAAGGTCATGGCTACAGAGATCGCAGAATATGGGATGAAGATTTAGTTCGTCGTTTTCTAGATGGACTCATATATGATGAAGTACAATTTGAAGTAGAGTACCATAAAGAACCCGAGAATATTGATGATGCGGTTTTCCATGTAGTAACACTCATACAAACTAGAAATATAGGCGACTATGATAGAGGAAATAAAAGAAGTACCCGGAGAACAGTAAATGATGGATTTGATAACTGTGACGAAACATAAACTGAATACGAAAGTACTAGACGGAATCGGGTCCAATATGAGAAATGTCCAATTAACATTGGCAGTGACCATAGTATACATTCACAGAAATACGATTAAACCAAAGAACAGGGACAAAAATGTTGATACAAGTATTTGAGCGGCCATCGAATAAAGAAGAAGCCCAGAAAATGCAATATTAAGATCAAGTTAGAGTTCAGAGGCCAGCCAAACAAAACATTGAATGCTTTAACTGCCATAAAACGGGTCAATATGCTCGAGAGTGCCCTGAAAAAAGAGCGAATCGTAACTACAATGGACCAGCTTTTGCGGTCAAAGAGAGGCCCAATTAGAGTCGATTAAAGGCCAAACAAAAACAGATTGATTGTTTGATTGAATATTTAGAGTCATTTTATGTCATCGAGGACTAACAGACGATCATTTAACCTAACCACTGTTTCCTGGGATCCCGAAAGGTTAACCAGTACTCGAGCACACCGCATCTCTGCAAGTAACTGATAACTTTCCCACTTGAATCAGCGGTGAGAGACGAATGATAATGAGACAAAATGTCGTAAATCAATCAATCATCACGGAGACTGTTGCAGGGCGGGAATTCGAACCCCTGGATTGATAGTCAGACGCGGGCCCGGCTAAACAAAAACAGAAAATGGAAGAATCTCAGAACATGAAACTTTACTGAGGGAAAAGTCTATTGTCGCAAGACAGCCACCAGTGGATTTACAGAAAAGAAGTCACTGTGATGGGGTATACATAGAACGGATCGTGTAGGATCAGCCTATATTGTTCACTGCAGACACTGGTGCGTCTCAGACTATCATATCAACACGGGCATATGACAGAATGGAAGAAAGTAATAGACCGGCTTTAAAGATATCTTCTTGTTTGAAGGGAGTGGGAGGTTCTCCGATAAAAGAGAGAGGGAAAGTGATAATTTCACTGAAGTTGGGACCACAAGAGATTGTCAGACAAGCTATAGTAGCTGAGATAGAGGACGATGCTCATGTGGAATACGATATACTGAAGGGAAATGAAAAGGGGCCGGCGGACATTCTTCTGAGTAAAAAACAATCGTTTTAGATAGTGCCAAGATACCGTTTATACAAGTATGTAGAAGTACGAAAGGGTACGGTGGCCGACAATACAAGCATACCGGGTAATGCAGAAGCATTAGTAGATGTCTTTGTTGAGAGAGTAGAGGAAGACGATAATGGTAAGAAATTGGATTACCCGGTGGAGCCTACAGATAACTTCAGAGCTAGTTATAGACTTCTAATGGCATCAGCATTGGTAGATGTTAGCAACGAGAAAACGTGTAAAGTACGAATTCTGAATCCGTTTCCTCCAGAAATAGTTTTATGGCAAGATGCCGAAATACGCAAGGCAGAAAGAATAGAAAGAGTAGTAAGTGTAGTGATTGAACAAGAGGACACTGAAGAGAATGAAAATTGTGATCGAGTACGAAGAATAAAAAAACGTGCTAAAGAGAACGTAAGCAATTTTCCTTAATTTACAAAAGCCAACCTACTTGAGTTACCTGAGCATCTCAGAACATTGTTCCAAAGGTCGACAGCTGGCATATCCGAACACGAAAAAAAAGTAGTAGCTGGTTTGCTAAAAATATTTGTTCGAGCAATGAATGGGATATTGGATTGACAGATCTAACCGAACACCCCATCAGCACTGGCGGTGTTGCACCGATCAAGCAGAGACCTAGGCGAGTACCTCTTGCGTATGCCGAATAAGAAAAGAAAGCCACTGAAGATCTTTTGAGTAAAGGGGTTATACAGAAAAGTACCTCACTATGGGCTTCACCCATTGTTCTAGTTTGGAAATAAAGTGGATCTATACGACCATGTGTGGATTACCGAAGAGTTAATACACTTGTTAAACTTGACGATTTTCCGCTACCACGCGTACAAGATTGTCTAGATGCCGTGGCTGGATCATCATTGTTTAGTAATTTCGACTTAAAAAGTGTATACTTCCAGATTGCATTAAAAAATGAAGACATACCAAAAAGTGCATTCTGTTGTAAAATTATGGCACTATGAGATGGCCCGAATGGGTTTGGTTTAAACAATGTCGCGAGCAAATTTCAAAGAACAATGGAATTGGCTCTCCAAGGATAACAATGGGAGACATGTCTTGTGTACATTGATGATATCATTGTGTATGGAGTTGATTTCAACCAACACATACAAAGAGTGACACAAGTGTTTGACAGAATTAACCAAGCAGGTCTAAAGTTGAGACCTGAAAAATGCAATATGCTTCAAACGGAAGTTGTCTTCCTTGGACACGTAATGTCTAGCGAGGGAGTAAAACCAGATCCAAATAACACCACTAAAATAGTGCAGTTGCCTAGGCCACAGAACGCAAAACAAGTGAAGCAGTTTATAGCAACTGAATTATACTACGGATGGTTTGTAAAGGAATTTGCAAAAATAGTAAGGCCACTGATAGAACTCACCAAAAAGGATAAGAGTTCATTTGACGGCACTTATGAAGAAACGTTCAAAACGCTGAAAGAAATACTGGTTAGTCAAGCAATAATGGGGTATCCGTTTAATGACGGTAAGGATTTCTATCTAGATGCATCAGGAGTAGCAATAGGGGCGGTTCTAGCACAAATTCAACAAGGGAGAGAAAGAGCCATCGCATATGCGAGCAGAGTGATGAACAAAGCAGAACGAAATTACTGCATAACCGAAAAAGAGCTTCTCGCAGTTGTCTACTTCATCCAATATTTTAGGCAGTACCTTCTTAGTAGACGGTTTATTTTGAGAAGTGACCATCAAGCCCTAGTTTGGTTATTCAGTTTGAAAGAGCCAAGTGGAAAGATAGCAAGCTGGATAGAAATTTTAGCTCAATATGATTGCTGCATCGAATATCGTGCAGGGACAAAACAGGCTCATTATGATGCTTTATCTCGAGCCCAAAAGATTATTCGTGTGCCGAGTTAGCCATGAGCGCACCATTAAAGTGCGGACCTTGTAAGAAATGTTAGGGACGAGCAGATAGTATGGTACTTGTCAATAACAAGGCCACGCAAGAGATGCTGTCTATCAAACTCGGGGAGTAACCTTAAATCCTGAACCTGTTGCAGGACCATCAAATGATAGGAAGTCAATGTAGAATATAAAACCAAGTTGGTTGTTGACTCATTATCAAGAAGCTGTTAAAGAAATACAGATGAAGGAAATTGATATTGCAACAATAGTGAGGGCATTGCAAAATGAAACAAAACCTACAAGCGCAGAGATAATTGTCATGAGCCCTGCTACCAGACACTACTGGATTTATATGGGACACCATGTGCCTGAAATATGGAGTCCTGTGTAAAATAGTCAAGAAGGCCAACGGAACAGATCAATATTGTCAACTAGTAGTGCCGCGTGAGCTAAAACAAGAAATTTTGTATCAAATGCATAATTCACTAACGGCAGGATACATGGGATAGAAGAAAACCAAGGAAAATATTTTCCAAAGGTATTATTGGTACAATATGAAACATGACATAAGCTTTTACGTAAAGAAATGTGATGCATGTCCCGCTGACAAATTGCCAGCGAAATCTCCTAAAGCACCGATGGGCAGTCTAAGGATAGGCACACCATGGGATGTTCTAACGATAGACTTCATGGGACCATTTCCAAATACTAACCGACGGAACCGAGATATATTAGTGCTAACTGATCACTTTTCCAAGTATGTTGAGGTAATTACTGTTCCCAATCAAATAGCAGAAGAATGCGCATTGAAGATCCTGAATGAACACATAGCACGCTGGGGTTCACCAATCTCAATACAGTGACCCAGGTACCACATTTGAAAGTAGAATTATGCAAAATCCTGGAGATCAAGAAAACAAGAACCAGCGCTAGAAATCCCAGAGACAAAGGGCAAACTGAGCGATTTAACCGCACATTAATAAAGATGTTAAAAGCGTACCTCGTTGGAGAGCAAGATAATTGAGATTTATACATAGGCTGTCTTTCTGGAAGTTATAGAGCAACACCTCATTAGTCTTCTCGACTATCTCCAAATATCATGACTTTGGGTAGAAAGGTAAGACTACCAGCTGAAGTGGTTTATGGACATTAAAATAAAGAACAACTTGGATTTCCTTTTATGACTATGTGGTAGATATGGAGTAATTTGATCTTTGCACATGAAGTTGCCAGAAAGCACATAGAACAAAACGCTAAACAAAGCAAGGAAATTTATGATGCATAACTAGCTTTCCAAGGTTACCAGGTTGGAGACATCGTCTGGTGTCTACATGAAACGCGGGGAGTTGGAGAGAATCCAAAGACAGAGAAAAAAATTGACGGTCGTTATCCAATAAAGGAAAAACGGTCAAATTTGAACTTAGATATTCAACTCAATAGTGATGGGCATGAAAGGGTAGTTCATCATAACAAACTTAAGCATTATGAAGGTAAAAACCCACCAAAATGGGTAATAAAAGTTCAGAAAAAGCTGATCCACAGCGATTGTTAGAGTGTTGAGATAAATAAAACACACACAATAACAAATAAAAATAACCAGTTAACTGTTGTATATTATTATTCCGTGATCAACACATATGTATATGTTTCAAATTGTTTAAGTGTAAGGTAGATATCATTTATAAACAGAATGAAAAGCAATAAATCTATATTACAATATCACAGACTATAGATACATGTTAACGCAGATATGTCTAGACGTGGAATAGTCTTTTCGGCATGGGATGAGAAAATTAATGACATCAGATCCCCCTGTTTATCATAAGAATATGTATTTTATCTTAAGAATATATATTTTGAAATACATTTATGGTTATCTTTGTTCTAAATGTTCAAGGATGTTCAATCTGAAACGTTTAAAACAAACTCACGGACATGTTATGTATACGCGATAGAGTGTTTGCAGTTGGTGTCAATTAGAAACAAATATATACAAATATATACGTGTATGTACACGTCGTTGCAGAATAAGTAATAATCAAGACGTGCTCGCTGTTTCAAAGTAATAAGCACTGGTGTACTCCAAACGCAACAATTTAATCGGCTGTCTTACATTGGGTTCCTTGGTATTTTCAAGCTTCATTGACGAAAACCACGTATCGAGGTAGGGCTTACCGGTGTCAGAAGTGTGGAATGGTTGACAGGAAAAACAGGACAATGGCCATTATCCTTAAACACCATGTATCGCTAGACCAGGTATCGTTTTATTGTTCCTTATGCAACTTCCGTTGCCTAGAAAAAGAAGCACTGATCAGTCACATGACAAATTATCGTCGGCACTAGGAGGAAGTGTCCAAGTATGGTGACAGTGACCAGTCAAGGGTATTGAATAGGTCAACCAAGCAATACAGTGAATGTACACTCATTCATGACAATGTTGTCGAAGGAAGAGTCAGCGAAGTTGTTTTAACAGAGTGACTGCCTTTTTTAGGAGGAGGTGTTGTATCCGACCACGATTTAGGCTTGAACGCAGGAGTAGGCCTACCAATCGCCCAACCTCAGTCATTTCCGGGCTTGTTGTACACTCCACACAATGTAATGCAGCATGCGTCAAGTAGGTGTGTGCCCTCTACTAGTCAGAGTCCGTTGTCCCTGATCACTCCATCACCTAACGGAGCACACAACATGGGTGCTGTTAACCCTACCGCACCAGCGGCTACAGTGAGAACAAGCAGCAAAATTTACAGAAGTATGTAGCCACAGCCTCGCAACCATGGACAAGCACGCAAACGTACTTTTTCGACCTCCGGTTTCGACTTTATGCAACAGCCACTGGATGCGCTCGAGGCCGTGAGGATACCAATGCCATTCATCCAGCCAATCCCACAAGTTGTTGCATGCCCAACAGTGACCAATCCCTCCATTCATATGAATCAATTTGGCCATCAGCAGACGTCAGTTGACAATTCTATAATTAATCCAGGAATTTTGTCAAACTTGTCAGAGTCTGCACAACTCAAAACGATTTATCTTCAGGACATGTATCATGTGGGAAAGAAAACAAATTCCAACCTCTGCCGGTTTCGGGAGGCACAGAGTGTATTAAATACACCAAAGGCAATGGAGGCAACTCCGTTGCTGGGCGAGTGTTCCTCGCCCGTCGAAGATTTGACGGTCCAGTTGCTTTCCACGGATGACGCGTGCGACCCCCACATGTTCGAGGCTGACAAGGCTGAGATGCGTCAATCAGATGATGGAACACATGAGGCACCATCCGCCAAGAGGAAATGTGACGAGGATTTTACCTCAATCGATTCGGCCATACAAAAGGCAGCAAGCTCTATCGTTGAAGCAATTGACAGAAACGGTAGAGCTATTCGTTGTCAGGGCCAAGCCCTTTCGACCGTGGCTGAAGAGTTGGCGAGATTTGGCCAGTTGATCAGTAAACCAAAGGAGACCCACGCGGATTCTCAGACGACCAGGGAGAAAGACGGCAAAGAGAACCGCTCTGTTCTATAGAGCGTCGTATCAAGACACAAGGCAAAGAAATGAAATTTAAATCGGCGAAAATATACCTAATCTTATTATCTAGTGACCATAATAATTTTCCATAACTTAAAACAGACAAAATGCATTTTTCCTATGTTCAATGTTTTAACTTAAGTATTGACTTTTGAATTTCAATAATAAGTGAACTTTAACTTATATATTCAAATGGGATGCTGATAAGTGCTATTTGTCCTTATTAACTTTCTAATTTGAATGTGAACTGTTTCATATGAACATGTGTTGGTTTTTTTATGAAAAATAGAACTATCATAGCAAATACGGCAATCGGAGTTTTGCCTTAGAGACAAGGGGGTTATGAATACCCCATGGAGTTCTTTGTTGATGAACTTTAAATACATAATGAACGTTTGTTTTCGTGTTTAAATTAACTTTAACTATGCACAGTTGTGTTTATTCTTATAGCAGTGTTGTCAGTTACTACAGTTTATATGTTAATCCAATGGTTTAAGCCATACCTATATATTTATGTAACCACATTAACTCCGCTGTTTAAACTCGACTTTGTTTACAAAAATACCTTTTTAATATTTACTGTTTAATAGATACCATTTAAAGATTTCGAAAATCGGTGCACTTGGTTAATTTTACCCGTTTACCTTTAAAGTAACCGGATTTATCTGGGAAGCTGGTTTCAGTATATAAAGGCCGTTTTCTTTCAGTTTTCGGTCAGTCTTATCTAAATGTTTTTGGAAGTAAATCAATCTAGGCTATCTTTAAGACTTACGATTTTCGGCCTTCTTTTTTCAATTTTACTTTCTTAAGTTAGTTAAACATAACATTAAGGGATAAAATAGTAAATTCTATGAACACACAATTGAGTATAATATAAAATAGTATTTCTTTGGGAGACTCATTTTTACATTAGAGTACATCAGTGCTATTTTAAGTAACGTCTATTGTCACGGCTACCGTGCATTATTTATTGTTACATTTGAATCAAGTGTATCTCGTGTATAGTAACACTGTATTTTATGGAGGATATTATCCGCCATAATTCAGATTTCTTAATTATATATTTTAACTTACTTATTTACATTCACTCAAGTGGCAACTTCTAACTTCTATATACGTCAATACAAATTACATTCACTTAAATTCTAACTGCTTGATTTTACATATTTCAATGTGTGTTAATTGTATATTGCAAATTATAATATTATTGTTTTTCCAATGACAATGTTTAAAGTGAAAAAGGCTATCATTTTAGCTTGTTACCGATGGTTAATTCTTTAATTCTATATATCATAACCTACAGAGCCATCTAGCGTCTTAATTTGTCTAATTTCGACATAATGACGTCAAGCGGCGCCGTCTTCTTATTCCTCAACAAAACCAACTACTGCTCCCTTTAAAAGTAGCGTTCATTATTGGCCATCATGCGGTATTATGTGAAACTGACCTATTGACGTCAATGAAAATAAAATAAAATAAAGTAAGCAACACAGAAAAACAGAATTAAAATACATGTTGCTGATAGGTAGGGCTCTCTCCATAAAACCGCAGATCATAATATAGAACAACTATAGAGCGGCTCAATAGCGGATTCAGGACAAACAGAACAATCGAGGCACGCCCCCTAAACTATAACAAGTATAGTTGATTGAAAATTTGGAGCTAGTACATAGCACGCCCCCTTCTATTGAATATTCTCTCCCAAAAACCACGACTTACCAAACCGCCCAGTTACACACACGTGTTGAACTATGATATCATGAATGTTTACATAACCATTGACATAAGCGTAGGAGAGTAAACGAAGCCATTTCCAGCTCTGAGGGAGACCGGCCTAAATTTTCACCAGCAAAAAATAACATAAATTATTTTATCGAAACAATCTTTAGGTTAATAGTTTACAAAAAGCATGTCCCAGTGTGATTTCATCGCGATTCCTGAATCCAGACCTGTATTATACTGTACATACTGTATTTTTTTAAAAAATAAGGGGCTACTGTGATTATTTTTTTGCTATATCTATTTAGGCCTGTCTTGTACACACCCTTATAAGATAAATTTATGTGATACATTTACCAAAATCGTTTATGTAGTGCAGTTCTCCTGAAAAAGGTCTGCAAACGCTTATAAGTCAGAATAAACACAAACAGTAAATAACTACAATAAATTAAGATATCCTAAAGGTTCACTAGAATAAGCATGTGGTGTCTCAAATATCAAAAATGCTCCAACCCCTTCCTATTATCGATATCGACAGCTATTTAGTAGAGACATGGTGTAACGGGTGTAGGAAGTAAAAGTAATACAATTGATTTATATACCACCCCACCCATCCCACCACAAGACTAAACAATTATTCCCCTATGGATATAGCCTCATTTCAAAGAAGAAAATATGGTGGGTTTTACATAACTTGATTCACGAAACCGCAAACAAAGAGCAGGTAAACAATATCATATAAAAAAAAACAATACTAGCTTGAAACATTTACCTGTTCCAAAAGCATTAAGTTCTGTAGTTGAAGAATGTACTGTAAGAAAAGGTATAAATAGATATTTCATTACTTTAATTAACGATAAATAATTGATTAAACAAGTACTTACACAAAGGTAAACTTTAAGGTAAAGGTAAAATAGAAACTATAATAATACTGGAATTAATGATTACTCATTAATAAAACAAATACCTAAAATGCTTCAAAGACCTTATGAAGAACATTTCTGCATTTAAGATATACTTTAGACCATCGCTATTCTCATTCATAAGCACTAAAACAACAGTACCAAAACAGTCTTCTGATTCAAAGAATATGCACTAATACAACAGTACCAACACAGTCTTCTCATTCATCGGCACAAATACAACAGTACTAAAACAGTCTTCTCATTCATAGAATATGCACTAGTACAACAGTACCAAAACAGTCTTCTCATTCATAAAATATGCACTAACATAACAGTACCAATACAGTCTTCTCATTCATAGAATATGCACTAATAAAACAGTACAAAAACATTCTTCTCATTCATAGAATATGCACTAAGAAAACAGTACAAAAACAGTCTTCTCATTTATAAAATATGCACTAAGAAAACAGTACAAAAACAGTCTTCTCATTCATCAGCACTAATACAACAGTATCAAAAAAGTCTTCTCATTCATAAAATATACACAAATACTAATACAACAGTACAAAAACAGTCTTCTCATTCATAAAATATGCACTTATAAAACAGTACTAAAACAGTATTCTCATTCATAAAATATGCACTAATAAAACAGTACCCAAAAACAGTCTTCTCATTCATAAAATATGCACAAAGAAAACAGTACAAAAACAGTCTTCTCATTCATCAGCACTAATACAACAGTATCAAAAAAGTCTTCTCATTCATAAAATATACACAAACACTAATACAACAGTACAAAAACAGTCTTCTCATTCATAGAATATGCACTAATAAAACAGTACCAAAACAGTCTTCTCATTCATAAAATATGCACTAATAAAACAGTACAAAAACAGTCTTCTGATTCATAAATTATGCACTTAGAAAACAGTGCAAAAACAGTCTTCTCATTCATCAGCACTAATACAACAGTATCAAAAAAGTCTTCTCATTCATAAAATATACACTAATACTAATACAACTGAGCCAAAACATTCTTCTCAATCATAAAATATGCACTTATAAAACAGTACCAACACAGTCTTCTCATTCATAAAATATGCACTAATAAAACAGTACCAAAAAACAGTCTTCTCATTCATAGAATATGCACTAATACAACAGTACCAAAACAGTCTTCTCATTCATAAAATATGCACTCATAAAACAGTACAAAAACAGTCTTCTCATTCATAAATTATGCACTAAGAAAACAGTACAAAAACAGTCTTCTCATTCATAAATTATGCACTAAGAAAACAGTGCAAAAACAGTCTTCTCATTCATCAGCACTAATACAACAGTATCAAAAAAGTCTTCTCATTCATAAAATATACACTAATACTAATACAACTGAGCCAAAACATTCTTCTCAATCATAAAATATGCACTAATACAACAGTACAAAAACAGTCTTCTCATTCATAAAATATGCACTAATAAAACAGTACCCAAAAACAGTCTTCTCATTCATAGAATATGCACTAATAAAACAGTAAAAAACAGTCTTCTCATTCAGAAAATATGCACTAATAAAACAGTACAAAAACAGTCTTCTCATTCATAAATTATGCACTAAGAAAACAGTGCAAAAACAGTCTTCTCATTCATCAGCACTAATACAACAGTATCAAAAAAGTCTTCTCATTCATAAAATATACACTAATACTAATACAACAGAGCCAAAACATTCTTCTCAATCATAAAATATGCACTAATACAACAGTACAAAAACAGTCTTCTCATTCATAAAATATGCACTAATAAAACAGTACAAAAACAGTCTTCTCATTCATAAAATATGTACTAAGAAAACAGTACAAAAACAATCTTCTCATTCATAAAATATGCACTAATACAGCAGTATCATAACAGTCTTCTCATTCATAGAATATGCACTAGTACAACAGTACCAAAACAGTCTTCTCATTCATAAAATATGCACTAACACAACAGTACCAATACAGTCTTCTCATTCATCAAATATGTACTAAAACAACAGTACCATAACAGTCTTCTAATTCATAAAATATGCATTAATACAACAGTACAAAAACAGTCTTCTCTTTCATACAATATGCATTAATAAAACAGTACAAAAACAGTCTTCTCATTCATAGAATATGCACTAAGAAAACAGTACAAAAACAGTCTTCTCATTCATAGAATATGCACTAAGAAAACAGTACAAAAACAGTCTTCTCATTCATAAAATATGCACTAAGAAAACAGTACAAAAACAGTCTTCTCATTCATCAGCACTAATACAACAGTATCAAAAAAGTCTTCTCATTCATAAAATATACACAAATACTAATACAACAGTACAAAAACAGTCTTCTCATTCATAAAATATGCACTTATAAAACAGTACCAAAACAGTCTTCTCATTCATAAAATATGCACCAATAAAACAGGACCCAAAAACAGTCTTCTCATTCATAGAATATGCACTAATAAAACAGTACCAAAACAGTCTTCTCATTCATAAAATATGCACTAATAAAACAGTACAAAAATAGTCTTCTCATTCATAAATTGTGCACTAAGAAAACAGTACAAAAACAGTCTTCTCATTCATCAGCACTAATACAACAGTATCAAAAACGTCTTCTCATTCATAAAATATACACTAATACTAATACAACTGAGCCAAAACATTCTTCTCAATCATAAAATATGCACTTATAAAACAGTACCAAAACAGTCTTCTCATTCATAAATTACGCACTAAAAAAACAGTACAAAAGCAGTCTTCTCATTCATCAGCACTAATACAACAGTATCAAAAAAGTTTCCTCATTCATAAAATATACACTTATACTAATACAACATAGCCAAAACATTTTTCTCAATCAAAAAATATGCACTTATACAACAGTACAAAAACAGTCTTCTCATTCATAAAATATGCACTAATAAAACAGTACAAAAGCAGTCTTCTCATTCATAAAATATGTACTAAGAAAACAGTACAAAAACAGTCATCTCATTCATCAGCACTAATACAACAGTATCAAAAAAGTCTTCTCATTAATAAAATATGCAGTAATACAACAGTACAAAAACAGTCTTCTCATTCATAGAATATGCACTAATACAACAGTACCAAAACAGTCTTCTCATTCATCAGCACCAGTACAACAGTATCAAAAAAGTCTTCTCATTCATAAAATATACACTAATACTAATACAACAGTACAAAAACAGTTTTCTCTTTCATAAAATATGCACTAATAAAACAGTACCAAAACAGTCATCTCATTCATAGAATATGCACTAAGAAAACAGTACAAAAACAGTCTTCTCATTCATAAAATATGCACTAATACAACAGTACAAACACAGTCGTCTCATTCATTAAATATCCACTAATAAAACAGTACAAAAACAGTCTTCTCATTCATCAGCACCAGTACAACAGTATCAAAAAAGTCTTCTCATTCATAAAATATACACTAATACTAATACAACAGTACAAAAACAGTCTTCTCATTCATAAAATATGGACTAATAAAACAGTACAAGAACAGTCTTCTCATTCATAAAATATGCACTAATACAACAGTACCAACACATTATTTTCATTCATAAAATATGCACTAATACAACAGTACCAAAACAGTCTTCTCATTCATAAAATATGCACTAATACAACAGTACCAAAACAGTCTTCTCATTCATAAATTATGCACTAATACAACAGTACCAAAACAGTCTTCTCATTCATAAAATATGCACTTATACAGCAGTACCAAAACAGACTTCTCATTCATAAAATATGCACTAATACAACAGTACCAAAGCAGTCTTCTCATTCATTGTCATCTATCACTGTAATATATCACGCAAATGTATCAATATTGTCATCTAGTGCCCAGTAAAAAAAATCTATAGTCAAATAAGGGTGTTGTGTATCGAGTGAGGAAATATAGTGTCGCGTATAAATATATAGTGTCAAATAAGAAATTTGAATGTTGTGTAAGAATGTTTAGTAAATATTAATAAGAAAATCCAGTGCCCAGTAAGTTAACTCTATAGTCAAATAAGGATGTTCTGTATCAAGTGAGAAAATGTAGTGTCACGTATATTAAAATATAGTGTGAAATAATAAATTTGAATGCCATGTAAGAATGTTGAGTAAATATAGATTAGAAAATCTAGTGCCCAGTAAGAAAAATCTATAGTCATGGATTATAAGATATCAATCCATCTCAAAGAGGAGTGTATTAATAGACATGAAAAATGATGACCATGGATAATAAGATATTATTACATAACAAAGAGGAGAGGACTAGTAGACATGAAAAATGATAGACATGGATTAAAAGATATTAATACATAAAAAAAGAGGACAGGATTAGTAGACATAGAAAATGATGACAATGCATTATCAGATATTAATACATATCAAAGAGGACAGGACTAGTAGACATGAAACATGATAACCATTGTTAATAAGATACTAATGCATATCTAAGAGGACAGAATTAGTAGACATGGAAAATGAAAACAATAGATTATCAGATATTAATACATATCAATGAGGACAGGACTAGTAGATATAAAATATGATAGCCATGGATTAAAAGATATTAATACATATCAAAGAGGACAAAACTGGTAGACATGATATTAATAAATTGTGAAGAGAACAGGACTAGTAGACATAAAAAATTATGGAAATGGATTATCAGATATTAATACATATCAAATAGTACAGGACTGGTAGACATGAAAAATGATGGCCATTGATTATAAGATAATAATACATATCAAATAGGACAGGACTGGTAGACATGAAAAATGATAGCCATTGATTATTAGATATTTATACATATCAAAGAGGACATGACAAGTAGGCATAAAAAATGATAGCCATTGATTACGAGATATTAATACATATCAACGAGGACTCCACTAGTAGACATGAAAAATGATGACCATGGATTATAAGATATTATTACATAACAAAGAGGAGAGGACTAGTAGACATGAAAAATGATAGTCATGGATTAAAAGGTATTAATACATTAAAATGAGGACAGGATTAGTACGCATAAATAATGACAGCCATGGTTTATCAGATAATAATACATATCAAAGATGACAGGACTAGTTGACATGATAAATGATAACCATGAATAATAAGATATTAATACATAAAAAAGAGGACAGGATTAGTAGACATGGAAAATGATGACAATGCATTATCAGATATTAATACATGTCAAAGAGGACAGGACTAGTAGACATGAAACATGATAACCATGGATAATAAGATATTAATGCATATCTAAGAGGACAGGATCAGTAGACATGGAAAATGATTGCCATTGATTATAAGATATTAAAGCATATGTAAAAGGACAGGATTGGTAGATATAAAAAATGATAGCTATTGATTATTAGATATTAATTCATATCAAAGAGGAAAGGTCTAGTAGATATAAAATATGATTGCCATGGATTGTAAGATATAAATACAAAGCAAAGAGGACAGGACTTATAGTCGTGAAAAATGATGACCATGGATTATCAGATATCAATACATATCAAAGAGGACATGACTTGTAGACATTAACAATGATAGCCATGGATTATAGGACATCAATACATAAAAAAGGATTGCATTAATAGACATGTAAAATGATGACCATGGATTATCAGATATTAATACTTATCAATGAGGACAGGATTAGTAAACATGAAAATTGATAGCCATTTATTATAAGATATTAATATATATATAACAGTACTGGATAAATAGACATGAAAAATGAAGACCATGGATTATGAGATATTGATACATGTCGAAGAGGACTGGACTATTAGACATGTAAAATGATATCCATGAATTATCAGATATTGATACATATCTAAGAGGACTGTTTAAGCAGACATGAACAATGAGACCAATGGTAGCCATGGATTATGAGATATTAATATAAATCAAAGAGGAGAGGACAAGTAGGAATGAAAAATGATAGTCATTGGTTACGATATATTGAAACATATCAACGAAGACTTGACTAGTTGACATGAAAAATGATGACCATGGATTATAAGATATTAATACATAACAAAGAGGACAGGACTAGTAGACATGAAAAATGATAGTTATGGATTAAAAGATATTAAAACATAAAAAAGAGGACAGGATTAGTAGACATGAAAAATGATAACCATGGTTTATCATTTTTAATGCCTATACATATTAAAGAGAACTGGACCAGTAGACATGAATAATGATAGCTATTGATTATAAGATATTAATATATATCAAAGAGGACAGAACTGGAAGACATGAAAAATGATAAGCATGGATTATGAGATATTAATACATATCAAAGAGGACAGGATTAATAGACATGAAAAATGATGACCTTTGATTATTAGATATTAACACATATCAAAGAGGACAGGACAAGTAGGTATGAAAAATGATTGCCATGGATTACAAGATATTAATACATATCAACGAGGATTAGACTAGTAGAAATGTAACATGATAGACATGGATTATAAGATATTAATACATATCAAAGAAAAAATATAGCCATAGTTTATCAGATATTAATATATATCAAAACAGAGAGGACTAGCAGACATGAAAAATGATGACCATGGATTATTAAATATTAATACATAAGAAAGAGGACAGAGCTAGTAGACATCAACAATGATAGCCATGGATTATAAGACATCAATACACATCAAAGAGGATTGTATTGATAGACATGTAAAATGATGACCATGGATTATCAGATATTAATACAAATCAAAGAGGACTGGACTAGTAAACATAAAAAATGATAGCCATTGATTATAATTGGTTATAAGATATTAATACATATCAAACAGGACTGGATACGTAGACATGAAAAATAATGACCAAGGATTATCAGATATTAATATATATCAAAGAGGAATGTACTAGTAAAAAAGAAAAATGATAAACATTGATAATCAGAAATTAATGCATATCAAAGAAAACTGTAATAATAGACATTGAACGTCATTGATTATAAGATATTAATACATATCAAAGACGTCTAGATTAGTAGGTATGATAAATGATTGCCGTGGATAACGAGATATTAATACATATCAACGAGGACTCGACACGTAGAAATGAAAAATGATAGACATGGATTATAAGATATTAATACATATCAAAGAAAAAATATAGCCATAGATTATCAGATATTAATATATATCAAAAAGGACAGGACTTGCAGACATGAAATATGATGACCATGGATTATCAAATATTAATACATAAGAAAGAGGACAGAGCTAGTAGACATCTACAATGATAGCCATGGATTATCAATTATTAATACATATCAAAGACGTCTGGATTAGTAGACATGAAAAATGATTGAAATGGATTATCAGATATTAATACATATCAAAGAGGACTGGATTAATAGACATGGGAAATGAAGACCATGGATTATAAGATATTAATACATATAAAAGAGGACTGGATTAGTAGAAAAGTGAGAGCCATTTATTATATGATAATAATACATATCAAAGTGGACAGGATTAGAAGAATGAAAAGTGATGGATTATGAGATATTAATACATGTCAAAGAGGAAACGACTAGTACACATGAAAATTGATAGCCATGGATTATCAAATAGTGATACATATCAAACAGGCCTGGACTGGTAGACATGAAAAATGATAGCCATGAATTATAAGATGTTAAAATATATTAAAAGAGGACTCGATTAATAGATATGAAAAATTATGACCATGGAGTATAAGATATAAATACATATCAAAGAGGTATGGATAAGTAGACCTGAAAAAATAATAGACATGGATTATCAGATATCAATACATATCAAAGAGGACTCGATTAGTAGAAATGAAAAATGATGACCATGGATTATAAGATATTAATACATATCAAAGTGGACAGTACTAGTATACATGAAAAATCATAGTCATGGATTATAAGATATTGATACATTTCAAAGAGGACTGGATAGTAGACATGAACAATGATAGCCATGGATTATGAGATATTAATACATACCAAAGCGGACTCGATTAGTAGACATGATAAATGATGACGATGGATTATAGGATATTAATACATATTAAAGTCGACTTGATTAATAGAAAAGAAAAATGAAAGCCATAAATTATAAGATATAAACACATATCAAAGAGGACTGGATTAGCAGAGAGATGAAAAAGTTGACCATGGATTATAAAATATTAATACATATCAATGAGTTTTGGATACGTAGACATGAAAAATGATGACCATGGATAATAAGATATTTATACATATCAAAGAAGACTGGATTAGTAGACATGAAAAATGATAGCCATGAATTAATAAAGCTATTGACTTTCTGTATAGGAGCAAGTGTTTCTTGATTCCGAGTAAAATGTCGGGAAATGAAAAAACAATTCTCAACTTTTTTAAACTGGTTAGCGATAAGAAAAATAATAATTCTGAGGAAAGGAATATTAAAAGAATTATTAAAAAAATGTGTAAAGCCAGGTAAAAGATTGCATGACGGCCAAAAAGTGTAAAAGAAAAACCCGATAGAAACATGGAAATCGTCGTTCCCGTGGTTTAAGATATTAGAAAATGACCCGGTAATGGGACTTAACTGTATTGTTTATAAAAAATATAACATGCCTAATGTATGGTCAGAAATCGGCACCCCAAATGTGCATAGGTACACAATGTGTATCATCATGTGAAAGCTGAGCTGATGTACACGAGAGATACATATTAAATTGAAGAAGAACTTGACTTGACCCAATGATATTTGCATCAGTAATCCTGACATTTACCTGTTGAGAACTGTTTACGGCGTAGCCAAGAATGAAATGCCATCGGAGCAAATTAATGCTATGTTAGAATTGCAGATATTAAATAAAGTTGACATGTCTTACAGAAATTTAAGTTGGACAACAATTAACGAAATTCAACAGTGCATTCCATCAATCTTGAAAAGGTCAACTGTTAATGATATAAACAATTCTGATTTTTTTGCAATGATGATGGATGAAAGCACAGATATAACGGTGGACAAGCGACTTGCAATGATGATGGATGAAAGCACAGATAATAACGGTGGACAAGCGACTTGCAATGATGATGGATGAAAGCACAGATATAACGGTGGACAAGCGACTTGCAATGATAATGGATGAAAACACAGGTATAACGGTGGACAAGCGACTTGCAATGATGATGGATGAAAGCACAGATATAACGGTGGACAAGCGACTTGCAATTTGTATCAGAAACATGTACATCAACGATGGCGAACCGGTTACTTTTTTGCCAGTGTAAGCATTCAGGATGATACTACATATATTATCACTGAAACGATTGCCGATTGTCTGAATAAAATGGGTATTGATATGTCTAAATGTGTGTCATTAGCGACAGACGGAGCCAGTGTAATGATGGGCAAGAAGACTGGAGTTTGGTGTACAACTCAAGTCAAAATATGCACCCTTTGCAATTCAGACTCACTGTTTTGAACATAGACTAAATTTAGCTCTGATGGATTCCATAAAAAAATGAAACACTTATTAAATTCAGAGACAAACTCAGTGCACTGTATCTTTTCATCACTGCTTAATCGAACAGGACAGCTGCTTTAAAGCAGACACAGGAACTTTTAGGTAAGTTTAAATAATGCTGATGTAAATAAGGATATTTGTTTACCTGATCAGATCACCAATCTTACTTGTTTGTATAAAATCAGTGAGTTTTTTAGTTTATTGTTACTATTTGATTTCCAGAGGAAGTAGCTGTAGTAGTCCATTTATAGGGTAAATAGCATCATGAAGATGTAAATAGGGGAAAATAATAACAAATACAAATTGTAAAATATGAAGTAGGGTCACTCATAGTCGTCAGATTTTATTTTGAAATTTACATTTAACACATACAAGTCAGATTGTTCTTGTTTATATTTTCTGTTAATATCAGTGCCTTTTGATTTGTTTTGTAGATGGCCTGAGTTGACTGTGAAATAACCCCATTTGATTCGTTAGCTGGGACTAAAGAAAGCGGTGGAGACTGTGTTCGAATCCTATGGTTCTATCTTAGCAACACTTTCGAAGTTTGCGTAGGAGAAAAATGCTACTGCTAAGGGATTGTATAAGTATTTTGCTAATTACAAGGTTGCAGTATTAATTGCTTTAATGCTAGATATCCATACAGAGCTTGCTGTTCTAAGCTGACAGCTGCAGAAACAAAATCTCCTTTTCAGTGAAGTTCAACCTTCAGTGGACAGTACTATTGGTAGACTTGAACATTTAAAATCCAATGATGAAGGAAATTATCAATAAGAATGATGGCAATGCATCCTACAAAGGTGATGAGTTAAAATACTATTGGGAGAATGCACTTTGTCAATTTGAATCTGTTAGGTCAGAGTATCTTACCAACATAACCAAGAACATTTGTCACAGGCTGCGCAAGGAGGACAGTCAGGTAATGGAACAATTAATGTAATAGAGTCAATAATAGTTAATTCAACATCAGAAAAAAAATGTAAGGAGGCAATGGATTCGTTAGATAAATTGTGTGGGACAGAAAAAAAGTTAAAATAGTTGAAGTTGATTTACAGATGGAACGACTTTGTGAGAGGGAAGCCCAGATTGGGCCCTTCGTAATAGTGAGCAACTGATAAAGGAGTGGTCAGGTATACAAGCCATGATAAAGGGGTCATATTCAAACGTTAATGATAATTCATTGTGTAAGAGATTGATCTTACTGTTCCAGGATGTCTACCCAAATATGGCTAAACTAACAGAAATTGCCGTGTATCACTGTGACCAATGTTGAATGCGAGCGCAGTTTTAGCTACCAGAGCAGAATCAAAAACAAATTCAAATCTTCTCTTAAGAGTGACAAGCAGGATCTTCTTCTACATATCAACATGTTGGGCCTCATATAAAAGACTATGACCATACTGCAGCTTGTAAACTGTGGCTCGTGAAAAGAAGAAGGAAGAACAGACTCTGCAATGACTACCAACCTAGGCAGTCTGAACCAGGGTCAAAAAATCAAAATCATGTTAAAATGAATTAGTTAAGACAATTATTGACTCTTAAGATGCTCCAGTGCATCAGTTATAGACATGTTTGACAGATCTAATTTAAGACAATAAGTTTGGTTAATATGTAACTGTTTTGAGAGAGATTGAGAAAGAAAAAAGAATAAGTTAGTTGCAAAAATATTATAAATTAACCAAATACAGTTTATTAATGTTGATAGTAATTTCACTCAAAACGGAAAAAAGGATTAGTGAATATAGTTTCTTTATTTTGGAAAAGAAAAATTCACTCATGCAATTTCTTAAATATCAATTTCACTCACATAATTTTATTTTGATGAATGAATACCCACTTCACTTCAAAATTATCTGGAGCACTGATATCAAAGAGGTCTGGATTATTAGACATGAGCAATGATGACTATGGATTATAAGACATTAGTACATATCAAAGAGGACTGGATTAGTAGACATGACAAATGATGACCATGGATTATACCCGGCTGTGATTGGCTCATGATTAGTAAGTCTTATCTGCAGACGATTATTGTGTATTAAATTAAAGCTGTGGCATATGGCAAATAATCTAAAGATAAAGAAGTGTGTGGAGTTGATAAATGAGACTTGGTATAGAAACAGGGATATGGGCAAATACCTCCATAAAAATATAGTTTGTTTAAAATGTAATTGTAAGTGGGTTCAGAAACACACTATTTGTTTCAACGAAAGCGCGGAATTTTAATTAAAATAAACATTTAACCGCACATGATATACATGCGCTGCATAACGTGCTGTCCTCGCAAAACGAAACCGAACTGATCAACTTATGCAAACTTGTACGCATACTTTTAAAAGAGTGTTATTTATTTCTTATAAACATGCTTATTGCCAGCTTCTTGCCACACCGTCAAATATATCAATGACACAGTTGTAATTGATAGTAAATAATAGTATTCCACATTGTCGATTATATTTTTGCTGCAAGTGCACATGGCACGATTTCTCAAACGTAGCCAGATAATGTAATTTCACTCACAGCGAACCGACCAATACTTATTCACTATGTCATTGATGATGCACCCCGATAACGTACTAACATGTACTTCACACTTCCTCCCTGATTTAAGACGCTTAAATTCAAGATTATAATGATAAAATTCGAGGCTACCTCACTATCTGTCCAGATCGGTGTATGCATGGTTTAAGCATGAGACAACGGCGGTAGTAGTACCTGGCTACATGCCAGAGTCTAATGACGATGGTCATTGACAGCCGCAGACCGGACTGGGTATACACCATCTGAATGTTTTGACAGTAGCTGTGGTCTAGCGGTCAGAATACTGTCTCAATTTGACACTGTCGCGATATAACTGAACAAGTGTTGAAAGTGACTGTTAACACCATACAACCAACCAACTTATTGGTTTCCAAGTTTGTTAAAGTTTTTTTCAGAAGGACACGTTTGTGCATTAACGTTCGGTTTGTTAAATAAATATGTCATTGACAAAATAAATAATATCGGAACTAAGAAGCAGAAAATACTTAACGTTATCAAATAATAACAGTTAGTAATAAATACCAACGGGTAAACGAAGAATGTGGTCCGATTTATACGAATGTAAAGGAAATATATCTAATACATGTATGAGTGTTCGTTTATTATTGAATTAAAACAAACGAGGTACCAAATATATAGTATGCAAAGCTTTTGCCATGAATCATATACTAAACGTCTCAAAATATTTTCATTACAAAAGTACATTGGGCATGTAATGGGACACTTTTACATAATAATGTGATAAAGAGACAGTAATATCACTCTAGCTTGATATAAAAAGTATATCAAGAGTTTATTACACTCTTAAACATTATAATTTATAATAGATCTAAATTTCAATATACTATTGATTTTATACTAAATAATTTAACTCTATTGCAAGGTAAGTTCAGAGCTTATGTAAATCACTCTACGAATCGTTTCCTGGGTGAATCCAGTATAGAGCCAATGGGGTCAAGCATGTATGCTGAACGGAACAGCTAACCCGCCACTTTAGTTTTTCCAATTTCTTCGTCAAAATATGGAATACCGCTATCAAAATTTGTATATAATATAAACAGACAATTAAGTAGGTTTACATAGCATAAATGGTTGTTCTTATTCAAGTCCATATTTCATAAAAATTGCTTTGATACTTTTTGAGGAAATACATCAGGTCAGGTACATAAAATGTGAGGTGGCGGATTAGCTGTTTCGTTCAGTATAATTGAACCCTCAACCTGAGACGTTAGCAGTTTGCCCTTTAACCACTGTATTACTCGCTGTTGAATATGATATTTACTTACCGGGTCGGTTTTCTAAGTCGGTAGCCCATCGGACTATCAACCCATGGATCGTGAGTTCGAATCCCCATCAGGTCACCATTCCTGTATACGACATATAGTCTCATTCGTCATTCGCTTCTCACCACTGATTCAAGTGCAAAAAGTTTCAGTTACCTTTGGATATTAATGTTAGTCTTCAAGGATACCAGGAAAGAATGGTTATATTAACTGACCGTCTGTAAATCAACGATGTCATTAAAATTACGCTAAATTTTCAAACAAACAAACAAACATACAAAGTATTTTTTTGTACAAACATCAAAAGTGGTTGGATTATTGTTGATACTAACATTAAAGCGGCTATTAATTGCCTAAATTGTTTTTCGTTGACACTGGTGCATTGCTGACCTATTTTACCATGAATGCCACGAAGTGTTTGTAAAACTGGTCGATACCTCATGATAACCGTCAATTACATTTTCGTCTTCCTGTTTAAGATGTGTCTCCAATGAGGTTATGATAGCACAGATATGCGTTAAGGGTGTTTTGTTAGGAATTAACTTTAAGAATCGTTCAGCAGATAAAATACTTGTATCTGATTGGTTATTACGTTTATAAACATATTCTTTCTGAATACCAAATTGTTTATTTAATACATTGTATCGTATTTCATATGTCAGTTGGATTGACATCGATCATAGATCAACAAGTCCATGTGGGTAAGTGCATTGAATAAACTTAATATAATTTGTCTATAAGGAAATATGTAATGTGCAAATTAAATAATCATTAATATTGCTTATAAGTTTATTTATCATATTAATTTTGGATTAAAGAACAGTACAAGGTCTATGTGATTATATATCAAGATTTACTGCCTTGGATTTGTCGTGCAGCGATACACATATAACGTATGTATTGAACCTTTAACTACCCGGTGCGTCATTAGTGAAATTCGAAAAACGTTTTTGATTGGTTGATTCAAACAATCGGACTACCTTGGATATTTCCATAGTATTTCAAAAGAGTGTCGTTTGGATGTTTATTCATATATTCATTATTTTTATGTTATAAGATATTTTCTATGAAAAAGATCTTGTACAAGACAACTGCCACGACTTCCGTCTGAATAAATATTTCAAAGCAAATTGTATCATAGCATAACCATCGCAGAGGTGTGTTTGCTTCAGCCGATCAGGTCTTACTTCCAGATCCAAACATTTCTTCTGCACAACTTTTTTTTTTTTAATTACAACTTGTCAAGGCGTTTATCATTTAGAAAACCAAGCGTCGCATAGTATCAAGACTATATCAAACACCGTTTCTATATTTGACGTTATAATCATCAATCGCATATCTCGAAAACGATTTATTTAATCCAATAGGTACACGTTCACGGAAAACCACGTTCACGGAAAACCAACGACAAAAGTATGTATAGTTTCAATGAATGCATTACTTGTTTGTGATTTAATGAAGTTCATAAGATATAAACTACAAGAAACATGGTACACGTGGAAAGTAAGTGAACCAAAAGGGTTTCAAATAAACTGTACCAGTTAGATGTGCATAATATAAGTTCTCGTTTAATACCACCATGTCCTGTTTTACATTTATCTACAGAACGGTAATGGTTTCACCATTGGTTACTAAACTGTTCCACGTCACCTTATAAACCATTTTTTATTGTAACGTTTATGACGGCAATTTTTTTTAATTTTTTATTTCATTGTAACAGTTTAACAAAATCAGATGTAAAAAATACAAATTATGATGAAGTATGTACAAAATTTCTGACACAACATTTTAATATTTGTAAAATAAAGAGGCAAACTTTTTGTGTTTTTTTTTTAAATATATTATGTATTAGTATCAAATACCGGTGAGTTGTACAATAACTGTACACACCAATGTGTTTCAGTTTGTTCTAACATTTAAAAAAAAGTTTGCTTTTTAAATTCACGGACAAAATACATATGAACAGAGAGCAGGCTAACGCCTCATCAACACAAACTCGGTCATTCGAACTAGTACCTCAAGGAAACATAAATTTACAGAAATATATTCTAGGATTCACTGGATTCTGTAAAATTGCAGTACATTTAAGTCCCACTGGTTACAGAATAGACGAATCACCATTCTAAAATCAGTTAAGACAAAGAAAGTGTTGTTGAAACAAAAACCCGCCCTCAATGCGTTGAAAAAACTAAATAAGATAACTTCATTGACGTATTCATCACAGACATATATGTTGTATGTTACATACTTGTATACTATATGTTATCTCAAAGAAAGACTATGCAGAATTATCTATTTTGATTTAATGAATTTATGAAACATTTACTTATTTATAGACATCAACATCATCTGAAACTGCTATAACTGACTGCTTGTTTTTTTCTCATGTCCTTTCAATACTGAATACTAAATATTTGCTTTTTTCATAATAATAATATGAAAAAATAGTTTTGAAAGAATACAGTCTACTGTATGTGATTGTATAAATATCAAGAACAGTTTAACTACAACACCTGTATAAAACTTCTTTCTTTTTGTTTTAATCAACTGGAGTTTGTTTTCAAGTGTCGGACTATAATTACAATGAAAACTATAAAATGAACATCTTATGACGGTAATTTGACTAATCATCAATAGTTGCAATTGCAAATTTCAAATAAAACAATGAGAATATAGAATACAACTGTTAATACAAAAGTACCAAAAGAGTATTCTCATTCATAAAATATACATTAATACAACAGTACCAAACAGTTTTCTCATTCATAATATAAACACTAATACAACAGTACCAAAACAGTATTCTCATTCATAAAATATGCACTAAAACAACAGTACCAAAACAGTATTCTCATTCATCAAATATGCATTTATACAACAGTACCAAACAGTTTTCTCATTCATAAAATATGCACAAAAAAAACTACCAAAACAGTCTTCTCATTCATAAAATATGCACAAATAAAACAGTACAAAAACAGTATTCTCATTCATAAAATTTGCACTAAAACAACAGTACCAAAATAGTCTTCTCATTCATAAAATATGTACTAATACAACAGTACCAAAACAGTCTTCTCATTCATCAAATATGCACTAAAACAACAGTACAAAACCAGTCTTTTCATTCATATAATATGCACTAATCAAACAGTACTAAAACAGTGTTCTCATTCATAAAATATGCACTAAAACAACAGTACCAAAACAATCTTCTCATACATAAAATATGCACTAATACAGCAGTACCAAAACAGTATTCTCATTCATTAAATATGCACTTATACAGCAGTACCAAAACAGTCTTCTCGTTCATAAAATATGCACTAATACAACAGTACCAAAACATTTTTCTCATTCATAAAATATGCACTAATAAAACAGTACCAAATCAGTCTTCACATTCGTAGAATATGCACTAAAACAACAGTACCAAAACAGTCTTTTTATTAATAAAATATGCACTCATACAGCAGTACCAAAACAGTTTTCTCAATCATCAAATATGCACTAATACAATAATACCAAAACAGTCTTCTCATTTATAGAATATGCCCTAAAACAACAGTATCAAAACAGTCTTCTCATTTATTGAATATGCACTAATGCAACAGTACCGAAACTGTCTTCTCATTCATAAAATAGGCACTAATACAACAGTACCAAAACAGTATTCTCATTCATAAAATATGCATTTATACAACAGTACCAAACAGTTTTCTCATTCATAATATATGCACTAATACAACAGTACCAAAACAGTATTCTCATTCATAAAATATGCACTAATACAACAGTACCAAAACAGTATTCTCATTCATAAAATATGCATTTATACAACAGCACCAAATAATTTTCTCATTCATAAAATATGCACAAATAAAACTACCAAAACAGTATTTTCATTAATAAAATATGCACAAAAAAAACAGTATCAAAACAGTCTTCTCATTCATAAAATTTGCACTAAAACAACAGTACCAAAACAGTGTTCTTATTCATAAAATATGTACTAATACAACAGTACCAAAACAGTATTCTCATTCATTAAATATGCACTAAAACAACAGTACAAAAACAGTCTTCACATTCATATAATATGCACTAAACAAACAGTACTAAAACAGTGTTCTCTTTCATAAAATATGCACTAAAACAACAGTACCAAAACAATCTTCACATTCATAAAATATAAACTAATATAGCAGTACCAAATCAGTATTCTCATTCATTAAATATGCACTTATACAACAGTACCAAAACAGTCTTCTAATATATGGAATATGCACTAAAACAACAGTACCAAAACAGTCTTCACATTCATAAAATATGCACTAATACAACAGTACCAAAACAGTATTCTCATTCATAAAATATGCATTTATATAACAGTACCAAAATAGTCTTCTCATTCATAAAATATGCACTAATACAACAGTACCAAAACAGTATTCTCATTCATAAAATATGCATTTATATAACAGTACCAAACAGTTTTCTCATTCATAATATATGCACTAATACAACAGTACCAAAACAGTATTCTCATTCATAAAAAATGCACTAATACAACTGTACCAAAACAGTATTCTCATTCATAAAATATGCATTTATACAACAGTACCAAACAATTTTCTCATTCATAAAATATGCACAAATAAAACTACCAAAACAGTCTTCTCATTCATAAAATATGCACAAATAAAACAGTACCAAAACAGTCTTCTCATTCATAAAATATGCACTAAAACAAAAGGACCGAAACAATCTTCTCATTCATAAAATATGCCCTAATACAACAGTACCAAAACAGTCTTCTCATTCATAAAATATGCACTTATACAGCAGTACCAAAACAGTCTTCTCATTCATAAAATATGCACTAATACAACAGTTCCAAAACAGTATTCTCATTCATAAAATATGCACTAACAGAACAGTACAAAAATAGTCTTCTCATTCATAAAATATGCACTAATAAAACCGTACCAAACCAGTCTTTTCATTCACAAAATTATGCACTAATACAACAGTACCAAATCATTTTTCTTATTCATAAAATATGCACAAATTAAACAGTACCAAAACAGTCTTCTCATTCATAAAATTTGCACTAAAACAACAGTACCAAAACAGTCTTCTCATTCATAAAATATGTACTAATACAACAGTACCAAAACAGTCTTCTCATTCATTAAATATGCACTAAAACAACAGTACCAAAACAGTCTTCTCATTCATATAATATGCACTAATCAGACAGTACTAAAACAGTGTTCCCATTCATAAAATATGCACTAAAACAACAGTACCAAAACAATATTTTCATTCATAAAATATGCACTAATACAGCAGTGCAAAAATAGTACTCTCATATATTAAATATGCACTGATACAGCAGTACCAAAACAATATTCTCGTTCGTAAAATATTCACTAATACAGCAGTACCAAAACAGTCTTCTAATCTATAGAATATGCACTAAAACAACAGTACCAAAACAGTCTTCACTTTCATAAAATATTCACTAATACAACAGTACCAAAACAGTCTTCTAATATATAGAATATGCACTAAAACAGCAGTACCAAAACAGTCTTCTCATTCATAAAATATGCACTTATACAGCAGTACCAAAACAGTCTTCTCATTCATAAAATATGCACTAATATAACAGTACCAAAACAGTATTGTCATCCAATAAATATGCACTTTTACTGCAGTACTAAAAGAGTCTTGTCATTCATAAAATATGCACTTATACAGCAGTACCAACACAGTCTTCTCATTCATAGAATATGCGCTAATACAACAGTACCAAAACAGTTTTCACATTCATAATATATGCACTGATACAGCAGTACTAAAACAGTATTTTCATTAATAGAATATGCACTAATAAAACAGTACCAAAACAGTCTTCTTATTCATAGAATATGCACTAAAACAACAGTACCAAAACAGTATTCTCATTCATAAAATATGCACTTATACCGCAGTACCAAAACAGTCTTCTCATTCATAGAGTATGCACTAAAACAACAGTACCAAAACAGTCTTCTCATTCATAAAATATGCACTAATACAACAGTACCAAAACAGTATTCTCATTCATAAAATATGCACTAATACAACATAACCAAAACATTTTTTTCATTCATATAATATGCTCTAATAAAACAGAACCAAAACAGTCTTCTCATTCATAAAATATGCACTAATACAACAGTACCAAAACAGTATTCTCTTTCATAAAATATGCAGTTACTCAGCAGTACCAAAACATTCTTCTCATTCATAAAATATGAACTTACACAGCAGTACCAAAACGGTCTAATCATTCATAAAATATGAACTAATACAACAGTACCAAACATTTTTCTGATTCATAAAATATGCACTAATAAAACAGTACCAAATCAGTCTTCTCATTCATAAAATATGCACTAAAACAATAATACCAAAACAATCTTCTCATTCATAAAATATGCATTAATACAACAGAAACAACACAGTATTCTCAATCATTAAATATGCACTTATACAGCAGAACCAAAACCGTATTCTCATTTATATAATATGCACTTATACAGCAGTACCAAAAGAGTATTTTCATTCATAAAATATGCAGTAATAAAACAGTACCAAATCAGTCGTCTCATTCATAATATATGCATTAATACAACAGTACCAAAATTGTCTTCTCATTCATAAAATATGCACTAATACAACAGTACAAAAACAGTATTCTCATTCAAAAAATATGCATTTATACAACAGTACCAAACAGTTTTCTCATTCATAATATATGCACTAATACAACAGTACCAAAACTGTCTTCTCATTCATAAAATATGCACTAATACAACAGTACCAAAAAAGTATTCTCATTCATAAAATATGCACAAATAAAACAGTACCAAAACAGTCTCCTCAATTATAAAATATGCACAAATACAACAGTAACAAAACAGTCTTCTCATTCATAAAATATGCTCTAATAAAAAAGTATAAAAACAGTTTTCTCATTCATAAAATATGCACTAATACAACAGTACCAAAACAGTATTTTCATTCATAAAATATACACTTATACAGCAGTACCAAAACAGTCTTCTCATTCATAAAATATGCACTAATACAACAGTACCAAAACAGTATTGTCATTCATTAAATATGCACATATACAGCAGTACCAAAACAGTCTTCTCATTCAGAAATTATGCTCTTATACAGCAGTACCAATACAGTCTTCTCGTTCATAGAATATGCACTAATACTGCAGTACCAAAACAGTTTTCTCATTCATAAAATGTGCACTGATACAGCAGTACCAAAACAGTCTTTTCATTAATAGAATATGCACAAATACAGCAGTAACAAAACAGTCTTCTTATTCATAGAATAATCACTAATACATCAGTACCAAAACAGTATTCTCATTCATAGAATATGAACTAATACAACAGTACTAAAACAGTCTTCTCATTCATAAAATATGCACTTATACAACAGTACAAAAACAGTCTTCTCATTCATAAAATATGCACTTATACAGCAGTACCAAAATAGTCTTCTCATTCATAGAATATGCACTAAAACAACAGTACCAAACAGTCTTCTCATTCATAAAATATGCACTAATAAAATAGTACCAAAACAGTCTTCTCATTCATAAAATATGCACTAAAACAACAGTACCAAAACAGTATTCTCATTCATAAAATATGCACTAATACAACAGTACCAAAACAGTATTCTCTTTCATAAAATATGCACTGACACAGCAGTACCAAGACATTCTTCTCATTCGTAACAAATGCACTAATACAACAGTACCAAAACAGTATTTTCATTCATAAAATACGCATTAATACAACAGTACCAAACAGTTTTCTCATTCATAAAATATGCACTAATAAACAAATAACAAAACATTTTTCTCTTTCATAAAATATGCACTAATAAAACAGTCGCAAATCAATTTTCTCATTCATAAAATATGCACTAATGCAACAGTACCAAAACAGTATTCTCATTCATTAAATATGTACTTATACAACAGAACCAAAACAGTCTTCTCATTCATAAAATATGCATTTATACAGCAGTACCAAAACAGTCTTCTCATTCATAAATTATGCACTAATAAAACAGTACCAAATCAGTCTTCTCATTCATTATATATGCACTAATACAACAGTACCAAAACGGACTTTCCATTCATAAAATATGCACTAATACAACAGCACCAAATCAGTCTTCTCATTCATAAAATATGCACTAATACAACAGTACCAAAACAGTATTCTCATTCATAAAATATGCATTTATACAGCAGTACCAAACTGTTTTCTTATTCATAATATATGCACTAATACAACAGTACCAAAACATTATTCTCATTCATAAAATATGCACTAATACAACAGTACCAAAACAGTATACTCATTCATAAAATATGCATTGATACAACCGTTCCAAACAGTTTTCTCATTCATAAAATATGCACAAATAAAACAGTACCAAAACAGTCTTCTCATTCATAAAATATACACTAAAACAACAGTACCAAAACAGTTTTCTCTTTCATAAAACATGCACTAAAACAACAGTACCAAAACAGTATTCTCATTCATAAAATATGCACTTATACAGCAGTACCACAACAGTCTTCTCATTCATAAAATATGCACTTATACAGCAGTACCAAACAGTTTCTCATTCATGAAATTATGCACTTATACAACAGTACCAAATCATTTTTCTCATTCATAAAATATGTACTAATAAAACAGTACCAAAACAGTATTCTCATTCATCAAATTTGCACTAAAACAACAGTACCAAAACAGTCTTCTCATTCATAAAATATGTACTAATACAACAGTACCAAAACAGTATTTTCATTCATTAAATATGCACTAAACCAACAGTACCAAAACTGTCTTCTCATTCATATAATATGCACTAATCAAACAGTACCAAAACAGTATTCTCATTCATTAAATATGCACTAAACCAACAGTACCAAAACAGTCTTCTCATTCATTCAATATGCACTAAACCAACAGTACCAAAACAGTCTTTTCATTCATAAAATATGCACTAATACAACAGTACCAAAACCGTCTGCTCAATCATAAAATATGCACTAATTAAACAGTACAAAAACAGTCTTCTCATTCATAAAATATGCACTAATACAACTGTACCAAAACAGTCTTCTCATTCATAAAATATGCACTTATACAGCAGTACGAAAACAGTCTTGTTATTCATAGAATATGCACCAAAACAACAGTACCAAAACAGTCTTCTCATAGATCAACACTAATACAACTGTACCAAAACAGTCTTCTCATTCATCAGCACTAATTCAACAGTACCAAAACAATCTTCTCATTCATAAAATATTCACTAATACAACAGTACAAAAACAGTCTTCACATTCATAAAATATACACTTATACAACAGTACCAGAACATTTTTCTCATTCACAAAATATGCAGTAATAAAACAGAACCAAAACATTCTTCTCATTCATAAAATATTCACTAAAACTACAGGACCGAAACAGTCTTCTCATTCATAAAATATGCACTAATACAACAGTACAAAAACATTTTTCTCATTCATAAAATATGCAGTAATAAAACAGAACCTAAACAGTCTTGTCATTCATAAAATATCCACTAATACAACAGTACCAAAACTGTCTTCTCATTCATAAAATAGGCACTAATACAACAGTACCAAAGCAGTATTCTCATTCATAAAAGATGCATTTATACAACAGTACCAAACAGTTTTCTCATTCATAAAATATGCCCAAAAAAACGGTACCAAAACAGTCTTCTCTTTTATAAATATGCACTAAAACAACAGTACCAAAACAGTCGTCTCATTCATAAAATATGCACTAACACAACAGTACTAAATTCAACAGTAGCAAAACTGTCTTCTCATTCAAAAAATATGCATTAATACAACAGTAACAAAACTGTCTTCTCATTCATATAATATGCACTAATACAACATTAAAAAAACAGTCTTCTCATTCGTAAAATATGCACTTATAAAGCAGTACCAAAACAGTCTTCACATTCATAAAATATGCACTAATATAACAGTACCAATACAGTCTTCTAATATATAGAATATACACTAAAACAACAGTACCAAAACAGTATTCTCATTCATAAAATATCCACTAATACAACAGCAAAAAAACAGTCTTCTCATTTATCAAATATGCACTAATAAAACAGTACAAAAACAGTCTTCTCAGTCATGAAATATGCACTAATCAAACAGTTCAAAAACAGTTTTCTTATTCATAAAATATGCACTAATAAAACAGTACCAAAACAGTCTTCTCATTTATAAAATATGCACTAATACAACTGTACCAAAACAGTTTTCTCATTCATATAATATGCTCTAATAAAACAGAACCAAAACAGTCTTCTCATTCATAGTATATGCACTAATACAGTAGTACCGAAACAGTATTCTCATTCATAAAATATGTACTAATACAGCAGTACCAAAACTGTCTTGTTATTCATAAAATATGCACTAATACAACAGTACCAAATCAGTCTTCTCATTCATAAAATATGTTCTAATACAACAGTACCAAAACAGTATTCTCATTCATAGAATATGCACTTATACAGCAGTACCAAAACAGTATTCTCATTAATAAAATATGCACTAAAACAGCAGTACCAAAACAGTCTTCTCATTCATAAAATATGCACTAATACAACAGTACCAAAACAGTCTTCTCATTCATAAAATATGCTCTAATACAGCAGTACCGAAACAGTATTCTCATTCATAGAATATGCACTAATACAGCAGTACCAAATAAGTCTTCTACTTCATAAAACATGCACTAATACAGCAGTACCAAAACAGTCTTCTCATTCATAGAATATGCACTAATACAGCAGTACCAAAACAGTCTTCTCATTCATAGAATATGCACTAATACAGCAGTACCAAAACAGTCTTCTCATTCATAAAATATTTACTAATACAGCAGTACCAAAATCAGTCTTCTTATTCATAGAATATGCACTTATACAGCAGTACCAAAACAGTCTTCTCATTCATAGAATATGCACTAATACAGCAGTACCAAAGATGAGGTGCATGGAAAGCCATGTGCCAAAATTGTTTTAAGTAAAGCATATAAGAAAGACAATCCTAGCAATTTAATCTCATGCTTTGCTATACTTGATGAACAAAAAAATAGGTCTTTAGCAAAGCCAGATCTTTTCACACAGTTAGATGTTAAGGGTGAATCTTGTGAATACTCACTTACCTCATGTTCAGGTGTTCAAGTTAGGTGTGGGCGTAAGGCTTCAGATATTGTCATAGAGTGTGTTGATAGCAATGTCAGTTACGAGCTACATGTACCTATTTGCTTGAATGTTCAGAAATACCTACTAATAGGAATGAGATTCTTACACCTAGTGCTGCCGTCTCTCACTCACATTTGGTTGACATAGCAACTGTAATACCCGAAATAGATAACAGTTCTCAGATCCTGTTACTTCTAGGTAGGGATATCACAGATGTCCACCATGTTCTAGATCAACGTGTTGGTCCTAGGGGAGCACCATACGCACAGCGTTTGCCTTTAAGTTGGGTTATTGTAGGCGAAGTTTGCCTCGGCAATTCACACTTGCCTGTCAATGTTTCTGTTAACAAAACCTTCATTGTGGGTGATAGACGTGCTTCACTGTTGCCACCATGTCCAAATAAGTTCCATGTAAATGAACATGTATTGTATGATAGAAGTGGGAGCGACAAGACTGAATGTACAAATACTTTTGTTGTTGATAATGGTAGGTTTATATTGTACACACCTTGCAATGATGCGTCTGACTCATGTATGTATACATGAATCAGTGTTTTCTACACACACCCATGATGATCGGCCATCTTTGTCAGCTGAAGATAGGGAGTTTCTGTCTATAATGAATTGTGAGTTTAAAGTTGAGTCAAATAATAAGTGGACTGCTCCACTCCCATTTAAGTCACCCAGATCAAAATTGCCTAACAATAGAGCTTAAGCACAAAGAAGGGCCAAAACTATTGAGATCAGTCTTAATAGGCATCCTACCAAAAGGCAACACTTCATTGATTTCACGGTTAAACTGTTTGACAATGGTAATGCCGAAATTGCTCCTGGGTTACCAAAAGGTGCTGAATGCTGGTACTTGCCAATATTTTTAGGGTTTACCACCCTAAGAAGCCTGATTAAATTAGAGTGGTTTTTGATTCCTCGACTCAGTTTGAGGGTGTGTCCTTAAACTCGGTGTTGCTTCAAGGTCCTAACCTTACAAACAGTCTGCTAGGCATTCTGATGCGTTTTAGGTGTGATGTTGTAGCGGTTGCGGCAGATATAGAGCAAATGTTCTATTGCTTTGGAGTAGATGAGAGTTGGAGGAATTATCTGTGGTTCATATGGTATCAAGATAATGACTTATCTAAGCCTCTTGTAGAATACAGGATGTGTAAGCATGTGTTTGGGAATAGCCCATCCCCGGCAGTTGCTACCTTTGGTCTTAGAAAAGCAGTTGAGAGGTCTGAGAGAGATGTGAGGAACTTTATAAATAAAGACTTTTACGTCGATGATGGGCTCACGTCATGTTCTTCAGTATCAAAGGCTGTAGATTTGTTGCAACGTATACAGAAGTCATTGGCTTTTACAGGTTTGTGTCTGCACAAAATTGTTTCAAATGACCCTGAGGTCATGAAAAGTCTGCCTAGACAAGATTTAGCCACAACTTTGAGTCGTGTTGATTTTGACCAGGAGAGTCTGCCCACTCAGCGTAGTCTTGGTCAGGAGTGGGATCTTCATTTAGATTGTTTTATTGTCAGTTCCAAAGTAGAAGACAGGCCAGTCACGAAACGGGGCATTTTGTCTACTATCAACAGCATTTTTGATCCACTGGGTTTTCTTGCACCAGTCGTGATTGGAGGTAGGCTGATTCTGAGAGCTGTAGTGTCTAGTGGAGTAGATTGGGATGACCCATTACCTCCTGACACTGAGGTCAGGTGGCAAAATTGGTCAGACAGTATTAGTGACATGCAGTGTGTTAAGATTCCCAGGAGTCTGTTCAAGTTGTCTATTACTGAGATGTCAGGGTTTGAGCTGCACATATTTTCTGATGCCTCAGAGAAGGCTATTGCAGCAGTATTATTTCTTGTGGCAGTTTCAAGCAGTGGTATAAAACAGTTTAGCTTCATACTTGGAAAGGTCAAGGTTGCCCCTTCTAATAGTCACACCATCCCAAGGTTAGAACTCTTTGGGGCTGTTCTAGCTACAGAGCTATATCAGATGGTCGTTGAGAATCTAGACATTTAGATCAGTCAAACTAGGTTCTACTGAGACAGTCTGATTGTACTCGGCTATATTTGTAACCAGTTTCGCAGGTTTTACACATATGACAGTAACCGGGTTTACAAGATAAGGCATGTGAGTAGTCAGATGCAATGGCAGTTCGTGCCGTCCGATAAGAATCCTGCAGATGTAGGTACTAGATGTGCTTTCCACTCATTTTTGGTAGATAGTTCTTGGCTTTTAGGACCACCTTTCCTTACAGCCCAAAAACCTAAAGTGCCAGAGTTCTATCCTTTGTTTGATCCCAACCTAGACTCTGATATTCAACACAGTGATTTCTCGCTCCTAACTGAACTTTGATGCAATCGCATAGACGATTATGATCACATACATAATTTTCCGCGAAGCAATATTATAATTTGAAGACAACAGGTTGTTTGTATATAAAGATGAATTGTGGAAATCGTGAAACTTTTCAAGAAAGTTGTTTGAAATGTACGGACGTTACTCTATTTGAAAACCTTTTTATTTTGTTTTCTATAAGGTATTGAGACGCGCATGTGCAACATTTTAATACCAGTTTAAACATCGACCAGTCCATGTTTTATGACAGTATTCCCAGTTTTGTTAAGTTACCATTAAAATGTTTTAATATTTTTTAAGGTAACATAACTCTAAAATGGGTATGAGCCAGAAGAGAAATGCTTATATATATGGGAGTATGAACGTTTTGTTTTCCGAGGAGTACAATGCTTAGAAACGCTAAACATGTAGCTCAGCTGAAATATAAAATATTGAAATTAATAATTTAATGTTTTTCATTAAAAATATTTAGGGCAATGATGATTGAGCTAGAGCCATGACATTTGAAAAGTTGATGACCCGGTGGCCATGATCATAAAAACTGTCGTTTGGAAGTTAAAAAGAAAACTAGTTTCAAGTTGTTGTAACTTGTTGGGTCAGAAGTGAAACATTCTCCATTTTATTTAAAACATCGAGGTATATCATCTGGATAGATAGGTATTTAATTTATTGTTAATCATTTGTTCAATTTAAGAACTGGTAGAAGTCAATATTTTCGCTTGATGTTTACCTAAGCTAGGACTGTAAGTTAACTGAGTGATATATCAAACTGATATTTTTAACTAGTCAAATCAGATAATCATTATCTGAGATGTATCACTTATGCTGGATGGACACTTCAAAATGGAACTCTTTGTCTGTTGTCACATGTTGTTGTCAGTCATTTATCTATCGTTATGTATCGGGTTCTCATGGTTTATTGTGGGAGGTGGGGATTATTATCTACTACATGATGTCCCATATATGTTTCAAATCGCAAATACGTCTTGTTTTGTGTATGCCCTATTTCAGAAATTATATTTCAGGCCTTGCTGACGTTTTCAGGTAAAAAACCAGTGAAAGCTCATTAATAATTTAAGATTAAAATATAGCTCAGAATGACTGAAAAGCCATCTCCTGCAATCTAAATTTCAAAATTTTCCACGACGGAGGCCCCCTTGACCACCCTTCTCGTACTCTACCCCCGGTGACACTCACAAGTTGGATTCTGCTACTTCTTAATTTAGTACTTACTCTTTGAAACATTTTGACAACCCTGGTTTCTACTGGTCAAAGGCCAACAGGACTTATGTCCTAATAAATGTTCTGTCGTCCGTTAACCTTTTTCTTTTAGACATGATAGCACCTTCATTAAGGCATAGACCTTACATATTTTACATGTAGCATGAATGGATGTTCCCTAAAAGATTTGTTTAAGTCTGGTGGAGTCAAATTTGAGGCTGCCACAGGGATCACTGTTTTACATAGGGAAAATGTTGTAGTCGCGATAGCACCTTCATTTTTCATCTAATCTTAACAAAACTTGTACAGCAATTTAAATGTTATATAACAACATGATCTTGGACAAGGTCTTGAACCAGCATGATTCGACCACAAATGCCCCCACAACAAGGCTTATATAGGCACATTTTAAGCAAAATTTTAAAATACATTTTCTCTGAAAGCTCGAGGCTTGAATATTTTACGTGTAGCATTGTATGGTGGTCTCCTAAAAGATTTGTTGAAGCAAAACTTACAAAAAACATTTTCTTTGAAATGTACATCTGTCCATTTGTTGCCAGTAGAGCAATTCAGGCCCTCTTGGGCCCCTTGTTCATTCATACATTTTATTTCCATATAATGATTTTAGTTTCCTTTTTTTGTATTTTCATGGAAATGGAAATGGATAATAGTTACAGAAGAGAAAATAACAAAAAAACTTATTTCTTATGACTGAATAGACTTATGTGAATGTATTTTGGTGTGGTTTGTTGTTGCTAACATGACGGTAAATACCTATGTGTATTTCATGGTCCCAACCCCCATGAGGTCTTAGGGGCGGGGCCAAAACAGTCAAATTCAAGGTAAACTTTAAGAATCCTCTTACTATTATAGGAAGCACTCGGAAACAAATTGTGAGCATGATTATTGACGACTATAAGTCCTTTATAAAATTTGTGAATTCCATGCACCTGGGCCTCACAGTTTGACTCTGGGGGCGGAACCTACTTTACTAAATCTATATTTATGAGAAATTGACAAAAAAACGTTATTTCTTACGACTTAGCTCAGTCGGTTGCGCGTCTGATTATCAATCCAGGGGTCGTGAGTTCGATTCCCCCGCCCGGCAACAGTCTCCGTGATGATTGATATACGACATTGTGTCTCATTATCAATCGTCTCTCACCACTGATCCAAGTGGGAAAGTTTTCAGTAACTTGCGGAGACGGGATGTGCTCGAGTACTGGTTAATCCCAGGAAACAGTGGTTAGGTTAACTGATCGTCTGTTAGCCCTCGATGGCATAAAAATGACGCTAAATATTCAATCAATCAATCAATTCTTACGACTGATTTTTTTATAATAAGGTGACCATTAAAGCCCATGGGCCTCTTGTATATATTATATGCAATGTGTATACATGCATAATTATTTATTTTCCAGTGACAAACTGGTATTGAACATTGCTGAGAAGTGAGACATGGAATAATATAGCTCAGTTGGAAGAAAAGTAAACCTGGAAATAGATGATACAGTTGTATCCCTTAAACCTGAAGACAACAAGTGACAAAATCATACACTAAAGTTCAAAATTACATACTGATGAGAGTCAGTTCAACACATGAACTTTTTTTCAGAAAATGTGCTGTTGTACCGACTGATATTGGTTTGATAATGGAGAAATCAAATGGAGTTTACAGATTATTTGCTACATATGTTATGAGAAGGAAGTATTTACAAAAAGGAAAGGAAAATGCAGACTAAAAACATTGTGACACTCCTGTCGGAAGACAACAATTACTGTGACTGATTTAATAATCTAGTATGTAAAGGTGAACCATCAATGAAAGAAATCTGCTTTCTCAGCATGATTGATATAAATGTGCTTATATTTATTTCATTGTTCATTATTATTCGTTCTCGTGAGCCAATAGCTCTTGAGTTATTATGTGATCAGCTTGTGTCTGTCATATCATTTTATTTGCCTTTCAATCTTTCACCTTTGCTATCTATGGTAGTTTTTGTCAAGAGCATGCAATGAAAGACACAGTGTTTACAAAATAATGAATTATGATATCTGTCCCCATTGAGTACAATGATAAACAGATTTATTTGATAGTTTTTAACTTTTAAACAAATTTTAAAAGGATTCATGGAGGGAAGTAAAAAATAAATGAATACATCAGAAAGATGTTCAAATAGATTGTATAGATTTGTAATATTTTTGAAATATCAACAGTTACCATCATACCTTTTTCATAATTTGTTTGTATGGCATTTTATGCCTTATAAGCTCACCTTGCCAAAGGCTTTAAATGAGCTATAATTCTAATCACTTTTTGTCCATTTGTCTGTCAACAATTTGTTTAAACGACATCTCTGATACCGCTGGGGAGATTTTCACCAATTTGAAAGAATGAACGCTTCGAGCATTCTTACATCAAGCTTCTCAAGTTTTTTAAAGTTACCGACTGATCTAATGTTAAACATGAGTTTTCATATGTTTAACATTTTTTTAAAGCATACATTAGAACCTATGTTAAACATACATAGTAATATTTTCATGAAAAACTTACATATTTAAACGTATGTTAAGCGTGCGTGGTACTATTTCCAAGGAAAACATATGTACTCAAACGTATGTTAAACATGCGTGGTACTATTTTCATGAAAAACGTACGTATTGGAACATATGTTAAACGTATGTGAAACATATGTTTGACATGCGTGGTGCTATTTTTATGAATAACGAACGTATTGTAACGTATGTTAAACATACGTTAAACATATGTTTAACATGCGTGGTACTATTCCTATGAATAACATACGTTTTGACCGTATGTTAAACAACATACATTAAACGTATGGCCAGAAACGGATGTTAAACGCGCATAGTACTATTTATATGTGAACGTACGTTTTGGCACGTACGATAAACATATGTTCAACATACGTTAAACGTATGGCCAGAAACGCGCATAGTACTATTTATATGTGAACGTACGTTTTGGCACGTACGTTAAACATATGTTCAACATACGTTAAACGTATGGCCAGAAACGCGTGGTACTATTTATATGTAAACGTACGTTTTGGCACGTACGTTAAACATATGTTCAACATACGTTAAACGTATGGCCAGAAACGCGTGGTACTATTTATATGTGAAAGTACGTTTTGGCACGTACGTTAAACATATGTTCAACATACGTTAAACGTATGGCCAGAAACGCGTTATACTATTTATATGTGAACGTACGTTTTGGCACGTACGTTAAACATATGTTCAACATACGTTAAACGTATGGCCAGAAACGCGTGGTACTATTTATATGTGAACGTACGTTTCGGCACGTACGTTAAACATATGTTCAACATACGTTAAACGTATGGCCAGAAACGCGTGGTACTATTTATATGTGAACGTACGTTTCGGCACGTACGTTAAACATATGTTCAACATACGTTAAACGTATGGCCAGAAACGCGTGGTACTATTTATATGTGAAAGTACGTTTTGGCACGTACGTTAAACATATGTTCAACATACGTTAAACGTATAGCCAGAAACGCGTGGTACTATTTATATGTGAACGTACGTTTTGGCACGTACGTTAAACATATGTTCAACATACGTTAAACGTATGGCCAGAAACGCGTGGTACTATTTATATGTAAACGTACGTTTTGGCACGTACGTTAAACATATGTTCAACATACGTTAAACGTATGGCCAGAAACGCGTGGTACTATTTATATGTAAACGTACGTTTTGGCACGTACGTTAAACAATGCGTGGCATTTTTACTTGTGTAATACTTTAGTATAGCTTCAAAGCTTATATTTGTTATATCAATGTTATAACTATTATCTCAGTAACTCCATGGTTATTTGCAGAGAATAAAAGTCATTTAAACTTAAGTTTGTATGTGTACAATATATCACAAACGGGTTACACTCAATGATCTGTTATAGCTAACCATACATTCCAATTAACGGAACGTTTTGCCTCATTTAACTGTAAAATATATGTGTCAACCTAAGACTTTTTCTCAAAAATCAAGTATGAGCAATGTTGATTAATTATATTTTATATCTTCTTTGGAGAAATAAGAAAAAAACATCAGACTTGCAATTCAAACAGCCGTTTATAGTATATGTACTTGTAAGATAAACTGGACAAAATACAGACTGATAAAGAAGAGAAAGACGGAACATCTGTAAAAACGTAAATGCAATTATAATCATTTATTTCGGCATATTAAGTTAACTTTAACTAGATATCTCGTTTTATTTATATGCGTCTTTATCACTTAAATTAATCGCGAAGGACTATAACAACCCTTGATATACTGTTTATATCAATAAAGACAAGTACAGTTTCACTATCGAATCGTTGTTACCCACGTGGCTAAAATGTCGACCTATTTTCATACATGTTGGATTGTGCAACTGAACCAATTAAACTATATAAATCGTGTTTCTTTAGACGCTGACGTCATGTGATGACGAAAACTAATGTATGCATAGTAATATTTGCAGCAAATTGCAAAACCGATTTATTTCTTGTAATTTATAGAGATGATATGACATATAATAGTACAATTGTATTAATGTTTGTGATAAATACAATCGTGCTTTCGCGCTAATTTATTATTAAAATTAGATTAGTTGCCAAAAAATATATAATGCTTCGTAAAACCTCACAAACTCGTTTAATGTATTCAAAATTGAATGAACACACGTGAAAGAACCTGTATTGATGATGTTATAAAATAACGCCCGTCTATGATATGTATATTTTTAATTCATATATCTTGAATATACGTTGCGTATTGTTTAATATACTAGTAAAGTGTCCAGGATTTATTGAATGTGAAACAAAACAGCAAACTTTAAAATAAATCAGTATATTACTTTGATGTGGTTTTATCTTATCTTAATGTTAAATGACAACTTTAATATGAATCATAGATAAAGAATGCAATTTATCTGGCGGCAGATTAATGTGGCGTATTTTTCGCGACGTGTGATTAAGTACTTGTCATTGCTTGAGTTCTTCCGTGTTTCTGAAATGTTTAGATAAGTTGATGTCTCTCAAAAGATTAAACGGACTGTGGGAAAATGGTAATTTGTATATATGGCATGTTATGTTCACAAAATCAGCCGCCATTGGTCTTAAACGGTTATTAGTCTTTTATCGAGTACACTTAAGTTTGAGGACCTCAGTACATATAAGAGCCCCTTGGTATTTGATAAGGAGATAAAATGTACGAAATGGGTTTTATAGACCAACTTATGCATGCGATAAAATGATATAAAATATGCTCTGTCATCAATTATTGGCTGTGGTGGCAGAAAATAAAACGTTTGTTGCAAATTAATCGCTTTCAACAAAACTCTTACTTTGTGCGTATTACCAACTATTTCCTTGGTAAAACTCTCATTTAGCCTCATGAGTAAAGCAGTGCTTGTATGTGTATCTATTATAATCATGGATGTAAATATTAATAAACATGTAGCATTACCCAAGGTTAATAATTAGTTTGTAAATAAATGAGATGAATATAGTTTAACGCAAGCATTATGAATATATTGTATCAAGGGCGGCATGAGCACTATATTGTATCATGGGCGGCATAAAAACTATATTGTATCATGGGCGGCATTAACAATATATTGTATCATCGGCGGCATCAACAATATATTGTATCATGGGCGGCATAAAAACTATATTGTATCATGGGCGACATAAACACTATATTGTATCATTGGCGGCATTAACAATATATTGTATCATGGGCGGCATTAACAATATATTGTATCATCGGCGACATCAACAATATATTGTATCATGGGCGGCATAAACACTATATTGTATCATGGGCGACATAAACACTATATTGTATCATGGGCGGCATTAACAATATATTGTATCATCGGCGGCATCAACAATATATTGTATCATGGGCGGCATAAACACTATATTGTATCATGGGCGACATAAACAATATATTGTATCATGGGCGGCATTAACAATATATTGTATCATCGGCGGCATCAACAATATATTGTATCATGGGCGGCATAAACACTATATTGTATCATGGGCGACATAAACAATATATTGTATCATGGGCGGCATTAACAATATATTGTATCATGGGCGGCATTAACAATATATTGTATCATAGGTGGCATTAGCAATATATTATATCAATGGCGGCATTAACAATATATTGCATCATAGGCGGCATTAACAATATATTGCATCATAGGCGGCATTAACAATATATTGTATCACAGGCGGCATTGTAGCAATTCCGGCTTTCACGGTTAATTTAGTTCTTAAACGGTTACGGAATACGTTATTTAATTAAATCCGTTTCAAGAAATATTATTGTAAATAAAGGCGGCACGTTTTAGAAAGCCCATAATACCTTGACAAAATATTAAAACAGCAATACAGTAATTAATAGAACCATCAATCATATTTATGTAGTATGTGGTCTTATTGGCAGAACTTTTGACCAATGATCGGATTGCCTTGGATTCTTTTCCCCACCACGGTCACATTTGATGTCATTGAGCGGGACACAGTATTCATATACGTAATTCTGATTATAACCAGGAAGACTTCGAGTGTGATTTGTCAAGGTTGTAAGACTGAACATGTTTCTTTCCATAACCAATGTAAGTAAATAAATCTAATTTTATAATTTTTATATTAATTAATGACTACTTACCGGCACATCATTTACCATATCCCGCCGAATAATAAGGGTGCTCACATTGTGTACATTTTATATTGTCCGGAGAACCACCGCATTGCTGCTGACCCGGTTTACAGTGGGCAATGGAGATATGGCGGCATGCTGTGTAATCAAACATTAGATATTTAATAACCAGCATTGATCATTAGGCATCTGTTATAAACCACAACAATCCTACTCAGTTATGTGTTTAATATTAAAACACAAAACAGTTTTTTTATTTAATTTATTGTTTCTGTAGGTAAGCTGTCATATAATTATATCATTAGCGTATGGGCATATTGCATATTTTATATAGATCCTGGGATCCTGAAAGGTTTACCAGTATTCGAGCATACTCCATCTGCGCAAGATACCGACAACTTTCCCACTTAAGTCAACGATGAGAGACGAATGATAATGAGACGCTATGTCTTTATATCAAGCGACAAATAAATACACGTCTTTATAGTCAATAAAAATGCTAAAAATAGCATTATATTGTGATTTAACGCATTACACATAAATGTATTATCACTTGCTTGGTCAGAATACAGTTTAATAAGCATACGTTTTCGTAGAACAAATATCTTTTAAAGTTTTGTATTTTTATTTCTTATCCTATTTCCATGTAGATGTCCTTAACATGTATCTAAAGAACTACACATTTATAGGTTTGGCGTGTAAAATGTAACATGTCTCTAAAAAATAAGTCTTATAAATAAGTTTGTCAGGTAAGTAAACAAAATGATGTAATATATTTATGTGACAAATATACAAAATATTCTTTATATGTATGTAATTGTATGTTTGTATGTATTTTGGCATGTGTAAATAATGTGCGTAAAGTTTGTAGTATGTGCATTCTTACTATCACAACATCGACCGGTTCTCCAGGATGAACAATGGCATCTTCTGCTGTAGTAGTGATATCCGTGACTGCAGCGCTCGTTGCATGCTTCGGTTTTATGTCTGTCCAGTTTAAGCATACACGTTTCCCCGAAAACCTTGCTTATTCCTCCTCCACAAGACTCCAAACAAGGGCCCCATTTTTCCCAAACTATGTCATTCGTATGGCATGCTTCTGTAGAAAAACATACAGTGAAATCAACCAAATATGTTTTCAATCACTTGTCGTGCAATGTCACCTAGCTACAATGCAAACATAGGACACAAGGCTATAGAATCCACCATCCCAATAGAAATGGTGTCAGCAACAGCTTTTATACTAGGATTTAATACGTTTCTTGCAACTGTATTATTTAATGTTACAACTTAATTATGTAGTCTTTTTTATTCAATAATAAATAGTTTGAAAAAAATAAAACTTTGAAAGTATTTACATGTACTAGTTTAAGGATACGAAAATTAGATATGCATACATATAATTTGAAACATTACTTTCTTATCTTATGGCTAAATTAAAGCTCATTCATACATAGTTGTAACGATACTTACCTGTATAATGACCATGTGCAATAACAATAAACACTACCAGCACCAGCATGGTGTGTTATTTGCTGTGGTCGAATTACATATATTACTCTTAAGCTTTCTTCAGCACAGTTTAGATCTCTGCAAATATAAGTTATCAATATATTAATATCAATAAAACATGACAGAAAACAAATCAATTTAAAGAAAAAAAAAGAACAATTATGTTAAATTACTTAATTGAATTTACTCACGTTATGTATTTTACTTAATAGAATTGCTTTGATTTCGCTCAAATGCCATAATATAAGCATATTGTCAATTTAAACCTACAATCTATCGGAAACATAATTTGTATTTATAAAATTATGTATGGTTACGATAAATAAGTTTAATATCTAAAGTCATTCAATTAAATAATGTTAAAAATGAAGGAATATCGACTTTAAATAAATAAATATTTCTTTAAAAGTTAAGATAAATATAGTACAATAATCAAAGTAGGGTTTTATTTTTGCCAGTTGGAGTCAAAACCAATTTGTACTGAAAGCAAAATGTATCAGCACAAGTTTCTTCATTCAGCAGGAACTGAAATAAGAAGATTTAAAATATATCGCTGGCCCAAAATGGACAATTAGATAAAAATATTATTGACTAGAACATAGGACTAATTTATAATTATATTTATTAATAACGCTTTCGGGATCACTGTCTGGATTTTATGTTAATATGACAAATTGCTAATTCATTTCAATATTATTGTTATGAAATAGGAAAACTACTTGCAGTTTCATTTCAAGTTTATGTTTCTTTCATGTATTTGGTCCACCTTATATTATAATAAATTGAGAAAATACTGAAATAAATCTATAAGTCATGTTTAAGCACCATTACTATAGTTTGAAACATATATTTTGTTTTATTTAAATTGTCTATGTTGTTTAGATACATGTATGCTTATAGTTAGCCCATGACGGATTGACCAGTTATATCTTGTTATTATTAATATATTTTATTGGATTTTAACGAATAAAGACAGCTTCTGTTTATTGAAACGGCATTCCATTGTAATAATAAGGGTCTGGTGAATATCACGCACACACACCAATTGTTCAACTTCCTTTTTTCATAAAAGTTTCTATTTTGGCAGTGAAGTGATATTTGACCTGAAAAATTATAAACAAATGACATAATTTCTATGTATTACTTAAAGTGAACCAACCTTCCAAACCCATATCACGTAGGTAGATGTATTTCTTTTTGACAAATATCTTCGGCTGTTGTTAATTTATTTCAGAATTATTCGATGAAGCGGGATGACGTTGTTTTTTAAAATTTTTGAGTCAGATTTGGATATCCGACAATGCTACGTTTTTATCACCATAACATTTACCAAGTTTTACCATTATACTTACAATATTCTATGATAGCCAGAGTCAATAAAGATTATTTTTTTATTTTCATGGCTTCCTCGGAGTAATGTCATGAGGATCTTTGAACACCACGGTTATATTAAAAATGTAATAACTATAAGGGAACGTTTGTTTGACTTGATGGTTGTGCATCAGTAACGGCCATGGAGTAACATATTGATTGAGAAATGGCTGTTTAGCGCGGTCACAGCAACTTGTAGTGATCCTTTTCGTGAAAACAATTTTAAGATGTCCGTGAATGTCTGTACCCGGGGTGCATAGAGTCGAGTTGTTCTAATCTGTTCTGTCTATATATAAAGGGAGATAATTAAATTTTTTTGTTTTTTTTTTGTTTTTTTTTTGTTTTGCTATATTACTTTATTTTGCATACAATATTTAATGAATCATACAGCACATACAATAAACAAAGAATCGCTCACCTGGATATCCTATGTCAGCTATAGATGAACACTATTTGAATGTATGTTAATACATGTATGTGATATCACTTTCAAATTTTAAAATATTCTTGTCCAGCAAGTTCAGCCGACAACATGATTGAAAAATAATTTGTCCCTCCATGAATCAACATGGCATTGGATAACACTTAATTTCTATCCCTGAAACTTAGTTGGCCAGTTCACAAAATTAACCTTCTAGATGTGTTAGAATATTAAGTGCCATTTTATGCCATTGAGTGATAACAAGAGTCCGAGATGATCAATTAACAGAAACCTCTCTTCTGGGATTGTGGAAGATTAATCAGTATTCCAGCACACTCTATCTCCTAAAGTAACTGATAACTTGAGTCAGCTGTGAGAGACAAATGAAAATGTCGTATATCAATCATCAAAGAAACTGGTCGGGCGGGGATTCAAACTCATGACCCCTGGAATGATAGCTACCAACTGAACAGACACAGGATGACCACAAAACTCGCATCGGGTAGGCTAAAAACCCTGTATAAATTATTTATTGCAAAATGGCTTGGTTGCGTAAATGTAATTGAACATTTGTAAAAATAAACATGTTTTACAATGAATAATAGTTCAATATTTAATTATTATACATCTTGAATATCAATGCAATATAGAAATGTATAACTATATAAAATTTGACTGTCATCAGATCCCATAAGTATGTAAAATTATTTACAATATAATCTTGTTATGTCATTATATGTAGAAACCACAAAAAAACTTTAACACAGCCGAAATAAATCCTATCTACAAGAGTTCCATCTTAAAATATGCTTTAACTTTTTCTTGATAGCAACTAACATTTGTGCCTATGGTATGTGCACTTGCCTTTTTTTGCAATAATATTGAGTCATCTATTGCATTTATTTATTGCTCATCAGTGATAAGAGAAAACATTGAACTCCTTGATGTTTTCACTGCCAGATTAGCAGTCTGTTAAAACTACTGCTAGGACACATTTTACATTGACATAGGAAAACATCCACACATCAAAACTCCATTTATACAGAAACATGCATATAGAGGTGAAAAAATTTGGACCTCATGAAAACATGAACAGAACTAAACGTTCGACTCGAATGATTTTGACATAAGGAGATTCTACTGTAGTTAGACATTATGTGTACATGACACACAATTCATGTACATCCTACCAATTAAACAATTTCATTCTTACAAAACAAGATTTCAAATCAATATCAGAAAAAATTTAAATATTATACAGTATGTATAAAGTAAAATATTGTATGGTTATTATATAAGATACATTGTAAACAAAGTAATTTCATGGTCAAATTCATAGATGTAGAGAATACTAGATTAGTGCCTTTCTTTACAAAATTTATAGATGAGGCTAAGAAAATGCAATGTGGCGAGGCTCTGCCGACCTATTTTTGTGTTGTCGTGCTGAACTTGTTAACATTTTCTTGATATATATTCTAGTGATGGTTGACAATATTGGTACATTTTCGTGATATGTTATAGTGATGGATGACATTATTGATACATTTTTGTAATATGTTATAGTGATGGAGGATAGTATTGATTCATTTTTGTGATATATTATAGTGATGGATGACACTATTTGTTTCATGTTCGTGACATGTTATAGCGATGGATGACACTATTTATACATTTTCGTGATATGTTTTAATGATTGATGGACAGTATTGATACATTTTCGTGATATGTTTTAGTGATTGATGGACAGTATTGATACATTTTCGTGATATATTATATTGATGAATGACACTATTGGTACATTTTCGTGATATTTTATAGTGATGGATGGGCAGTATTGATACATTTTCGTTATATATAATAGTGATGAATGACACTATTGATACATGTTCGTGATATATTTTAATGATCAATGACACTATTGATTCATTTTCGTAATATGTGATCGTGATAGATGACAATATTGATACATTTTGGTGATATATTATAGTGATGTATGACAATATTGATATATTTTCGTGATATAATATTATAATAGTGATAGATGACAATATTGGTACACAATCGCGATACGTCATTGGGATGGATGACATTATTGGTACATGTTCGTGATATATTATTGTGATGGATTACTTTATTGATACATATACGTGATATGTTATAGTGATGGAATACAATATTGATACATTTTCGTGGCATATTATAATAATGGATGACACAATTGGTACATTTTCGTGATACGTTATAGTGATGAATGCCATTATTGGTTAAAGTTCGTGATATATTATAGTGATGGATGTCTTCATTGAAACATTTTAGTAAAAGTGATGGATGACTTTATTGATACATTTTCGTGATATGTTATAGTGATAGACGACACTATTAATATATTTGCGTGACATATTACAGTGATGGACGACACTATTGGTACATGTTCGTGATATGTTATAGTGATTGATGGACAGTATTGATACATTTTCGTGATATATTATAGTGATGGATGACATTATTGGTATATGTTCGTGATATATTATAGTGATGGATGACACTATTGGTACATGTTTGTGACACGACGTAGTGATGGATGACAATATCGATACATTTTCGTCATATATTATAGTGATGGATGACAATATTGATACATTTTCGTGGTATATTATAGTGATTGATGACACTATTAAAACATTTTCGTGATATATTTTTGTGATGGATGGACAGTTTTGATACATTTTCGTGATATATTATGGAGATCAATGACACTATTGGTACATTTTCGTGATATGTTATAGTGGTAGATGGACAGAAATGATACATCTTCGTGATAAATTATAGTGATGAATGGCACTATTGATACATTTTCTTGATATGTTATAGTGATAGATGACGATATTGATTCATTTTCGTGATATATTATAGTGATGGATAACAATATTTGTACGTTTTTGTGATATGGTATACTGATGGATGGACATTATTGATAAATTTTCGTGATATGCTATAATATTGAATGACACTATTGATTCATTTTTTTGATATGTTATAGTGATGGATGACATTATTGATTCATTTTAATGATATATTCTATAGAGATTGATGACAATATTGATACGTTTTTGTGATATGTTATAGTGATGGATAACAATATTGATAAATTTTCGTGACATATTATAGTGATGGATGACAATATTGGTACATTTTCGTATTATGTGATAATGATGAATGTCATTGTTTATACATTTTCGTGATATATGATAGTAAAATATGACACTTTTGATATATTTTCGTGATATGTTTAGTGATGGATGACAATATTGATACATTTGCAAGATATATTATAATAACGGGTGATAATATTGATACATTTTCGTGTGTGTTAAGGTGATGGATGACATTATTGATACATTTTTGTAATATGTTATAGTGATGGATGACAGTATTGTTACATTTTTGTGAAAAAATATGGTGATTGATGACACTGTTTGTTTCATGTATTGATACATTTTTGTGATATATTATAGTTATGGATGACAATATTGATACATTTTCGTGATATATTATAGTGATGGATGACACTATTGGTACATTTTCATGATATGTTATAGTGATGGATGGACAGGATTGATACATTTTCGTGATATATTATAGAGATGAAAGACACTATTGATACATTTTCGTGATATATTATAGTGATGGATGACACTATTGGTACATTTTCGTGATATGTTATAGTGGTAGATGGACAGAAATTATACATTTTCGTGATATATTATAGTGATAAATGACACTATCTATACATTTTCGTGATATGTTTTAATGATGGATGGACAGTATTGATACATTTTCGTGATATACTCTATTGATGGATGACACTTTTGGTACATTTACATGCTATGTTATAGTGATGGATGGACAGGATTGATACATTTTCGTGATATGTTTTAATGATGGATGGACAGTATTGATACATTTTTGTGGTATACTCTAGTGATGGATGACACTTTTGGTACATTTTCATGCTATGTTATAGTGATGGATGGACAGGATTGATACATTTTCGTGATATATTATAGATATGAATGACACTATTGATACATTTTCGTGATATGTTTTATCGATGGATGGACAGTATTGATTCATTTTCGTGATATATTATAGTGATGGATGACACTATTGGTACATTTTCGTGATATGTTATAGTGATGAATGACAATATTGATACATTTTTGTGATATATTATAGTAATGGATGACACTATTTATACATTTTCGTAATATGTTTTAATGATGGATGAACAGTATTGATACATTTTCGTGATACATTAAAGAGATAAATGAAACTATTGATACATTTTCGTGATATGTTATAGTGATGGATGACAATATTGATACATTTGCAAGATATATTATAATAACGGGTGATAATATTGATACATTTTCGTGTGTGTTAAGGTGATGGATGACATTATTGATACATTTTTGTAATATGTTATAGTGATGGATGACAGTATTGTTACATTTTTGTGAAAAAATATGGTGATTGATGACACTGTTTGTTTCATGTATTGATACATTTTTGTGATATATTATAGTTATGGATGACACTATTGATACATTTTCGTGATATATTATAGTGATGGATGACACTATTGGTACATTTTCATGATATGTTATAGTGATGGATGGACAGGATTGATACATTTTCGTGATATATTATAGAGATGAAAGACACTATTGATACATTTTCGTGATATATTATAGTGATGGATGACACTATTGGTACATTTTCGTGATATGTTATAGTGGTAGATGGACAGAAATTATACATTTTCGTGATATATTATAGTGATAAATGACACTATCTATACATTTTCGTGATATGTTTTAATGATGGATGGACAGTATTGATACATTTTCGTGATATACTCTATTGATGGATGACACTTTTGGTACATTTACATGCTATGTTATAGTGATGGATGGACAGGATTGATACATTTTCGTGATATGTTTTAATGATGGATGGACAGTATTGATACATTTTTGTGGTATACTCTAGTGATGGATGACATTTTTGGTACATTTTCATGCTATGTTATAGTGATGGATGGACAGGATTGATACATTTTCGTGATATATTATAGATATGAATGACACTATTGATACATTTTCGTGATATGTTTTATCGATGGATGGACAGTATTGATTCATTTTCGTGATATATTATAGTGATGGATGACACTATTGGTACATTTTCGTGATATGTTATAGTGATGGATGGACAGTATTGATACATTTTCGTGATATATTATGGTGATGAATGACAATATTGATACATTTTTGTGATATATTATAGTAATGGATGACACTATTTATACATTTTCGTAATATGTTTTAATGATGGATGAACAGTATTGATACATTTTCGTGATACATTAAAGAGATAAATGAAACTATTGATACATTTTCGTGATATGTTATAGTGATGGATGACAATATTGATACATTTAAGTGATATGTTATAGTGATGGATGACAATATTGATACATTTTCGTGATATATAATAGTGATGGATGACAATGTTGATACATTTTTGTGCTTTGTTATAGTAATGGATGGACATTATTGATACATTTTCATGTTATGTTATAGTGATGGATGACAGTATTGGTACAAATTCGCGATACGTTATAGTGATGGATGACATTGTTTGTACATGTTCGTGATATATTATAGTGATGGATTATTTTATTGATACATTTCCGTGATATGTTATAGTGATGGAATACAGTATTGATATATTTTCGTGACATATTATAGTAATGGATGACACTAATGGTACATTTCCGCGAACCGTTATAGTGATTGTTGACATTATAGGTACATTTTCTTGATATATTATAGTGATGGATGACTTTATTGATACATTTTCGTGATATGTTATAGAGATGGATGACACTATTGATACATTTTAGTGACATATTATAGTGATGGACGACACTATTGGTACATGTACGTGATATGTTATAGTGATTGATGGACAGTATTGATTCATTTTCCTGATAAATTATGGTGATGTATGACAATTTTGATACATTTTCGTGATATGTTATAGTGATGGATGACAATATTGATTTATTTCTAAGATATGTTATAGTACGATATTGATGCATTTAATGATATATATTCTAGTAATGGATTACAATATTGGTACATTTTCGTGATATGTTATATTAATGGATGACATTATTGATACATTTTTGTAATATGTTATATAGTGATGGAGGATAGTATTGATACATTTTAGTAAAAGTGATGGATGACTTTATTGATAAATTTTCGTAATATGTTATAGAGATGGATGACACTATTGATACATTTTTGTGATAAATTATAGTGATTGATGATACTATTGGTACATGTTCATGATATGTTATAGTGATGTATGGACAGTATTGATACATTTTCGTGATAAATTATAGTGATGGATGACAATTTTGATACATTTTTGTGATATGTTATAGTGATGGATGACAATATTGATACATTTTCGTGATATGTTATAGTGATGGACTACAATATTGATACATTTTCGTGATAAATTATAGTGATGGATGACACTATTGATACATTTTCGTGATATATTATAGTGATGGATGACACTACTGGTACATGTTCGTGACATGTTATACTGATTGATGACAATATCGATACATTTTCGTGATATAATATAGTGATGCATGACACTATTGATACATTTTCTTGGTATATTATAGTGATGATTGACACTTTTGATACATTTTCGTGATATGTTGTAGTGATTGGTGACAATATCGAAACATTTTTGTGATATTTTATAGTGATGAATGACACTATTGATACATTTTTGAGATATGTTGTAGTGATGGATGACAATATCGATACATTTTCGTGATATATTATAGTGATGGATGACATTATTGATACATTTTCGTGGTATATTATAGTGATGGATGACACTTTTTGTATATTTTCGTGATATATTATAGTGATGGATGACAATATTGATACATTTTCGTGATATGTGATAGTAAAAGATGACATTTTATAATTATATATGTTTGTGAAATGTTTACAAGTAATAAGCTGGGCTCAAAGAGTCTACTTAACTACCCATTTCTGAGAACTCCGTCCCCCCGTCTGTCCGAATATACATATTTACCTTGTGGCCTCAACTCCGCCTACACATTTCATCCGATTCTAATCAAACTTGCTATACATCATCACCATCATCTGCACATGCGTGTATTTTAAGGAGTTTTCATCCAGATTATTATTTTAGTTATACCCCCCTTTTTTTACTTAAACATCTTTTATATACTTTTGTACCTTGTGGCCTCAACCCCTACTAAAGTTTCCATCTGATTCTAATCGAACTTTCTATACATCATCACCATCATCTGAACAAGCGCATATTGTCAGAATGTTTCACCTGATAATTTTAACAGTTATGCTCCCTCTTTCTGACTTAAAAATATTTCATATACAGATGTACGTTTGACCTCAACATTCCCTATAGTGTCCATCTAGTTCTAACCAAACTTGCTATACATCATCACCGTCATGCGCATATTGTCAGTGGGGGTTTCCATGTACTATTTGGACATAGTTCTTGTTGTTCATATTTTTATAGCTCGACCTTATCATGTTTAGTATTGAAATGCCTCAGAGACTTTCTTGTTGGTGAACTTTAAATACATAATGAACGCTTGTTTTCGTGTTTATATTAACTTTAACTATGCACAGTTATGCTAATTCTTAGAGCAGTGTTGTCAGTTACTACAGTTTATATGTTAATCCAATGGTTTAAGCCAAAATAATGTATACCTATATGTTTAGGTAACTATGTCAATCCCCCTATTTACACTCGCCTTTGTTTACAAAATTACAGAGGCGGCCATCATGTATATTACATCATGGAAGTTTTTACCATAGTTACGAGTGATGCTGAATATCCACACTATATATAGAAATGAACCGCATATTAAACATGCCTACTGGCCGCCCTGTTGTACTAATTTATTTGTTTAAAACTTGTAAAGATGGTCATTTTTGAATACTTTTTAATATTCGCTGTTTAATAGTTAACATTCTGTGCAACCAAGTGGGTCACACAATCTTGGTCAACTGCGAGTCATTTCAGTTGGTTGCACTTGGTTAATTTTACACGTTTACCCTAAAGTAACCGGATTTACCCTGGGAAGCTGGTTGCAGCCTCCCATTTAGTAACAAAAAGCATTTTTCTTTCAGTTCTTTCAGTCTTAAAGTATCTAAATCTTTTTGGGAGTAAATCAATTTACGCTATCTTCAAGATTTCGATTGATGGCCTTCTTTTTTCAATGATATTTTCTAACATTAAGATGATAAAACAGTAAATTCTATAAACACACAATTTAGTTTAATATAAAATAGAATTTCTTTCGGACACTCATTTTTTTACATCAGAAATACTGCTGTCAATAATAATAGTGTACAACAGTGCTATTCTAAGTAACGCCTATTGTCACGGCTACCGTGCATTATTTATTGATACATTTTAATCAAGTGTATCTCGTATATAATAACACTGTATTTATGGTACATGTATATAGGTAATATAAGTATATCTATACAGAAATAAATAAAAAGTTAATAACCATGAACAAGTCTTGGGATTTTAGTTATAAACCGAAAACAAGTTTTTTACCCAACAATTTTAAACAGTGATAACACTCCATTGGAAGCTGGAGCACAACATTAATGGTGTCAGAAATGTGGAATTTTTTTTTATTAAATATTAAATCTAGTGATACGAACCCAATGTCTAGTGTTATTTATATAAAGTTGCACAGTTGAAAACATTGTTTTACACGTCTGAAAATATAGGACTATCAAAATGAATGATTCAAAAACGACGATATCGAGATTAAAGTATTTTTAAGCAGCCGCTGACAAAGGAAATTGACGATGTATGACAAAATTCAAATATGAGTAATTTAACCAATGTACCAGACGACAGGAGTGCCATTTGTGAACAATGCAATGGCAATACGTCTTTCCCGATGAATGCCGGAGGTGAAGAGACAATACAAGAAATGAGCCAAGCATTCTAAAAGATGTGGTTTTAGAGCTGAATGCCCTCAAGCAGAATCAAAATAACCGGTCGAACATGGAACCCAGTGTACCGACTATTGAACGTTCTCCATATCAACACGGACCTGGTGAAATAAAGCAAGGAAACGACCATGACACACACACAGAAAACACTTAAGCAAGTACGAGTTTAGGACATCTCACGTATACTTACAACCAAGACAGAGTTTTCCCCCATGTCTGTTAATACTCGATATAGGAATGTGACGCAAAATAATGCCCACGTATACCCTATTGATCGGAGGTTACCAGTAACTTCTCACTGTAATCGAGTGGCACCAAATCAAGGTGACTGAGTACAGGAGACCAATGCCTTCAGGCTACATATCCTCGAGCGCTGTAAAAATCCCAGTATATACAGGAAAAGAAGAATAGGCCGTATTGATTGCTAGATTTGAGGCGATAGCATGACGATATCGGTGGAATAACGAAAACAAAATAGATCAACTTCTGCCTCGACTTGAAGGTCAAGCAGCTCAATTCGCATCGGAGCTTAACAGTAGGTTCAGAGTAACTGAGACGACCCGCTCATTTGCTGCCAAATTCAGCAAATGTTTACAAAGACATGGTGAAACAGCAGACGAATATGCAGCTGATCTAAAAAGGTTGATAAAGTTCATGGCTACAGAGATCGCAGAACACGGGATGATGATTTAGTTCGTCGTTTTCTAGATGGACTCACATATGACGAAGTACGGTTTGAAGTAGAGTAACACAAAGAACCCGAGAATATTGATGATGCAGTTATCCATGTAGTAACACTCATACAAACTACAAATAGAGGCGACTATGATAGAAGAAATAAAAGAAGTACCCGGAGAATAGTAAATGGTGGATTTGAGGACTGTGACGAAACATCAACTGAGTACGAAAGTACTAGACGGAATCGGGTCCCAAATGAGAAATGTCCAATTAACATTGGCAGTGACCATAGTATACATTCACAGAAATAAGATTATACCAAAGAACAGGGACAAAAATGTTGACACAAGTATTAGAGTGACTAACGAAGATAGAAGAAGCCCAGAAAATGCAATATATGGATCAAGGTAGAGTTCAGAGGCCAACCAAACACAACATTGAATGCTTTAACTGCCATAAAACAGGTCACTATGCTAGAGAGTGCCCTGAAAAAGAGCGAATGGTAACAGGGAAAGAAATGTTTACCATAGAGAGATCCAAAACAGAGAGAACAGCCATTCTTTAAACTACAACGGACCAGCTCTTGCGGTCAAAGAAAGGCCCAATTAGAGTCGATTAAAGGCCAAACAAAAACAGATTGATTGATTGATTGATTGATTGATTGATTGATTGATTGATTGATTGAATATTTAGCGTCATTTATATGCCATCGAGGGCTAACAGACGATCAGTTAACCTAACCACTGTTTCCTTGGATCCTGAAAGGTTAACCAGTATTCGAGCACACCTCATCTCCGAAAGTAAATGATAACTTTCCCATTTGAATCAGCGATGAGAGACGAATGATAATGAGACACAATGTCGTATATCAATCATCACGGAGACTGTTGCCGGGCAGGGATTCGAACTCACGACCTCTGGATTGATAGTCAGACGCGTAACCGACTGCGCTAATCGGGCCCGGCTAAACAATAACAGAAAATGGAGGAATCTCAGAACATGAAACTAAACTGAGGGAAAAGTCTATTGTCGCAAGACAGCCACCAGCGGATTTACCGAAAAGAAGTCTCTGTGATGGGGTATACATAGAACGGATCGTGTAGGATCAGCCTATATTGTTCACTGCATACACTGGTGCTTCACAGACTATCATATCAACACGGGCGTATGACAGAATAAAAGACAGTAGTAGACCGGCTTTAAAGAGATTTTCTTGTTTGAAGGTAGTGGGAGGTTCCCCGATAAAAGAGAGAGGGAAAGTGATATTTTCACTGAAGTTGGGACCACAAGAGATTGTTTGGAAATCTATAGTATTCTTCTGAGTAAAAAAACAATCGTTTTAGATGGGGCCGAGAAACTGCTCATACAAGTATGTAGAAATAGACAAGTACGAAATGTTACGGTGGCCGACAATACAAGCATATCGGGTAATACAGAAGCATTAGTAGATGTTTTTGTTGAGAGAGTAGAGGAAGACGATAATGATAAGAAATTGGATTACCTGGTGGAGTCTACAGATAACTTCAGAGCTAGTTATTGGCTTCTAATGGCATCAGCATTGGTAGATGTTAGCAACGAGACAACGATACGAAGTACAAATTCTGAATCCGTTTCCTTCAAAAATAGTTTTATGGTAAGATGCCGAAATAGGTAATGCAGAAAGAATAGAAAGAGTAGTAAGTGTAGTGATTGAACGAGAGGACACTGAAGAGAATGAAAATTGTAATCGAGTAAGAAGAATAAAAACACGTGCTAAAGAGAACGTAAGCAATATTCCTTCATTTACAAAAGCCAACCCACTTGACTTACCTGAGCATCTCAGAACATTGTTCCAAAGGTCGACAGCTGAAAAATCCGAACACGAAAAAAAAGTAGTAGCTGGTTTGCTTAAAAAATACCAGACTATTTTTTCGAGCAATGAATAGGATATTGGAATGACAGATCTAACCGAACACCCCATCAGCACTGGCGGTGCTGCACCGATCAAGCAGAGACCTAGGCGAGTACCACTTGCGTATGCCGAAGAAGAAAAGAAAGCCACTGAAGATCTTTTGAGTAAAGGGGTTATACAGAAAAGTACCTCACTATGGGCTTCACCCATTGTTCTAGTTCGGAAGAAAAGTGGATCTATACGACCATGTGTGGATTACCGAAGAGTTAATGCACTTGTTAAACCGGACGGTTTTCCGCTAACACGCGTAAAAGATTGTTTAGAGGCCGTGGTTGGATCATTATTGTTTAGTAATTTCGATTTAAAACGTGTATACTTCCAGATTCCATTAAAAATGAAGACATACCAAAAAGTGCATTCTGTTGTAAATTTGGGCACTATGAGATGACCCGAATGCCATTTGGTTTAAACAATGCCGCGAGTACATTCCAAAGAACAATGGAATTGGCTCTCCAAGAATTACAATGGGAGACATGTTTTGTGTACATTATTAATGTTATTGTGTATGGTGATGTTATGGTGTTGATTTCAACCAACACATACAAAGAGTGACACAAGTGTTTTACATAATTAACCAAGCAGGTCTAAAGTTGAGGCCTGAAAAATGCAATATGCTTCAAACGGAAGTTGTGTTCCTTGGACACGTAGTGTCTTGCGAGGGAGTAAAACCAGATCCAAATAACATCGCTGAAATATTGCAGTGGCCTGGGCCACAAAACGCAAAACAAGTGAAGCAGTTTGTAGCAACCGAATCATACTACAGACGGTTTGAAAAGGACTTTGCAAAATTAGTCAGGCCACTGATAGAACTCACCAAAACGGATAAAGAGTGTATTTGACGACACTTGTGAAGAAACGTTGAAAACGCTGAAAGAAATACTGGTTAATCCAGTCATAATGGGGTGTCCGTTTAATGACGGTAAGGATTTCTATCTAGATGCATCAGAAGTTGCAATAGGGGCGGTTCTAGCTCAAATTCAACAAGGGACAGAAAGAGCCATCGCATATGCGAGCAGAGTGATGAACAAAGCAGAACGAAATTACTGCATAACCGAAAAAGAGTTCCTTGCAGTTGTCTACTTCATCCAATATTTTAGGCAGTACCTTCTTGGTAGAAGGTTTATTGCGAGAATGACTATCAAGCCCTGGTTTGGTTATTCAGTTTGTAAGAACCAAGTGGAAAGATAGCACGGTGGATAGAAATTTTAACTCGATATGATTGCTGCATCGAATATCGTGCAGGGACAAAACAGGCTCACTGTGATGTTTTATCTCGATGTTCGAGCCCAAAAGATTATTCGTGTGCCGAGTTAGACATGAGCGCACCATTAAAGTGCGGACTTTGTAAGAAATGTTAGAGACGGGCAGATAGTATGGTACTCGTCAATAACAAGGCCATGGCAAGAGATGCTCTCTGTCAAACTCGGGCAGTAACCTTAAAACCTGAACCTGTTGGAGGACCATCAAATGATAGGAAGTCAATGTAGAATATAAAACCAAGCTGGTTGTTGACTCATTCTCCAGAAGCCATTAAGGAAATACAGATGAAAGACACTGATATTGCAGCAATAGTGAGGACATTGCAAATTGAAACAAAACCTACAAGCAGAGATAAATGTCATGAGCCCTGCTACCAGACACTACTGGATTATTTGGGACACCCTGTGCCGCGTGAGCTAAAACATGAAATTTGTATCAAATGCATAATTCACTAACGGCAGGCTATATGGGATAGAAGAAAACCAAGGAAAATATTTCCGAAAGGTATTATTGGTACAGTATGAAACATGACATAAGCTTTTACGGAAAGAAATGTGATGTATGTCCCGCCGACAAATTGGCAGTGAAAACTTCTAAAGCACCGATGGGCAGTCTAAGGACAGGCGCACCATGGGATGTCCTAGCGATAGACTTCATGGGACCATTTCAAAAACTAAACGAGGGAGCCGATATATATTAATACTAATCGATCACTTTTCGAAGTATGTTGAGATAATTGCTGTTCCCAATCAAATAGCAGAAGAATGCACATTGAAGATTCTGAATGAATACATAGCTCGCTGGAGTTCACCACTCTCAATACAGTGACCCAGGTACCACATTTGAAAGTAGAATTTTTCAAGAATTATGCAAACTCCTGGAGATCAAGAAAACAAGAACCAGCGCTAGAAACCCCAGAGGCAAAGGGCAAACTGAGCGATTTAACCGCACATTAATAAAGATGTTAAAAGCGTACCTAGTTGGAGAGCAAGATAATTGAGATTTATACATAAACTGTCTTTCTGGAGCTTATAGGGCAACACCGCATTAGTCAACTCGACTATCTCCAAATATCATGACTTTGGGAAGAAAGGTAAGACTACCAGCTGAAGTGGTTTATGGAGATAAAAACAAAGAACAAGTTGGATTTCCTTCTATGACTATGTGGAAGATATGGATTAATTTGATTTTTGCACATGAAGTTGCCAGAAAGCACATAGGACAAAACGCTAAACGAAGCAAGGAACTTTATGATGCAAAACTAGCTTTCCAAGGTTACCAGGTTGGAGACATCGTCTGGTGTCTACATGAAACGTGTAAAGTTGGAGAGATTCCAAAGTTAGAGAAAAGATTTGACGGTCCTTATCGAATAAAGGAAAAATGGTCAAATTTGAACAAAAATAACCAGTTAACTGTTGTATATTATTATTCCGTGATCAACACATATACCACATATGTATATGTTTCAAATTTTTTAAGTGTAAGGTAGATATAATTTATAAACAGTATGAAAAGCAATAAATCTATATTATAATATCACAGACTATAGATACATGTTAACGCAGACATTTCTAGATGTGAAATAGTCTTTTCGGCATGGGATGAGGACATTAATGACATCAGATTTAGGCTTGAACACAGGAGTAAGCCTACCAATCGCCTAACCTCAGTCATTTCCGGGCTTGTTGTACACTCCACACAATGTAATGCTGCATGCATCAAGTAGGTGTATGTACTCTTCTTGTCAGAGCCCGTTGTCCCTGATCACTCCATCACCTAACGGAGCACACAATATGGATGCTTTCAACCCTTCCGCACAAGCGGCTACAGTGAGAACCAGCAGCACAATTTACAGAAGTCTGTAGCCACAGCCTCGCAACCATGGACAACCACGCAAACGTACTTTTCGACCTTTGGTTGCGACTTTATGCAACAGCCACTGGATGCGCTCGAGGCCGTGACGATACCAATGCCGTTCACCCAGCCAATCCCACAAGTTGTTGCATGCCCAACAGTGACAAATCCCTTCATCCATATGAGTCAATTTGGCCATCAGCAGACGTCAATTGACAATTCTATAGTTAATTCAGGAATTTTGTCAAACTTGCCAGAGTCTGAACAACTCAAAACGATTAAATTTCAGGACATGAATCATGTGGGAAAGGAAACAAATTCCAACCTCTGCCGGTTTCAGGGGAGTGGGGGGGGGGGGGGGGGGGGGGGGGAGGTGCACAGAGTGTATTAAATACACCAAAGGCAATGGAGGCAACTCCGTTGCTGGACGAGTGTTCCTCGCCCGTCGAAGATTTGACGGCCCAGTTGCTTTCCACGGATGACACGTGCGACCCCCTCATGTTCAAGGCTGACAAGGTTGAGATGCGTTAATCAGATGATGGGAAAAATGAGGCATCATCCGCCAAGAGGAAATGTGGCGAGGATCGTACCCCAATTGTTTCGGCCATATAAAAGGCAGCAAGCTCTATCGTTGAAGCAATTGACAGAAACGGTAGAGCCATTCGTTGTCAGGGCCAAACCCTTTCGACCTTGCCTGAAGAGTTGGCGAGATTTTTGGAAGTAAATCAATCTAGGCTATCTTTAAGACTTACGATTTTCGGCCTTCCTTTTTCAATTTTACTTTCTAAAGTTATTTAAACCTAACATTAAGGGATAAAACAGTAAATTCTATAAACACACAATTTTGTATAATATAAAATAGTATTTCTTTGGGAGACTCATTTTTACATTAGATTTTACCTGTTGTCAATAATAATAGTGTACATCAGTGCTATTTTAAGTAACGCCAATTGTCACGGCTACCGTGCATTAATTATTGTTACATTTGAATCAAGTGTATCTCGTATGTAATAACACTGTATTTTATGGAGGGTATTATCCGCCATAATTCAGATCTCTTAATTAGATATTTTAACTTACTTATCTCTTATTTACATTCACTCAAGTGGCAACGTAAACTACAAATTACATTCACTTAAATTCTAACTGCTTGATTTTACATACGCCAATTTGTATTAATTGCATTTTGCAAATTATAGTATTATTGTTTTTCCAAAGAAAATGTTTAATGTGAAACAGGCTATCTTTTTAGCTCGTTACCGATGGTAAATTCTATTCTGTAATTCTATATACCATAACATACAGAGCCACCTAGCGTCTTAATTTGTCTAATTTCAACATTATGACGTCAAGCGGCGCCGTCTTTTTATTCCGCAACAAAACCAACTACTGCTCCCTTTCAAAGTAGCGTACATTATCGGCCATCATTCGGTATTATGTGAAACTGACCTAAAATAAAATAAAGTAAGCAACACAGAAACACATGAACCATTTTTATTGAATAAAAATACATGTTGCTGATAGGTAGGGCTCTCTCCATAAAACCACAGATTACAATATAGAACAACTATAGAGCGGCTCAATAGCAGATTCAGGACGAACAGAACAACCGGGGCACGCCCCCTAAACTATAACAAGTATAGTTGATTGAAAATTTGGAGCTAGTACATAGCACGCCCCCTTCAATTGAATATTCTCTCCCCAAAGCCACGACTTACCAACCCGCCCAGTTACACACAAGTGTTGAACTATGATATCATGAATGTTTACATAACCATTGGCATAAGCGTAGGAGAGTAAGCGAAGCCATTTCCAGCTCTGAGAGACACCGGCCTAAATTTTCACCAACAAAAAATAACAAATTATTTTATCGAAACAATCTTTAGGTTAATAGTTTACAAAAAGCATGTCCCTGTGTGATTTTAACGCGATTTCTGAATCCAAACCTGTATCATATTGTACATACTAAATATTTTTTAAAAATAAGGGGCTACTGTGATTATTATTTTGCTATATGTATTTACGCCTGCCTTGTTACCAGCCTTATACAATAAATTCATGTGATACATTTACCAAAATCGTTTGTGTAGTGCAGTTCTCTTGAAATAGGTCTGCAAACGCTTATAAGTCGGAATAAACAAAAACAGTAAATAACTATAATCAATTATGATATCCTAAAGGTTCACTAGAATTCAGCATGTGGTGTCTCAAATATCAAAATGCTCCAACCCCATTCTATTAACGATATCGACAGCTTTTTAGTAGAGACATGGTGTAACGGGTGTAGGAAGTAAAAGTAATACAATTGATTTATATACCACCCACCCATCCCACCACAAGACTAAACAATTCTTCCCCTATGGATATAGCCTCATTTCAAAGAAGAAAATAAAGTGGGTTTTACATAACATTATTATGAAAAATACCATAGTCTATATATGCTATATATATACACACACACCCTCATTACCCACCTACCCTCCAAACACACACTAAGAATTACCCCACTCCTCAAGAAAAAATAAAACAACAAAATATTTTCACATATTCATATAAAAATTAGACATATTAAAACAAAGCAAAAATAGGGATGAGAGATCAGACGTTGCTGTTTAATGCATTACTTTTTTTTTCATTGGGCCAGTTAAAGGGATTCCAAACCCTGATACATGTGATCCCGTTTTTGTGCGACGTGGTACAGTAATGGGTTTACCTTATATTTTATATCTTACAATCTTATACTGTCCCGCATTCTAATATGGTGAGTGCTTAGAATTAAAATGAGTTGCTATTGTTTTAATTATTAATTTTACATCGATTTTGAAACAAGTTTTTAAAACTTTGACAAATCATGCTCGAGGTCTTCCTGGGTAGAACCAATAAATTAAGCAGGCGGATAAAGTGTCTTGCTCAAGGACACATCACATAGCCGTGGAGGATCGAACCTACGACCCCAGATCTTGATTCCGATACTCTACCACTGGACGACGCGCTCCACTTTAGTTTTAAATTCGCTTGAAACAGCTGCAAACTTACTTTGCAAATATTTCTTTAATTAATTAAAACGACTGCTAAACAAACAAACGTTATCATTAGAGATTTCCAGGAGGTGTATCAACCCAGACATTTGCATATCGAATGAGCAGACTTTTATTTTGGTCAATAGGCTTTTGGATCGCTTGGACACGACGTTTGAATAAGATGAACAAATATTGATTAATACAAATATTTTTTAATTATTAATTTATTCTTACTATCATCTCTTTTTTATCTTTTTTTTTTTTTCACTTTTCATCTCTGTTCAGTTTTTTTATGGAAATCAAAAGAACAAATACATTTACAACTAGTCATTGCGTATTGTGACATCTCGATGAGATGAATTTGCATAAACGTTATCAAGCTTATTTTCAGGTCAATTTTACCTTGTACCTTTATATCCATAAATATTTATATACGTAAAACAAAGTAGAAAAAATATTGTTTTATATCCGTACATTTAAAAAAAAAATAACTGTTCACTGCTACCTAAAGCTATTTTTGACCACTGTGTTTACCAATAGGTGACGTCATCTAGGGAAACCCATTGGATTATGACAACATCAAACGGACGGCTTACTCAGATGTTTTTCTTTTCTCTTATCGTAGGGAGCAGTCGTTTTCCAAAGTATCGGTGTTTTAGCCACCTAGCGATTAAATTCAGACGTGTCAATATATTTTTAACTTGTAAATTCCAAGTTTCAAATTCTAAGTTTCAAATTACGACTTTTTTATTAAGTTTTATATTATTTCATGAAATTAAGATGATGAAATGAGTAACTTGAACATTTTATACACACTTATGAACAAAGGTGACATTTTAATAAATGCAATTTGTAAATTAGAAATAGCGATATAAAAATTACACACATGGAAGTAAGAAATTGGCATTTGAGTAAATGCAATTCTTTTTTTTTCAATTTCAGTCACCAAAAATATGGTGACCCATTTAATCACCCCGTAATAGGTCTGTGGGGGTCGGGGTGGGCCATCCCCCAACAAACCGTACAAATAATTTACATGCATGTTTTCCTATATATTTTGTAAGTATGTATAACATGGAGCATATAGAAAACCAAAAAAAAAAACAATGCATATTATACAAGCTATATAAATGGGGAGTTTTTTTATGTCATTACAATTATATAGAGGATCTCCACCAAAAAGATTGATTTTAACATTATTTTTAACATTAAATACAATGTAGTTCTAAATTAATCAAAGACAAAAGTAGTAAGAAGAATAATATATAATTATATTAAGAATAAATGATCAAGACAAACAAAAATTATTACAGAGATCTTTTCAATTCATACATTTGACTTTTCACCATGTAAAAGTAACGACATTTTTTTCCTGAAAACCCAGCCTTTAATATCACAAATAAAAGAATTATTATACCAAGTTTTATTTCTACCAGGTATCCCAAACGGTTTAACAATACGAATTATATAATAAAAAAATTACAGTACAAAAAATAGCAATAAAAAAAAGGCAAAATATTTCTTTTGGAGATGTGGCTTTGCTTTTCAAGTGAGAACAAAAAAAATCTTTCTTTTTTTTGCATTTAATTTTTCAATTTGGTATAAAAAAAATTTATTTGTGGTTTGTAATTGTTGAAAACTGGTTGTCTTCCATCTAACTTGCACTTATAAATGTAATATTTTGCATGTAGTATTAATTTATTTAGAACACTGTCATATTTAATTGATCCAAAGATAATATCTTTCACAGACCATTTTGGTTGAATGTTTATATTTTTGTCAGTGCAAAGAGTTTCAAAATTAGTCTTTTATCTTTATTTTTGTCAATAAATAATTTGTAGCAGTAATTCTGTGATTTATTTTTACCTGAAACCATTGTAGCTTGGTGTGTTTAGTGCAACTAAATGGTATTTTAAATAATTTATTCCATTCCTTATCTATATTTAGTCCGTATTGATTCCATTTAGCAATGGATGTTGGTAATACACTGGACCTATTAAGTACATCATAAATAACTCGACAACCTTTCTTTGAACTTGTTATAACAGAAACTATAAGTGGTTTTATTGCTAGGTGAGTAAACTTGAGAGTTTGAAGGTAAGTTCATACTGCGGTAATCATGCTTTCATATTCTATAAAATTTGAATTAACAGGAAGTTTTTCTTTAAATGATCTAAATGACAGAAGATTACCGTTTTCATCTATCAGATCATTGAGCAGATATTAATAAATTAGGACTTTCATAAACATCTTTCCAGAACAGATTGCCTATTTTATGTAAATTATTGTTCATAAAATCATTACCAAAAATTAACATCTTTGTGGTAAAGGGATACATTTGTTCATGGATTTTCATACATTTTTTTCGATCAAATAAAATTCGTTAGTTAAAATTCGTTAAAGTTAGTTTCAAAGAACATATGAACTGTTTAATATTAATCATTCTAAGTCCCCCATATTCATAGCTTTGAGTAACAACATTTCTTTTTATTTTGTCTGGGTAGAAAACTAAAACACATATTTTGTAACAGTTTAACTTGATCTTCAGGCGGATTTGGTAATGAAGAAAATAGATGATTAAGTTTCGGTAAAGCTAAACTTTTTTAAAACCGTTATCTTTCCAAAAGGAGTGAGTACTCTTTTGGACCATGAACGTAACAATAATTTAATTTCATTATTTTTTTTTTTCATAATTTAATTTGATCATACTGTCTAAATTAGTAGACATAGTAATTCCAAAGACTATAAAATCTCCCTGATCCCAATTTAGTTCTACTTCCTTACATAATTTAACATCTGAACCTGTCTTTTTCCCAAACCATATAATTCTAGTTTTTTCAACATTAACCTTAAGACCTGAGATTTCAGCATAAAATTTTAAAACTTAAAGGGCATGTTTAAGTGACTGTTCTGTACCATATAATATAAGTGAGGTGTCATCCACATATTGTGAAATAATTTATTCAGTGTCGCCTACTTGTTTTTATTTGTCCTGACCAGTACAGCCAATATTTCCATACACAAGAGAAATATATATGGGGAGAGTGGATCACCTTGTAAATGCAATTCTTAATTATCCAGTTGCAACATACAATTTACAGACATGGAAGTTAAAAATGGTCATTCAAACGAATGTAATTTCCAATAACCATGTTAAAAAATACAATAAAGTATTCTGGATTAAGACGGAAAATACCCTCCATAGTATTTATGGTATATAGGTAATATAAGTATAACTATACAGAAATAAATAAAAAGTTGATAACCATAAACAAGTCTTGGGATTCCAGTTATAAACCGAAAATAAGTGTTTTACCCAACAATTTTAAACAGTGATAACACTCAATTGGAAGCTAGAGCGCAATAGTATATGTGGATTCTGCATGAATAAACGAAGATGACACTTTAGGGGCGTGTGTTATCTCGTATTCTCATGAACTTGAACTTAAAACTGACTAAATGTTTGTAAACAAATGTACACCAACCATCACATTGCACTGTAATAAATTCATGTATATAAAGATATACTTCTACAAAGATTGATTCCGTTCAGAGATCGCTACTTCATAATCTAAGGTACATCATGCAAATTAAATGTTTGCATATTCACTAAATGTTTACATATTCGCTAAATGTCAAGTGTCAGGCGTAAAGCGTCCATCTTTTAACCTTTTCTTTTCTTGTAGACACTCCCATTTTCCAATGAATATTAACGAAACTTGCACAGCAGATATACATGTAAAACCAAAATATCTCGGACGAGGTTTTTAAACAGCGTGATTTGACCAGAAATGCTCATGCAACAGGGCTTGTAACATAACCACTTCTCTGAAGTTTAAGTCATAGAACTTTATGTTTTATATATAGCATTGAATTGAAATTCCGTAATATTGTTGATGAGGCATGTCCCTGGGGTCAAATATGGGGCCGCCAGTTGTGTCACTGTTTACACAGAGTTATATAAAAGGTTCAAAAATGTGTATTGCGATACTAACCCCATTTTCGTTAAATCTTAACCAAACTTGCAAAGCAATTATATGATCACAAGATCTCGGAGAAGTTCTTGTACCGTCGTAATTCAACCACAAATGCTGCAGGGCTCATAAGCACATTTTAAGAGAATAAAACAACATTTTCACTGAAAATTAATTGAATATACCTTAGATATTTTAAATGTAACATTGCACGGAGGTCTCCTAAAAGAGTTGACTTGGTTCAAAATTTGGGTCACCACATTGGTAAATATTTTACACAGAGTTATATAGGGAAAGTGTTAGCATTTTCATGTAGCCGCGATAGCAACCGCATTTTACATTGCCTATTTTACATTGCATCTTAACCAAACTTTCACAGCAGTCATATAATCAAAGAATATGCCGGACAAGTTATTAGACTAGTGTGATTTGACCACAAATGCTGCCGCCACATATTATATAAGCACATTTTAAGGTAAACTTTAAAAGCTATTTCCATCAAAGTTAAATGCATAGACATTATATTGTTTACATACAGCAATGCATGGATGTCCTATAAGGGGTTGTTGTCACGTCTCTGGGTTTAACTTTGGGATTGTTGCCACAGGGTTCTGTGCTTGACACGGAGTTATATAGAGAAAATGTTAAAATGTTCATGTAGACGTGAAAACGCCCCCCCCCCCCCCCCCCCCCCCCCCCATTTTTATTGAATCTTAATCAAATATGCTCAGCAGTTATAAAACCACAAAATCTCAGAAAAAGTATTTGAATCAGACATGTAATATCTTGCATTGCATGGGGTCATCTTAAAGGTTTGTGAAAGCCGATTTCTGGGGTCGTCATACGCCAGGGGCTTATATTAAGCACATAAATTCCTCTGTCAATTTTGCTTGGCTCCTTTTATAGGTAACGACAAAAAAATGGTTTGAATTTGTAATTCTGAAATTATCATTACGGTACTAGTTTTATAAACACACTGTTCATATACACTATGAGTTTTCTTTGCAATCAAGCTAAAATAAATTAATATTCAGCACAACTGCCGCGAATCCCCAACTGGAAATTTTCAACCGCCTCCTGTTGAATATACTCATGGTATTAAAGGAACAGCACGAGAACGGTGTTTATTTATTGTTATGAACTGTTTTTCTATGGAATTGATTTGTTTTCGAAAACAAATATCGATTTGAAAAAAAAGACGAATCCCAAATTTGCCATTTTTAATCACCGTCTTGTGAGTATATTCGTTTTATTGAAGAACAAAACCACCGTTTGTGTTATTATTATCCTAAACCTGTTTTCTTTATTGAATTGATATGTTAAAATAATAAAACAGCGATTTTAAAAAAAAATCCGAATCCTAAACTGGCAGCTGGTTGGTAGTTGGCGACTCACGGCGAGTCCCTAACTGAACATTTTGAATCGCCGTCTGATGAGTATATTCGTTATACTGAAGAACCAACCCGGCAAAAGTGTGTTATTTATTATCATAAACTTATTTTTAATTGAATTGATTTGTTAAAAAAATAAAACAGCCATTTAAAAGAAATCCGACTCCCCAACTGGCAGCTGGTTGGTAGTTGGCGATTCGCCGCCAAACCCCAACTGGAAATTTTGAATCGCCTCCTGGTGAATATACTCATGGTATTGAAGGAATAGCACGAGAACGGTGTTTATTTATTGTAATGATCTGTTTTTCTATACAATCGATTTGTTTTCAAAAACAAATATCAATTTAAAAACAATCCGAATCCCAAATTGGCCATTTTGAATTACCGTCTTGTGTGAATATTCGTTTTATACTCATTGACCCCTTTTTTCGTAGAAGATACGATTACCGCAAAATATCACCATAGCTTACTAAATGCATTTGTAATATTATTCGTAAAAAGAACAAATAACGGAATGAGTTTGATTGTATTTTTATGTAGAGTGCATAAATGTGTTTAGCACAATGTGTGTATATTCAACCAATGATATGATACCAATGATTCTATAATTAGCCGCAAACAATTATAATTCTACGAGTACTTTGTGGAGACACGTCATCAGATAACAAAACATCACGGTAAACACGTATCAGTTTACTTTTTTTATATCTTTTATTACGGTTTCCCATTATTTGTACATGGTTTGTGATAAGAATATGATATCAATCGTTGTTCGTTCAATACCATGAGTACATTCATCAGGAGGCGATTCAAAATTTAATAAATAACACACTTTTGCAGGGTTGGTTCTTCAGCATAACGAGTATACTCACCAGACAGCGATTCATAATGTCCAGTTGGGGATTCGCCGCGAATCGCCAACTACCAACCAGCTGCCAGTTGGTGATTCGGATTTTTTTTTTTAATCGCTGTTTTATTATTTTAATCAATCAATTCAATAAAAAACAAGACCATTCACGCGTTGTTCGTTCAATACCATGAATATATTCATCAGGAGGCGATTCAAAATTTCCGCCAACTAACAACCAGCTGCCAGCTGGGGAATCGATTTTTTTTCAAATCGATATTTGTTTTCGAAAACCAAAATCAATTGTTTAGAAAAACAGTTCATAACAATAAATAAACACCGTTCCCGCGCTATTCTTTCAATACCATAGGTATATTCACCAGGAGGCAATTCAAATTTTTTAGTTGGGGATTTTCGGCGAATCGCCAACTACCAACCAGCTGCCAGTTGGGGATTCGCATTTTTTTTTTAAATCGTTGTTTTATTTTTTTAACAAATCAATTCGATAAAAAATCAGTTTATAATAATAAAAAACAAACTTTTGCCGGGTTGGTTCTTCAATATAACGAATATAATCACCAGACGGTGATTCAAAATGTCCAGTTGGGGATTCGCCGCGAATCGCCAACTAACAACCAGCTGCCAGTTGGGGATTCGCCGCGAATCGCCAACTACCAACCAGCTGCCAGTTGGGGATTCGGACTCTTTTTTTTTAAATCGCTGTTTTATTATTTTAACATATCAATTCAATAAAGAAAACAGATTCAGGATAATTATAACACCAATGGTGGTTTGGTTCTTCAATAGAACGAATATATTCACAATACGGTGATTCAAAATGGCAAATTTGGGATTCGTTTTTTTTTTCCAAATCAATATTTGTTTTTGAAAACAAATCAATTCCATAGAAAAAACAGTTCATAACAATAGATAAACACTGTTCCGCGCTGTTCCTTCAATACCATGAGTATATTCAACAGGAAGAGATTCAAAATTTCCAGTTGGGGATTCGCAGTGAAACGTCAATTACCAACCAGTTGCCAGTTGGGGATTCGCAGTGAAACGTCAATTACCAACCAGTTGCCAGTATGGGATTCTGATTTCTTCACATCGTTGTTTTATTTTTTTAACAAATCAATTCGATAAAAAAATAAGTTTATAATAATAAAAAACAAACTTTTGCCGGGTTGGTTCTTCAATATAACGAATATAATCACCAGACGGTGATTCAAAATGTCCAGTTGGGGATTCGCCGCGAATCGCCAACTACCAACCAGCTGCCAGTTGGGGATTCGGACTCTTTTTTTTTAAATCGATGTTTTATTATTTTAACATATCAATTCAATAAAGAAAAACAGATTCAGGATAATAATAACACCAATGGTGGTTTGGTTCTTCAATAGAACGAATATATTCACAATACGGTGATTCAAAATGGCAAATTTGGGATTCGTTTTTTTTTTCCAAATCGATATTTGTTTTTGAAAACAAATCAATTCCATAGAAAAACAGTTCATAACAATAAATAAACACCGTTCCCGCGCTGTTCCTTCAATACCATGAGTATATTCACCAGGAGGCGATTCAAAATTTCCAGTAGGGGATTCGCGGCAAATCGCCAACTACCAACCAGTTGCCAGTTGGGGAGTCGGATTTTTTTTAGATCGTTGTTTTATTTTTTTAATAAATCAATTCAATTAAAAATAAGTTTAAATAATAAATAACACACTTTTGACACCGTTCCCGCGCTGTTCCTTCAATACCATGAGTATACTCACCAGACGGCGATTCAAAATGTCCAGTTGGGAATTCGCCGCGAATCGCCAACTACATATACCAACCAGCTGCCAGTTGGGGATTCAGATTTTATATTAATTTACATACATTTATTATTGATTATATTTTTAAACATATTAACACAAGTAAATATGTAAATGAAATAGTAATTATAATAACGAATCCGAATCCCCAACTGGCAGCTGGTCGGTATTTGGTTATTCGAATCCCCAACTACCAACTGCGAACTACCTTCTAACTTTACAGTCATTATACTTGGACCACTTCCTCTCCTCTCACTCATGATTTATACAAGTTTAAAGTACATTCAAGTTCAAACACAAAGTTATGCTGAAGTTTGGTGATCATCGGGCTGAAGACGAACCTGGTTTGATCAAGAATAGGCTGGTTTGATCCAAATGAGACTGTTTTAATGAAAAATGAATTATTTTGAGTCGGATAATGCTCGTCAATATGATGTTGTTTCGGAAAGAATATATTTATCGGTTAAAACGGTTGATAAACAAAATACAATGTACTCGTGCATTCCTGGTAATATATTGGTTGGAAGAAAAGTAACCATTGTGGCCAATAAGCTACGGGAAGATACTGCATGTTAGATCAGTATAAGACATGATTAGTCCGGACTGTACTGCACTGGACAGCTTTATGAAGATGATGCATGTTAGATTAGTAAAATATATGATTAGTCCGGACTGTACTGCACTGGACAGCTTTATGAAGATGATGCATGTTAGATTAGTAAAAGATATGATTAGTCCGGACGGTACTGCACTGGACAGCTTTATGAAGATGATGCATGTTAGATCAGTATAAGACATGATTAGTCCGGACTGTACTGCACTGGACAGCTTTATGAAGATGATGCATGTTAGATTAGTAAAAGATATGATTAGTCCGGACTGTACTGCACTGGACAGCTTTATGAAGATGATGCATGTTAGATTAGTAAAAGATATGATTAGTCTGGACTGTACTGCACTGGACAGCTTTATGAAGATGCTGCATGTTAGATCAGTATAAGACATGATTAGTCCGGACTGTACTGTACTGGACAGCTTTATGAAGATGCTGCATGTTAGATCAGTATAAGACATGATTAGTCCGGACTGTATTGCACTGGACAGCTTTATGAAGATGATGCATGTTAGATTAGTAAAAGATATGATAAGTCCGGACTGTACTGCACTGGACAGCTTTATGAAGATGATGCATGTTAGATTAGTAAAAGATATGATTAGTCCGGACTGTACTGCACTGGACAGCTTTATGAAGATGCTGCATGTTAGATTAGTAAAAGATATGATTAGTCTGGACTGTACTGCACTGGACAGCTTTATGAAGATGCTGCATGTAAGACTAGTATGATACATGATTAGACCGGACTGTACTGCACTGGACAGCTTTATGAAGATGCTGCATGTAAGACTAGTATGATACATGATTATTGCGGACTGTACTGCACTAGACAGCTTTATGAAGATGCTGCATGTAAGACTAGTATGATACATGATTAGACCTGACTGTACTGCACTGCATAGCTTTATGAAAATGCTGCATGTAAGACTAGTATGATACATGATTAGTCTTGACTGTACTGCACTGCATAGCTTTATGAAGATGCTGCATGTTAGATCAGTATGATAGATGTTTATTCCGAATTGCACTGCACTGGACAGCTTTATGAAGATGCTGCATGTTAGATCAGTATGATACTTGATTAGACCGGACTGTACTGCACTGTATAGCTTTATGAAAATGCTGTATGTAAGACTAGTATGATACATGATTAGACCGGACTGTACTGCACTGGACAGCTTTATGAAAATGCTGCATGTTAGACAAGTATGATACATGATTAGACCGGACTGTACTGCGCTGGACAGCTTTACGAAAATGCTGTATGTTAGATCAGTATGATAGATGTTTAGTCCGAACTGTACTGCACTAGACAGCTTTATGAAGATACTGCATGTTAGACCAGAATGATACATGATAAGTCCGGGCTGTACTGCACTGGACAGCTTTATGAAGATGCTGCATGTTACATTAGTATGATATATGATTAGTCCGGACTGTACTGCACTGGACAGCTTTATGAAGATGCTGCATGTTAGACCAGTATGATACATGATTAGTCCGGACTGTACGGCAATGCACAGTTTTATGAAGATGCTGCATGTTAGACAAGTATGATACATGATTATTCCGGACAGTACTGCACTGGACAGCTTAATGAAGATGCTGAGTGTTAAACCAGTATAAGACATGATTAGTCCGGACTGTACTGCACTGCGCAGCTTAAAAACAATGCTGCATGTTAAACCAGTATGATACATGATTAGTCCGGACTGACTGCACTGCACAGCTTTATGAAGATGCTGCATGTTAGATCAGTATGATAGATGATTAGTCTGGACTGTACTGAACTGGACAGCTTTATGAAGATGCTGTATGTTAGACTAGTATGATACATTATTAGTCCAGACTGTCATGAACTGGACAGCTTTATGAAGATGCTGCATATTAGACACGTATGATACATGATTAATCTGGACAGTACTGCACTGGACAGCTTCATGAAGGTGCTGCATATAATATCAGTATTATACATGATTATTCCGGACTGTACTGCACTGGACAGCTTTATGAAGATGTTGCATGTTAGAACAGTATGATATACGATAAGTCCGGAGTGTACTGCACTGGACAGCTTTATGAAGATGCTGCATGTTAGACCAGTATGATACATGATAAGTCCGGACTGTACTGCACTGGACAGCTTCATGAATATGCTGCATGCTAGATCAGTATGATACATGATTGTTCCGGACTGTACTGCACTGGACAGCTTTATGAAGCTGCTGCATGTTAGATCAGTACGATACATGATAAGTCCGGATTGTTCTGCACTGGACAGCTCTATGAAGATGCTGCATGTTCGACCAGTATGATACATGATTAGTCCAGACTGTACTGCACTGGACAGCTTTATGAAGATGCTGCATGTTAGACCAGTATGATACATGATAAGTTCGGACTGTACCGCACTAGACAAAATTTGTGGTTCTAGTCCATATAACGCTACAAGTCATAAGTATGCACAATCATGCCTATTTACAGAACGTTAAGCTTTAGACACATATACCAGCTTCAGCTTTTAAACGTTTTTAATTAAGCATATACAGAATTGTTCCAGAGATGGCTTGTCGAAATCAATTTATCAAGTATAAAACATTACTTGTCCACTATAATACTTTATTACTGTTATAATTGTCCATTATTGTAATCTTGTTACAATGTGGGTTACTGTATAAACGGTAACAAGTACAGCATCTGTCTTAGACATCGATGCTGGGGCGTGCGAGTTATCTGTAGATAAAATATTAATAATTAAAATTAATATTTGTTTCAGTTTTGTTGTATATTAAACTAGATAAATATTCTGTGTTAAGGCTATTACCATTTATCATTTCATTTTATTATTAAACAGAGAAAATCATTGGAAACACTCTATACATTATCAAACAGCATCAAACGAAATGTATGTATAATTCACGTAACCAGCATGAGACCACGGATGAATATTCGAATATGAATTATAAAAACTCCATGTATGTGTGCCTATAATTGAACAGATTAAGACTTCAGTCAACATTAAACTTATATTCGTGGTGTTGCATATATATAAAGCTTTATAAAATAAATCAACTAGTATATTAATATTACCTGCATCGACGACGGGTAGTTCTGTGGTTGTTATTGGATCTGTAAAAAGGTTTGCTAGAGTCAAATAAAGTATTTCATTTTAGTTGAACGATAATCATACGAGTACATGCGTACTCCAGTTTAGCTGATACATTAGATCGACACTACAGTATATTCAACCAGTGGTAATACGAGTAACTGCGTACTCCAGTTTAGCTGATTCATTAGATCGACACTACGGTACATACAACCAGTGGTAATACGAGTACATGCGTACTCCAGTTTAGCTGATACATTAGATCGACACTACGGTATATCCAACCTGTGGTAATACGAGTACATGCGTACTCCAGTTTAGCTGATTCATTAGATCGACACTACGGTATATTCAACCAGTGGTAATACGAGTAAATGCGTACTCCAGTTTAGCTGATTCATTAGATCGACACTACAGTACATACAACCTGTGGTTATACGAGTACATGCGTACTCCAGTTAAGCTGATACATTAGATCGACACTCTGTACATACAACCAGTGGTAATACGAGTAACTGCGTACTCCAGTTTAGCTGATTCATTAGATCGACACTACGGTACATACAACCTGTGGTTATACGAGTACATGCGTACTCCAGTTAAGCTGATACATTAGATTGACACTCTGTACATACAACCAGTGGTAATACGAGTAACTGCGTACTCCAGTTTAGCTGATTCATTAGATCGACACTACGGTACATACAACCTGTGGTTATACGAGTACATGCGTACTCCAGTTTAGCTGATACATTAGATCGACACTACAGTATATTCAACCTGTGGTAATGCGAGTAAATGCGTACTCCAGTTTAGCTGATACATTAGATCGACACTACAGTATATTCAACCAGTGGTAAAACGAGTAAATGCGTACTCCAGTTTAGCTGATACATTAGATCGACACTACAGTATATTCAACCAGTGGTAATACGAGTAAATGCGTACTCCAGTTTAGCTGATTCATTAGATCGACACTACGGTATATTCAACCTGTGGTAATGCGAGTAAATGCGTACTCCAGTTTAGCTGATACATTAGATCGACACTACAGTATATTCAACCTGTGGTAATGCGAGTAAATGCGTACTCCAGTTTAGCTGATACATTAGATCGACACTACAGTATATTCAACCAGTGGTAAAACGAGTAAATGCGTACTCCAGTTTAGCTGATACATTAGATCGACACTACAGTATATTCAACCTGTGGTAATACGAGTAAATGCGTACTCCAGTTTAGCTGATTCATTAGATCGACACTACGGTATATCCAACCTGTGGTAATCCGAGTAAATGCGTACTCCAGTTTAGCTGATACATTAGATCGACACTACGGTATATTCAACCAGTGGTAATACGAGTAAATGCGTACTCCAGTTTAGCTGAAACATTAGATCGACACTACGGTACATACAACCTGTGGTAATACGAGTAAATGCGTACTCCAATTTAGCTGAAACATTAGATCGACACTACGGTATATTCAACCTGTGGTTATCCGAGTACATGCGTACTCCAGTTTAGCTGATACATTAGATCGACACTACGGTATATTCAACCAGTGGTAATACGAGTAAATGCGTACTCCAGTTTAGCTGATACATTAGATCGACACTACAGTATATTCAACCAGTGGTAATACGAGTAAATGCGTACTCCAGTTTAGCTGAAACATTAGATCGACACTACGGTACATACAACCAGTGGTAATACGAGTAAATGCGTACTCCAGTTTAGCTGATACATTAGATCGACACTACGGTATATTCAACCAGTGGTAATACGAGTACATGCGTACTCCAGTTTAGCTGATTCATTAGATCGACACTACGGTACATACAACCAGTGGTAATACGAGTAAATGCGTACTCCAGTTAAGCTGATACATTAGATCGACACTACAGTATATTCAACCAGTGGTAATACGAGTAAATGCGTACTCCAGTTTAGCTGATTCATTAGATCGACACTACGGTACATACAACCTGTGGTAATACGAGTACATGCGTACTCCAGTTTAGCTGATACATTAGATCGACACTACGGTATATTCAACCTGTGGTTATCCGAGTACATGCGTACTCCAGTTTAGCTGATACATTAGATCGACACTACAGTATATTCAACCAGTGGTAATACGAGTAAATGCGTACTCCAGTTTAGCTGATACATTAGATCGACACTACAGTATATTCAACCAGTGGTAATACGAGTAAATGCGTACTCCAGTTTAGCTGATACATTAGATCGACACTACAGTATATTCAACCAGTGGTAATACGAGTTAATGCGTACTCCAGTTTAGCTGATTCATTAGATCGACACTACGGTATATCCAACCTGTGGTAATACGAGTACATGCGTACTCCAGTTTAGCTGAAACATTAGATCGACACTACGGTATATTCAACCTGTGTTTATCCGAGTACATGCGTACTCCAGTTTAGCTGATTCATTAGATCGACACTACAGTATATTCAACCAGTGGTAATACGAGTAAATGCGTACTCCAGTTTAGCTGATACATTAGATCGACACTACGGTATATTCAACCAGTGGTAATACGAGTAAATGCGTACTCCAGTTTAGCTGATACATTAGATCGACACTACAGTATATTCAACCAGTGGTAATACGAGTAAATGCGTACTCCAGTTTAGCTGATTCATTAGATCGACACTACGGTATATCCAACCTGTGGTAATACGAGTACATGCGTACTCCAGTTTAGCTGAAACATTAGATCGACACTACGGTATATTCAACCTGTGTTTATCCGAGTACATGCGTACTCCAGTTTAGCTGATTCATTAGATCGACACTACAGTATATTCAACCAGTGGTAATACGAGTAAATGCGTACTCCAGTTTAGCTGATACATTAGATCGACACTACGGTACATACAACCAGTGGTAATACGAGTAAATGCGTACTCCAGTTTAGCTGATACATTAGATCGACACTACAGTATATTCAACCAGTGGTAATACGAGTAAATGCGTACTCCAGTTTAGCTGATACATTAGATCGACACTACGGTACATACAACCAGTGGTAATACGAGTAAATGCGTACTCCAGTTTAGCTGATACATTAGATCGACACTACGGTACATACAACCTGTGGTAATACGAGTAAATGCGTACTCCAGTTTAGCTGATACATCAGATCGACACTACGGTACATACAACCTGTGGTAATACGAGTACATGCGTACTCCAGTTTAGCTGAAACATTAGATCGACACTACGGTATATTCAACCTGTGGTAATGCGAGTACATGCGTACTCCAGTTTAGCTAATACATTAGATTGTCATTACTGTATATTAAACCTGTGGTAATGCGAGTACATGCGCACTCCAGTTTAGCTGAAACATTAGATCGACACTACGGTATATTCAACCTGTGGTAATCCGAGTACATGCGTACTCCAGTTTAGCTGAAACATTAGATCGACACTACGGTATATTCAACCTGTGGTAATGCGAGTACATGCGTACTCCAGTTTAGCTAATACATTAGATTGTCATTACTGTATATTAAACCTGTGGTAATGCGAGTACATGCGCACTCCAGTTTAGCTGATACATCAGATCGACACTACGGTATATCCAACCTGTGGTAATCCGAGTACATGCGTACTCCAGTTTAGCTGAAACATTAGATCGACACTACGGTATATTCAACCTGTGGTAATGCGAGTACATGCGTACTCCAGTTTAGCTAATACATTAGATTGTCATTACTGTATATTAAACCTGTGGTAATGCGAGTACATGCGCACTCCAGTTTAGCTGATACATCAGATCGACACTACGGTATATCCAACCTGTGGTAATCCGAGTACATGCGTACTCCAGTTTAGCTGAAACATTAGATCGACACTACGGTATATTTAACCTGTGGTAATGCGAGTACATGCGCACTCCAGTTAAGCTGATACATCAGATCGACACCACTGTACATACAACCTGTGGTAATACGAGTACTAATACGAGTACATGCGTACTCCAGTTTAGCTGATACATCAGATCGACACCACTGTATATACAGCCTGTGGTAATACGAGTACAATTGTACTCTAGTTTAGCTGATACATCAGATCGACACCACTGTATATACAACCTGTGTTAATACGAGTACAATTGTACTCCAGTTTAGCTGATACGTCAGATCGACACCACTGTATATACAACCTGTGGTAATACGAGTACAATTGTACTCCAGTTTAGCTGATACATCAGATCGACATCACTGTATATACAACCTGTGTTAATACGAGTACAATTGTACTCCAGTTTAGCTGATACATCAGATCGACACCACTGTATATACAACCTGTGTTAATAATGCATTACCGAGATTAAATGAATCTTTACTGTTTATTTACTGTATATTGGGTTATGATAACAGGCGACACAGCGAGTATTTGATAGATTTAATGAAGCTCTGCAGTTCTTAGGTTATAAAGGTTCATTCATTCTACATGTTCATTGGTGAATGTATTCATTTGTTGATGTATTCATTTCAATATATATGTTACGTTCTGTTTTTTAGATAAAGAGTGAGGCCGGAAACTTCTTTCTTATTGGACATGAAACCACACGAAAGTATAGGTTATATTTACCCGTGTTCAACGATTACAATCGGTTAGCAATAGTATACACAATGCATTCACTACCTAGTTATACCTGTTTCAGGGGATCAGTCTGGACTACGTTTAGTTTGGTTATTTGAACGTTTTATATCGTTATCTAACTGTTTTACTGGACAATGGCGCAACCTCAAATTAGATCACAGCACATGATAATTTAAGGAAACCAGGTAGCAAACGTTTTAACTGTTTAACGGTGCTGAACGTAGCCCAGTAGCTGATGTTTCTTTATTGATAAATGTTGACTATACATTTGAATAACATATTTAACGTTAATAAATAGTTAAAAAGTATATATGCCGTATAAGCCCCATTAATTGGTGTCTATACACTATATTCTAAATCACAATTTAGTTTCGGAAAAAACATTATACATTCAGACTACACTTCGACCGGCGACGTCGAGGCATTACAAATTGAATAGAACTGAAAAACAACCTTATTTATTAAAAAGGAATTAACAAAACACGTTAAAAATTAACAATTGTGTTTTTATGTCTTTTGGACTGTTCCACATTAATATCTTTATAGTTTATTTTCACAATGTACAGAAAACTTGGCGTCTATTAATTTTTCGCTTTCTCTTTAGAAACTGCTGATTTGGTGAATATCTAACAGTTACTATTTGGGAAATCTATAATTCATGAATCTAGCAGTAACAGTAACAGTTACTACTTGATGTAAATATCTGATTTTGGTGAAATTAGGATTTGGTGTATATAACAATAACTGTTACAAATACTATTTGATGTAAATGTCTGGTTTGGTGAATTAAGAATTCGAGTATCTAACAGTTACCGTTACTACTTGATGTCAATGTCTGATTCGTGTATCTTTCAGTTACAGTTACTATTTGATGTAAATATCTGATTCGTGTGTCTAACAGTTACAGTTACTATTCGATGTGAATCTGATTCGTGTATCTAACAGTTACCGTTACTATTTGATGTAAATGTCAGATTCGTGTATCTTTCAGTTACAGTTATTATTTGATGTCAATATCTGTTTCGTGTGTCTTACAGTTACATTTACTATTTGATGTAAATCTGATTCGCCTATCTAACAGTTACCGTTAATATTTGAAGTAAATGTCTGATCCGTGTACCTAACAGTTACAGTTACTATTTGATGTAAATCTGATTCGCCTATTTAACAGTTACCGTTAATATTTGATGTAAATGTCTGATCCGTGTATCTAACAGTTACAGTTACTATTTGATGTAAATATCTGATTCGTGTGTCTAACAGTTACAGATACTATTTGATGTAAATCTGATTCGCCTATCTAACAGTTACCGTTAATATTTGGAGTAAATGTCTGATCCGTGTACCTAACAGTTACAGTTACTATTTGATGTAAATCTGATTCGTGTATCTAACAGTTACCGTTACTTATTGAAAAAAATGTCTAATCCGTGTATCTTTCAGTAAGAGTTATTATTTGATGTAAATCTGATTCGTGTATCTAACAGTTACAGTTAATATTTGATGTAAATTTCATTCGTGTATCTAACAGTTACAATTATTATTTGATGCTAATCACTGATCCGTGTATCTAATTGTTACAGTTATTATTTGATGTAAATGTCTGATTCGTGTATCTAACAGTTACCGTTATTATTTGATGTAAATGACTGATTCGTGTATCTAACAGTTACAGTTACTATTTGATGTAAATGACTGATTCGTGTATGTAACAGTTACAGTTATTATTTCATGTAAATGTCTGATTCGTGTATTTAACAGTTACAGTTACTATTTGCTGTAAATTACTGATTTGTGTATGTAACAGTTACAGTTATTATTCGATGTAAATGTCTGATTCATGTATCTAACAGTTACAGTTATTATTTGATGTAAATGTCTGATTCGTGTATCTAACAGTTACTGTTATTATTTGATGTAAATGACCGATTCGTGTATCTAAGAGTTACAGTTACTATTTGATGTAAATAACTGATTCGTGTATGTAACAGTTACAGTTATTATTCGATGTAAATGTCTGATCCATGTATCTAACAGTTACTGTTATTATTTGATGTAAATGACTGATTCGTGTATCTAACAGTTACAGTTACTATTTGATGTAAATATCTGATTCGTGTATCTAACAGTTACAGTTATAATTTGATGTAAATAGCTGATCCGTTTTACTAACATTTACAGTTACTATTTGATGTAAATAACTGATTCGTGTATCTAACAGTTACAGTTACTATTTGATGTAAATGTCTGATTCGTGTGTCTAACAGTTACCGTTATTATTTGTAAATGTCTGATTCGTGTATCTAACATTTACCGTTATTATTTGATGTAAATGTCTGATTCGTGCATCTAACAGTTACCGCTATTATTTGATGTAATTGACTGATTCTTGCATGTAACAGTTACAGTTATTATTTGATGTAAATGTCTGATTCGTGTATCTAACAGTTACCGTTATTATTTGATGTAAATGTCTGATTCGTGTATCTAACAGTTACAGTTATTATTTGATGTAAATGACTGATTCGTGTATCTAACAGTTACCGTTTTTATTTGATGTAAATGTCTGATTCGTGTATCTAACTGTTACAGTTACTATTTGATGTAAATATCTGATCCGTGTATCTTACAGTTACAATTATTATTTGATGTAAATATCTTATCCGTGTAACTAACAGTTACAGTTATTATTTGATGTAAATTACTGATCCTTGTATCTAACAGCTACGTTACTATTTGATGTAAATATCTGATTCGTGTATCTAACAGTTACAGTTACTATTTGATGTAACTGACTGATTCGTCTATATAACTGTTACAGTAATTATTTAATGTAAATGTCTGATCCGTGTATCTAACGGTTACAGTTTTTATTTGATGTAAATATCTGATTCGTGTGTATAACTGTTACTGTTATTATTTGATGTAAATGTCTGATCCGTGTATCTGACAGTTACAGTTATTATTTGATGTAAATGCCTGATTCGTGTATCTAACTGTTACAGTTATTTTTTTATGTAAATGTCTGATCCGTGTATATGACAGTTACAGTTATTAATTGATGTAAATGGCTGATTCGTGTATGTAACAGTCACAGTTATTAATTGATGTAAATGTCTGATTCGTGTATCTAACTGTTACAGTTATTATTTGATGTAAATCTGATTCGTGTATCTAACAGTTACCGTTACTATTTGATGTAACTGACTGATTCGTCTATATAACTGTTACAGTAATTATTTAATGTAAATGTCTTATCCGTGTATCTAACGGTTACAGTTTTTATTTGATGTAAATATCTGATTCGTGTGTCTAACTGTTACTGTTATTATTTGATGTAAATGTCTGATCCGTGTATCTGACAGTTACAGTTATTATTTGATGTAAATGAATGATTCGTGTATCTAACTGTTACAGTTATTTTTTTATGTAAATGTCTGATCCGTGTATCTGACAGTTACAGTTATTATTTGATGTAAATGAACGATTCATGTATCTAACAGTTACAGTTATTATTTGATGTAAATGAACGATTCGTGTATCTAACAGTTACAGTTATTATTTGATGTAAATGAATGATTCGTGTATCTAACAGTTACAGTTATTATTTGATGTAAATGCCTGATTCGTGTATCTAACAGTTTCAGTTACTATTTGATGTAAATCTGATTCGTGTATCTAACAGTTACCGTTACTAGTTGATGTAAATATCTGATCCGTGTATCTTACAGTTACAGTTATCATTTGATGTAAATATCTGATGCGTGTATCTAACTGTTACTGTTATTATTTGATGTAAATCTGATTCGTGTATCTAACAGTTACCGTTACTATTTGAGGTAAATATCTGATCCGTGTATCTTACAGTAACCGTTACTATCTGATGTAAATATCTGATGCTTGTATCTAAATGTTACAGTTATTATTTGATGTAAATGACTGATTCGTGTAACTAACAGTTACAGTTATTATTTGATGTAAATGACTCATTCATGTATCTAACTGTTACAGTTATTATTTGATGTAAATTACTGATTCGTGTATCTTACAGTTACAGTTATTATTTGATGTAAAAAAATGACTGATTCGTGTATCTAACAGTTACAGTTATTATTTTATGTAAATATCTGTTTCGTGTATCTAACAGATACAGTTATTATTTAATGTAAATGACTGATTCGTGTATCTTACAGTTACAGTTATTATTTTATGTAAATGACTGATTTGTATACCTTACAGTTACAGATATTATTTGATGTAAATGACTGATTCGTTTATCTTACAGTTACAGTTATTATTTGATGTAAATGACTGATTCGTGTATATCTAACAGTTACAGTTACGATTTGATGTAAAGCTGACTCGTTTATCTAACAGTTACCGTTACTTTTTGATGTAAATATCTGATCCGTGTATCTTACAGTTACAGTTATCATTTGATGTAAATATCTGATGCGTGTATCTAACTGTTACAGTTATTATTTGATGAAAATAACTGATTCGTGTATGTAACAGTTACAATTATTATTTGATGTAAATGACTGATTCGGGTATCTAACAGTTAGAGTTATTATTTGATGTAAATGCCTGATTCGTGTATCTAACAGTTTCAGTTACTATTTGATGTAAATCTGATTCGTGTATCTAACAGTTACCGTTACTATTTGATGTAAATATCTGATCCGTGTGTCTTACAGTTACAGTTATCATTTGATGTAAATATCTGATGCGTGTATCTAACTGTTACAGTTATTATTTGATGTAAATGGCTGATTTGTGTATCTAACAGTCACAGTTATTATTTTATGTAAATGCCTGATTCGTGTATCTAACAGTTACAGTTATTATTTGATGTAAATGACTGATTCGTGTATCTAACAGTTACAGTTATTATTTGATGTAAATGCCTGATTCGTGTATCTAACAGTTACAGTTATTATTTGATGTAAATGACTAATTCGTGTATCTAACAGTTACAGTTATTATTTGATGTAAATGGCTGATTCGTGTATCTAACAGTTACAGTTATTATTTGATGTAAATGCCTGATTCGTGTATCTAACTGTTTCAGTTACTATTTGATGTTAATCTGATTCGTGTTTCTAACAGTTACAGTTACTAGTTGATGTAAATATCCGATCCGTGTATCTTACAGTTACTGTTATCATTTGATGTAAATATCTGATGCGTGTATCTAACTGTTACAGTTATTATTTGATGTAAATGGCTGATTCGTGTATCTAACAGTTACAGTTATTATTTGATGTAAATGACTGACTCGTGTATCTAACAGTTACAGTTATTATTTGATGTAAATCACTGATTCGTGTATCTTACAGTTACAGTTATTATTTGATTTAAAAAGATGACTGATCGTGTATCTAACAGTTACAGTTATTATTTTATGTAAATATCTGTTTCATGTATCTAACAGTTACAGTTATTATTTGATGTAAATGACTGATTCGTGTATCTTACAGTTACAGTTATTATTTTATGTAAATGACTGATTCGTGTATCTAACAGTTACAGTTATTATTTGATGTAAATGACTGATTCGTGTATCTTACAGTTACAGTTATTATTTTATGTAAATGACTGATTCGTGTAAATAACAGTTACAGTTATTATTTGATGTAAATGTCTGATTCGTGTGTATTACAGTTACAGTTATTATTTGATGTAAATGTCTGATTCGTTTTTCTAACAGTTTCAGTGACTATTTGATGAAAATGTCTGATTCGTGTATTGAACAGTTTCAGTTACTATTTGCTGTAAATATCTGATTCGTGTGTATTACATTTACATTTATTATTTGATGTAAATGTCTGATTCGTATATCTAACAGTTACAGTTATTTTTTTATGTAAATGTCTGATTCGTATATCTAACAGTTACCTTTACTATTTGATGGAAATATCTGATATCTAACTGTTACAGTTATTATTTGATATAAATGTCTGATTCGTGTATCTAACAGTTACAGTTATTATTTGATGTAAATATTAGATTCGTGTATCTAACTGTTACAGTTATTATTTGATGTAAATGTCTGATCCGTGTATCTAATAGTTACAGTTATTATTCGATGTAAATGACTGATTCGTGTATCTAACAGTTACAGTTATTATTTGATGTAAATGTCTGATTTGTGTATTTTACTGTTACAGTTATTTTTTTTTATGTAAATGACTGATTCGTGTGTCTAATTGTTACAGTTACTATTTGATGTAAATATCTGATCCGTGTATCTTACAGTTACAGTTATTATTTGATGTAAATGACTGATTCGTGTATCTAACAGTTACAGTTATTATTTGATGTAAATATCTGATTTGTGTATCTAACAGTTACAGTTTTTATTTGATGTAAATGTCTGATTAGTGTATCTAACTGTTACAGTTATTATTTGATGTAAATGTCAGATTCGTGTATCTAACAGTTACAGTTATTATTTGATGTAAATGTCTGATCCGTGTGTCTAACAATTACAGTTACTATTTGTAAATATCTATTCCGTGCACTAAAAGTTACAGTTATTATTTGAAGTAAATATCTGATTCGTGTGTCTGACAGTTACAGTTATCATTTCATGAAAATGTCTGATCTGTGTATCTAACAGTTACCGTCACTACTTGATGTTAATATCTGATTCGTGTTTATTACAGTTACAGTTACCAATTAATGTAAATGTCTGATTCGTGTATTTCACAGTTACCGTTACAATTTGATGTAAATGTTTGATCCGTGTATCTAACAGTTACAGTTTTTATTTGATGTAAATATCTGATCCGTGTATCTTACAGTTACAGTTATTATTTAATGTAAATGTCTGATCCGTGTATCTTACAGTTACAGTTATTATTTGATGTAAATGTCTGATCCGTGTATCTTACAGTTACACTGATAATATGATGTAAATATCTGATCCGTGTTTCTTACAGTTACAGTTACTATTTTATGTAAATGTTTGAATGTGTGTCTTACAGTTACAGTTACTTTTTGATGTATAAGTTCTGATCGGTGTATCTAACTGTTACAGCGACTATTTGATGTAAATGACTGATCCGTGTATCAAACAGTTACAGTTACTATTTGATGTAAATGACTGATCCGTGTGTCTAACAGTTACAGTTATTATTTGATGTAAATGACTGATTCGTGTGTCTAACTGTTGCAGTTATCATTTGATGTAAATGACTGATTCGTGTGTCTAACAGTTACAGTTATGATTTGATGCAAATGTCTGATCCGTGTATTTAACAGTTACAGTTATTATTTGATGTAAATGACTGATTCGTGTGTCTAACTGTTGCAGTTATTATTTGTATAAATGACTGATTCGTGTATCTAACAGTTACACTTATTATTTGATGTAAATGTCTGATCCGTGTATCTAACTGTTACAGTTATTATTTGATGTAAATGACTGATTCGTGTGTCTAACTGTTGCAGTTATTATTTGATGTAAATTACTGATTCGTGTGTCTAACATTTACAGTTATGATTTGATGTCAATGAATGATTCGTGTACTAACATTTACAGTAATTATTTGATGTAAATGTCTGATCCGTGTATCTAACTGTTACAGTTATTATTTGATGTAAATGACTGATTCGTGTGTCCTAACTGTTGCAGTTATTATTTGATGTAAATGACTGATTCGTGTGTCTAACAGTTACAGTTATGATTTGATGTAAATGAATGATTCGTGTGTCTTACAGCTACACTTATTATTTGATGTAAATGTCTGATCCGTGTGTCTAACAGTTACAGTTATTATTTGATGTAAATATCTGATTCGCAATCTAACAGTTACAATTATTATTTGATGTAAATGCCTGATTCATGTGTCATACAGTAACAGTTGTTATTTGATGTAAATATCTGATCCGTGTATCTAACAGTTACAGTTATTATTTTATGTAAATGTCTGATCCGTGTATCTAACAGTTACAGTTACTTTTTGATGTAAATGTCTGATACGTGTATCTAACTGTTACAGTTATTATTTGATGTAAATGTCTGATTCGTGTATCAAACTGTTACAGTGATTATTTGATGTAAATGACTGATTCGTGTATCTAACTGTTACAGTTATTATTTGATATAAATGACTGATTCGTGTATCTAACTGTTACAGTTATTATTTGATGTAAATGACTGATTCGTGTATCTAACTGTTACAGTTATTATTTGATGTGAATGACTGATTCGTGTATCTAACTGTTACAGTTATTATTTGATGTAAATGTCTGATTTGTGTATTTTACTGTTACAGTTATTTTTTATGTAAATGACTGATTCGTGTGTCTAATTGTTACAGTTACTATTTGATGTAAATATCTGATCCGTGTATCTTACAGTTACAGTTATTATTTGATGTAAATGACTGATTTGTGTATCTAACAGTTACAGTTATTATTTGATGTAAATATCTGATTTGTGTATCTAACAGTTACAGTTTTTATTTGATGTAAATGTCTGATTAGTGTATCTAACTGTTACAGTTATTATTTGATAGAAATGTCAGATTCGTGTATCTAACAGTTACAGTTATTATTTGATGTAAATGTCTGATCCGTGTGTCTAACAATTACCGTTACTATTTGATGTAAATATCTGATCCGTGCACTAAAAGTTACAGTTATTATTTGATGTAAATATCTGATTCGTGTGTCTAACAGTTACAGTTATCATTTCATGAAAATGTCTTATCTGTGTATCTAACAGTTACCGTCACTACTTGATGTTAATATCTGAATCGTGTTGATTACAGTTACAGTTACCAATTCATGTAAATGTCTGATTCGTGTATTTAACAGTTACCGTTACTATTTGATGTAAATGTTTGATCCGTGTATCTAACAGTTACAGTTTTTATTTGATGTAAATATCTGATCCGTGTATCTTACAGTTACAGTTATTATTTAATGTAAATGTCTGATCCATGTATCTTACAGTTACAGTTATTATTTGATGTAAATGTCTGATCCGTGTATCTTACAGTTACACTGATAATATGATGTAAATATCTGATCCGTGTTTCTTACAGTTACAGTTACTATTTGATGTAAATGTTTGAATGTGTGTCTTACAGTTACAGTTACTTTTTGATGTAAATGTTCTGTTCGGTGTATCTAACTGTTACAGCGACTATTTGATGTAAATGACTGATCAGTGTATCAAACAGTTACAGTTACTATTTGATGTAAATGACTGATCCGTGTGTCTAACAGTTACAGTTATTATTTGATGTAAATGACTGATTCGTGTATCTAACTGTTGCAGTTATCATTTGATGTAAATGACTGATTCGTGTGTCTAACAGTTACAGTTATGATTTGATTTAAATGAATGATTCGTGTATCTAACAGTTACAGTTATTATTTGATGTAAATGTCTGATCCGTGTATCTAACAGTTACAGTTATTATTTGATGTAAATGACTGATTCGTGTGTCTAACTGTTGCAGTTATTATTTGTATAAATGACTGATTCGTGTATCTAACAGTTACACTTATTATTTGATGTAAATGTCTGATCCGTGTATCTAACTGTTACAGTTATTATTTGATGTAAATGACTGATTCGTGTGTCTAACTGTTGCAGTTATTATTTGATGTAAATTACTGATTCGTGTGTCTAACATTTACAGTTATGATTTGATGTAAATGAATGATTCGTGTATCTAACAGTTACAGTTATTATTTGATGTAAATGTCTGATCCGTGTATCTAACAGTTACAATTATTATTTGATGTTAATGACTGATTCGTGTGTCTAACTGTTGCAGTTATTATTTGATGTAAATGACTGATACGAGTGTCTAACAGTTACAGTTATGATTTGATGTAAATGAATGATTCGTGTGTCTTACAGCTACAGTTATTATTTGATGTAAATGTCTGATCCGTGTGTCTAACAGTTACAGTTATTATTTGATGTAAATGTCTGATCCTTGTGTTCTAACTGTTACAGTTATTATTTGATGTAAATGTCTGATTAGTGTGTCTAACAGTTACCGTTATTATTTGATGTAATTGTCTGATCCGTGTGTCTAATTGTTACAGTTATTATTTGATGTAAATGTCTGATCCGTGTATCTAACAGTTACAGTTATTATTTTATGTAAATGTCTGATTCGTTTATCTTACAGTTACAGTTACTATTTGATGTCAATGTCTGATCCGTGTGTCTAACAGTTACAGTTACTATTTGCTTTAAATGTCTGATCCGTGTGTCTAACTGTTACAGTTATCATTTGATGTAAATGTCTGATCCGTGTGTCTAACTGTTACAGTTATCATTTGATTTAAATGTCTGATCCGTGTGTCTAACTGTTACAGTTATCATTTGATGTAAATGATTGATTCCTGTGTCTTACAGCTACAGTTATTATTTGATGTAAATGTCTGATCCGTGTGTCTAACTGTTACAGTTATCATTTGATTTAAATGTCTCATGCGTGTGTCTAACTGTTACAGTTATCATTTGATGTAAATGTCTGATCTGTGTATCTTACAGTTACAGTTATAATTTAATGTAAATGACTGATCACTGTATCTAACTGTTACAGTTATTATTTGATTTAAATGACTGATCCGTGTTTTTAACAGTTACCGTTACTATTTCATGTAAATATCGGATTCGTGTGTCTTACAGTTACAGTTATTATTTGATGTAAATGACTGATCCGTGTGTCTAACTATTACAGTTATTATTTGATGTAAATATCGGATTCGTGTGTCTTACAGTTACATTTATTGTTTGATGTAAATGACTGATCTGTGTGTCTAACAGTTACAGTTATTATTTGATGGAAATGTCTGATCCGTGTATCTAACAGTTACACTTATTATTTGATGTAAATGTCTGATTCGTGTATCTTACAGTTACAGTTATTATTTGATGTAAATGACTGATCCGTGTGTCTAACAGTTACAGTTATTATTGATGTAAATGTGTGATTCGTGTTTCTAACAATTACCGTTACTATTTGATGTAAATTTCCTATTCGTGTGTCTTACAGTTACAGTTATTATTTGATGTAAATGTCTGATCCGTGTGTCTAACAGTTGCAGTTATTATTTGATGTAAATGTCTGATCCGTGTATCTAACAGTTACAGTTATTATTTGATGTAAATGTCTGATCCGTGTTTCTAACAGTTACAGTTATTATTTGATGTAAATGTCTGATCAGTGTATCTCACAGTTACACTGATTATTTGATGTAAATGTCTGATTCGTGTTTCTTACAGTTACAGTTACTATTTGATGTAAATGACTGATCCGTGTATCAAACAGTTACAGTTACTATTTGATGTAAATGACTAATCCGTGCATCTAACTGTTACAGTTATTATTTGATGTAAATGACTGATCCGTGTATCTAACAGTAACAGTTAATATTTGATGTAAATGTCTGATCCGTGTATCTAACAGTTACAGTTGTTATCTGATGTAAATATTTGATCCGTGTATCTAACAGTTACATTGATTATTTGATGTAAATGTCTAATCCGTGTTTCTAACAGTCACAGTTATTATCTGTTGTAAATGTCTGATTCGTGTATTTAACAGTCACAGTTATTATCTGATCTAAATGACTCATTCGTGTATCTAACAGATAGAGTTATTATTTGATGTAAATGTCTGATTCGTATATCTAACAGTTTCAGGTACTGTTTGATGTAAATCTGATTCGTGTATCAAACAGTTACAGTTACTATTTGATGTAAATATCTGATTCGTGTGTCTTACAGTTACAGTTACTATTTGATGTAAATGTCTGATTCGTGTATCTAACAGTTACAGTTATTATTTGATGTATATGTCTGATCCGTGTGTCAAACAGTTACCGTTACTATTTGATGTAAATCTGATTCGTGTATCTAACAGTTACCCTTACTATTTGATGTAAATATCTGATTCGTGTGTCTTACAGTTACAGTTACTATTTGATGTAAATATCTGATCCGTGCTCTAGCAGTTACAGTTATTATTTCATGTAAATATCTGATTCGTGTGTCTAACAGTTACATTCATTATTTCATGTAAATGTCTTATCCGTGTATCTAACAGTTACCGTCACTATTTGATGTAAATTTCTGATTCGTGTGTCTTACAGTTACAGTTACCAATTCATATAAATGACTGATCCGTGTTGCTAACAGTTACAGTTACTATTTGATGTAAATGACTGATTCGTGTATCTAACTGATACAGTTATTATTTGATGTAAATGACTGATCCGTGTATCTAACAGTTACAGTTATTATTTGATGTAAATGACTGATCCGTGTATCTAACAGTTACAGTTATTATCTGTTGTAAATGTCTGATTCGTGTATCTAACAGTCACAGTTATTATCTGATGTAAATATCTGATCCGTGTATCTAACAGTTACAGGTATTATTTGATGTAAAGGTCTGATCCGTCTATCTAACTGTTACAGTTATTATCTGATGTAAATGTCTGATTCGTGTATCTAACAGTTACAGTTATTATCTGATGTAAATATCTGATCCGTATATCTAACAGTCACAGCTATTATCTGATGTAAATATTTGTTCCGTGTATCTAACAGTTACTGTTATTAACTGTTGTAAATGTCTGATTCATGTATCTAATAGTCACAGTTATTATCTGATGTAAATATCTGATCCGTGTATGAAACTGTTACAGTTATTATCTGTTGTAAATGTCTGATTCGTGTATTTAACAGTCACAGTTATTATTTGATGTAAATGACTGATTCGTGTATCTAACTGTTACAGTTATTATTGGATATAAATGTCTGATTCGTGTATCTAACTTTTTCAGTTACTATTTGATGAAAATCTGATTCGTGTATCTAACAGTTACCGTTACTATTTGATATAAATATCTGATTCGTGTGTCTGATAGTTACAGTTATTATTTGATGTAAATGTCTGATTCGTGTATCTAATAGTTACAGTTATTATTTGATGTAAATGTCTGATCCGTTTGTCTAACAGTTACAGTTATTATTTGATGTAAATATCTGATCCGAGCACTAATAGTTACAGTTATTATTTGGTCCGTGTATCTAACTGTTACAGTTATTATATGATGTAAATATCTGATCCGTGTATCTTACAGTTTCAGTTATTATTTGATGTAAATATCTGATTCGTGTGTCTAACAGTTACAGTTATTATTTCATGTAAATATCTGATCCATGTATCTAACAGTTACCGTCACTATTTGATGTAAATATCTGATTCGTGTGTCTTTCAGTTACAGTTACCAATTCATGTAAATGTCTGATTCGTGTATCAAACAGTTACCGTTTCTATTTGATGTAAATGTCTGATCCGTCTATCTAACAGTTACAGTTATTATTTAGTTATTATTTGATGTAAATGTTTGATCCGTGTATCAAAGAGTTACCGTTTCTATTTGATGTAAATGTCTGATCCATCTATCTAACAGTGACAGTTATTATTTAGTTATTATTTGATGTAAATGTCTGATCCGTGTATCTTACAATTACAGTTATTATTTGATGTAAATGTCTTATCCCTGTGTCTTACAGTTACAGTTACTGTTTGATGTAAATGTCTGATCTGTGTGTATTACAGTTACAGTTACTTTTTGATGTAAATGTCTGATCCGTGTATCTAACTGTTACAGATATCGTTTGATGTAAATGACTGATCCGTGTATCTAACAGTTACATCGACTACTTGATGTAAATGTCTGATCCGTATATCTAACTGTTACAGTTGCTATTTGATGTAAATGACTGATTTGATTCGTGTATCTAACAGATACAGTTATAATTTAATGTAAATGTCTGATTCGTGTATCTAATTGTTACAGTTATTATTTGATGTAAATGACTGATCTGTCTATCTAACTGTTACAGTTATTATTTGATGTAAATGACTGATCCGTGTATCTAACTGTTTCATTTATTATTTGATGTAAATGACTGATTCGTATATCTAACAGTTACAGTTATTATCTGTTGTAAATGTCTGATTCGTGCATCTTACAGTCACAGTTATTATCTGATGTAAATATCTGATCCGTGTATCTAACAGTTATAGATATTATTTGATGTAAATGTCTGATCCGTGTATCTAACAGTTACAGTTATTATCTGATGTAAATGTCTGATACGTGTATTTAACAGTTACAGTTATTATCTGATGTAAATATCTCATCCGTGTATCTAACAGTTACAGTTATTATCTGTTGTAAATGTCTGATTCGTGTATCTAACACTCACAGTTATTATCTGATGTAAATATCTGATCCGTGTATCTAACTGTTACAGTTATTATTTGATGTAAATGTCTGATCCGTGTATCTAACTATTACAGTTATTATCTGATGTCAATGTCTGATTCGTGAATCTAACAGTCACAGTTATTATCTGATTTAAATATCTGATCCGTGTATCTAACAGTCACAGTTATTATCTGTTGTAAATGTCTGATTCGTGTATCTATCAGTCACAGTTATTATCTGATGTAAATGACTGATTTGTGTATCTAACTGTTACAGTTATTATTGGATGTAAATGTCTAATTCGTATATCTAACAGTTTCAGTTACTATTTGATGAAAATATGATTCGTGTATCTAATAGTTACCGTTACTATTTGATGTAAATATCTGATTCGTGTGTCTGATAGTAACAGTTATTATTTGATGTAAATGTCTGATTCGTATATCTAATAGTTACAGTTATTATTTGATGTAAATGTCTGATCCTTGTGTTCTAACTGTTACAGTTATTATTTGATGTAAATATCTGATTCGTGTGTCTAACAATTACAGTTATTATTTGATGTAAATGTCTGATCCGTGTATCTAACAGTTACCGTCATTATTTGATGTAATTATCTGGTTCGTGTGTCTTACAGTTACAGTTACCAATTCATGTAAATGTCTGATTCGTGTATCAAACAGTTACCGTTACTATTTGATGTAAATGTCTGATCCGTGTATCTAACAGTTACAGTTATTATTTGATGTAAATGTCTGATCCGTGTATCTAACATTTACAGTGATTATTTAGTTATTATTTGATGTAAATGTCTGATCCGTGTATTTTACAGTTACAGTTATTATTTGATGTAAATGTCTGATACGTGTATCTTACATTGACAGTTATTATTTGATGTAAATGTCTGATCCGTGTGTCTTACAGTTACAGTTACTGTTTGATGTAAATGTCTGATCTGTGTGTCTTACAGTTACAGGCATAGTGCCACCATTGCAAAAAGGAAGTGCTTCCATGGGGTAGTCGCATAATGGCGGTTATAAATAATCCTCAATTCTTCTTCTTTAAAAGTGCATTTTCCTTATTTTAATGCTCATTTTTTTTATTTGAATGGCATTATTGATGTATTTTGAACATTTTGATAGCATTGTCATGTTTGAATTTTGAATTTAGAAAAAAAAGATGATGCTTGGAAATTGGGGTATGAATTCATGATTTCGGAAGTCTACTTTCACTTTGTCACCAGTGTACACACTGAGCAGAAAAAAATCTCTTATATGACACATGACCCCTACTTTTCTCATCATATTTTGATAGTGCAGAGGTTGACAAAAAGTAAAATGTAGGTTTCACTTCTTTCATTTGGGACCCTCTATCAATGACAAGCCTTCAAACTTTTATTATTTACTATAGAATAAAGAACAAAAATCAATGGTGGGGTTACACCGACAGTTACTTTATGATGTAAATGTCTGATCCATGTATCTAACTGTTACAGATATCGTTTGATGTAAATGACTGATCCGTGTATCTAACAGTTACATTGACTACTTGATGTAAATGTCTGATCCGTGTATCCAACTGTTACAGTTGCATTTTGATGTAAATGACTGATTCGTGTATCTAACAGATACAGTTATAATTTAATGTAAATGTCTGATTCGTGTATCTAACAGTTTCAATCACTTTTTGATGTAAATCTGATTAGTGTGTCTTACATTTGCAGTTATTATTTGATATAAATGTCTGATCCGTGTATCTAACAGTTACAGTTATTATTTGATGTAAATGTCTGATTCGTGTGTCTAACTGTTACAGTTATTATTTGATGTAAATGTCTGATCCGTGTGTCTATCAGTTACCGTTACTATTTGATGTAAATATCTGATTCGTGGGTCTTACAGTTACAGTTATTTTTTATGTAAATGTCTGATCCGTGTATCTAAAAGTTACCGTTATTATTAGATGTAAATGTCTGATCTGTGTATCTAACAGTTACCGTTACTATTTGATGTAAATATCTGATTCGTGTGTCTTACAGTTACAGTTATTTTTTTATGTAAATATCTGATCCGTGTGTCTAACAGTTACAGTTACTATTTGATGTAAATGTCTGATTCGAGTGTCTTACAGTTACAGTTATTATTTGATGTAAATATCTGATCCGTGTGTCTAACTGTTACAGTTACTTTTTGATGTAAATGTCTGATCCGTGTATCTAATAGTTTCAGTTACTGTTTGATGTAAATCTGATTCGTGTGTCTTACAGTTACAGTTATCATTTGATGGGAATGTCTGATTTGTGTGTCTTACAGTTACAGTTATTGTTTGGTGTAAATGTCTGATCCGTGTATCTAACAGTTACAGTTATTATTTGATGTGAATGTCTGATCTGTGTATCTAACAGTTACAGTTATTTTTTTATGTAAATGTCTGATCCGTGGATCTAACAGTTACAGTTATTATTTGATGTAAACGTCTGATCCGTGTATCTTACAGTTACAGTTATTATTTGATGTAAATCTGATTCGTGTATCTAACAGTTACCGTTACTATATGATGTAAGTATCTGATTCGTTTGTCTTACAGTTACAGTTGTTATTTGATGTAAATGTCTGATCCGTGTATCTAACAGTAACAGTTATTATTTGATGTAAATGTCTTATCCCTGTATCTAACAGTAACAGTTATTATTTGATGTAAATGTCTGATCCGTGTATCTAACAGTTACAGTTATTTTTTATGTAAATGTCTGATCAGTGTATCTAACAGTTACAGTTATCATTTGGTGTAAACGTCTGAACCGTGTATCTTACAGTTACAGTTATTATTTGATGTAAATATCTGATTCGTGTATCTAACAGTAACAGTTATTATTTGATGTAAATGTCTTATCCGTGTATCTAACAGTAACAGTTATTATTTGATGTAAATGTCTGATCTATGTATCTAACAGTTACAGTTATTATTTAATGTAAATATCTGATTCGTGTATCTAACAGTAACAGTTATTGTTTGATGTAAATGTCTGATCTGTGTATCTAACAGTTACAGTTATTATTTGATGTAAATGTCTAATTCGTGTATCTAACATTAACAGTTATTATTTGATGTAAATATCTGATTCGTGTATCTAACAGTAACACTTATTATTTGATGTAAATATCTGCTTCGTGTATCTAACAGTAACAGTTATTATTTGATGTAAATATCTGATTCGTGTATCTAGCAGTAACAGTTATTATTTGATGTAAATATCTGATTCGTGTATCTTACAGTAACAGTTATTATTTGATGTAAATATCTGATTCGTGTATCTAACAGTTACAGTTATTATTTGATGTAAATGTCTGATTCATGTATCTAACAGTAACAGTTATTATTTTATGTAAATGACTGATCCGTGTATCTAACAGTTACAGTTATTATTTGATGTAAATGTCTGATTCGTGTATCTAACAGTTACAGTTACTATTTGATGTAAATATCTGATTCGTGTATCTAACAGTATCAGTTATTATTTGATGTAAATATCTGATTCGTGTATCTAACAGTAACAGTTACCAATTGATGTAAATGTCTGATCCGTGTATCTAACAGTTACAGTTTATAATTGATGTAAATGTCTGATCGGTGTATCTAACTGTTACAGTTATCATTTGATGTAAATGTCTGATCCGTGTATCTAACAGTTACAGATAATATTTGATTTAAATATCTGATTCGTGTAATAAACTGTTACAGATAATATTTGAAGTAAATGTCTGATTTGATGAATTTAGATTTGAGTATCTAACAGTTACAGTTACTATTTGATGTAAATGTCTGATCCATGTTTTAAACATTTACAATTACTATTTGATGTAAATGTCTGATTCGTGTATCTAACAGTTACCGTTACTATTTGATGTAAATGTCTGATTCGTGGATCTAACAGTAACAGTTATTATTTGATGTAAATGTCTGAACCGTGTATGAAACAGTTACAGATAATATTTGATGTAAATGTCTGATTTGGTGAATTTAGGATTTGAGTTTCTAACAGTTACAGTTACTATTTAATGTAATTGTCTGATTCGTGTATCCGACAGTTACAGTTAGTATTTGATGTAAATGTCTGATTCGTGTATCTAACAGTTACAGTTGTACATGTGTCTTACAGTTACTACTTGATGTAAATGTCTGATTTGATGGAACGAGGATTCTTCTTTCTAACATTTACTATTGACTATAAGTAACTATTGGATGTAAATGTACGATTTGATGAAACCAGAATTCGTGTAACAAACAGTTACTATTTACTATAAGTTATTGGATGTAAATGTCTGATTTGATGAAACCAGGATTCGTGTATCTAACAGTTACTATTTACTATAAGTTACTATTGGATGTAAATGTCTGATTCGATGAAACCAGGATTTGTGTATTTAACAGTTACTATTTACTATAAGTTACTATTGGATGTAAATGTCTGATTTGATGAAACCAGGATTTGTGTATTTAACAGTTACTATTTACTATAAGTTACTATTGGATGTAAAAGTCTGATTTAATGAATGTAGGATTCGTTTATCCAACATTAACTATTTACTGTAAGTTACTATTGGATGTAAATGTCTGATTTGATGAAACCATATTCGTGTATCTGACAGTTACTATTGACTATCAGTTACTTTTTGATGTAAAAGTCTGATTTAATAAATCTAGGATTTTTTGTATCTAACAGTTACTTTTTATTATAAGTTACTATTGGATGTAAATGTCTGATTTGATGAAACCAGCATTCGTGCATCTAGTATTTACTATTTACTATAAGTTGCTATTGGATGTAAATGTCTGATTTGATGAATATAGGATTCGTGTACCTAACATTTACTATAAGTTACTATTGGATGTAAATGTCTGATTAGATGAAACCAGTTTTCGTGTATCTGACAGTTACTATTGACTATAAGTTACTATTGGATGTAAATGTCTGATTTAATTAAAACCAGTATTCGTGTGTCTAACAGCTACTATTTACTATAAGTTACTATTGGATGTAAATGTCGGATTTGATGAAACCAGGTTCGTGTATTTAACAGTTACTATTTACTTTAAGTTACTATTGGATGTAAAAGTCTGATTGAATGAATCTAGGATTCGTTTATCTAACATTTACTATTGACTATAAGTTACTATTGGATGTAAATGTCTGATTTGATGAAACCTGTATTCGTGTATCTAAAAGTTATTATTTACTATAAGTTACTATTGGATGTAAAAGTCTGATTTAATGAATCTAGGATTCTTGTATCTTACAGTTACTATTGACTATAAGTTACTATTGGATGTAAATGTCTGATTTGATGAAACCAGGATTTGTTTATATGACAGTTACTATTGACTATATGTTACTATTGGATGTAAAAGTCTGATTTAATGAATCTAGGATTCTTGTATCTAACAGTTACTATTTACTATACGTTACTATTGGATGTAAATGTCTGATTTAATGAATCTAGGATTCGCTTTTCTAACATTTACTATTTACTATAAGTTACTATTGGATATAAATGTCTGATTTGATGAAACCAGGATTCGTTTATCTGACAGTTACTATTTACTATATGTTACTATTGGATGTAAAAGTCTGATTTAATGAATCTAGGATTCTTGTATCTAACAGTTACTATTTACTATAAGTTACTATTGGATGTAAATGTCTGATTTAATGAATCTAGGATTCGTGTATCTAACATTTACTATTTACTATAAGTTACTATTAGATGTAAATATCTGATTTGATGAAACCAGGATTTGTTTATCTGACAGTTACTATTTACTATAAGTTACTATTGGATGTAAAAGTCTGAATTAATGAATCTAGGATTCTTGTATCTAACAGTTACTATTTACTATACGTTACTATTGGATGTAAATGTCTGATTTAATTAATCTAGGATTCTTGTATCTAACAGTTACTATTGACTATAAGTTACTATTGGATGTAAATGTCTGATTTAATGAATCTAGGATTCGTGTATCTAACATTTACTATTTACTATAAGTTACTATTAGATGTAAATGTCTGATTTAGTGAAACCAGTATTCGTGTATCTGACAGTTACTATTGACTTTAAGTTACTATTGGATGTAAATGTCTGATTTGATGAAACCAGTATTCGTTTATCTAACCGTCACTATTTACTATAGGTTTCTAATTGGTCTGATTTCCGTTATCCTTTTTTCATTTCGCTTGTATATTTTTGTCCGAAAACTAAATAGAGAGACCTGTCAGTTTCCTTGTGATCGCCTCTATAGTTCGGTCCCTCCATATGTCTGTCTGTCTTTTTATCAGACTCTCAGGTCAACGTTTTGTGACAGGCCTCTAACGATATACATGCAACTCCAAGACAACCAAATATGGTGTCACTGTTCTACAACTCTGTCCTCACCAAGAGGATTGGAGCACCTTAAGGGAGGAGAATGGCCAGAAATTCGTTTTCAGTCTATACTTTTGCTTAAAGTGAAACTATCAAGATTTAAAGATCATCGGTCAATGACGCAAAGATGCCAATGTTGTTACTTTACTTTTTCATGTACTTGAAACTACTACTAGTATATAAATTAATTTGAGGGCTATATATACGCTTTGCTAATACTGACCGATTTGAACTTCGTTGGTGTTGCTCTCTTTGTCAATCGGTATCTACATGTAGGTCTAAATGTATTTTATGTAGCCTTTGTGCGTATTATATCTATAAACATTTCCCATGTGTACGCATCGGTGTGTGACTAAGTATGCACGAGAGGAAAGCTGATATATGCTACTCAAAAGTACGTGCCCATAAAGACTCTACCGAACTAAATTCGAGCTGTTCTGTGAACGACCCTAGAAAATGTAATTGAAAACAATTTCTTAATATGCGTTTTCATTCTTAATGATATTAACTAGAGTGGCTTCTAAAAACGTTTTAAAACTATACATATACCATTTTGATATAACATTTTTTGGGGAAAAATTTACATGGTCCTTGTCCAGTTTTGGGTAGTATATTTATAAACACTTAGAACTTAAGAATCAAAAGATAAATGAAACTCAAAAAGTATGTAAGTAAGAAATTGTATCAAAAATAACATTAGGTTGCTTATTTTACCAGTGGTCATTGGTTTTGTAGTTGATGTTTTTTCTGTGGTTGATATCTGTTCTGTAATTGATATCTGTTCTATCGTTGATGTCTCTTCTATATGTGTTGTTAGTTCTGTAAAAACGGTAATAAAGAAATTATTTAAATACTTTAAACATGATTAATAATTATTGATTAAAAGTATATGTAGCGTATTGGCTCCCGTCAATGGACGACCCTGCTCAAATTCCACATTTACTTTCTGGAGAACATTTCAGACCAACGATATTCCATTGTATCGAGGCTATACCAGTTACATTTAAGCAGTACCAAAACCGTTAGGTTCAATGCAAATAATAAAACATTGACAGTGCTTTTCTTAAGTTTTCTTGTGTTACTTTTACTTTTAGTTATCATCTCAAACTACTAGTATACAGATATGTTGGCGTCTTCATCATATTTGATTTCTCTAGTATCTGCTACTTAACTGAATTTAGAAAAATTAGAATTTCTAAAAGTTTCTGTTTAATGTTAGTGTTTGTTTAAAGTATACCCAATATTCTTCTGCGATTGTTTATTTAATTATTTTAGAATCGACCCCAAAACAAAATCTGACAGTCTGTCAGCCCCTTCGTCAGTTTTGTACGATCATAAGACTAGATGTACTTTAAGGGAAGAGAATATCCGTAACTTTTGTTTTTATAACTGTGTAACGATGTTCTGTGCCAATGTATCACCCTAGTTGTTCTTCAATTAGTCTAAGTTTACCCATTGTTTATATCCTTACATGTAAACAATATGCTGAACAAATTATATCTTCTGAATCAATAAATTATACTGTGCGTCCGTATTGCGTGAGCGGGATGTGTAAGAATAACATCACACACGAGACGGAACAGGTATGATTTTAAACACATAAGTCGTTAGAATTAAAAAGTAAAATGAATATAGCATACCTCTTATGTGCACATTTTAAAGATAATTTTTGTATTCATTTTATCACGATACCGCAAACAAAGAGTCGGTAAACTATATCATATAAAAAAAGCTTTAAACATTCACCTGTTCCAATGGTTTTAAATTCTGTAGTAGAAGAATGTACTGTAAGAAAAGGGTTAAATAGATATTTCAATACTTTTATTAACGATAACTAATTGATTAAATGCTACAATGACCTTTTGGAGAACATTTCTGCATTTAAGCACTAATACAACAGTACCAAAACAGTCTTCTCATTCATAAAATATGCACTAATACAACAATACCAAAACAGTCTTCTCATTCATAGAATATGCACTAATACAACAGTACCAAAACAGTCTTCTCATTCATAAAATATGCACTAATACAACAGTACCAAAACAATCGTCTCATTCATAGCATATGCATTAATACAACAGTACCAAAACAATCTTCTCATTCATAGAATATGCACTAATACAACAGTACCAAAACAGTCTTCTCATTCATAGAATATGCACTAATACAACAGTACCAAAACATTCTTCTCATTCATAATATATGCACTAATACAACAGTACCAAACAAGAGAATTGATAATAACATTAGAAAAATATTAGAAAAAAATAACAATCTTTCATTTGCGTTGTTAAAATGCAAACCATAGATACAATATCAAGGAATCTTCCAAACCAATAAATTTAATGTCGACCATACTATGGAATTACATGCAACACATCTGGACAGGGTGGGCAAATTTACATATATGAACTGATAGCTTTATATGAGTAGGATCCAGTTAAGGATTCATGACTACTCACATGCTATATAAAGGACAAATTTATAAACCTGTTGGATCATATAGATAAAGTGAATTCAGATACATTTAATTTCATAAAGGGAGATAATTGAATTCACAACAACGGAATTTACGATTTTTGGGATCTTTTCAGATGTTCATTCACAATGCATGATACATATGGAGATAATTATTTGTGAATAACCAAGACATAAATGTACAGACCAGACTACGGCGAGTGCGCCTAGCTACAATGCTGCAAACCATAGATACAATATCTAGGCCTCTGCAAATTTATTGGTTTGGCAAAGGCCTTGATATTGTATCTATTATTCATAATAGTATATATATATACTATTAACATATATATATATGTTAATACTTGTATATTTATATATATATTCATACTAGTATATTTATTTATATATTTCAAACTATTCAGACCTGTTGACATACAGTTATTGTCATTTGCTGTATCAACTGCTGAATGATGAATTTAGAATCCGTGTTACTTACGTGTACTATTCTATATAAATGTAAACATGTGTTTGCTTCTTTCCGTTTTCTTTTTGCGTTTGTTCATTTTATTGTCCCGACAAATGAAGGTATGTGAGATATTGTTACAGTATCTGTCTGTCCATGCGTTTGTCTGTCAGATAACCTTAGTGTTCGCTCTGTACCGTTGTATATGACATACGGACGACTATTTCCCTTGATGTACTTAGGTGAAAGAGAATAGTCCTATATATTTTTCTATAAAAAAAATCAAACAAACAACACACGCTGTTTTTTTTTCGATTTGCGTGACGCATTTATAGCGTGACGACATAGACAAGCCATAGATACAATCGGGTGCATAAAACATAATACGCATATACGTATATTAAAGAACAACCTTTGAAAACATTGTACATTAATTTTTCAAATGACAGTCTTAAAAGGTGTATAAAACGTAGTTGACTCACCCAGGAAAAACCAACGACGGAAACCTCTGGAAACCTGTTCCCATTTATCAAATGTATTATACCACTGAATGCCGGGCTTCATTTTTGAAAATCTTTTATGAACAATACGCCTGCATATTAGGTATGTTCAGAACAACTTTTTGACAAACGACACATTGGTGTTCGTATTGTTATATAAATACAATTACATGTAATGAATATCTTTCTCGGTAACTTACCTTCTTATCTCGAATCACTCAAGCATTCAAAACAGGATTTGAATAACAATAACGCTAGGACAAAGGTACTCGGCTATACGAAGTCACGCGGAGTATAATGATTTACAATTTTGTATTTGGTCTGTAAGCTTATAATTTCATGCAGTCATACAACCTTTCAGAACTTCAAAATTATTCTTCACTGGGGTGATACTGAGCAAAATGTTGATCGCCCTATGTCCGTCATACAAACTGTTTTGTTTTATGCACTCTTTCACAAATATATTTATTGAATCTTCACCAAACTTAGGTAGTCATATATATAACCATAATATTTCAGAAAGTTCTTAAACTGGCAAAATCGGATCATAAGAATATCTATCAAAAATGCACTCTTTGACTGTCTGCACTCTAGCACCTGTATGTTTTATGTGATCTTCACCTAATGTGTACAGTATTTATATAACTATATATATCGGTCACGTTCTTTGGAATGGCCAAAATTTTTAATTAGTCAGGCTGTCCAATCAAAATTTCTTGGTCGGTCTGTAACTTTGCCATTTCAAAACAATGTTTTTCGAATATTATACTTTATCACCCGCACTTTACATTTATTCTTACACAGTAGTTATAGAATAATAATGTATCAGACTCTTTTTAAAATAAAAAATCGGGTTGTTATTTTGGAGTTATGACCCCTTTATAGTCAAAGATTTGATGTTGTGTGCACTCTAGCACTCGTAGCCTTCATTTGATCTTCACCAAACTTACACAATAGTTTAGATGTCTGAGACATGGCCCTTTCATTATCTAAAATACCTTCTTTGGCATTGTCTCTTCTGTATAAACATTGCATAAACTTATCACATTCATTTACCATTTCTTTAGTGAATGAGGTATACCGTGTCAAGATATAAAGTTCTTTGAACACTTTTGGATTAAGATTTGAATTCTAATTCAGAACTCTCTTATCTGTCATTCATTTTCATCCCCAGTCCCGACTCAATATGACTCTGGCTGTACTGCACGTAAACACAATCAATTTATTTTCTCCAAAAAATTATAATGAGTTTGGAGCCTAACAACCAGAACTAATAGCAACGCGGCTTATTTTTATTGATCAATTTATCTATTTATCTTGTTGCTTAAAATGAACACATCTGTAATACATTTATAATTTAGCTTGTACTTGTGATGATGTTTACTTTATATGCTCTTCTCGTTGTCAAAATATAGGCAACTCTGCAGATGTCCGGAGCAATGCTGGAATTGCAATATTGGCCAGTGATTCTAGAATAGCGCAACGCTTTCTTTGACAACATGTCGTGTTATTAGCAGCTGTTCAAAGCATGAATATGTACACATCTTTAATATAATCCAAATTGTACTTATGGTGTCGATTAAAATAAACATACAAAAACACGTGTACGTGCTTACCTGGACACCATGTCATGCTACAGACCACACTTCGCCTAGTGCCGTCTACACACCAAGGATTTGTTTTCGTACCATTTGGATTTCGGCAGTAGTTATTGATTTCACCAAATTGGGCAAACTGTACAAATAACACATCTAGTGATTATCTGCCTTACATCCATTGCACAGCATGCAGACTGTATTAACGGTTATACATAAATATGATCAGGTCAATAGCAGAATACAAGTATACTGTAAGAAAAGATAACATTTTAAAAGATAATAAAAATACAAGAACGTTGTTAACAGTGTAACAGCAAAATATTAATGATGCAAAATTTCTTCTTCTCCAAATAATTCACAGGGTCAATTCTGGAGCATTGTCGTACATTTGTGACTGTAGACGAATGAATTGAGATGTGCGGGAACAATTAGTACATATTAAATAGAAATATGACTATTTAATGCCATATAATGACAAATCGAAAGTACAACGTTTACATTGCCATGGTATCGTTGCCATGATAGAAAATATATTACCCTGGTGAATAATAGATTACAACAAAAGCTTTAAAATTGACTAGGAATTCGTTGGACACATCTTCTTCTTTATCATTGATTACAATACTATAAAATAATATTCCTTCTAATAAAAATCCATATGATGTTGATACGGATATCTAAAATACTTTTTTAATAGCATGCTATCAAATAAGTTAACCATATACCCAATCCTTGTGTTGTTCTATTATAAACGCTGGCCATGTCACACATTTCCTACCAAAAATCGTGATTGCATATGTACCATTGTACGACTCACCATTGCCATAGTAACAATCCCCTTTAAATACAAAAGAGAATGGTACATAAAGTCTCGCAGCTTATTATTACAATAATATAAAACAGAATGGTACATAAACTGTCGTAGCATAGTATTACACTAATACATAACAGAATGGTACATAAACTGTCGTAGCATAGTATTACACTAATACATAACAGAATGGTACATAAACTGTCGTAGCATAGTATTACACTAATACATAACAGAATGGTACATAAACTGTCGTAGCATAGTATTACACTAATACATAACAGAATGGTACATAAACTGTCGTAGCATAGTATTACACTAATACATAACAGAATGGTACATAAACTGTCGTAGCATAGTATTACACTAATACATAACAGAATGGCACATAAACTGTCGTAGCATAGTATTACACTAATACATAACAGAATGGCACATAAACGGTCGTAGCATAGTATTACACTAATACATAACAGAATGGCACATAAACTGTCGTAGCATAGTATTACACTAATACATAACAGAACGGCACATAAACGGTCGTAGCATAGTATTGCACTAATACATAACAGAATGGTACATAAACTGTCGTAGCATAGTATTGCACTAATACATAACAGAATGGTACATAAACTGTCGTAGCATAGTATTACACTAATACATAACAGAATGGCACATAAACGGTCGTAGCATAGTATTACACTAATACATAACAGAATGGCACATAAAGTGTTGCAGATCATTATTACAATGATATAAAACAGAAGGTCACATAAATTGTCGCAGCCTATTATTACAATAACATGAAACAGAATGGTACATAAAATGTCGCAGCTTAGTACTATAATAATACATAAAAGAAAGGCACATAAAGTGTTGCAGCTGATTATTACAATAATATAAAACAGAATGGCACATAAAGTGTTATAGCTTATTATTACAATAATATAAAACAGAATGCCACATAAAGTGTTGCAGCTTATTGTTACAATAATATAAAACAGAATGGCACATAAAGTGTTGCAGCTTATTGTTACAATAATATAAAACAGAATGGCACATAAAGTGTTGCAGCTTATTGTTACAATAATATCAAACAGAATGGCACATAAAGTGTTGCAGATGATTATTACAATTATATAAAACAGAATGCCACATAAAGTGTTGCAGCTTATTGTTACAATAATATAAAACAGAATGCCACATAAAGTGTTGCAGCTTATTGTTACAATAATATCAAACAGAATGGCACATAAAGTGTTGCAGATGATTATTACAATTAAATAAAACAGAATGGCACATAAAGTGTTGCAGATGATTATTACAATTATATAAAACAGAATGGCACATAAAGTGTTGCAGATGATTATTACAATTATATAAAACAGAATGGCACATAAAGTGTTGCAGCTTATTGTTACAATAATATAAAACAGAATGGCACATAAAGTGTTGCAGCTTATTGTTACAATAATATAAAACAGAATGCCACATAAAGTGTTGCAGCTTATTGTTAAAATAATGTAAAACAGAATGCCACATAAAGTGTTGCAGCTTATTGTTACAATAATATAAAACAGAATGGCACATAAAGTGTTGCTAATAATTATTACAATAATATAAAACAGAATGGCACATAAAGTGTTGCAGCTTATTGTTAAAATAATATAAAACAGAATGGCACATAAAGTGTTGCAGCTGATTATTACAATAATATCAAACTGAATGGCACATAAACGTCGCACTACACAGTTGAATTTTGTTCTTTGTTCTATGTAAAATAAGGTCTAGGATTTCCCTTGTAAAAAAAGGAATGCCACATAGAATTTTATTGTAATTTGTTTATTTTATAACAGGAATGTAAACCCACATAAAAATGTACAATAAGTGGTAGGTTGACCAGGTTGGTTTTTTTTAAAAGAGGGTGCAGTGACACCCTGAGATTGTTTGAAAAAAGAAGTCATTAAATGCTCATAAATACATGCATATGTTGAAGTCCTATAAAAGTCACTTTTATAACACCAGTGATGTCTTATTGTAGTACATGCTATACGAACTTTTGCTCTACTCATCTGAATCAAGAAATCACAACTACTATGAACCATTTTGAAAATATTTCAAAATTACCAAATAACATAGGCCTTGTTTTTAAGCGTAAGAATCATGTTACCGTGGTGAAAAGGGGCGTAACTGTGTAGTGAGACGTAAAGTGTTGCAGCTTATTGTTTCAATAATATCAAACAGAATGGCACATGAAGTGTCGTTGCTTGTTATTACAACAATACATAGCAGAATGGCACATAAAGTGTTGCAACTTATTATTACAAAAATAGAAAACAGAATGACACATAAAGTGTGTTGTAGCTTATTATAACAATAATACATAACAGAATGGTACATAAAGTGGCGCTGCTTATTATTACAATAATACATAACACAATGGCACATAAAGTGTTGCTGCTTATTTTTACAATAATAGAAAACAGAATGACACATAAAGTGTGTTGTAGCTTATTATTACAATTATACATAACAGAATGGTACATAAAGTGTCGCTGCTTATTATTACAATAATACATAACACAATGGCACATAAAGTGTCGCTGCTTATTTTTACAATAATACATAACACAATGGCACATAAAGTGTTGCAACTTATTATAACAATAATATCAAACAGAATGGTTCATAAAGTGTCGCTGCTTATTATTACAATACTACATAACACAATGGTACATAAAGTGTCGCTGCTTATTTTTACAATAATACATAACACAATGGCACATAAAGTGTTGCAACTTATTATAACAATAATATCAAACAGAATGGTTCATAAAGTGTCGCTGCTTATTATTACAATAATACATAACAGAATGGCACATAAAGTGTTGCAACTTATTATAACAATAATATCAAACAGAATGGCACATCAAGTGTTGTAGCTTATTATTATGATATAAAACAGAACGGTACATAAAGAATTGCAGCTTATTGTTACAAACAGAAAGGTACATGTAAGTAAAGTAATGCTAATTATTACAATAAATTATTTTAAACTATTTTTTCAAACATTGTTTACTTTATTATGTAAGAAGTATAGCTATACATATAATATTATTAGTGTAGTACTTTTATATGTTCTCATGTATATCAACGAGTTGCTTATCTATACGTAAACTTATTATGGTTGCATTTAAATTAGGTTTGTATCAATCATAAAGTAGTGTTCATAGGCATGTCAGCACAATTCATAAAGGAAATTATATATATCAACTGAACTGTCTTTTTAGCAGTAAATAAAATACATGGCAAAATGCTGCCATCTAATGCACAATTGATCCTCCGTTGCTCAGTTATCTGAGACAATTTAACTTAATGACTACATTAGATCGCCCGTGGCCGAGTGTTATCAGGCGCTGTCGTAAAATGACCACATTAGATCATCTGTGGCCAAGTGGTATCAGGCGGTGTCGAACAATGAACACATAAGATCGCCCCTGGACGAGTGTTATCAGGTACTGTCGTACAATGACCACATTAGATCACCGTGGACGAGTGTTATCAGGTGCTGTCGTATCATGACCACATTAGATCGCCCGTGGTTAAGTGGTATCAGGCGCTGTCGTACAATGACCACATAAGATCGTCCGTGGCCGACTGGTATCAGGCGCTGTCGTACAATGACCGCATTAGATCGCCCGTGGCCGAGTGACCACATCAGATCACCCGTGGACGAGTGTTATCAGGCGCTGTCGTACAATGACCACATAAGATCGTCCGTGGCCGACCGTTATCAGGCGCTGTCGTACAATGACCACATTAGATCGTCAGCGGCCGAGCGTTATCAGGCGCTGTAGTACAATGACCACATTAGATCGTCCGTGGCTGAGTGTTATCAGGCGCTGTCGTACAATGACCACATTAGATCGCCCGTGGCCGACAGGTATCAGGCGCTGTCGTACAATGGCCACATTAGAACGTCCGAGGCCGAGTGGTATCAGGCGCTGTCGTACAACTACCGCATTAGATCGCCTGTGACCGAGTGTTATCAGGCGCTGTCGTACAATGCCCGCATTAGATCGCCTGTGGCCAAGTGGTATAACACGCTATCGTACAATGACCATATTAGATCGCATGTGGCTGAGTGGTATCAGGCGGTGTCGTACAACAACCGCATTAGATCGCCCGTGGCCGAGTGGTATCAGGCGCTGTCGTACAATGAACACATCAGATCGCCCGTAGCCGACAGGTATCAGGCGCTGTCGTACAATGAACACATCAGATCGCCCGTGGCTGACAGGTATCAGGCGCTGTCGTACAATGACCACATTAGATCGTCTGTGGCCCAGAGGTATCAGGCGCTGTCGTACAATGACCACATTAGAAAGTCCGTGGCCGAGTGGTATCAGGCGCTGTCGTACAATGACCACATTAGATCGTCCGTGGCCGAGTGGTATCAGGCGCTGTCGTACAATGGCCACATTAGAACGTCCATGGCCGAGTTGTATCAGGCGCTGTCATACAATGACCACATTAGATAGTCCGAGGCCGAGTGGTATCAGGCGCTGTCGTACAATGGCCACATTAGAACGTCCGTGGCCGAGTTGTATCAGGCGCTGTCGTACAATGGCCACATTAGAACGTCCATGGCCGAGTTGTATCAGGCGCTGTCGTAAAATGACCACATTAGATCGTCCGTGGCCGAGTGGTATCAGGCGCTGTCGTACAATGGCCACATTAGATCGTCCGTGGCCGAGTGGTATCAGGCGCTGTCGTACAATGGCCACATTAGAACGTCCGTGGCCGAGTTGTATCAGGCGCTGTCGTACAATGACCACATTAGATCGTCCGTGGCCGAGTGGTATCAGGCGCTGTCGTACAATGACCACATTAGATCGTCCGTGGCCGAGTGGTATCAGGCGCTGTCGTACAATGGCCACATTAGATCGTCCGTGGCCGAGTGGTATCAGGCGCTGTCGTACAATGGCCACATTAGAACGTCCGTGGCCGAGTTGTATCAGGCGCTGTCGTACAATGACCACATTAGATTGTCCGTGGCCGAGTGGTATCAGGCGCTGTCGTACAATGACCACATTAGATCGTCTGTGGACGAGTGTTATCAGGCGCTGTCGTACAATGGCCACATTAGAACGTCCGTGGCCGAGTTGTATCAGACGCTGTCGTACAATAACCACATTAGATCGTCCGTGGCCGAGTGGTATCAGGCGCTGTCGTAAAATGACCACATTAGATCGTCCGTGGCCCAGAGGTATCAGGCGCTGTCGTACAATGACCACATAAGATCGCCTGTGACCGACAGGTATCAGGCATTGTCGTACAAAGACCACATTACATCGTCCGAGGCCGAGTGGTATCAGGAGTTGTCGTACAATGACCGCATTAGATGGCCCGTAGCCGAGTGGTATCAGGCGCTGTCGTACAATTACCCCATTAAATCGTCCGAGGCCGAGTTGTATCAGGCGTGTCGTACAATGACCACATTAGATCGTCCGAGGCCGAGTTGTATCAGGCGCTGTCGTACAATGACTACATTAGATCGTCCGAGGCCGAGTGGTATCAGGCGCTGTCGTACAATGAATGCATTAGATCGTCCGTGGCCGAGTGGTATCAGGCGCTGTCGTACAATGACCACATTAGATCGTCCGTGGCCGAGTGGTATCAGGCGCTGTCGTACAATGACCACATTACATCGTCCGTGGCCGAGTGGTATCAGGCGCTGTCGTACAATGATCGCATTAGATCGTCCGTGGCCGAGTGGTATCAGGCGCTGTCGTACAATGACCACATTAGATCGTCCGTGGCCGAGTGGTATCAGGCGCTGTCGTACAATGATCGCATTAGATCGTCCGTGGCCGAGTGGTATCAGGCGCTGTCGTACAATGACCACATTAGATCGTCCGTGGCCGAGTGGTATCAGGCGCTGTCGTACAATGACCACATTAGATCGTCCGTGGCCGAGTGGTATCAGGCGCTGTCGTACAATGATCGCATTAGATCGTCCGTGGCCGAGTGGTATCAGGCGCTGTCGTACAATGACCACATTAGATCGTCCGTGGCCGAGTGGTATCAGGCGCTGTCGTACAATGACCACATTAGATCGTCCGTGGCCGAGTGGTATCAGGCGCTGTCGTACAATGACCACATTAGATCGTCCGTGGCCGAGTGGTATCAGGCGCTGTCGTACAATGACCACATTAGATCGTCCGTGGCCGAGTGGTATCAGGCGCTGTCGTACAATGATCGCATTAGATCGTCCGTGGCCGAGTGGTATCAGGCGCTGTCGTACAATGACCACATTAGATCGTCCGTGGCCGAGTGGTATCAGGCGCTGTCGTACAATGATCGCATTAGATCGTCCGTGGCCGAGTGGTATCAGGCGCTGTCGTACAATGACCACATTACATCGTCCGAGGCCAAGTGGTATCAGGCGCTGTCGTACAATGACCACATTAGATCGTCCGAGGCCGAGTGGTATCAGGTGCTGTCGTACAATGATTGCATTAGATCGTCCGTGGCTGAGTGGTATCAGGTGTTGTCGTACAATGACCACATTACATCGTCCGAGGCCAAGTGGTATCAGGCGCTGTCGTACAATGACCACATTAGATCGTCCGTGGCCGAGTGGTATCAGGCGCTGTCGTACAATGATCGCATTAGATAGTCCGTGGCCAAGAGGTATCAGGCGCTGTCGTACAATGACCACATAAGATCGCCCGTGACTGACAGGTATCAGGCGTTGTCGTACAATGACCACATTACATCGTCCGAGGCCGAGTGGTATCAGACACTGCCGTACAATAACCGCATTAGATCGTCCGTGGCCGAGTGGTATCAGACGCTGTCGTACAACGACCACATTAGAACGTCCGTGGCCGAGTGGTATCAGACGCTGTCGTACAATGACCATATTAGATCGTCCGTGGCCGAGTGGTATCAGACGCTGTCGTACAATGAACACATCAGATCGCCCGTGGCTGACAGGTATCAGGCGCTGTCGTACAATGACCACATTAGAACGTCCGTGGCCGAGTGGTATCAGGCGATGTCGTACAATGACCACATTAGAACGTCCGTGGCCGAGTGGTATCAGGCGCTGTCGTACAATGCCCGCATTAGATCGCCTGTGGCCGAGTGGTATCAGACGCTGTCGTACAATGACCACATTAGATCGTCCGTGGCTGACAGGTATCAGGCGCTGTCGTACAATGACCACATTAGAACGTCCGTGGCCGAGTGGTATCAGGCGCTGTCGTACAATGCCCGCATTAGATCGCCTGTGGCCGAGTGGTATCAGACGCTGTCGTACAATGAACACATCAGATCGCCCGTGGCTGACAGGTATCAGGCGCTGTCGTACAATGACCACATTAGAACGTCCGTGGCCGAGTGGTATCAGACGCTGTCGTACAATGACCACATTAGATCGTCCGTGGCCGAGTGGTATCAGACGCTGTCGTACAATGACCATATTAGATCGTCCGTGGCCGAGTTGTATCAGGCGCTGTCGTACAATGACCACATTAGATCGTCCGTGGCCGAGTGGTATCAGACGCTGTCGTACAATGACCACATTAGATCGTCCGTGGCCGAGTTGTATCAGGCGCTGTCGTACAATGACCACATTAGAACGTCCGTGGCCGAGTGGTATCAGACACTGCCGTACAATAACCGCATTAGATCGTCCGTGGCCGAGTGGTATCAGACGCTGTCGTACAACGACCACATTAGAACGTCCGTGGCCGAGTGGTATCAGACGCTGTCGTACAATGACCATATTAGATCGTCCGTGGCCGAGAGGTATCAGACGCTGTCGTACAATGAACACATCAGATCGCCCGTGGCTGACAGGTATCAGGCGCTGTCGTACAATGACCACATTAGAACGTCCGTGGCCGAGTGGTATCAGGCGCTGTCGTACAATGACCACATTAGAACGTCCGTGGCCGAGTGGTATCAGGCGCTGTCGTACAATGCCCGCATTAGATCGCCTGTGGCCGAGTGGTATCAGACGCTGTCGTACAATGAACACATCAGATCGCCCGTGGCTGACAGGTATCAGGCGCTGTCGTACAATGACCACATTAGAACGTCCGTGGCCGAGTGGTATCAGACACTGCCTTACAATAACCGCATTAGATCGTCCGTGGCCGAGTGGTATCAGACGCTGTCGTACAACGACCACATTAGAACGTCCGTGGCCGAGTGGTATCAGACGCTGTCGTACAATGACCATATTAGATCGTCCGTGGCCGAGTGGTATCAGACGCTGTCGTACAATGAACACATCAGATCGCCCGTGGCTGACAGGTATCAGGCGCTGTCATACAATGACCACATTAGAACGTCCGTGGCCGAGTGGTATCAGACGCTGTCGTACAATGAACACATCAGATCGCCCGTGGCTGACAGGTATCAGGCGCTGTCGTACAATGACAACATTAGATCGTCCGTGGCCGAGTGGTATCAGGCGCTGTCGTACAATGACCACATTAGAACGTCCGTGGTCGAGTGTTATCAGGCGCTGTCGTACAATGACCACACTAGATCGTCTGTGGCCGAGTTGTATCAGGCGCTGTCGTACAATAACCACATCAGATGACCCGTGGACAAGTGTTACCAGGCACTGTCGTACAATGACCACATTAGATCGTCCGTGGCAGAGTGTTATCAGGCACTGTCGTACAATGACCACATAAGATCGTCCGTGGACGAGTGTTATCAGGCGCTGTCGTACAATGGCCACACCAGATCGTACGTGGCCGAGTGTTATCAGGCACTGTCGTACAATGACCACATTAGTTCGTCCGCGGCCAAGTGTTATCAGGCGCTGTCGTACAATAACCAAATTAGATCGCCCGTGGCCGAGTGACCACATCAGATCACCTGTGGCCGAGTGTTATCAGGCGCTGTCGTACAATGACCACATTAGATCGTCAGTGGCCGATTGGTATCAGGCGCTGTCGTACAATGACCACATTAGATCGTTTGTGGCCAAGTGTTATTAGGCGCTGTCCTACAATGACCACATTAGATCGTTTGTGGCCAAGTGTTATCAGGCGCTGTCGTACAATGACCACAGTAGATCGCCCATGGACGAGTGGTATCTGGGGCTGTCGTAGAATGACCACGTTAGATTGCCCGTGGCCGAGTGGTATTATGCGCTATCGTACAATGACCACGTCAGATCACCCGTGGTCGAGTGTTATCAGGCGCTGTCGTACAATGACCACACTAGATCGTCTGTGGCCGAGTTGTATCAGGCGCTGTCGTACAATAACCACATCAGATCACCCGTGGACAAGTGTTACCAGGCACTGTCGTACAATGACCACATTAGATCGTCCGTGGCAGAGTGTTATCAGGCACTGTCGTATAATGAACACATTAGATCGTCCGTGGACGAGTGTTATCAGGCGCTGTCGTACAATGACCACATTAGATCGTCTGTGGCCGAGTGTTATCAGGCGCTGTCGTACAATGACAACATTAGATCATCTGTGGCCAAGTGGTATCAGGCGCTGTCGTACAATGACCACATATGATCGCCCGTGGGCGAGTGTTATCAGGCGCTGTCGTACAATGACAACATCAGATCGTCCGTGGCTGAGTTGTATCAGGCACTGTCGTACAATGACCACATTAGATCGTCTGTGGCCGAGTGTTATCAGGCGCTGTCGTACAATTACAACATCAGATCGTCCGTGGCTGAGTTGTATCAGGCACTGTCGTACAATGACCACATTTGATCGTCTGTGGCCGAGTGTTTTCAGGCACTGTCGTACAATGACCATATTACGTGGCCGTAAAACGTATCAGGCACTGTCTTCTAATGACAACATTAAATCTGTGGCACAGTTGTAAAATGTATCAGGCACTGTCTTCTAATGACAACATTAGATCGTCTGTGATAGTGTTGTAAAATGTATCTTGCACTGTCTTCTAATGACAACATTAGATCATCTGTGACACAGTTGTAAAATGTATCAGGCGCTGTCGTCTAATGGCCACATTAGATCATCCGTGACTGAGTGATATCAGGCGCTGTCGTCTAATGACCACATTTGACCATCCGTGACCGAGTGGTATCAGGTGCTGTCGTCTAATGACCACATAGATCATCCGAGACCGAGTGGTACCAGGCGCTGTCACCATAATGACGACATTACATTATCCATTGCCTAGTGGGGTCAGGCGCTGTCGCCTAATGACGAAATCAGATCATTTGTGACCTAGTGGTAACACGCGCTGTCGTCTTATAACATTAGAAAGTCCGTGACCGAGTGGTATCAGGCGATGTCACCACCTAATAACCGCATTAGATCGTCTATGACAGAGCGGTATCAGGCGCTGTCACCTTATAACCAAATTAGATCGTCCGTGTCCGAGTGGTATCAGGCGATGTCGTCTAATAACCACATTAGATAGTCCGTGACCGTGTGGTATCAGGCGCTGTGGTCTAATGACCACATTAGTTTGTCCTTGGCTGAGTGGCATCACGCGCTGTCAACTAATGACCACATTAAGTCGTCCGTGGCCGAGTGGAATCATGGACTGTCACCTAATAACCTCGTTGGGTTATTTATGGCCGAGTGGCATCAGGCGATGTCACCTGATTACCACATTAGGTCGTCTGTGGCCAAGTTGTATCTGGCTTTGTCGTCTAATGACCACATTAGGTTATCCGTGGCTAAGTGGAATCATGCGCTGTCAACTACTGACCGCATTAAGTCGTCCGTGACCGAGTGGCATCAGGGACTGTCACCTAATAACCTCATTGGGTCGTTTATGGCCGAGTGGCATCAGGTGCTGTCACCTGATTACCACATTAGATCATCTGTGACTGAGTGATATCAGATGTGTACCCTAATGACCACATCAGATCGTCTATGACCGAGTGGTATCAGGCGCTGTCGTACAATGGCCACATTAGAACGTCCGTGGCTGAGTTGTATCAGGCGCTGTCGTACAATGACAACATTAGATCGTCCGAGGCCGAGTGGTATCAGGCACTGTCGTACAATGGCCACATTAGAACGTCCGTGGCTGAGTTGTATCAGGCGCTGTCGTACAATGGCCACATTAGATCGTCCGAGGCCGAGTGGTATCAGGCACTGTCGTACAATGGCCACATTAGAACGTCCGTGGCTGAGTTGTATCAGGCGCTGTCGTACAATGGCCACATTAGAACGTCCGTGGCCGAGTGGTATCAGGCGCTGTCGTACAATGGCCACACCAGATCGTCCGTGGCCGAGTGTTATCAGGCACTGTCGTACAATGACCACATTAGTTCGTCCGCGGCCAAGTGTTATCAGGAGCTGTTGTACAATGGCCACACCAGATCGTCCGTGGCTGAGTGTTATCAGGCACTGTCGTACAATGACCACATTAGTTCGTCCGCGGCCAAGTGTTATCAGGAGCTGTCGTACAATAACCAAATAAGATCGCCCGTGGCCGAGTGACCACATCAGGTCACCTGTGGCCAAGTGTTATCAGGCGCTGTCGTACAATGACCACATAAGATCGTCAGTGGCCGATTGGTATCAGGCACTGTCGTACAATGACCACATTAGATCGTTTGTGGCCAAGTGTTATTAGGCACTGTCGTACAATGACCACATTAGATTGTCTGTGGCCAAGTGGTACAATGTATCAGGCGCTGTCGTACAATGACCACATCAGATTGCCCGTGGACGAGTGGTATCTGGGGCTGTCGTAGAATGGCCCCCATAGATTGCCCGTGGCCGACTGGTATTATGCTCTGTCGTACAATGACCACGTCAGATCACCCGTGGTCGAGTGTTATCAGGCGATGTCGTACAATGACCACATCAGATCGTCCGTGGCCGAGTGCTATCAGGCGCTGTCGTACAATGACCACATTAGATTGCCCGTGGACGAGTGGTATCTGGGGCTGTCGTACAATGACCACGTTAGATTGCCCGTGGCCGAATGGTATAAGGCGCTGTCGTACAATGACCACATCAGATCACCCTTGGCCGAGTGTTATCAGTCGCTGTCGTACAATGACCACGTTAGATCGCCCGTGGCCGAATGGTATAAGGCGCTGTCGTACAATGACCACATCAGATCACCCTTGGCCGAGTGTTATCAGTCGCTGTCGTACAATGACCACATTAGATCGTCCGTGGCCGCGTGGTATAAGGCGCTGTCGTACAATGACCACATCAGATCACCCTTGGCCGAGTGTTATCAGGCGCTGTCGTACAATGAAAACATTAGATCGTCTGTGGCCGAGTGGTATCAGGCGCTGTCGTACAATGAAAACATTAGATCGTCTGTGGCCGAGTGGTATCAGGCGCTGTCGTACAATGACCACATTAGATCGTCCATGGCCGAGTGTTATCAGGCGCTGTCGTACAACGACCACATTAGATCGTCTGTGGCCAAGTGGTATCAGGCGCTGTCGTACAATGTCAACATCAAATAACCCGTGGACGAATGTTAACACGCGCTGTCATACAATTACCACATTAGATCATCTTTGGCCGAGTGGTATCAGGCGCTGTCGTACAATGACTACATTAGATCGTCCGTGGCCGAGTGTTATCAGGCACTGTCGTACAATGATCACATAAGATCGCCCGTGGACGGATGTTATCAGGCGCTGTCGTACAATGACCACATTAGATCGTCTGTGGCCGAGTGTTATCAGGCGCTGTCGTATAATGACCTCATCAGATCGTCTATTGCCGAGTGGTATCAGGCGGTGTCTTACAATTACCACATTAGATCGTCTGTTGCGAGTGTTATCAGGTACTGTCGTACAATGACCACATTAGATCGTCTGTGGCCGAGTGTTATCAGGCGCTGTCGTATAATGACCTCATCAGATCGTCTATTGCCGAGTGGTATCAGGCGGTGTCTTACAATAACCACATTAGATCGTCTGTGGCCGAGTGTTATCAGGCGCTGTCGTACAATGACCACATAAGATTGTCCTTGGCCGAGTGTCATCAGGCGCTGTCATACAATGGCCACACCAGATCGCCCGTAGCTGAGTGTTATCAGGCGCTGTTGTACAATGACCACATTAGATCGTCCTTGGCCGAGAGGTATCAGGCGCTGTCGTACAATGGTCACACCAGATTGCCCGTACCTGAGTGTTATCAGGTGCGGTCGTACAATGACCACGTTAGATGGCCCGTGGCCGAGTGGTATAAGGCACTGTCGTACAATGACCACATTAGATCGTCCGTGGCCGAGTGGTATCAGGCGCTGTCGTACAATAACCACATCAGATCAACCGTGGACAAGTGTTATCAGGCGCTGTCGTACAATGACCACATTAGATCGTCCGTGGCAAAGTGGTATCAGGCGCTGTCCTGCAATGGCCACATCATATCACCCCTGGCCAAGTGTTATCAGGCGCTGTCGTACAATGAAAACATTAGATCATCTGTGGCCGAGTGGTATCGACGCTGTTGTACAATGACCACATTAGATCGTCTGTAGCCGAGTGTTATCAGGCGCTGTCGTACAACGACCACATTAGATCGTCCGTGGCCAAGTGGTATCAGGCGCTGTCATACAATGTCCACATCAAATCACCCGTGGACGAATGTTAACACGCGCTGTCGTACAATGACCACATTACATCATCTGTGGCCGAGTGGTATCAGGCGCTGTCGCGCAATGACGACATAAGATCGCCCTTGGACGGATGTTATCAGGCGCTGTCGTACAATGACCACATTAGATCGTCCGTGGCCGAGTGTTATCAGGTACTGTCGTACAATGACCACATAAGATCGTCTGTGGCCGAGTGCTATCAGGCGCTGTCGTACATTGACCACATAAGATCGTCCTTGGCCGAGTGGTATCAGGCGCTGTCGTACAATGACCACATTAGATCGTTCGCGGCCAAGTGATATCAGGAGCTGTTGTACAATAACCATATTAGATCGCCCGTGGCCTGGCCGAATGACCACATCAGATCACCTGTGGCCGAGTGGTTTCAGGCGCTGTCGTACAGTGAACACATAAGTTCGTCTGTAGCCGATTGGTATCAGGCGCTGTCGTACAATGACCACATTAGATCGTCTGTGGCCAAGTGTTATTAGGCACTGTCGAACAATAGCCACACCAGATCGTCCGTGGCTGAGTGTTATCAGGCACTGTCGCACAATGACCACATTAGTTCGTCCGCGGCCAAGTGTTATCAGGCGCTGTCGTACAATAACCAAATTAGATCGCCCGTGGCCGAGTGACCACATCAGATCACCTGTGGCCGAGTGTTATCAGGCGCTGTCGTACAATGACCACATAAGATCGTCAGTGGCCGATTGGTATCAGGCGCTGTCGTACAATGACCACATTAGATCGTTTGTGGCCGAGTGTTATTAGGCGCTGTCCTACAAAGTCCACATTAGATCGTCTGTGGCCAAGTGGTATCAGGCGCTGTCGTACAATGACCACATTAGATCGCCCATGGACGAGTGGTATCTGGGGCTGTTGTAGAATGGCCACGTTAGATTGCCCGTGGCCGAGTGGTATTATGCGCTGTCGTACAATGACCACGTCAGATCACCCGTGGTCGAGTGTTATCAGGCGCTGTCGTACAATGACCATACTAGATCGTCTGTGGCCGAGTTGTATCAGGCGCTGTCGTACAATAACCACATCAGATCACCCGTGGACAAGTGTTACCAGGCACTGTCGTACAATGACCACATTAGATCGTCCGTGGACAAGTGTTATCAAGCACTGTCGTACAATGACCACATAAGATCGTCTGTGGTCCAGTGTTATCAGGCACTGTCGTACAATGAGCACATTAGATCGTCCGTGGACAAGTGTTATCAGGCACTGTCGTAAAATGAATACATTAGATCGTCCGTGGACAAATGTTATCAGGCACTGTCGTACAATGATCATATTACGTGGCCGTAAAATGTATCAGGCACTGTCTTCTAATGACAACATTAAATCGTCTGTGGCACAGTTGTAAAATGTATTAGGCACTGTCTTCTAATGACAACATTAGATCGTCTGTGATACTGTTGTAAAATGTATCTTGCACTGTCTTCTAATGACAACATTAGATCATCTGTGACACAGTTGTAAAATGTATCAGGCGCTGTCGTCTAATGGCCACATTAGATCATCCGTGACTGAGTGATATCAGGCGCTGTCGTCTAATGACCACATTTGACCATCCGTGACCGAGTGGTATCAGGTGCTGTCGTCTAATGACCACATAGATCATCCGAGACCGAGTGGTACCAGGCGCTGTCACCATAATGACGACATTACATTATCCATTGCCTAGTGGGGTCAGGTGCTGTCGCCTAATGACGAAATCAGATCATTTGTGACCTAGTGGTAACACGCGCTGTCGTCTTATAACATTAGAAAGTCCGTGACCGAGTGGTATCAGGCGATGTCACCACCTAATAACCACATTAGATCGTCTATGACAGAGCGGTATCAAGCGCTGTCACCTTATAACCAAATTAGATCGTCCGTGTCCGAGTGGTATCAGGCGCTGTCGTCTAATAACCACATTAGATAGTCCGTGACCGTGTGGTATCAGGCGCTGTGGTCTAATGACCACATTAGTTTGTCCTTGGCTGAGTGGCATCACGCGCTGTCAACTAATGACCACATTAAGTCGTCCGTGGCCGAGTGGAATCATGGACTGTCACCTAATAACCTCGTTGGGTTATTTATGGCCGAGTGGCATCAGGCGATGTCACCTGATTACCACATTAGGTCGTCTGTGGCCAAGTTGTATCTGGCTTTGTCGTCTAATGACCACATTAGGTTGTCCGTGGCTAAGTGGAATCATGCGCTGTCTACTGACGGCATTAAGTCGTTCGTGACCGAGTGGCATCAGGGACTGTCACCTAATAACCTCATTGGGTCGTTTATGGCCGAGTGGCATCAGGTGCTGTCACCTGATTACCACATTAGATCATCTGCGACTGAGTGATATCAGGTGTGTACCCTAATGACCACATCAGATCGTCTATGACCGAGTGGGATCAGGCGCTCTCACCTAATAACCAAATTAGATTCTCCGTGTCCGAGTTGTATCAGGCGTTGTCGTCTAATACTCACATTAGATAGTCCGTGACCGAGTGGTATCAGGGGCTGTCGTCTAATAACCACATTAGATATTCCGTGACCGAGTGGTATCAGGCGATATCACCACCTTATATCCACATTAGATCGTCCGTTACCAAGTGGTATCAGGTGCTGTCACTTAAAGACCACATTAGATCGTCTGTGACAGAAAGTATCAGTGGCTATCACCTACTGACCAAATTAGATCTTCCGTGGCCGAGTGATGTCTAGCGCTGTCACCTGACTACCACATTAGATTGTCTGTGACCGAGTGGTATTAGGCGCTGTCACCTTGTGACCACATTTGATCGTCCGTGACCGAGTGGTATCAGACGCTGTCAAATTATGGCTACATTAGATCGTCCGTACCTGAGTGGTATCAGGCGTTGTCGTCTAATGACCACATTAGGTCGTCTGAGGCCGAGTTATACATGTATTAGGCGCTGTCGTCCGATTACCGCAATAAGGCCGTCCATGGCCAAGTGGTATCAGGCGCTGTCGTCTGATGACTGCATTAGTTTGTCCGTGGCTAAGTAGTATCAGGCGCTGTATACTAATGACCACATTACGTCGTCCGTGGCCAATTGATATCAGGCGCTGTCGTCTAATGACCACATTAGGTCGTCTGTGGCCAAGTTGTATCTGGCTTTGTCGTCTAATGACCACATTAGGTTGTCCGTGGCTGAGTGGAATCACGCGCTGTCAACTAATGACCACATTAAGTCGTCCGTGGCCGAGTGGCATCAGGGACTGTCACCTAATAACCTCATTGAGTTGTTTATGGCTGAGTGGCATCAGGCGCTGTCACCTTATTACCACATTACGTCGTCTGTGGCCAAGTTGTATCTGGCTTTGTCGTCTAATGACCATATTAAGTTGTCCGTGGCTGGGTGGAATCACGCGCTGTCAACTAATGACCACATTAAGTCGTCCCTGGCCGAGTGGCATCAGGGACTGTCACCTAATAACCTCATTGGGTTATTTATGGCCGAGTGGCATCAGGCGCTGTCACCTAATGACCAAATTAGTTCATCTGTGGCCAAGTTGTATCTGGCTTTGTCGTCTAATGACCACAATAGGTTGTCCGGGGCTGAGTGGAATCACGCGGACGTTCTCACGAATGGGTATTTAAGTGGCTTCTTTGCGTCAATCGTATACTTGTGTGGCTAAATTTTAGAAAATTTTAGCCACGTCAATGAAAAAAAGCCTCATAAATGCTGTTTTTGAGTGGCTATAAACAGCCACGTAATTATTTTTCAACTGCTTTTCAACTGTTCATAAAAATGACTAACCCTAAACCTTAGACACTTAACTACCCATTTGTGTGTACGCTGTCAACTAATGACCACATTAAGTCGTCCGTGGCCGAATGGCATCAGGGACTGTCATCAGGGACTGTCACCTAATAACCTCATTGGGTTATTTATGGCCGAGTGGCATCAGGCGCTGTCACCTAATGATCACATTAGGTCGTCTGTGGTCAAGTTGTAAGTCGTCCGTGGCCGAATGGCATCAGGGACTGTCACCTAATAACCTCATTGGGTCGTTAATGGCCGAGTGGCATCAGGCGCTATCAACTCATTACCACATTAGATCGTCTGTGGCCAAGTTGTATCTGGCTTTGTCGTCTAATGACCACATTAGGTTGTCCGTGGCTAAGTGGAATCACGCGCTGTCATCTAATGACCACATTAAGTCGTCCGTGGCCGAGTGGCATCAGGGACTGTCACCTAATAACCTCATTAGGTCGTCTGTGGCCGAGTGGCATCAGGGACTGTCACCCAATAACCTCATTAGGTCGTCTGTGGCCGAGTGGCATCAGACGCTGTCACCTGATTTCTACATTAGATCATCTGTGACTGAGTGATATCAGGTGTGTACCCTAATGACCACATCAGATCGTCTGTGACCAAGTGGTATCAGGCGCTTTCATATAATGAACATATTAAATTGTATGTGATTGAGTTGTATAAAGTGCTGTATCCACATGACTACATTATATCGTCTGTAGTTGAGTGGTATCTGGCGCTTTCTTCTGATGACCATATTAGGTCGTCTGTGGCCTAGTGGTATCAGACGAGGTCGTCAAATGACCACATTAGACAGACCGTAGAACGAGTGGTATCAGGGGCGGTCGTCAAACGACACTATTAGACCGTCTGTGGCCGATTGGTATCAGGCGCTGTGATCAAATGACAACATTAGACCGTCTGTGGCCGAATGGTATCAGGCGCTGTGATCTAATGGCAACATTAGATTGTATGTGGCCGAGTGGTAACAGGCGCAGTGATCAAATGACAACATTAGATCGTCTATGGTCGAGTGGTATCAGGCGCTGTGATCAAATGACAATATAACACCGTCTGTGGCCGAGTGGTATAAGGCGCTGTGATCAAATGACAAAATTAGATCATCTGTGGCCGAGTGGTATCAATTGATGTGATCAAATGACAACATTAGATCGTCTGTACCGGGTGGTATCAGGAGCTGTGATCAGGTGATAACATTAGATCGTCTGTGGCCGCGTGGTATCAGGCGCTATGATCGAATGACAACGTTAGATCGTCTGTGGCTGAGTGGTATCAGGCGTTGTGATCAAATGACAACATTAGACCGTCTGTGGCCGAGTGGTATCAGGTGTTGTGATCAAATGACAACATTAGATCATCAGTGGCCGAGTGGTGTCAGGCGCTGTGACCAAATGACAACATTAGATCGTCTTAGGCTGAGTGGTATCAGGCGCTGGGATCAAATGACAACATTAGATCATCTGTGTCCAAGTGGTGTCAGGCGCTGTGATCAAATGACAACATTAGATTGTCTGTGGCCGAGTGGTATCAGGCCCTGTGATCAAATGACAACATTAGATTGTCTGTGGCCGAGTGGTATCAGGCGCTGTCCTCAAATGACAACATTACACCATCTGTGGCCGACTGGTATCAGGCGCTGTCTTCAAATCCCAACATTAGATCATCTGTTTCCGAGTGGTATCAGGCGGTGTGATCAAATGTCAACATTAGACCATCTGTGGCCGAGTGGTATCAGGCCCTGTGATCAAATGACAGCATTAGACCGACTGTAGCCGAGTGGTATCAGGCGCTGTGATCAAATGACAACATTACACCATCTGTGGCCGTGTGGTATCAGGCGCTGTCCTCAAATGACAAAATTACACCATCTGTGGCCGTGTGGTATCGGGCGCTGTCTTCAAATGCCAACATTTGATCGTCTGTGGCCGAGTGGTATCATGCTCTGTCTTCCAATGACAACAATAGATCGTCCGTGGCCAAATGGTATCAGGCGCTGTGATCGAATGACAACATTAGACCATCTGTGGTCTAGTGGTATTAGGCGCTGTGATCAAATGACAACATTAGATCGTCTGTGCCCGAATGGTAGCAGGCGCTATCTTCAAATGACATCATTAGATCATCCGTAGCCAAGTGGTAGCAGGCGCTATTGTCAAATGAAAACATTAGACTGCCCGTGGCCGAGTGGTAACATGCAATGTCGTCAAATGACCACATAAGACCGTCCGTGGGCCGAGTGGTAACAGGCGCTGTCGTCAAATGACCACATTAGACCGTCCATGGCCGAGTGGTAACAGGCGCTGTCATCAAAAGGAAATATTAGACCGTCAGCGGCCAAGAGTTACATGTATGTATCAGGCGCTGTCGTCAATTGACCACATTAGACCGTCCGTGGGATGGGTGGTAACAGGCGCTTTCGTCAAATGACCACATAAAATCATCCGTGGCCGAGTGGTTACAGGCGCTGTCTTTAAATGACCACATTGGACCGTCCGTGGCCGAGTGGTAACAGGCGCTGTCGTCAAATGACCACATTAGACCGTCCATGGCCGAGTGGTAACAGGCGCTGCCATCAAAAGGAAATATTAGACCGTCAGCGGCCAAGAGTTACATGTATGTATCAGGCGCTGTCGTCAATTGACCACATTAGACCGTCCGTGGGATGGGTGGTAACAGGCACTTTCGTCAAATGACCACATAAAATCATCCGTGGCCGAGTGGTTACAGGCGCTGTCTTTAAATGACCACATTGGACCGTCCGTGGCCGAGTGGTAACAGGCGCTGTCGTCAAATGACCACATTAGTCTGTTTCATGGCCGAGCGGTAATAGGCGCTGTTGTCAAAAAACAATATTAGACCGTCCGTGGCCGAATGGTCACAAGCACATTAGACTGTCCGTGGCCTAGTAGTAACAGACGCTGTCGTCAAATGACAACATTAGACCGTCCGTAGCCTAGTGATACATGTATCAGGCGCTGTCATCAAGTGACAACATTAGACCGTCCGTGGCCCAGTGGTACATGTATCAGGTGCTGTCGTCAAGTGACAACATTAAATCGTACGTGGCCAAGTGGTAACAGGCGCAGTCGTCAAATGACAACATTAGACCGTCCGTGGCCGAGTGGTACATGTAACAGGCGCTGTCATCAAATGACAACATTAAATGGTACGTGGCCGAGTGGTACATGTATCAGGCACTGTCGTCTAATGACCACATTAGACTGTCCTTGGCCGAGTGGTACATGTAACAGGCTCTGTCATCAAGTGACAACATTAGACCGTCCGTGGCCCAGTGGTACATGTATCAGGTGCTGTCGTCAAGTGACAACATTAAATCGTACGTGGCCAAGTGGTAACAGGCGCAGTCATCAAATGACAACATTAGACCGTCCGTGGCCGAGTGGTACATGTAACAGGCGCTGCCGTCTAATGACCACATTATACCGTCCGTGGCCGAGTGGTACATGTAACAGGCGCTGTCATCAAATGACAACATTAAATGGTACGTGGCCGATAGGTACATGTATCAGGCGCTGTCGTCTAATGACCACATTAAACTGTCCTTGGCCGAGTGGTACATGTAACAGGCTCTGCGTCAAATGACCACATTAGACCGTCCGTGGCCGAGTGGTAACAGGCGCTGTCGTCAAATGACCACATTAGTCTGTTTCATGGCCGAGTGGTAATAGGCGCTGTCGTCAAAAAACAATATTAGACCGTCCGTGGCCGAATGGTCACAAGCACATTAGACTGTCCGTGGCCTAGTAGTAACAGGCGCTGTCGTCAAATGACAACATTAGACCGTCCGTAGCCGAGTGGTACATGTATCAGGCGCTGTCATCAAGTGACAACATTAGACCGTCCGTGGCCCAGTGGTACATGTATCAGGTGCTGTCGTCAAGTGACAACATTAAATCGTACGTGGCCAAGTGGTAACAGGCGCAGTCGTCAAATGACAACATTAGACCGTCCGTGGCCGAGTGGTACATGTAACAGGCGCTGTCATCAAATGACAACATTAAATGGTACGTGGCCGAGTGGTACATGTATCAGGCGCTGTCGTCTAATGACCACATTAGACTGTCCTTGGCCGAGTGGTACATGTAACAGGCTCTGTCGTCAAATGACAACATTAGACCTTCCGTGGCCGAGTGGTTCATGTAACAGGCGGCCGTCAAATGACCACATTAGACCATCCGTGGCCGAGTGGTACATGTATCAGGCGCTGTCGTCAAATGACAACATTAGACCGTCCATGGCCGAGTGGTAACATGCGCTGTCATCTAATGACCACATTAGACCGTCCGTGCCGAGTGGTAACAGGCGCTGTCGTCTTATGACCACATTAGACCATGAATGACCGAGTGGTAACAGGCGCTGCTGTCTAATGACCACATTAGACTGTCCGTGGCCGAGTTGTACATGTATCAGGCGCTGTCGTCAAATGACAACATAAGACCGTCCGTGGCCGAGTGGTAACAGGCGCTGTCGTCAAATGACAATATTAGAACTTCCGTGGCTGAGTGGTACATGTATCAGGCGCTGTCGTCAATTGACAACATTAGACCGTCCGTGGCCGAGTGGTATAAGGCGCTGTCGTCAATTGACCGAATGGTAACAGGCGCTGCCGTCTAATGACCACATTATACCGTCCGTGGCCGAGTGGTACATGTAACAGGCGCTGTCATCAAATGACAACATTAAATGGTACGTGGCCGATAGGTACATGTATCAGGCGCTGTCGTCTAATGACCACATTAAACTGTCCTTGGCCGAGTGGTACATGTAACAGGCTCTGCGTCAAATGACCACATTAGACCGTCCGTGGCCGAGTGGTAACAGGCGCTGTCGTCAAATGACCACATTAGTCTGTTTCATGGCCGAGTGGTAATAGGCGCTGTCGTCAAATGACCACATTAGTCTGTTTCATGGCCGATCGGTAATAGGCGCTGTCGTCAAAAAACAATATTAGACCGTCCGTGGCTGAAAGGTCACAAGCACATTAGACTGTCCGTGGCCTAGTAGTAACAGGCGCTGTCGTCAAATGACAACATTAGACCGTCCGTAGCCGAGTGGTACATGTAACAGGCGCTGTCGTCAAGTGACAACATTAAATCGTACGTGGCCAAGTGGTAACAGGCGCAGTCGTCAAATGACAACATTAGACCGTCCGTGGCCGAGTGGTACATGTAACAGGCGCTGTCATCAAATGACAACATTAAATGGTACGTGGCCGAGTGGTACATGTATCAGGCGCTGTCGTCTAATGACCACATTAGACTGTCCTTGGCCGAGTGGTACATGTAACAGGCTCTGTCATCAAATGACAACATTAGACCGTCCGTGGCCGAGTGGTTCATGTAACAGGCGGCCGTCAAATGACCACATTAGACCGTCCGTGGCCGAGTGGTACATGTATCAGGCGCTGTCGTCAAATGACAACATTAGACCGTCCATGGCCGAGTGGTAACATGCGCTGTCATCTAATGACCACATTAGACCGTCCGTGCCGAGTGGTAACAGGCGCTGTCGTCTAATGACCACATTAGACCGTAAATGACCGAGTGGTAACATGCGCTGTCATCTAATGACCACATTAGACCGTCCGTGCCGAGTGGTAACAGGCGCTGTCGTCTAATGACCACATTAGACCGTGAATGACCGAGTGGTAACAGGCGCTGCTGTCAAATGACAACATAAGACCGTCCGTGGCCGAGTGGTAACAGGCGCTGTCGTCAAATGACAATATTAGAACTTCCGTGGCTGAGTGGTACATGTATCAGGCGCTGTCTTCAATTGACAACATTAGACCGTCCGTGGCCGAGTGGTATAAGGCGCTGTCGTCAATTGACCGAATGGTAACAGGCGCTGTCGTCAAATGACAACATTAGACCATCCGTGGCCGAGTGGTACATGTATCAGGCGCTGTCGTCAAATGACAACATTAGACCATCCGTGGCCGAGTGGTACATGTATCAGACGCTGTCGTCAACTGACAACATTAGACTGTCCGTGGCAGAGTGGTATAAGGCGCTGTCGTCAATTCACCATATTAGACTGTCCGTGGCCGAGTGGTACATGTATCAGGCGCTGTCGTCAAATGACAACATTAGACCGTCCGTGTCCGAGTGGTATCAGGCACATTAGACCGTCTCTGGTCGAGTGGTACATGTATCAGGCGCTGTTGTGAAATGACCACATTAGACCGTCCGTGGCCGAATGGTATAGGGCACATTAGACCGTCCGTGGCCGAGTGGTACATGTATCAGGCGCTGTCGTCAAATGACAACATTAGACCGTCCGTGGCCGAGTGGTACATGTATCAGGCGCTGTCGTCAAATGACAACATTAGACCGTCCGTGGCCGAGTGGTATCAGGCACATTAGACCGTCCGTTGCCGAGTGGTACATGTATCATGCGCTGTCGTCAAATGACAACATTAGACCGTCCGTGGCTGAGTGGTACATGTATCAGATGCTGTTGTCAACTGACAACATTAGACTGTCCGTGGCAGAGTGGTATAAGGCGCTGTCGTCAATTCACCATATTAGACTGTCCGTGGCCGAGTGGTACATGTATCAGGCGCTGTCGTCAAATGACAACATTAGACCGTCCGTGTCCGAGTGGTATCAGGCACATTAGACCGTCTCTGGTCGAGTGGTACATGTATCAGGCGCTGTTGTGAAATGACCACATTAGACCGTCCGTGGCCGAATGGTATAGGGCACATTAGACCGTCCGTGGCCGAGTGGTACATGTATCAGGCGCTGTCGTCAAATGACAACATTAGACCGTCCGTGGCCGAGTGGTACATGTATCAGGCGCTGTCGTCAAATGACAACATTAGACCGTCCGTGGCCGAGTGGTACATGTATCAGACGCTGTTGTCAATTGACAACATTAGACTGTCCGTGGCAGAGTGGTATAAGGCGCTGTCGTCAATTCACCATATTAGACCGTCTGTGGCCGAGTGGTACATGTATCAGGCGCTGTCGTCAAATGACAACATTAGACCGTCCGTGTCCGAGTGGTATCAGGCACATTAGACCGTCTCTGGTCGAGTGGTACATGTATCAGGCGCTGTTGTGAAATGACCACATTAGACCGTCCGTGGCCGAATGGTATAGGGCACATTAGACCGTCCGTGGCCGAGTGGTACATGTATCAGGCGCTGTCGTCAAATGACAACATTAGACCGTCCGTGGCCGAGTGGTACATGTATCAGACGCTGTTGTCAACTGACAACATTAGACTGTCCGTGGCAGAGTGGTATAAGGCGCTGTCGTCAATTCACCATATTAGACCGTCTGTGGCCGAGTGGTACATGTATCAGGCGCTGTCGTCAAATGACAACAGTAGACCGTGTGTGGCCGATTGGTATCAGGCGCTGTCGTCTAATGATCACATTATATCGTCCATGGCCGAGAGATGTCAGGCGCTGTCGTCTAAAGACCAAATTAGATCAACTGTGTCCGAGTGGTACATGTATCGGACACTGTCGTCTATTGACCACATTAGACACTCCGTGGCCATTTAATATCAGGCGCTGTCTTCAAATGACAAGATTAGACCGGTCGTGGCCGAATGGTACATGTATCAGACGCTGTCTTCTAATGACCAGATTAGACCGTCCGTGGCCGAGAGGTATCAGGCGCTGTTGTCTAAAGACCAAATTAGATCGTCTGTGACCGAGTGGTATCTGGTTCTGTCACCTAATGACCACATAAGATCTTCTGTGACCAAGCAGTATCAGGCTCTGTTACCTAATGACCACATAAGATCGTCTGTGACCAAGCAGTATCAGGCTCTGTTACCTAATGACCACATAAGATCGTCTGTGACCGAGTAATATCAGGCTCTGTCACCTAATGACCACATAAGATCGTCTATGACCGAGTGATATCAGGCTCTGTCACCTAATAACCACATAAGATCGTCTGTGACCGAGTGATATCAGGCTCTGTCACCTAATGACCACATAAGATCGTCCATGACCGAGTGATAATAGGCTCTGTCACCTAATGACCACATAAGATCGTCTGTAACCGAGTGATATCAGGCTCTGTTACCTAATGACCACATAAGAGCGTCTGTGACCGAGTGATATCAGGCTCTGTCATCTAATGACCACATAAGAGCGTCTGTGACCGAGTGATATCAGGCTCTGTCACCTAATGACCACATAAGAGCGTCTTTGACCGAGCGGTATCAAGCTCTGTCACCTAATGACCACATAAGATCGTCTGTGACCGAGTGATATCAGGCGTTGTCACCTAATGACCACATAAGAGCGTCTGTGACCGAGCGGTATCAGGCTCTGTCTCCTTATGACCACATAAGAGCGTCTGTGACCGAGCGGTATCAGGCTCTGTCTCCTCATGACCACATAAGATCGTCTGTGACCAAGCGGTATCAGGCTCTGTCATCTAATGACCACATAAGAGCGCCTGTGACCGAGCGATATCAGGCTCTGTCACCTAATGACCACATAAGAACGTCTGTGACCGAGCGGTATCAGGCTCTGTCTCCTTATGACCACATAAGATCGTCTGTGACCGAGCGGTATCAGGCTCTGTCTCCTTATGACCACATAAGATCGTCTGTGACCGAGTGATATCAGGCTCTGTCACGTAATGATCACATAAGATCGTCTGTGACCGAGTGATATCAGACTCTGTCACCTAATGATCACATAAGATCGTCTGTGACCAAGTGATATCAGACTCTGTCACCTAATAACCACATAAGAGCGTCTGTGACCGAGTGGTATCAGGCTCTGTCACGTAATGACCACATAAGAGCGTCTCTGACCGAGTGATATCAGGCTCTGTCACCTAATAACCACATAAGATCGTCTGTGACCGAGTGATATCAGGCTCTGTCACCTAATGACCACATAAGATCGTCCATGACCGAGTGATAATAGGCTCTGTCACCTAATGACCACATAAGATCGTCTGTAACCGAGTGATATCAGGCTCTGTTACCTAATGACCACATAAGAGCGTCTGTGACCGAGTGATATCAGGCTCTGTCATCTAATGACCACATAAGAGCGTCTGTGACCGAGTGATATCAGGCTCTGTCTCCTTATGACCACATAAGATCGTCTGTGACCGAGTGATATCAGGCTCTGTCACGTAATGATCACATAAGATCGTCTGTGACCGAGTGATATCAGACTCTGTCACCTAATGATCACATAAGATCGTCTGTGACCAAGTGATATCAGACTCTGTCACCTAATAACCACATAAGAGCGTCTGTGACCGAGTGGTATCAGGCTCTGTCACGTAATGACCACATAAGAGCGTCTCTGACCGAGTGATATCAGGCTCTGTCACTTAATGACCGCATAAGAGCGTCTGTGACCGAGTGGTATCAGGCTTTCTCACCTAATGACCACATAAGATCGTCCATGACCGAGTGATATTAGGCTCTGTCACCTAATGACCACATAAGATCGTCTGTGACCGAGTGATATCAGGCTCTCTCACCTAATGACCACATAAGATCGTCTTTGGCCGAGTGAAATCAGTCGCTGTCATTTAATGACCATATAAGATCGTCTGTGATCGAGTGATATCAGGCTCTGTCACCTTTTGACCAAAGTAGATCGTCTGTGGCCGATTGGTATCAGGCGCTGGTTTTGAGCTAAAGGACGGCGAATTTATCAATATTATTTCTAAGTAATGTGCATTTTATGTATTCACCAATAAAACTGGTTATATAATCTGTCATATGTTATGAATGTGGTCAAAACCCATTCGTGAAAAAAACACAAGGTAACCGTAGCTATTAATGATGAAATTACATCTTGACATTACAGGTATCATAATATACATTGACGCACATGTGGTTGCCATTTTGCCATGACTGATACAGAGTGGCTTAAAGGCAATGTATCAGGAAAAATTAAATGAAATCTAAAAATGGATATGAAGCCTCTTATTTTCATAAATAAATAAATTATGACTGTTTGAATATTTAAAATCCTCCGAGGCGTGACACTTATCACCATTTTAATCAGAGTATGAAATTGACAACGAATCCGCCATGCTAACAATCATGCATATATGTCCTGACTGACGACTATCTTCTCGATACTTCTCCTTTTTCGTAGATAAATCAAGATCAACAGTGATGTATATACATGTATATATATTCATATATAATAAAGTAAGGGAATTCCTTTTTTTTTGTTATTGTTGTTTTAACAATTACCCTCTTTGTAATTAAGGCTCTGTAATATATATATATATATATATATATATATATATATATATATAATATAAGCATGCTACACTGGAAAAACGTGTTGTTTGATACATGTAAGTGTACAATTTTGAAAACAACCTGACCCTTTAACATATTATCAAAAATGTCAACAAACTGAAAGTGTGACCTTAATCTTTGAGGTATGGTTCTTGGTCTTGTGGAGACACTTTGTCATGTTGATCAATTGAGCCAAGTGTTTTGTAAATCCATCAAACTTACAGGCCGGACACGAAATTGTGACCTTGACCTTTTAAGTGGGAGTCTGAAAGTTACTCGCGACACGTCGTCATGTTATGTTGATCATTTGCAGCAGGTATTAATCCATCTATGCATGACAAAGTTACAGACCGGACACGAAATCTCACACAGATTCAAAGTGTTGTCAAACAAACTCAAAGTGTGACCTTGACCTTCGAGGTGTGGGTATTACTCACGACACGTCGTCATGTTATGATGATCATTTGTAGCAAGTATTAGCAAAGTTACAGACCGGACACGAAATACCGGACGGACGAACGTTCTATGGAATGGGTATTTAAGTGGCTTCTTTGGCCAAGTTTGTAACTTGTTTTAGCCACACAAAAGAAAAATTCACATAAAAGCTGTTTTTAAGAGTCTAGAAACAGCCACATAATTATTTTTTCAACTGCTTTTTAACCGTCCATATAAATTACTAACCCTAAACCCTAGATACTTAACTACCCATTCGTGTGCACGGACGGACGGACGGACGCTGCATTTACTATATGCCACTCCCAAAAACAATATATATATTTTTTTTTTGGGGGGGGGGGCGGCGATTGGGGGGGGGGGGGGGGGGGTTTGGGGGAATTAAAATGAATCGCTTTATATATAAGAAAAAATATAATCAACATGAGACATTGAAAGGAAAAGTCACAAATGCAGCATGAAAGATTTAAAATATATTTGTAATCATGTTGTTTTTATCCCAAGATTATACATGTACGTATGGATAAGAGGCAATATGCGATTGTATATTTTACCTGGTTCGATAGGGATAAGATATGCAGTAACTCCGTCATCACCTGCACAATATAACATAAGTATTAATTATTTGAGTACTGTTTGAATTGGCAAGAACTTTTTTTAGATTTTTTGAATATCATGTTCAAATCTTTGCTACTTTTATAATAGTTATATGTTTTTTATCTATTCCATAAGTCAGCGTAAGACCTCGAACAAATTCTGGTAACAAAAGCGGTGATAATGATGAAATTGCAAAAACTTTGCAAAAAAGAATCAACTGTCAATTACACTTGAAATATGTGTGTGACATTGTTATCTTTATCCTGATCTGCCGCTAGGCGAGCTAGAATATAAGAGGCAACATGACTACATTTTAGCTGTAAAGTTATCTGTTCAGGGTAAAATTGTAAAATACAAAATCATGAAAAAAAACTTACAATGCTTAATTTATTAGAATAAGTTGCGGTACCATCCATAGTTGAGGTGCCATCCATAGTTGCGGTATCATCCATAGTTGTGGTACCATCCATAGTTGCGGTACCGTCCATAGTTGCGGTACCTTGCATAGTTGCGGTACCGTCCATAGCTGCGGTACCGTCCATAATTGCGATACCGTCCATAGCTGCGGTACCGTCCATAGGTGCGGTACCGTCCATAATTGCAGTACCGTCCATAACTGTGGTACCATCCATAGCTGCAGTACCGTCCATAGTTGCAGTATCGTCAATAATTGCGGTACCGTCCATAGTTGCGGTACCGTCCATAGCTGTGGTACCGTCCATAGTTGCGGTACCATCCATAGCTGATGTACCATCCATAGCTGCAGTACCGTCCATACCTGCGGTACCGTCCAAAGTTGCGGTACCGTCCATAGCTGTGGTACCATCCATAGCTGCGGTACCTTCCATAGCTGCAGTACCGTCCATAGCTGCGGTACCGTCCATAGTTGCGGTACCGTCCATAGCTGTGGTACCGTCCATAGTTGCGGTACCATCCATAGCTGATGTACCATCCATAGCTGCAGTACCGTCCATAGTTGCGTACCGTCCATAGCTGCGGTACCGTCCATAGTTGCGGTACCGTCCATAGTTGCGGTACCGTCCATAGCTACGGTACCATCCATAGTTGCTTCGTTAGAGGGTAATTGAACTAAACTTCTATTATATTCTGGAGAGCTTTATTTGTGTAGAATACCACAAGATCGTATGCAGATTAAATTGAATAAACACCACGCAACTAAAACTGTTAGTTTAAGTAAAAAACAATATAAAGAGTATAATTTAATAGATTTTACCTGTTCCAGTGCTTGATCTGGTAACATCTGTAAAACCTGTTAAACGACAAAACTTGTAAAATACAAAAAACAAAGTAACTGTTACTATTAATGCTTAATTGATAAAACATTTCAGTTGCTTCGTACATTGTACCTGGATAACTAACCTAAGTTCTATCAGTAAGGTCAACTTTCACCTTTACTTTGAGCTGGAAAGCTTTATACAAACAGCCATTATATCAACCAAAGTTCAGAACACATCGTATGAAGGTTAAACTGTCTAAACCTTACTTAAACGGTCCTATAAAATCAATGTTACTTTACGTAAAAAGATATTTTAACTAAAATATAAAAGACCGTATAATTTTGTATATTTTTTCGTAATCCAGTTCCTTAATCTGGGCATGGTGTAATCTGTCAAACATGTTAAACTTGTAAATAACAGAGGTTAGTTCTTCTTCCTGTAGTCAAATACATGTATCACCTTTAATTTCTGTAAAGCCTAATTTATCAAGAATATCATTAGATCAACTGTAGTTCAGTTAAAGATGGCTATTCTAGATAAGCATTAAGCGATATTTTCAAATAAAGAAAAGAGGCAGAATATTATTAACATTTTACCTGGTCTGGTGAAGGTACCTGTTAAAAGATAAAAGTTGTTTAATAGAACATATTTGAGAACTATTACTTCTTATAATTAATTTATAAAAAGTGTCAGATCCATATTTGCTTCATAAATGGATAAATAGTTCCTGTGCTCAAATTCTCCTTAAAGTTTACATTCTGTAGAACGTAACCATTAAACAAATTGTAGTTCAGTATAAGAATATTAAAATAATTAAATTGATTAACTAACCTTATAAGTGATATTGTACGTACGATCCGATAACTTAAAATAAATAATGATACATCGAAGACTATAAATGGTGTTTAGTATAAATGGTGTTTAGTATAAAAGGTGTATAGTATAAATGGTGTTTAGTATAAATGGTGTTTAGTATAAATGGTGTATAGTATAAATGGTGATTAGTATAAATGGTGTTTAGTATAAATGGTGTTTAGTATAAATGGTGTATAGTATAAATGGTGTATAGTATAAATGGTTCAAGTATAAATGGTGTATAGTATAAATGGTGTTTAGTATAAATGGTGTTTAGTATAAATGGTGTTTAGTATAAATGGTGTATAGTATAAATGGTGATTAGTATAAATGGTGTTTAGTATAAATGGTGTTTAGTATAAATGGTGTATAGTATAAATGGTGTATAGTATAAATGGTGTTTAGTATAAATGGTGTAGTATAAATGGTGTATAGTATAAATGGTGTATAGTATAAATGGTGTATAGTATAAATGGTGATTAGTATAAATGGTGTATAGTATAAATGGTGTTTAGTATAAATGGTGTATAGTATAAATGGTGTATAGTATAAATGGTGTATAGTATAAATGGCGTTTAGTATAAATGGCGTATAGTATAAATGGCGTATAGTATAAATGGCGTATAGTATAAATGGCGTATAGTATAAATGGCGTTTAGTATAAATGGTGTATAGTATAAATGGTGTTTAGTATAAATGGTGTATAGTATAAATGGTGTATAGTATAAATGGTGTATAGTATAAATGGTGTTTAGTATAAATGGTGTATAGTATAAATGGTGTATAGTATAAATGATGTATACTTCAGATGGTGTATACTATAAATGGTGTATACTATAATAGATTGAGCAATTAATTATTAAAAGTATGAGTCACGTTTTAAAAGGCGTGCAGCGTTACGGCTTATTTAGATATATAAAAAGTTTAACGTTTGAAGTAGAACGGAGAGATTTACCTGCTTTGGATCTACCAATTGGTTGGCTCACAATAAGTAAAAGGAAAAATGAAAGAGCCATGTTTTCTAAAATGAAAATCAGAATAATACGATTAGTGACTCATGAGGTTAGCACAATCCAGTAAGTAATCATATTCATAAACATACTGGTACGATGTAACAGGCACAGGCAATTGTCACTGTGGCAAAGTGACCCAGGGTCGACAACTCGATTAGAATACAATATGTAATGAAAATGTTACATAAATAAAATTACGAAATACATATATACGATTTATACAAATTTAAAAAGTGCTCAACTCACAACAAACTAAATACCGGTTTTAGTAATGTTCTTGAACTATATATATTAACACTTCTCAAAACCAGTTAAACTTTGTCCGCTTTTCTATATTGATGCTTCACTGATGACCGCGATATTCGTGTTATTGCACCTTATAATGAATATTCATATTGCTTTTATAAAGTAAGCTTATTCATATAAACTACCAATCGTTTTCCGTACCATCCGTATATATTGTGTAGCATAAAGGCCGAGGTGATCAGACTGATATACTATTTCTGCATCCGGATTCGTAGATAGAATTCCAATCGAGTTATGCTTTACGTCACCTCACTATGACGTCAGAATCGTCAAGTCGTTCATCTGACGAGTACGTGGGTTACACGTCCTTATGACGGTACAATTCCTCGGCGACCCTCGTCACACATACAAAGATTGAATATTGATTGACTGAATATTTAGCGTCATTTTTATGCCATCGAGGGCTAACAGACGATTAGTTAACCTAACCACTGTTTCCTGGGATTAACCAGTACTCGAGCACACCCCGTCTCCGCAAGTAACTGATAACTTTCCCACTTGAATCAGTGGTGAGAGACGAATGATAATGAGACGCAATGTCGTATATCAATCATCACGGAGACTGTTGCCGGGCGGGGGATTCGAACTCACGACCCCTGGATTGATAGTCAGACGCGTAACCGACTGGCCTAATCGGGTCCGGCCACATACAAAGAAACGGCTACAGAGATATATTGATAATAATTTTGCATTTATTCCTTACCATCTATTTGTTCCATTGTAGTTTTATGACGGTACTATCCCTCGTGGACCGTCGTCACACATACAAAGAAACGGCTACAAAGTTATATTGATAATAATTTTGCATTTATTCCTTACCATCTATTTGTTCCATGGTAGTTTTATGACGGTACTATCCCTCGTGGACCGTCGTCACACATACAAAGAAACGGCTACAAAGATATGTTAATAATAATTTTGCATTTATTCCTTACCATATATTTGTTTCATTGTAGTTTTATGACGGTACTATCCCTCGTGGACCGTCGTCACACATAATAATAAACGGCTACAGAGATATATTGATAATAACTTTACGTTTATTCCTTACCATCTGCTAGTTCAATGGTAGTTTTATGACGGTACTATCCCTCGTGGACCGTCGTCACACATACAAAGAAACGGCTACAAAGATATATTGATAATAATTTTGCATTTATTCCTTACCATCTATTTGTTCCATGGTAGTTTTATGACGGTACTATCCATCGTGGACCGTCGTCACACATAATAATAAACGGCTACAGAGATATATTGATAATAACTTTACGTTTATTCCTTACCATCTGCTAGTTCAATGGTAGTTTTATGACGGTACTATACCTCGTGGACCGTCGTCACACATAATAATAAACGGCTTCAGAGATATATTGATAATAATTTTGCATTTATTCCTTACCATCTATTTGTTCCATGGTAGTTTTATGACGGTACTATCCATCGTGGACCGTCGTCACACATAATAATAAACGGCTACAGAGATATATTGATAATAACTTTACGTTTATTCCTTACCATCTGCTAGTTCAATGGTAGTTTTATGACGGTACTATACCTCGTGGACCGTCGTCACACATAATAATAAACGGCTACAGAGATATATTGATAATAACTTTACGTTTATTCCTTACCATCTGCTAGTTCAATGGTAGTTTTATGACGGTACTATACCTCGTGGACCGTCGTCACACATACAAAGAAACGGCTACAAAGATATATTGATAATAATTTTGCATTTATTCCTTACCATCTATTTGTTCCATGGTAGTTTTATTACGGTACTATCCCTCGTGGACCGTCGTCACACATAATAATAAACGGCTACAGAGATATATTGATAATAACTTTACGTTTATTCCTTACCATCTGCTAGTTCAATGGTAGTTTTATGACGGTACTATACCTCGTGGACCGTCGTCACACATAATAATAAACGGCTTCAGAGATATATTGATAATAACTTAACATTTATTCCTTACCATCTGTTAGTTCAATGATAGTTTTATGACGGTACTATCCCTCGTGGACCGTCGTCACACATAATAAGAAACGGCTACAAAGATATATTGATAATAACTTTACGTTTATTCCTAACCATCTATTAGTTCCATGGTAGTTTTATGATGGTATTATACCTCGTGGACCGTCGTCACACATACAAAGACACGTCTACAGAGATATATTGATAACAAATTTACATTTATTTCTAACCATCTATTAGTTCCATGGTAGTTTTATGACGGTACTATACTTCGGCGGCCCTCGTCACACATACAAAGACACGTCTACAAAGATATATTGATAATAACTTTACATTTATTCCTAACCATCTATTAGTTCCATGGTAGTTTTATGACGGTACTATACCTCGTGGACCGTCGTCACACATACAGAGAAACGGCTACAGAGATATATTGATAATAACTTTACATTTATTCCTTAGTTAAATGCCAACATACTCCCTTTTATATTTAAATGAATTTAATAATAACAATAATAATAATAATGATAATGATAATAATGAAAATGATAATGATAACAATAATAATGATAATATTGATAATAATTATTGATACATGTAATAAGCTTTTAGGTCTTGTGATGGATATGACATTGGTCGTACATGCAAGCCGTCGCTGGTTTGGTGTCGGGTTCGAACTAATGGTTTCTCCAAAATAACATCTTTATCAAAATACTGTTAAGCATCTTGAACTTAAAACGGAGTTTTCTTTAGGGGAATGTATTTTCGTAAGATTAAATTGTAAAGTATCATTATTCGTTAATGTCAAAATACCATCTATATAAGATATAAAAGGACTGTTGAACTTTTTTCAACACTATTTCAAATGATGTACCTATCTGTTCTGAACATTTACAAACACAAACAACTACAAACCTAACAAAGCCCGGTCGTAGCACAGCTGATGACGGGATTTCCAACATAAGCATGTCCAGATGCTATATAAGTATGCCCAGATGCTATAGACAAAACACAAGCATGCCTAGATGCTATAGACAGAACACAAGTATGCCCAGATGCTATAGACAGAACACAAGCATGTCCAGATGCTATAGACATAACACAAGCATGCCCAGATGCTATAGATACAACACAAGTATGCTCGGATGCTATAGGCACAACATAAGTATGCCCAGATGCTATAAACACAACATAAGCATGCCCAGATGCCACAGACAATACAATACAATACAATACACATCCTTTATTTCGTAAATAGAGGCCTCCGGCCCAAAATACATATCATTATTTACAAACATTTACTAGTGTCAAAATATGAAATGAAATGTGGCATACAATTTATGTGGAAATATTTTACAATATTCTTTTCTATTATAATTGTGATTCATTTCGTACCAAAATAAAATGGATAGATGCAGCTAGTTTCCTAAGTTTGAAGGTGTCATTTAGTTGTAGTAGCTGATAAAAATCTTTTTTACCGGAATACCAAGACTGTGAACATTGTAGTCTCAGATCCGTATATCTCGGACACAGAAAAAAACATGATATTCGTCTTCTATAACGTTTATATTCGCATGAATTAACAATATGTACATTTTCGGTCTTGCCTTTCAATATTTTTGTGACGACCAGTTTCTATTTTGAGCTTGTGACTAGAACATCGAAAACAGGCAAGAGATTTTTTATGTAAAAAGGGAATTTCAATACAAGAATATTTTTCTGGATTTAGTAAAGTTTTGAAATACTTATAAGTGTCACAACGTGTGGATTCTGCAATACTACCATGCCAGTACTGGGTCATGCAATCTGATAGTCGCTGTTTAAATGCTAAAATAAACATAGTAATATCCCCCACTTCATGTAAAATCCAAACATACCCGAATCCATATCGAAACAATAATTTCTTGACACTTGAAGCCCAAGTTTTTCTTCCAACATCATCTAAATCTTTAAGCATTCTATAACAATTCTTTGGATATCGGTGATTTGGCATATGTATTATTTTACACCAGGACACAATGTAATTTGTATGATAAGTAACGCACAAAGGTGGCCTTCCGCACTCGCCGAGCGCTACGCTATTATTTACAGAACTATTAACACCTAAAAAGTATTTACAAAAATCAGCTTGAACTGACTGAATTGCACTTGAATATTCGTAACCCCATATCTCTGATGTATAACATTATATAGGTTTTACCATTGAATCAAACAATTTAAATAGTTCATTATGTAAAAATCGTCCAAATGGCCTTTGATAATTTCGAATAGAATATATAGCTTTTTTGGCCTGCGACGCAAGTTTGCTTTTGGCGGAAGTCCACGACAGTTTGGGTGTCAACAGAATGCCCATGAATTTATATAACGACGTTGTTTTTATGAGATTTCCTCTGTACGACCAATTTTCATATAAACGAAGTCTGCCACCATGACACAACATAAGAATGCCCAGATGTTATAGACACAACATAAGTATGCTCAGATGCTATAGACAGAACATAAGTATGTCTAGATGCTATATAAGTATGCCCAGATGCTATATACACAACATCTGTATACCTAGATACTATAGACAGAACTATGTATGCACAGATGCTATAGAAACAACATAGGTATGTCCAGATGCTATATACGTAAGCCCGGATGCTATAGACACAACAGAGGCATGCCCAGATGCTATAGACAAAACATAAGCATGCCCAGATGCTATACACTAACATAAGTATGCCCAGATGCTATAGACACTACATAAGCATGCTCAGATGATACAGACACAATATAAGTATGCACAGATGCAATAGACAGAACACAAGCATGTTCAGATGCTATAGACACATAATAAGCATGCCCAGATGCTATAGACACAATATAAGCATGCCCAGATGCTATTGACACAACATAAGTATGCCCAGATGCTATAGACACAACATAAGTATGTCCAGATCCTATGTAAGTTTGTCCAGATGCTATAGACACAACATAAGTATGCCCAGATGCTATAGACACAACATAAGCATGCCTAGATGCTATATACACAACATAAGTATGCTCAGATGCTATAGACACAACATACGTATGCTCAGATGCTATAGACACAACATAAGTATGCTCAGATGCTAAAGACACAACATAAGTATGCCCAGATGCTAAAGACACAACATAAGCATGCCCAGATGCTATAGACACAACATAAGCATGCCAAAATGCCACATACACAACAAAAGCATGCCCTGATGCTATAGGCACAACATAAGCATGCCCAGATGCTAAAGACAGAACATTCTTTGTCACGGTTTACTCCCAACACACTATCACGCTGACATTATCTAGCAAAGTTATTGCAGCTTGTGAAAACGTTTATTAAAAACCATTGCGGAAATGTACTTCTTAATATATCAGTATACTAAACTCTTCTTCTCGTACCAGTAATAGCAGATGTTTGCTGTCACAAATTAAACGCTGAAACAGCTTCTTTGTGCATTTTTAGGCAATAAACTAGGAGTTGCTCTTGTTTTTTGCTAGGTTGTGCTTCATATTTCTGAATTCATTTGGTTGATCAAACATCTCTGAACATAAACAATAATTTTTTATCGTTATATATTGGATGTTTTTCAAGCAGTTTATAAGTAATTATTGTAGTCAGTGTTCAGTTCAGTGTTCAGTGATTGAATTACCACGTATCATATGAACAGTTTATAGAATGTATATTGTAATGCGGGTAAAATATGAATTAGCAAGAAGTTGATATTGAAATATTATATAATAAGTCGCTGTCTTAAATACATATTTATGCATATTGCAGCTAAGATAACTATTCGAAATAGAAAAACAAGGATGTGTTCTTCAGATAATGAACAACTTAATAGTAGGATGTCAAGGTAAAGCATTAGATTAGAAGTTTTAGAGTCGTGGTACTTGAGAACCGCTGATGAGGTCCTTGTGATCGAAGTTTTATGCTTGCAATTTTTTTTTTTTTATTATAAAGATATTTCATAATAGTATTGTAACTGGTCCAAGGATTAGCCTATTGTCAAAGAGCCGTAAGTTGTGGGTCAATATGACTCTCCGAGAACTGAAACTGCGATGTATTAATTCACCACCGGAAACAGTCGTTTCAACTCGGTTTAGTTTATATTGGTTCATATCGCGTCATATGATATGAGCATTTTTCTTTATGCCATGCTTATGTAATAAAGCCAATTAATATTAGACTAAGTAATAATATAAAAATCTTAAGCCATCATTGATTATTTCATGTACCAAGTGTACAAACTATGTGTACCGAACACTACTGAACATATATTATAATAACAAATTCATTTGTGAGTGTTTGCACTATTGAATATACTCATTTTGTTGCAATTTACAAAATGGTTCCATCAAGCAATACTGTAATTGTAAAACGTAATCTCATACAAACTGGAAACAAACCAATGACCATGTATGTGGCACAAATAGTTTAGATAAAACATTATGCGTAAATATTAGTTAGTTTTAAATACATATCAAATAAAACTTATTAGAGTCACGTCCAAATATTTGGTCGTGTATGGTCATAGAGCTGGCATTAATAGCCTAGTTAAATAATGAGGGGTGTTTCAGCTCGTGTCTGTTCTTTATCCTACCATTGTTCTCCAAAAGCATATAACATTTTGTTTAACTCTTCGACTCAACGCAACTAATGCACAGACGAGTAATAATTGAATGGTGTGTGGTTAACTAGACCTGGAGATCTTAAATTTCATTGACAGGTGCGCTCTTTCCATGTCATGACATAATAAGACAAACGAGACGGTATAAAGGCAAGAAGACTAACATTTTATTAATATAACAACATGTGTATCATGTAAAACACAAAAACGTCAAGTAAATACTATTCAAAAATTTTCTGACGACACCAGAGACGCACAAGAGAAGCACGTGAGAAGCACGAAAAAACGACATGACCGGGGCACGTAGACAGCGTCTGTTTCAGTTTAACCTTCCTATATGGAAAATCTACCCGGAAGCCATGCGGAATCCAGGCGGAATACATTCGGAATCACATTTTTCCACCCGGAGTCCAGGTGGACATGGAATTCGCCCGGAAAATCTAATTGTCCGCATGAAATTCTATTTGTCTGCACGGAATTATTCTTGTTGGCCCGGAATTTCACCGGTCACTTCTTTTCAAATTTTGAGAATCATCTGTGTCCACATATAAAACTTCAGTGCCCTTCCTGGGCCCCATCGAACACTAACTTTAACTAAACAAACTATCAAGCCCTACTCATATGGACCATTTATACATACTATGAACGAATTTGTTTGCGATATTGATTTTAGAAATTCACATTTTTATCCTTTTCTTGGCCTTTATTGACCTTAATATGCATTAAATCTCTTTTAAACAAAGGACCCAGTCTCCCCTGTAAATAATGACAAAACAATGCCCTAGAAATCAATATGTTTGAAATAATAAAAAATGTTTTTTCCATAGTATTCCTAGGGAAATATCAGTCCCCTTACTAGTTCCCAATGGACCCTAGTCCCTTGACTCGAACAAACTTTAAAACCGAATGATTGAGATCATTTAAAACAAATATAAACACATTTGGTTTTTCAGTTCCTGAGAAGATTTTTATGTAAGAGACATTGACTTGATTTAACTCAAAGTAAATCTCAAATCACTTTAACTACTGTTACTTGAGAACCTTAACACTTACTTTCATCAAAATATGTAATGGAAAACAAAAGTTGTCAAAGGCAATTTTTTTTTCTATTTATTAGCAATAGTGACCTTGACCATGACCTGATTTACCATCACACCTAACACATTCTTCCTTCTCCTTAAAAAAAGGCACATATACACAACATTTCAATCAAATATATTTTAAAATTAAATTATTTTATTTCATATTAAATAAATGTTCAATTTACATAATTGAATAAATTAATATTATTTATTGTCTTATTGTTAAACATGTAAGCATTGTCTATTTAATTATTCATTAGTTCAAATGTTGCCTTATCTACCCTAAAACACTATAAATATATTACCTATTTACCATGTTGTAATGACAATAGTTAACGCATTTTATTAAAACTAGGGGAAATTAGTCCTATCAACATCTGTAAGCTTTGACCTGTAACGTATTATTTCATTGGTCCTCTTTTTGAAATTCAAATAAGTGTTTTGAAATTGAATTTGCTTTCGTGTTGTGTGGCAATAGTAAAGATTTTGTGATGTTGGATATAGCAAAGACTCCATACATACACTCCAAAGGAACAAGCTGTATCCGCTGATAAACTATCCAAAGGTCAAGAAAGTGTCACTGAATGACAATGACGTTTACAGATCTAATTTACTCCAGCAGCAGATATAAACGTGTAATGATGTCTCACAACCACTACGGAAGAAATACATGCATCACATTAGAAATTTACAGGTTCTTTTTTTGTAATTAAGTGCATTTGTTTACATGTATACTTTGATAATATTTTTCATAGTAACATATGTTCATAAATTTTATAATTATAAAAGATTGGTTTAAACACATTTTATTGCATAATTCACATACCAAATGGGTTGGGCCACAGGTTCTAGCAACATTAGTTACGGCCCTTCCCCTTTCAATATACAAATAACATTAGAATCAAGATGGCAATTTTAACAATCAATAGGATGTAAACCAACAATAAAATTGAAGAGATAAATAAAGAAAAATAAATAAATTAGGTGAGAAAAAAAGAGAAAAATACATTATATGTATTATATAAGTCTCTGAGTTACGAATGTACTCGGGAAGTGTATTGCAAATAGATACATATAACGGAATAAACGAATTTTCAAACAGTTGTGTTCTCGTGTTAAACACAACATAATCGGAAGAATTTCGTAAGTTGTAAGGTATTTTTACTCCTACTGTTTCTGGAAAAAGAGAACATAAATAATCTGGTAAAATTTCTGTTTTAAGTTTATATGCATTAATATATTTTTGATATTTTCTTCTTTCTGATAGTGATAACCATCCGATTTCAGTGTATAACTTATTTATGGAAACCGAACGCGTCAAACCAGTAACCACTCTAGCTGCTTCGTGTTGTATTTTTTCTAGTTTGTCTTTTTCATATTTGGAACAATTATCATAAACAATTGATGTTTATTCAAAAAATGGTCGCAGAAATGATATATATATTTGGTTTAGAGATTTCCGATTTAGAGTAAATTTGATTTTTCGCATCATGCCTAAAATTTTTGAAGCTGATGAAACAATATTATTTATGTGTTGATGCCATTTTCCATCATGACTAAAAGTAACACCTAAATGTTTATGGTATTCTACAAAATTAACTTAAACATTTTCAAACAATAAATTCGGATTTGAAACATTTCTATTAAGAGTAAAAAGTATAGATTCAGTCTTTTGGGGATTAAAATTCACTAACCATTGTTTTGCCCACTTTGATATAACGATCAGATCATTATTGATTATACCTTCTAAATATGTTAAATTTGAAGATGTAAAAGCAAGAGATGTATCATCTGCAAATATTCGTGTAATACTTAACAAATGTTCGGCTATATCATTAATGTAAATTAAAAAGAATAAAGGACCTAAAACAGAACCTGGGGGAACTCCGGCAGTTGTTTCTTTCATTTCTGAGAAACTATTACCTTTAAATACTCTTTGTTCACGTTTGTTTAAATAACTGTCGATCCATTTAAAAAGACTACCATTTATACAATTTTGCTTTAATTTGAACAAAAGACCTTTTAACCACACGCGATCAAATGCTTTCGATACATCACAGAATACCATACAAGTGAATTGTTTATTATCTATGCCTTGACAAATTTGATGATATATATCTAAAAGTTGGTAAACTTTGGAATGCCCTTTGAGCAACCCAGATTGTAACTTATAAATGAGGTTATTATCAACAAGAAAATTATATATATGTGTGTACATAATTCTTTCCATTAACTTGCCAATACAGCTTAAGAGTGAAATTGGTCGATAATTAGACGCTAGGTTTGTTTTACCCTTTTTTGGAAAATTGGCATTACTAGGGCTGATTTCCATAAAATTAATCTGGAAATTCACATTTGATTAATGATCTATTAAATAACAGTACTAGAGGTTTAGAAATACTTTATTTTGTATACTTCAAAACTTTGTGACTTATTTTATCATTCCCAACAGATTTGTTAGGGCCAAGGATGTCAATCGTATCTTCTATTTCAGATTTTGTTATAATAATATTAGAAAGAAAATTATAAGTTTCGAGTTTTCATTTGGAAATGTAATATTAGTTTCATTACTGATTGTTGAAATAGAAATGAAATAGTCGTTCAAACAATTTGCCTTTTCTTCGTCGTTGTAAAAGTAGGTTTCCTCCCCAGCGTCTGAGGTTCTTTTAAGGGGGAGGTGGGTGTATGGTTTTAGTATTTTTGTTTTCCTTAATAATTTGTTTTAAGAAGTTTCCAGTAAAGTTTTGGATTTGTATTTCTGCTGTCTGAAACTAAAGTTTCTATATTATTAAAGTACTGTTCTTTAGCATGCGTTTTCAAATTATTAACTTTGTTTCTTAACTGGTTGTATTTAGTCCAGTCGTCTGTCCTTTGCGTTCGTATTGATTTTGTCCTTTGTCTGTCTCGTAGTCTAGTTGTCCGTCTGATTTCAGAGTCGTACCATGGCTTGTCAGTAGGTCTGATGGTTATATCTTTGGAGGGAATACATTTTTGCATAAAATCTAAAATTGTTTCTGAAAAACGTTTACACGCTGCGTTTATGGAAATATAGGAATAAACTCCCAATCAACGTTATGTATCATGTCATTCAGTTTGTCATAATCACCTCTTATATAAAACCAAACATTTCTAGTTAAAGCAGGAGGTGTAAACTAGGAAAATGTGTTATAAATATAAGTAGCTTTATGGTCGCTTATTGTATTCGGAACATCTAAAGTTCCAGAATTGAGAGGTTTATATATATCTGATATAAGTATTGGATCTATCAGAGTTGATGTAGTTTCAGTTACTCAGGTTGGTTCTGTAATGACATTTGTTAGATTGTTAATAAGTATAGTATTTCTAAGATGATTATTGTTAGTATTTAATTGGTCCTCGTTAATATCGCCTACTAAAACTATATTTTTTGACAAATCAAGAGCTTTTTCAATACATGTGTTAAAATTATTCCAAAATGCTACAGGCGTGTTCGGGGAACGGTATACACAGCACATAAAAAATCGGTCCCTTTTGTGCTTGACTTCAACACAAACAGAATCGATTAACGGACATTCTAAGCCTAATCTTCTTTTTGAAATGAGATGATTTGAAACATATATTAAAATACCACTAGATTGAGCTGTGTTGTCTTTACGAAATGGGTCTGAGGAACCATCTAAATTAATATCTATATTTGCAATTTTATCAGTTAAGTGAGTTTCAGTAAAAAAAGTATATCAAAATCCATAAAAGTATTTTTATGCAGTTAAACTTGTTTCGAATACTTCGGATATTAATATGTAGAATAGAAATACAGTGTGTGCTCTTATTTTCTAATAAAGGACCTTGATTTTCGGCAATATCCCCAGACAAAAACACTAACAACATAATAATGACTGTAAATTCTAAGTTTAAGACAATGTCCAATAAAAAAGCATATGTGACGTGAGACATTTGAACGGCATAATGATTAAGTAACTTCAAAAAAAACATCAAGAAATGCAAGTACAATGGAATGTTTTTAAACATACATGATCTTGACCTGAATGTGTTTTGTTGTAGAAGTTTCCGATGGTAACTCTCCAAGCGTTTATATCACTACCCATTAGGTTAAATTACAGGAAATACAAATGAGAGCAACCATCTGGAACTAAAACACAAAATCGACATCTGCCGAACTAACAGCCCTTCAGCACAGAAAGAAAAAGACAATAAAAAGAAAACAAAATGGTAAATTACCGGGATTTTAAATGAAATTGAGATATTCTTAAAACCAAAAACTGAAAAATTGGTAATTGTGATAAGTAGCATGAAATTCATTTTATTGTCTGTTTCGGAGCAGACTGGTCTAAACATCATTTTTATAATATAGTGTGTAAAAATTAAGAACAACATAAAAAGATATAGTGAGGAATATTTCAATAACCAATAGCGTATTACTAACTTCGCAGTACTTAGTAAATCGAAATCGTTATTGCATATATGTGCACAAACGAATCGAAAGCACTGTCAAAACATCTAACTTCGTAGTACTTAGACGTTTTAATAGTACTTTCGATCCGTCCGTGCATATAGAACACATATTCACGCACACAAGTATGCAAACATACACATGGACAGAAGCTTTCAAACTAGTAAACACTGTGCATACACACTCCAATATATGTACAAAAGCCTACATAAGTAGTATATACTGCACATACACACACTCCAACATATGTACAAAAGCATGTCATAATGTACAAAGTCGTGCACAAATAGTATGTACTGCACATAAACACACTCCTACACAATAATGTACAAAAGCCTGTCGTAAATACAAAGTTCTGCACAAAAAGTATATATTGCACGTACACACGATCCCACACAATAATGAACAAAAACCTGCACAAATGATATATACTTCACGTACACACACTCAAACACAAAAATGTACACAAACCTGACTTAATGTACCTAATCTATCACAAATAGTATATACTGCACGTACACAAACTCCAACACAATAATGTACAAAGTCTTGCACAACAATAGTATATACGGCACGTACACACACTCCAACACAATAATGTACAAAAGCCTATCGTAATGTACAAATTCCTGCACAAATAGTATAAACTGCACGTACACACACTCTTATACAATAATGTACAAAAGCCTGTCATAATGTACAAAGTCCTGCACAAATAGTATATACTGCACGTATAAACACTCAAACAAAACAATGTACAAATGCCTGTCATAATGTACAAAGTCCTGCATATATAGTATATATTACACATACACACACTCCAACACAATAATGTACAAAAGCCTGTCGTAACGTACAAAGTCCTGCACAAATAGTATATACTGCACGTACACACGATCCAATACAATAGTGTACAAAAGCCTGTCGTAATGTACAAAGTCCTGCACAAATAGTATATACTGCACGTACACACACTCCAACACAATAAGTGTACAAAAGTCTGTCGTAATGTACAAAGTCCTGCATAAGTAGTATATACTGTACGTACACACACTCCAACACAATAATGTACAAAAGTCTGTCGTAATGTACAAAGTCCTGGACAAATGGTATATTCTGCACGTACACACACTCCATCACAATAATGTACAAAAGCCTATCGTAATGTACAAAGTCCTGCACAAATAGTATATACTGCACGTACACACGATCCTGCACAAATAGTATATACTGCACGTATAAACACTCAAACACAACAATGTACAACAGCTGACATAATGTACAAAGTCCTGCACAAATAGTATATTCTGCACGTACACACACTCCAAAACAGTAATGTACAAAAGCCTATCGTAATGTACAAAGTCGTGCACAAATAGTATATACTGCACGTATACACGATCCAACACAAAAATGAACAAAAGCCTATCAAAATGTGCAAAGGCTTGCACAAATAGTATATACTGCACGTATAAACACTCAAACACAACAATGTACAACAGCTGTCATAATGTACAAAGTCCTGCACAAATAGTATATACTGCACGTACATACACTCCAACACAAGTATGAACAAAAGCCTGTCATAATGTACAAAGGCCTGCATAATAGTATATACTGCACATACAATAATGTGCAAAAGCCTGTCATAATGTACAAAGTTCTGCACAAATGGTATATACTACATGTACATACACACCATAACAGTAATGTACAAAAGCCTGTCATAATGTACAAAGTCTTTCACAAATAGTATATACTGCACGTACACACGATCCAACACAAAAATGAACAAAAGCCTGTCAAAATGTGCAAAGGCTTGCACAAATAGTATATACTGCACGTACACACACTCCAATACAATAATGTATAAAACCGTGTCATAATGTACAAAGTCCTGCACAAATAGTATATACTGCACGTACACACACTCCAATACAACAATGTACAAAAGTATGTCATAATGAAAAATGACCTGCACGTATAGAATATACTGCACATACACACACTCCAACACAATAATGTACAAAAGCCTACCATAATGTACAAAGTCTTGCACAACAAATAGTATATACAGCACGTACAGATACTCCAACACAATAATGTACAAAAACCTGTCGTAATGTACAAAGTCCTGCACAAATAGTATATACTGCACGTACACACGATCAAACACAATAATGTACAAAGGCCTGCACAAATCGTATATATTGTACATACACAATATCCAACACAAACAATGTATAAAAGCTTATCATAATGTACAAAGTCTTGCACAAATAGTATAAACTGCACGTACACACACTCCATAACAATAATGTACAAAAACCTATCATAATATACAAAGTCCTGCACAACAAATAGTATATACTGCACATACACACGATCCAACACAATACTGAACAAAAGCCTATCATAATGTACAAAGTCCTGCACAAGTAGTATATAATACAAGTTCACACGATCCAACACAATAATGAACAAAATACTGTCATAATGTACAAAGGCCTGCACAAGTAGTATATAATACACGTACACACGATCCAACACAATAATGAACAAAATACTGTCATAATGTACAAAGGCCTGCACAAATAGTATATACTGCACGTACACACGATCCAACACAACAGTGTACAAAAGTCTGTCATAATGTACAAAGTCCTGCACAAATAGTATATACTGCACGTACACTCACTCCAACACAACAATGTACAAAAGTCTGTCATAATGTACAAAGTCCTTCACAAATAGTATATACTGCACGTACACACGATCCACCACAATAATGTTCAAAGGCCTGCACAAATGGTATATACTGTACATACACACACTCTGTCATAATGGGCAAAGGCCTGCACAAACAATATATACTGCACGTATGCACACTCCAATACAGTGCTATACAGAAGCTTGCACAAACAGTATATACTGCACGTATACACATTTCACAATAATGTACAAAAGCTTGTACAAATAGTAAATATAGACTACGCGAAGTAGTTTGTTTTGTTTGTACTGTAAACCAGAGTTATCCGTGCAGTTTTTAAAACACTGCCTCGCATAAAGTCTTATGCACTGGATCGCAGAAAAATATGTACTGTTAACAAAACACAAGTCACCAAGTGAGGGAGTCTATGTGTTCAACAAATAAATAGTGTAGTTTTATCTGATTTCACTATGTCAATCGCAAATGTCGTGTGCAAGAAATCAACTGTGGGATTTTGCGTCAAACTTATCGAGGTCAGCAAAGCTGTTAACGATAGTGAAATATTGTGAAAACCCATGACATTGTCAGTGTTTTCCCTCATGAAAATTAGTTTCGTCAGTACGAACATACCTGCATATTTTTTTAAGTGTTAAGGTTAGTATGACATTCTTCTTTTATCAGTTGAAAATAAGAAAATCTTGTATAAACCAAATAAATACCAAATAACTATAGCAGTGAATCATTTTTTTTTAATTTTGTTGTTGCTGTTGTTGTTGTTGTATGGTGTTAAGCGTCGCTTTCAACAGCTTTTCAGTCATATGGCGACGGTGTCTACTTAAGACAATATTCTGAGCGTTTTCACACGGGAGTATCATGCCGCAGACACATGGTATGATACCCCACCAAGTCATATTATACTGACAACGGCCCGACCAGACCTAGAACTCTCCTCTAAATGCTGAACATCAAGCGAACGAGTTTCTAGTACCATTTTTTAAGTATTTGGTATTACCCGGTCGGGTAGAATAACCCCTAACCTTCCACATGCGAGGCGCGGTCTGTTTAATTTTGTAAATTTGATGTCAGTTATGTTGTTGAGAGAGACAAACTTTGCAATTTCATTTGCTTCTTTATTCAAGTTCAGAATTAAGAATATAAAAGTATAAACTCATGATAATTTAACAACAAATTTTATGATGTGTTTGAGTTACAACTATTTATTTATTGTTTTTTGTTTTTAATATTTTAGATGCCACAAAGCGTGATGTACACCTCTACTGTTTGTAATCAGTATTTGCCGATGATGGAATGGGACCAGCAAGATTGAAGTATATAAGTTGAATGACAGTACATAATCCTGTCAGATGACAAGCCGGACATGATGTGAATATGGTTTTGGATGAAAATATTATACTCATTTTACTTGTCTCGAACATGTCTGAAGACTACGACAATGCAGTTTGAGAAAATATTGAATGAAATTCAGAATTTGCCCAACATCTAAATTATGGAAAACATCTGTTAAAACTAAGTGGTGGAGCTGTTGTGGCACAAGCACTAACGTTATTCTTGCTGACAGCTTTGTACATTAAGTAGAGGACTGACTTACCAATTAACATTTTGAAAATCAAATGGAGGAACAACTATATTGGGAAAAGAAAGCACATCCACTTGTTTTTTTTTCAGAGTTTCTCACCTTAATAATAGTAGTGATGGGTTAGACCTGCTATATTTAGACTTGCAGAATATGGTCACACTGTACAAGCAGTAACTCGAAACAATTAGTGATTGATGAACCAAATGTCAATGGAAGCAATATCTATATGCACAAAAAACTGCGGTGTACCTATTAGCTCTGTAAAGTATTGATTTTTTATTTAGTTTGCATTGTACAGTTTTCACTGAAATGAATGGATTTAATTTGGTAAACTAATGATAAAACTTTACATATGAATGACAACAGAAACACTCCGTCCAATAGCCAATTCATTACCTCTCTCCTCATCCCCCCCCCTCCCCCCCCCCCCCCCCCCCCCCCCCCCCCCCCCCCCCCCCCCCCCCCCCCCCCCCCCGTTGTAAATACTTGGGGAAATGTAATAACACATTGGGGAGGGGGGCATTTGATTGTGAGTTTGAAAGTTTGCGCGAGAAAATGTTGAATTATTACTTGAAAATGAAAATATTTGTAAATGATATGCATAAGCATTTTTGTTGTCATTCTTGTATTATTCCAATTTAGTTTCATTACGATAATATAGTTTCATTACAAAGTGTGTTTGTAAACTAATAGATATTGAAGATCATAAATAAAGGAATGTATATTGGAATGGTTTAATATTGATTATTTTAATGATTGCAAAACAGAAATTTAAAATATAAAGAACTTGTTATGTCTTTACCGAGTCATTATAATTTGACTTGAACTTAATTCATCACATGATAACAATGTTTTATTTTAATATAAATTTTATATAGGGTATGACTTTTTCTTTACTCGAGTGGGTGAGGGGTGATACAATATTTTAACTATTATTTTGTTAATACACACTATTCCTTGATCTGAACTCTAACACTATGACTCTAACATTATTTATATGGGAAAAAAATCTATATGTATATATATTATATTTTTGTTTATTGTTAATAATTTACTATTCATCCGTTATACAATTTTGCCAAGAGTAATATGGTTGGTTAACTGAAAAAAAATTAAGTACCCTTAATGGATATACTTTTAAAGGAGACCTTCCTCCATCCATTCAAAACAACATGCTTTCTTAAAATCCATCAGTATGATTGAATTCATTATATAAATTGTTATATAAAAACCAGGATTGAAAATAATTTGAGACATTATTTTTGCTATTCTGTTTTAGTTTATTACATTTTAAAAGCCTGTATAAAAATAGTATAAGACAGAACCTGCAAAATTTTACTTTTCTGTCCATTTCTTTATTTTTAACTCTACTAGCCAAAGGCCAGTACAGCTTATGTCATGGGAAATTGTCCGTCTGTTAATCTTTTTTCTTGTAAACGTGATAGCACTTACGTATTTTCATTTAAACTTAACCCATCTTGCACATCTGTTATATAATCACAATATCTAGAACAAGCTCTTCAATCAGCGCTTTTCGACCACAAATGCCCCTGCTTATAAGCATATTTTACGTGAAACTTTAAAATATTTGTTTAAATTGGGATCTCTGGGGTTAAATTTAAGGCTGCCAAAGGTGTCACTGTTTTACATAGAGTTACATAGCGAATGTTGTACATGCGACAGCACCGTCATTTTTCATTGATTCTTAACTAAATTTGCACAGCAATTATATAACCACAAGTTCTCGGAGTTCTTGAACCAGCATAATTCGACCACAAATGCTGCCACCACAGGGCTTAAAAGTACATTTTAAATGAAACATTAAAAATACTTTCTCTGATAGTTCAAGGCCTAGATTTTAGATATTTTACGTGTAGCACTGCATGGTAGTCTCCTGAAAGATTTGTTGATGTGGAACTAACAAAAAAAGATTTCCTCAGAAATGTTCATCTGTTCAGATGTTGCAAGTAGAGCGATTCAGGTCCTTTTGATTCTAATGTTTCATTTATCAATTAATAATTTAATATATCCAAGATGGTACCCTAATTTTAAGGGGCGAGATTTAAAAAGCTGCCATCTACCATCTTGTTTGGAATTCATATACCTACAGAATGACTTATGGAATTTTTACATGCGGGACTGCAATGAATTTATAACTGTTTTTCAGATTATTAATAAATGTTAAACGAATCATATCATTTCACTTTTTTGTATCAGCTATAGATTAGAAAATGCATATGTCATGGTAATGTGTCCGTCCATCCTTTTTGTAGTCAATACAATTTTTTTTATAAAAAATAAGTCTGGATTTATTTTACAGAAAAAAACTGCCTGGACATTTGTAATGCCTGTATGGATATTATGATAGTCCGAGCGGAATTCTAAAAATCCGCCTGGACATTTTAGAATTCCGCCTGGATATTTTTAAAGTGCGCCCAGTCATTTTAAAAATCCGCCTGGATATTTATAAAGTCCACCTGGACATTTTAAAAATCCGCCTGGGTATTTGTTGAATGATGTTAAATCTTTATATTTTGGAATTAAATTTATAACACCTTGCATCTGCATTTGAGTATGGTTACCTTTTTCAAGAGAGTAGTTGATAGATTTTACATAAATGCTTCATGCTCTTCTTTTTTTTTTATTTGATTTACAACATTTTCATTTAATGGCTCATTTACTAGCTTTAATTCTAATCTCTCTATTTCTTTGATAATTTTAGTTTTATCGATTTTTTCTCTTTTTTCCCATTTTAAACATCAGTAATTGATAATAACATTGCGTATAGTACTTTTAATGATTTCCCATAATGCATTAGGGTTTGTGCTTGCATTTCTGTCAGTGATATCTTTAATACTTTCCTATTTCTATGTTGATATTCATTGTCTTAGATAATTGAATTATTTAATTTAAAATATCCAGGCCTATAAGGTTGACGTCAAAAAATCAATTTCTACATGTATCAAAGATTGGTCAGACCGGATACCTGATGAGACGTTGCATTAATATATGAAAGAAGTCAAGTCTACAGAATATAGGATGCTTGTGACTTGAATGTCATGTAAGTTGTTTCTGCGCCAAATGTCACAAAGCTCATAATCTTTTATTGTATTTAGTTTTGCACTACTTTTTTGTTTGTGTCTTGCCGTTTTTCTTGCCGATATTAATATCGAGAAAAGTATTGAAATCGTCTCCCTATAATTTTTTTTTTTCTTTTTCAATATTGAATGCTATAATTTGTTCTAGGGTGTTAAAAAATCACGTCATCTGTATTTGGTCCATGCATAACTTCAGTTTCATCTAGATTCATTTTTAAAGTTTGCAAACAACCTTCAATTATTTCTTTGTGTTCAATAACATAATAAGTATAATTAAGTAAAATACCATTACCTTTACTATTTAAACAATCACCACTTAAAAATAATTTATTTCCCCACTGTTTTTCCCATATATCATATTCTATTTTTTGTAATGAAGTTCCTGTAAAGCAAATGTCATATTGATTATCTTTAAGCCAGCTAAAAATATGACTGTAAAGTTAGTAGGTAGTTCGCAGTTGGTAGTTGGGGATTCGAATAACCAGCTACCGACCAGCTGACAGTTGGGGATTCGGTTTCGTTATTATAATTACTATTTCATTTACATATTTTACTCGTGTTAATATGTTTAAAAAAATAATCAATAATAAATGTATGTAAATTAATATAAAATCTGAATTCCCATCTGGCAGCTGGTTGGTAGTTTGGCGATTCGCGGCGAATCCCCAACTGGACATTTTGAATCGCCGTCTGGTGAGTATGCTCAATATATTGAAGAACCAACCCGGCAAAAGTGTGTTATTTATTATTATAAACTTATTTTTAATTGAATTGATTTATCAAAAAAATAAAACAACGATTTAAAAAAAATCCGAATCCCAAACTGGCAACTGGTTGGTAGATGGCGATTCGCCGCGAATCCCCAACTGGAAATTTTGAATCGTCTCCTGGTGAATATACTCATGGTATTGAAGGAAGAGCGCGGGAACGGTGTTTAGTTATTGTTATGAACTGTTTTTCTATGGAACTGATTTGTTTTCAAAAACAAATATCGATTTGAAAAAAAAAAATCCCAAATTTGCCATTTTGAATCACCGTATTGTGAGTATATTCGATTTATTGAAGAACCAAACCACAATTGGTGTCATTATTATCCTAAACCTGTTTTCTTTATTGAATTAATATGATAAAATAATAAAACAACGATTTTAAAAAAAAATCCGAACCGAATCCCCAACTGACAGCTGGTTGGTAGTTGGCGATTCGCGGCGAATCCCCAGCTGGACATTTTAAAACGCCGTCTGGTGAGTATACTCATTATATTGAAAAACCAACCCGGCAAAAGTGTGTTATTATCGTTATGAACTTATTTTTAATTGAATTGATTTATTAAAAAAATTAAACAACGATTAAAAAAAACCGAATCTCCAACTGGCAACTGGTTGGTAGTTGGCGATTCGCCGCGAATCCCCAAATGGAAATTTTGAATCGCCTCCTGGTGAATTTATTCATGGTATTGAACGAACAACGCGTGAATGGTCTTGTTTTTTATTGAATGGATTGATTTAGATAATAAAACAACGATTTTAAAAAAAAATCCGAATCCCCAACTGGCAACTGGTTGGTAGTTGGCGATTCGCCGCGAATCCTCAACTGGACATTTTGAATCGTCTCCTGGTGAATATACTCATGGTATTGAAGGAAAAGCGTGGGAACGGTGTTTATTTATTGTTATGAACTGTTTTTCTATACAATTGATTTGTTTTCGAAAACAAATATCGATTTGAAAAAAATCCGAATCCCAAATTGCCCATTTTGAATCACCGTATTGTGAGTATATTCGTTTTATTGAAGAACCAAACCACCATTGGTGTTACTATTATCCTAAACCTTTTTTCTTTATTGAATTCATATGTTTACATAATAAAACAGCGATTTAAAAAAAAAATCCGAATCCCCAACTGGCAGCTGGTTGGTAGTTGGCGATTCGCGGCGAATCCCCAACTGGACATTTTGAATCGCCGTCTGGTGAGTATACTCGTTATATTGAAGAATCAACCCTGCAAAAGTGTGTTTTTTTATTATTATTAACTAATTTTTTATTGAATTAATTTGTTAAAAAAAATAAAACAGCGATTTACAAAAAAATCCGAATCCCAAACTGGCAGCTGGTTGGTAGTTGGCGATTCGCCGCGAATCCCCAACTGGAAATTTTGAATAACCTCCTGGTGAATATACTGAGTCTCATGGTATTGAAGGAATAGCGCGGGAACGGTGTTTATTTATTGTTATGAACTGTTTTTTCTATAGATTTGATTTGTTTTTTAAAACAAATATCGATTTGAAAACAATAATCCGAATCCCCAACTGGCAGCTGGTTGCTAGTTGGCGGAAATTTTGAATCGCCTCCTGATGAATGTAATCATGGTATTGAACGAACAACGATTGATATCATATTCTTATCACCTACCATGTACAAATAATGGGAAACCGTAATAAAAGTAATCTGATACGTGTTTATTGTGATGTTTTGTTATCTGATGACGTGTCTCCACAAAGTCTCGTAGAATTATAATTGTTTGCGGCTAATTATAAATTCATTGGTATCATATCATTTGTTGAATATACACACATTGTGCTAAACACATTTATGCACTCTACATAAAAATACAATCAAACTCATTCCGTTATTTGTTCTTTTTGTGAATAATATTACAAATACATTTAGTAAGCTATGGTGATAGTTTGCGGTAATCGTATCTTCTACGAAAAAACCGATTATACTCACAAGACGGTGATTCAAAATGGCCAATTTGGGATTCGGATTTTTTTCAAATCGATATTTGTTTTCGAAAACAAATGAATTCTATAGAAAACAGTTCATAACAATAAATAAACACCGTTCCCGCACTATTCCTTCAATACCATGAGTATATTCACCAGGAGGCGATTCAAAATTTCCAATTGGGGATTCGCGGCGAATCGCCAACTACCAACCAGTTGCCAGTTGGGGATTCGGATTTTTTTTAAAACGTTGTTTTATTTTTTTAACAAATCAATTCGATAAAAAACAAGTTTATTAAATAAATAACACACTTTTGCCGGGTTGGTTCTTCAATATAATGAGTATACTCACCAGACGGTGATTCAAAATGTCCAGTTGGGGATTCGCCGCGAATCGCCAACTACCAACCAGCTGCCAGTTTGGGAATTGGATTTTTTTTAAAAATCGCTGTTTTATTATTTTAACATATAAATTCAATAAAGAAAACAGGTTTAGGATAATAATAACACCAATGGTGGTTTGGTTCTTCAATAAAACGAATATACTCAAAAGACGGTGATTCAAATTGGCAAATTTGGGATTCAGATTTTTTTCAAATCGATATTTGTTTTCGAAAACAAATCAATTGTATAGAAAAACAGTTCATAACAATAAAAAAAACCGTTCCCGCGCTCTTCCTTCAATACCATGAGTATAATTACCAGAAGGCGATTCAAAATTTCCAGTTGGGGATTCGTGGCGAATCACCAACTACCAACCAGTTGCCAGTTGGGGATTCGGATATTTTTATAATAATAAATAACACACTTTTGCCGGGTTGGTTCTTCAATATAATGAGTATACTCACCAGACGGCGATTCAAAATGTCCAGTTGGGGATTCGCCGCGAATCGCCAACTACCAACCATCTGCCAGTTGGGAATTCAGATTTTATATTAATTTACATACATTTATTATTGATTTTATTTTTAAACATATTAACTCAAGTAAAATATGTAAATGAAATAGTAATTATAATAACGAATCCGAATCCCCAACTGGCAGCTGGTCGGTAGTTGGTTGTTCGAATCCCCAACTACCAACTGCGAACTACCTACTAACTTTACAGTCATGCTAAAAATATGTTAACGTTTTTGACATCACTTAGCCCTTTTACGTTAAATGAACATACATTCGTTTTCATTGGATATAAGTAAAAAAAGTAAAAAAATAAATAATATACGAGAGGTTATCCAGAAGTTGGTGTACAATTTTCATAAAATCCATATTTATGCCAGTACATCGTTATTTCTTTCACAACTTAAGTATTGGTGTATTTGTCATCGATGTTCGGTGTTTTATTATATTTCTTATGTCAGTAATAATCTTATGGTATCCCTAGCAACATACATACATACATGGTTCGTACCGCAGCTCTAAATATTGAACAATTCGACAGATAAATATGTGAAAAATAACAATCATTTTCCTGTAAAACTCGCATATATTACGTCATCAATGTCTGCACGACAGTGTCATTCCAGCATTGCATGCAGGCGTTAGGAGTTTAAATAAATGTAAATTTAAAAGGTAGACGCATTCATATGCTAATAGTGCATCTGATGAAAAGGTGAAACAACGAGCAGCAATACAGTTTGTGTCAATATTAACAAAACACTGATTCAGACGATAGATATGCATAGTAAAGTTCCGAGAAAGTTATTTGTAGTGGATTGTGTAAATGGTACAGTGAGGAACGATGAACAATAATGGATGATAACAGGTGTGGCGTCCTGTGTCAAAATCACGCAAAGTCACGTCAACGTGGTAAAAAGTGCCACAACAAGGTGCTGTATTACAATTTATGAACTATGCTGCGAACTAAGTTTAGGTTACAATAAAGCACACATGATAATAAAGAATAAATAGCATGCATGTCAGTGTCCGCAGGGTTTCCCAAATTACTAAAACAGTATGAGTAGAGCGACGAGTAAGAGTAGGAAAATTACTTGTAAAATATATTGACGTTGCATCGACGTAACGTAAATCTGACCTACGACAAATAGGCGTACATGTTTGAAATACATGTTACTGTTTTATTTGAATTTATATTTTCGTTATACTTTGCACACGGTTTGCAGTTAGATTAAATATAATACATGTAAAACTCCAAATAAATCTGATATGTTATGTTCATATTATGAGATTTGTTCACGAGCCTTTGGATAATCGCTCGTATAGCAATTTTAGAAACATACAATGTAAGTTCATGATAAAATGCATCAACCTCCCTGTATGTATAAATAAAGAGATAAGAATTAGAAGAGAGCGACATAAGTATAAACTTGAGTAACAGTCTACCATTGCAGGAGTATATACTAGCATAAATAAAAATAGATAAGGAACAGCGAACCCGCCTTTTTGTATTTCCAATATCTTCGTCAAAACATGGAGTTACATGTAAGCTCTATTAAAAGTAAAAGTAAAGTAAATGACAGTAACAGACAATTGTGCAGTTTTACAAACCAAACTGTTCTTTGTTATTCAAGTCCAAATTCAAGGAAATTGCTTTAAAAAAAAGATACTTTTTGAGAAAATACACACATATATATTTACATACAAAAATACGAAAATATTCTTTAAAATCTTACCTTTAATAACTCTGATTCCAGTTAACAGATCGGATCTGAATCACCATTCACAAGTTCACGATATATATCCAATAATTCAGCAACATGAGGATGTGACAGCTTGCAACTGTCAGTCTTGCCATGTGGTATTTCTGTCACGATATGTCAAGAATAATTTTATAAACACTATCTAGTTTTATGATGTTTTATGATATTCTACAAGGGGAACAGAAAGAAAGGTTAGTCTTGATCATGAGCGACGCTTGTTTTACTAAAAGACAAACGTCTTGACAAGTTTAGATCTGGAAGTAAGATCTGAACAAACACACGTATAAAATTGTTATGTATAAAATTAAAAAATATTTATTCAGGTGGAAATCATGGTAGTTATCTTTGTACAAGATCTTTGTCATAGCAAATATTTAATAATATAAAAAAACAATGAATAAAGAATTAAACGTCCAACCGATACTTCTTTGAAATACTATGGTAATCTCAGAGGTAAGCCGATTGTTGAATCAACCAATCAAAAACGTTATTTGATTCTCGCTAAATAAAAATGATTTTATTCTCGAGCGAACTTGTCAAGACGTTTGTCTTTTAGAAAAGCAAGACTAGAGAAAAGTTGGATCACCTGGAATAAGGCACGCCAATGGCGAATTTTCTTTGTATTTACTATTAGATTTATTATGAATAACATTTAAATTGTTGTGATTATGTTGTGGTGACGTATTTCTTTGAATGTTTCTTTTCTTGTTTGCAGCAAGAGCAATATCAACAGAAAAAAAACAACAACAGCAACGTTAGTAATTATTATAATGATGACGTAATGCTATACGATTTAGGATTAGCAGTCTTCTGTGATACAGTTTACCGGTACAGCAGTGTATAGCAACACATTTAAGATTAACTTTAGCTCTGGTAATTATGATAATAATAAATAATAGTTTGGTTTACTACTGTGATAGCGTGTCATAGCGATGGTGTACTGATGCACCTACTTCACCCTGTACAGGCCAGCCAACCTGGCAGCTCATCAAATAAAATAATTTTAAACCTGGCGGGCTGGCATATTGTGACCTCTGTTATTTAATTATTTAGAGACTCACGTCCGGGTTTAGATGTATATTTAGTCGGACGGAATATCCTCAACTACTGCTCCATCACGTAACGATACTTTCCTTAGTGCGCGGTCCCCTCCAGCATTTAAATGGTAGACAATTCTAGGGCAAGTAACTTTTGAAAATGTTATTGCCCTGATTCTAAATTTTGAAAAAGTTGAAATGTCAAGGATTGTTTATTCCTGAATACTATTAAACAAAGTATTTGTCGACAGCATTTAGGTATTTTTCATCCTCAGTTCCTTTATATTCGATTATTTTATGGTAATGTACACTCAGACAAATAAAACATTGTTAACTTTTTAAAAGATGAGTTTTAAAAGTTGTCCGTAGTCATGATAACTCAAATTTAACCAGTCTTTGAAAATGAGTACGTACTTGCATGTGGAAATCAGACAAACATGTGTTATTTCTAGATATTATCCTACATGTGGAAATCAGACAGACATGTGTTATTTGTAGATATTTCCCTACATGTGGAAATCAGACAGACATGTGTTATTTCTAGATATTTCCCTACATGTTGAAATCAGACAGACATGTGTTATTTCTAGATACTTCCCTACATGTGGAAATCAGACAGACATGTGTTATTTCTAGAAATTTCCCTACATGTGGAAATCAGACAGACATGTGTTATTTCTAGATATTTCCCTACATGTGGAAATCAGACAGACATGTGTTATTTCTAGATATGTGTTATTTCTAGATATTTTCCTACATGTGGAAATCAGAGAGACATGTGTTATTTCTAGATATTTTCCTACATGTGGAAATCAGACAGACATGTGTTATTTCTAGATATTTCCCTACATGTGGAAATCAGACAGACATGTGTTATTTTTAGATATTTCCCTACATGTGGAAATCAGACAGACATGTGTTATTTTTAGATATTTCCCTACATGTTGAAATCAGACAGACATGTGTTATTTCTAGATATTTCCCTACATGTGGAAATCAGACAAACATGTGTTATTTCTAGAAATTTTCCTACATGTGGAAATTAGACAGACATGTGTTATTTCTAGATATTTCCCTACATGTGGAAATCAGACAGACATGTGTTATTTCTAGATATGTGTTATTTCTAGATATTTTCCTACATGTGGAAATCAGAGAGACATGTGTTATTTCTAGATATTTTCCTACATGTGAAAATCAGACAGACATGTGTTATTTCTAGATATATCCCTACATGTGGAAATCAGACAGACATGTGTTATTTCTAGATATTTTCCTACATGTGGAAATCAGACAGACATGTGTTATTTCTAGATATTTCCCTACTTCAGCATCTACATTGTACCAACTCCATTGTACAGGATTGTGTATTTATAATGAACTAACTCCCCCGTACAGGATTGTGTATTTGAAATGTACCAACTACATTGTACAGGATTGTGTATTTATAATGAACTAACTCCGCCGTACAGGATTGTGTATTTAAAATGTACCAACTTCACTTTACAGGATTGTGTATTTTAAATGTACCAACATCACTGTACAGGATGGTGTATTTGAAATGTACAAACTCCACTGTACAGGATGGTGTATTTGAAATGTACCAACTCTACTGTACAGGATGGTGTATTTGAAATGTACCAACTCTACTGTACAGGATTGTGTATTTGAATTGTACCAACTCCATTGTACAAGGCTTGTGTAATTGAAGTATACCAACTCCATTGTACAAGATTGTGTATTTGGAGTGTACCAACTCCATTGTACAGGATTGTGTATTTATAATGAACTAACTCCCCTGTACAGTATTGTGTATTTGAAATGTACCAACTTCATAGTACAGGATGGTGTATTTGAAATGTACCAACTCCACTGTACAGGATGGTGTATTTGAAATGTACACACTCCACTTTACAGGACTGTGTATTTGAAATGTACCAACTCCACTGTGCAGGGTTATGTATTTATAATGAACTAACTCCCCTGTACAGGATTTTGTATTTGAAATGTACCAACTCTACTGTACAGGATTGTGTATTAAAAATGTACCAACTTCACGTTACAGGACTTTGTATTTGAAATGTACCAATCTCACTCTACAGGATTTTGTATTTGAAATGTACCAACTCTACTGTACGGTATTTTGTATTTAAAATTGACCAACTTCACTGTACAGGATTTTGTATTTGAAATGTGCCAACTCTACTGTACAGGATTGTGTATTTGAAATGTACCAACTACATTGTACAGGATTGTGTATTTATAATGAACTAACTCCCCCGTACAGGATTGTGTATTTGAAATGTACCAACTACATTGTACAGGACTGTGTATTTATAATGTACCAACTCCACTGTACAGGATTGTGTATTAAAAATGTACCAACTTCACTTTACAGGACTTTGTATTTGAAATGTACCAATCCCACTCTACAGGATTTTGTATTTGAAATGTACCAACTCTACTGTACAGGATTGTGTATTTAAAATTTACCAACTTCACTGTACAGGATTTTGTCTTTGAAATGTGCCAACTCTACTGTACAGGATTGTGTATTTAAAATGTACCAACTCCATTGTACAGGATTGTGTATTTATAATGAACTAACTCCCCCGTACAGGATTGTGTATTTGAAATGTACCAACTACATCGTACAGGACTGTGTATTTATAATGTACCAACTCCACTGTACAGGATGGTGTATTTAAAATGTACCAACTTCACTTTACAGGATTGTGTATTTTAAATGTACCAACTTCACTGTACAGGATGGTGTATTTGAAATGTACAAACTCCACTGTACAGGATGGTGTATTTGAAATGTACCAACTCCACTGTACAGGATTGTGTATTTGAAATGTACCAACTCCATTGTACAGGCTTGTGTAATTGGAGTATACCAACTCCATTGTACAGGATTGTGTATTTGGAGTGTACCCAATCCATTGTACAGGATTGTGTATTTATAATGAACTAACTCCCCTGTACAGTATTGTGTATTTGAAATGTACCAACTTCATAGTACAGGATGATGTATTTGAAATGTACCAACTCCACTGTACAGGATGGTGTATTTGAAATGTACACACTCCACTTTACAGGACTGTGTATTTGAAATGTACCAACTCCACTGTACAGGGTTATGTATTTATAATGAACTAACTCCCCTGTACAGGATTTTGTATATGAAATGTACCAACTCTACTGTACAGGATTGTGTATTAAAAATGTACCAACTTCACGTTACAGGACTTTGTATTTGAAATGTACCAATCCCACTCTACAGGATTTTGTATTTGAAATGTACCAACTATACTGTACAGGATTGTGTATTTAAAATTTACCAACTTCACTGTACAGGATTTTGTATTTGAAATGTGCCAACTCTACTGTACAGGATTGTGTATTTGAAATGTACCAACTACATTGTACAGGATTGTGTATTTATAATGAACTAACTCCCCCGTACAGGATTGTGTATTTGAAATGTACCAACTACATTGTACAGGACTGTGTATTTATAATGTTCCAACTCCACTGTACAGGATGGTGTATTTAAAATATACCAACTTCACTGTACAGGATTGTGTATTTGAAATGTACCAACTCCACAGTACAGGATGGTGTATTTGAAATGTACCAACTCCACTGTACAGGATTGTGTATTTGAAATGTACCAACTCCATTGTACAGGCTTGTGTATTTGGAGTGTACCAACTCCATTGTACAGGATTGTGTATTTGGAGTGTACCAACTCCATTGTACAGGATTGTGTATTTTTAATGAACTAACTCCCCTGTACAGTATTGTGTATTTGAAATGTACCAACTTCACTGTACAGGATGGTGTATTTGAAATGTACCAACTCCACTGTACAGGATGGTGTATTTATAATGAACTAACTCCCCTGTACAGTATTGTGTATTTATAATAAACTAACTCCCCTGTACAGTATTGTGTATTTGAAATGTACCAACTCCACTGTACATTATTTTGTACTTGGAATGTACCAACTCCACTGTACAGGATTGTGTATTTATAATGAACTAACTCCCCAGTACAGTATTGTGTATCTATAATGAACTAACTCCCCTGTACAGGATTGTGTATTTATAATGAACTAACTCCACTGTACAGGATTGTGTATTTGAAATGTACCAACTCCACTTTAAAGTATTGTGTATTTGAAATGCACCAACTCCATTGTACAGGATAGTGTATTTGAAATGAACTCCACTGAAATGAGAAAGTTTGATATGAGCTGCCCACATGATAAATTATATCGTCTTGTAACCTTAAATCATGATACTCCTGAAATCGTTATACTTTAATTCTTGTCACTTTTGCCCACGAGATGATTTATTGACGTCACAATCCGGAAGAAAACAGCGCACGTCAAGTGGAATCTCTAATAAAACATTATCCGTGTTGACTAAGGAGGGGTAAGAGTCGAGTTTATTTTACCACATGCCTTATATTTACGACTGCCATTTTCTCCAATTTTCTTTCATTCAATTTCCTGATTTAAACTTCTTTTGTCTCTTTACATTCCTGTCGTCTGTTATTGACAAACATATTCGGTCAAGGTCAAAATGAAAATAGACTGGTTCTTTGTATTTTCTATTAATCTAAGGGAGGTTAAAATAAGTCATTCTTTATGATTTTCCGTATCAATCTGAGGCCCATCTTAGTGGTTAATAAAGAGAAATGCGAATTTTGAAACAAATTCTCAACATGTTTACATTATAAATTAATTGCTAAATTATCATCCAAATTTTTCTTAAAAACTTTTCTTATTTTTACTTTTAAAATTTTGAAGATGTTAGATGTTTTTTTGATAATATAAAAACAAGAATTTGTTGTTTTTTTGTTTGTTATTTTTTTGTTTTGTTTTTTGTTTTGATTTCTTTGGGTGGGGGGGGGGGGGGGGGGGGGTTGGTTATGAAAATAAAAAGAGTTGGGAGCATGAAAATTAGCGAGCGGACGGGGATTATAATCTAGCAATTTATTATGGCCTAAAGTAGAATAAAATGGAACACAGACTTTTTTTCTCCAATTATGGTATTTCTTTTATATCACAGTGCTTTTATCACAGTGATTTTGAGCTTCGAATGGTTTGAAAAAAAGCTATTATTTAGTTTACTGCAGTGCACCTCCTGCAAAAAAACCCAACGATATTGGCAGTATTTTCCAACATCACTTAAAACGATATAGGCAGTATTTTCCAACATCACTTAAAGACGTTTCTAGCGCAGAGATTTTGTTTAAATTTTCACACAAGTACTTTGAAATAAGACAAGTTTAAAACACTAAAAAAAATATAGGTCACCATGCTTGTTTTTTTGCAATGTCTATTTTTAAACTACACCGTCTTAAATTTTTTAAAGAAAAAACAGCAAATGGGTGTGAGTAATAAATCTTGCAGTTATTTTCATAAATTTATACGATTATAGAAATGGCCGTTATTGATGTATTTTTACACTAATTTGAAAATAAAAAACGTTCTAACGCGGAGAATTGTTTCATTCTTTCTACAAAGAGGCACCATAACAAACTTTATCAGAAAATAAAATAAAAAATATATGTCCCCATGCTTGTTACTAAGAAACAGTTCTAAATGTTACCTCCCTTTTCATAAAAAGGCCGTAAACGATGCATTTTGACAATAATTCAATAATAAAAATAGTTCTAGTGCAGAGAATGGTTTCATTCTTACTACAAAGAGGCACTATAATAAACTTTATCAGAAAATAAATAAAAAAACATATGTTGCCGTACTTGTTACTAAGTTACATTGCTAAATGTTACCTCCCTTTTTTCATAAAATGGCCGCAAACGATGCATTTTTACACTAATTCAATAATAAAAAAGGTTGTAACGCGGAGAATTGTTTCATTCTTTCTACAAAGAGGCACTATAACAAACTATATCAGAAAATAAAATAAAAAATAGATGTCCTCATGCTTGTTACTAAGTTAAAGAGCTAAATGTTACCTCCCTTTTCATAAAATGGCCGTAAACGATGCATTTTGACACTAATTCAATAATAAAAAAAGTTCTAATGCGGAGAATTGTTTTATTCTTTCTACAAAGAGGCACTGTTACAAACTTTATCAGAAGATAAAATAAAATAAAAACATAGGTGCCTTACTTGTTACTAAGTTACATTGCTAAATGTTACCTCCCCTTTTCATAAAATGGCCACAAAAGATGCATTTTTACACTAATTCAATTAAAAAAAAAGTTCTAACATGTAATATTTTTTCATTGTTTCTACAAAGAGGCATTATAACAAACTTTATCAGAAAACAATATAAAAAATAGATGTCCCCATGCTTGTTTACTAAGATACAGAGCTAAATGTTACCTCCCTTTTCATGAAATGGCCATAAACGATGCATTTTGAAACTAATTCAATAAAAAAAAAGTTTTATCTCGGAGAATTGTTTCATTCTTTCTACAAAGAGGCACTTTAACAAACTATATCAGAAAATAAAATAAAAAATACAGGTCACCATGCTCGTTACAAAGTTACAGTGCTAAATGTTACCTCCCTTGTCATAAAATGGCCGTAATCGATGCATTTTCATACCAATTCAATAAAAAAAAATGTTCTAACGTGGAGAATTGTTTGTTTCATTCTTTCTACAAAGAAGCACAACAACAAACAATATCATAAAATAAAATAAAACATACATATCACCTTGCTTGTTACTAAGCTACAGTGCTAAATGTTCACTTCCCTTTTCATCAAATGGCCTAAAATTGTCAAAATGGTGTAAATTATCTGTTGTAATTTTTATAAATGAAATTCATTACAGAGGTAACTTTCATATTTGTAAATGATGCACTTAATAGCAATTATAATATTTGTAATTTATAATGTAATAACTGTTATGTTGCTTTTATACATTTCATATATAATTGATGAACATCAATATTTGTAATAGTTTGAAATGTTAGAGGCCTAATGGTAAAACCATGTACTGTCAATCAATGTTGGATCACCAGTGACCTGCTACTCAACATAATATCTTCAGATTTAATCTACGAGTCCATTCAAGTCATTTTTTTCTGGTATTTGTCTTGGCTATAGTAGTGGCACCGTCATCCATTATTATTACATTAACTTGAAATTTTTATTCCTGTACTGGGCTACTTCCAACATTAATCTTTGAATTGTCATTCAAATTTTAGAAACTGCCTGGTGAACTGGTAGTGATTGTTTTTAATTTTTCATAATATGTGCATTTCCTAGTCTTTTGAAAAAAACATCATATGTTTTTCGAATACTTTTTCTTAACATGGTCCCAATATCTGATTTACTGTCACAATCCATGCTTCTGGCAACACATATTGTAATACATAAGCCTGGTCCTGGTGTACTACTTGACTGACTTCATCACTAATAATTAAAGGAAGCTTATATGAGATAAAGAAATAAATGACAATGTTTAATTGTATGTAAGCTTAATTTACATCACCACTAGTTTCCCATTTGGGTGATGCACCCAGAAGAGTGAACAGTTTAGTGTTTTTAGGTTTGTGGGCTATAACTGAGCAGCAATTCCTGTTATAATAGCTATGTTCAAACCATTGAACAAAATCTTATGGTTATAAACTTGCATGTATGTGGACATTTTTTACTGAATGAAACTGTTATGTTATGCAACAAGCAGTCAAGGGGTTTCAAGCTCAAATCCCCGCTTGGCCAATCTATGATGATTTAAATATATGCAATTTCCAACATTGTGTCTCATGTTCATTCATCTTTAATCACTGATTCAAGTGGGAAAGTTGTCAGTTACTTGCACGGATATTGGGTGTGCCAAACAAGTAGTCACAGGTTTGATCCCCCTCAGATCATCTGTTGTGCTCATGATAATTTTGTTTTATTCCATTGTAGAAATAAACTGAAACGGTTAAACTACATTAATAATTACCATTGACCCCTTTTGATGATTGTCACTCTTTCATTTAGTGCTTCTGTACACGTTGTCTATGTCACGATATTGATTGTCTTTTCATAGTTAATGAAACCACTACAGGTATTTCAAGCAGCGACATCTCAATCCATCTGTAACCTGAGCCTCTGTTTAACATTCCTGAAATGTGTTGAATAGTTTCTTATTTTCATAATTCATGTAACAATTTTCTGTTAACCCTTTACTCCATAGATACGCGTTTTCCCGCACCAATCACAGAAGGACTTTGAAAACAGTGCAGGAAGAGTTCAGATCGAGCAATCTGAACACTTCCTGCACCCTCCTGCACTGTTTTCCACTCTGTCAGTTAATATAAACATAATTCACCCAGTAATTCAAAAGCCTTCTATATTACGTGTCCAAAGGTGTCTTTATTAGAGGTGTCAAAAGGCGTCTATATGAAGAAAAGGGTTAAACGGGAAACACAGAACGTGACGGTGTATAAATTTATTTTTAAAATTTGCTCAATGTAAGAATACTGTTCGAATCCCTACCCGGCAACAGTCTCCAGGATGATAGATATACAACATTATGTCTCTTTATCAATCGTCTCTCACCGCTGATTCAAATGGGAAAGTATCAGTTACTTGTGGAGATGGGGTGTGCTAAAATACTGGTTAATTCCAGGAAACAGTGATTAGGTGATCGTATGTTAGCCCTCGATTGCATGAAATTGACGCTAAATATTCAACCAATCAATCACTTTTTATAGTCGTTTATCTCTAGAAATCATAAAGTAAGTCATCATTTTATGTGATACATCGATATTGATCAGTGAGTTATGATAAAGCATCAAATAACCTTATACTCAATTGCTTTGTGTTGATGTCAAATGATATTGGACTTTTCCTGTTTAATCGACGTGTCTTGTTTGCTTCCACTGTTCTTATACTTCCACATATACAGTTTATGTATAACATTGAACCATATAAGTGTCTTCCATAATATCCTTCAATATCAAACTTTTACATGCATCATGTCAGCTAAATGTCAAAATTCAAGATTTATTCTTCCTTGTCTCCATCCCGGTATAAATAATTTTGTTTCAGGTAAATTCATTATGTATTCAGCGCTTTGGAACAGATTCACAAATGATTCATATCCGAAAATGAGCTATCCGAAATGTTACCACTACGAGTAATGATTTTATTTTCGTAGTTGTTTCTTCGACTTCGTTATGTACAAGCACTTCTGGTGGTTTAGAACGAAAAACAATTTACTCTTCCATGCTTTTCGATCACTTCCTTGACAAAATTTTCAAATGTGACATCTCGAAATGAAAATACTTCGCTTTGTAAATATTCTTATGCGACTCGACTTTTAATTAACCGGACGGCGTAATTATACCCCGAAACTGAAAGTAACAGAAATGAACGATGCGCGTAACGATGCACAGTAACAACCCGCAGAAACGTCTTTAAAACGATATAGGCGGTATTTTCCAACATCTCTTAAAACGATATAGGCAGTATTTTCCAACATCTCTTAAAACGATATAGGCGGTATTTTCCAACATCACTTAATCGAGCATATATAAGTGTATTGGAAGATGGCATATCGGTACGGAGGGCATCAAACGTGTATAATGTTCCTATGCAAACTTTACGGGATCGTGTCTTGGGCCATATAGACCTAGACACAACACGTTCTGTTTCGGGACCGTTATTTAGTGAGTTGGAGAAAGCGAGACTGGTGGAGCATATCATAGAGATGTCAAAGGTTACACAAGAGCTGCAATAATTAAAGTGGCAACAGAATATGCAGCTTGCTTGGGAAGAAGGACCCGGACAAAACCCAAGTCTTTCAAGTGGTTTTATTCATTCATGGGTCGTTGGCAGAGCTTAAAGTACAAAGACCAAGGAAGATTTCTGAACTTCGAGCTTAAGCTACATCAAAACAGAGCATCCAAAACTATTTCAGAGAACTCGAACACACAGAAGCATGATTTAATCAACAGCCCTGAGTCCATTTGCAACGTTGACGAGAAAGGTGTTCAGCAGAATTTTAAGCCCTCTTTTGTAGTTGGTTGCTCAGACATTCCGACATCTGTTATAACATCTTAAAAATCAATCACCACTACAGTTCTTGGGTGTGGCAATGTCCTGGGCCAGCAGATACCACCATACCTTGTGTTTGCAGGTTATATTTATTTTGATAAAAACATAGTGTATTTTTCTTTGGTTACACATTTTTTCAACAGTACTTCAGTAACTTAAAAGCGGTTATCTATTATATCTATATCAAAACACTGAATATTTTACTTTGGTCCATATTTCAATTATATATATATCATTTCAGGGGCTAGAATGCGATCAGAGCTGATGGAAGGTGCCTCTCTCTTGATGCTCAAGGCACAGTATCAATTCCTGGCTGGTCAAATGGCGAAGTATTCCAGTCATATCTTGAAAATCATTTCATTAAATATGCAACTGGCAAAAGATTTTTATATGATGGTCATCGGTCACATATATCTCCTCACATCAATGACTGGGCTATTGAGCAGGAAATAATCCTGTATGTCCTACCCCCGGATAGGTCTCATATATTATAGACAATGTACGTTGGATGCTTTGGTCCGTTTGCTAAAATTTACAGCAACAAATGACAAAAGTTGCAAAGAATTTCTGGTATGGTACTAAGTAAGTACAATGTATGCTCACTTGCTTGCAAAGCATATACTACAATAACCAATTTGCAGGCGGCCTTCAAGAAGTCTGGGATCTACCCACTTAATCCAGAAATGGTCGACAAGGATTTTTTCAAGTCCCACCAGTTGAGGACAGAATTACGGGTGACTCCCACAGAAGACCCAGAAGTTCCTAGTTCTGATGATCAACAGACGGTTCCTGTTACAGATTCTGATGAATCATTGCTTTTTATAACTGATAAAGATGCTATTATAGGTAAAGCAATAACAGAACCAGATACGTGTGCAAAGGTAAAGGATTATTATGCAGCGTCAGCCTCTTGCAAAAAATCTAAGCCTGTTATTGCTAAACAGAGTAAGTCAAAGTATTCCCTTGTTAAAAAAGAAAGGTCCAGTAGTCCTAAAGCATCTGTTTCAGGAACATCTTATGCAGGAGGTCCTTTAGATATATGTACTTCCCCTTCAGTTATAAGTAACGACGATACTGATGATGGAAAGTGTTGCGTTTGTAACCGTTTACAGCCAGTGGAATTTGAATCTTGTCATTCTATTGTGTTTGTCAAATGGGCAAACTGTGGCTTTTGCCAGCACTGGACACATCTAATAATTGCAAAGAAGTTAGAGTTTTAAGAAAGGGTGTTCAGTTCAGGTGTCCACACTACAAATAGAAAGTGACAAAATAGTTTAAACAAGGATGACATATTGAGTTTAAATTAAAGAATATTGTTTTTCAGTTACCAAATAGCTACTGAAATAAATGAGTGTCAACTTTATAATACTTGTAAAAACTATTGACATTCTATACATTCAATTATAATTAGTATTTCGTATATTTTTTACATATACACAAATAAAAAAATAAAATGAAAAAAGATACATAAAGCCGCTTTCAATATAATTTTTCGTTCGAGCTGCTTTAAACCCCTTCCAACGCGATATAAAGTGGAATTTCTAATGGCTCACGAAAATAGGAGTACCAGTCTGAGCGGAGCCATTTCAGGGTCATATTTTAAATGGCCGCACCATTTGAATTAGGAATACGTTAACAAAACAAAACGTTTATCTAAGAATAAAGGTAAGTTATATTGCTTAGCTACACGTACATGTAGTCACAAATTACTGTCAAATTACACGAACATTCAATCTTTCAGGGACGATGGCCATGCTAAGGATTCAATCAATAAACAAACATCACTTTAAGGACATCATACATACAACAAGAATGCATATAAACTCTAAATATAACGCCTGTAATTAATACAGTCAGACCTGTATTAAGCAGCCAGTCAAGGGAAGAAGCAAAAGTGGCCTAAAAGATAGTTTGTTGCTTGGGTTTGACTATTCAAACACACCTGGGAATCTTCGAAGAAATTATACAGAAGAAAATCATCAAACTCAAGATCCTTTCGTATATAGGATAGAGGCATATTAAACAAATCTGTATTAAAAACCATGCGATAATTCCTGCCATAACGAAAACTAGTTACTCGACTGTATATTCTTATAAGAAAACAGTTTATTCCTTGCTATTCAGATTTTAATCATATAAATAATGGAACATAATATTAGATAAAAATGATAACAATATCATGAATTGAGACTTGATTATCTGGCTATAATTTACGACTGGTGTCAACTACATGACTTGATTTGCTGACTATAATTTACGATTGATGTCAACTGCATGACTTTACTATCTGTCAATAATTTACGATTGGTGTCAACTGCATGACTTATTATCTGGCTATACTTTAAGATTGATGTCAACTGCATGACTTGATTATCTAGCTATAATTTACGACTGATGTCAACTGCATGACTTCATTATCTAGCTATAATTTACGATTGGTGTCAACTGCATCATTCAATTATCTGTCTATAGTTTACGATTGGTGCCAACTACATGAAAAGATTTTCTGGCTATAATTTACTATTGGTATCAACTACATGACTTGATTATCAAGCTTTATTTGACTATTGGCGTCAACTACATGTCTTGAATATCTGTCTATTACATGTATTTTCAATTGATGTCAACTACATGACTCAATTATCTGTTTATAATTTACGATTGATGTCAACTACATGTCTTGAATATCTGTCTATAATTTAAAATTAATGTCAACTTCATGACTTGATTATTTGTCTATAATTTACGATTGATTTCAACTTAATGACTTTGTTATCATTCAATACTAAACGATTGGTGTCAATTACAGGAATTGACTATTTAGATATAATTTACGATTGATTTCAACTACATGACTCGATTATCTAGCTATAATTTACGTTTGATGTCAATTGCATGACTTAATTATCCGTCTAGTAATTACGATTGATTTCAACTGAATGACTTTATTATATCTCTATAATTTACGATTGATGTCAACTGCATGACTTGATTATCTAGCTATAATTTCCGATTGATGTCAACTACATCACTCGATTATTTGGCTAAAATATAAGATTGATGTCAATTACATGACTTGATTATCTGGCTATAATTTACGATTGATGTCAATTACATGACTTGATTATCTCTCTATAATTTACGATTGGTGTGAATTACATGACTTGATTATCTAGCTATAATTTACGGTTACATTTGATGTCAACTACATGACTTGACTATCTGACTATAATTTGAGATTGATGTCAACAACATGACTTCATTATCTGGCTGTCATATACAATTGATGTCAACTACATGACTCGATTATCTAGCTATAATTTACTATGGATGTCAACTACCGGACTCGATTATCTAGCTTTAATTGACGATTGATGTCAACAACATGACTCAATTATCTAGCTTTAATCTACGATTGATGTCAACTACCTGACTCGATAATCTGTCTATAATTTACGGTTGAAGTCAACTACATGACTTGATTATCTGTATATAATCTGAGATTGATGTCAACTACATGACTTGATTATCTGGCTATAATTTACGATTGATGTCAACTACATGACTCTATTATCTATCTTTAATTTACGATTGATGTCAACTACATGATTCGATTATTTGTCTATAATTTACTATGGATGTCAACTACATGACTTGATTATCTAGCTTTAATTCATGTCAACTACATGACCTGCTTATATGTTTATAAATTACGATTTGTGTCAATTACATGACTTAATTATCTGGCTATAACTTACGATTGATAATTTACGATTGGTATCAACTACATGACTTGATTATCTAGCTATAACTTACGATTGATGTCAACTACATGACTCTATTATCTAGCTATAATTTACGATTGATGTCAAATACATGACTTGATTATCTAGCTATAATTGACGATTGGTGTCAATTACGTGACTCGATTATCTAGCAATAATTTACGATTAATGTCAACTACCTGACTCGATTATCTAGCTACATTTATGATTGATGTCAACTATATGACTCGATTATTTGTTTATAATTTACGGTTGATGTCAACTACATGACTTGATTATCTGTCTATAATTTGAGATTGATGTCAACTACATGACTTGATTATCTGGCTGTAATTTACGATTGATGTCAATTACATGACTCTGTTATCTAACTTTACTTTACGATTGATGTCAACTACATGACTCGATTATCTAGCTATAATTTACTAGTGATGTCAACTACAAGACTCGATTATCTAGCTTCAATTGACGATTGATGTCATCTACATGACTCAATTATATAGTTATAATCTACGATTGATGTCAACTACATGACTCGATTATCTGTCTATAATTTACATTTGATGTCAGCTACATTACTTGATAATCTGTCTATAATTTGAGATTGATGTCAACTACATGACTTGATTATCTAGCTATAATTTACGATTGATGTCAACTACATATGACTCTTTTATCTAACTTTAATTTACGATTGATGTCAACTACATGACTCGATTATCTAGCTATAATTTACTATGGATGTCAACTACATCACTCGATTATCTAGCTTTAATTCTTGTCAACTATATGACCTGCTTATCTGTCTATAATTTACGATTGGTGTCAATTACATGACTTGATTATCTAGCTATAATTTACGATTACAATTGATGTCAACTACATGACTTGATTATCTGGCTATAATTTACGATTGATGTGAACTACATGACTCCATTATCTAGCTATAATTTACGATTGATGTCAAATAAATGACTTGATTATCTAGATATAGTTTTCGATTGATGTCAACTACATGACTCGATTATCTAGCTATATTTGACGATTGGTGTCAACTACATTTCTCGCTTATCTAGCTATAATTGATAACTAATGTCAACTACATTATTCGATTATCTAGCTATAATTTACGATTAATGTCAACTACATGACTCGATTATCTAGCTATAATTTACGATTGATGTCAACTACATCACTCGATTATCTAGCTTTAATTGATGATTGATGTCAACTACAAGTCTCGATTATCTAGCTATAATTTACGATTAAATTCAACTTCATGACTCGATTATCTATCTATAATTTACGATTGATGTCAACGGCATGACTCGATTTTCTATCTATAATGTACGATTGATGTCAACTACATGACTTGATTATCTGGCTATAATTTGAGATTGATGTCAACTTCATGACTTGATTATCTGTCTATAATTTACGATTGATGTCAACTACATGACTTGATTATCTGGCTATAATCTAAGATTGATGACTCGATTTTATAGCTATATTTTACGATTGGTGTCAATTACATGACTTGATTATCTAGCTTTAATTTACGATTGGTGTCAATAACATGAGTTGATTATCTGGTTGTAATTTACGATTACAATTGATGTCAACTACATGACTTGATTATCTGACAATAATTTACGACTGATGTCAACTACATGACTCTGTTATCTAACTTTACTTTACGATTGATGTCAACTACATGACTCGATAATATAGCTTTAATTGACGATTGATGTCATCTACATGACTCAGTTATCTAGCTATAATCTACTATTGATGTCAACTATCTGATTCGATTATCTAGCTATATTTACGATTGATGTCAACTACATGACTCGATTATCTGTCTATAATTAACATTTGATGTCAACTACATGACTCGATTATCTAGCTATAATTTATTATGGATGTCGACTACATGACTCGATTATCTAGCTTTAATTCTTATCAACTATATGACCTGCTTATCTGTCTATAATTTACGATAGGTGTCAATTACATGACTTGATTATCTAGCTATAATTTACGATTACAATTGATGTCAACTACATGACTTGATTATCTGGCTATAATTTACGATTGATGTGAACTACATGACTCTATTATCTAGCTATAATTTATGATTGATGTCAAATAAATGACTTGATTATCTAGCTATAATTTACGATTGATGTCAACTACATGACTCGATTATCTAGCTATAATTGATAACTAATTTCAACTACATGATTCGATTATCTAGCTATAATTTACGATTGATGTCAACTACATGACTCGATTATCTAGCTATAATTTACGATTGATTTCAACTACATAACTCGATTATCTAGCTATAATTGACGATTGATGTCAACTACAAGTCTCGATTATCTAGCTATAATTTACAATTGATGTCAACGGCATGACTTGATTATCTGTTTATAATTTACGATTGATGTCAACTACATGACTTGATTAGCTGGTTATAATTTGAGATTGATGTCAACTTCCTGACTTGATTATCTGTCTATAATTTACGATTGATATCAACTACATGACTTGATTATCTGGCTATAATCTAAGATTGATGACTCGATTTGATGGCTATATTTTACGACTGGTGTCAATTACATGACTTGATTATCTAGCTTTAATTTACGATTGGTGTAAATAACATGAGTTGAGTATCTGGTTATAATTTACGATTATAATTGATGTCAACTACATGACTTGATTATCTAACAATAATTTACGACTGATGTCAACTACATGACTCTATTATCTAGCTATAATTTACGATTGATGACAACTATATGACTCGATTATCTAGCTATAATTTACAATTAATGTCAACTACATGACTCTATTATCTAGCTATAATTTACGATTGATGTCAACTATATGACTCGATTATCTAGCTATAATTAACGATTAATGTCAACTACATGACTCGATTAAATATCTATAATTTACGATTACAATAGACGTTAACTACATGACTCGATTATCTGTATATAATTTAAGATTGATGTCAACTACATGACTTTATTATCTGGCTATAATTAAAGATTGATGTCAACAACATGACTCGATTATCTAGCTATAATTTACGATTGATGTCAACTACGTGACTCGATTATCTAGCTATAATTGACTATTGATTTCAACTACATGACTTGATTATCTGGCTATTATTGACGATTGATGTCAACTACATGACTCGATTATCTAGCTATAATTTACTGTTGATGTCAACTACATGACTCGATTATCTGTCTATAATTTACATTTGATGTCAACTACATGACTTGATAATCTGTCTATAATTTGAGATTGATGTCAACTACATGACTTGATTATCTGGCTATAATTTACGATTGATGTCAACTACATATGACTCTTTTATCTAACTTTAATTTACGATTGATGTCAACTACATGACTCGATTATCTAGCTATAATTTACTATGGATGTCAACTACATCACTCGATTATCTAGCTTTAATCTACGATTGATGTCAGCTACATGACTCGATTATCTAGCTATAATTTGCGATTGAAGTCAACTGCATGTTTTGATTATCTAGCTTAACTTGACGATTGATGTCAAGTAACTGACTCAATTATCTAGCTAAAATCTATGATTGATGTCAACTACCTCACCCGATTATCTAGCTATATTTACGATTGATGTCAACTACATGACTCGCTTATCTGTCTATTATTTACGGTTGATGTCAACTATATGACTTGATTATCTGTCTATAATTTGAGATTGATGTCAACTACATGACTTGATAATCTGGCTGTAATTTACGATTGATGTCAACTACATGACTCGATTATCTAGGTATAATTTACTATGGATGTCAACTACCTAACTCGATTATCTAGCTTTAATTGACGATTGATGTCATCTACATGACTCAATTATCTAGCTATAATCTACGATTAATGTCAACTACCTGACTCGATTATCTGTCTATAATTACCGTTGATGTCAAATACATGACTTGATTATCTGTCTATAATTTGAGATTGATGTCAACTACATGACTTGATTATCTGGCTATAATTTACGATTGATGTCAACTACATGACTCTATTATCTATCTTTAATTTACGATTGATGTCAACTACATGATTCGATTATCTAGCTATTATTTACTATGGATGTCAATTACATGACTTGATTATCTAGCTTTTATTCATGTCAACTACATGACCTGCTTATCTGTCTATAATTTACGATTTGTGTCAATTACATGACTTAATTATCTAGCTATAATTTACGATTACAATTGATGTCAACTACATGACTCGTTTATCTGTCTATAATTTATGATTGGTATCAACTACATGACTTGATTATCTGGCTATAACTTACGATTGATGTGAACTACATGACTCTATTATATAGCTATAATTTACAATTGATGTCAAATACATGACTTGATTATCTAGGTATAATTTACGATTAATGTCAACTACCTGACTCGATTATCTAGCTACATTTACGATTGATGTCAACTATATGACTCGATTATCTGTCTATAATTTACGGTTGATGTCAACTACATGACTTGATTATCTGTCTATAGTTTGAGATTGATGTCAACTACATGACTTGATTATCAGGCTGTAATTGACGACTGATGTCTACTACATGACTCTATTTTTTATCTTTAATTTACGATTGATGTCATCTACATGACTCGATTATCTAGATATAATTTACTATGGATGTCAACTACAAGACTCGATTATCTAGCTTTAATTGACGATTGATGTCATCTACATGACTCAATTATCTAGCTATAATCTACGATTGATGTCAACCATCTGACTTGATTATCTAGCTATATTTACGATTAATGTCAACTACATGACTTGATTATTTGTCTATAATTTACATTTGATGTCAACTACATGAATTGATTATCTGTCTTTAATTTGAGATTGATGTCAACTACATGACTTGATTATCTGGCTATAATTTACGATTGATGTCAACTACATGACTCTATTATCTAAGTTTAATTTACGATTGATGTCAACTACATGACTCGATTATTTAGCTATAATTTACTATGGATGTCAACTACATGACTCGAATATCTAGCTTCAATTCTTGTCAACTATATGACCTGCTTATCTGTCTATAATTTACGATTGGTGTCAATTACATGACTTGATTATCTAGCTATAATTTACGATTACAATTGATTTCAACTACATGACTTGATAATCTGGCTATAATTTACGATTGATGTCAACTACATGACTCTTTTATCTAGCTATAATTTACAATTGATGTCAAATAAATGACTTGATTATCTAGCTATAATTTACGATTGATGTCAACTACATGACTCGATTATCTAGCTATATTTGACGATTGGTGTCAACTACATTTCTCGCTTATCTAGCTATAATTGATAAAATTATTTCAACTACATGATTCGATTATCTAGCTATAATTTACGATTGATGTCAACTACATGACTCGATTATCTTGCTATAATTAACGATTGATGTCAACTACATACCTCGATTATCTAGCTATAATAGACGATAGATGTCAGCTACAAGTCTCGATTATCTAGCTATAATTTACGATTAATTTCAACTTCATGACTCGATTATCTAGCTATAATTTACGATTGATGTCAACGGCATGACTCGATTATCTGTCTATAATTTACGATTGATGTCAACTACATGACTTGATTATCTGGCTATAATTTGAGATTGATGTCAACTTCATGACTTGATTATCTGTCTATAATTTACGATTGATGTCAACTATATGACTTGATTATCTGGCTATAATCTAAGATTGATGACACAATTTTATGGCTTTATTTTACGATTGGTGTCAATTACATGACTTGATTATCTAGCTTTAATTTACGATTGGTGTCAATTACATGACTTGATTATCTGGTTATAATTTACGATTACAATTGATGTCAACTACATGACTTGATTATCTGACAATAATTCACGACTGATGTCAACTACATGACTCTATTATCTAGCTATAATTTATGATTGATGTCAACTACGTGACTCGATTATCTAGCTATAATTGACGATTGATTCCAACTACATGACTTGATTATCTGGCTATTATTGACATTGATGTCAACTACATGACTCGATTATCTAGCTATAATTTACTGTTGATTTCAACTACATGACTCAATTATCTAGCTATAATCTACGATTGATGTCAGCTACATGACTCGATTATCTAGCTATAATTTGCGATTGATGTCAACTGCATATTTTGATTATCTAGCTTAACTTCACGATTGATGTCAACTACATGACCCAATTATCTAGCTAAAATCTACGATTGATGTCAACTACCTGACTCGATTATCTAGCTATATTTACGATTGATGTCAACTACATGACTCGATTATCTGTCTATAATTTATGGTTGATGTCAACTATATGGCTTCATTATCTGTCTATAATTTGAGATTGATGTCAACTACCTGACTTGATAATCTGGCTGTAATTTACGATTGATGTCAACTACATGACTCGATTATCTAGCTATAATTTACTATTGATGTCAACTACATGACTCGATTATCTAGCTTTAATTGGCGATTGATGTAAACTACATGACTTAATTATCTAGCTATAATCTACGATTGATGTCAACTACCTGATTCGATTATCTGTCTATCATTTACGGTTGATGTCAACTACATGACTTGATTATCTGTCTATAATTTGAGATTGATGTAAACTACATGACTTGATTATCTATCTTTAATTTACGATTGGTGTCAACTAAATGGTTCGATTATCTAGCTAATATTTACTATGGATGTCAACTACATGGCCTGCTTATCTGTTTATATTTAACGATTTGTGTCAATTACATGACTTAATTATCTAGCTATAATTTATGATTACAATTGATATCAACTACATGACTCGTTTATCTGTCTATAATTTACGATTGGTATCAACTACATGACTTGATTATCTGGCTATAACTTACAATTGATGTGAACTACATGACTCTATTATCTAGCTATAATTTGCGATTGATGTCACCTGCATATTTTGATTATCTAGCTTAACTTGACGATTGATGTCAACTACATGACTCAATTATCTAGCTAAAATCTACGATTGATGTCAACCACCTGACTCGATTATCTAGCTATATTTACGATTGATGTCAACTACATGACTCGATTATCTGTCTATAATTTATCGTTGATGTCAACTATATGGCTTGATTATCTGTCTATAATTTGAGATTGATGTCAACTACCTGACTTGATAATCTGGCTGTAATTTACGATTGATGTCAACTACATGACTCGATTATCTAGCTATAATTTACTATTGATGTCAACTACCTTACTCGATTATCTAGCTTTAATTGGCGATTGATGTCAACTACATGACTTAATTATCTAGCTATAATCTACGATTGATGTCAACTACCTGACTCGATTATCTGTCTATCATTTACGGTTGATGTCTACTACATGACTTGATTATCTGTCTATAATTTGAGATTGATGTCAACTACATGACTTGATTATCTGGCTATAATTTACGATTGATGTCAACTACATGACTCTATTATCTATCTTTAATTTACGATTGGTGTCAACTAAATGATTCGATTATCTAGCTAATATTTACTATGGATGTCAACTACATGACTTGATTATCTAGCTTGAATTCATGTCAACTACACGACCTGCTTATCTGTTTATAATTAACGATTTGTGTCAATTACATGACTTAATTATCTAGCTATAATTTATGATTATAATTGATGTCAACTACATGACTCGTTTATCTGTCTATAATTTACGATTGGTATCAACTACATGATTTGATTATCTGGCTATAACTTACAATTGATGTGAACTACATGACCCTATTATCTAGCTATAATTTACGATTGTTGTCAAATACATGACTTTATTATCTAGCTATAATTGACGATTTATGTCAATTACTTGACTCGATTATCTAGCTATAATTTACGATTAATGTCAACTACCTGACTCGATTATCTAGCTACATTTACGATTGATGTCAACTATATGACTCGATTATCTGTCTATAATTTACGGTTGATGTCAACTACATGACTTGATTATCTGTCTATAATTTGAGATTGATGTCAACTACATGACTTGATTATCTGGCTGTAATTTACGATTGATGTCAACTACATGACTCTGTTATCTATCTTTAATTTACGATTGATGTCAACTACATGACTCAATTATCTAGCTATAATGTACTAGAGATGTAAACTACAAGACTCGATTTTCTAGCTTTAATTGACGATTGATGTCATCTACATGACTCAATTATCTAGCTATAATCTACGATTGATGTCAACTATCTGACTCGATTATCAAGCTATATTTACGATTGATGTCAACTACATGACTCGATTATCTGTCTATAATTTACATTTGATGTCAACTACATGACTTGATTATCTGTCTATAATTTGAGATTGATGTCAATTTCATGACTTGATTAATGGCTATAATTTTCAATTGATGTCAACTACATGACTCTATTATCTTACTTAAATTCACGATTGACGTCAACTACATGACTCGACTATCTAGCTATAATTTACTATGGATGTCAACTACATCACTCGATTATCTAGCTTTAATTCTTGTCAACTATATGACCTGCTTATCTGTCTATAATTAACGATTGGTGTCAATTACATGACATGATTATCTAGCTATAATTTACGATTACAATTGATGTCAACTACATGACTTGATTATCTGGCTATAATTTGCGATTGATGTGAACTACATGACTCTATTATCTAGCTATAATTTACAGTTGATGTCAAATATATGACTTGATTATCTAGCTATAATTTACGATTGATGTCAACTACATGACTCGATTATTTAGCTATATTTGACGATTGGTGTCAACTGCATTTCTCGCTTATCTAGCTATAATTGATAACTAATTTCAACTACATGATTCGATTATCTAGCCATAATTTACGATTGATGTCAACTACATAACTCGATTATCTAGCTATAATTGACGATTGATGTCAACTACAAGTCTCGATTATCTAGCTATAATTAAGATTAATTTCAACTTCATGACTCGATTATCTAGCTATAATTTACGATTCATGTCAACGGCATGACTCGATTATCTATCTATAATTTACGATTGATGTCAACTACATGATTCAATTATCTAGCTATAATTAACAATAGATGTCAACTTTATGACTTGATTATCTAGCTATAATTTACGATTGGTGTCAACTACATTACTCAATTATCTAGCTATATTTTGACAATTGATGTCAACTACATGACTCGATAATCTAGCTATAATTGACAATTGATGTCAATTACGTCACTCGATTATCTAGCTATAATTTACGATTAATGTCAACTATATGACTCTACTATTATCTAGCTATAATTGACAATTGATGTCAATTACGTCACTCGATTATCTAGCTATAATTTACGATTAATGTCAACTATATGACTCTACTATTATCTAGCTATAATTGACAACTGATGTCAACTACATGACTTGATGATCTAACTATACTTTATTATTAATGTCAACTACATGATTCGATTATCTAGCTATAATCTACGATTGATGTCAACTACATGACTCGATTATCTAGCTATATTTTGACAATTGATGTCAACTACATGACTCGATAATCTAGCTATAATTGACAATTGATGTCAATTACGTCACTCGATTATCTAGCTATAATCTACGATTGATGTCAACTACATGATTCGATTATCTAGCTATAATCTACGATTGATGTCAACTACATGATTCGATTATCTAGCTATAATCTACGATTGATGTCAACTACATGATTCGATTATCTAGCTATAATCTACGATTGATGTCAACTACATGACTCGATTATCTAGCTATAATTTACGATTGATGTCAACTACATGATTCGATTATCTAGCTATAATCTACGATTGATGTCAACTACATGACTCGATTATCTAGCTATAATTTACGATTGATGTCAACTTCATGACTCGAGTATCTATCTATATTTGACGATTAATGTTAACTACATGATTCGATTATATAGTTATAATTTTTCGACCACGGCGTGTTGTAGTAGTAGAGCGTCCGCCTCACATGCCAGAAGTCTTGGGTTCAATCCCTGGCCGGGTCATACCAAAGACTTTAAAAATGGTATTTGAAGCTTCCTCGCTGGACGCTCAGCATTTAGAGGAGAGTTCTAGGTCTGGTCGGCCCGGTGTCAGTATAATGTGACTTGGTGGGGTATCATACCATGTGTCTGCGGCATGATACACCAGTGTGACAGCGCTTAGAATACTGTCTCAAGTAGACACCGTCGCGAAATGACTGAGAAATTGTTGAAAGCGACGTTAAACACCATACAATAACAATAGCTATAATTTACGATTTAACTGCGGTCGGAGCACTTAATGCCTGCGGGAACTCCGTTTCGTTTAAACGTTTCTAATAAACACTCTCTAATACTAATTATTCCCCAGTTGTACCCATCAATACTACTTCACATGTATAATATTCAACAAATGTAATAAGTTCGATCTGATAATTGCTTTCTGTTTTATCATGATACTGAGTGATGGTCAACATCAGTTTCACCAGTTAATATATCAGTACGTATTGCAGCAAGGAGAATACTTGCTACAAGTAGCTTTCATGTAGTAGTGTTATTTGATACTTTTACTAAATATTATTATGTTGTTTTGACTGCAGATTTTGTATTAAATAACAACGATTTAAGTCTCACTATCTTCGTCATAACACATGTTTCAGTAGTTTTAATAGTGCAATAAATGTTAAGCCGTTGATGGTGTTTAATTGAGAGCAGTGCTGGTACGCAAACGAGAGATTGGTGTTTAGGCCAAGTATCATACACAGTAGATAATATATATCGTATTCCTTATACAAGTCTAACCATGTGTGTGTTTGTTTTTACTATAAATACATATATAATACTACTGTTAAGACGGCAAGCCACACTGGGCTCATGAGACACCTGTTTGCTGTACACATTTATTTCCCGAAAGCTACCATTGCCAGACGTCAAGTTGTAAGACATTCGGTACCCCACAATTTAACTAGCTGCTGGGTGAGCAACCGGCCGCATCAGAAAAATCCAAGTACTTCCACCGGGATTCGAACCTTCGACCTCCCGCCTTCCGAGGCGGACGCCTTAACCACCAGGCCACGTAAGACGGTTGCTACATGCTACAAGTATATGCATACTATTAAAGAAACAACCAGATTTTATATTTACAAAAAACATGTTGTTCTATAAATACTTATTATTCGATCACAATTACGTTGTTGTATCTGGATGTTCATTATAACACACTTATTGTTGTAGCATAAATACTGCGATTTTATAACTTGATATCATAGTGCAATTTTTGTGCAGCCGTGGGTGGGATTTATCTCGTTTGAAATTGTCAATGCTTCTAAATGATAAAATACATTTCTCAAAAATTGACTCAACTCTTTTATTTGAGTCTGAAAATATCAGGAATTGCATAGAAGGTGAAAGTTCGAAAACCTTAAGCGTTTATTTTAAATGAATTGACTGGAATGTAGTCTCGTGAAAAGTTCAATATCGATGTGTGATGCCTATCTAAACCGTACGCAATACGTTAATCTATACCAATTACAAATGTGTGTAAATATCGATGTGTGATGCCTATCTAAACCGTACGCACTACGTTAATCTATACCAATTGCAAGTGTGTGTAAATATCGATGTGTCATGCCTATCTAAACCGTACGCAATATGCAATACGCTAATCTATACCATTTACAAGTGTGTGTAAAAATCGATGTGTGATGCCTATCTAAACCGTACGCAATACGTTCATCTGTACCAATTACAAGTGTGTGTAAATATCGATGTGTGATGCCTATCTAAACCGTACGCAATACGTTAATCTGTACCAATTACAATGTGTGTAAATATCGATGTGTGATGCCTATCTAAACCGTACGCATTATGCAATACGCTAATCTATACCATTTACAAGTGTGTGTAAAAATCGATGTGTGATGCCTATCTAAACCGTACGCAAAACGTTCATCTGTACCAATTACAAGTGTGTGTAAATATCGATGTGTGATGCCTATCTAAACCGTACGCAATACGTTAATCTGTACCAATTACAAATGTGTGTAAATATCGATGTGTGATGCCTATCTAAACCGTACGCAATACGTAAATCTGTACAAATTACAAATGTGTGTAAATATCGATGTGTGATGCCTAACTAAACCGTACGCAATACGTTCATCTGTACCAATTACAAGTGTGTGTAAATATCGATGTGTGATGCATATCTAAACCGTACGCAATACGTTAATCTGTACCAATTACAATGTGTGTAAATATCGATGTGTGATGCCTATCTAAACCGTACGCAATATGCAATACGCTAATCTATACCATTTACAAGTGTGTGTAAAAATCGATGTGTGATGCCTATCTAAACCGTACGCAAAACGTTCATCTGTACCAATTACAAGTGTGTGTAAATATCGATGTGTGATGCCTATCTAAACCGTACGCAATACGTTAATCTGTACCAATTACAAATGTGTGTAAATATCGATGTGTGATGCCTATCTAAACCGTACGCAATACGTAAATCTGTACCAATTACAAATGTGTGTAAATATCGATGTGTGATGCCTAACTAAACCGTACGTCAATCTAAACCATAATAAATGTGTGTAAATATCGATGTGAGATGCCTATCTAAACCGTACGTCAATCTAAACCATAACAAATATGTGTAAATAACGATGTGTAATGCCTATCTAAACCGTACGCAATACATTAATCTATACCAATTATAAATGTGTGTAAATTTAATTTGTACATCAAATTAACATGGTGTTTAAACCGTGCACTCACGTAAACTTGTTAGCGAATTGTCATAGTTTCAACTTAAGGACGATTTCTATAGTTCTTGTCATTTTCCTATCGATATAATTTTATGAAACTTCCCAGTATTTAAGTTTAATGTACGTTCATGCAATATCAGAAAAAAACATGTTACGGTACAGATGCTTTGGTGTGAACCCTCAATAAACATATACGTCCTTGAAATTTTACGAAACAATATTCTTTATTCGCGAAAAAATATTTAAAATTGTTTACATCTAGTATTTAATTAAAACTAATACATACATGCATGCATATACTAATAATTGTAATGGAATGTAATGTAGTTATATGATGGAATTTAACTGTTATGTGTTTTTAAAAACAAAATCATATCGGCAGAGTTTCATTTGTTTTTCAATTTTGCAATAAAAATATAGCGTTTTTAGCTTGCCGGGACTTATGTCCAAGGAGATCTATTGCCATGACCCCGACGTCGTCGTCGGCATCGGCTTTAGACACTCAGGTTAAACTTTTGCGTTTAGTTGCGTTTAAGTTTTAGATATCTTTACAACCACTCAATTGATATGAATGAAACTTTGCATGTGTGTTCACTATCACCAATGGAACACACAGAGACAAGAACCATAACTCTGTTTTTTATCAGATAAGATATCTATGCAACCACTCATTGGATATGAATGAAACTTCACATGTGTGTTCATACTCATCGAAGGAACACAGAGACAAGAACCATAACTCGGGGTTGCATTTTTGCAAAGTTATGGCCCGTTTGGTCTTAATTTTTCGTCTGTAGTCACCCAGGTTAAACTTTTGCGTTTAGTTGCGTTTAAGTTTTGGTGTTTGCCTCCAATCTCAATCTTTGCATGGGTGGTGAGTTTTATCCCAACGGCGAGCTTTGTTGTCTTCTAACAACTCTTGTTTAATATTTTGATATAGTGTATGGATCAATTTTGCTTAAAATCTTACAAAATACTCTCTGATACCTATTGTAATGACAGTAAAAATGAAAAATACACTTTACTGCGTAGTTTTAGAAAAATGGCTCTTAAAGTATGCCATCGTTAAATAAACTGCAATTGTAAAATTAACGTTTGTATACTAGATGAGCATATTTGTATAAATATGATGATTTCTATTATATTTCATATTCAGGTTAAATTGCTATAAACAATTATTAATGAACTCTTAAAACATACTAAAAAAATGTATGGTACAAAGTGAAAACTATCAAATAAAACTACCAACCAGCTGCCAGTTGGGGATTCGGGTTCGTTATTATACTTACTAGTTAATTTACATATTTTACTCGTGTTTATATGTTAAAAAAAATATGATCAATTATAAAAGATGTATGTAAATTAATATAAAATCTGAATCCCCAACTGGCAGTTGGTTGGTAGTTGGCATTTCGCGGCGGCTCCCCAACTGGACATTTTGAATCGCCTCCTGATGAATATACTCATGGTACTGAAGGAACAACGCCGGGACCATGTTTATTTCTTGTTATAAACAGTTTTTCTATAGAATTGATTTGTTTCTAAAAACAAATATAGATTTGAATAAAAACAACCCGAATTGTTGTTGCTGACATGAGGATTGATATCCAGGTCCCTACCCCATGGGGCCTTGGAACTAATCAAGTTAGCAAAGTGATTCAGAAAACTGTTAATCCAATAATACAAAAGGAAAACCAAAACATATCTGATGACATCTTAGATGAACTTTATTCCATTACTCAGAACAAAACATCGACTGTTGATAGTAGATAAAAAAAGTTCCAGAAACGAGTGCTAAATCAGAATGGCAACAAAGGGCACCAGCCTGTTTGCACAATTATGTGCGGAATGTTGTAGTGTTTTTGGCACAATAATCCCAATGTAACAAACTCATCAAATGGTATGCTACAGGAGTTAATTGAATGATTGATTGAATATTACGCGTCATTTTTACGCCATCGAGGGCTAACAGACGATCAGTTAACCTAACCACTGTTTCCTGGGATTAACCAGTACTCGAACACACCCCATCTCCGCAAGTAACTGATAACTTTCCCACTTGGATCAGTGGTGAGAGACGAATGATAATGAGACAAAATGTCCTATATCAATCATCACGGAGACTGTTGCCGGTCAGGGGATTCGAACTCACGACCCCCGGATTGATAGTCAGACGCGTAACCGATTGAGCTTATCGTGCCCGGCTGTAAGAACAAAAACACGATGTAAGTTGAAAAGAGCATTTTAATTAAGAATGCCTGGAATTATCTTATATATTTCCATAAGATATACATTAATTGCCAATACATATATACATCAAAACATATCTGGGCATACAAAACCGCAGGATACAAAGTAATGAGCATAAAAACGACAAAAGACGTAGAATGTTCTAATCTGACTAAACTATTTAAACTAAGGCTAGACTAAAATGACAAGGAGCCCATGAGGAATGAGGGTGAAAGTGGGTAAAATTAAAAATGGTGACTACAAAAAATGTCACGTCAAGTATCCTTAAGTATACGGTCAGAACTGAGAAACTGACTGGTTATCGCGTTCTGTTATTATTTGGGCCGAGCGCATATCGCCCGGGAACCAATATATTAAATGTGAAGCCGAATAATATTTTGGTAAACTATACTAGCCAGATTAGATACGTAAAACACTTTATCTTACATATAAACTACATTTAACCGATAGATATTAGTAATCACTTAGGACCCACACGGTCATTAGTAACAACCCTATCTAAACCGACAACTGATCTGATCATGTTGTATGTTTGTTTTATAGACTCATGGAGTTTCATAGTGAGTCAGTTTGATCCATCAAAGTTTATATTGTTGCTGGGTCTATACTTGTTCTGTTTGGAATATCGTATGTATCTCCATGATTACAGGTAAATGCTTACCTATCAGTAGGAAGACATCTTATATTACAGAAGTGTCAGTTGTATATGATTAATGTTTTCACATATATATTAGTGACTTATATTGGGTTGGTTGTGGGACGAGCTGTCTGATTGGCTGAAAATAGTATGGGAATGTTCACAGCATATATTTTGGTAGTAATCATATTTTTGGTTGCATAGAAATAGTGAAAATTGGATTAAACGCTATAATGTTCGCCAATAATGAAAAAGCACTGGTGGTAGCTAACCATATGCCTTGATATTCTGTCTATGGTTTGCATTGTAGCTGGGTGCGTTCGCCGTAGTCTTGTCTGTATATTTATGTCTGGTTATTCACAAATAACTATCTCCATAATAAATATATATATATATATATATATATATATATATATATATATATATATATCATACATTGTGAATGTGCATCTGAAAATATCCCAAAAATTTGAAATTGTTGAAGTGATTAATTATTTCCCATTATGAAATAAAAACATATAATAACGGACAATTTACATACATGAGCTGATATATTTATGAGAGAAGGATCCAATGCACACACACACACACACACACACACACACACACATATATATATATATATCTGAAATTGTTGTAGTGATTAATAAATTCCCATTCCATACATGAGCTGATAGATTTATGAGAGATTCAAATCACAACAACAGAATTTCCGATTTTACGCACACACACACACACACACACACACACACACACACACACATAAATATATATATGGAGATAATTATTTGTGAATAACCAGGACATAAATGTACAGACCAGACTACGGTGAGTGCGCCTAGCTACAATGCAAACCATAGATACAATATCAAGGTCTCTGCCAATCCAATTAATTTGGTGTCGACCATGACTTATTTACTATGGAATTACATGCAACACATCTGGACAGGATGGACAAATTTACATACATTAAGTGATAGCTTTATATGAGTAGGATCCAGTTAAGGATTCATGACTACTCACATGCTATATAAAGGACAGATTTATAAACCAGTTGGATCATATAGCTACAGTGAATTCATATATATTTAATTTCAACAACGGAATTTACGATTTTTGGGATCTTTTCAGATGCTCATTCACAATGCATGATATATATAGATACAGTGAATTGTTGTGAATTTAATTATCTCCCTTTATATCTATATATATAAAGCTATCAGTTCATGTATGTAAATTTGTCCACCCTGTCCAGATGTGTTGCATGTAATTCCGTAGTATATACATGTAAGTCATGGTCGACACCAAATTTATTGGTTTGGCAGTAGCCTTGATATTGTATCAATGGTTTGCATTGTAGCTAGGCACATTTGCCGTAGTCAGGTCTGTACATTTATGTCTTGGTTATTCACAAATAATTATCTCCATATATATCATGCATTGTGAATGAGCATCTAAAAAGATTCCAAAAATCGTAAATTCCGTTGTTGTGAATTAAATTATCTTCCTTTATGAAAAATATTAATTCACTGTATCTATATGATCCAACGGGTTTAAACATATGTCCTTTATATAGCATGTGATTAATAATGAATCCTTAACTGGATCCTACTCATATAAAGCTATCAGTTCATGTATGTAAATTTGTCCAACCTGTCCAGATGTGTTGCATGTAATTCCATAGTATATAAGTCATGGTCGACACCAACTTTATTGGTTTGGCAGAGGCCTTGATATTGTATCTATGGTTTGCATTGTAGCTAGGCACAATTCCAGTAGTCTGGTCTGTACATTCATATCTTGGTTATTCACAAATAATTATCTCCACATATATATATATATATATATATATATATATATATATATATATATATATATATAAATATATATATAAACTTATGGTACAAACAGTAACAACATTTCCATTTGAAGCGTTTAACAATTTACTTAGCCCTTTGCCTCATATAGGTATTATCATATCAACCATGCTAACCAATACTGTGTACTCCTCATCTCAGTGTCTGTCCCGTTCAGGTAATGATAGCCAGATTACACTGTCCCCATGAAGGTATTAGGAACATGCTCATAATTTGAAACCTTGCTACTTTAACACATATTTCCAACATTAAGACTTCATTTTATGCCTTTTGTGTATATGGAAACTTTCTAGAGAAGTGTAAAGTTTAAAATTGTAAGGCAAATATCAAATGAAATATAGGAACAGAATATAAGAGGAAGTAGAAAATTTATGTATAAAATTTACTTTTTTGGTTTATTTAATTTCCAGAAATAAAAAAGAAAGATGTACAGCAATCAAAATTAGATCTATATCTACATATTTGTTTTAATTTTTTAATGAAATAAAATTTAAATGTATATTCTACATAATAAAAAAAAAAACACAAATCTAGTGTTTATCGATGACATCATGGGCGAACTTGATTCAACACTCCGAGCACACGAAACAGCAAATTATCCAATCAAGTGTAGCGGAGTAGTCCTCGGAGTGCCGCTCGATTTACTCGTTTGAAAAGGTGGGATGATTGGATTACATCACGTGACAATCATGGCTGAACGCCGAACCATGTTTCAGTGTGAGGAATGCGCGAAGTGGTATTTATCCATGGAAGTGTTTACCAGACACGCTTGTTGTGTAAACGCAAGTAAGTTATATGAAAAACGAAACGTTTATGTGCAATACTTGTTCGTTACATTGTTAGGGTGTAGAAATAAGCGTTTTGTTGATTCGGACCATGTCCTATCCGGCCCTAGACTAATCCGGACCTTAATTTGACTCGATTCTTGGATATGCATGATGAACTATTTAGTAATATTTTATGGACAACTTTGATTTTGAGCCAGGAAAGAAATATTATATAATTCTTTCTGAATTCAATTGATTGGCACATATTCAGAAATACATTCAGTCAATATAATGGCATATTTCGACAAAACCAGTGACATAATTTCAGCTTATTTTAATGATTTTTTAGATACTAAAATGTTCTGTATCCCTGTGCATGCTGATTCGATTTAAACTTTCCTTAAAGTGAAATGTTTTTTCTTTTTAATTTCAGGGCAACAAGTGACAGCTCCAGCAGATGAATTTGCAGCTGCAGGAATAGTTATGCTTGAGAATACTACTGAAGAGGATATAGACAGTCAAATTTCTGTTCAACAGCAATTACAACAATCACTGAGTTGGTCTTAGAGGTGCCACTCTGTTATTGATAAGCAAGTATAAAAGTAAGCATTTACAAATTAAAACCGGAAAAAAGCGAAAGAATAAAGCATTTGCAGAAATTTCAGAGACTCTCAAAGAACATGTATATTATTTTAACCATGAACAATGTGCAAGCCGCTTAAAGACTATTACACGAGCTTATAAGAACATGAAGGATCACAACAGCAAGAGTGGCAACAGCAGGAAGTCCTACGAATATGAACAAGAACTAAACGATCTGTATGAGAAAAGGCCAAACATAAATCCAGAATTTGTTTTAAGCTCTTCTACCACCTCAACACAGGCAAAAGATGATGATCCAGGAAATCGTCAGGAAACAGAAGTTGCTCGCAACAAAAGAGCTTTTTCAACTGATTCTGAAACGGAAGGTAATTATACTAAACCAAGCGCTCCAAAATCTAGAAAAACACAGGTTTCAGAGGTTATTACTTTCATTCAAGACATGACCAAAAAATCAGGAGGAGAGGCACAAAAATTAGCAAATGAAAAGAGAAGAAAGACACAAAGAAAAGATGTCTGTGTTCAAAGATCTGATCGATGTTTTGAAGGAAAAAAATGAATGTAAGATAATGAAATATTGTCAGACTTGCTTATTAAATGAATATCAAGAGCATGAGTTCTTTAACAAATATTAGTAGGAAACTTATTGTATACAATTAATTTATGTTGTTAAAATAGCATCCATTATATTGACCGTGTAAAGTCCTCTATTTAGTAAATGTTACCTACATGCTAAGATTATTATCAAACTGAAATATATTGTAAACTGTTGATCAAATGTTACTTATGGTCTTTAAGTGAAATGTGTCTTTCTTTTTCAGACGTGTGCAGGATATGTATGGAGAGAGAAATATCTACCGTTTTTGATGATTGTGGCCATATGATTTGTTGCATAGAATGTAGCAAGATCCTCAGAAGATGTCCTGTATGCAGAAGTAAAATCACTAAGTGGATCCGTGTTTACAAAAGCTAACATCAAAGTTTTTATAACAAATGTGTTAGGATAAGTTTTATGCTGTAAGTGTAAAATATTCTAGTGTAGTGCGTGTCAACGTTTTGAATGACACTAAAGGGACACCGTAGTTTTCCGTTCAGAAATAACATTTCACTGTCAGATTGTTTTAATTGTTAATGTGTTGTAATTATTTTCTTCATCATTGAAGAGATCAAAATCTGTTGGAAGTTGTCAGAACTAATATGATCAAATGAGTATTTGGTCATAGTGAAATCTGTTAAAATTTACGTTTTGATAACAAGTTTTTGTTTAGTCATAAAGAATGACTGTTGTAACATTTTTTCGTTAATTTCCACACAAAATATGTTCGTTGTTAAGGCAGGTATCAACAGAACAGAGAGGTACTCTGTTTTTTTTCATATACATTGAATGGGCGTTTGATTATTCTAATTCCACTGACAATGCCAGTTGTGCAACCACTCTTGTTTAAAGATACATTTATGTTGCTTTAATAGTTCTTTTTATTGTTAATTGTTATACTTTTGAATTCATGTTCATGAAACTTGCATTCTTGTTTTTGGTATGTGATAATAGCTTTTACTGCAAATCTAGTCATATCTAGTCGTATACATTTGGTCAAATGTGTTTTACCTGGAGTTCTGAAGGAAATATGTAGAGCTATTACCGGTATTATCAACTGTGTTGGCATTGCATTTGGTTAAGGTTTTGCTTGCAAGCAACATTTATGGTTATAGCTAAGCAGCTACTTATTGTATTGATTTAAAACTAATCACAGTTACAGTAAAAAATCTTGGCCCATGCCGTCAATGTTCTATCAAAGTATTGTTGCAAAGCAGTAATTTAAATTAGGGCAATGTTGGCCCTCTTGTTTTTGTTTGTTAAATGTTTCTAAAAGTTTATGTTGAATGTTATGAGTGTACTTGATTTGTACGTTAAGACTCGAAAATAAAAGTGACCAAAGAAATATAGTATTATTTTCTTAATTAATAGTGAATCTCTGCAATTAAGGCCACTAGAATACCACCAAGGTCTTATAATCAAGTTAGTCTTATAATTGAGACAACTCTTATACTCGTATGTGAAAATTAACAATAATTATTGTGCCGGCCCGGTTAACGCAGTTGGTAGCGCGCTAGACTCCCAGTTCGAAGGTCGTGGGTTCGAGCCCCACGGCGGCCGGCAACGGACTTTGCGGTAAGTTGACCAAAGGCCTTCCTGAAGTCACTTGCCTCCCACCTCTGTTGCAAGTGGGAAAGCTGTTGGTCACTTGCAAATGTCCAAGGAAAGCACTGGTTATGGCACCTAGTAAGATCCTTGAAAGACTGACTGCCCTTGAGATGACTTAAACAGTGTCGAGATAAGGGGCGTTAAACCCCATACAAACTTATTGTCATTATTTTCGTACAAGTTTTGAACCCGGTGCAGCTTGAGCAGTTGGTATTGCAAGTGGGAAAGTTGTCGATCGCTTGCAAAGATCCAAAGGCACAGGTTATGACATCCTTGTAGATCTCCAAAGACTGACCGCTTTTAAAATGGTGCCGATAAGGGTGTTGAATCCCGCAACTTTTGTCTTTCACCTAATTTTTAGTAAATTTTTAGAAATATAAAAAAACACTTTTAATAATTTTTATTGACGGTCAACAATACAGGTTTTATAGTAAAAAAAGCAGAAATGTTTTAATTACAATCTGATAAATATTAATCGTCAGCCTGGGCATAATACTGACTAGTGATTTCTTATTAAATGTCCGCTGAAACACAACAGTTAAAAACATCCGATTACAGCATTTATTGCAGCTGTTGAGCTACAGCATTTCTCTTAACAACTCCCTCAGCATCATTTTCAATAATTTGTACTGCTGGCAAGTTTGCATTGTTATTGTCATCATTGAAGTATTCCCCAAGATCATCATTTTCTAAAATACAGATATTGTGAAAACAACAGTAAGCAATATAGAGTTCCACAGCTCTTTGTACAGTATTGACATCTATCATTTGTTATTTCCGAAATCTCCCTTTCAGCAAGGAAAAAGCTCGTTCAATAACCTGTCGCGTAGATGAAAGGCAAAAGTTGTAATGGCGTTTTACTGCCGTTAGATGACCATTGTCTCTATAAGGTGTTAAAAGCCATCTTCTGACAGGAAAGCCCCCGTCTCCAATGAGATGATTTGGTCCACACAGATTCAATCCATTGTCCCAAAGGTCCGAGTTCTTTAAAACCCTAGAATCATGACAGCTTCCTGGCCATCCTGCAAAGCAGTCAATGAAGCGCTGGTCTTCACGGCACACTGCCTGCAAGATAACAGAGTGATACCCTTTTCGATTAACGTATGTCTGAGGGTGTTCCTGTGGTGCTTTTATTTGTATATGAGAACTGTCTATAGCTCCAACTACACCTGGAAAACCACGCTTTTCTCTAAAAGCTCTGACAACTGTTCCTTGATCTGCACCAGTTGGCCACACAATGTACCTTCTCACGAAATGGTCCAGAATAACTTTACATAGTCTATCTCTTATATGTAAAACTGTAAATTATGTCACATCAAATCTGTCAGCATTCCTACACAATGGCTCAAGGCATCCAACATGCCACAAAAACATAAGCAGTTGCTTGTCGAGGGGTACAGGTGGACGACCGCCAGGTGATGTTACAAAGTCTGCAAATGTCCCTAATTGTTGGCATATCATTTCAAATGTATTCCTGGACATTCGGAAAAAAACGTTTGAAATCGTCTAGGGTATAAAGTGGCGCAACCTCTTCAGCATAGTTTCTCACCTTTTCTTTCTTTGTCCGCTCCCTGCAAAGACAAAAAAAATGTCAATTAGAAAACCATCTATACATTCATAAATAAAAACCTGAATACCGGGTAGTTTTAAATTTTACGTCAACCTCAACTTGCTTCCTTACGGACATTAAGCATTCTAAGGCGGTGCCCCTCTGATTTGCTTCTATATTTGTTTGTCAAAGTTCAGTTTACACTAGTAATCTATATTAATTTGTTACATAACTATTCTTAAATATCGTTATGTCCTTGTGCATAGATCACGGCTTGTGGTAGGAAAAAGATTAAGAACTACTCCTGCTGTAACCTATTAATAATAGTATTATATATCTACTTTTCTTTTACTTTCAAGTTCAGTATTACTTAAAAAAATTTAATTTCTTAATAATATTTAAAAATACATCGATGTACACCTCAATATTCATAGATCTGAAAAGTAGGTACGAACATCTCACGGTACGATTAACAACAATCTTGCATTAAGTTGCAACAGTTTCCATAACAATGCATTATAAACTAACAATAAAAACTTGAAAATTATTACAATGCTAGAGCAATGCATGACAGTCCTAACACGATAGGTAATTCGTCGTCTGATGAATCGTCGCTACTACTAGAATCTTCATAAACAAACATTAAAGCCGCAACAACGTCTTTAGACGCCATTTTGTATTTGTCCCATTACTCTAATATGCACTTGATTCATCGTTGAATCTCGGAGTACGCTGAGAACTCGGAAGAACTCCAATCAAGTCCGCCCCTGCAGGTAAAATTCCGTAAACGGTGGAAACAAAGTCGCTTATAAATAAATCTGATGCTCATTTCAATGTCCGTTTCATCATTTGACATGTATGACCTATTTCTTTTCATCTTTTTGGTGTTTTATTTGTACACGCTGACGTCACTGAAATGTGACATTTAAAACTTAACACACGGTTCCAAATTTAGGGTAATTTTATAGCAATCATGTAGACGTCGTGTATAAAACCTGTGCAGGATGCATTATGGTTGTTGTTTATGCGTATGCTATGGAAATAATATGAATCTTTATTAAAAATTATCCCACCAATTACGATACTAGCGAGAAAACTTTTCATTTTAATACGGTAAGTATTTTAATTATTTTCATAATACAATCAATTTGCTTGTGAAGCGATAATTTATATATCTTAAAATGTATAAATCTATTTGCGAGTATGCGCGTACGTTTCTTATTATACCCGATTGAAAAAAAAAGTTCAATCTTTCAAACACAGCGGGATTCTTATTTGATCTTTATTAATTGGCAAAAAGATTTACAAATCTTACCGATATCAGTGATTTATTGCCCCCTGTTCGGTCAGTACGACACCGTGATATACTCATAAATTTGTGTCAGCTGTGAAAACACAACTTCAAAAGTGTGCCGAAAGTCAGCTCGCTAGTAAACATGGTTTTATTACTCCTATCAAAGGTCACGCGAGATGCACATTTCCAAAAAAACAAAAATAGACTGCTTTCTGATCCCGATTTATTTTTAGATTCCCGCGCAAATCATGGAAAATTCCAGTACATTACATAATGCGACTGGGCGATGACCTCTCTTGATCACGCATGGCCCGTATGTTCGATTGGACGTTTTTTTTTAAAAAGGCTTTAAATAGTAACACTATAAAAAAAATCAAAGTACCAAAAGTACTGGTGGCCGGTGCATGCTTTTATAGGGAAATATTTATTGAAAGTTCACGAAGAAAGTATAATAAGGAAGAGTGTTTTTAATTTTTCCCTTTTTAAACCCAATTATTGAATTTATTTCTCACAATACAGCAACAACAAATGGTTGAACAATTTGTTTTCTAGGCATCAACACTCATTTTGTCTAACAACTTCAATCTACAGTAATGCCATCACTTCAGATTGTGATGTCTCTACTACAGTGAAAATTTTGTCACATTGCATTGAAATATCAGTTTCTCTAGCGACTCAAAAACTGACCACAGAGGACATATTATGAGATAATGCTACACCCCAACTATCTTGACCATGTACTGTCGTCGGAGATTTTTGAAATTTGAAATAAAATCAAGATGCCCAATAGGGTCTGTGGACACTCTACTGGTAAGTAGTGGTTGTTGTTTAATGTAACAAATTCGACTAATCAGTTTTTGAAATTTCGCAAAATCAACTCATTTTGGGTCCTTTCGGGTCCTTATGGAATTTCAATCCTCTTTATGTAACAAAAATTATTTGCTTATTCTATGCAAAGGTTTTAATCTCAAATTCAAAATTGTTTTTGCAAAAATGCTGGAGAAAATGAGAATTTTCTGTTCTCCCATATAACTCATACGTAAAACTCAAAGTCCCCATACAAAGCACCTATCCATTCTAGCAACTTGATTTGTACAAACTTCAAACCCCCTACCCATAGGGATAATTTTATATGAAATATAAACTGATTTGACTGACTAGTTGTTGAGAAGAAGATTTTTGAAAATATTCAATTTTAATCCTTTTGAGACCCCACCTGGCCCCTTTTGGAAATTAAATTCTGCTTATTGAAACACATATTACTTGTTATAACTAGAAGAAGCTTAAGAACTCAAACTGAATAATAATTCTGCTCAAATGGATGAAATAAATGTGAATTTTCCGTTTTCCCATAGACTTCCTACTTAAAACTTAAGTCCCCTAACAGGGCCCCTATAAATACTAGTCCCTTGATTTGTACAAACTTCAAACACCTATTTATCGGGATAATTTAAATCAAATATAACTAATTTGACTAACCAGTTGTAAAAAAGAAGATTGTTGAAAATTTTCAAATTTAAGCCTTTTTTGACCCCACCTGGCCCCTTATGGAAATTTAATCCTGCTTATTGAACTAAATCTTATTTGCTATGACTAGATGATTCTTCAGAACTCAAACTGAATAATATTTTTGCACAAATGGGTCAAAAAATGAAAATTTTCCGTTTTTCTATTGTATCCCTATGTAAAACTCCAAGTCCCGTCACAGAGCCCCTATAGATACTAGCTCCTTGATTCTTATCTTGATAACGCGCCATCGCATAAGGCTTTCTGGCCTTTGGCAAGTAGTGCTAACAAGAGGCCTATGGGCCTTAACGGTCACCTGATTATCCTTGATGATATAAAGCTATATGAATCTGTTTTCCAACTTCTGTCCTTCGGGAAGCGGCAACAATTCAAACATGGATTTGAATGTCAAAGCTGCATCAACAAATCACATCATTTTCTCTTATATAGATTTAGTAAAGTAGTACCCACCCGAAGGGTCAAACCCAAGGGCATGAAATTAACATTTTTATGACAGATTCATAGGCCTTACTAATTATGTTTACAGTTTGTTTTCTAGTGCTTCCTATAATAAGAAGATTTTTAAAGTTTACCTTGAATTTGACTGTTTTGAGGCCCTCCCGGGGATTTTGGAGATCTGGAAAACATGGCCATTTATTTTCAGAGATCTGCGGAACATTGGCCATTACTTTCAGAGATCCAGGGATCAAAGGCCTAATTTTAGAGATCTAGGGATATTGTCCTTAATGAAAAAAATGCACCTAATTTGATCAATTTTATCAGAGACATATAAACAGAAATAGGCAACTGGAGGCATTTGTCTAAATTTCAGGTGGCACATTTTGGCTTTTTCTAGTTTAGTTTAAACTTATTTATTTTACTTCGATTTTGAAACAAGATCTTACGACTTAGACAAATCACGCTCGAAGTTTTCCTGGGTATAACCAGTACTAAGCATATATGGAAAAAGTGTCTTGCTCAAGGACACCACACATAGCCGTGGCGAAAGATTGAAATACCCACGACCCTCCGATCACGGGTTCGGTGCTTTACCACTAGATCACGTAGCGTTTTCTAAATCATGGAAACACACATCCTCCAGAATCAAACAACATAATTTTGTGATTATGGTATCAAAAAAAATGGCTTGATTTGGGAGATTATTTTTTTCTTTATTAAATTTAAAGAAATGAAAAATTTTACGCTTAAAGTTTTTTATGTGATCGTTTTCTCTTTTTTAGCCATTTTTGAAACAAGAAATAAGAAAAACGACTTCAATAAATATTAATATGAAACTTTCGCCACCGATGGAAAACTTACTGCTTCATTTTTCTAACTAATATTTCTATTTTTATTGTGTTTTGTTTAAACGTACATGGTATTCGTTAAATCAAGACTACCGTTTTTTGTTTAAAAATCTTTTTTTTTCCCGTGAAATTTCAACATATTTCGATTTCAATCCATAATAATTAAATTCAGAAGAAAAATATTAAATAATTGATAAATGGAATTGGTCATCATTTTTATCAGCTTTACTTTGGCACCAAAATAGTTAAATTCAGACCAAAGAAGAGTTATTATAGAAATACTAAAAGTGCCGTGGACATAATATTGCTATTAGCCTGCTAGTCTCTGTAATTAAGTCACTAATTTTCTGTATAATTTTTATACTTAATCATAATTTACTTTTAAAATGAGATGTCGACTGCTTGAAACAGCTTTTGACAGCTTTTGGGGTTTCTTACGTGTTAGTCTGGGACCCTGCACAACTTCATCACATAATCGTATGTACCCTAAATAAAATTTGGATGGTAACTCCGACCAAAGATATATTTACAGTACAGAAGAGTAAAGGTAGAAAAGTGCAGTGGTTAATATCGTCGCTTTCGGATCGTAAGTACTGGTGTTCAATCCCACCCGGCATCTATCTTTTTTATTAGATTGTGTGTACACAATAATGTCAATTATTTATGTGTATTTATAATTATTTATGTGTATTTATTGCCTTTTGAAAATTAACCGTTCAGCTGTTCAATTTTTTTGTCTCTTCTATCCTTCCATCGATATCTTCTTTGGCTCTACTTGCCAAAGGCCAGCAGGGCTTCTGTCGTGGTAACTTGTCCGTCGTCCATCGTTAACCTTTTTCCTGTAGAAGCTATAGCATCACCCACATATTTCAAAGAATCTTATCCAAACTTGCACAGCATTTGTATAACTACAAACTCTTGAAGCTCTTGAATCAGCGTGACTGAACCACAAATGCTCCCTGCCACAGGGCCTGCAAGCACATTTTTAAGGAAACTTAAAAAACACCTCCGAAAGTTCAAGCCATAGACCATAGATATTTTCAACAAGGAAAAGAAGACAGTACATGGATTTTGCTTATTATGATGATGTGTATATAATAATAGAGAAGATTATAGTAGACGTTTTACTTTAGGAAACACTATTTGGTACTCTCAGGGAACTATGTTTAAAACTTTTGGAGATCTAGGGAACATTGGAAATACTTTTAGTGATCTGTGGCACAAAACACATTCACATAAGTCTATTCAGTCATAAGAAACAACGTTTATGCCATTTTATATCTTATATAGATTTAGTAAAGTAGGCCCCAGCCACAGGGCCAAACCACGAGACCCTGGGGCATGAAATTCACACTTTTTATAAAGGACCCATAGGCGTCCATAATTATGCTCACAATTGGTTTCTGAGTGCTTCCTATGATGAGAAGAACGGTAAAGTTTGCCGTAATAATAAGACTGAAAAAAAACTCACTTTTGCCGATTGTCCTCAATTTGATGAGTTGATGACCAGCTATCAGTATCAGGAAAAATGACATCTTCAGCATCAGTCACGTCGCAGTTATACAAACGTATTACTTCATTACACGCCAAATAACTAGCTCTCCTGATTGGGTCCGCAAACTAGGAATGGGATTTGAGCACTTTGATTGGTCAGTTGAATGACGTCACAGTTTGGTAAGCGTTGAATAGCTATGAATTGTGGGACAGGCATGGAATTCCCTGCCTTTTCATTGAAGGTTCATAGATATCAGGACTGGGATAGACTACCAAATAACCCACGTATTTGCTAAAAAAAAAATGTTTTTAAAAATTCATTATTGCTGTGAGCATATATAGATTAATTGACGAGGAATACCATTTAATCTATGATTCAACTGATTTATAGCTAAATACGCTGAAATTCAATTCAATGTTCAAACATATTCGATATGACTACTTTTTCATCAGTTGAGTAGATTGAATTCCTGTCAGCTGAGTTGTTAGGTTTTTAGTTAAAGCGACGGGTGACTTCAAAATAACGGCTATAACCAGTGCTTACGCACCGGCCAAAAACTGAATCAGCTATTTTGAAACCACGTCATTCTATTTGTAGATGGAACCTTCCGTATTAGGGGTGTTTGTTGTATGATAGCATATTTATCTGTTACATAAACTATAAAATAAACTAGATATCAATATTAAGTGTGGTTTACTACTGTCTTTTTCGATAGCGTAGTGCTTACGGCTTGAACTGCAAACACAAATGTCGCGAGTTTGAGATTTGTTTGTGGTGATTTTTTTTTCAATTTATTTTCTATAAAAGTATCCTAGTGTACTGTTTCAATTTGTTGTTTTTTTATTTTGTAAGTATTGGTAGCAACCTCTTCTCTATATACATTTCCTGTATACAGGTCTTTCTTAAGAATTACCCCCCTTACATGACGGTAGCAAGAATTTTACGCCAAAGAAATTAGAGCTGTGTAAAGCGGTTTGGCATATTTTTAGTTTAAATATATAAAACGTCATTTCTTTGTGCATATGGGAACATTGGAACATTTTCATTATTTCTGCCAAGTTTGGATGACATCTGGAACTGTTTGGTAAAATCATCGAAATTGTGAAAAAGCAAACTGGTCAACGTCAAGTTTTTTTTTCCGCATAATTAACCCAACAGATGACTATCTAATGCACTATATAACTATATATTTATATATATATTTATATATATATATATAATATCACTGGCTTATTTCCAAATTTTTAGAAACTTTTACCGTCTAAAAAAAAAGTTATCCGCATTTATTTTACCATATCCCATTTTCAAAAGGCTGCAAAAATTACAAAGTCCAAAATAGGTTAAATTGCTACAATTTTATTTATTTTCAACATTTTTTACATTTTTTTGTATCAGTGTATTCTAAAAGCATATGTTTTAAGAAAAAATATGAGCATGCAACATTAAATTGAAAAAAAAATAATCTAAAATGAACTCATTTGTATTCTAGCGGACAGGAGAAATCCATTTTTTTGATAGTTTTGAAAAAAGTTGTTCTAAAATAAAAGTGAAGAGAATCAATTCTACTACTGGGGCATAAATACTACATGACTAACTTTAATATAATTTATATACTATTCCACATATGATATCAAAAGATTAGGAAGTTCTACCATCCGGTTTTTTCTCAATATTTTTTTTAATATGATAAGGTCAAAATTTCATAATCGGCACTTCTATAGAAATAAATGTTTATCTTAAAAGTAATGTTAATGTTTCCAAGTTTTTATAAAAAAACTATAATGACAAATATTATTGAAATAAAAATGTTCCCACATTATACAGAAATAGCATAAAAGCAATAATATGTACTTTTTATGTGAAAATTGAACATGGAATCAGAACCCCACCCACCCCCACCCCATTACACGGATTCATTCTCGTGCTTAAACCCTTAAATTATTTATCTTGCGAATAGTGTCAATTCAAAAACAAACATAGCATGACAAAAACTTTTAAATATTAATACTATGTAAAAAAAAGTTCAAATTAACAGTATTACAGAATAGAACCACCCCCCTCCCGCTCCCCATACACACCACCACCACCACCACCACTCACTTGACACACACACTTCAAGTCATAGAGTCATTGTTTGAAAATATATAGCCATCTTTGATATAACCTCATCTTATTCTTTTTTGATTTGGTGACCCTTGGTACACCATCACCATTATTGGCAGGAAATATGCCTCTCAGTCCATCCTCACCAAAGTGTTTATAAATTGTTTTCATTTGGAGGGAAACTGTAGGATAGGAGCTCTTTCGGTGTCAACTATTTGAGGAGTTGCCCAAGTGACTACGAATCGGCATTTTGTTTACTGTATCGCACAGCAAAGGTCTTTTTATGAGAATGACTTGGAAACAGCTTCCTTAACACTGTCAGGGAATAATTAATCCTGATACACACTTGGAAATTGCTCTTTATTGTTAGTACGTCATATACCACTCGATAATAAAACCATCTTCCATTGTGATACGTCTTTAGAATTCTTTTCCAGTCATTTACAAAGTTTCTTGATAGCTGTTTGAATGTAGACTGGTTTCACACTATTACCACTGACTCTCATGGTTCCAGAATCATCATTACTATACCAGTAACCTTCTGATGGTATAGACAATCCTGGTCTAACATAGGTGGCAAATGTTTGTCTCGACTTCCACTGCAGCTACCTTATATGTAATGTGTGGCATTAGTCCACCACGTTCTACAAATACAGAATAAAGTACTGTTATTATTTGAGACTGCATTGAGCTAATATTTTCAAGAAGTGACTAATAATTGAATACTATTATTTTCTCTTTATCTTCTTCATATGTCATTTTTGCTCATCCTAATGTCCCAAAATGACCTCACTGTTGTAAACACAAATTCTCAAAATACTCAAAGTGAGGTGGTAGTTTCGTGGATAGCGTTGGCAGCTCACGCCAGAGATTGCTGGTTTGATCCCCAGCTAGACCCAGCGCCTCTGAAAAAGCAACACGCAGGGCTGATCCTAATCGGGAAGCGGACTTAAGAGCGCTTTCTTCGCAATCGAGCTAAAATAAGTTGGTATAAACCAATTCAATTCATTAAAGAGGGTTTGTCATAAACAGGTAGCCTGGAAGTTTTGTATTGATTGTTAAATATGAAACTAAACATCTACACAGATGTATCTGACTGCATTCTATAATAGAACATATGGCAGAGCGATAATGACAGATAATGGGTACCTAGTCCTGGTTAAACCATTGCATATCTACATAAACCCGATGACTATGTACATCAAGCACTTGTATAGCTCTATATAATTTCTTGTGTACATGTAAGGGCATCAATTTAAATGTCACGTTAAAAACAGCGTTAAATTCAATGCAATTAATCAATTGTAAATTATTAAATACATACATGTTAAACTACCAAAGTCTTGTGTGTGCCATTTAGCGTCTACTGCACAGAACATTGCACTTCTTGTCAGACAGGAAAACGTGGCTTACTCTGTGTGTTGACCTGACAGTAGACAGCCGACAGTGAACCGCTGTCTTCAGTTTAACTGGATTACTGAAATTAACATACACAAAATTCTAACTGTAATATATTGTATCTTGTATCATTGTATCTACATGTATATAAAACAATTCTTACTACTTATTTACATTTAAGTTTTATGTATTTTGTTGATATGAGACAATGTGCCTCATTATCAATATCATTTGTCTCTCACCGCTGATTGATGTGGGAAAGTTATACAACTACTTTTAGAAATGGGTGTACTCGAGTACAGGTTAAGCTTCCAGGATCCCGTAAAGAGTGGTTAGGTAAGCTGATCGTTGTTGATCTCGATGGCACGAAAACGATATTCTATATATTCAGTCAGCAATCAAAGTCTAGCAAAAAAAAATTATACATTATACAACAGACAGTCATCAATACTATCTTACCTGGCCTAGTTTTGTGTTGACTGCAAAACAGGGCATTTTTTTAGATCTTTGATGGTGTGTTTTTGTCATAGGTAACTCTGTTGACATGTCCACAATTACTGTTCTGACGCACAACATACACATATCCGCCTAACCCTTTCTGATTTTTTTCCAGCAATGCTGTCATAAGTTATTGGTACAGAGCTAAGTCTACATAATTGACAACGTTTTAGGTTTGACAACAAAACTTCGAACACAACCAATTTTCGATCACTTTTTTCCAACGCACTTCGTGGATTCTTCATTTGATATTGATACACTGGCTCTAACACATTACAAGCGGTCTGATTGGTATATTTGTGATCAATATTTCCACCAATCGAAGGAGACTTCGCTGTTTTTTTCTTTTTATTCGGACAAAAACATCTTCGACGACCGTAAAAATCCATTTTTGTTTACAACCGGAAGTCAGCAATTATCGTTTATTTTTTTAATTTTTATTTTTTAAATTCAACGTTAATGACGATAAAATGATATTAAAAGCAATGAAACAAAACAGGTATGGGATTTATTGCTACGAATTAAAAAAAAATCTATACATTATGTATTTTATAAGTTTATTCCGATCTATACCGAGATGCTCCGAAATTGTTACGGAAGATACCGACATCGCACGAAAGTTTACGAGCCCATTTCAGGTTCACTGCCTTAATTGTTGTGTGAGACGTATTTTCACCAAACCAAGTCAAAATCATCTAAAACAATTCCGTCTGGTCGTGGCTTTCGAGGAGCCTCCTATGCCGGTGCCGACTTGCTGCTGCAGATTACAGCTGATGTAATATGTACGTGTGCATATGAATAAAACGTTGTAAGTAAATTTCCTCCGCGAACGTTGATTTTAACAAAAAATCGTTGCATTCTATTAATTATGCTGTTGTTTTAACGGACAATAGTATAACACAGTTATACAGTTGATATTATATACCAAGGCACTTTGATATTATTATGGCAAATAAAAATGCAAATAAAAATTCAACATAGATTGAATTATTGATAATAAAGATCTATGCAAGTACGACAAAAAGACAACTGTTAAACCAATTAATATATTTCGCCATTATTTACGAGAACAACAAGTTTATATAAAAATAACAAACATTTATCCAGATGTGGCCGTAGCCAAGTGGTGTCAACACGTTCACTTATGCAAGATTTTTTTTGCAATGATTTGAATCCCACCGGGGCAATTTTATTTTTTAATATCTTTTTTTTAAGTTAAATTGATTTCATTTTTTTAAACACTATCGTTACATAAAATGTATAATCATAACTTGATGACTTTTTGTAATTTCACTACAAAAAAGTTTATAAAGACTCAGAATTCATTTATTTATGTCTTAAGAAACAAAACACTTATGGACTTTTCAGCTGTGCAATATGATGTGCTATGCACCAGAAAAACATAAATATTGACCTCGGCTATCGCGACCTTGTTGTTAAGGCGTCCGTTTCAAATATGAAATGTTCGAATCCCATTGAACGTCCGAATCCTGGCGTAAGCTCTTATAAAATAAAAATTCTGGTGCGCCCGGTTACTTACCCATCAGCTAGTTAAATTGATTTACTTTAAACGTATTTTATTGCTTTTTGTATACATGGTAGTAACATAAGTACAACGGATGGGTTCAGAATGTCCAACAGCATGATGCCTGGCAAGGTTAGCTTTCTCAAGTTAACAACATAAAGGTGTTTCTTACACACATTGTGGCTAGCCCTTTCAATACATGACACTGTAATAAACAAACACTTTACACCGTCGCGTAATAGTCAAATATGATTGATATATATCTAGTATATGCAAACAGTTACTCTAATGACAACAACGCTGATCATACCGGGTGTCTGAAAACATCTAGTGCATCCCCATTACTTTTCCAGTCTTCTATTGTTTTAACCTTATAAGAAATAAATTGAATTGATATTACTGATTTTTTTTCTATTATTTCAAATGGTATTAACTGATGGATAATTGTGTACACACTGTGGTTAGTCTCACTTTGTTTTAACTTTAACCCTTTATCATGTGTTATGCCATGCCATGTTTTTTCAGTTATTTGTAATATTTTAGGAGAAGGACCATAACTTATGTTGTGAGAACTTGTGGCCCAATCTCATTGCTGCAATTATAAATGCAGCAAGAAATGTCACTGGTAAGTGTCGCATACACCTCAAATGGTCTGTGAAAATAACAATATATGTTATAATAGGTAACGGTGTATCCATGAATATCAAAATTAATGGACTTACGTTTCTTTTACATTAAAGCGTAACCTTGACCTTTGTGTAACTTTGACCTTGACATCTGATGTAATGGTTTGGGTATTCCAACAAGTAAATGCAAGTGACACATGTCGTTTACGTGACAGTTTTACCGTAGCATTAAGAACAGTTTTTCGTTGGGTTAAGACATTTAAGGGGGGTCAGCATAGCCAGCAAGAAGATAACCGTCCAGTTGGGCCTGTTGGTACAGCAACAAAGGAAAACATTGGTGCTGTTAGAGTTTTGGTAGATATTCTGTTTCCCAGATAGCTTATAGTTTATGTATTTTAGAAGGCACCGTGTAATATATTCTGATTAACTGTTTGAAATTAAAGAAGCTTAGTGCTAGATGGAACCCCCACTAGCTGGCATCTGACCAAAAGGCCAAGCGTTTAGATTGTGATGAAAAACTTCTGAAAAATATAAAAATTGTAATCCTAGGAAATATTTTGACTTGCTCACTGGGAATGAAACTTGGCTTTATTATTTGAAGCCCCAACGGCGCATCAATAACACACAATGGCTTGGTAAAATCAGACTAGGCCGGTCATAGCAAAGAAAACAAGAGGCGCCAAGAAGGTTTTATATACCTTTTTTTTTCTAGTGATCCTGTTGTACGCATTCATTGCAAAGAGGGTAGAACAATTACAGCAAGTTTTATAAAAATGAAGTACTTAAATCTGTCAAAATGTTCTATCAAAATAAACGCCCAAGTAAATACTAAGAAGGCATACAGCTTATTCATGACAATGCTTCTGCCCACAAAAGTAAAGTGTACAATCTTCCTTAGAACAAGAAAAGGTTAATCAGATTGAACACACCTCTTATTCCCCCGACTTAAGCCCCTGTGACTTTTTCCTATTTACCATGCTAACGAAAATGCTCGCAGGTAAACGCTATGCTACTGGTAGTGCCCTTGGGTCTGCAATTTTTCAGTGTCTGAACAGTAAACCAAGGGAGGACTACTTTGCGGCATTGAGATCGTGGAAAGTAAGACGTCAAAAGTATGTGGGAGGTCTGGGAGCTAGATTCATATAAGCTAAAAAGCTTTTTTCTAAATCCCAATTCTTAGAATTTCTGTCATGTTATGTAATATACTATGTACAATCTTGAATAAAATATTGTTTAAATCAAAAGTATGTATCTGTGCGGGGGGAATACTTTAAAAGATAGGCCTGAAAAAAATCCCGTTCCTGTGAAAATCTTAAATATCCAAAGACCAGTGACAGAATATACTGAAAACCCCTCGTAAAAAATCATTATATAAAATTATTTTTTCTTAATTCGGGAATTACCCCATCGCAAACATTCTAAAAGTTATATAAGAGTTCTTCGTGTGTTGACATAAATTACCGCTTACTTCTCGCTGCTGTAGTCGGGGGTCCGATCCTAGCCCGGTGAAAAAACTTTATGTGCGAAAGTTAACCTGCTAGAAAAAGGTCAGTGATTCTACACAGATTTGTTCTCATTCTAAAGTGAAAGTGTTCCTTCACTAATATAACTAGGTATGCTATAATTTATAAGTATTACCTGTTTTATGTTAAAAATGGCGTTAAATTCTATTTAGAAAATAAGGTATATAAAGTTACTCAGATGACTATACAAAACATCCAGCTTTCTATTTAGAAATTAACACAGTTTGCATCAATGTGAGCTTTTAACTAGCATGTGACACATGATTATCCATTTCGGTTTATAAACATTTTGCGTCGGCGCCTGAAGGACGAGAACACCAATCAATACGATGCGTGATGTAAGTATGCGGCGGTGACGCATACGCGTATCATATGACCTGTAACGTGAGTAAAATCTATATTTAACATAAACGGGTATGACCAATTTCTTTGAAATGATACGTAGTAAAACTATTAGCTGAAGTCAGACCACATGCCGTCGTTGAATCTTGTAATTATACCGATCAGAACAAATTCAATGTACTGGATTGGTCAGCTTTATTCCCCGATATGTCGCTAATAGAACATGTGTGGAATTAGTTAAGGAGGAATATACATTTTAAATTATTTTCGAAATCAGTGGAATATTTGGTATGTAATGAAACTAGAAGTAATTTCCAATTTGAAAATGCTTTTTTTTCTGCGGTAAATATAACACTTCTTTACCTATGACGTCGTAAACATGACCATGTTTGGTCTTTTTGACGTCCCGATTTATAACAGCAAAATCACGTATTTTTATACCTCAGTCAAGTTCTACCAAATGTATAGAATCGAAACACATATCACCATGTACACATTCAACGGATATATGAATTTCCATATGCAATAATTACGACGAACGCCAAATTCTGAAAATATTAGCGAAAAACGGAAATTATTTTTTTTATCGATTTTTTCGAAAAAAATGCTTCAAATCAAAATTACCAAAAAAAAACCCGAGCGATTTTGGAATACTTTTTATTTGATTTCTAACAATATGCTTCACAGTGATTGTGAGATTTTTAGAACAATTGACAAATTAGATTTTTTTTGATTTTTAATTATTTAACCCCACCCTACGTCAAAAAAGACGTCAACATATTGCATAATTCTACGCGTTTTCCATAAGATTTTTGGCGGTTGATTAAGGTTAAAATATTTTCCAAATCAGTGATTCAATTAGTATATTATGAAACTAAAAGTAATTTCCAATGTGAATATGTTTTTGCAGCGGTCAAAAGAATATATATTTATATGTGACGTCGTAAACATGACCATGTTCAGCCTTTTTGACGTCCCAATGTATAGCAGCCAAATCGCATTTTTTTTACCTCAGTTGAGTTATTCCTAATACACAGAATATAAACATATATCACCATGTACACATTTGACGGATGTATGGATTTACAAATGCAAAAATCACTACCAACGCCACATTTTGAAAATACTAGCGAAAAACGGAAACTATTTTATTCTCATTTTTATACCCCCGACAAATGAAGTTTGAGGGGGTATATTGGAGTCACCCTGTGGTCGGTCTGTCGGTCGGTCTGTCCGTTGCAATTTTCCTTGTCCAGAGCATCACTTGAAAAGTACTGGATGGGATTTCATCAAACGTCATACAATGGTAGAATATAATGAGAGGAAGTGCAGTGTACAAGAAACATAACTCTATTCTTGCTTATTAGAGAGTTATTGCCCTTTGATATATTTCCCTTGTCCGGAGCATTACTTTTAAAGTACTGGATGGAATTTCATCAAACTTCATAATATGGTAGAATATAATGACAGGAAGTGCAGTGTACAGGAAACATAACTCTATTCTTGCTAATTACAGAGTTATTGCCCTTTGATATATTTCCCTTGTTTTTGTCTGGAGCATAACTTTAAAACTATTGGATATAATTTAATAAAACTTCATACAATGGTAGAATATAATGAGAGGAAGTGCAGTGTCCAAGAAACATAACTCTACTCTTGCTAATTACAGAGTTATTGCCCTTTGATATATTTCCCTTGTTTTTGTCTGGAGCATAACTTTAAAACTATTGGATATAATTTAATAAAACTTCATACAATGGTAGAATATAATGAGAAGAAGTGCAGTGTACAAGAAACATAACTCTATTCTTGCTAATTACAGAGTTATTGCCCTTTGATATATTTCCCTTGTCCGGAGCATTACTTTTAAAGTACTGGATGGAATTTCATCAAACTTCATACAGTGGTAGAATATAATGACAGGAAGTGCAGTGTACAGGAAACATAACTCTATTCTTGCTAATTACAGAGTTATCGCCCTTTGAAATATTTCCCTATTTTTTGTCTGGAGCATAACTTTAAAACTATTGGATATAATTTAATAAAACTTCATACAATGGTAAACCATTTTCTGTCATGGCGGCGTTGGGGGTATTCATCACCTTCAGTGATAGCTCTAGTTTTCGAAAAAACGGCTTCAAATCAAAATTACCACAAAATATATCAAGCGAATTTTGCATAATTTTTATATGATTTTTTACTATATATTGTTCAATTATTGTGAGATTTTTAGAAAAATTGAGAAACTAGATTTTTTATGATATTCAATTATTTAACCCTACCCTACGTCAAAAAAAAGCTTTAAAGCAAACGTCAACGTCGGTATAGCGCATGAGGTATACGTTTTGTGATAATTAAACAAGTATGTTCTTACCATTATATTAGTATTTTGTGCACACAAGTTATAAATACTTCTGTTGTTTAGTGGAAACTAATTTGTCTATAGCATTTATGATAGCGTGTCTGTTTGGTGCACGTACAAAACCGTCATTTTTTTCACTTAGAGGGAACTGGATTCCAAAACAATATTCTCATTTCTGACTAGCTCCACGACTGCTAGTGAAATGTGGACATCACGGTTGTCAATTATTAGAACAACAGGTCTGGCCTTTCTAAAGTTCGGAGCAAACTGTTACACATTCATAAAATGAACTTGAAACAATACCCATTCACCCAGCCCCATGCTACTACGTACGTTCAATGACAATATACCTGGATCGTGGTTTTTCACTGCGCATCATAGATGGTATTGTTTCAAACCCATTTTATGATTCGCGTCGACAGTTTGTCACAGATTCACGTCGACAGTATTATTGTTTTGTAAATTTTGTCACAATTGCTAGTCGATAGCGGGGATATAATCGCTGATATGTTAATATAATCAAACGTATGAAGTATATTTTTGACATTCCGGGGAATGTAGTATATTATAAGTAAAATACGATCAAATTGAACATCTGATTATTAATATTTCTTCAAGTTTTGATTTTTTAAAATGTCACAGGTTTGTGACGACAGGGTAACGGAGGCGTGTCGATCATTATTTAAAAGTCACGGATTCAGTGTCGATAGTTTTAACATTGTAGAATAGTTAAACCCTACGCCATTACTACCATTTACACGTCGAGTCTCGTACAGAGACTGTCCGGCATATAGTTTTAGAGCATTGTCGTTATGTTACGGATTAAGTCGGTGAAAGTTAGAACCGACACACGGAAGCAAAACAATACCTCGGTACTTGCAACACAATAGCAATAGTCATGTTTCGTGAGACTTCCGCCGGTAGTTTTAAACTCTGCATATAACGAATCATTTCAGGGGGAAATTGTCACTTTTGATACGTACTGACGTTTTGAGTGATGTATTTATCAAGCTCATCGATTGATGCATGTCTTGTTCTCAATTTAACTACCCAAGTTTGAGACTCGGATTAAAGTCTTCCGTTATTCCCCATTATTCGTTTTCTTTTATCTAACAAATAAGAAATTTAATTAAGATTTGAACTTGGAACCTTTTCAAACTTTTCTGGATAAGTTAATAAAACACAACACATATGGTAACGTTATCTTCGTTTTTTTATGAAATAATAAAACAAAATGTACACAAAAACTATCATGATCTGCTGGGGAAAACATGAAAGACAAGTTAGGGTAACGTGAATACCTGTAAGTATACTTGGGATTCTGGGGATGTGCTTATTTACACATGTCAATATATCGTACATTGGACCCACCCTCACAAAAAATCAATCTTGTATTCATGTGTTTTATACGTTTTATATGATTATATGATCATTTGAAAGGAAAAAAGATGTAGTAATGATATCTTATATATATAGGCTCTACTTAGCAAAAAACAAACATCCCTCTTTTTTATAACTTATGTAGCTCTGTCTGTGTTTCATGTCCAATGTACATGTATTTTTTACCCTGGCGATTTTGAGAATGAGATCATATGCACCGTGTACATAGCACTTAGTGCCCAGAACATTCATTTCCACTTTTTCCACGTGCACATGCGGTCGAAAGGTTTTGCAGTCAACGTCATACGATTCATGCAATAGAGGCCAATTTTAGTTTTTCACATATTTCAACATGCAACGGATTTCTGAAAACGGACGCAATAAAATGAAAGTGGTTGGGGTAACGGCCGTTGTGGTCGCATTCAAGTTATGGTGCTGTCGCAAATAGAATGAGCCACCTGAGGCACGTTTCCGATATACCTGAACTGTTTACAGTCACAGCGACCTGGTAAACGGTAAACCTGTAGAGACATAGACCGGAACCGAACGTTGACGTGCTTACGTCAGTGTCTGTTGCCGCGGCTACCTTCGCTGCTTGGCAGCATGGCGTTTCAGTACAAAATATTCGTTACCGTTTGCGTCGTAACTCCCAACTAATCAGAGTGCGAGGCGCCCATACACTAGAACTGGTCAAATAATGACCCGACGTTACCTCGCTTCCATGCTTTTATGTGTGCGACGTCATCTGAACTGGAGTTAAATGGCAGCCCATGTTCACCAGGCAATACTTGAACCAGGTCAATGATTTCACATGGCATGGCCGGAAGTTTCCCTTGATCCTTGCAAAAATTGAGAATATCTGGGTCATTAAACCACCAAAATGATAATCTCTGTGATTTAGCTTAGGCGTTGCTACGGGGATCGAGGAATATGCCAAAATCATTGGTTTTGCGTTACGTTAAGTCGAAACGCCGTAAACTTATTGATACATACCTGCAAATGGTAGATTGACAAATTCTTACTCAAACTCGATGACCTAAACGTTACATAACGCGTGTCTGATAGTTTGTGAATGGTAGCTGAGAAAGGACATCAACTTCTACGGGAGTCAGTATTTCCATTAAGTGTCACGTTACTTGTAAAATGGCTAACGCCGTGTATGTAATAACATGTTCTAAATGTAGTAAACAGTACATCGGTGAAACTAAACTGTCGTTGAGCCAGCGTGTAAATCTGCATAGATCAGATTGGAAACTACGCAGGTTCATTCGCTCGCCCGTCTCTGAACATTTCAATAGTGACAGGCATTCGTTTGCCGATGTGATTTTACACTGCATTGATCATGATCCAGATTGCACTGACAAGCAACGCAAAGATCGTGAAACTTATTGGATTAGAAGATTCAATACCCTTTATCCATTAGGTATAAACAAAAGCAATGTTTCTGCATAATTCGTTTTTTTTTGGATATACTGTATTTTATATACATACGTTCCAATAAAACTGTACTTCATTTCTCTAATTGGTGTATGCGGCGCAATCTTTTTTTAATAATACCAGTTGTATTTTTGACGTTTAAAATAAATATCGTCGTTTGATATACTTACGACGTCGTAGCGCTAAAGATTGCACGATGTTGTGTGACGTCACGTCAGAGTGACGTTTTCTTTAATAACAACTTTGCGCTTCACATTTTACACAGTTTGAATTTTACCGGCGTATTTCACTGAAAACACGGTATCTTTCTTATAAATTTCACAATTTGTTATATATATTTGTGAAGTATATGCGCGCCTTCAGGCGCACATCATAATTTGTGAACGTTTTCACAATTTTATTAATTTTTATTGTGATTTTTTCACACTTCCATGTTTTTATCATCGTAATCATTTGACATCATAACATATATCATCATTCATATTTTCATTTTCATCCCCTGAAGAAGGAATAATATATATTCCGAAAGCATATATATATATGTGTGCAATTGTTTTCAATTGGACAACTCTCAGAGAGATTCCATCATACAAATCCATACCCCAGAGTATATTATCTCTTGTTATTTGTATATATGTGCAATTGTTTTCAATTGGACAACTCTCAGAGAGATTCCATCCTACAAATCCATATCACAGAGTATGTTATCTCTTGTTATTTGTATATAAATATATATATATCGTGCGATACAGTCGGTATATAAGTGATACAAGTGTAGGTCCACTCCATTCGAGGTCATTACGCTTGCCGTATAGTTACGTTGTTTACACATGTTTTCTTTAGATTGGCTACGAAAACTTAATCGACGACCGCGACATTTTGTTATACGTCGGAACTTTTGTTAACATTTTTAAAATGTATTAAAAATATGAATTATATTGATTTAAGATGGAGCTTAGGTTTAATATCACTAGCTGCAGAGAACAACAGAATTGTTGTAATTTATTAATTTATTAATTATAAGAAATCTGACTCATGAGCCTAAGACTTAATATAACATGTAAGAGTTAAATATTCGAAGAAGTTTGTATTTTTTCCATATGTATTGCATGTAACAGTGTAAGACTAGTTTTAGACCTTTTTATTAGTTTGATTAGTACAAGTAGTAGGAAAATGATGCGTAGCTTGATAAATTTAAAAGTACAGGTCTATATATATGTAAATTGCCATTGGCACATAATCAGGAGTTGTGTGTGTAATTTATATTATTATGTAAAACATACCAATTACTTGAGATTGTTTGCAATTTCAGTTTTTCAGATTGTTTTGATTTTTCTTAGGAAAAGTGCAGGCCTGGGCCTACTTGTAACTACGCCGGCGGGAAATAGGGAAAACATAACATTATTATAACAGTTAACTTTTGCATTATAGCGTGCATGTCTTCACATTAAATAGATTAAAAACGAATTGTCTGATATTGTCGGAGAATATCTTGCAAATTGGGTTATACAGAATAAGTGTTTAATACTTTTTTTGTTTTACACGAAATATGTAGGTACTGACGCGCTGAATAGTACATTTATTCAAAAATCCTAAACTAATAATGAACCAGACAACAATCCGTTTGTTTGCAATCTAAAAAATGTTAATTTGATACTGTATAGTTTAAAGGGCAGGTAAAAAGTTTGTAACTTTTCTGGAACTTTGGGGGGAAACACTACACAGAATATTTTATAATTGGATAAAACAGACATAAGATTATGGTATTAGATGTAAGTTGTATATTGTAAGGGCAGATTCAAAGGGGGCTCATCCATTAACAAAAGTCCGAGGATATGCACATGCATCGCGATCAATTTAAGTTATAGATGTGGTGGGAAACGAATTAAGCGTTTATTGTACTTTACATCTATACACACATTCAACTGTTTCAATTTATTTAATAGCAAACGATGTATTGTTACAGTAAAGTGGTGGAGATGAAGGTTTGTCCATACTTCTAATGTATGATCATTGTATCCTTCGGATCGATATATTGTTGTCACCTTCCTTTTCAAATTCTTCTTCCACCACTATCTTCGGGTTTCCCTCTATCTATTCTGCCTGTCCTACAACGGAGAAATGAAAGAATGAATACAGTTATATTTTAGTTTTAACATATTTTATCGACATATATATGTTTATATATTATAATATTTATCATGCATAAAAGTCAAATACAATTTAAGGCAAAAGGTTCTCTTAACATTAGATATGAATGCGTCAACATACTGTGTATTTGTCCTAAGTAATTTACACAATGTTTTAATTCTAGTACATTAAATGAGGTATGTAAGTGCAAATATCGGCTTGTAACAGAAAATGTGTATCGTTTGCTTTTGTATACTGAGCAATCTAAAGCTGCTTTTTCAATGCTGCTGGGTACGGATGAGTATTTGTGTTAATAATGAACGTAATACAAAAAAATAGACATGTATTATATTAGCGCAAATATTGTTTTTACTGTTGTGAATATTTCGTTAAGGAAAGCCGGGCCCGATAAGCTCAGTCGGTTACGCGTCTGACTATCAACTCAGGGGTCGTGAGTTCAAATCCCCCGTCCGGCAACAATCTCCGTGATTATTGATATACGACATTGTGTCTCATTATCATTCGTCTCTCACCACTGACTCAAGTGGGAAAGTTTTCAGTTACATGCGGAGACGGGTTGTGCTCGAGTACTGGTTAATCCCAGGAAACAGTGGTTAAGTTAACTGATCGTCTGTTAGCCCTCGATGGCATAAAAATGACGCTAAATATTCAATCAATCAATCGTTAAGGACAGTGCACATGCGTCAGTACTGTAATACATATGATACAGTTATCGTGCTAGTGCAATGTTGTGTTGTTTTGTCGAGAATATATAGAGAGAACGACCTAATGTCTTTCGATGCAGACTGGAGTACGTGTAGCTTAATACATAATAAGTATATTGTCTGTATATACAGTAATATTTATATAATTATTGAAGGCAACTGCTTTACTGTTTGTCAAGTATACTCGTATATACCGCTAGGTACAGATCGTAGAAAAAGGTAGCTTGTTACGTACATTTTAGCTCGCCGGGACGAAGTCCAAGGAGGGCTATTGCGATGACCCCAGCGTCTTCGTCGTCGTCGGCGTCGTTTGTAGACACCCTTGGTAAACTTTTGCGTTTAAGTTATCTATGCAACCACTCAATGGATGTGAATGACACTTCGCATGTGTGTTTACCATCATCATGGAACATTCACAGACAATAACCATAACTATGGGTTCCATTTTGGCACAGTTATGGTCCTTTTTGGACTTAGACAGCCGGGTTAAACTTTTGCGTTTAAGTTAAAGATATCTATGCAACCACTCATTGGGTGTGAATGAAACTTTACACGTGTGTTCACCATCATCAATGGAACACACAGAGACAAAAACCATAACTCGGGGTTGCATTTTGGCAGAGTTATGGCCCTTTTTGACTGAAGTTTTCGTCTGTAGACACCGAGGTCAAGCATTTGCGCTTGTTGCGTTTAAGTTTAAGATATCTATGCAACCACTGATTGGATATGAATGAAACTTCGCATGTGTGTTCACCATCATCGATGGAACACACAGAGACAAGACCCTTAACGTGGGGTTGCATTTTGGCAGAGTTATGGCCCTTCTAGACTTATTTTTTCGTCTGTAGACACCCAGGTTAAACTTTTGCGTTTAGTTGTGTTTAAGTTTAAGTGTTTGCCTCCAATCTCAATCTTTGCTTGGGTAGTGAGTTTTATCCCATCGGCGAGCTTTGTTGTCTTCTGACAACTCTTGTTATCTGTATATAATGATAATGGTAATAATAATGATAATGGTCATGGTTATGGTTGGTCATGGTCATGGTTATGGTTATGGTTGGTCATGGTCATGGTTATGGTTGGTCATGGTTTGTCATGGTTATGGTTATGGTTGGTTATGGTTATGGTTGGTCATGGTTATGGTTATGGTTGGTCATGGTTATGGTTGGTCATGGTTATGGTAATGGTTGGTCATGGTCATGGTCATGGTCATGGTTATGGTAGGTCATGGTCATGGTCATGGTTGGTCATGGTCATGGTTATGGTTGGTCATGGTTATGGTTATGGTTGTTCATGGTCATGGTTATGGTTGGTCATGGTCATGGTTATGGTTGGTTATGGTTATGGTTATGGTTAGTCATGGTTATGATAATGGTTGGTCATGGTCATGGTTATGGTTATGGTTGGTCATGGTCATGATTATGGTTATGGTTGGTCATGGTTATGGTTATGGATGGTCATGGTTATGGTTATGGTTGGTCATTGTCATGGTCATGGTTATGGTTGGTCATGGTCATGGTCATGGTTATGGTTATTGTTGGTCATTGTTATGGTAATGGTTGGTCATGATTATGGTTATGGTTGGTCATGGTTGGTTATGGTTATGGTTGGTCATGGTTATGGTTGGTTATGGTTATGGTTGGTCATGGTCATGGTTATGGTTGGTCATGGTTATGGTTATGGTTGGTCATGGTAATGGTCATGGTTATGGTAATGGTAATGATAATATATTATGTAGTAATTAAGTGCAAAGGTTTAATGTTAGTCGTGAATATATGATTATTGGATATTGTATAATGAACAGTGAAAATTGCTTGGTATAGACCGTAATTCAATACCCCTTGGTACAGATTATGTATTTGCCTGTAAACTATTAAATGTAATCCATCTTGGTTTGTCGACATGTGTCGTTATGTTGTTTGATATTGTATATTGTAAATTATATATCGCTGGTACAGACTGGAGTCCAAAGCCGATCAGTGTAGACTATGTATTTATCAAATTATTGTAATTAGAACAATACATGTATATTGTCTTATGCAAGTGCAAATGTTGACTTTTGTCAAGAATGGATGTCGTTTGTTATGGACTGAGTATTTTTGTGAGTTAAATATTACTAATATTAAAGTTTCAATTAGCTTAGTGATGCCTTTTTTGCCAGTCAAGCATTTAATATTGTGCCTTTAGCAGTTTAAAGTTGCTTGGTACAGACTTGAGTCTTAAGGTCGTTTGGTACGAACTGTGTATTACATTAAATATTAAAATAATAATAATACGGTATTATATATGTCAATAAAAATGTTGCCTTTTAACAGGGAATGTTTATCGGTTGTTCTTCCATATTTGATAACTCAAACCCGCTTGTTACAGATTTAAGCCATAAGACTGGTTACGAACTGAATTTCACCTTAGTCCTGCTATACTGCTAATAATTATGTATGTCGTAAGTGCATATGTCTTTATGTCTATTTTTACTGGGAATGCGTATCGTTTTGGTACAAGCAGTGTATAACGATATGCATAATATTGTCAACCAATTGTAATTGTTTTAATGCAAAATTAATCATTTTGACATATATATTGATCAGTCTAAAATTGCTTGTTACAGATTGGGTTACATAACAGTCTATTTGTGTATTAACCGTGAATTAGTAAGTATGTGTAAGTGTTTACTGCTAGTCAGGAATATATGTCGTTTGGATAATGTGTTTGATCAGTTTAAAGTTGCTCGGTATAAACCTAAGTCCAAGGTCGCTTGGTATGGACCGTATATGTGTCTAAGCATTGTACTACTAGTTGTACATTATGAAATATGTAATTAAACATAATAACTGTCAGGATTATACGTTGTTTGATATTGTACATGTTGTTTATTTCGGACCGTGTATTGGTACATTGGTGTATTGGACGGTATTACATATAATACAATTTAATCTAATAAATGCAACTTTTCGTCAGGAATGCACTAGCAGTTTAAAAATTAATGGTATGGAGTCGTAAGGCCACTTTGTGCATACTGTGTATTTGTCAAGAGTATTTAAATAGTAATTGACAGTATTAATTAGGAATGCAAATAGTATCATATCGTTTATTGGGCTGTCCTAAACCGCTTGGTACAGCCTTGGGTTCAAAGGCGCTTGGTACGGACTATATATTTTGACAATAATGTATATTGGATAGTCTCAAACCGCTTGGTAAAGACTGGAGTCCAGAGTCACTTAGTACAGACTATGTATTTCACTAGAAATAATACAGTATTAATAGGGAATATAAATTGTTTGATATTGTATATTGGCAGTCTTAAGCAGCTTGGTACAGACTGTGGAACCCAAAGCCACTTGGTACGGACTATGTATTTGACAATATTGTATATTGTGCAGTCCAAAATCACTTGGTACAGACTGGAGTCCAAAGCCCCTTGGTACGGACTATGATTTGACAATATTGTATATTGGGCAGTCCGAAACCACTTGGTACAGACTGGAGTTCAAAGCCCCTTGGTACGGACTATGTATTTGAAAAAGTATAAAACTAATAATTTATCATAAATTTTAAGTAAATGGGCGTAAATATTACCTGTTTGAGTGAAACATATATAATTTTCTATCGTATATCAAATAGTATACGGTCATTTTGGGACAGACTGGCGTCTGAGAACGTTTAGTTACCAATTGTACCGTACTTTTATTCTTACATTATGAAAAAGGCTTATGCACAAAATATGCATGTTTGTGAGGGATATATGTCGTTTTGATATTGTGAACATAATAATATACATTTGCTTGGATCAGACCTAAACCTAACGCTGTTCACGTGGTTCAATTAATGAATAGTTTAGATAAAAAATTTAAATATAAGTAATAGATTGACATTAGTTGTCCGTTCTTTGTTTTTGTTCGATGTTACAACGGCAATGCAAGTGACCATTCATATACATTGTCTTGTTCTCTTAAATTCCCACAGATTGCTTTGAAAATAAAATAAATGATTTGTTTTCGTTTTAGCAAAGCGAATTAGAAAATAAATGTATTTATTATGGGTTTAAAGCAAATGAATACATATACGTGTAATGTTCAATCAAGAGTATAGAGCACGAGCCAACTCGTGCGATACAGTCGGTATATAAGTGTCCACTCCATTCGAGGTCATTGCGTTTGTCGAATAATTACGTTGTTTACACATGTTTTCATAAGACCCCCACCCAAAAGAGGTCAAAGTAAAGTATAAAAAAAGAAAACATGGTGTTTTTATCGTATTTAAAACTGTATATACACCTAAATGAGGTCGAATTTGTGGTATGAAGTAATTGATTTTGAAAGTTGGTATACACTTTCTATCAGATGTTGGACATTATCAATTTCATTATGTTGTAATTTGTTTGAGTTTGTATATTGACAGATAACTATTGCAAGACAAGGGTGCTTCATGCGAACAAAACCTCCATGGTATCAGCTGTTGCAGATCCTCCTATTATGAAAGGATGTTTGACAGATTATTTTGTGCATCTGTATTGTACAAAATGTTATAACGGCAATGCAAGTGACCATTCCTATGCAATGTTTTGTTCTCTTAAATTCCCACAGATTGCTTTGAAAAGAAAATAAATGATTTGTTTTCGTTTGAGCAAAGCGAATTAGAAAATAAATGTAATTACATGCAACACATCTGGGCAAGGTTGACAAATTTACATACATGAACTGATATGAGTAGGATCCAGTTAAGGATTCATGACTACTCACATGCTATATAAAGGACAGATTTGTAAACCATTTGGATCATATAGATACAGTGAATTCATATATAATTAGTTTTATAAAGGGAGATAATTAAATTCACAACAACGGAATTTACGATTTTTGGGATCTTTTCAGATGCTCATTCACAATGCATGATATATATCTGGAGATAATTATTTGTGAATAACCAAGACACTAATGTACAGACCAGACAACGGCGAGTGCGCCTAGCTATATATATATATATATATATATATATATATATATATATATATATATGCAATTGTTAACAATTGGACAACTCTCAGAGAGAGTTTTAATGAAAATCAAAATACGAATGTCTGTTATCTCTTGTTATTTGTGATAACTCAAACAGAGTTAATGAAAAGCCATTGGAAACTCAAACACATTCCTGTTGTTTTTTATAAACAAACTTATCATACATTTATTTTTGCAGACAAGTTTGAAGTTTGTAAACACAAAATGTACAGCAATGAATATGGGGAGCCCTATATATCTTTAGGAACCCAAATAAGGGAGTGTTCACATGGTCCAGATCTCTTTTGGTTTAATTTTTAAAATGATACTTTTAGTATGTGCCTGTTAATATAAACGTATGTTTAGGTAGATTCGACAATTGTCAAATTATGTATAATTTATGTTCTGGTAATAAAAACCCATTTTAAGATTTTTAGTTAGAAACCCCATTGATTTATACAAGTGGTTTATAACTAAATATAGAAGTATAGTGCTTCTTGTAGATTATTTATACTAAACTTTTATTTAGAACAGGGTCATCCATGGCTGAGTTGTCTAAGACGCCGTATTGAGATCACATACCTCTCACTGCTCAGGTTGTAGGTTCAAGATCCACTTGCAAAACAAAACTTCACGTGAGAAACTTTGCCTGCTGCTTGCAAAAGGACGGTGGCTCTACTCATATTCATTCTGAGGTCTTCCTTCACCAATAAAACTGGATATGCTGTATATAGAAGTAACCTAAAATTGGTTAAAAATGGCGTTAAACCCTGTTAGAATTTTTTTTTTATTTAGATCAATCAATTATGAATATTGAATTAAAACAACAGTCTTTTTACAGGATATCGAAAAGAATATTGATCATGGCTATATAACCAATGGCAGGAAGCAAGTCCAATCCACTTAAAAACATGGTTGTCAGACCAGGGTTTGCAAACCTGCCATGGTTAATTTTCCTGATTTCAAAGTAAGTTTCTATATCAAAATTCCATTTTAAAGGCTTGCTTCATGCATGTACACTTGACATAGTGTTACGGCAAACACAGTATACTTAATTTTCTTTTTCGATTCTTTTTCTTGACAGTATTATTCATTATGAAGTAGTTTTACAAATGAAACTATTCTCATCTGGTAGTATTTAAGTACCTTTTCATGAAGTTTACTGAAAATACATTTATGGTATCAAGATATTCAAACTAGTTTTGCCTATTAACTTAATAATGGATATCACCACACAATGTGATTCTTGTGTTTATTTTTGTAGTGCTACATATCACACTAACTACGATTATGCTAGTTGTACAAAATGTATAGATATTTTGTGCAATTGAAGGGTAAGCTAAACAGTATTTTCTTATATATTGTGTCTTCTTCTTTAAGGTGTCGGAAGTAGGAAACAGTAAATATAAGAAAAGTCTGGTTTCTAATAGGTTGAAAGCAGCCTGCAGGAATCCTGGAAGTAAAAACCCAAATTTATTGCTCCGATACAGTGTCAAAATAGACAATAAACATACGGACCACATACTTGGAGAGGTATTAAACTATTATTAATAGTTGGGTTTTTTTCACCTTTTGATTGCAATTTTATCACAGGAACTTAAAGCTTAGAATTCCTTAATCATATTTTATCTGTTGTTTATTTTAAGAAAAAAAGAAAAGTCAGGTCTGTTACTTGTCTTGTTGGCGGAATCCACAATTCAATATTAAATTTTGTGCTTTGCTCAATTTATAAAAAAAACGGTTTGGAAGTGATCGTACTCAGTGCATAGTTGTCTTAAGTTACTGAAACGAATGCAAATTTTTGTTGAATGACCTTTGCTTTGACCTCTGCTGATACTGAACTCTTATTTAACAATAGAGAAAAGCTATAAGTATAGCAGGAAACATGACCCGACCATTTCACATGTTTTTGGAACTGTAAGATAACCAGTATTTGGTAAACAAAATGCTCACAGGGCTCAAGTGTTATGAAACATGTCTGTAAAATGAAAAAAAATAAAGTATTTAATGCAGATTATTATATAAGTAGAGTAATATTGCTTTTAATAGTTGTACTTTAGCATTGAAATTGTAATGTAACTGACACCAGGTCTGATATCATTTGGTTAAGAACTGAAACGTTTTTATTAAAGTAGAAAAATTATGCTTTCAGTTAGCGGGCCATGGTTTGAATATTGACCGCGGTGTCAGTGACAAAATCGTAAAACTGGTAAAAGATTGGGTACAAGCTGTCCCGGAAATGAAAAGACATTTGAAAATATTTGTTGAGGAACAACTGCAGGAAAAGGCACTACCAGCAAACAGACGGTTTTATCCAGTGATAAGGAGCCATACATTTAGAACAAAATTAAAATTACAGTAAGAGTTTTTATTGAAAGACCTGAATAATACTTTTAACATACTAGTAAGTAAGTAACAATGTATTTAGTATTTGACGTGTGGTTGTATAATCATATAGTACAAGTTACGTTTAATATCTTCATTTTAGTTTTACAGAAATTCTGGAACCTTTTCAACTTTTTTGTTGAATTATTGGTTTCTGGTCAATTTCTTTTTAAAGAGTTAATATATTGAAGTAATTGTCTCGCCGCAACGAAGGAGAGACGAGATTAAGGTGTTCAAATATTTATATCTAGCTCCAACGTTAAGTTTTCGTTTTTGTACTATTTCTCGGCAAGTACAAGTGCTAGGACACTCATACTTGGATCATATTTACAACTAACACCCTGCATCACATAATATACTGAAGATGCTGAGTATGACCTACATTGCATGGTCCATTGACTTTGTTTGATGCTGAATTTTGCATTTACTCCAACGTTAAGTTAACGTTTTCACACTATTTCTTAACTAGTACAAGTGCTAGGACACTCATACTTGGATCATAGTTACAACTTACACCCTGCATCACATTATATACTGCAGATGCTGAGTGTGACCTACATTTCATGGTCCATTGACATTGTTTGATGCTGAATTTGCATTTAACTCCAACTTTAAGTTTTCATTTTTACACTATTTCTCAACAAGCACAAGTGCTAGGATATCATACTTGGATCATAGTTACAACTTACACCCTGCATCACATTATATACTGCAGATGCTGAGTGTGACCTACATTTCATGGTCCATTGACATTGTTTGATGCTGAATTTTGCATTTAACTCCAACTTTAAGTTTTCATTTTTACACTATTTCTCAACAAGTACAAGTGCTAGGACACTCATACTTGGATCATAGTTACAACCTACACCCTGCATTACATAATATAATGCAGATGCTGAGTACTACTTTTTGGGTGGCATAAAGTAATCGCAGCGTCCGTCCGTCCTTCCGTCTATCCGTCCGTCCGTCCTTCCGTCCGGTATTTCGTGTCCGGCCTGTAACTTTGTCATGCATAGATGGATTTTGTTGATACTTGCTACAAATGATCAATATAGTATAACGACGTGTCCCGAGTAAGACCCACACCCGTACCTCAAAGGTCAAAGTCACAATTTGAGTTTGTTTGACAACACTTTGAGTTTGTGTGAGATTTCGTGTCCGGTCTGTAACTTGGTCATGCATAGATGGATTTTGTTGATACTTGCTACAACTGATCAACATAACATGACGACGTGTCCCGAGTAAGACCCACACCCGTACCTCAAAGGTCAAGGTCACAATTTGAGTTTGTTTGACAACACTTTGAGTTTATGCGAGATTTCGTTTCTGGCCTGTAACTTTGTCATACATAGAGGAATTTTAATGATGCTTGCTAGAAATGATCAACATAACATCAAGACATGTTGCTAGTAAGACCCACACCTGTACCTCAAACTTCAAGGTCAACATAACATGACAACGTGTCGCGAGTAAGACCCATACCCGTACCTCAAAGGTCAAGGTCACACTTTGAGTTTGTTCGACAACACTTTCAGTCTGTTTGAGATTTCGTGTTTGGCCTGTAACTTTGTCATGCATAGATGGATTTGTTAATACTAGTTACAAATGACCAACATAACATGACGGTGTGTTGCACGTTACACCCAAAATCCCACTTCAAAGGTCAAGGTCACAATTTAACTTTGGTTGATGACACTTTCAGTCTGATTGAGATTTCGTGTCCGGTCTGAAACTTTGTCACCTAATGATAAATTTCAAAAACACTTTGCTCAATTCATCAGCATGACATTACTAAGTGTCACGTATAAGACCCACATGCTTATCTCAATGGTCAAGGTCACACTTTGAGTTTGTTTGACAACACTTTCAGTCTGTGTGAGATTTCTTGTCAGATATATAACTTTATCATCTATGGATATATTTTAAAAAACACTTGGCTCAGTTGATAAAACATGACATAATTAAGTGTCGCATGTAAGACCCAGAACCTTTCCTCAAAGGTCAAGGTCACACTTTCAATATGTTTAATATTGCGTGTCTGATTGGTGGCTTTGTCTTTAACTTGGCTTAATTGATCAAGATGACATGACGACGAGCCATAAGTAAAAAACTTAGACACGGTCACACTTTGAGTATGTATGACAACACTTTGAATCTGTTTAAGATTTCAAGTCTGTCCTTTAACTTTATCATACATGGATAGATTTCAAAACACTTGGCTTAATTTATCAATTAATCAACAATTGATCTGTAACTTACATTTAGGGATTTTAAAATAGTTTGACACAAGTGATCAGCATGTCATGATAATGTTTAACCTGCATTTAACTGTTGAAATACCCACACCATTACATCAGATGTCAAGGTCAAGGCTACACAAAGGTCAAGGTCATGCTTTAATTTAAAAAATAAATGAAATTGCATGTCTAATCTGAAACATTAGTCCATTACTCTTGATATTATGGATACATCGCTTCCTATTATATCATATATTTTTATTTTTCACAGACCATTTGGGGGGCATGTGACACTTAACAGTGATATTTCTTGTTTATTTTTTTATTTTATTTTTTGCTATTTTTCTTTTTCTTTTTCTTTTTTTTTTTTAAATATGTTTTACTGAGTAACTTATGTTTAGATCCCATTCAACAATTGCAGAACACGCTGTTTAGTTTAGGGTTTAGTCTTTTCAGTTGTTGAAAACGAGTGGAACGCGTGGTCCAGTAGTAGAGAATCGGACCCAGGACCGGAATGTGATGGGGTCGATCCTCTGCGGCCACTATGTGTCCTTGAGCGATATACTTACTGCTGATATGCTTAGTACTGGTTCTACCAAGGAAGAACACAAGCACGATTTGTCTAAGTTATAAATACTTGTTTCACAATCGAAGTAATATCAATAAACGTTTTAATGGCATAAGTTCTAACTTCTACTTCCAAATTGCTGTTTGGAATCCTAGATAGTATGTAGAGTCATGTTATCCAGATTTATATAATATTCTATCATTTGGTACTAAAAAGATTCAATATGCAATTATACATCAAGGAAGCAAAGAAACAATATTATTACGTGTATGCAGTCAGATTTAAATTACATACGCATAAAACATTAAGAAATACTCACTATCGTCCAATATAGGCCTACTGTCAATTTCTCACTATCGTCCAATATAGTACTGTCAATTCGTCACTGTCGTCCAATATAGGCCTACTGTCAATTCTTCACTATCGTCCAAAATAGGCATACTGTCAATTCCTTACTGTCGTCCAATATAGGCCTACTGTCCATTCCCTGCTACACGTATTTAAAGTACCAGGAATTATTCTAATAACACACGCATGAATGTATGTCTTTTGTTACTATAAATATAACACGACGGTGTTCGAATTAACCAATGTGTACACACAAGGCAAGGGTTTCTTTTATTAAAGCTGCACACTTTGAAGTATGCGTGTTCTTTATATCCACATACATATACACATATTATACATTTCAGGTTACATCCGTGACCAGACGGGATCTTGATACTTATGGCGGTATGCATCGGGGTAGCAACAGTCGTACTTTGCTACGCACAATGGGCAACTTCCCGCCGTGACGAGGTGCATTTAAAATAGGTTTATATTTCATGTAAAAAATCAATTAAATCTGAGAAATATACACTTAAATTATGTAATATGAGTATGAAACTCACATGATTATCCAAAACTTCAAAAACACAGTTGGACAAATTCAGGTAACAATATATATACGGTATTTTTATTCTCAATCCAAAATATGTATTTCCAATCTGCAAAGTGCAGCAAACAATATATAATTTTATGCTATTTTAATCTCAATCCAATAATATATTTCCCACCTGCAAAGTGCAAGTTCATGCGTCTAATTAACATATAGATAAAAGCAAATATAAAATATCAGACAAAACTATTTCATTGGCTAGTTACTATTTCTCATTATCGTCCACATACAGCCAATTGTGAACGTTGTATTTATTGGAGTAAGCAGGTTGTTATTATTTCTGAAATTTTACCTATTGTCTGAAACGTTGTTCCATATACGAAATTAGTTTCAATAACATGTGCTTTTCAGTTTATATATATGTTATTGGTTATAGGTGGAAGTCCACCATTGATTGTTTTATTCTTTATTCTATAGTAAATAAAGATATTGTACATGCTTGTCATTCACAGAGAGAGAGAGATCCAAATGAAAGAATTGAAACTAATATTTCATTGTTTCCATCATCTGCACAACTACCAAAACATTATGAGAAAAGTAGAGGCCAATGTATCAAACAAGACAGTTTTTCTGTCAAGTGAAAGTACATTTCCGAAATCATGTTTTCATTTTCCAGTTTCCAAGCATCGTTTGTTTTTTTTCTAAATTCACAGTTTAAACATAACAATGCTTTCAAAATGTTAAAAATACATCAAAAGTTCCGTCCAATAAAAAAAATGAATATTAAAATAAAACAAGAAAATATCGGATGCTCCCCAAGTGGTCACAGACTCAATTAAAGAGCCATAACTTCATGAAAAATCATCGAACCGGAACATAAAGACAATATGCACATCTGCACTTGGTAATGATGCATCCTAGCAAGTTTCATAAAATTCCAACCAGAGGTTGTAGAGAAATAGCCCGATTAGAACTTGGGGACGTACGCACGGACGCACGGACGCACGCACGGACGAAGCGGCGACTATATGCTTTCCCCTTTGGGGGAGCATAAAAAATGCATTTTTAAATGAGAAGAAACAAGGATTATTGATAATCGCCATACCCCACGGAAATATTTTCTGTTTCCAATGGTGGTACTATGCCTATTACAATATACATGTAAAGGTATTGTTTGTATACATGATACATATACTGTTCACTATCCGGTCTAACAATTAGAACATGTTATGCATTGAAACATTTTCCATAATAAAAATTGTTTTGAATAACTCTTTACAATTTGTATATATTTTACCCTGTGTTTTTATGTTCAATTTTTTTTTCAATACAGAAAACTATTTTATATAATCTCTAGTTAATGGCATCTTGCTATGTTATACTTGTCGGTATAAGTAATTAAAATACCCATTAGCGTATAAACAAGGCAGCTTTTTTTTAAATCACAAATACCTAAATCTTGATTTCAACTTACATATGGGATATCACATGCTACAATTTTTGTGTTTGTTTCCCCACTTCGTTGATGATAAAAAAAATCATGTCTTTATATGGAAGTGATTTATTTATACCTATCACGTTTGGATTATGTTAATTTTAAAAAGCGACCACTGAAATACAATGCTGATATGAGATTTCTAGCCATTTCTGTCTCAGTTTGGACAAGGTGGCTTGAAATCATACTATTGATTTGCAAATGTAAAGGTAAAGCTCTTTTTTTTCTGATTAGACTTCCGGATCTTAAACCAATGCAGAAATGGAACACAGAAAACTGCTGCAGATTTTAATTCATCACTGTCAATAACTAACCTAATGTAAAAGTGCAGTGCTACACGTACATAGACAATCTAAAACTAACTTATAGGAAATGTAATAGTGCACTGCTACACGTACATAGACACTCTAAAACTAACCTATAGAAAATGTAATAGTGCACTGCTACACGTACATAGACACTCTAAAACTAACCTACAGGAAATGTAATAGCGCACTGCTACACGTACATAGACACTCTAAAACTTACCTACAGGTAATGTGATAGTGCACTGCTACACGTACAAAGACACTCTTAAACTAACCAACAGGAAATGTAATAGTGCACTGCTACACGTACATAGACACTCTAAAACTAACCTATAGGAAATGTAATAGTGCACTGCTACACGTACATATACACTCTAAAACTAACCTACAGGAAATGTAATAGCGCACTGCTACACGTACATGTACATAGACACTCTAAAACTAACCTATAAGAAATGTAATAGTGCACTGCTACACGTACATAGACGCTATAAAACTAACCTATAGGAAATGTAATAGTGCACTGCTACACGTACATAGACACTCTAAAATTAACCTATAAGAAATGTAATAACGCACTGCTACACGTACATAGACGCTCTAAAACTAACCTATAAGAAATGTAATAGCGCACTGCTACACGTACATAGACGTTCTAAAATTAACCTATAAGAAATGTAATAGCGCACTGCTACACGTACATAGACACTCTAAAACTAGCCTATAAGAAATGTAATAGTGCAGTGCTACACGTACATAGACGCTCTATAACAAGCCTACAGGAAATGTAATAGCGCCCTGCTACACGTACATAGACGCTATAAAACTAATCTACAGGAAATGTAATGGCACACTGCTACACGTACATAGACGCTCTAAAACTAACCTACAGGAAATGTAATAGCGCACTGCTACACGTACATAGACGCTCTAAAACTAACCTATAGGAAATGTAATAGCGCACTGCTACACGTACATAGACGCTTTAAAACTAACCTACAGGAAATGTAATAGCGCACTGCTATACGTACATAGATGCTCTAAAACTAACCTACAGGAAATGTAATAGCGCACTGCTACACGTTCATAGATGCTCTAAAACTAACCTACAGGAAATGTAATATTGCACTGCTACACGTACATAGACGCTCTAAAACTAACCTACAGGAAATGTAATAGTGCACTCTACACGTACATAGACGCTTTAAGAAATGTAATAGCGCACTGCTACACATACATAGACACTCTAAAAGCTCCACTTAAAACGCGAATAATACAGGTACAAACTATAATTAATCAAGAAAGTTTAATAAAATTATCATAGCAATAAATACAAATTAAAACAATATTGAAAATCGCCATTTCCCGTTTTATATATCTTGGAAAAAGTGTAGTCAACTTAGCAATAATTTCAGCATCGTTTTCATTTGTTTTCATTTGTATATAATTAATATGATAGTGTAAGTAATAGTCGTTGATTATTGAATATAGTTTGACAAATTACATTAGTTTGTATTTCTATTTTACTAATGTACATGTACACTATATTGCTCCATAATACCTCATTTACAAAATTAAGAAATTAATGCATTTTTAGTAATTTAACGTAGTGTAAAATTAAAAATAAATGACGTGTCCAATAAAGTGTAAAGATATCAATAATAGCTGATGAAATGACCCATCGAAAGAACAGCATTAAGTCGCATTCTAATGAGGAATAGCAGACTCGGTATTATTCATGAGGGATCACTCCTCTCGTCCCTAGCATTGACGTTAGCGCTATTCTATTCTCAACTCTGAATGAGTTACATGAATCCAATGATTTAGAAATAATTACAACAGTGAATAAAAGTAAGGGCGAGCCGTCCCGGCTGCCACACGACAGGCAACACTGCTGTTGTTATACGATAAGTCTTATAAACCACAACGTCAGTTCCAGCGATATTAATAACCCCTACAATCATCATTGTATTAGTACAATTCATATCGTAACCGTCGATATCATCAGCATTATTAGTGTCATCGGCTTCATTACCGCTAATTGTAAATGATAATAATAATAATAGAAATTATTTTTATAATGATAATAATAATTATTATAACAATATTGATAATAATAATACTTATGATAATAATAATAATAATAATAATACTTATGATAATAATAATAATAATGATAATGATAATGACAATGACAATGATAACAATAACAAAGGCGGGTGATTCATGGTAGAGCCATCAGCTCTGTCGCGAGTAACTGTCAAATTTTCTCATATACAATTTTGGACCAAGCTGGATTCGAACCCATGATCTCAGAGCTGAGAGGTAAGTGATCTTGAGATGGTGCCCTAGACTTCTCGACCACAGGGGAGTCTTAACTTATATCAAACCGTCAGAAGTGTTTAGATACTTCATATATCATTCATTTTTAAATGATAAGGATTGAATGAATGAACGAACGAACGAATGAACGAACGAATGAATGCGGTTTTACGGCGAACCAACACGTTATAGGTTATTCGACGCCAACAGGAAGGAAGATTCCAGATTCACTCTACTTGTACAAAAACAATAAAATAACACAAATTAGAAAAAACATCAACAAATTTATATGCAGAATGAACCTAGAACCTTGATATCTGCAGAACTGTCGAGTTTTAGCAAATTATATCGTATTACTCAAATTGTCGCTTCTTACGACATGCACGAGCCACAGTGATCCTATTCTTGCCATCACTCATATGGTTCCCAGGAACCACACAGGGGTTGGTTATTTAACCACAATAATGAACATAACAAAACGTGACAAAATGAACACGACACCCATTTGGAGGATTCCCATCATTCTGCAGAGATTGGCAGTGATTCTATTCTTAGACGGAACAACACGGGCTATAGGAATAAGCATGATAAGAATAAACACATAACACGACAAGTCAGCACGTACGTATCTAGCAATAGCTGCACTTGCAGGCAATCAAACAAGTCGATACAAATATTCTTTAAAGGCGTTGCTTGTTATGTTACGTCAATAAACATTCAGATTGATTGATTGATTGAATATTTAACGCCAGTTTTATGCCATCGAGGGCTAACAGACGATCAGTTAACCTAACCACTGTTTCCTGGAATTAACCAGTACTCGAGCATACCCCATCTCCGCAAGTAACTGATAACTATCCCACTTGAATCAGTGGTGAGGGACGAATGATAATGAGACCCAATGTCGTATATCAATAATCACGGAGACTGTTGCCGGGCGGGGGATTCGAACTCACGACACCTGGTAATAACCATTCAGGGTATTACTAATCATCAGCAATCAGGTATGTATTACATGCAAGAAAGCTAACTTATCATACATCTTACTTTTAAGCTAGTAAGTTTTGTATCCCTTTGGTACTGAATTTGGTAGTGCATCAGGATTTATATATATAACTACCACAGCTATAATAATTTCTTTCTACTATAATACATAAAGTACACTCCCCTCTTATTTATTTAAGTTTGTTTAAATATTTAATGTTGTTTTTTTTTTATTATTATTATTATTATTATTATTAGTAGTAGTAGTAGTATTAGTATTATAACGTCAACATAATCCTTAGAGAAAGACGTGCTAAAGCTCACAAACAATGTTACTTCAAACTCAATGAGGGGAGTGTGCCTTTCTTAATAATAACATTACCATCTGGCAATAGAAACAAGTTATTGTCTTTAACAGCATTACTTAAAGCTGTTTCATCGGAGGTTGAAACATGATTGAATGCATACAATGCTCTACCATCATTTGAACTGCCGCCTTTAAAAACTTCATTTAGTTTTCTTTTGCTTTCATTTTCTCCCTTTGAGCCATTGTCAATCGGAGGTAACGGTTCCGTAAGAGTTGGGCGATGACTGATATGGACATCAGGATGTATGATTTCTTCCATAGGTCCAGCGTTAGGTCTGACAACTGTTCCTCCGTTGTCATCTGTCAAACATTCCTTCTGTTTCTCATAATTGAAAATGGGAAAGCCGTTTTTACGATACTGATTTTTTGAAGACTCAGGTTTTTGTTTGGTACCCTGCTGATCAGTGCCTGAAGGTATATGTTTATCTGTATCATGTATGACAGACGTTATTTTCTCATTATCAACGCCGTTGATGACTATTTTAGCTTTATCTGAATTGACACTTACTTTGTCATTTATGTAAGACTCATTTGGTCCTTTGAGAAATTGATCATTTTGTTTAATAACGGGATATGTTCGTTCAATAGATGAGCTGTCCAAATTTGATTTTGTTTGCGCAACTGAGATGATAGCATCAGTGGAGTTGTCCCTTTTAAATGGAATGTCGTCATCACTGTAGTCCGTTACTTTATTGTCCCTGGATCTGAAAGAAACATGTAGGTTTAACATGGCTTGATAATCAGTGATAATATGCGAGTGCCTGTTTAATATGTGACAGAACAATCGCATTTCTTTGGTTAAAACATATTGCAGTTTCAAATATTGACCGTAATAATGTATTATTATATTTACCATAGAATTTATATTGTAATATAGGATTAGAAAAGGGCAAAGCGAAATATTTTTGAATTTTATGAACTACTTTGAGTATGTTAAGATTTAGATCTTGAAATACGTTATCATCTAATTATGCTCACATCAATCAAACTTTGTATTGTTCTTATCCAGTAATTGTACATGTTTAAATGCCTTTTGAAATGGGGAAATTGTATTATTCAATAAACATAAAAAATAAATAGTTGACTTAATAGCATTTCATTCCTCTTTATCTATTTGAATATGTGTTAATTCTAATCAATGTGATGCTCACGCTCTGCTGCACATTAAAAAAAGAATCTCGTATATATTACTCTTACTTTCCTTTGGAAGGTTTTTATCTAAATATTGGGGGTATATGTGTTTGGCAGTTGTCTATATCACGGAATAGCCTATTTTAAAGTTTATTTCCAATCTAAACATCTTATATTTCAGGAAATTAATAGTTTCGTAAAATATACAATATTACACATACATGTACGGATAGTGCAGTTTAACCGTACTATAAACAAAACGAAACATTACTATCTATAGTTCGTACTAATACTTGCCAAGTAAATGAACGCATTTATACATCAATTAATTTTATAAATTTATGCAACCCTTAGTGTAACAAAAAACCCTTAATGTAATAATTGTTACACTAAGGGTTGACACCGCAACCCTAAGTGTAACAAAATCAGTTTTTATAATTTACTTCATGTTTCTAACATAATTATGTTCACTCTCGTATTGCTGCATGCATGCATTGAATCGTTTGTGTAAATGACGATGAACTGTATATATTCAAGTTATATTGAATAAAATTCTGTTCTGTTCTATTCATGTAACGAATCACTGAAACGATTCAAATGACACTACTTTTTACCTGTTTTTAATTTGTATGTTAATTTGTAAACAAACGACATGTTTTTTTTCTGTTGAACAAAGCGAATTACAAATACTATACGTGTGAAATACTACTAAGGAAAAACGAAATCCTGTAAGTTAAAGCAATAATCTCTGTAACTAGCAACGCAAAATGTACTAAGCCGTATGCCCATTATATAATGATATCAAGATATGAACGATCTTACATGAATGCCTATTTATCACTGAATTCAAGGAGATAGAAAACCTACATTATGCGAGGCTCTGTCAGCATTATACCATTTTTGCCAGTGGGTTTAATAACATTAGTAATATATGAGTTCGAAAGAGAGATTCTATTTAACATGTTATTTAGTTAAATGGTAAAAATAGCATTAATTTTATCATATATATAACTCAGTAAAATGGTAAAAATAGCATTTGTTTTATCATATACTCAGTAAAATGGTGAAAATAGCATTTGTTTCATCATATAACTCAGTAAAATGGTAAAAATAGCAATTGTTTTATCATATAACTCAGTAAAATGGCAAAAATAGCATTTGTTTTATCATATAACTCAGTAAAATGGCAAAAATAGCACTTGTTTTTCATATAGTCAGTAAAATGGCAAAAATAACATTTGTTTTATCATATAGCTCAGTAAAATGGCAAAAATAGCACTTGTTTTATCATATACTTAGTAAAATGGCAAAAATAGCACATGTTTTATCATATAACTCAGTAAAATGGCAAAAGTACCTTTTTTTTCATACAACTGAGTAAAATGGCAAAAATAGCACTTGTTTTATCATATAACTCAGTAAAATGGCAAAAGTAGCTTTTATTTCATATAATTCAGTAAAATGGCAAAAATAGCATTGGTTTTATCATATAACTCAGTAAAATGGCAAAAATAGCACTTGTTTTTCATATAGTCAGTAAAATGGCAAAAATAACATTTATTTTATCATATAACTCAGTAAAATGGCAAAAATAGCACTTGCTTTATCATATACTTAGTAAAATGGCAAAAATAGCACTTGTTTTATAATATACTTAGTAAAATGGCAAAAATAGCATTTGTTTTATATATAACTGAGTAAAATGGCAAAAGTACCTTTTTTTTTCATATACATGTAACTCAGTAAAATGGCCAAAAAAGCATTTGTTTTATCATATAACTCAATAAAATGGCAAAAGTACCTTTTTTTTTCATATAACTCAGTAAAAAGGCCAAAAAAACATTTGTTTTATCATATAACTCAGTAAAATGGCAAAAATAGCACTTGTTTTATCATATAACTCAGCAAAATTGCACATAATTTAAATGATATATTTACCGTGATCAATGTCATATAATAAGCAGGTCAAATAACAAAATACTATAAATAGCACTATTAATATATTAGCTTCCGTCAGTCTTCGCATGAATGACGTCACTGTGTCCGTCAGTCATCGCATGAATGACGTCACTGTGCCCCACTATTGCACAATGAAACACACATACTATGTAGGAGGAGGGATTGGAAAGTTTGCAGACTTTTGCCATAACTTATGTATATCAAGTATGCGATGCACAATAGTGTTATTGTATTTGAAATAAATGTATACGGGACATTTTTTGAAAATGTTATCATGATAAATATATAAATAACAGATTATTCTTTATTTGAGCCGCATCCATGTAGATGGGTCAAAAAAAATCACACAGAACTCAATTTAATATCATTTCGTGAAAAGTTGTGTTATGACTTCAATTATGTGTGGTAATATAATGTGTAACAAGTTCAAGTTATCAAGTTGCTATGTGTAATACTCACTCTGGCAAGTTGCTATGTTTAGTACTCACTCTGGCAAGTTGCTATGTTTAGTACTCACTCTGGCAAGTTGCTATGTGTAGTACTCACTCTGGCAATTTGCTATGTTTAGTACTCACTCTGGCAAGTTGGTATGTTTAGTACTCACTCTGGCAAATTGCTATGTTTAGTAGTCACTCTGGCAAGTTGCTATGTGTAGTTCTCACTCTGGCAAGTTGCTATGTTTAGTACTCACTCTGGCAAGTTGCTATGTTTAGTACTCACTCTGGCAAGCTGCTATGTGTAGTACTCACTATGGCAAGCTGCTATGTGTAGTACTCACTCTTGCAAGTTGCTATGTTTAGTACTCACTCTGGCAAGTTGCTATGTTTAGTTGAGGAAATTGTCAGCTTAAGATGTTTAATCAAACCGGTCCAAGGTTAGTATGAACGATTTATGAAAGGCTATACATAATTATTCAATTATCACTATATAAAATGTTATTCCTGGTGAAATGTTAACAAATCAGATTTTCTGTCCTTTTAAAAACAATAAATCAAAAAATGATGTTTAATTAAATTCGATTAAAGACAGATGATGAAAGCAATAACAACAATGCAAAATTTGAACAATTGCAAATATGAGTAATAACCACTTGTTTTGTTGATATTATGAACTGTTTGCTCATTTTGAAATCTTGACATAATAACATCAGAACTAACGCGGTTTTTATATCTTTTTAGAAAATCATATTTTATTCAAACCCGTTTTAGTCAAAACCTTTTGTTGACAGACTGGATTCGTTTTCCGTTATTTCACGCATAGCCTAAGATGACATTGAGGGTATTTCACTACGAACAAAAACTAAAATGGTTGATCGAATCGAATAAGTTCATAAATTTTGTCCTATATTTATTTCATTGTTAAATTCGGTTTGTTGTTGTTCAACACTTTATCAGTAATTTCGCGACAGTGTCTACTTGAAACAATATTTTAAGCGCTGCCACACTGTCCATGAATTATGTCGCAGACACATGACATGATATCCCACCAGACCTAAACTATCCTGTAAATGTTATGCGCAAAGTGAGGAAGCTTCTAGTATGATTTTCAAGTATTTAATATGACCACCAGACCGGCGATCGAATCAACGACCTTACGCATGCAAGGCGGCCACTCTACCCCTAGATTAGCGCTGCGGTTTTAATTCTGGTATCCTTGTTTATTATGCACGTGTGTTAACGACTAAACCACAAGTAATTAACGACACACTAGTGGTAATAACGGAATAGTGTTATTTATTTAAAGTGTGTACGTGGTTGTCAATATCATTATTGCGGAGCGGTAGTCTAATGGATAGAGTGTTGGCCGCTCACGCTCTAGGTTGCAGGTTCGATACCCAGCTCGACCCGATGCCTCTCATAGAACAACACTCAGTATTTGTTCTACCCAGGAAACGGACTCGAGAACGGTTCCTATAAGCTCTGAGCTTTCATCGCAATCGCACTAAAATAAATTAGTATAAACTAAACTAATATCATTATTGACGACATGCATGAACTATGAATACTGCAGCAAAATTTAAAATATTTCCTTTACACTGATTTACTTAAACTCCGTTGCAAAGTAATTCCAGAGCCTTGCACCCATATCTTGGACAGATCAGATCTGTTCGAACCTGCATCATTTGTGTAATCTTACCATTGTTATTGTCTCATTTCATATTCATCCAGGTGCATGTATGAAGGAAGTGTAATGAAGTGTGATATTTGTATTATTTGTCATGAGATAGAAAAAATCCTAATAAATTAGTTGTTTGCTATGCCTGGAAGCTCTAACTACGATAGACAGGTAATTCTGGTTACAGCAAATGTTACCCTGTAACAAAATATTGATATAACTGAGCAAAGGTTACAAGCCGGTATGTATGCTCGCGTAACAATAAATATACTTGTTTATTTAATTACCTCTGTAACCAACGGCGCTGTTGAGATAGCTCTAAAATCAGAATATATTAATAAATCATACACATATACAAAGACTATTTACCACAGAGACATATTTAGGGCTAAAATAAAATAAGATGTGTGAAATAGAGTCTGCAACAGAAAACGTTGAAGAACACCATCAATCAAACAAATGTGTATTGAACAGTCTTGGGACGGTCATTAGCAAAACAAAAGTACTCGCTTGTGGCTGTTATCCCAATCGTCCCCGTGAGTGGCAGTTACCCCACTCATCCCGGTGAGTGGCATTTACCCTACTCGTCCCAGTGAATGGCATTTATCACACTTGTCCCTGTGATTGACAGTTACCCCGCTCGTCCCCGTGAGTGGCAGTTATCCCACTCATCACCGCGAGTGGCAGTTATCCCACTCATCCCGGTGAATGACAGTTACCCCGCACGTCCCCGTGAGTGGCAGTTATCCAACTCATCACCTTAGTGGCAGTTACCCCACTCATCCCGGTGAGTGGCAGTTGTCCTACTCGTCCCCGTGAGTGGCAGTTATCCCACTCATCCCGGTGAGTGGCAGTTACCCTACTCGTCCCCGTGAGTGGCAGTTATCCCACTCATCCCCGTGAGTGGCAGTTATCACACTCGTACCGGTGAGTGGCAGTTATCTCACTCGTCCCCATGAGTAGTAATTATCTCACTTGTCCCCGTTAGTGGCAGTTGTCTAACTAGTTCCCGTGAGTGGTAGTTATTCCACTCCTCCTCGTGAGTGGTAGTAATCCCACTCCTCCCCATTAGTGGCAGTTACCCAATCCTCCCCGTTAGTGGCAGTTACCCAATCCTCCCCGTGAGTGGCAGTTATCTCACTCGTCCCCATGAGTAGTAATTATCTTACTTGTCCCCGTTAGTGGCAGTTGTCTAACTAGTTCCCGTGAGTGGTAGTTATTCCACTCCTCGTCGTGAGTGGTAGTAATCCCACTCCTCCCCATTAGTGGCAGTTACCCAATCCTCCCCGTTAGTGGCAGTTACCCAATCCTCCCCGTGAGTTGCAGTTATCTCACTCGTCCCCATGAGTAGTAATTATCTCACTTGTCCCCGTTAGTGGCAGTTGTCTAACTAGTTCCCGTGAGTGGTAGTTATTCAACTCCTCCTCGTGAGTGGTAGTAATCCCACTCCTCCCCATTAGTGGCAGTTACCCAATCCTCCCCGATAGTGGCAGTTACCCAATCCTCCCCGATAGTGGCAGTTACCCAATCCTCCCCGTGAATGGTAGTCATCTCACTCCTCCCCGTGAGTGGCAGTGACCCAATCCTCCCCGTAAGTGGCAGTTACTCGATCCTCCCCGGGGTGGTAGTTATCTCACCCCTCCCCGTGAGTGGCAGTTATTCCACTCCTCCCCGTGAGTGGCAGGTACCCAATCCTCCTCGTGAGTGGAAGTTAATCCACTCCTCCCCGGGAATGGCAGTTATCTCACTCGTCCCCGTGAATGGCAGTTATTCCACTCCTCCCCGTGAATGGCAGTTATTCCACTCCTCCCCGTGAGTGGCAGGTACCCAATCCTCCTCGTGAGTGGAAGTTAATCCACTCCTCCCCCGGAATGGCAGTTATCTCACTCGTCCCTGTGAATGGCAGTTATTCCACTCCTCCCCGTGAATGGCAGTTATTCCACTCCTCCCCGTGAGTGGCAGGTACCCAATCCTCCTCGTGAGTGGAAGTTAATCCACTCCTCCCCGGGAATGGCAGTTATCTCACTCGTCCCCGTGAATGGCAGTTATTCCACTCCTCCCCGTGAATGGCAGTTATTCCACTCCTTCCCATGAGTGGCAGTTACCCAATCCTCCCCGTGAGTGGCAGTTACCCAATCCTCCTCGTGAGTGGCAGTTACCCAATCCTCCCCGTGAGTGGCAGTTATTCCACTCCTCCCCGTGAGTGGCAGTTACCCTATCCTCCCCGTGAGTGGCAGTTACCCAATCCTCCCCGTGAGTGGCAGTTATTCCACTCCTCCCCGTGAGTGGCAGTTATTCCACTCCTCCCCGTGAGTGGCAGCTACTCAATCCTCCCCGTGAGCGGTAGTTATTTAACTCCTCCCCGTGAGTAGCAGTTACCCAATCCTCCCCGTGAATGGCAGTTACCCAATCCTCCCCGTGAGTGGCAGTTATTCCACTCCTTCCCGTGAGTGGCAGTTACCCAATCCTCCCCGTGAGTGGCAGTTACCCAATCCTCCTCGTGAGTGGCAGTTACCCAATCCTCCCCGTGAGTGGCAGTTACCCACTCCTCCCCGTGAGTGGCAGTTACCCAATCCTCCTCGTGAGTGGCAGTTACCCAATCCGCCTCGTGAGTGACAGTTACCCAATCCTCCTCGTGAGTGGCAGTTACCCACTCCTCCCCGTGAGTGGCAGTTACCCAATCCTCCCCGTGAATGGCAGTTACCCAATCCTCCCCGTGAATGGCAGTTACCCAATCCTCCCCGTGAGTGGCAGTTATTCCACTCCTTCCCGTGAGTGGCAGTTACCCAATCCTCCCCGTGAATGGCAGTTATTCCACTCCTTCCCGTGAGTGGCAGTTACCCAATCCTCCCCATGAGTGGCAGTTATTCCAATCCTTCCCGTGAGTGGCAGTTACCCAATCCTCCCCGTGAGTGGCAGTTACCCAATCCTCCCCGTGAGTGGCAGTTATTCCAATCCTTCTCGTGAGTGGCAGTTACCCAATCCTCCTCGTGAGTAGCAGTTACCCAATCCTCCCCGTGAGTGGCAGTTATTCCAATCCTTCCCATGAGTGGCAGTTACCCAATTCTCCTCGTGAGTGGCAGTTACCCAATCCTTCCCGTGAGTGGCAGTTACCCAATCCTCCCGTGAGTGGCAGTTATTCCACTCTTTTCCCGTGAGTGGCAGTTACCCAATCCTCTCCGTGAGTGGCAGTTATTCCACTCCTTCCCGTGAGTGGCAGTTACCCAATCCTCCCCGTGAGTGGCAGTTATACCACTCCTTCCCGTGAGTGGCAGTTACCCAATCCTCCCCGTGAGTGGCAGTTATTCCACTCCTTCCCGTGAGTGGCAGTTACCAAATCCTCCCCGTGAGTGGCAGTTACCCAATCCTCCCCGTGAGTGGCAGTTATTCCAATCCTTCCCGTGAGTGGCAGTTACCCAATCCTCCCCGTGAGTGGCAGTTACCCAATCCTCCCCGTGAGTGGCAGTTATACCACTCCTTCCCGTGAGTGGCAGTTACCCAATCCTCCCCGTGAGTGGCAGTTACCCAATCCTTCCCGTGAGCGGCAGCTACCCAATCCTCCCCGTGAGCGGCAGCTACCCACTCCTCCCCGTGAGTGGCAGTTACCCAATCCTCCCCGTGAGTGGCAGTTACCCAATCCTTCCCGTGAGTGGCAGTTACCCACTCCTCCCCGTGAGTGGCAGTTACCCAATCCTCACCGGGAGTGGCAGTTACCCACTCCTCCCCGTGAGTGGCAGTTTACCACTCCTCCCCGTGAGTGGCAGTTACCCAATCCTCCCCGGGAGTGGCAGTTACCCACTCCTCCCCGTGAGTGGCAGTTACCCAATCCTCCTCGTGAGTTGCAGTTATTCCACTCCTCCCGTGAGTGGCAGTTACCCACTCCTCCCCGTGAGTGGCAGTTACCCAATCCTCCCCGTGAGTGGCAGTTACCCAATCCTCCCCGTGAATGGCAGTTATTCCACTCCTCCCCGTGAGTGGCAGTTGTTCCACTCCTCCTCGTGAGTGGCATTTACCCAATCCTCCCCGTGAGTGGCAGTTATTCCACTCCTCCTCGTGAGTGGCAGTTATTCCACTCCCTACCGTGAGTCGCAGTTACCCAATCCTCCCCGTGAGTGGCAGTTATTCCACTCCTCCTCGTGAGTGGCAGTTATTCCACTCCTCCCGTGAGTGGCAGTTACCCAATCCTCCCCGTGAATGGCAGTTATTCCACTCCTCCCCGTGAGTGGCAGTTATTCCACTCCTCCCCGGGAATGGCAGTTATTCCACTCCTCCCCGGGAATGGCAGTTACCCAATCCTCCGCGTGAGTGGCAGTTATTCCACTCCTCCCCGGGAATGGCAGTTATCTCACTCGTCCCCGTGAATGGCAACGAGTTGTTTTACGTTTCTTCTTGAGTGTCCCTAGTGATGATACACATGTCAGGTTGCATTGACGTATGGACAGTAATAACTGATGTATGGTTAGTACTTACGTAGATAAGAGCTTGCAAAAAAGTAACCACATTAAGTTTAAATAGAGCAATGATAGAAGGGAACATCATCGAAACTATCAATTACAAGGCGAAACGTTTGAGTCTTGCGCTGTTGACAAAAATGTTACATAGGGAATTGCTCAATGTCCAAAACTAAACATCCATGTATCGATATTATGATGGAATATTGACGGATTGTTATCAAAGATTAGTCTTTCTGTACAGATATTACGCTGGAATATTGAAGGATTGTTATCAATGATTAGTCTTTCTGATTTTATATCATACCTTAGCAACTTCGATAGTCAGAGTTTACTTGGAACGTGGTTGCCGAAAAAAATCGATGTATCTATGATATTTCATGATTATATACTAGTATGCTATTTTAATGGAGCTATGAAATATTACAACTTTGGTTAAGCTCTATATGTATGGTATAACAGTCTATGTTAGAAATAATCTTTAAAAATATGTATACAGAAAGACTTTATTCTGATTACAAATTTTGTGTTTTTATAAGTGATAGTGTTCAACACATAAAGATGCTATGTTGTGCTTCACATACTTACATCCTGTGAATTCGCCATTTTATCAAAAATATAATTTGAAAGTTATACATTTACTTGAACATAAATAATTATTTGATCTCCCTACTGAAAACGTTCATTGAATAATTTAAATGCCAAAACGAACTGGAAATGAAAATTGGATTGAGTGTAATTTAAAAATAAAGTCCGCGGACTTGAAGAGTACAACAATATTCAAAGTAGTGATATATGTATACGATGGCCGATGCACCAGGTGGTTAATACATCTAGGGGTTGATATTTTTGTACTTATATTCCTCTTATATAACAAATGGTCGCTCAGGTTATGATAAAGACATTGGTCATTTAACTTGTGTCAGTAACAATATTTTCATGTTAAAAACAGTTTTCGTGTCGTTAACCTTAACACCGATACTGTTGACATCGTAAAACATATTAAAAGGTATATTTTCTCTGCAGACAACACAGAAAAGTAGAGAGAACTTTTTATTGAAAACCTGTCAATTGTTTAGGTTGATACCACTGGAAACGAATGAATGAATATAGATACTATGGTTAAAAAGTTTCAAGATATATGGAAGGTATGTGGTCAATGTTGCTCGGTACAAAACCAGTTTAAGGCAAGTAAACAGCCAAAGTGGTTTGACAAAGAGTGTAGAGCTTAACAAATGCAGTACAAGACTAAGCGCCTCAGGCAATTTCGTTGCAGTAGGTCAGATTCAAACATGATTATATATCAACAGTCAATATTTTATTTTAAATCAAACGATCACAGTTTAACAGACGCACACTTAAAAATCTCATAGAATCGGCGAGCAATCTTAAATCGTCCTGGAATTAGCTATTGAACATCTCCAAAGTCAGTCTGGTAATAAAAAAAAGATATTAATATAATCATTTTTAAATTTGTTAAAACTAAATGAGAATGTTTGTGATAACGATATCGGTGAACATTTGAAGATTATAAATTATTGACATCGATATTACAATTGATGAACTAGGAAATATTCTTTTTAATTTCGAAATAACAGATGAAGAAATCCCTAAACGTGTTTGTTTTCTGAAACAGCAAAAGGCAGGTGCGAATATTAATTACCACCAAATATATTCACACATTATATTGATATTATCGAGTCATTACAAAACAGACTCTTCAACAAAATAGAAAATTTGACAGAGGTGACGACCAAGACAGTTGGAGTAGTGCAATAATACGATATTCAACCTTAGAGAATTATAAAGGTATTTCCTTATTAGATATATTTGGCAAAATCTATACTTGTATTTTTAATAGACGTCTTACTTATTTTTATAAATGCATATAATCAAATTTCAGAGTCACAAAAATGATAAAGTGGATATTCAACCATTGATAACACATATGTACTGCCCTCCCCGTGAATGGCAGTTATTCCACACCTCCCCGTGAGTGGCAGTTACCCAATCAGCAAATATCTCTCTAGGAAACGTTGCAAAATATGTGTTCCTTTTGTTGACTTTATATCCGTGTTTGATACTGTTCGCCTTAGTAAATACATTAAGTTGGTGTGTAAGGTACGCCTGTAACACCAATAAAGGGTATATACGCTTGTGTGTGTGTGTGTGTGTGTGTGTGTGTGTGTGTGTGTGTGTGTAGTGACGGACACTAAACAGACAAACTGGATATATATCAAGGCTGCTTAGCGTCTCCCATATTATTTTCCCGCTGCATCAACATTTTTGGTTAGGTCGCATTAGCGACCGGACCTTATATAAGGGTCACTTAAGAAATTGACTCTGGGCGCTGCCATATTGAAACGTCACGATCACGTGTTAAAATCACGGCATTCGATACAAGGAGGTTGCCATTGCTTTTCAAAATAGTGCATTATGGGAGTGTACAGCAATTGATACTAAACCCCGGCCATATTTACCGGCTGAGCCGACCACTTTTCGGCTACAAGGAAAATGCAAATGCAGTGTGTGTAACAAATGATGGTGGCATTTAAAATATCATTATGCATTGCCCTCTGCATATTTAATTAGAAAATATCGAAAAATAAAAATGCCTTAATTGAGCTCTTAAAACTTATATTTTTTGGAATATTTATCGCCGTGTATGACAGATTCCAGTAAATCATTTTCAAATAACCATGTATCTAATCAATTATCATGATATGCTGAACTCATAACAACGGAAATAATAACAAAATCAAGCAGTAAGAGTTGTTTATTTTACTCGATACAACAGAAATGTATTTTCTTAAGGCATAGCACCACCATGACTGGAAACAGGATGCGCTTTCGTGGGGTATTATTTACTATAGAATAAAGAACAAAGCTGACTTTGGAACAGTGAGATTGGGAGTTGTTTTCCAAAATGTTGTTTGTAGGTAAAATAACCTCATTTTTACACTTTCGTGGTCTTAAATGACAAATTGGAGACATTTCCTTCATAAAAATCACACTTTGTCATGTTTATGCCTCAAATAAAACATATATGTGGCATGGTGCATATTTACATTGAAATAACATGAAAAATCACAAAATTTTGAAGACTTTTTTTGAATGATTGAAATGTGCAATTTTTTAACATTTGCATATTATTGAATAATATATTTTGGTAAGATAATGTTTTCAATGTGTCACGAGACTTTTTTGGTGTAAAATTTTCAATTAAACTAGGTTAAAAAATGTTTTGCTAGAATTAGTCGAACACATCAAAAATTCAAAATGCATAACGGTCGACATCTCGCACCTGTATATAATGACAATGTAGGAAGTGGTTTTCTGACAAAAAAAATCAGTATTTATTGCCTGAAACTTGGCAGTATTACTGCAAATTGATAGTACTAAGTAAAAAGAGGTAATTAGAAAAGTAACAAATTTAAGGTTTCTTATAGGGATACTTCAGTGACATGAGGGCGATTTTCCTAAATATTAATTGTAGGCAACTTAACCTCATTGTTACACTCTCGTTTGTCTTAAATGAAGAATTGGAGACATTTCCCTCATAAAAAACACATTTTGTCATGTGTATGCCTCAAATGAAACATATATGTGCATATTTACATTGAAATTTCATAAAAAAAATCACAAAATTTTGAAGATTTTTTATTTTGCATGGCTGAATGTGCAATTTTTTAGCATTTGCATATTATTGAATTATGTATTTTGGTAAGATAATGTCTTCAATGTGCTATGAGACTTTTTTGGTGTAAACTTTTAATTGAATTAGGTTAAAAACATGGTTTGGTTAAATTAGTCAACCACATCAAAATTGCATGTCTGTCGACATCTCGTGTCTGCACATAATGACTATGTAGAAAGTGGTATTCTGACAAAAGTTTCAGTATCTAATGCCTGAAACTTGGCAATATTACTGCAAATTGATAGTACTAAGTAAAAAGAGGTAATTAGAAAAAAATTTTTTTAGGTTTCTTATAGGCATAGCACCGCCATTGGAAACAGGATGTGCTTCCGTGGAATAGTCGCAAAATGGCGGTTATAAATAATCCTTGTTTCTTCTCTCTAAAAACGCATTTTCCTCATTTTAATGCTCATTTTTTTGTTTGACTGACATTATTGATGTATTTTGAACATTTTAATTTGTGAATTGAATTGTGAATTTAGAAAAAAATTGTTGCTTAGAAATTGGGGTATTAATACACGATTTCTACTTTCACTTTGTCAGCAGTGTACACAATGAGCAGAAAATATTTTATTATATGACACATGACCCCTACTTTTCTCATCATATTATGGTAGTGCAGAGGTTGACATCTTTCATTTTGGGTCTCTCTTTGAATGACAAGCTTTCAAACTTTTAGTATTTACTATAGAATAAAGAAAAAAATCAATGTTGGGATACCTCCTTTTAAAAAACAAGGTGAGTTTACCGGTGTGGTGTATTTTCAGCACGTTGCAAGAATTAGACATATCGCCGAACATATAGCCTTTTAGTTATATTTTTAAAATAATATATCAACAAATTAATTTCAAATATATATACAAACTATTTTAAAACAAATATGATCACAGTAGTAAATTTTATAGAACATAACAATTATATATGATAAGTTTCAAGACATTTTTTTAAATATGCAAATCGAAATGCATAATGACTGAGATTATTACATTTTAACACCAACGTTTCTATTACGCACATCACATTTGTCTTTTCCCTGCAGCCAAAATTTGGCGGTTTCAGCCGGAACTTGGTCGGAATTTGGTATCATCCATGTATTTACTACCTTGTGCGCGGTTATTTTTATCTTTCTTTAATTAAATATCCTGTTTGACCATAATTTTGCATATTTACATCAATAAACATGCATATTTCGTACAAACTTTAATTGCCACCTCTTTTTAAGACTTAACCACATTGGATACTTAATAATTTGGATAAAAGCAGCTAACTTGTTAATTTTTCAAATTAACAGAGGAGAATAGCATTCGAGGAATACAGTTTTACATCTAAATACAACAGAATTCTTCTTACTCTTTTTGGCAGATGACGCGGGTTCAAAATCGAACTTCAACGGCAGATAAATATATCAAGTAATTATTGTGATACATGTAGTAGTCACCTAGTTCTACAAATACATATAAATATATCAAGTAATTATTGTGATACATGTAGTAGTCACCTAGTTCTACAAATACATATAAATATATCAAGTAATTATTGTGAAACATGTAGTAGTCACCTAGTTCTAAAGACAAATACATATAAAAATGCTGTTATTAAAATGTGTGGCATTCTTGATGGAACTGAAAGATGGCCGTATAAAGGGGAACCTATTGAAGTGAACTGTTTCACATATGTGGGTCAGTATTTTTCGATAATCCTTTAACCGTATGACAAATGACTTGTCTATGGAGTATTGACGACAACACTTTCTTGTTTATACAATTTGATTAAATGCGAAATCATTTTTACATTAAAATATTCGATACTAAAATCGCACCTATATACTATGCGGCTTTGAGGTGCGAAATGCGAAAGTAATTGTACATATTCACAATTGTGCCTGTAAAAGAAGCATGTGTATAACCAGTTGAGCAGTGAAATCAGCAGTATGGGAGACTGTAGACGTTATCCATTGTGAATCGAATCTGTAAAAAGGTGTATCAAATACTTGATAAAAAAACTAGAATGACAAATGATAGATACATTAAATGTAAAAACAAATGCCTGAAAATGGCAAAATAAACTCGGTTAGTAGTTAAACATATATTATATAACAACTGATTTATAACATACGGGAAAGTAAGGGTGTACACATTACTGTAACATATGAACTAATATTTTCACGAATACTTGTTCAGCGATTGGGTGACCAATATATTCAAAAATTCCATAAATTTTGATTCGTAGATTGTAATATTTAGGATTGATATGTCTTCGACACGTGTACACCGTTTATGTCATGTTATTCTGCTTTGTTTTGAGCTGAAGGCTTTTATCGCAATAAAGTTTTGTATTTGTACTGAGATATAATATTTTCTTATAAAACACCAAATTTGTAAAGTATAAAAGGCCATAATTCATTCTTAAATCCATATAGGTTTACGTTTCATTGATGTATGGGCAGTGGTTATGTGATACAAAGTGATACTCTACGCAAAATACACTAAAGTCACATGTTGCCATGTGGACATAACTGTGTGTTTAATAATATAAATAGCTGTATGTAGTATATACGGAACTAAGAATTGCGATTTATATGTAAGGTCTCTCAACATTAAATACGGCCATTCTCTTTTGACTATAGTTTACAATTTTATATATGGTTTAGGTATTCTGAAATCATATTGATGGCAGGAAAGTATAAGTAACATAAACGGTGATTGATGAAGCACATACATACGCGCACTCACTAACACACAAATCTACACACACACGCACGCACGCACGCACGCGCGCGCACGCGGGTTTACTTATGTCAGGTTTACTTACTTTTTGTTCATGAGGACTCCAATAATAATGGCGCAGGCCACAATAGTTACTACGGCTACACCACCAATCGTCCCGCCAATTATTGCACCAACTGTGAAAATATAGTCAATGTCAATGTATATCTACGCATTCTTCTCACAATATGGTATGTAGACAATTATATCACTTACAATTTCCATATCGCAAGTGTCATGAGAATCACATGTATATGGTATGTACACAATTATATCACTTACAGTTTTCATATCGCAAGTATCATGAGAATCACATGTATGAAGTATATAGACAATTGGATCACTAACAGTTTTCATATCGCAAGTATCATGAGAATCACATGTATGTGGTATATACACAATTGGATCACTTACAGTTTTCATATCGCAAGTACCATGAGAATCACATGTATGTGGTATATAGACAATTGGATCACTTACAGTTTTCATATCGCAAGTATCATGAGAATCACATGTATGTGGTATATAGACAATTGGATCACTAACAGTTTTCATATCGCAAGTACCATGAGAATCACATGTATGTGGTATATAGACAATTGGATCACTTACAGTTTTCATATCGCAAGTACCATGAGAATCACATGTATGTGGTATATAGACAATTGGATCACTTACAGTTTTCATATCGCAATTATCATGAGAATCACAGGTATATGGTTTATAGACAATTGCATTCAGAAACATTGACAACAAATACATACAGATACATTGACAACACATCCAAACAGAATCATTGGCAACACATTCATAGAGAATCATTAAAAAAACATGCATACAGAAACATTGACAACACAAGCATACAGAAACATTGACAACACATGCATACAGAACCATTGACATCACATGCAGAAATACAGAATCATTGACAATACATGCATATAGAAACATTGACAACGCATGCATACAGAAACATTGGCAACACATACATACAGAATCATTGACAACACATGCATACAGAACCAGTGACAAAACATGCACACAGAAACATTGAAAACACAACACACAGAACCATTGACAGCACATACATACAGACACATTGACAACTCATACACACAGGACCTTTGGCAGCACATGCATACAGGAACATTGACAATACATACACACAGGACCATTGACATCACATGTATATAGAAACATTGATAGCTCATACACACAGGACCATTGACAGCACATACATACAGAAACATTGACAACACATACATACACATAGGACCTTTGACAGCACATGCATACAGAAACATTGACAATACATACACACAGGACCATTGACATCACATGCATACAGATACATTGACAACACATGCATACACATAGGACCTTTGACAGCACATGCATACAGAAACATTGGCAATTCATACACACAGAACCATTGACAACACATGCATACAGATACACTGACAACACATGCATACACACAGGACCTTTGACAGCACATGCATACAGAAACATTGACAATACACACACACTGGACCATTGACATCACATGTATACAAAAACATTGACAACTCATACACACAGGACCTTTGACAGCACATGCATACAGAAACATCGACAATACATACACACAGGACCATTGACATCACATGTAAACAGAAACATTGATAACTCATACACATAGGACCATTGACAGCACATGCATATAGAAACATTGACAACTCATACACACAGGGCCATTGACATCACATGCATACAGAAACATTGACAACTCATACACACAGGACCTTTGACAGCACATGCATATAGAAACATTGAAAACTCATACACACAGGACCTTTGACAGCACATGCACACAGATACATTGACAACTCATACACACAGCACCATTGACAGCACATGCATACAGAAACATTGACAACTCATACACATAGGACCATTGACAGCACATGCATACAGAAACATTGACAACTCATACACACAGGACTATTGACAGCACATACATACAGATACATTGACAACACATGCATACCGGAGGACCATTGACAGCACATGCAGTCATAAACAATGACAATTCATACACACAGGACCTTTGACAGCACATTCATACAGAAACATTGACAACTCATACACACAGGACCATTGACAGCACATGCATACAAAAACATTGACAACTCATACACACAGGACCATTGACAGCACATGCATACAGAAACATTGACAACTCATACACACAGGACCATTGACAGCACATGCATACAGAAACATTGACAACACATGCATACACACAGGACCATTGACAGCACATGCTTACAGAAACATTGACAACACATACACACAGGACTATTGACAGCACATGCATACAGACACATTGACAACTCATAAACACAGGACCATTGACAGCACATGCATACAGATACATTGACAACACATGCATACCGGAGGACCATTGACAGCACATGCATACAGAAACATTGACAACTCATACACACAGGACCTTTGACAGCACATGCATACAGAAACATTGACAACTCATACACACAGGACCATTGACAGCACATGCATACAAAAACATTGACAACTCAAACACACAGGACCGATGACAGCACATGCATACAGAAACATTGACAACTCATACACACAGGACCATTGACAGCACATGCATACAGATACATTGACAACTCATACACACAGGACCATTGACAGCACATGCTTACAGACACATTGACAATACATACACACAGGACCATTGACAGGACATGCATAAAGATACACTGACAATACATGCATACACACAGAACCTTTGACAGCACATGCATACAGAAACATTGACAATACATACACACAGGACCTTTGACAGCACATGCATACAGAAACATTGACAACACATGCATACACACAGGGCCATTGGCAGCACATCCATACAGAAACATTGACAACACATGCATACACACAGGACCTTTGACAGCACATGCATACAGAAACATTGACAACTCATACACACAAGACCTTTGACAGCACATGCAAACAGAAACATTGACAACTCATACACACAGGACCAGTGACAGCACATGCATAGAGATACATTGACAACTCATACACACAGGACCATTGACAGCACATGCATACAGAAACATTGACAACACATGCATACACACATGACCTTTGACAGCACATGCATTCAGATACATTGACAACTCATACACACAAGACTATTGACAGCACATGCATACAGATACATTGACAACACATGCATACACACAGGACATTTGACAGCACATGCATACAGATACATTAACAACACATGCATACATACAGGACCTTTGACAGCACATGCATACAGATACATTGACAACTCATACACACAGGACCATTGACAACACATGCATACAGAAACATTGACAACACATACACAAAGGACCATTGACATCACATGGATACAGATACGTTGACAACTCATACACACAGGACCTTTGACAGCACATGCATACAGAAACATTGACAACACATGCATACACACAGGACCATTGACAGTACATGCATACAGATAAATTGACAACACATGCATACACACAGGACCATTGACAGCACATGCATACAGATACATTGACAACTCATACACACAGGACCATTGACAGCACATGCATACAGAAACATTGACAACACATGCATACACACAGGACCTTTGACAGCACATACATACAGAAACATTGACGATACATACACACAGGACCATTGACATCACATGCATACAGATACATTGACAACACATGAATACATATAGGACCTTTGACAGCACATGCATACAGAAACATTGACAATTCATACACACAGGACCATTGATAGCACATGCATAGAGATACATTGACAACTTATACACACAGGACCAGTGACAGTACATGCATACAGAAACATTGACAACTCATATTCACAGGACCATTGACAGCATATGCAGACAGATACAGTAACAACTCATACACACAGGACCATTGACAGCACATGCATACAGAAACATTGACAACTCATACACACAGGACCTTTGACAGCACATGCATACAGAAACATTGACAACTCATACACACAGGACATTTGACAGCACATGCATACAGAAACATTGACAATTCATACACACAGGACCATTGATAGCACATGCATACAGATACATTGACAACTCATACACACAGGACCATTGACAGCACATGGAAACAGATACATTGACAAGTCATACACACAGGACCATTGACAGCATAGCACATGCATACCGGAGGACCATTGACAGCACATGCATACATAAACATTGACAACTCATACACACAGGACCTTTGACAGCACATGCATACAGAAACATTGACAACTCATGCACACAGGACCATTAACAGCACATGCATACAAAAACATTTACAACTCATACACACAGGACCGTTGACAGCACATGCATACAGAAACATTGACAACTCATACACACAGGACCATTGACAGTACATGCTTACAGACACATTGACAACTCATACACACAGGACTGTTGACAGCACATGCATACAGACACATTGACAACTCATACACACAGGATCATTGATAGCACATGCATACAGATACATTGACAACACATACACACAGGACCATTGACAGCACATGCAAACAGATACATTGACAACACATGCATACACACAGGACTTTTGACAGCACATTCATACAGAAATATTGGCAATTCATACACACAGGACCATTGACAACACATGCATACAGATACATTGACAACACATGCATACACACAGGACCTTTGACAGCACATGCATACAGAAACATTGACAACTCATACACACAAGACCTTTGACAGCACATGCATACAGAAACATTGACAACACATGCATACACACAGGACCATTGACAGCATATGCATACAGACACATTGACAACTCATACTAATAAAACTATTGACAGCAAATGCATACAGAAACATTGACAACCCATACACAAAGGACCATTGACATCACATGCATACAGATACATTGACAACTCATACACACAGGACAATTGACAGCACATGCATACAGATACATTGATAACACATGCATACACACAGGACCTTTGACAGCACATGCATACAGATACATTGACAACTCATACACACAGGACCTTTGACAGCACATGCTACATAAACATTGACAATACATACACACAGAACCATTGACATCACATGCATACAGATACATTGACAACACATGCATACACACAGGACCTTTGACAGCACATGCATACAGATACATTGACAACACATGCATGCACACAGGACCTTTGACAACACATGCATACACACAGGACCTTTGACAACACATGCATACACACAGGACCTTTGACAGCACATGCATACTGATACATTGACAACACATGCATACACACAGGACCTATGACAGCACATGCATACAGATACATTGACAACTTATACACACAGGACCATTGACAGCACATGCATACAGAAACATTGACAACATATACACACAGGACCATTGACATCACATGCATACAGATACATTGACAACTCATACACACAGGATCATTGATAGCACATACATACAGAAACATTGACAACTCATACACACAGGACCTTTGACAGCACATGCATACAGACACATTGACAACTCATACACACAGGACCATTGGCATCACATGCATACAGATACATTGACAACACATGCATACACACAGGACAATTGACAGCACATGCATACAGATACATTGACAACTTATACACACAGGACCATTGACAGCACATGCATACAGAAACATTGACAACATATACACACAGGACCATTGACATCACATGCATACAGATACATTGACAACTCATACACACAGGATCATTGATAGCACATACATACAGAAACATTGACAACTCATACACACAGGACCTTTGACAGCACATGCATACAGACACATTGACAACTCATACACACAGGACCATTGGCATCACATGCATACAGATACATTGACAACACATGCATACACACAGGACCATTGACAGCACATGCATACAGAAACATTGACAACTCATACACACAGGACCATTGACAGCACATGCATACAGATACATTGACAACACATGCATACACACAAGACCATTGACAGCACATGCATACAGAATCATTGACAACTCATACACACAGGACCATTGAGAGCACATGCATACATATACATTGACAACCCATGCATACACACAGGACCTTTGACAACACATGCATACAGATACATTGACAACACATGCATACACACAGGGCCTTTGACAGCAAATGCATACAGAAACATTGACAATACATACACACAGGACCATTGACATCCCATGTATACAGAAACATTGATAACTCATACACACAGGACTTTTGACAGCACATACATACAGAAACATTGACAACACATGCATACACACAGGACCTTTGACAGCACATGCATACAGAAACATTGACAATACATACACTAAGAACCATTGACATCACATGCATACTGAAACATTGACAATACATACACACAGGACCATTGACATCACATGTATACAGAAACATTGATAACTCATACACACAGGACCATTGACAGCACATACATACAGAAACATTGACAACACATGCATACACACAGGACCTTTGACAGCACATGCATACAGAAACATTGACAATACATACACTAAGGACAATTGACATCACATGCATACAGAAACATTGACAACTCATACACACAGAACTATTGACAGCATATGCATACAGATACATTGAAAACTCATACACACAGGACCATTGACAGCACATGCATACAGATACATTGACAACACATGCATACATACATGACCATTGACAGCACATGCATACAGATACCTTGACAATACATACACACAGAACCATTGGCAGCACATGCATATACACAGGACCTTTGACAGTACATGCATACAGAAAGATTGACAACTCATACACACAGGACCATTGACAGCACATGCATACAGATACATTGACAACACATGCATACACACATGACCATTGACAGCACATGCATACAGATACCTTGACAATACATACACACAGAACCATTGACAGCACATGCATATACACAAGACCTTTGACAGTACATGCATACAGAAAGATTGACAACTCATACACACAGGATCATTGACAGCACATGCATACAAAAACATTGACAACTCATACACACAGGACCATTGACAGAACATGCATACAGATACATTGACAACACATGCATACACACAGGACCTTTGACAGCACATGCATACAGAAACATTGACAACTCATACACACAGGACCATTGACAGCACATGCATACAGAAACATTGACAACTCATACACACAGGACCATTGACAGCACATGCATACAGAAACTTTGACAACTCATACACAAAGGACCTTTGACAGCACATGCATACAGACACATTTACAACTCATACACACAGGACCATTGGCAGCACATGCATACAGATACATTGACAATTCATACGCACAGGACCATTGACAGCACATGCATACAGGCACATTGACAACTCATACACACAGGACCATTGACAGCACATGCATACAGATACATTGACAACACATACACACAGGACCATTGACAGCACATGCATACAGATACATTGACAATTAAAACGCACAGGACCATTGACATCACATGCATACAGACACATTGAAAACTCATACACACAGGACCATAGACAGCACATGCATACAGATACATTGACAACACATGCATACACACAGGACCATTGACAGCACATGCATAAAGAAACATTGACAGCTCATACACACAGGACCATTGACAGCACATGAATACAGAAACATTGACAACTCATACATACAGGACCATTGACAGCACATGCATACAGATACATTGACAAATCATACACACAGGACCATTGACAGCACATGCATACAGACATATTGACAACTCATACACACAGGACCTTTGACAGCACATACATACAGAAACATTGACAACTCATACACACAGGACCATTGACAGCACTTGCATACAGATACATTGACAACTCATACACACAGGACCATTGACAGAACATGCATACAGATACATTGAAAACTCATACACACAGGACCATTGACAGCACATGCATACAGAAACATTGACAACTCATACACACAGGACTATTGACAGCACATGCATACAGAAACATTGACAACTCATACACACATGACCATTGACAGCACTTGCATACAGATACATTGACAATACATGCATACACACAGGACCATTGACATCACATGTATACAGAAACATTGATAACTCATACACACAGGACCATTGACAGCACATGCAAACAGATACATTGACAATACATACACACAGGACCATTGACAGCACATGCATACATATACATTGACAACTCATACACACAGGACCATTGACATCACATGCATACAGAAACCTTGATAACTCATACACACAGGACCATTGACATCACATACATACAGAAACATTGACAACACATACATGCAGAACCATTAACAACCCATGGCTATAGAAACATTGACAACATATAAACACAGAACAATTGACATCACATGCATACAGAAACATTGACAATTTATACACACAGGACCATTGACAGCACATGCATACAGAAACATTGACAACACATACACACAGAACCATTGACATCACATGCATACAGAAACATTGACAACACATTCACACAGGACCATTGACAGCACATGCATACAGAAACATTGACAACACATTCACACAGAACCATTGACAACACATGCATATAGAAACATTGACATCACATTAACATTGACATCACATGCATACAATAACATTGACAGCACATGCATACAGAAACATTGAGAACACATACACACATAAACTTTGACAACACATACAAATAGAAACATTGACATCACATGCATGCAAAAACATTGACATCACATGCATACAGAAACATTGACAACACATGCATACAAAAACATTGACATAACACGCATACAAAACCACTGACAGCACACGCATACAGAAACATTGACAAGACATAAATACAGAAACACTGACAACACATACATACAGAAACATTGACAACACATAAATACAGAAACAGTGACATCACATGCATACAGAACCATTGACAACACATACACACAGAAACATTGACAACACATAAATACAGAAACATTGACATCACATGCATGTAGAAACACTGACATCACATGCATGCAGAACCATTAACAACACATACACGCAGAAACATTAACAACACATACACATAGAAACATTGACATCACAGGCATACAATGACATTGACAGCACATGCATACAGAAACAGTGACAACAGAAACATTGACAACACATACATACTGAAACATTGACATCAAATGCATGCAGAAACATTGACATAACAAGCATACAGAAATAATGACAGCACATAAATACAGAAACACTGACAGCGCACGCATACAGAAACATTGACAACACATACACACAGAAACATTGACAACACATAAATACAGAAACATTGACATCACATGCATACAGAAACATTGACAACACATTAATACAGAAACACTGACAGCACACACATGCAGAAACATTGACATCACTTGCATACATAAACAGTGACAACACATACATATACAACCATTGACAACACATGCATACAGAAACATTGACATCACATACACATAGAACCATTGACAGCACATGGATATAGAAACATTGACATCACATGTACATAGAGACATTGACAACACATGCATACAGAAACATTGACAACACATACATACAGATACACTGACAGCACATGCATACAGAAACATTGACAACACATACATACAGAAACACTGACAACACATAAATGCAGAAACACTGACAGCACACGCATACAGAAACATTGACAACACATACATACAGAAACACTGACAACACATAAATACAGAAACACTGACAGCACACGCATACAGAAACATTGACAACACATAAATACAGAAACACTGACAATACATACATACAGAAACATTGACAACACATAAATACAGAAACACGGACAGCACACGCATACAGAAACATTGACAACACATACATACAGAAATATTGACAACACATAAATGCAGAAACACTGACAGCACACGCATACAGAAACTTTGACAACACATAAATACAGAAACACTGACAACACATACATACAGAAACAATGACAACACATAAATACAGAAACACTGACAGCACACGCATACAAAAACATTGATAACACATACATACAGAAACATTGACAACACATATATACAGAAACACTGACAGCACTTGCATACAGAAACATTGACAACACATACATACAGAAACATTGACAACACATAAATACAGAAACACTGACAGCACTTGCATACAGAAACATTGACATCACATAAATACAGAAACACTGACAACACTTGCATACAGAAACATTGACAACACATAAATACAGAAACACTGACAACACTTGCATACAGAAACATTGACAACACATAAATACAGAAACACTGACAGCACTTGCATACAGAAACATTGACAACACATAAATACAGAAACACTGACAACACTTGCATACAGAAACATTGACAGCACACGCATACAGAAACATTGACAGCACACGCATACAGAAACATTGACAGCACACGCATACAGAAACACTGACAACACTTGCATACAGAAACATTGACAGCACACGCATACAGAAACACTGACAACACATGAATACAGAAACATTGACAACGGTCTTTGAACGATCAGTATGACAACCGCCACTTGGTTAATTTAAATTGTGCATCACTCCACCAACTACCTCGCCACCCGATCCCATCACAGGCAGTGTAAAATAACAGTAACCATGCCGGACAATTATCTTACACATGCAACCCGGCACAGAATTGATTATTTGTAGGAAATCTGTGGAAATGCCACCCGGAATATTCACAGAATCGATTATTTGTAGGAAATCCTGGGAAATGAAACTCGGAATATTCACAGAGAAAATCCAGAGAAATGCAATCCGTAATATTCACAGAATCTATTATTTGTAGGAAATCCAGGGAAATGCAACACGGAATATTCACAGAATCGATTATTTGAGGAAATCCGTGGAAATGAAACCCGGTATTCACAGAATTGATTATTTGTAGGAAATCCAGGGAAATGAAACCCGGAATATTCACAGAGGAAATCCAGGGAAATGCAACCCGTAATATTCACAGAAACGATTATTTGAAGGAAATCTAGGGAAATGCAACCCGGAATATTCAAAGAATCGATTATTTGTAGGAAATCCATGGAAATTAAACCCGGTATTCACAGAATCGATTATTTGTAGGAAATCCAGAGAAATGCAACCCGGCATTCACAGTCTCGATTATTTGTAGGAAATCCGATGAAATGCAACCCGGCATTTCACAGAATCGATTATTGAAGGTTATCCGGAGAAATGCAACCTGGAATTTCAAAGAATCGATCAATTGGGGGAAATCCGGGAAAATGCAACCCGGCATTTCACAGAATTGATTAACTGTGGGAAATCCGGTGAAATGCAACCCGACATTCACAGAATCGATTAACTGTGGGAAATCCGGTGAAATGCAACCTGACATTCACAGAATCGATTAACTGTAGGAAATAAAGGCATATGCAACCCGGCATTCACAAAATCGATTAATTGTGGGAAATCCGTGGAAATGCACCCGGCATTCATAGAATCGATTAATTGTAGGAAATTCGGCATTTCACAGAATTTATTTTAAAAAAAAATCCGGGGAACTGCAACCCGGCAGTCGCAGAATCGATTAATTGTAGGAAATCCGTGGAAATGTAATCCGCCATTCAGAGAAGCGATTAACTGTAGGAAATCCCAGGAAATGCAACCCGACATTTTACAGAATCGATAAACTGTAGCAAAACCCAGGAAATGTTATTCGGCATTCACAGCATCGATTTATTGTAGGAAATCCGGGTAAAGCAACCCGGCATTTCACAGAATCGATTAACTGTAGGAAATCCCAGGAATGCAACCCGGCAATTACAGAATCGATTAATTATAGGAAATCCCAGAAAATGCAACCCGCCATTTCACAGAATCGATTAACTGTAGCAAATCCCAGGAAATACTATTCGGCATTCACAGAATCGATTTATTGTAGAAAATCCGGGGAAATGCAACCCGGTATTTCACACTTTATGGCTGTTACACATATAGAACTTAAATTTGTGTTTCTGAAACAAGTTCTGTATATGACGGTCATACATTGATAAACACTTCATTAAACAGGTTTCATCAAAAGATGTCAGACCTCAAGATGATTGAAATAATTGCTCGTATTAAGAGATAATGTGAAATTTCTGGGTTTTTTTATAAAATTTCTATGCACAAATAAGTATTAAATGAAGTTTTACATGCAGCTTGATAGTGAAACCTGCCGGTCGATAAGGTTGCGTCTTGGATGTTTATTGAAATACGGACGGAGAGTTGGGTGGTTGTCTTTAACAAGTCATAGTACATGTTATTGTTGGTCATGATAGTGTGTTTTATTTACAATTTTCATTTCTAATTCATTTGCACGTATTAAAGGAGGTATATCAGGATTTTTTTTAAAATTTCAAAATAGGCAAAAAACATTTCCTCCAATATGGTATGCCTACATATACTTAAAAAAAAACGTACAGTCATAAGAATATCTATTTAAAGATGCCAAAATAATATATTGGAGAGGATTTTCTAACTTGGGCTTCGTGCCTAGGTAAGACTAAAATAGATTTCCCACTTAAGATTGCAACGTATTCTGTAACGTACTAAATGAGTCGTTACGTGTTTCAGTTTGATTTAGATTTGTTCCGTTAAAATGATTTACATATTTGTTTAATCCTAGTCCGAATGACGATGTGAAGTTTGTCAAGCAGTACAAAGGTGTTGTCTAGTGTTAGAATGTTGATTTGCGTTCCAAATTTATCACTACGATTAAAATATAATTTGTGTCATGTTTTGATTGATTTGATATACCATAGTATTCGGGGTTTATTTATTTACGATAATGAGATGCTTTGTATCCATTTCAAAACTATCTAATTTCTAAGACATCTATAGCGTTTTTTCCCCTGATATAATACTATATACATCTATAGCGTTTTTTCCCCTCATACATTACTATATACACATATATAGCGTTTTTCCCTGATATACTACTATATACATTTATAGCGTTTTTTTCCCCTCATATACTACTATATATACATATATAGCGTTTTTCCCTGATATACTACTATATACATCTATACCGTTTTTCCCCTCATTTACTACTTTATACATATATAGTGTTTTTTCCCCTGATATACTACTATATACATCTATACCGTTTTTTCCCTTGATATACTACTATATACATCTATAGCGTTTTCCCCTGATATACTACTATATACATCTATACCCTTTTTTCCCTGATATACTACTATATCCATCTAAAGTGTTTTCCCCTGATATATACTATATACATCTAAAGCGTTTTCCCCTGATATACTTCTATATACATCTATAGCGTTTTCCCCTGATATACTGCTATATTCGTATATAGCGTTTTCCCCTGATATATTACTATATACATCTATAGCGTTTTCCCCTGATATACTACTATATACATCTATAGCATTTTCCACTGATATGCTACTATATACATCTATAGCGTTTTCCCCTGATATATACTATATATATCTATAGCGTTTTTCCCCAGATATACTACTATATACATGTATAGCGTTTTTCCCTGATATACTACTATATATATCTATAGCGTTTTTCCCCTGATATATACTATATACATCTATAGCGTTTTCCCCTGATATACTACTATATACATCTATAGCATTTTCCCCTGATATGCTACTATATACATCTATAGCGTTTTCCCCTGATATATACTATATACATCTATAGCGTTTTTCCCCAGATATACTACTATATACATGTATAGCGTTTTTCCCTGATATACTACTATATATATCTATAGCGTTTTTCCCCTGATATACTACTTTTGAAAATTATTTACTATTAAATCATAATTATGACTTTTCTTCAAAAGTCGTAAGTCAATAGCTAAAATAAGTCACCATCATTAGATTCCGAGTCGCTGCTTTGAGATGTCCCAGGACTATTTGTAGTCGATGAAGATGACGACGTTGTAACAGTAACAGCAGAGGTTGTAGATTTAGTTGCTGCAAGTGTAGTCGTCGTAGCAGGAGCCGCCGTAGTTGTGGTGGAGGTGATGGCATTGACAGATGTGTTACTGCAAGTGGAACAACACTGCGTTTGATCTGTGTAAGACGGGCAGAAAAATGAATAGCATGACGTTCTGTCGCCGTATTCGCAATCTGAAAAATAGAGTTGACAGATTTACCATAAGTTTGATAGTACATGTACATGTATTTGATTGCGGATAGTTCACAAGTTCTGGTGACGGGAAATAAACACCACGTGGACCGAGTAAGTGTGCATACAGAGAGTAAACAGTGATAAATCAAAACTAAAATATATGAATTTTTCATTTTGTTTATAAGAAATAAGAACAAACAATCTAAGTATCATTTACATTTGTTATTATTTGCCATACAAGTATGCGAGAGTATATGATAACATGCATGTTGAAAATAATTGAAATGACCGACAGACTGAAATGACCAACATGTTGAATCTGGAAGTGGTTTCATGAGGAGCCAAGCTGTAGTTGTCGTGATAACAAAACTGTATTAAAACAATCAATAACAAGGGTAGTTAAGATACTTGGATAATATATATCTATTTTAATGTTGTTATTATAACACAAGTTTACAAGTTTATTGCCATATCAGCAAAACATTGTCTATGGCCATTTAAACATTTAAATTAATTAAAATATGGCACAGACATACAATAATATGAAATACAAACAAATCATATACATATCACATATTCAAACTGAAGCAGTCATGGTATTTATACATTTATCATACAAAATCATTAACAATCATATTAAGAATCAAGGAAATTGTTTAAAGTTTCTTGCCTTAATTTTTGAGCTTCGGTTATAAATTTTGCCAGATAACAAATACTATTTTTATTCCTTAACGACATAATGTATTTCAAACTATAAATATTTGGAAAAGCACTATGTTTAATCTCAGATGTCACAAAACATGTCTTACCTTGGACATTTGTGTTTACTGTGTTACATGAGTTACAATACCTCGGACGATGTTATCGTAAGACACAGAGCTACACGAAACCTCAGGTGTCACAAAACATGTCATACCTTGGACATTCGAGTAACAATTTCTCGGACGATGTCCGCGTTACACTAGATACAGAGCTACAGTAAACCTCAGCCAAAACGTGTCATACCTTGGACATTCGTATTGACTGTGTTATATATGTTACAATACCCCGGACGATGTCCGCGGTACATTAGACACAGAGCTACAGTAAACCTCAGCCAATACATGTCCTACCTTGGACATTCGTATTGACTGTGTTATATGTGTAACAATACCTCGGACGCTGTCCGCGGTACACTAGATACAGAGCTACAGTAAACCTCAGCCAATACATGTCATACCTTGGACATTCGTATTGACTGTTAAATGAGTCACACTACCTCGGACGATGTAGGCGTTACACTAGACACAGAGCTACAGTAAACCTCAGCCAATACGTGTCATACCTTGGACATTCGTATTGACTGTGTTATATGTGTTACAATACCTCGGAGGATGTCAGCGGTACACTAGACACAGAGCTACAGTAAACCTCAGCCAATACATGTCATACCTTGGACATTCGTTTCGACTGTGTTATATGACTTACGATACCTCGGACGATGTCCGCGGTGCACTAGACACAGGGCTACAGTTAACCTCAGCCAATACATGTCATACCTTGGACATTCGTGTTTACTGTGTTATCAGACGATGTCTGCGGTACACTAGACACAGAGCTACAGTAAACCTCAGCCAATACATGTCATTCTTTGGACATTCGTATTGACTGTGTTATACGTGTTACAATACCTCGGACGATGTCCGCGTTACACTAGACACAGAACTTCACTAAACCTCAGATATCACAAAATCTTACTTACCTTGGACATTGGTGTTAACTGTGTTATACGTGTTACAATACCTCAGACGATGTCTGCGGTACACTAGACACAGAGCTACAGTAAACATCAGCCAATACATGTCATACCTTAGACATTCGTATTGACTGTGTTATATGAGTTACAATACCTCAGACGATGTCCGCGTTACACTAGACACAGAGCTACAGTAAACCTCACCCAATCCATGCCCTACCTTGGACATTCATATTGACTGTGTTATATGTGTTACAATACCTCGGACGTTGTCCGCGGTACACTAGACACAGAGCTTTACTAAACCGCAGATGTCACAAAATCTTGCTTACCTTGGACATTGGTGTTTACTGTGTTATATGAGTTACAATACCTCAAACGTTGTTAACGTAAGACACAAGGCTCTACGAAACCTCAGATGCCACAAAACATGTCATACCTTAGACATTCGTGTTTACTTTGTTATATGAATTACAATAACTTGGACGATGTCCGCGTTACACTAGATACAGAGCTACAGTAAACCTCAGCCAATACATGTCATACCTTGGACATTCGTATTGACTGTGTTATATGTGTTACCATACCTCGGACGTTGTTTGCGGTACACTAGACACAGAACTTCACTAAACCTCAGACATCACAAAATCTTGCTTAACTTGGGCGTTTGTGTTAACTGTGTTTTATGAGTTACAATACCTCAGACGTTTTGCGTGTTACACTAGACAAAAAGCTACACTAAACCTAAAAAGATATGGCTTTCCTTGGACATTCGTGTTTACAATGCCCCGGAACTTGTCCATATTTCAATAGACACAGAGCTACACTAAACCTCAGACGTCACAAAACATGACTTACCTTGGGCATTCTTGTTTAATGTGTTATATGAGTTACAATACCTCGGAACTTGTCCGTATTTCAATAGACACAGAGCTACACTAAACCTCAGACGTCACAAAACATGACTTACCTTGTTTAATGTGTAACATTGATTCCAATACTTACGTTGTTCACGTAAAACACAGAGCTACACTAAATCTCAGCAGTCACAAAACCTGGCTTACTTTGGACATCCGTATTGACTGTGTTATATGTGTAACAATACCTCGGACGTTGTTCGTGTAACACTAGACACAGAGTTACTGACGCTAAACCTTAGCCGTCACAAAACCTGGCTTATCTTGGACATTCGTGTTTACTGTTATAAGAGTTACAATACCTCGGCATTGTCCGCGAAACACTAGACACAGAGCTACAATAAACCTCAGCCGTCACAAAACCTGACTTATCTGGGACATTCGTGTTTACTGTGTTCCATGAGTAACAATACTTCGGGCGTTGTACGTGTCACACTAGACACAGAGCTACAATAAACCTCAGACATCACAAAACCTGGCTTATTTTGGACATTCGTGTTGACTGTGTTATATAAGTTGCAATACCTCGGACGTTGTTCACGCAAGACACAGTGCGACACTAAACCTCAGACCTCACAAAACAAGTCTAACCTTTGACATTCGTATTGACTGTGTTACATGAGTTATAATACCTCGGACGTTGTCCGAATAACACTTGACACAGAGCTACACTAAACCTCAGACGTAATAAAGCCTGGCCTAACTTGGACATTCGTATTGACTGTGTTACTTGGGTTACAATACCTCGTACGTAAGACACAGATTAACACTAAACCTGAGACGTCACAAGACATGTCTTATCTTAGACATTCGTGTTTACTGTGTTACCTGAGTTACAATACCTCAGACCTTGTTCACGCAGGACACAGCTCTACACTAAATCTCACACATCACAAAACATCGCTTACCTTGGACATTTGTATTGACTGTGTTATATGAGTTACATACCTCGGACGTTGTCCGCGTTACACTAGAGAACAGAGCTACACTAAACCGTAGATGTCACAAAACATGACTTATCTTAGACATTCGGTTTGACTGTGTTCCATGAGTTACAATACCTCGGACGTTGTTCGTGTTACACTTGACACCAAATTACACTAAACCTGAGACGTCACAAAACATTCTTACCTTGGACATTCGTGTTTACTGTGTTCCATGAGTTACAATACCTCGGACGTTGTTCGTGTTACACTCGACACCAAGTTACACTAAACCTCAGACGTCACAAAACATTCTTACCTTGGACATTCGTGTTTACTGTGTTCCATGAGTTACAATACCTCGGACGTTGTTCGTGTTACACTCGACATCAAGTTACACTAAACCTCAGAAGTCACAAAACATTCTTACCTTGGACAATCGTGTTTACTGTGTTCCATGAGTTACACTACCTCGGACGTTGTTCGTGTTACACTCGACACCAAGTTACACTAAACCTCAGACGTCACAAAACATGACTTATCTTAGACATTCGGTTTGACTGTTCAATGAGTTACAATACCTCGGACGTTGTTCGTGTTACACTCGACACCAAGTTACACTAAACCTCAGACGTCACAAAACATTCTTACCTTGGACATTCGTGTTTACTGTGTTCCATGAGTTACAATACCTCGGACGTTGTTCGTGTTACACTCGACACCAAGTTACACTAAACCTCAGACGTCACAAAACATGTCATACCTTGGACATTCGTGTTTACTGTGTTCCATGAGTTACAATAACTCGGACGTTGTCCGCGTTTACACTAGACACAGAGCTACACTAAACCTCAGCCGTCACAAAACCTGGCTTACCTTGGAAATTTGTGTTTACTGTGTTCAATGAGTTACAATACCTCGGACGTTGTCCGCGTTACACTAGACACAGAGCTTCACTAAACCTCAGACGTCACAAAACCCAGCTTACATGGGACATTTGTGTTTACTGTATTCCATGAGTTACAATACCTCGGACGTTGTCCGTGTTACACTAGACACAGAGCTACACTAAACCTCAGACATCACAAAATCTTGCTTAACTTGGGCGTTTGTGTTAACTGTGTTTTATGAGTTACAATACCTCAGACGTTTTGCGTGTTACACTAGACAAAAAGCTACACTAAACCTAAAAAGATATGGCTTTCCTTGGACATTCGTGTTTACAATGCCCCGGAACTTGTCCATATTTCAATAGACACAGAGCTACACTAAACCTCAGACGTCACAAAACATGACTTACCTTGGGCATTCTTGTTTAATGTGTTATATGAGTTACAATACCTCGGAACTTGTCCGTATTTCAATAGACACAGAGCTACACTAAACCTCAGACGTCACAAAACATGACTTACCTTGTTTAATGTGTAACATTGATTCCAATACTTACGTTGTTCACGTAAGACACAGAGCTACACTAAATCTCAGCAGTCACAAAACCTGGCTTACTTTGGACATCCGTATTGACTGTGTTATATGTGTAACAATACCTCGGACGTTGTTCGTGTAACACTAGACACAGAGTTACTGACGCTAAACCTTAGCCGTCACAAAACCTGGCTTATCTTGGACATTCGTGTTTACTGTTATAAGAGTTACAATACCTCGGCATTGTCCGCGAAACACTAGACACAGAGCTACAATAAACCTCAGCCGTCACAAAACCTGACTTATCTGGGACATTCGTGTTTACTGTGTTCCATGAGTAACAATACTTCGGGCGTTGTACGTGTCACACTAGACACAGAGCTACAATAAACCTCAGACATCACAAAACCTGGCTTATTTTGGACATTCGTGTTGACTGTGTTATATAAGTTGCAATACCTCGGACGTTGTTCACGCAAGACACAGTGCGACACTAAACCTCAGACCTCACAAAACAAGTCTAACCTTTGACATTCGTATTGACTGTGTTACATGAGTTATAATACCTCGGACGTTGTCCGAATAACACTTGACACAGAGCTACACTAAACCTCAGACGTAATAAAGCCTGGCCTAACTTGGACATTCGTATTGACTGTGTTACTTGGGTTACAATACCTCGTACGTAAGACACAGATTAACACTAAACCTGAGACGTCACAAGACATGTCTTATCTTAGACATTCGTGTTTACTGTGTTACCTGAGTTACAATACCTCAGACCTTGTTCACGCAGGACACAGCTCTACACTAAATCTCACACATCACAAAACATCGCTTACCTTGGACATTTGTATTGACTGTGTTATATGAGTTACATACCTCGGACGTTGTCCGCGTTACACTAGAGAACAGAGCTACACTAAACCGTAGATGTCACAAAACATGACTTATCTTAGACATTCGGTTTGACTGTGTTCCATGAGTAACAATACCTCGGACGTTGTTCGTGTTACACTTGACACCAAATTACACTAAACCTGAGACGTCACAAAACATTCTTACCTTGGACATTCGTGTTTACTGTGTTCCATGAGTTACAATACCTCGGACGTTGTTCGTGTTACACTCGACACCAAGTTACACTAAACCTCAGACGTCACAAAACATTCTTACCTTGGACATTCGTGTTTACTGTGTTCCATGAGTTACAATACCTCGGACGTTGTTCGTGTTACACTCGACATCAAGTTACACTAAACCTCAGAAGTCACAAAACATTCTTACCTTGGACAATCGTGTTTACTGTGTTCCATGAGTTACACTACCTCGGACGTTGTTCGTGTTACACTCGACACCAAGTTACACTAAACCTCAGACGTCACAAAACATGACTTATCTTAGACATTCGGTTTGACTGTTCAATGAGTTACAATACCTCGGACGTTGTTCGTGTTACACTCGACACCAAGTTACACTAAACCTCAGACGTCACAAAACATTCTTACCTTGGACATTCGTGTTTACTGTGTTCCATGAGTTACAATACCTCGGACGTTGTTCGTGTTACACTCGACACCAAGTTACACTAAACCTCAGACGTCACAAAACATGTCATACCTTGGACATTCGTGTTTACTGTGTTCCATGAGTTACAATAACTCGGACGTTGTCCGCGTTTACACTAGACACAGAGCTACACTAAACCTCAGCCGTCACAAAACCTGGCTTACCTTGGAAATTTGTGTTTACTGTGTTCAATGAGTTACAATACCTCGGACGTTGTCCGCGTTACACTAGACACAGAGCTTCACTAAACCTCAGACGTCACAAAACCCAGCTTACATGGGACATTTGTGTTTACTGTATTCCATGAGTTACAATACCTCGGACGTTGTCCGTGTTACACTAGACACAGAGCTACACTAAACCTCAGACGTCACAAAACCCAGCTTACCTTGGACATTTGTGTTTACTGTGTTCCATGAGTTACAATACCTCGGACGTTGTCTGCGTTACACTAGACACAGAGCTACACTAAACCTCAGACGTCACAAATCCTGGCTTACCTGGGACATTCGTGTTTACTGTGTTCCATAAGTTACAATACCTCGGACGTTGTCCGTGTTACACTAGACACAGAGCTACACTAAACCTCAGACGTCACAAAACCAGGCTTACCTGAGACATTCGTGTTTACTGTGTTCCATGAGTTACAATACCTCGGACGATATCCGCGTTACACTAGACACAGAGCTACACTAAACCTCAGACGTCACAAAACCAGGCTTACCTGGGACATCCATGTTTACTGTGTTACATGAGTTACAATATCTCGGACGTTGTCCGCGTTACACTAGACACAGAGCAGCATTAAGCCTTAGACCTCACGAAATATATCTTAAAAATACATGTACCTTGGACATTTGTGTTTACTGCGTTACACGAGTTACAACAATGCGTCTCCACAGCCGAATTGTAACATATTTTCTTTGTTGTTTCATTGACAAGGTCTACACAGGTTTTCCCGTCTTCTACTATGCCCGGTGTATCTCCACTTGGGCAGTCAACTAAAATAAAAACCTTTTTTTTTCGGTAAACCTGTAACGATAACGACTTTTCTGTCACCGTTTAAGATTTATATACCGAGGGGTACAATATTTTATATATTTGTCTGCTCTATCATTGACTCCAAATTGGAGTATTTTGTCATTAAATTAAAGATAAATATTGCATAAAAAGTAGTAAGTACTTAGCATCTACTTTATGTTATGCAAGAATGCTGCAAGTACATCATACAATGCCAGTACAATGCGTCTTTTTTATTTTAGCCAAATACTTTGTGTAAGAATGTACATTTTTAAAAAAACATATTCGTGTTGATCATGAAGTCGTGATGAAATAAGTGTATTGATATATATATCCATTTCAAAATATACAAACATAGCCTATATTTGTAAGAAATGTTGCGGTATGTGCACTCAATCTGTTTTAGAAAAATATATAAAGCTAGTATTAATTTGTAAAAGGTCGTAGCAAGTGCACTTAGATCATATTCAGTGAGCATGAAACAGGCATACTGAGTTAATATCAGTGCTCCACATGGGTCATACCAATGTTACTGATGCTAATTAGCAAATACTTGGATGCTGATGAGGTGACAATCGCCTAAGAATATGTGTGAATGTTTCCATTATATTTTGACATATATATATATATATATAGATATATATGTATATATATATAGATATAGATATATATATATATATATATATAGAGATATATATATATATATATAGATATATATATATATATATATATATATATATATATATATATAAAGACATATGGTCTTTTGTGGGGTCTTTGAATGACACCTTTGTGTGGGGTATCTGTAAGGGCCCACATTTTCTATATATAACGGATATATATAGCCCTTATAAGCTAGTATCGTACATAAATGCTGATGCCCCACAGGATATACATATTTCCTTATATATAGAGACCACATAAATACTTATATGGCTATTGTTACAAATTTCAACAGTTAGATAGCGATTAATGACTCAGATTGGGCTCAAGTTTTAACATTTTTATGTTGCAAATGAACCCATAACTTCATAGCTTGTATGTTCAACTTAAACAAAATGTATTTGCATTACAGTTTGCGCAAACACTAATGTATGTTCAATCATACCCAGGTAATCCTGTATATATATATGTGTTTTTTTCATGATTGAAAACATTCTTAACAGCATTTTTGTGGAAAGTTAAGTTAATGGAAGGTTTTACATCATTTGGCATTTTATAGTAAATGTAGATGTTAATAGCTATGTAAATAGTTATATATTTTTAATGTAGTCTCTTATAATTTAAACGGAATCACATTGTATTTTAAGGTCACCTGAGACTTTGTCTCAAGGAACCTTTTGTGATCGTCTTTATATGTCGTCGTTCAATCGTTATAAAATGTTGTATGCAGCTTTGGTACCAAAGGGTGTATCAAAATTGTGAATTGCATGGTCCTCACTCCACATGGGCCTTGGGGGCGGGGCTAAAATTGTCAAATTCAAGGTAAACTTTGAAAATCTTCTTACTATAGGAAGCACTGGGAAACAAATGGTGAGCATGAGAATGGACGTATATGATACGTTTATAAGAATTGCATGTCCCTGGGTCTCATGGTTTGGACCTGGGGGTTGGGCTTAACATATTTAAGAGCATCTAAACAATTCACATTTTCGAATCCTTCTCAAAAACCATAAACTCAATCGTAATGAATTGTATACAGCTTTTATACCTAGATAAGACTTGTGCGAATGCTTTTTGGTGTGATGTGTTGTTGCTGACATGACGGTTAATGCCTATGTGAAGTTCATGGTCTCCACCCCATGAGGTCTTGGGGGCAGGGCCAAAACAGTCGAATTCAATGTAAATTTTAAAAATCTTCTTATTATAGGAAGCACTAAGAAGAAAATTGTGAGCATGATTATTGACGACTAGGGGTCCTTTATCAAAATTATTAACTTAATGCTTCAAAAATCTCGCGGTTTGGGACTGGGATGAGGCCCACTAAAACTATATAAGAGAAATTGACAAAAAACGTTATTTCTTATGACTGAATAGACTTCTGCCAAAGTTGATGTTGCTGTCACAACAGTTAATACCTGTGTGAACTCCATGGTCCCTACCTTCCACCACGCCAACCCACCCCCCCCCCCCCCCCCCCACACCCCCGCGTATGATTATTGACATTCTTTATGAAAATTGTGACTTTCATGTTTCCCAGTTGGGAGTGGGGCTACTTTATTAATTCTATATAAGAGAAACAGACAAAAACCATAATTTCTGATGACTGAATATTTTTTTAATGGTTTTTGATGTAATTTTTGAGTGTACCACTCCCTCTGTAACCTTGGTCCAAAACAGTCAAATTTAAAGCAAACTTTAAAAATCGTTTTTATTATAGGAAGCACTAGAAAACAAATTGCAAGCATAGTTAATGAGGCCTAGGAGTCCGTCATAAAAATTGTGAATTTCATGTCCTTGGGTGTCATGGTTTAACCTTTGCGGTAGGTACTACTTGACTAAATCTATATAAGAATACATGATGTCATTTGTTGATGCAGATCGTGAGATGTTCAAAATCCTTGTTTGGATTTTTGCCGCTTTCCGAAAGACAAAATATGGAAAATAAGTTCATATAGCTTTATGTCATCAAGGATAATCAGGTGACCATTAAGGCTTGTGTTAATTAGAAAATGTAGGTTCGGAAATTGGAAAACTTTCTGAAATGTTAAGTAAGAAGGCAATTCATTGGGATTTAGAAAAGAATGTGGTGTGTTTGATATTTCTTTTGTGTATCTATATAAATAATTTCCTGCATACAAAACAGAGTCCATATCATTACTTTCCAACAGTAGCTATCAAACGGTTTTAAAAACGCATTTGCAAAAAATGCTAAACAACATGGTACACGCTGTCTTCTCTGTGAAAATTTACTGAATATTCGATGACCCTGGTGAAAATTGCCATTTACAGGGAATTTTGTGAACTGGTAACGTGGTGGTCCAGGATTCCTTTCCACATATCCACATAAAATTAACATACAAGTTATCAACATGAACTACCTATATGAAAGCTTTACAAACAAACCTTCATATTCTGACGTTTGACTTTTTGATAGATTATTGATCGACACATGCTTCCCATCAAAACTACCAATTTTACATCTCAACTGCTCAATATCTATCCCCATTATTTCATAAAAAAAAAAGAATGTACCGCTTTAAAGTGCCTTTTAATAATGTGCAAACAATCACCAATAAGGAATGAATTATTGTTTATTTAAAAAAATAGTTAAATTCTTGAAAAAACACAAATATACAATTCAAATGAGTCATTTGAACTCTTAACTTGTCCAACTCCTCAAGCAAGAATTTCAACGTTTCAGCTCCAGATAAACATTATGTTTTAACTTCGAACTCCAGATTTTGTTTTTCCATGAATCATCTTCAGTCTGGCAATCATATATTTTGTGCTACAACTCCATTAAATTTTAATATCTCCAGTTCGTCGTAAATTTTGCATTTGTAAATCTATACATCCGTCAAATGTGTACGTGGTGATATATGTTTCCATTCTATATATTTAATATGACTCAACTGAGGTCGAAAAAAGGCGATTTTGCTGCTATACATTTGGACGTCAAAAATTGATGATCTAAAAATAAATTAAAATCCATGTTGGTTTAAACATATTTATTCATAAATTTTGTACAGCATATTCCACAACATATATAGTAAAAGGATTGAAACGAAAGAAAATATTTCTTATATAGTTTCTCTCCTTAGTAACTTATACAAACATTTGTGTAAGGTGGCGAAGATTCATTAGATTAGTTTTGATATATAAACAAAATACAGTTCTATAAAAGATATATGATTTTTACATGGAAAGTTGTATGTCTTGTTAAGTTTTGAAAGAAAACAAAATTTTATAATTAATCATTAAAAATATCATTATTATTATTATTATTATTATTATTATTATTATTATTATTATTATTATTATTATTATTATTATTATTATTATTATTATTATAAGTCATTATTTACAAGTCTACAGCTTTACAGCGTTGTTAGATAAGTTTTTAGTTTTCGTTATTAAAACGCTTACTCGAGAGTATATATTTGTGGACAGCTTTAAAAATTTCGATGTTAGTATTATGGGGGAGATTAGGTTCTCCAAAGAGAAGTGTGTGAAGGGTAACAGTGCATATATGAGAGATTGATGCGAGAAGTGTAGCGCGTTCGATATAGTAAATAGGACAGACGAGGAGGTAATGATTTGTACCTTCAATTGCTCCACATATATATAGTGGAGAATTTTCAATATTTTTTTGGAATAAGTGTTGTTTCACCGTGCTACAATTCGTACGAAGACGAGTATGCAGGACCTTACATTTTCTTATGCCTGTGTAAAAGTGTTTTGATGTTTTGATAAGATTTTTATTTAGCTGGTGCTTAAAGGCATTGATAGAAAAATCCATGTTGAAAATTATATATAAAGACAACTGGTTTCAAATCTGGTTCCTGTGTTTTGTCGAACGCTCCATAATTAGTTACTATATAGATACTAAAAAACATATAACCCATAGCGTGCTTTCATATATATATATATATATGCATATATATGCCTCGTAACTCAACTTATATGCTTTTTCCTTCTGAGACCGACTTGTGGATGTTTGGTACATACGACAACGTAAGCGGAAATATAGCGATTATGTGTACATCAATTGTGGGGTCATGTATAGAACCCGCTTTCCCAAAGACATAGTAGGAACATAGACGTATGAGCAGGGGTGGGGGGTGCCATCATGCATTTGGTACTTGTCTTGTGTAATTTAGGTACCTATCGTGTTGTCTCCATGCCGTTGGTGCTTCTTTTGAGTAATTTAGGTACCAAACGTGTGGTTCTCATGTTGTTAGTTCTTTAATTGTGTAATTTAGGTACCAATCGTGTGCATATCATAAAGTTGGTGCTTGTCTTGTGTAATACAGATACCAAGCGTGTGCATATTATGCCGTTGGTGCCTGTCTTTGGTATTTTATGTATCAAATGTGTGGTTCTCTTATGCGGTTGTTGACTGTCTTGTGTATTTGAAGTACCATACACGTGCTTATCATGCAGGTAAAGCTTGTCGTGTGCAATTTAGGCATCAAAGGTGTTCTTATCATGCAGTTAGTACTTGTCTTGCGTTATTTAGGCATCAAACGTGTGCTTATCATGCAGTTAGTGCTTGCCTTGTGTTATTTAGGCACCAAACGTGTGCTTATCATGCAGTTAATGCTTGCCTTGTGTTATTTAGGTACCAAACGTGTGCTTATCGTGCAGTTAGGGATTGCCTTGTGTAATTTAGGTACGAAACGTGTGGACCTGACGCTGTTGGTGATTGTCTTGTCTATTTTAGGAACCAAACGTTTGTTTTTCATTTCGTTGGTGCTTCTAGTGTGTAACTTAGGTACCAAACACGTGCTTATCATGTAAGTACCAAAAGTGTAATTCTCATGGCCTTGATGCTTTGTGTTATTTAGGTACCAAACGTGTGCTTATCATGCAAATGGTGCTTGTCGTTTTTAATTTACCTACTTAACGTTTGTTTTTCATTGCATTTATGCTTTAATTGTATAATAGGGACCAAACGTGTGCTTAGCATGCAGTTTGTGTTTGTCTTATGTATTGTAGGTAATTTAGGTACCAAAAGTGTTGTTCTCAAGTAGTTGGTTCTTGTCTTGTGTTATTTAAGTACCAAATACGTGCTTATCATGCAGGTAGCGCTTGTCTTATGTAAAAAAAGGTACCAAACGTGTGATTCGCATGTCATGGATGCATGTGCATATCATACAGTTGGTGATTATCTCGTGAAGTTTAGGTACTAAACGTGTTGATCTCACGTCGTTGGTGATCGAAGTTTTGGTTAACACAAAATATAAGTTTGCCTTTTGTAAATAGGTTACCAACATTTTCCTGAAGCGCCTTATTCGTGGAGTGCTTGGTCCATAGAGCATCGGACCGATTGGGGAGACGCGGGTTCGATACCCCGCCATGGCTATGTGTAATGTCTTTGAGCAAGACCTTTTATCCGCATATGTTTAAATAAGTTTAAACAATATTTTTCTCGGTGTAATGAAGTTACCAACGTGTGTTTTTTCACGGTGTTGATTAAGTACTGGTGTGTTTGTGTAGTAAGGTTTTGAACACAAAGGTGTATAGGGAGCGAACATAAAAGGAGAAAGTGAAAATGAGGATAAAGTGACTTCAAACCCAGGAGTCGCAAGTTCGATCCCCCGCTCCTACATCTAAAAAAACTTATCAGTCTTTCGGATGAGACTTTAACAAAAATGGAGATCCTATGTATCGGTGCTTTCACCGGGCATGTAAAAGACTCGGGGACACTACAAAAAGGTATTCTGTATATCTGCACTGTCATCTAAAACTCTAAAAATTACTAATACTCTTTTGGAGGCGTCGCCAATAGAGAAAACGGTGGCGACGATAAATGGAAATATCAATAACATGATAAAGTTATGGTATGGAAGAATGGAAGAATATTAGAACACTTAATGATAGACGACATAGAAAGAAAGATAGGTGATTAAGAGAGAGAGAGAGGGAGAGAGAGAGAGAGAGAGAGAGAGAGAGAGAGAGAGAGAGGAGAGAGAGAGAGAGAGAGAGAGAGAGAGAGAGAGAGAGAGTGTGTGTGTGTGTGTGTGTGTGTGTGTGTGTGTGTGTGTGTGTGTGTGTGTGTGCGAGTCAGACAGATAGACAGACAGACACGAAAGTGGGATGATGTCTCATACATACAAATATTTAATTTTGGAATGAATGAATGAAATGTAGAGAATACTCATCAACAAAATCGTTATAAAAGTTATTTAAAATCATATAAGTACGAGACATTCAGATATTTTGTGTTTTGGATTTAAAACCAAATATAAAAATATATTTACGTCTGCATAAATATATACTATAAAGATACGCTTTCTGTTCAATTTGTGCAGTCCGTGTGCATATCTATTACATTTTTTCAAAATATATTATCAGAGTTTTATAATAGTATGCGTAATACTAGCTGTCATTCTTTGTACAATGACACCTGTTGAGTGTACATAACCTCTTTAGTGCAGTACATAAACACAAATCTAAGCAAGTTTTAATGAAAACGTTGGTATAATATGTCACTGCATTTTTTTAAAAATAACTTGAGCTATGTAGATCTATAGCCTTTTTTTTCCATTTTTTAAGGAAAATGGTAATACAAAATAACATAAGACTAGTTATCACCATAAGGATTAGCATCAGAGAATTCAATTTTCACACGAACATTTTAGAACGCAGCATCTGATTGACATTTTCCCGGGATGTGCGTGCGTGTGTGTGTGCGTGTGTGTTAAGGGTGGGGTGGGGGGGGGGGGGGGGGGGGGGCTTCCCCTTACAAATACAGATACAAAAAGTAAATAAAAGTGATTAAAAAAGCTCAGAAAATGTGGAACATGAGATATAGGGTTAGGGTGAGAGAGAGAGAGAGAGAGAGAGAGAGAGAGAGAGAGAGAGAGAGAGAGAGAGAGAGAGAGAGAGAGAGGCAGGCAGGCAGGCATGCAGAAACATAGGAGGAGCTCCCTAAAGGTAAATCGATTGTTTATTGATTAGTTTAATATACAGTAAAACTTTGATGGCTCGAACCCAACGGGACTCGACACAATAGTTCGAGCTAAAGGTTGGTCGAGCCAAGCATTTTTTCATTGTTTAACATCATACCAAATATGTATATGCATAAACATCGAAATAAGATTTTGTTCGGGATTAGATAAGTAGTTCGAACTATATATGGTGTTCTAGTCATCCGTGTTCGAGCCAACGAAGTTCTACTGTATAATCATCTTTCGTAAGTCACTTATTCAAATGATTATGACAACATCTGTAAGTGACTAACTGGCTAAAAATGCAAATCTCTACAATAACATAACTGACTTGGTTACAAGTAGAGACAACCATAACCTTATACTTTACTGCAGGTAAGGAAGCCTTGATATTGATATGAATGATTTTGCACATTGTATTGTTAAATATCTGTTTTAAAACATATCGCGTGTTTCAAAAGCGTACAAACATGACATGATCTGTAACAAATAGTTTGTTAATGTTTTTGTGTTTACTTTATTAAACATGAAACACTAGAGGGAATATAAACCTTTAGATAGTTGTGGTGTTACTAATCAAAGCAAAAAGATTTGTAAAACTGCTGCGTAATATATAAGTTATTCACATTTATTAGCTTACTAAAATACATTAAAGGGACACGCTGTAATTTTCATTTAAAACTATTTCTGAAAAGCATATATTCTTATTATGTAAAGTTACATTACCATAGCATATGTTAAGTCTTGTGTTGAAAAAAGTGCATAACTCTTGTAAATGGTTGAAAAAAACATTATATTTGGCAGACCTTCGACAGCAAGTGCAAATCATATATTAATTTCCAGATAAGTGGTTCGAGCCATGTGTGGTGTTCCAGCCATCCGTGTTCGAGCCAACGAAGTTCTACTGTATATATATAACATGATCTTCGTATTCCGTGACCTAGTGGTTAATGCGTGTGCCTCGGAAGCGGGAGGTCGAAAGCTCGAAGCTGAAGACATCATGGTGTTAAAAAGTGACTTTTATAGGATTTTAACATATGCATGTATTTACGAGCATTTGAGGACTTCTTTTTTCAAAAAATCTCAGGGTGTCACTGCACCCTCTTTAAAAAAAAAACGTGGTCAACCTACCAGTTATTATTCCTACCAATTCAACTGTGTTTTGAGACCTGTTATTGCTGTTGTTTTTATAAAGAATTTCATTTCAACTAGACAATATCAGAGACAGATAAACAATTAAGGCACAAACGATACCCTGTCCTCTGGCAGGAAACAGGTGCGAAAATGGCACATTGTTATCATAGCAAAAATCAAGGACTTGTATAAAGTCTCTATAGAATTCCTTGCAAAATTACTCAACCATGATAAGGGGTCATAGAGTCACAACCCCCAATATTTATAATTATAATTAATACGCGTCGTATACGGTAGAGAAATAATAAATTGCAGTATACATAATTACATGCAACTTTATTTTGATAAGAATTGTTTATTTAAATAAAAGACAGTTTTATAGTGTACAAACAGGAAGGAATAAAACTACCTGGTAAATACAATTATCGTCTCATTAGTGGAGCGTTATGCACTGTTAATGAATCTAAAAATATTAGTGACATGAATAATTAAATGAGTGAGCTTGTAGGTGAGTGAGTGAATGGAAGAATGAATAAATGAATGAAAATATGTAGCAGTATACGAATATGAAGTATTTAAATGACATAAAATTAGTGATTGATATTAGCTCTGCAGCCTGTTTTCGTTTCCGTGACGCGTGATTTGCAATTGCATATTGCCTTAAATTAATGCTTTTTTTTTAAAAATTAATTCCGTTTAGAAAATATTATCTTTACTTTTGATTTTGTAAGAACATAACCCACCGATCAGTCATTGTTTCAAGAATAATTTATTTATTTGTGTAGCATATATTCTTAATTAAAGATGAAGCCTATTTTGTAATTTACATAAATAATATGTTGTTCATCATGTTTTTATATTTATGTTATTCAATATTTAATATTTTTATTTTACTAAAGTTAATTACGCTGTCTTTTATTTTTATACTTTAATAATCTAATTATAAGTTTATCATTCATGTTGTTAAATCAGCGATTTCAATAGCTATTACAGTACTGCATGACATGGTTGTGGGTATTTGTCGCCATTTTTGCGAAGGAATGCCCATGAGATAATGCTTAATTCTCAGTAGTTACGCCAGTTTCTGTGAATATGTTAACATCACTCGATCAGGTAATAGTTTAGCTTCCGATCAATGTATGTTTTACTAAAATAACAGTTATTAATTTAGTAAAAATTGTGTTTGTGATTCACTTTTGGTGATTTTCTTTCTCTTATAGCGGCCAATAACACGTCTATTTTCTATTTTAATAAGTTTATGTCTTAAGACTAAAATAACACTCCCAGTGGGTTTTTTGCATGTTCATCCTATGTTTAAACAAAGACACGCGATTTTAAATGATCAATAACCTTTAAACAAATGTAATTACTCGATTCAAAACAGTAACAAATGCGTGTGATTTTTCCGCGTGTGAATCTCATGACCCCCACGGCAGATCCACACGCGTGAACTATCGGGAGTGCGTGTGAATCTAACGTGACACTGGTCAACCCATACTGAAAAAACGTTCGGAGCAAAAAATGAATATTTCTTGAGTATGTTTCAGCCTACCGGACAGGTCAATAACCGTAGTATATGATATGTTTGATTTCTGGGGGCTGTAGGCATTAGAAATCCCTAAGGAATGATGTAAATATCACCTCCATAGTGCTAGGAATAAGGTGCCAGGGATGCGTGGAACATGGTAAAAATTTTGAAAAAATCATATTTGCCGGTATGCGATTTTTTAAAAAAAAATACTTATCGGAAGCCATCAATCTGGGTATCAGAGTGTACCTAGATGTCCCCTGTACGAATTGAACGACTACCAACAACCACCCATGCATGTTCGAACCTCGTGCGCTACAGCAAAAAGAGTGAAAATAAAATTATTAATGCATATACGTGCAATTCAACCAAACTCGTCATATTTGGTCGATTATAGTTGCCATGTTCAAACCCCTTGCCCAGAGGCCATTTCTTGTCGGAATTTGATGATCTTGGTGTCGTTAGGCAGGTATTGAATAAATCTTAAGGTTGCTGTACCTCAATGACCCAAGGGCACTCGGTCAATGTTATTCATGGGGCCTAGAACTTAGGTGGTCACCCTGGCACGTGCGTCATTCTAAGAGTCATGTGCGATGGGTTCATCTTCATTATGTTGTAGTGAATTTAATTCTGAGCAACTTTTGCCTTTAACTTATATGGCTAACTCAAACCGTTTAGCCAGTAGAGCTTTAACCCGAACTCAGATACGGTCAGCCGGAGGGCCAAAAAGGGCTTGAACCTTAGCCGAGAGGCCATTTCCTGTCCGATTTTTTCAAGTTGGGTATCGTTGGAAAAGTCTTCGCGAGCCTGACAAAGTGGCGTCGAGTTTTGTTAAAAAAGCTCAAACCCGTGCACGTGCATGTGCAAAAATAGAAATTAGGGACCTAGAGAAAAAAATTTATCTCGTCAAATAAAGGCTAGTTTATTTTTACAGTTTCGAAAAATAACTTTTTCGTATAGCTTGGGTCAATAGCTTGGTTACCCGTGCCAGAAAATGAGAGACACGTGCATTGATTTATTTTTCATATATGTTGTAGAACACCTTATTCTGGGCAACTTTTGTTCTGAGAGTGATCAGCTATCTGTCTACGTTTAGTCCGAAATTGCCCGTGCCAACACGTGTCAATCCCAAAAATGCCGCAAATTTGAGGTGCCATGTTCAAACCCTGGTACTAATGTCATTCTTGTGACGTTTTTAACCCAGACACAAGGTTTGACAGATATTGCGTAGCTCTTGAGGTTGGTATAATTTTTTTTAGAAAATATGACCACCAGGGGTCGCCAGCGGGCCTCGAACTTAGGTTATGTTGTAGCACGTGCCGGAAAATGATAGCCATGTGCATTGAGATCATGTTGATATATGTTGTAGAGAATTTAATTCTAAGCAACATTTGTTCTTAGATTGATAAGCTATCTGTCTCCCTGCATACCCGTGAAATTCCACCGATTTTGGCAAATTTAGGTGCCATGTTCAAACCCTTGCCCAGAGGCCAATTCTTGTCGGAATTTGATGATCTTGGTGTTGTTGGACAGGTATTGAATAGATATTAAGGTTGCCATACCTCACTGACCCGAGAGCACTCGGTCGAGTTTTGTTATTAAATCTGAAACACGTGCACGTGCAAAAATTAAATATTATACCTAGAGTCGATTTTTTTTGTTAGCTAGATCTGTCAAATAAAGGCCACTTTGTTCTTACCATTTTAAAAAAATCACTTAAACTTAGCTATATTACTGATTTCAAAAATTGACATTTTGGCCGATTTTTCATTTTTTACCATGTTCGAGCCTCCGTAGAGGCCAAATGCCGTACCGCAAGGCTATAAAACTATACATTTTCGGATAGATCTATTCAAGCCCTTCTACATGATTTCATAAATATTAGGCCCAAGAACCTAGACAGGCCATTAAAGGTCATCTGAAAATGACCCGAAGTTCATTAAATTTAGAAATTTTTTCCCTAAAAAAAGTCATCAAAAATATCGGAAAATCGTTCTTTTCTGAGCTATTTATAAACATATCTCTCTGAAATGTTCCATAAATGTTCTTTTATGCATGTTCTATGGATTTCTATAGATTGCTATGGCGAGATATGAAGTTTAAATAATTTTTTTTTATCTGAACGCTTTTTTTACGCTTGGTTTGGAACGAAATTTGAAGATTGACCTTGACCGTGGGGAACAAGGTCAATGTCTAGAATTGTTAAGTAGGATGAGATCGCAATGTTGAGATATAACATTTTAAACATGACCTAAAAAACACACAAAAAACACAAAATTTTTGCTTGACGAATATTTTTATAGTCAAATGTCCCCTCCCTAACACTACATAAACCCCAAGGATTGTCCCTAATTACGGATCTAGGACCCTCCTAATTATTGAGATAATTACCATAATTACCATAACTCCCTAATTGAGGGATACAATCATAAAAAAAAAAAAAATCCCCTAACTTTCAAGAACAGTAACTCTGTCAAAAAAATAAATAGGGAAAAATAGGGGAACATCACCTTCGTGGTCCTTATCCATTTATCTTTCTTATGGTATCTTCAGATTTAACCCAAGTCATATAGAAATATATATGTCATCGAATTACGTGGTTAAATCGAGTTTTAGGAACTTTGTGTTGTGAGGTAGGGATATACCCATATTTTTGGTGATTATTTTTTTTTGCTGGGTTTAGGTTGTCCATCCCTGGGGACATAGAAAACCCAATAACGTTCTGTAAGTTTTACTATCCTGACATAGGATGCCCTTAAAGACCTTAACCCAGGACCCATAAACATCATTCAAGTTTTTCAAAGAAAACAAGATTTTAGTTAAGCCTGGGTTTAGGTATCTGAATAACCTCTAAATAATCCCTAATTGCCCCTTATACCATCCCTAGGTCAAACCCCTTAACCCAACAATACACCCATAGTTATGTCCTTCTATAAAATTAAATTGATGATAGTGTCCCTACAACTATTATTTAGGGTCAAAATTTCAAACCTGGTTCCGGGGTTTTGCCGAACACCCCATACTTAGTTACTATATAGATATACATAAAACCCATATAGTGCTTTTATATATATACGCATATGTATGCCTCGTAACTCAACTTATATACTATTGTATATCTTTTCCTTCTGAGACCGACTTGTGGATGTTTGGTTCATACGACAACGCAAGCGTAGGTGTTGCAGCAATTGTGGGGTCCTATATAGACCCCGCCTTTTATGAGCGACCCGCAAAATGGATTTTATATAGGCCAGGGCCTTTTTACCTTATTATACAGAGGCCGACATTCGGTGGCTTCCCAATTAAAAAATCATGTTTTTTTTCCCCACTTGGCCTGATTTTTAAAAAAATCATTACATTGATAGGGTATTTAAACCCACTTGGATATTAAGTATTATTCTAATATCTGATAATTATTGGTTAGAACATGGCGGTAATGGTGTAAGGGAAACAACTGAATTTCAATTTTGATATAAAACTTAATTGCGCACTTTACACATATTTCACCTCTAGTAAGATAAATGATTAATATGATTAATCTTAAGGGGCTTTATTTTGTGAGGTCCTATATAGACCTCACAATCCATAAGGACCCCACAAGAAAGGTCTAAGATAGACCGATACCCCGTAAATGCTAGTATGTCTTAGTATATATATATATATATATAGATGTATAGATATATAAATCGTTTTAATATTGTGATGAGAACTTTTTGTCTACTCACATTGTAATCATACATACCTTAATAACGTTTTAGACTATATGTCAAGATTAGCACCAGCCTCTCATATCAATAAACATGCAGATACGAGACATGTTCAATATATAACGTAACACTATGAATACACGATTAATTAAAAAATTTTCTCCGTCCAACCCGAGCAGATCGATATGACATGTACATGATGGCAGTGGGCATTACTTTACACACCTGTAGATTAATTGTCAACATGGTAAGGCGTTAAATTGACGACGTTTTTGATGACGTCATTTTAGGCCTTTTGAAGCAAAATATGTCATACAGACAAGTTGTTAATAACCTTAAACACATGGAACATAGTGTTTCAATTGCAACTGTGTATCGAGTACATCATGCAAAGGGACGCTCACGAAATCCATCACGGAAACCTGGTGAAAAGGTGAAAATAAAGAAGCGTTGCACAGCCGCCACAACCGACGTCATACGTAAAATTGTAAAAATGATTAAAAGGGCGAATCCACCGACCCAGCGCGGAATGGCAAACAAGTGTAGTGTATCAGTTGGCACTGTCAATAGAAGAATCAATTCTCTAATGAAGGCTAAACTGAGAAAGAAGCGCCTCGTTCACAAACTAAATGATGAACAAATTAAGAAACGTCGTGTAAGAGCCTGGCGTCTGTATTTAACAAATGGAGAAACGTCGTTACTACCGATGAGGCTATGTTTTATATAGGCGGAAGCTATGGCCGAAGACGTATTTGCTATATTCGTAGTAAAGAACAGGACCGCCATAAACTGAAGTTCGTCAAACGTGATGCATTTGCGCCTGGCTTCATGGTGTGTGCTGGAGTTAGCTTCTATGGAAAGACGTCACTTATATTCATCGAGAAAGGTGTTAAAGTCAATGCCATGTAAGTAAATCTGACTAAGTCATTCAAAAGTGTTACGTTACATATTGAACAGGTATCGTATAGTAACGGATGTGTGATAACAATGACGAAAATATAAAGACAGTTCTAGTGTATACAGGAATGACAGGCATGAAATGGATGGCAGTGAGGACTTGAGTTATGGAGGAAATCTAATGACAAAAATTGCAAATGCAAAGAAGAATGATGTCAATACAGACAAGACAGATGCAAGTGGGAGTGACGTTATTACAGACAATGCAGATACTGGTGGAAGTAGTGTTATTACAGAAAATGAAGTTGCACTTGTGAGTGATGTCAATACAGACAAGACAGATGCAAGTGGGAGTGACGTTATTGCAGACAATGCAGATACTGGTGGAAGTAGTGTTATTACAGAAAATGAAGTTGCAAGTTTGAGTGATGTCAATACAGACAAGACAGATGCAAGTGGGGGTGACGTTATTGCAGACAATGCAGATACTGGTGGAAGTAGTGTTATTACAGAAAATGAAGTTGCAAATTTGAGTATTGTCAGTACAGACAAGACAGATGCAAGTGGGAGTGACGTTATTGCAGACAATGCATATACTGGTGGAAGTAGTGTTATTACAGAAAATGAAGTTGCAAGTTTGAGTGATGTCAATACAGACAAGACAGATGCAAGTGGGAGTGACGCTATTACAGACAATGCAGATACTGGTGGAAGTAGTGTTATTACAGAATATTAAGTTGCAAGTTTGAGTGATGTCAATACAGACAAGACAGATGCAAGTGGGAGTGACGTTATTGCAGACAATGCAGATACTGGTGGAAGTAGTGTTATTACAGAAAATGAAGTTGCAACTGTGAGTGATGTCAATACAGACAAGACAGATGCAAGTGGGAGTGACGTTATTTTAGACAATGCAGATACTGGTGGAAGTAGTGTTATTACAGAAAATGAAGTTGCAACTGTGAGTGATGTCAATACAGACAAGACAGATGCAAGTGGGAGTGACGTGATTATAGACAATGCAGATACTGGTGGAAGTAGTGTTATTACAGAAAATGAAGTTGCAATTGTGAGTGATGTCAATACAGACAAGACAGATGCAAGTGGGAGTTACGTTATTGCAGACAATGCAGATACTGGTGGAAGTAGTGTAATTACAGAAAATGAAGTTTCAACTGTGAGTGATGTCAATACAGACAAGACAGATGCAAGTGGAAGTGACGTTATTGCAGACAATGCAGATACTGGTGGAAGTAGTGTTATTACAGAAAATGAAGTTGCAAGTTTGAGTGATGTCAATACAGACAAGACAGATGCAAGTGGGAGTGACGTTATTGCAGACAATGCAGATACTGGTGGAAGTAGTGTTATTACAGAAAATGAAGTTGCAACTGTGAGTGATGTCAATACAGACAAGACAGATGCAAGTGGGAGTGACGTTATTACAGACAATGCAGATACTGGTGGAAGTAGTGTTATTACAGAAAATGAAGTTGCAACTGTGAGTGATGTCAATACAGACAAGACAGATGCAAGTGGGAGTGACGTTATTGCAGACAATGCAGAAACTGGTGGAAGTAGTGTAATTACAGAAAATGAAGTTGCAACTGTGAGTGATGTCAATACAGACAAGACAGATGCAAGTGGGAGTGACGTTATTGCAGACAATGCAGATACTGGTGGAAGTAGTGTTATTACAGAAAATGAAGTTGCAAGTTTGAGTGATGTCAATACAGACAAGACAGATGCAAGTGGGAGTGACGTTATTGCAGACAATACAGATACTGGTGGAAGTAGTGTTATTACAGAAAATGAAGTTGCAACTGTGAGTGATGTCAATACAGACAAGACAGATGCAAGTGGGAGTGACGTTATTACAGACAATGCAGATACTGGTGGAAGTAGTGTTATTACAGAAAATTAAGTTGCAACTGTGAGTGATGTCAATACAGACAAGACAGATGCAAGTGGGAGTGACGTTATTGCAGACAATGCAGAAACTGGTGGAAGTAGTGTTATTACAGAAAATAAAGTTGCAACTGTGAGTGATGTCAATACAGACAAGACAGATGCAGACAGTGCAAGTGTTATTATAGAAAATAAAGTATATTGTCATTTTACATTTTACGTTGGTAGTAGATTTGTTCTGATGGTAAAAATTTAATAAAATTAAGTGTTCCCATTGTCAAGTCCTACAAGAAAGAAAAAACATCGATGTTTTCAAATTGTGCATCAATGTTGCAATTGTGAAATGAAATATTTTATCATTTATAAATCTGGCAGTGAAATTATAAATTATTATTAAATAAATATTAATTAAAATCTCAGCAGGAATTAACTGGCACGCCTGGTGACAAGTACACTATTTCTATAACGCAGTAGGCCTCGTAATTGGGCGGAGTATTCTATAGATTACCCGAAGTGTCAAAATAATATCTAAAAAAAAGAACCCAATTGATAAGTTGAATCAGCATAATCTAGTAATCTGCCCGAGTCTTTATCTAAATTGTTAAAGGAAAATATCAACATTGTTATTGATATTTTACTGTTTGATATGAAAGTAAATCCAAATTCTGAATTAATTTTGGAATGCTATCAAACGTAACAAAGGCCCTGTGTTAGTTTTTTATTATTTCGCATGTCATTGTCTAATTGATACAGACAAAAGTGTATTTCGTTTATTATGTTGGAATAGAAAAATGCTAATTTCCACGTATCAAATCAATATTTACACATTGGAACGTACACCCATCTACACAATATTAATATCCCAGTAAAATACTAGATGTCTCGAGCTTCATATTGAATAACATATATTAATATTATCTATATCAAACCAGTGGTTTCACAGTAGTCTATGTAGAAACTATTATGCTGTACAAATTGATGGTCGGCAGCCGGTTCTTCTTCTATCATGCAGATAAAAAAATAAATTATAAGCTTATGTAATTAAAATATCTGATACACGTACGTTTTGCAATATGTGATAACGGATACACGAACTAGGGTACTCTGACCTTATATGTGTATCATGCTGATCCATAATGTTAAGATATATATAGTGAGTAAATATAGATGAGTTAATATAGCTGAGTAAATATAGCTGAGTAATATAGTTGAGTAATATAGTTGAGTAATATAGATGAGTAAATATAACTGAGTAAATATAGCTGAGTAAATACAGTTGAGTAATACAGTTGAGTAAAAATAGATGAGTAAATATAGCTGAGTAAATATAGTTGAGTTATTACAGCTGAGTAAATATAGCTGAGTAAATATAGCTGAGTAATATAGTTGAGTAATACAGATGAGTAAATATAGCTGAGAAAATATAGCAGAGTTATATAGTTGAGTAATATAGATGAGTAAATATAGCTGAGTGATATAGTTGTATAATATAGATGAGTTTTAAAGATGAGTAAATATAGCTAAGTAAATATAGCTGAGTGAATAACGTTGAGTTGATATGGTGGAGGGAATAAAGATGAGTAAATAAAGTTGAGTAAATATAGTTGAGTAAATAAAGATGAGTAATATAGTTGAGTAAATATAGATGATTAATATAGCTGAGTGAATAAAGTTGAGTAATATAGTTGAGTAAATATAGCTGAGTAAATATAGCTGAGTAAATAAAGTTGAGTAATATAAATGAGTAAATATAGATGAGTAAATATAGCTGAGTAAATATAGCTGAGTAATATAGTTTAGTAATATAGATAAGTAAATATAGCTGAGAAAATATAGATGAGTAATATAGTTGAGTAATATAGATGAGTTAATATAGATGAGTAAATATAGCTAAGTGATATAGTTGAGTAATATAGATGAGTAAATATAAATGAGTAAATATAGATGAGTAAATATAGCTGAGTGAATAAAGTTGAGTTGATATGGTGGAGGGAATAAAGATGAGTAAATAAAGTTGAGTAAATATAATTGAGTAAATAAAGTTTAGTAATATAGTTGAATAAATATAGATGATTAATATAGCTGAGTGAATAAAGTTGAGTAATATAGTTGAGTGAATATAGCTGAGTAAATATAGCTGAGTAAATAAAGTTGAATAATATAGTTGGGTAAATAAAGCTGAGTAAATATAGTTGAGTAAATACAGATGAGTAAATACAGCTAAGTAAATAAAGTTGTGTAATTAAGTTCAGTAGATATAGCTGAGTAAATATAGCTGAGTTAACAAAGTTGAGTAACATAGTTAAGTAAATATAGCTGAGTAAATATAGTTGAGTAAATACTGATGAGTATATATAGCTGAGTAAATAAAGTTGAGTGAATAAAGTTGAGTTAATATAGTTCAGTATATATAGTTCAATAAATATGGTTGAGTAAACATAGATGAGTAAATATAGTTGAGTAAATAAAGATAAGTAATTACAGATGAGTAAATATAGTTCAGTAAATATAGTTCAGTAAATATAATTGAGTAAATAAAGATGAGTAAATATAGCTGAGTAAATAAAGTTGAGTAATATAGGTGAGTTAATATAGCTGAGTAAATATAGTTGAGTGAATAAAGTTGAGTAAATATAGTTCAGTAAATAAAGTTCAGTAAACATGGTTGAATTAATATAGATGAGTAAATATAGTTCAGTTAATATAGATGAGTAATTATAGATGAGTAAATTTAGTTGAGTAAATATAGTTCAGTAAATATAATTAAGTAAATAAAAATTAGTAAATATAGTTGAGTAAATATAGATTAGTAAATATAGTTGAGTAAATATTATTGAGTAAATATAGTTTAGTAAATATAATTGAGTAAATATTGCTGTGTAAATATAATGAGTGATTATAAATCAATCAATATAGTTAAGTAATTATAGTTAAGTGAATAAAGTTAAGTAAATATAGTTCAGTTAATATAGCTCAGTAAATATATATGAGTAAATATAGTTCAGTAAATATAAATGAGTAACATAGATGAGTAAATATAGTTCAGTAAATATAATTGAGTAAATATAGATGAGTAAATATAGTTGTGTAAATATAGATGAGTAAATATAGTTGGGTAAATATAGATGAGTAAATATAGTTGAGTAAACATTATTGAGTAAATATATTTGAGTAAATATAATTGAGTAAATATTGCTGAGTAAATATAATAAGTGATTATATATGAACCAATATAGTAAATAGAGTTGAGTAAATACAATGGAGAAACTATAGTTTAGAGTGAATGTAGTTGATTAAATATAGTTGAGTAATTATAGTTGGTTAAATATAATGGGGTAAATATAATTGAGTAAATATAGCTGAGTAAATATAGATGAGTAAAAAAAGCAGAGTAAATATAGCTGAGTGAATAAAGTTGAGTTGATATTGTGGTGGGAATAAAGATGAGTTAATAAAATTGAGTAAATATAATTGAGTAAATAAAGTTGAGTAACATAGTTGAGTAAATATAGATGATTAATATAGCTAAGTGAATAAAGTTGAGTAATATAGTTGAGTAAATATAGCTGAGTAAATATAGCTGAGTAAATAAAGTTGAGTAATATAGTTCGGTGAATAAAGCTGAGTAAATATAGTTGTGTAAATACAGATGAGTAAATACAGCTGAGTAAATATAGTTGAGTAATATAGTTAAGTAAATATAACTGAGTAAATATAGTTGAGTAAATACAGATTAGTAAATATAGCTCAGTAAATATAGTTGAGTGAATAAAGTTGAGTAAATATAGTTCAGTAAATATAGTTCAATAAATATGGTTGATTAATATAGATGAGTAAATAAAGCTGAGTAAATATAGATAAGTAATTATAGATGAGTAAATATTGATGAGTAAATATAGTTCAGTAAATATAATTGAGTAAATATAGATGAGTAAATATAGCTGAGTAAATAAAGTTGAGTAATATAGTTTAGTAAATATAGCTGAGCAAATATAGTTGAGTGAATAAATTTGAGTAAATATAGTTCAGTAAATATGGTTGAGTTAATATAGATGAGTAAATATAGTTCAGTAAATATAGATGAGTAATTATTGATGAGAAAATTTAGTTGAGTTAATATAGTTCAGTAAATATAATTGATTAAATATAGATGAGTAAATATTGTTGCGTAAATATAGATTAGTAAATATAGTTGAGTAAATATTATTGAGTAAATATATTTGAGTAAATATATTGAGTAAATATTGCTGATTAATAAAATGAGTGATTAAAGATCAATCAATGTAGTTTAGTAATTGTAGTTGAGTGAATAAAGTTGAGTGAATATAGTTCAGTAAATATAGCTCAGTAAATATAGATGAGTAAATATAGTTCAGTAAATATAGATGAGTAATCATAGATGAGTAAATATAGTTCAGTAAATATAGATGAGTAAATATAGTTGAGTAAATATAGATGAGTGAATATAGTTGAGTAAACATAATTGAGTAAATATATTTGAGTTAATATAATTGAGTAAATATTGCTGAGTAAATATAATGAGTGATTATAGATGAATCAATATAGTTGAGTAATTAGAGTTGAGTAAATACAATGGAGTAACTATAGTTGGGAGTGAATGTAGTTGATTAAATATAGTTGAGTAATTATAGTTGGTTCAATATAAGTGAGTAAATATAATTGAGTAAATATAATTGAGTAAATATAATTGAGTAAATATAGATGAGTAAATATAGATGAGTAAATATAGCTTAGTAGATATAGCTGAGTGAATAAAGTTGAGTTGATATGGTCGAGGGAATAAAGATGAGTAAATAAAGTTGCGTAAATATAGTTGAGTAAATAAAGTTGAGTAATATATTGAGTAAATATAGATGATTGATATAGCTAAGTGAATAAAGTTGAGTAATATAGTTGAGTAAATATAGATGATTGATATAGCTGAGTGAATACAGTTGAGTAATATAGTTGAGTGATATCAAAAAAAAGAAACCAATTGATAAGTTGAATCAGCATAATCTAGTAATCTGCCCGAGTCCTTAACTAAATTATTAAAGGAAAATATCAACATTGTTATTGGTATTTTACTGTTTGATATGAAAGTAAATCCAAATTCTGAATTAATTTAATAATTAATTCTGAATTAATTATTCTTATTAATAAAGATGAGTAATTATAGATGAGTAAATTTAGTTGAGAAAATATAGTTCAGTAAATATAATTGAGTAAATAAAGATGAGTAAATATAGTTGAGTAAATATAGATTAGTAAATATAATTGAGTAAATATTATTGAGTAAATATATTTGAGTAAATATAATTGAGTAAATATTGCTGTGTAAATATAATTAGTGATTATAGATCAATCAAAATAGTTAAGTAATTATAGTTAAGTGAATAAAGTTGAGTAAATAGAGTTCAGTTAATATAGCTCAGTAAATATAGATGAGTAAATATAGTTCAGTAAATATAGATGAGTAATCATAGATGAGTAAATATAGTTCACTAAATATAATTGAGTAAATATAGATGAGTAAATATAGTTTGGTAAATATAGATGAGTAAATATAGTTGAGTAAATATTATTGTGTAAATATATTTGAGTAAATATAATTGAGTAAATAATGCTGAGTAAATATAATGAGTGATTATAGATGAACCAATATAGTTGAGTAAATAGAGTTGAGTAAATACAATGGAGTAACTATAGTTGAGAGTGAATGTAGTTGATTAAATATAGTTGAGTAATTATAGTTGGTTCATTATAAGTGAGTAAATATAATAGAGTAAATATAATTGAGTAAATATAGATGAGTAAATATAGATGAGTAAATATAGCTGAGTAGATAAAGCTGAGTGAATAAAAATGAGTTGATATGGTGGAGGGAATAAAGATGAGTAAATGAAGTTGAGTAAATATAGTTGAGTAAATAAAGTTGAGTAATATAGTTGAGTAAATATAGATGATTAATATAGCTGAGTGAATAAAGTTGAGTAATATAAATGAGTAAATATAGCTGAGTAAATATAGCTCAGTAAAATAAGTTAAGTAATATAGTTGTGCAAATACAGATGAGTAAATAAAGCTGAGTAAATATAGTTGAGTGAATAAAGTTGAGTAAATATTGTTCAGTAAATATAGTTCAATAAATATGGTTGAGTAAATATAGATGAGTAAATATAGTTGAGTAAATAAAGATAAGTAATTATAGATGAATAAATATAATTCAATAAATATAGTTCAGTAAATATAATTGAGTAAATATAGATGAGTAAATATAGCTGAGAAAATAAAATTGAGTAATATAGTTTAGTAAATATAGCTGAGTAAATATAGTTGAGTGAATAAAGTTGAGGAAATATTGTTCAGTAAATATAATTCAGTAAATATGGTTGAGTTAATATAGATGAGTAAATATAGTTCAGTAGATATAGATGAGTAATTATAGATGAGTAAATTTAGTTGAGTAAATATAGTTCAATAAATATAATTGATTAAATATATATGAGTAAATATAGTTGAGTAAATATAGATTAGTAAATATAGTTGAGTAAATATTATTGAGTAAATACATTTGAGTAAGTATAATTGAGTAAATATTGCTGAGTAAATATAATGAGTGATTATAGATCAATCAATATAGTTAATTAATTATAGTTGAGTGAATAAAGTTGAGTAAATATAGTTCAGTAAATATAGCTCAATAAATATAGATGAGTAAATATAGTTTAGTAAATATAGATGAGTAATCATAGATGAGTAAATATAGTTCAGTAAATATAGTTCAGTAAATATAATTGAGTAAATATAGATGAGTAAATATAATTGTGTAAATATAGATGAGTAAATATAGTTAAGTAAACATTATTGAGTTAATATATTTCAGTAAATATACTTGAGTTAATTTTGCTGAGTAAATATAATGAGTGATTATAGATGAATCAATATATAGTTGAGTAATTAGAGTTGAGTAAATATAATGGAGTAACTATAGTTGAGAGTGAATGTAGTTGATTAAATACAGTTGAGTTATTATAGTTGAGTAAATATAATTGAGTAAATATAGATGAGTAATTATAGTTGAGTAAATATAGTTGAGTAACTATAGTTGACTTAATAGAATGTAGTAAATATGGTTAAATGCATTTGCTGTGTTTCTCTTTAAACTGGTATGCATTCAGAACCAAACTAGACAAAAATTACCGTTATATTTTAAACGTGAAATATACTCGTTATAAGATAATTAAACTTACCTGCACTCTGACACATATTCGATGACAGTATTATTGTGGTGGTGATGATGATGGTGGTGATGAAAGTTGGTGATACGTATCTGTATAGTACACCAGACATATCATGCAGTTGTCTGTTGGTACACATGTTTACTCCAAGTCTATATTGTTTTCATTCAGGTACACAATAATATTCCTCCTGTTGTTTTACGCATATCCGGAAATAAATAATTCTTGATATCATAAGCACTTCTTGCAGAACGTTACACCCGTTGATTATCGCGAATCTTAATAGTATTTACTATTCTTGACGATCGTTACACTCGCGAATATCACGGATCTTGATATTGTTTACTTTTCTTGACGACCTTTTCACTCGCGAATATCACGGATCTTGATATTGTTTACTTTTCTTGACGATTGTTTCACTCGCAGATATCACGGATCTTGATATTGTTTATTTTTCTTGACGATCGTTACACTCAAGAATATCACGGATCTTGATATTGTTTACTTTTCTTGACGATTGTTTCACTCAAGAATATCACGGATCTTGATATTGTTTACTTTTCTTGACGACCGTTACACTCGCGTATATCACGGATCTTGATATTGTTTATTTTTCTTGACGACCGTTACACTCGCAAATATCACGGATCTTGATATTGTTTACTTTTCTTGACGACTGTTACACTCGCGAATATCACGGATCTTGATATTGTTTAATTTTCTTGACGACCGTTACAATCGTTAGTATCGCGAATGTTGATATTGTTTACATTTCTTGATAATTGTTACACTCGTGAATATCGCAAATCTTGATATTGTTTACATTTCTTGACGAGCAAAACGATCGTAACGAATATCACGAGTTTTGGGTATTCTTTTCACTTCTTAATAATGGTAACATTCGTGAATATCGCCAGCGTTGATATTATTAGCTGTTCTTAACGACCGAGAACCGTAATACTTGTCAATATCGGTAGTGTGCACATTTGTGGACTACGGTTAACAAACATGAAAGTCATCGAAACTTCACTTCAGTTCTTTTCTTATCAAACTATGTTCAATCAGTGTTTTAATGCAATTGTTTGTATTACTTATAACTAAACAGCTGCTTGTAATTTCTGCACCATTACTTGTTCGATGTTTTATGGCAAATTGTTAACCTCGTGGTATACAAATGTCCATTATTATGCTCCGTGTTTTACTCAATTATAACGACAACTCTGAGACACAACGTGACTTCATATTCAAACACGAGACGTTAAGTATAACCAATCCATTAGTTTCCAACATATTTCCATCAACACTTCAAGCAAGTTCTAGATATAAAAATAAAAAAAAGAAATACAAATATAAATTTAAAATTAGTTTTCCTGCGTAGCATAAAACTACTATAATATCATAAAGTATGACGTCTGTTATCAATTCCTGTAAATAATCGGGACACGCTGCAACTACAAATATCCACTGTAGTTTCGTCTTTGTAATAATAGTAATTTATTTGCACAAATCGGTAAAACCTGTTATTCGTTTTAATAAACTAAGGACCATCATGCATAAACGGTCGGCGACGACTTCCTAATTCAGAAAACAAATTAAAATTTAACATCTGAAAATACCGTGTATGAAATAAGTGAGTGTTAAAATTAATCGTACGTTAGCCCAGTATACAGAAACTGTGTGGAAATGATCTTAACTTAATGCTTTCAAGTTGTTTGACATTGCTTAATAACATCGAAATTAGGGGGTGTTACCTCGTTATGTGTTCATACATTTATTCATCAAGAACCATTGAAATTTGTCCCGTTTTCTCCTCAACAAGAGGTCGATGGAAGGTAATATAATAGATTTGCGCTCATGTTAAATTAATGTTTCTGAAACGTATTTAGTCACGCGAGAGGCAAAAAATATTGTGTTTTTTTTTGTTATCGGCTTTAAGTCATATATAGGCTTTAATCAGCTTAAATAAGCTTAAATCCATATTTTAATTACAATTTTATTTCGGCATAATTGTCTTTACGTTTCAACATGATTTAAGATAATATAATCACAATAGTTTTAAGATCGCAATATCATTACCATCATACCATTACTGCTACGTCTGCTACTACTACTACTGCTACTACTACTACTACTACTACTACTACTACTACTACTACTACTACTACTAACTACTATTACTACTAAGTACTATCACTACTACTACCACCACCATTACTACAACTACCACCACCTTTACTACTACTAACTACTGCTACTACTACTACTAAGTACTATTACTACTACTACCACCACCATTACTATTACTACTACTTTTACTACTGCTACCACTACTACTACTGCTACTACTACTACTAAGTACTATTACAACTACAACCACCACCATTACTACTACTACTACTACTACTACTACTACTACTACTACTGCTGCTGCTACTACTACTGCTACTACTACTACTACTACCACTACTACTACTGCTGCTACTGCTACTACTTCTACTAAGTACTATTACTTCTACTACTACCACCACCATTACTATGATTACTACTACCACCACCATTACTATTACTACTACTACTACTACTGCTGCTGCTGCTGCTGATGCTGCTACAACTGCTGTTGTTGCTGATGAAGATGCAGTTGCTACTACTACTATTATATGCAAGATTCTTAGTCACAACGAACAGTGGGGTACACGTATGTGTTTCTTACAATTTTGACAGAAAATGATGTCGTTCCATTTACACTTTCGGGAATATAGTATACGAGTGTCCTTATCCATACCTGCCTCTGGATATGCACGTTAACTTTAATACCATTGTGTTACATAGATAAAAAAAAATATCATCAGTCACCATACTAACTGAACAACATATACTTTACTATTTATAAATTTGTCGGTTCAGCTGGAAAAATAGGTCACGATATTGATAAATAATAGACAGTAGTGCTACTCCGAAATATATGATAAATTACATACATCTGAAAAAGTATCCATAAAATCAAGATAATTTATGTGCTTATACTATAAAAATGTAAAATATCTTAAATAAATAAAATAAATAAAAATATCCATTTTTCTGTTTCACCAAAACCTATTTACCTTTCTTTTAAATTCCTTGTTACATAAAACACAAAATGCACCAAACACGAAACAATAGCAAATGCACACATATATCCGTGTTTAGTGTAATCCGGTATTTGATTACATAGATGACGATTGAATAATTTCAAAATATGCAGAGGTTGATATCATATTAAGCGTGCCATGCGGATGTGGTGTGCATATCAAAACCCTCATTATACCAACCACTGGTTTTAGGAAGATCGCGTCTTGCGCTACATTACTGTGTGTATCGCCTAGCGGAACGTAACCTGCAGTTTACGTATCTTCGCTGTAACTCCTGACATACAGAGCGTACATTGAACTAATATTCCATGCATGTAGACTCTATTAATTTTAGCACGTTTTTTAAAGTTTTAATATTTGTATTATTTTCATAGATACATTAATAAAAACAAATCTAAAGTTTTTATTTATTAAAATGAATGTCAATATTTATGACGGAAATTCAGCCTGTATATTGATCAAAGTAGTAATTCGGAATTCCTCTATAATATTCGCAGACTTGCATTTCAGTTCGGGCTGATTTGTATACCCCACATTCAGTATAATATTGATACGGGTGCAGCAACCTGCATTTCATTTACTCCGAAACAAAATGGCTGTCAAATGCAGGAATGTTCACATTTAAATTTGAAGTCAAGTGAACGAGTGAACAGGAACTAGAGTTAACTAGTCCAGCGGAATGCGATTTGAAATTTGTTTATGGAGTATATTTTGGGAAATATTTTATGTTCCAAAACACTGGTTTTAAAATACGATTATCCATAGTATATCATGGGATACAGTCTAGTTTCTAGCATTAGTGTACATGTTGTGTATTGCTCGCGATCGTCCTCAAAACGACACTGTGACAGGTCTAGACGTTTCGTTTGATATTTTGTTTAAGTTAATACTGACTTAATAAAAGTAGACCGGGTTTTAGTTAAAAACAAGCTATATAACCGCTTTATATATTATAGTGATATGATATAATTGTGTACACAAGCACTATGATATAATTGTGTACACAAGCACTGTTGGTTTCAACAGTACTTCCGCTTTACCAAGGACTTTATAGAAGTCCTTGACTTTACAGAGTCAATGGAAGATGACAAAATAGTATATAACCAAATAGTATATAACCATGTAATAGATTCCCGTGGCTACTTAAAACTTTAACAGACAATATACAACGGACGAGGACATATTCTTGCATTGTCTTGTTCTTCCCCGTCCCAACTGGCATGTTCTCATGTGTTTTATCTAAACACAATTCACCAATGTTTGCTTCTATTATACTCTGTCTCAAATATCAAATAAATGTTTCGTTGAAATAACATTAATTAACATGCTTATTTACTGACAGAAACAAACAGATTGTTTAAAGATTATTTTTAGAATCATACTTTACCATAACTGTGGTATTACAAAGTTTTCAAAATTCTCAAACCCAAAACTTTTGATGAGAATATATCAGGATTTTTGAAATTATTTAAGTTGGCTAAAAACATATATTTTCAATATAACATCCCTAATATACTCACTGATTCCACATTGCCAAGAGGCTATATATTTAAACATGCCATAATATTATATTGAAAAGGGATTTCCTGACTTGTTAAACTCAAGTAGATTTCCCGCTTAAAATTGCATTTTGATTTCAATATGATCCGTTATACAGGTTTACACGTAATACAATTAATTTCATCTTCGAAAGTGTCCGAATGACGCTATAAAGGTAATTAACTGCTGTCTATTTTTAGAATGGGGATTTCGTTTCAAGTTTTGCACTCCAATTTAAATATCGATTATGTCACGTTTTGGTGAATTTGACGCACCAAACTATTTGGATTTTATTTATTAATGATAATGAGATGTTCTTTATATATTTTTAAAATAATTTTATTTTTTAGACATTTATAGCGCTTTTCCCCTGATATGTAATCCCTTTGAAAAACCCACCTGACTTCATCTCACCTCATCTGGCCACTATTATGATACACATAAAATGCCCTTGTGTACTTCTGTTAATGTAATACAGTGGCACTTCGGTGACCAACTATTCATTTCCATATTTTTTTTTTCATTTTTAAATGTATTATGCTGTTAATGTGATTTGTTTTTATACTGTATGGAATTATTGTACCTATGTTGGGATGTTAAAGGGAGTATATCATGCAAAAACGCTATACACGTCTTAAAAAATAAAACAATTATTAAAATGGATAAAAAGCATACCATTATCATAAATAAATAAAATCCTAATGGTTTGGTATGGCAAATCCAACAAAACGTGACATGATCGATATTAAAATTGGAGTGATACACTTGGAACGAATTCCCAATATATTAATAGACAGCACTTAAATACTGCTTTACGCCATTCGGTCTCTTCCTATTTGAAACACTGTTTACTATGTGTTAGCTTTATCAACGGTGGATCTACTCTTTAATTTAATTCCCCCCATAAACTCCTCTATTTTACAAATAATCAATATTTCTACTGTAACTATGTTTGCCCGTTCAGATTTTGTGTTATGCTCCTCTAAACTGAAATCCTGGATCCGCTCATGTGTGTAACGGATCAATTTGAAATCAAATGATTTTTAATATATATATTTTATACATCCTTTTGGCAATACTGTGTCAATGAGTATGTATTGGAAAAATATTTTTAGCCAATTTTAAACGTTTGAACAATTCTGATCCCTTTAATAAAATATAGACTTAACTGTCTCGCCGCCATTTGGTCTACCACACTGTATTTTACCTCTTCTTGTAGCATCTTGTCCTAACAGGTACAGCTACCGCTCTTGCTATGCCTTAATATATCAGAATATATGATTTTGTTAAGAAAAATAACACTATATAGATGTGCAACTGTATTGGATTTCTTTATTCGTAATCATTGATTTGCACACCGGTATATTCATTATGATTTTACTTTAGTTGCTTATTTGTTGCCAGTTGTATGTTTTACAAAGGTGCGTTTATGTCCAAAATATTCAATATGACATTCGCTGTGGTTTTATCCGAATATTGTCGAGTGAATTGATTAATCATAATTTTTATATATAAATCATTTTAAAACATGTTGACACAATCGTTAAAATCAATTTTACATCTATATAACTTGACATGTGTTGTTATAATATATTACACAAATGGAGGTGATTAACTCATCGAAAACGGGTGCTGAAAAAAAGCGCCATAAAATACTTCCCATAGCTTAATCTAAAATAGTGTTGTACGTACACAATAGCGCCATGGTAATTTGAAAAAAATACCAGACTTAGTTCACATGAAGGGGGCGAGTTGGTTAAAACATGCTTTGACAATAATATTTCAATTTTACTTTTGTCCTATCCATCTAGAATTACAAACTATATACGTAACGAATGCAACGGAAATAGTTTCATGATAGACGTTTACAACTAACAGTGACGTAGCTTCTCATAGGCACGTGCCTGCACTTTTCTTTTCTGAGAGATCGAAGAATGATAAAAATGCAATTAAAATCGAACCTACAAACACTGTTACACCTGTTATATGGAAACAGTAGCCACTTTAAACCATGAGAAAGAAGGCTACTTCATTTTCCTCTTTAAAAAAATGTAAGTCCTTGTTTATGTGAACAAATCTTAAAACATTACCTCTATTATCAATGTAGTATTAGATTACAAAACATTACCTCTATTATCAATGTAGTATTTGATTACAAAACATTACCTCTATTATCAATGTAGTATTTGATTACAAAACAGCGAAATCAAGGTTAATATTAAGGATAACCAGTCCTCTAAAAACAGCAGACATATATATGGATCTACGCAAATACGCACCAACAAGTCTTGCTGTACAAAGCCATACATAGATCCTGGGTCCGATGCTCTACCACTGGACTACGTGCTTCACACAACACGTAGATCTATACTGGACACAACTTCCACACTCATATGTACATAAGTATCAATATTTCATTTAATATTATACCAAAAACACTACAATTTGACAAGAGTATCACATAACTATCCTGTAACAGAAAGTTCGCAGGATAAGTCAGTAGCAGGTGCATCCACCAGCAGCATTCACCACAGCTAAACATCTTCTTCGCATTGATGCGATCAAGCGACGCACAAAGTTAATGGGAATGTTATGCCACTCCTGGATAATCGCATTGGTAAGTTTCACGGGTTATCCTCGATTTGCACGTGCACATCGTGAAATAACATTAATTTGGTTCACTTAATTTAAGTGTGTGTGTCATTTTCACACATGAATACTTAGTCACACTGTGTCCATCATGCCGAGAACAAATGATGAAAACTGAGCAAGGGCAACTGGCCAGCTACAGGCCATTGTATCAAGAATCCAGGTAGCGCGTATGTTGAACTGTGACGTTTCCACTGTTCGTAAGTTGCGGCAACAAGTGGGTCATGATCTACCGAGACGTACTCGTGGACGTGTCACCACTCGGCAGCACGACAACGCTTTCTGCCTGAGACATCTAAGGACTAGAACTACTCAAGCGACTGCAACTGCGGCTGTTACGATAGGTAGCCATAACCGCCCGATCGGCGATCAGACTGTCCGGAATAGGTTGAGTGAACATGGTATCCGCTGTCGTCGTCCTTACGTTAGACCTGTTCCGACTCAACGACATCGTAATGCCAGGTTGCAGTGGGGAAATGCACATTTACGATGGATGCCAGGTTACAGTGAGGAAATGCACACTTACGATGGATGCCAGGTAAAGTCGGGAAATGCACACTTACGATGGATGCCAGGTTACAGTGGGGAAATGCACACTTACGATGGATGCCAGGTTAAAGTGGGTAAATGCACACTTACGATGGATGCCAGGTTACAGTGGGGAAATGCACACTTACGATGGATGCCAGGTTAAAGTGGGGAAATGCACACTTACGATGGATGCCAGGTTACAGTGGGGAAATGCACACTTACGATGGATGCCAGGTTAAAGTGGGGAAATGCACACTTACGTTGGATGCCAGGTAACAGTGGAAAAATGCACACTAACGACGGAATGCAATGATGTGGAGACGCGTTATTTTCTCGGATGAAAAGAGATTCACGCTACAGAAAACAGACGGCCGAGTTCGAGTGTACTAACGTCGTGGTGAACGGTATACCAACGCTTGCGTCGTTGAAGCTGACAACTACCGTCGCGGTTCGGTTATGGTATGGGGAGCAATCAACTACGCTGGTAAACTTGACATTGTCGTGGTCAACGATAACATGAACGTTCAGCGATACCAAAATGACATCTTGAGTGCCGTGGTGGTACCTAACATCAACGCACATCCGGCGGACAATCTCATTTTCCAACAGGACAACGTCCGTCCGCACGCAGCTCGTATTAACATGACATACCTGCAGCAGAACGGCGTAAACAATCTTGATTGACCTGCGTTGTCACCCGACATGTCGCCAATCGAGCACCTGTGGGACGCGCTCGACAAGACGATCCGCCAGCATCCGAGACCGTCTGGAAACCTACAACAACTAACCAATGCGATTATCCAGGAGTGGCATAACATTCCCATTAACTTTGTGCGTCGCTTGATTGCATCAATGCGAAGAAGATGTTTAGCTGTTGTGAATGCTGCTGGTGGTCACACCTGCTACTGACTTATCCTGCGAACTTTAAAAATGCACCTTTCAATCAATTAATGTATTTTATTGTTATCTGCTGTGGTATTTTGTTAAGTTTTTGTTTTTCATTCTGTTACAGGATAGTTATGTGATACTTCTGTCAAATTGTAGTGTTTTTGGTATAATATTAAATGAAATATTGATACTTATGTACATATGAACGTTGGAAGTTTTGTCTAGTATAGTAGTCATATTATATCACAGCGGGCGTAATAATGGTAAATCATTATGATAGTTTGATAGTCCTATTCAACAAACTGCAGAAGCTTTTAAAAAGCATATGAGGACAAGCTCCATACTACATTTCTATGGCAGACAGTGCAATATTCATCCAATATACTTGTGTCGCACTTCTTCAGTATTCATTAAGATAAATTCACTGTACGACAAAAAAAATTGAAAAGATTTTGGAGAATGTTAAACACACATATACTACTACATGTATATATCATTAACAAAAGAACAAAACGAAAACAATCTTTATTAAAATATTTACTGATAAATTATAAACAAGTGAAAGCAGTACATGGTCGCCTTTTGCCTAAATGAGTACTAACGTTAGTACTCGAATAAGTAGACCTTATAAAGTATATAGGAACTATTAGTAAAAGTATATTGACTATGAATAGAAAAGTACTGGTTCATGAATTAACATGCATACGTAATATCAATAATATAGTACACCACATATATATGATTTTTCAGTTGTAAAACAACCCTAATCATGCATATTATCATCCATTACTACAACGATATTTTTTGAGTCACTAAAATCTCTAAAAAGTATAGTATCTAAAATGTACGCGATAAGGCGTATGTCTGGTTAACTTTGTCGAAACGAAACACATGATCAACATATGACCATGCCTAAATAAGTAATACAGTAAATTAAAACAAATCTGTTGATGATGAATAGAAAAGTACTGGTTCATCAAGTAACACTTTATGCATATTTAGCTTGATATCAATGAGTTAAGACATTATCATACACTTATAATATTATTACGATTTTTCTGTTGTGTTACACAATAGTGCATACTATCGTCTTTATTTAATCACTAATCTCCAAGTCCCCAAATAACTTATTATCAAAAAACATCATTGTTGTGTTCTAGATTCAATTATACTATTTATTAATTTACATAGTTTTACATGCAACTCCAAGTTTCAAAATACATGCCTTGAAAAGTTAATATTTCTTATTTACATTCACTAAATCAACAACCGATACATGGAATCTTTAATCATTCTACATATATTGATAACTGCATTTGGTCATTTGTATACAGCCTTTATTGCCTAAGTTTAAAAGATTGAGATACATATGGACCTACTCTTCTCGCATGCGTTGTATTAGTTGTATTCAACATATCCATTAGTTCCATCATATCATGATGTTTCTAATAATATTTTGGAATTAAAAATTGTATTGTGTCCTTATACAATTGACATTGTTTGAAACTGATACTCGTCTTCTAACATTGAACAAAACGATCAAATGCTTCTGTCCACTGGCGTACTCACTGGTTTAGTCCATTTACTTGTTTATATGTGAGTATATGTGAAATACAATTTAAGCTTATTGTAACCGTTACGGAATTGATCTTTTCTTATTAAGTAAAGATATAGTTGAAATTATGAAATTGAATTATTGAAATATGTTTTTGTAAAATAGCAGTCTACTTAATCTCTTAGACAAATTGTGTATGAAATTATCTTTAATTGATGTTTTTAATAAAAATATATCAGAGTTCCCAACATTCTGTATGACGCTGCATAACCAAATTAGGTATAATGACAAGAGAACAGCAGATATTTTTTTGACAAATCAACAGTAGATGGTTTTATGACAAGAGAACAACAGATGGTTTTATTATGACGCATCTCAATATCAATTAGTAACAATATATTATATATGTGTGTTTGTATACATATTACTACAAACTTCTTCTGCCAAGGCATTAACCCCCAACTTCTACTGCCAAGGCATTAACCCCAAACTTCTACTGCCAAGGCATTAACCCCCACTTCTACTGCCAAGGCATTAACCCCAAACTTCTACTGCCAAGGCATTAACCCCAAACTTCTACTGCCAAGGCAGTAACCCCAAACTTTTACTGCTAAAGCATTAACCCCCAAACTTCTACTGCCAAGGCATTAACCCCAAACTTTTACTGCCAAGGCATTAACCCAAACTTTTACTGCCAAGGCATTAACCCAAACTTCTACTGCCAAGGCAGTAACCCCAAACTTCTACTGCCGAGGCATTAACCCCCAAACTTCTACTGCCAAGGCATTTACACCAAATTTCTACTGCCAAGGCATTTACCTCAAACTTCTACTGCCAAGGCAGTAACCCCAAACTTCTACTGCCAAGGCATTAACCCCCCCCCCCCCCCCAACTTCTACTGCCAATGCAGTTACCCCAAACTTCTACTGCCAAGGCATTAACCCCCTAACTTCTACTGCCAAGGCAGTTACCCCAAATTTCTACTTCCAAGGCATTAACCCCCCCCCCCCCCCCAACTTCTACTGCCAATGCAGTAACCCCAAACTGCTACTGCCAAGGCATTAACCCCAAACTTCTACTGCCAAGGCAGTAAATATTTGTAGGCGGAGACTCAGATTATATAGATTACAACGTTACAACGTTACACGAGGCTATAAAAAACGCCGAATAGAATATTGTCCCGATTTAACTTTAACCAAGATAGATTCATTACAAAATATTTCAAGATTTGGAACCCTAGAATGAATTATATTCTTTGCCAAATATACCCCACAATGATTTAACATTTAAAAGAAAAATCCGTACCTCCACTCTTTCCCGGTTTAAAATGACTAATAGCCTTAAGATTTCACCCTGCTCTTTTGCATCATTTAATACCCCAAATATTACACAAAATTCATCATTTTCATATATGTATAAAATGTATCTGAGAAGCTGGAATTTTACAACAACCATGATACAATTCTTATATAAATGGAGCATGGGACAGAATAAGAGTATAATAATAATAATCAAATATCCATATCAGGATTATCGCAATTGCATTTGTATGCCGGGGGTAATGCATATCTTATCATTCAATTTCGTTTTGAAGCTGTGAGAAAAACAATTTGAAATATAAAACAGATTTTTTTTTGTAATATGGCATATTTACACAGGCATGGTCTGGAATGTGCGAATAAATGCAATGCTACAATTTATTTAATTTTGACACGTACATGTATCGAAAGTATTAACAATCGAATATTTAAGTCTAAACTATTTCATTATTATTTTCACAAACTGAAGAAAGATAAAGCAAAACCTCAAACACTTTACAAAGGTAATTGAACCAACAAGTGCGTACATATAAACACACAGCTGAAAGGTTGTACAAATTAATCATTGAAGTGTTTTGTAAACATTGACAAGACGTCACAATTTATGTCATTTTACTTTCCAATATTGAGGTTACAATCACATCTGTCATATGAAATGTAAATATTGTAGGGCATTAAGTTAAACGGTTAATCCACGTGACAACACTCCATACAGAACTCTGGAGATATGGGTAATTAATAAAATGACACCAGCTATATCATGACAGACGGTTTTTATTATTTCGTGGTGGGGTATTGTGTTTTAAGTGTTTGTTAATATGTACCTTTTAGAACACTGGAGCTTATAAAATGTGTTACGAAAACAGAGTAGTGTTGCATTGTATACCTAATTACGACTGTGTCTGGGGTTTTTTTTCTGTACTTTGTTGTGTTGTGTGACTCCCGTTGTTTTCGACGAGTCACATGTTATGTATAATAAAACAATTCATCTTTCATGGGAAGATTTTTTTCTCTCGTTCTACACATTTTTTCTAATATTGTTCCCATTATTTTTTCCTATAAAACAATAGTGCAGATCTTAACAAAAATATAAATCTGTATTTTCTCTATTTGATGTTTGGTAAACAAATAATGTCAATCTTGATCAAGTTTGTCATTGAGTAAATATTGTTAACTAGTATTAGCTGTTAACATTAGGTCAAGGGTTTATAGAAGGTAATATCTATACAATTTTTCGATTTTGTTAAGTTCAGAAATGAGTTGACGTTTTATGTAATCAATAATGTATTATTTTATGAATAAAAAACATATTCGTAAATAAGTTCGAATTTCTGTCTATGCTTGAAAGAAGAAATTGCCTGTGTAGATAAGTCATAGTTATTGTTTTCATGGCAAACATAAAAGGTAAACAAAAATACAAACAACATAATTATGTAGAGTTTGCAACTGGATAATACGTGATAAAATGTTGTTTATACACACATCAAAATGCTTTCACACTATACATGTTTATAATCAATTATGCTTAAGGTATTTCCAGAAAACAGAGTTTGGTTATATTTACATTTAATACTTAAGTGATAACCTTTTTGATTTGACATGTTTTTACAATAGTAATTTAGATGACAAATAGCTCAGGATGTGTGATAACAAGTGTTATGAAATAGTGACATGTTGTTTTTAAAGTTGAAACAATTTAATAAACAGCAATTATCTCAAATTTTCAAGTTTTCTAGTGTTCGTGTGATACAAATATTTAGCGATTGACAATATTCCATCTGTTTTTGAAGACGAAATAAGGGAATAGAATATTATGAGATCTTTTTTTTTTCTTCAAAATATCCTTAGAATAAGTATATCTTATGTTGTTATACAATGAACATTCAAAGAAAAAGTGATATTCATCTTCAATAACACATGTGTTTGTCCTTAAGCAGAAACAACAGTATCTTAAATGCCTATCGATACCTGTATGTCTTCACTTTTCTTTCATTAGATTATGGCTAGAGCAACGAAAATTAGACATAGCCCTTCTATATTTATATGGCAAGTCTAGAGGTAAAATATTATTAAGCCCTATATCATTCTCAACGTCATGGGAGATACACACGTATCCAAAGCCAAATCTGAAAAGCCTATATTTTATACACCCTGTCCAAGTTTTTCTACCAGGATTCATGTAGACGTTTTAGCATAACATAACAATGTTTTGGATACCTGTGGTCCCCAAGACGTGTTAATTTTAAATAATATTGAATAGTTTAAACATATTTTATTTCAACATGGATAAAATATGTTTAAACCATTAAATATCTAACATTTGATACAGTTTGTCATATAAATACATGTAGTACAAAGTGGTTCTCTTCCACATTCACCAAGAGCAAAATAACGTGCAGTATTTTGAGACGAATTACAATATTGTTTGTAAAATTTAACTTGTACAGATTCTATTTTATCAACATAATTATAACCCCAAATTTCTGATGCGTAGCATAAAATAAGCTTAACCAATAAGTCAAAAAATTTAAACATATAAATAGGATCAATATGACCGAATTGTCGTTGAAAGCTAAAATCAGAGGCAGATGCGTTTAGACCCTGTAGTGAAAGGGGTTTCATGCTAGCTTGGGTGTGAAAAATACATCTAAATATTTATAGAAAGCAACAACTTCCATAAGTTCGTTGGTGAAATACCATTTTCAGTTTGTTTTAAAAACACCACCATTTCTGAAAACAACAAATTTTGTTTTAATTAAATTTATATTCATATTAACTGAGATGCAATATTCTTCAATATATGTGATCTAATGTTGTATGTTTATAACAGTATCAGAAAAACTAGAAACACCATCAGCATCAAAAGTGCAACTAAATCTTCAATATTATTAGAAAAAAATACCTATATCACATTTTCCATGTAGAAAAGTAACTAGGTGGTTGATAAGAAGAGAAACTATTATAGGGCTACCACCATAGCCCTGTCTTGTTCCAGTATTACATCTAACCAAGCTTCTGGCTCTGTCGTGAACTTTAACCCATAATTTAAGTAATGCATACATGGCTTTTATAATAGTTAAAATGGTTTCTATTAATGTTGTTTCTTGCAAATGCTTCCCATAAATTGTTATGTTGGATGCTGGCAAAAGCTTTAGCAAAATCTGTATAGATACAATAAAATATTCCCATTTTCTTTGATAAATATTTTTGAATCAGTGCCATTAGAGTAAAAAAAACAACATTGTCTGTTGTTGAATAGCCCTTTCTGAAACCGGCCTGAGACTTGTCAATAACATTATAGTCAGCACACTATGTTGTTAAACGAATAGAGGCAAATATTTTATATAATGAATCTATTAACGAGACATCGCGGTAATTATTTGGGTCAGATTTAGAACCCTTTTTATGTATTGGAATAATAATTCTTTCACTCCATTGAACAAAAAAGCTTCTGTTTTCAAATTTTTCATTGAATAGAGCATTTATAAAAGGTAAGATGACTAGGCCTGGTATGTTTATACATTTCTAAGCACACACCATCTGGTCCAGGTGAGCGATTTACACGTAAGTTATTTATACTTTGGATAATTTCTATATCAGAAATTGTAACATTTAGTTCATCATAATTAAAATCATGATGTACTTTGGCCAAAATATTATTATCTTCATTAATATTATTTTCAACAACAACAAGGTTTAAAAGGGGTTTAAAGTAGTCATGTCATTCATTACATGTTGTTTATGAATTTGCGTTATCTTTGCTTTTTCCATTTTTCAGAATATTCCAGAACTGTTTAGCATTTTTTCTTGAATCATTTAACAACTTTCGATTAGCTTTACATTGTCAATATTTTTTTTGTTACACAGTGATTTAAATTTATTTCTGGATAGTTTGTATTTTAATAAAGCATGCCTTCATTTGTCACACGAAATTGTCGAAGAAAACGAGTTTCTCCCTTTTGAGAGTTTTACACTCGTTATCCTACCATGATGGCTGAAGTGATATGCACTTGTGACGTTTACATTTCATTTTATCAGCTGCTAATTTAAAAATATTGATACATTCTGACAGTAATGAAGACAGAGTTAGATCATCAGATCTAAGGTGTATGTGATTTCAATTTTGGAATTCTGAAGAAAGTTTTTCTACAAAAATATCCTTAAGTTCTGGCTTTCATTTCTATTTAAGCCACGGTGACATATTGTCTTCATTGTCAACATTATGATTGTAAAGATTAAATACAGAAGGAAATGAAAAATTACAAATAATAGGAAAGTGGTCATTATAATCCACGTTGTTGTACGCATTTAAGCAAGTTAGTGGTTGCTGCCATATACTCCACAACACTTGACCCATTGTTCGCAATACAGGTATAGTTACCAGGAATTACATGATAAAGACGACCATTGTAAACATGTTAACCATACGTTCAGCATAAAACAATAAATTATTAAATGTGCCCTATCCAGAAGATGATTTTAAAATGCCAAGATTGCCTAAAGATACTGAATTTAATCGTTTTGGAAAACACGATTAGATTCAGTATCTTTAGACAATCTTGACATTTTAAAATCGTCTTCTGGATAGGGCACATCATCGCCAAATATGAAAGTTATATTACATAGTTTAAATTTCCGGCCAAAAATAGTCAGCATTTGGATAATTACCTTTAATTTGACTAATATTCGTATTTAAAATTTCAAAACCATTATTTTCTCATTTGAATAAATAGGCGAGTACTCTGGTGGTACATATGTTTATTTAAACGTATAATTCATTTATATGGATATTAGATTCTGCCTCTATTAACAAAATGGCACATTCAGATATATTGTTGCAAATACGTTTTATGACACCGTTTTTAATTAACCAATCTTTGACAAATACTGACACTCTGCCTGAACCTCTTGTTTGCCGTTCTCTTCTTCGGTCTGCAAAAATTAGTTTGTAAACCAGGCAAAAAAAATCAAGCTCATTGTTATCAACACCCCATGTCTCGCAAAGTCCAATAATATCGAATTTGAACAATATGATAAGACATAATCGTTTTTTTTTTGTAATATTAAGGTCTTCAATATTCCAACTACATACTTTTATATCTGTATTCATAAAGTTATTAACATGATTTTGATTAGCAGAAAGAATGTCAGAGTTAGAAATTATTTGGTGACCAAAGTATGGTAGGGGAGTGTTATTGTATGTATTTGGATGCCGGCCGACGTCCAATCTCGATGCCAGAACAGGTCACCCGTCGGTACTACTACACGTATATGGACGCTGGTTTATTATAAGTTTATCAACTCGAAGGTACGCATTATCTCCCCCCCCCCTCCCCCCACCCCCCGCAAGGGATTCCTTTAGAAATGGTATAAATAGGGCGCGATCCTTCCTCACTTTAACTGGATAATATTCACTGACTCTTATATTTAAGCCGGAAGTTGTCTCAACATCGTTTTGTTGGTTCGTCTCCGTTTCGTTGTGGACGCGCTGCATTCGGTCTGCTTTTTATTATTGTCCTTATAAAACGAAAATTTAACAATGATAGGTCGAGGTTTATTCTCTTCCTGGCAATTGATGGGCATGTTCAATCTTGATTTCAGTAGAATCGATATTAAGTTCTTCCTGTATTTATTTACGCGCTTTCTGCTCAGATTGGACCCAATGTCGTAAAATATCAAACTTTGGCGCCTACACTAACTTTCAAGTTTTTTCTTGTTCCTATGACAGAGATTTGGTTGAAGCCTCGAGCTCAGAGACTGAGCTAGACAGTTTAGTAACAGTGTTCGATAGCTTTTATGTTTTCTTCACGAAGTTAAAGGTTATCAGCTTTCAAATCGTCGATTGAATAACGTTCTAACGTGTCTAACGTATCGAATGTTTTGTCCAAGCCTTGCACGTGTAGCTGTATGTCTAATAATATTATAGGCATATTACTTGATGTGTTCAGATCGCCGTGACTTTGTACAGTGGTATCATAATCTGATTCACACGGATGGATGTTGCTACCGAGTTGCTTGTTGCATTAGGAAGTCAATCGTTTATTGTGGACAGTGGACAACTAGTGTTGGGAGCTTTTAGCTGAGAATTAGTGAAAATATCACGCTTTTCATAACGAAAATGACTTCCAGAGCCTCTACCGTTTGATCTTGTTATAGTATCGTGAGAGTTACTTTCCCTTTTCGGAGGACCTGGGTTTGGTTCGACAACGCCAATCATAATTAGCAATAAAAAAGGCAATTCTTATGCTTAGGCAAACGTAGGTCTATTTAATGTTAAAGTATGTGCTCTTCACATGTGTTTACGGGGCTGGGTAATGCAGCCTATACGACCTCGCCATATCTCAATAAAAGTACCCTAGTCTTATTTAATCGCCGTAATAGGGGGTGAGACTAGCCCTTTTACAGGATGATCAACTAAAAAAATATAAAAATCATTCAATAACGTGCGTTGATAAGAACACATGATAGGCCAGACTGTTAATTTTTGTCGTAGATTTCCGTTAATTGCACGATAAGAAGAGAGGTAAAACACCACTGTCGTTATGGGTGAATGGTCACTATATATGTTTATAGCAAGGTCAATAAGCACATTTCAAAATGGAACGTTTAATGTTAATAATGAATCTTGCTTAAATACTCAATTAATAAATTGATTTTATCTCCGAGTAAAAGATAAACAACGGCTTGTAGGAGATGTCATGAAAATCATGAATATTACAAAACATCTGTATAGTCATCATTCTAGCACATAACATCTCTATAGTATTCATTCTAGCACAAAACATATGTATAGTCATCATTCTAGCACAAAACACCTGTATAGTCATCATTCTAGCACAAAAGTAAACAAATACTTTTTTATTCGCAGGCGCAATTCTGATTGTCGTGTGTTTGTTTTTCAGATTGCTCGCATACCTAGTGTTAATTTTTATACAAACTAGTCCCCATTAATGATACTGGTACGTACTTGTTGAATGAATGAATGAATGAATGAATGAATGAATGAATGAATGAATGAATGAATGAATGAATGAATGAATGAATGAATGAATGAATGGTGTTTTATGGCACATCAAGACATCAGAAGGCCAGTTGGTGTTCAAGTAATAAAGATAATGTAATGAGAGGGGTGGTTAGAAACAAACTTACAATCACAGTTGACCTTAATGCCAAAGGCACAACCGGACACGTCTCGGTGAAAAGAAGAATTGTATTGCATAATTCAGGATTTTTTTCTTATTGCGGAAAGTGCGTCCTAGAATACTATTTTCTCGAGAAAATCTGTATGATTAATAATATAATGCAATTCAGTCAATTAGCCAACACATTTCAAATTAAAACAAATCTCAATATCTCGGACATGAAAATCACATCCTGAATGGAGACAATTTGTCAACATACAAAACTAACCCAGATCTGTGTCTGTAGTAATCTCGCTCTTGGATATTTACATTAGTCAACTATAGAAAAAACGAAAATATTATTTTTAAATAATAACTAAAATAAGGAATGGTATTGGTACGTGTACCCCCATCCCCAGTAGCCTTATGTAATGATACACTCGTAGGTATTTCAATATATCAATGGATAACAGGAGCCATGCATGCAAGACAAAGACGCTACATATCAAACAGACAGAAAGTGTGACCTTTTAAGTACGGTCTTGCGTGCGGCGTATCGTCATTTCATGTTAATCAGTTTGTTGAGTCATGTTTTAGAAATTCAACCATGTATAACAAAGTAACAGGCGGAACACGAACTTATCAAACAGACACAACCTGTCGTCAAATAAACTTAGTGTGACCTTGACCTTCTAGGTACGGTTCTGGATCTAACGCCATATTGATCAATTGAGCCAAATGTTCTCTGGAAATCCATCCATGTATGACTTAATATCAACTAAGGAATTGACTAAATGTGTATTGACTAGATATAAAAATCATACATATGAAATTGCATATCGCTAAATCTTATATATGTATTATTATTTTGTAACTCACATTCAGTATAATACAAATAAAAGGTTAGGAAGGTGAATTTATCATCTAAGCGATTGCATTATTTTCTTTATAAAAATACGATTTTATTGAGAAAGCAATGTATTTTTCCTATCTGAATTAAAGTGTCCATATTAAGTGTTGTCAAATTAACTTAAAGTGTGATCTTGACCATTAAGATCTGTGTTGAGCCAAATTTTTTTTGAAATCCATCCATGTAAGACAAAACTACTGACCGGACAAAAAATTCTGAAACAGACCCAGTGTTGGCAAACACTTTTAAAAATTGTGATCTTGGCCTTTGAGGTCTTGCGCGAGGCACGTCATGTCATGTTGATCATTTATGCTTACAAATCGTGCTTACCATTAGACATTCCTAAATCAAGTGACAATTTATGTTCATTTAAGGTCACATGAAAATTAGTTATTGTTACACATGTATACCCATTTACATATCTTTAATAGCAAACGAATTTTAATGAAATAAACGTCTAATTGATTTTTATTTATCCCAAATATGAATATTATATCTACCTAGCAACACGTTTATCAAAGTGAGATAAACATTATAGTAGCTGACTCTGCTAATTTTGGCTACATAAACTACATATTTTGTTACAATTTTATTGTTCATATTTTGGTTATTTAATTTTAAACTCACACAACTCCGAAAATCTAACTTGGCCTGTTTTGTCATTATAAACATTGTATTAAAATTTCAAAAGATTTGATTCAGGCATCTTTAAGTTATTGCCAAGTGTGATGAACAGACCCAAATTAATGTCTCCCGCTTTACGGAAAGCGGAATACAAGCAGGAACAAAAAAAATAACTCCTTTTGATTGCGTATACTCTATACCTTCCTTCATATACACGATATCCAGCAGATTTTTATAAAAATACAGTCAATATTTCTATATTGTATAAACCAGATTGTAAAACGTTATAATCCAAGTTTGCAGAACAATGTGTAGTCAGAAGCTTATTTAGGCTAAATCTAACCTACGTTAAGTTGTGTATGAACCGCTGACGACTGTAAACATCCACCACTTATTTGGTTCTCCACAGCTGAACCAATAACAGTAGGGTTTAGGATTAGTGAACTGTTAATCGAGCGGATAGTTGACAAACATCAATAAAGCTGCTTACTTAAAACCCTTTAATTTCACATTCTGAAGATACTTTTTAACCAAGGGAATTAAATGTAAGTTATTTTATGAATTTTTGAATGATAGTGATTATATTAATAATGCACATTGTCAGAAAATCTCGAAGCCAATATTTGTTAAAAATAAGCATTTCATCTAATTCCTGCGCATGCGGGAAGGTATTTATCTAAAACCTGCGCATGCGGGAAGGTATTTATCTAAAACCTGCGCATGCGGGAAGGTATTTATCTAAAACCTGCACATGAGAGCAATTTTTTTATGTGATACCGGAGCACTAAGCATTGTGGACATTATCATGCATTCACCTTCTTGACATTGGGTTAGGAGTGATGTAATATAATATAGGGGTTATGTGCGGTGTAATGTGGGGGTTAGGTACGGTGTAATATGGGGGTAAGGTGAGGTGAGGTGTAATATAGGGGTTAGGTGAGGTGTAATTGTGGTGTAATGTGGGGGTTAGGTACGTTGTAATATGGGGGTTAGGTGAGGCGCGGTGTAATATGGGAGTTATGTGATGTGTAAAACGGGGGTTATGTGTGGTGTAATATGGGGGATTATGTGTGGTGTAATATGGGAGGTCGGTGCGGTGTAATATCGGAATTAGGTGAGGAGCGATGTTATAAAGGAGTTGTGTGCGGTGTAATATGAGGGTTATGTGCGTAGTAATATGGGGATTATGTATGATGTAATATGGAGTTAGGTGCAGTGTAATATGGGTGTTAGGTACGGTGTAATATTGGGGTTAGGTACAGTGTAATATGGGGGTTAGGTGAGGTGTAATATGGCGGTTAGATGAGGTGCGGTGTAATATGGGGTTATTTGCGGTGTAATATTGGGGTTAGGTACGGAGTAATATTGGGGTTAGGTGAGGTGTAATATGGGGGCTAGGTGAAATATAGGGGTTAGGTACGGTGTAATATGAGGGTTAGGTGAGGTGCGATGTAATAATGGGGTTATGTGCGGTGTAATATGGGGATTAGGTACGGTGTAATATGCGGTGTAATATACGGGTTAAGTGTGGTGTAATATAGGGGTTATGTGAGGTGTAATATAGGAGTTAGGTGAGGTGTAATATTGGGGTTAGGTACGGAGTAATATGGGTGTTTTGTGCGGTGTAATATTTGGGATAGGTGCGGTGTAATATGGGAGTTATGTGAGGTGTAATATGGGGTTAGGTACGAAGTAATATTGGGGTTTTGTGTGGTGTAATATGTGGGGTTATGTGCTGTGTAATACAGATATTAGGTGCGGTGTAATATAGGGGTTATGTGTGGTGTAGTATTGGGGTTATGTGCAGTGTACTATGGGGGTTAGGTGCAATGTAATGTGGGGGTTAGGTGCGGTGTAATATAAGAGTGATGTGCGGTGTAATATGGGAGTGAGGTGTGGTATAATATGAGAGTAAGGTGCGGTGTAATATGGGGGCTATGTACAGTGTACTATGGGGTTAGGTGCAATGTAATGTTGGGGTTAGGTGCGGTGTGATATTGGAGTCAGGTGCGGTATAATATGGGAGTTAGGTGCGATGAATATGGGGGCTATGAGCGATGTTATATGGGGATTAAGTGCGGTATAATATGGGGGTTAGGTGCGATGCAATATGGGAGTTATGTGCGGTGTAATATGGAGGTTATGTGCTGTGTAAAATTGGGTTATGTGCAGTGCAATATGGAGGTAAAATGTGAAGTAATATGGGGGTTATGTGCAGTGTACTATGGGGTTAGGTGCAATTTAATGTCGGGGTTAGGTGCGGTGTAATATAAGAGTTATGTGCGGTGTAATATGGGAGTTAGGTGCGGTGTAATATGGGAATTGTGTGAAATGTAATATGGGGATTAAGTGCGGTGTAATATGGGGGTTAGGTGTGGTGTAATACGGGGGTTATGTGCGGTGTAATATGGAGGTTATGTGCTGTGTAATATTGGGGTATGTTCAGTGTAATATGGAGGTTAAATGCGGTGTAATATGAGAGTTATGTGCGGTGTAATTTGGGAATAAGGTGCAATGTAATATGGAACAAAAATAGTTTTAACAGTTCATGTTATTCTGCCATTTCTAACACCGAATTATACTGATGATAACATATTTGTCAAGATGAGCAAAGATTTGGGCAAACTGCAATCTGCCTTGCAAAAAGCAGCACTGCATGGGTTGCAGGCAATTAAATTTCAAGTTTCATTGAGGTACAATAGTTTTGAAGAGTGATTTTACTAAATGTCGTGCTACAGCAGCAGATTTAAAAGCCTCTGGCACATTACATGACGTGATCGCAAAGTTTCTTTACCCGAGTGATGCTCCTCAAGAGCACACCCCTGTCAAAACTTATGGAGATGGCAATTGCTTTTATAGATCAATCTCCAAAGCGCTTTTGGTCACGAAAACAGACATACTGAGTTGCGTATCAGTACAATATTTGAACTCTTAAAGATATAAAATTGTATGGTCTCTCGAGAAAACATACAACACAATGAGCTCATCGAAAACAGATTTACAGTATGTCATAGAATCATCTGTATCGGACGACGCTCTCGTTTATCAAAATTTGGAAAGGTCTCTCCAGAATGAGGTGCTAAAATCAATCAGAAATGGGGAATATTCTTCTGTTGTACATTTCTTGCAGCTGTAATGTAATAAATCGTCCAATATAGCATTTACCCACTGGTTCAAACATTGCTGTAAATAGAAGTGTACACAATCAAAGGATTGATCCAATTCTCCGACAGGATGATCCACCAGGTCCCCCTATCTATATTATGTGGACACATAAAGAAACTTCTGATCTTGAAAACTGGAATCCAAACCACTTTGTAGCTTGATTTCCAAATTCACTCCTTAGTTCGAACGATGATGAGCCTCCTGCCAAACAAATGAAAAGTTAAAACGGACCATGATGACATCAATGAAACTGAAACTACAGCCAATGGTAGTAGGAGGACGGCGGCTTAAACAGAAGAAACAAACCAGTCAGAGAGGACAGAAACGGGACAAAAACAGGAAAGTGGCGATAAGAATACTGCAGGAGACGAAAAAGAAACGGGTCACTTGGGAGAAAAAGACATTGATCCAAATCGTGAAAATAGGAATGATTTGGGTAAAATTGTCAACGGAACAATTGATTTATCAAAGTTGACATCTGCAGAGAAAATACGCTTTGAAGAAAACTAGAAAAATCTAGATCTGTTTTTAAATATCAAGCCCAAATCTATTTCCAAAGGAAAGGGAGATACGAAAAAGTCAGAGTTTGTCTTTTCAAAGTTCATGGATGAGACAGTATAAATGGCTCACATATAGCCATATTTTGGATGGCGGTACTGTGTACTTGCTGCGTATTATTCCCTCAAAAGAGCTTGAAAAGTTATAACACATTTGTACCAAGGCCATTCACCGCATACAAAAAGGCACTTGGAAAAAATTCCTCCCTCTCAAAACATGAAAATTCCGAGTACCATAAAATGGCAAGACTCGACTATCAAACGACCAAATCCATTCTTGAAAGGCCCACATCCTCCTTACACAAAATAAACAAACAGAACCAGGCAATCTATGACCGTAATTTCAAACTTTTGAGGATAATTGTTCAGACAATATTACTCTGTGGCAAACAGAACATTTCACTCCGAGGACACCGAGGACACCGAGATGATAACACAAGCGATGCGTCAAATATAGGAAATTCCCTTGCAATTTTACAGCTTTTATCAGAGAACGATGAAGAGCTTAAGCTTCACTTGGAAACTGCAAAAAAAGAATGCAACATACACAAGTAAGACAATACAGAATGAGGTCATACAGATTGTTGCCAAATATATCAGAGACTAAATAATAGATATCCTTAAGAAAGGCAAAGGTTTTTACTCTGTTATTGCAGACGAAGTAACGGACAAATATACAAATAAGGAAATTTTGGTTATTTGTTTGAGATTTCTGGATACGGGCAAAAAATCTGCAGTCATTAGGGAAGAGTTCTTTGACTTTATTCAGTTAAAAAGAACCACAGGTGAAGCTATAGCAGAGAAGATAGTTGAAACGCTTCAAAGCAATGATATTGCAGTAGATGCAATGCGTGGACAGGCTTATGATGGGGCTGCGGGTATGTCATTGGAAAACAGGGTTGTCAAGGACGAATTAAAAGATTGAACAAGTTGGCCATCTACACTCACTGTCGAAGTCATGTTCTCAATTTTAGTAAAGCTTCAGCATGCAAATAACCTCTAGCTAGAAATATGATTGGTATAATTAACTCAGTGTTTCTTTTCTTTGATAAATCTCCGAAAAAACAATCGTTTCTTAAGCATATCTTAGAGGTTAATGGCTCTGAATATGCGAAGAAAAAAATAGTTGGATTTGTAAAACCAGGTGGGTAGAGAGGCATGTGTGTTTTGACACATTTTATCATCTCTATGGTTACATTGTCAAGTGCCAACAGCGTATGTTGAATCCGTTGGGTGAAAGCAGCAATGAAGATTGGTCATGGGATAGACAGTCAAAGATAACAGCACAATGATTGCTCACATCACTGACAAACTTCACGGTTTCGATTGCTTTTATATGTGTAAGATATGCTTTTGACACAATAAAACCTCTGACATTGAAGCTTCAAAAAGAGATGTTGACATCTCTAAAGCTTGTGAAATGCCTGATCATCATGTCGACGAAATATCTGAAATACGTAGAGAGGTGGACATCGAATTTAAAACATGTTTTTCTGATGCTACACAAATTGCAAATGACCTAGAAATAGAGATCAAAGTGTCTAGAACGTGTGTAAATCAACAGCAAAGAGCAAATATTAACACAACAGAACCAAAGGAATATTTCAAGTCTACATTGGCCATTCCATTCCTTGATTATTTATTCCAAGAGTTCCCTTCTAAACCGAAGATACATCAGCATATTCTATATGCTCTTTATTACCATCCAACATAATTGAACTTGGCGAAGAAGAGCTGACGATACTTTCTTATCAGCTGATGTTCTAGGAAACTGATCTTGACTGCATTTCGTCCCAGGATTTACTAAAGGAAATTAAAGAATGGAAAAGGTATTGTCAGAAATTGGAAGTCGATCAATATGACAGCCTCAGTGACCTGGTATCCCTTTACAATGAAGTAGATGAAGACATGTTTCCAAATATGAAGACACTTATTCACGTAAGTTGTGTTTTACCGATTACTTCATGCTCAGGAGAATAAAGAATTATATGCGCAATACAATGCATGAGGAGAGATTAACTGGTCTGGCTTTGATGCATTTACATCATTCAATGGATATTAAACTTGATGATATTGTCCAGAGATTTAATAAGACAAGTAATAGAAGGCTTTTTCAGTCGAGCGTACTCATTTCATCTGAATGTGCTGAATGAAAATGACCCACAAATCTAGCCAATAAGAATTAAGATGTTTCTTAACTTGAATGTACCCTCCACGCGGTTAGAACTGGAAAAGTTTAAAAATGAAACGGCTAACATCCACATCAATACTGTATGAAATTGTGTGTAGAAGGTTTTGTCCGGCAACATTTATCACAAACTGAATATAAGATCAAAACTGTATATAAATGGAATAAACCGTCAATTGCGATTGCTATGTATTGTGTACCTATAAACACCAAGTCTGTCCTTTATATAGCATGTGAGTAGTCATGAATCCTTAGCTGGATCCTACTCATATAACGCAACCAGTTCATGTATGTAAATTTGTCCGCCCAGTCCAGATGTGTTGCGTGTAATTCCATAGTATATAAGTCACGGCTGACACCAAATTTACTTGTTTGGCAAAGGCCTTGAGGAAAAGGTCTTTGGTTTGTATTGTAGCTAGGCACGCTCAGTAGTCTGGTCTGTACATTTATGTCTTGGTTATTCACAAATTGTTATATATATATATATATATATATATATATATATATATAGAGAGAGAGAGAGAGAGAGAGAGAGAGAGAGAGAGAGAGAGAGAGAGACAAACAATATATGTTTGTTGTATAAGATACTAGAAATTAATTATCTGCAATATTTAATTACTCTGTATACAAGATTTAAAGGTTAATTTAGTGTCAACGTAATTTTTTTTTAATTTTCTTTTATTAAGGACTAACCCTGTCCATTAAAATATAATGTCTACCCAAATAGAACACAGTAATCAACATGAGCTGTCGGAGGGACACGTGCTCGACTATTTCGATGCTGTTCTAAAACAACAACTTTTTCAGGATATAAGTTCCAAATAGGAGACAATTAAAACTCAGGGTTAGTAAAATTAAACTATAATTATTGCTTATCTGTTAAAAATAAATCAGCAAAATAATTCACCAACATTATTCATTTTCATTAACAGTTATGTTTTTTTTTGAAAACATCAAAGTGAATGGATGGCTTGCATTGCCTAAATATTATTTAATTCAGCATAACATATAGGCCTATGCATTAATTTCACCTCAGAGGGCAATATATCGGTACCAGTTCATGAAAATGGATATATAGTTGAAATCATCTTGCACCAGCATATACAGTTTATCACAGCTGGATACCAGCATATACAGTTTATCACAGCTGGATACCAGCATTTACAGTTCATCACAGCTGGATACCAGCACATACAGTTTATCACAGCTGGATATATCAAAATGAAGAAAATAAATTTAAAAAAAGGAAAGGATTAAACTTTACAAAAAGGAAAAAAAAATAAATTAAAAAAAGACCCTACAAATATAAGATGAAACTTTTAGAACAAAAAAATGAGATTAAAATATTTTACCCCTTAGGGTGGGCCAATTTTGCCCCCAGGGTCATGGTTTTGATCAAATTTGAGAGAGGACCACAAACTGACCCTATTTGTCAAACAAATAAGATACTAGAAACTTTAACCTGCTAAAAACAAAATTTCTAAGTTTAAAAAGAAATAATTCTGCCAGATTGCAATCAAGAGTTATGATTTTTGTCTCTATGCATTCCCTAGAGGATATTGAACACACATGTGAAGTTTCATTCATGTCCAATGATAAGATGATGAAA